>CM075332.1:2259137-4659137 GCA_037788925.1 Mytilus galloprovincialis
AACCTTAAGCACATGCGGAAATACAACATAGTCACTTGAATTTTATTTTCTGGGTTCATTTCATATCACCCAGGTTTAAACTAAAAACAAATTATCTCCCTTAGTGCAACTCAGTTGCAGTCTAGTAAAAAACCCCTAACCCTAACCCTAACCCTAACCCTAACCTAACCCTAACCCTAACCCTAACCTTTACCCTAACCCTAACCCTAACCCTAACCCTTATGCTTAACCTCAATCCAAATCTTTAATAAGAGCCAACATATGCTGAAATTAAGATTAAGGTTGAGTAAACGTCAACCTTAACCTTAACTTTAACCTTAAACTTAAAAAATAGCCTACACATGCTTAAGAAATAATTAAGGTTAAATGGAAAGTTAACCTTAACCTTAACCTTAACCTTTAACCAGTAACCGGTTAAACGAAAAATTAACCTTAAGCACATGCGGAAATACAACATAGTCACTTGAATTTTATTTTCTGGGTTCATTTCATATCACCCAGGTTTAAACTAAAAACAAATTATCTCCCTTAGTGCAACTCAGTTGCAGTCTAGTAAAAAACCACTAACCCTAACCCTAACCCTAACCCTAACCTAACCCTAACCCTAACCCTAACCTTTACCCTAACCCTAACCCTAACCCTAACCCTTATGCTTAACCTCAATCCTAATCTTTAATAAGAGCCAACATATGCTGAAATTAAGATTAAGGTTGAGTAAACGTCAACCTTAACCTTAACTTTAACCTTAAACTTAAAAAATAGCCTACACATGCTTAAGAAATAATTAAGGTTAAATGGAAAGTTAACCTTAACCTTAACCTTAACCTTTAACCAGTAACCGGTTAAACGAAAAATTAACCTTAAGCACATGCGGAAATACAACATAGTCACTTGAATTTTATTTTCTGGGTTCATTTCATATCACCCAGGTTTATACTAAAAACAAATTATCTCCCTTAGTGCAACTCAGTTGCAGTCTAGTAAAAAAACCCTTACCCTAACCCTAACCCTAACCTAACCTTAACCCTAACCCTAACCTTTACCTTAACCTTTACCTTAACCTTTAACCAGTAACCGGTAAAAAAAAAAATTAACCTTAAAATTACCCTTATGCTTAACCTCAATCCTAATCTTTAATAAGAGCCAACATATGCTGAAATTAAGATTAAGGTTGAGTAAACGTCAACCTTAACCTTAACTTTAACCTTAAACTTAAAAAATAGCCTACACATGCTTAAGAAATAATTAAGGTTAAATGGAAAGTTAACCTTAACCTTAACCTTAACCTTTAACCAGTAACCGGTTAAACGAAAAATTAACCTTAAGCACATGCGGAAATACAACATAGTCACTTGAATTTTATTTTCTGGGTTCATTTCATATCACCCAGGTTTATACTAAAAACAAATTATCTCCCTTAGTGCAACTCAGTTGCAGTCTAGTAAAAAACCCCTTACCCTAACCCTAACCCTAACCCTAACCTAACCCTAACCCTAACCCTAACCTTTACCTTAACCTTTACCTTAACCTTTAACCAGTAACCGGTTAAAAAAAAATTAACCTTAAAATTACCCTTATGCTTAACCTCAATCCTAATCTTTAATAAGAGCCAACATATGCTGAAATTAAGATTAAGGTTGAGTAAACGTCAACCTTAACCTTAACTTTAACCTTAAACTTAAAAAATAGCCTACACATGCTTAAGAAATAATTAAGGTTAAATGGAAAGTTAACCTTAACCTTAACCTTAACCTTTAACCAGTAACCGGTTAAACGAAAAATTAACCTTAAGCACATGCGGAAATACAACATAGTCACTTGAATTTTATTTTCTGGGTTCATTTCATATCACCCAGGTTTACACTTAAAACAAATTATCTCCCTTAGTGCAACTCAGTTGCAGTCTAGTAAAAAACCCCTTACCCTAACCCTAACCCTAACCCTAACCTAACCCTAAACCTAACCCTAACCTTTACCTTAACCTTTACCTTAACCTTTAACCAGTAACCGGTTAAAAAAAATTAACCTTAAAATTACCCTTATGCTTAACCTCAATCCTAATCTTTAATAAGAGCCAACATATGCTGAAATTAAGATTAAGGTTGAGTAAACGTCAACCTTAACCTTAACTTTAACCTTAAACTTAAAAAATACCCTACACATGCTTAAGAAATAATTAAGGTTAAATGGAAAGTTAACCTTAACCTTAACCTTAACCTTTAACCAGTAACCGGTTAAACGAAAAATTAACCTTAAGCACATGCGGAAATACAACATAGTCACTTGAATTTTATTTTCTGGGTTCATTTCATATCACCCAGGTTTATACTAAAAACAAATTATCTCCCTTAGTGCAACTCAGTTGCAGTCTAGTAAAAAACCCCTAACCCTAACCCTAACCCTAACCCTAAACCCTAACCCTAACCCTAAACCCTAACCCTAACCCTAACCCTAACCCTAACCCTAACCCTAACCCTAACCCTAACCCTAACCCTAACCCTAACCTAACCCTAACCCTAACCCTAACCTTTACCCTAACCCTAACCCTAACCCTAACCCTTATGCTTAACCTCAATCCTAATCTTTAATAAGAGCCAACATATGCTGAAATTAAGATTAAGGTTGAGTAAACGTCAACCTTAACCTTAACTTTAACCTTAAACTTAAAAAATAGCCTACACATGCTTAAGAAATAATTAAGGTTAAATGGAAAGTTAACCTTAACCTTAACCTTAACCTTTAACCAGTAACCGGTTAAACGAAAAATTAACCTTAAGCACATGCGGAAATACAACATAGTCACTTGGATTTTATTTTCTGGGTTCATTTCATATCACCCAGGTTTAAACTAAAAACAAATTATCTCCCTTAGTGCAACTCAGTTGCAGTCTAGTAAAAAACCCCTAACCCTAACCCTTACCCTAACCCTAACCTAACCCTAACCCTAACCCTAACCTTTACCTTAACCTTTACCTTAACCTTTAACCAGTAACCGGTTAAAAAAAAAATTAACCTTAAAATTACCCTTTTGCTTAACCTCAATCCTAATCTTTAATAAGAGCCAACATATGCTGAAATTAAGATTAAGGTTGAGTAAACGTCAACCTTAACCTTAACTTTAACCTTAAACTTAAAAAATAGCCTACACATGCTTAAGAAATAATTAAGGTTAAATGGAAAGTTAACCTTAACCTTAACCTTAACCTTTAACCAGTAACCGGTTAAACGAAAAATTAATCTCAAGCACATGCGGAAATACAACATAGTCACTTGAATTTTATTTTCTGGGTTCATTTCATATCACCCAGGTTTATACTAAAAACAAATTATCTCCCTTAGTGCAACTCAGTTGCAGTCTAGTAAAAAACCCCTTACCCTAACCCTAACCCTAACCCTAACCTAACCCTAACCCTAACCCTAACCTTTACCTTAACCTTTACCTTAACCTTTAACCAGTAACCGGTTAAAAAAAAAATTAACCTTAAAATTACCCTTATGCTTAACCTCAATCCTAATCTTTAATAAGAGCCAACATATGCTGAAATTAAGATTAAGGTTGAGTAAAAGTCAACCTTAACCTTAACTTTAACCTTAAACTTAAAAAATAGCCTACAAATGCTTAAGAGATAATTAAGGTCAAATGGAAAGTTAACTTTAACCTTAACCTTAACCCTTAACCAGTAACCGGTTAAACGAAAAATTAACCTTAAAATTACCCTTATGTTTAACCTCAATCCTAATCTTCAATAAGAGCCAACATATGCTGAAATAAAAATTCAGGTTGAGTAAAAGTCAACCTTGACCTTAACTCTAACCTTAAACTTAAAAAAAATAGCCTACAAGTGCTTAAGAAATAATTGAGGTTAAATGGAAAGTTAACCTTAACCTTAACCTTAACCTTTAACCAGTAACCGGTTAAACGAAAAATTAACCTTAAGCACATGCGGAAATACAACATAGTCACTTGAATTTTATTTTCTGGGTTCATTTCATATCACCCAGGTTTAAACTAAAAACAAATTATCTCCCTTAGTGCAACTCAGTTGCAGTCTAGTAAAAAACCCCTAACCCTAACCCTAAACCTAACCCTAACCTAACCCTAACCCTAACCCTAACCTTTACCCTAACCCTAACCCTAACCCTAACCCTTATGCTTAACCTCAATCCAAATCTTTAATAAGAGCCAACATATGCTGAAATTAAGATTAAGGTTGAGTAAACGTCAACCTTAACCTTAACTTTAACCTTAAACTTAAAAAATAGCCTACACATGCTTAAGAAATAATTAAGGTTAAATGGAAAGTTAACCTTAACCTTAACCTTAACCTTTAACCAGTAACCGGTTAAACGAAAAATTAACCTTAAGCACATGCGGAAATACAACATAGTCACTTGAATTTTATTTTCTGGGTTCATTTCATATCACCCAGGTTTAAACTAAAAACAAATTATCTCCCTTAGTGCAACTCAGTTGCAGTCTAGTAAAAAACCACTAACCCTAACCCTAACCCTAACCCTAACCTAACCCTAACCCTAACCCTAACCTTTACCCTAACCCTAACCCTAACCCTAACCCTTATGCTTAACCTCAATCCTAATCTTTAATAAGAGCCAACATATGCTGAAATTAAGATTAAGGTTGAGTAAACGTCAACCTTAACCTTAACTTTAACCTTAAACTTAAAAAATAGCCTACACATGCTTAAGAAATAATTAAGGTTAAATGGAAAGTTAACCTTAACCTTAACCTTAACCTTTAACCAGTAACCGGTTAAACGAAAAATTAACCTTAAGCACATGCGGAAATACAACATAGTCACTTGAATTTTATTTTCTGGGTTCATTTCATATCACCCAGGTTTATACTAAAAACAAATTATCTCCCTTAGTGCAACTCAGTTGCAGTCTAGTAAAAAAACCCTTACCCTAACCCTAACCCTAACCTAACCTTAACCCTAACCCTAACCTTTACCTTAACCTTTACCTTAACCTTTAACCAGTAACCGGTAAAAAAAAAAATTAACCTTAAAATTACCCTTATGCTTAACCTCAATCCTAATCTTTAATAAGAGCCAACATATGCTGAAATTAAGATTAAGGTTGAGTAAACGTCAACCTTAACCTTAACTTTAACCTTAAACTTAAAAAATAGCCTACACATGCTTAAGAAATAATTAAGGTTAAATGGAAAGTTAACCTTAACCTTAACCTTAACCTTTAACCAGTAACCGGTTAAACGAAAAATTAACCTTAAGCACATGCGGAAATACAACATAGTCACTTGAATTTTATTTTCTGGGTTCATTTCATATCACCCAGGTTTATACTAAAAACAAATTATCTCCCTTAGTGCAACTCAGTTGCAGTCTAGTAAAAAACCCCTTACCCTAACCCTAACCCTAACCCTAACCTAACCCTAACCCTAACCCTAACCTTTACCTTAACCTTTACCTTAACCTTTAACCAGTAACCGGTTAAAAAAAAATTAACCTTAAAATTACCCTTATGCTTAACCTCAATCCTAATCTTTAATAAGAGCCAACATATGCTGAAATTAAGATTAAGGTTGAGTAAACGTCAACCTTAACCTTAACTTTAACCTTAAACTTAAAAAATAGCCTACACATGCTTAAGAAATAATTAAGGTTAAATGGAAAGTTAACCTTAACCTTAACCTTAACCTTTAACCAGTAACCGGTTAAACGAAAAATTAACCTTAAGCACATGCGGAAATACAACATAGTCACTTGAATTTTATTTTCTGGGTTCATTTCATATCACCCAGGTTTACACTTAAAACAAATTATCTCCCTTAGTGCAACTCAGTTGCAGTCTAGTAAAAAACCCCTTACCCTAACCCTAACCCTAACCCTAACCTAACCCTAACCCTAACCCTAACCTTTACCTTAACCTTTACCTTAACCTTTAACCAGTAACCGGTTAAAAAAAATTAACCTTAAAATTACCCTTATGCTTAACCTCAATCCTAATCTTTAATAAGAGCCAACATATGCTGAAATTAAGATTAAGGTTGAGTAAACGTCAACCTTAACCTTAACTTTAACCTTAAACTTAAAAAATACCCTACACATGCTTAAGAAATAATTAAGGTTAAATGGAAAGTTAACCTTAACCTTAACCTTAACCTTTAACCAGTAACCGGTTAAACGAAAAATTAACCTTAAGCACATGCGGAAATACAACATAGTCACTTGAATTTTATTTTCTGGGTTCATTTCATATCACCCAGGTTTATACTAAAAACAAATTATCTCCCTTAGTGCAACTCAGTTGCAGTCTAGTAAAAAACCCCTAACCCTAACCCTAACCCTAACCTTTACCTTAACCTTTACCTTAACCTTTAACCAGTAACCGGTTAAAAAAAAATTAACCTTAAAATTACCCTTATGCTTAACCTCAATCCTAATCTTTAATAAGAGCCAACATATGCTGAAATTAAGATTAAGGTTGAGTAAACGTCAACCTTAACCTTAACTTTAACCTTAAACTTAAAAAATAGCCTACACATGCTTAAGAAATAATTAAGGTTAAATGGAAAGTTAACCTTAACCTTAACCTTAACCTTTAACCAGTAACCGGTTAAACGAAAAATTAATCTCAAGCACATGCGGAAATACAACATAGTCACTTGAATTTTATTTTCTGGGTTCATTTCATATCACCCAGGTTTATACTAAAAACAAATTATCTCCCTTAGTGCAACTCAGTTGCAGTCTAGTAAAAAACCCCTAACCCTAACCCTAACCCTAACCTAACCCTAACCCTAACCCTAACCTTTACCTTAACCTTTACCTTAACCTTTAACCAGTAACCGGTTAAAAAAAAATTAACCTTAAAATTACCCTTATGCTTAACCTCAATCCTAATCTTTAATAAGAGCCAACATATGCTGAAATTAAGATTAAGGTTGAGTAAAAGTCAACCTTAACCTTAACTTTAACCTTAAACTTAAAAAATAGCCTACAAATGCTTAAGCGATAATTAAGGTCAAATGGAAAGTTAACTTTAACCTTAACCTTAACCCTTAACCAGTAACCGGTTAAACGAAAAATTAACCTTAAAATTACCCTTATGCTTAACTTCAATCCTAATCTTCAATAAGAGCCAACATATGCTGAAATAAAAATTAAGGTTGAGTAAAAGTCAACCTTAACCTTAACTCTAACCTTAAACTTAAAAAAATAGCCTACAAATGCTTAAGAAATAATTGAGGTTAAATGGAAAGTTAACCTTAACCTTAACCTTTACCTTAACCTTATGCTTAAACTCAATCCTAATCTTCAATAAGAGATAACATATGCTGAAATAAAGATTAAGGTTGAGTAAACGTCAACCTTAACCTTAACTTTAACCTTAAACGTAAAAAATAGCCCACAAATGCTTAAGAAATGATTAAGGTTAAATGGAAAGTTAACCTTTAAACGATTAAACGAAAAATTAACCTTAACCTTAACATTAAGCTTAACATCAATCCTAATCTTCAATAAGAGCCAACATATGCTGAAATAAAGATTAAGGTTGAGTACACGTCAACCTTAACCTTAACTTTAACCTTAAACTTAAAAAATAGCCTACAAATGCTTAAGAGATAACTTGCACATGTTGATATTCAAAAGTATATTGGCCCATCACTAAGCCTTAACCATGACATGCTTTGATTATGACGTTTACTTTCGTCCTATCGACGAATTCATATTGTCATAATATTTGAATTAGAAAATTAATTTTATGATGACAAAAGTTATTAATATAATGTCAAATCAAATCGATCTGTAATAAAAGACAACTCAATATTTTAATATTAACTATTGCTTTATGCTTCTTGAAATAAAACAAATTATATCTACTAACAAATGTGTCATGTGTCGCTTTTCTTTGACTCCATTGAGCATCATAAATCCGATTCTCATAAATCTAGCATTCATTTAAGTCAGGTATAAGAACAATAAATGGTTCTTATGATTTCATCAAACGATGGTATTTTGATTTAAATGCGGAAAAAGAACGGTCTGCAATACGTCTGGATGTACATTCGGCCTTATAACGCATATACGCATCTTTCTCAGATTGTATTTTCAAGGATATAATAAAGTCTAGGACCTCAATTTCATTACTACTCCATTTCATAGTTAGTCCTGCTGGTAAATGTCGTCTTCCTTCTTTTGATATGTTCTCGTGTTCGATGTTGGGAGGTTCTTCTGTACTAGAGTCATCTGAGTCATTCTTGTTTTCTGTGGATATTCTATTATCATCGTCCGTTAAATCGTCTTCTGATGAAACTGTGCTGACCTTAGTTACTGGTTCTGGTATAGATAATTCTAACGATGAATGCAATCTAAAAATATGCAATCTATGAATTGAATTAAGCCTAAATCTTGAAAGAATTTCACGACTTTGAAGGACCGACTCGTTTTTTGGAATGTTAGTTAATATTTTATTATGAAGCTTTGAGAACTTACAATAATGAACATACCACCGATTTTGTAAAAGTCCTATACATGAAAGATATGATATTACCTGTAATAACACATCGTTTGTTGCAGAATAATCGGACAGTTTTTCAAGTATGCTGCACATCCATGGAAACGCAAAATTGTCCTGTACTGACAAATATTCCCTAAACTTTGACATATGCACTAAACCTTCGTTTTCAAGAAACCAAATCACATCTGTTGAAAACTGACTTGTTTTAGCTAACACAGAGTTTTCATTGCTATACCCTGTTATTCGTACAACTCCGTTGTTAGGCCAGTGTATTTTGCTATTGTTTGCTCTATCAGTAAATCGAACATCCGGAAAGTAATTGAGTTTAAAATGATTAAATCCAATCTCTAAAACATCTACAGGTTTCATTTGCAGCATTTCGATGAATTCAATAGCTCGCCAAAATACAAATGGTGGTTTATAGATTTTCTTTCTACAAAGTCTTCCACACAAATTATGTACAGTTATTTGTCCCGCTAGAACAGCCCAACATGGAAGGTCTTGTGTTCTTAGATCCGATAAAAGTGAGCGATCACATTTGGCAATACGGCTAGGATCTGTCTGTAAATCGTGTATCAAAAGGATCACTGACCGAATACCAATAGCTATTATACCGCCATCCATTACACCGGAAAAATTTACAATCTTTTTAATGCTTTGCTTTTGGCATTCACTTAAAGCCCAAAATGTGAGAGGTGGCAAGGAACATTCATCAAATGCGCAGGCTGTGGCATCATCAAGGCATAAAAAGCCTTGTTCCCAAGTCGAACAGCGACTTGGAAAACAACCTCCTGGTCCTAAATTTATTCCAAAATTATTATCTGCGGCGCTGTTAGGTCGACCTTTGAATAATATTTCACATGCCAGCTCGTACTGGTAACATTTCCAAACGTTTAAAAATCCACCCATTTTACAATTTGTCACATAAAGATCCCTTAGAGATTCTAATAAATATGTTCCTAACATGCGAATCGATTTTGTGAAGCTAAAATTTTCCTTGTATAAGTCATTAATAATTGGAACAATGATTGGATGCTTTGTTAACAAGACTGACAGTGCACTTTTTGATATATACCTTTCAGCACATAGCATATTCTCTTTTTTGGTTTCACACACTATTTCAAGCCTTGCGTTTGATATTCCTAATTTAAGTATATTTTCCTGTATTGACGTTAAATATTCAGATGCTCTGTTTTCAAGAGCTTTTTGAATATTACCATGTAATACACCACACGAAGCGATACATCCGAAGACGGGATGGATAGAAGATGAACTCATATGTGGCAAATCGGCATACATTTGCAAAAATCGCAATGTCTCAGGGCATGTGCATAACTGTCTTAAATCTCCAGATATGTCAATACTTCTGCCGTCTAAATTTGTTTGGAAATTACAACAGGAGCGGAAACTTAGTGACGAATATAAAGTTCCACGATCACCAATTATGTCCTGTATACCACTTCGTGACCAAAACAGATTTTGATTCAATATTGGGGATGACAATGTTACGGCCGCATGTATCGTTGTTGATGCGTTTGAAGTGTCATATTCCGTAATGTTCATAGCGTTGCTATTTCTGTCCCCAAAACGGTGGGCTATGATGATGAATTCGAAATTTTCGTCACGAGGTAGAGAGTTTTCCGTTTGGCATAACAGATTTAAGATAAATTCCCTGTCATCTGGTAAGACATGCCAAGTTCTTATATCAATTATTTTGTTTTTCTTGAATGTATTTCGTGTAATATCTTGTTCTGGCAAACCTTTGCATTTATTTGCTAATGATAACCTAAAAGATTCGTAAAATTCAAATTGCAAGTTTTCAATTTGTTGGCGGCTGTAATTCTTAAATAATCTCAGTGGTCCGGATTTCGGTAACAAAGTAATCAAAAACTGAAAACCGTGATCGCCTACAATTTGTATTCCTTGGCTCCATCTTAAGTATTGTAAAGCTTTTTTATTGTATACCTCCAGTTTTAGGTGTTTTCGTAATATATTGAAAACTGGAATCAAACTGTTTCTACCACGCGGTAGTATATTCAAATAAGAAAACGGAACAAGGATGTCTTTCAAAGAGGAAAAAGTTGCGACAATACCATCTAAATCATATGTTTGATTCAACCAAAGTCGTTGCGCACACCCTGTAACTTGACAATCACGTAGAGTAAGATTTGAGTCTCGCTTCAATATTTCGCTAGGGGAAAATTTAGATCCTAGGCACAGTTCATATACAGAATCGGCGTTTTCAAGTCCAGTTTGAATTAAAAGTCCATTCAAATTAGATTCCATTTTCCATTCACTAAAGAAAAGAACATAAAATATATCATTACGAGTCGATAAAAGGTACACATTAAGTAATTAGCAACAGTCAGTATCATTACTTAATGCATTCTAAGTGTCTATTTTTTGGTTTTTGATAAGAAATCGTCTAGACATACATTTGGTGTTCAACGTTTGCTTCTTTTTCTACAACTGGTACTAACTGTTAGAAACTGACATTGATTACTGCAAATGGCAAACACATCCTTTCTTGTGACATTTTTATTTTAACTGATAAATTTTTTTAAGGGATTTTCTACATAAAAATTGGCTGCTTAACGTTTAAAAGAGCTGTAACTTATACATGTTGACGGTCAATTTATATTTGAAAATGATATGACAGGTAATGTTATAAAATTTCCAAATGTCATTAATTTGTTGTTGTTTTTTCAAAAGAAAATAATAAAAAAATGTTTCAGTTTAAAATATAACACATAATGGAAAACAATATACCAATGTTCAAATAATGTCAGGACTGAAAATATGTGTTCCTTAAATGTCTAAATCACATCACAATCTTAAAGGAAAAAATGAAAAAAAACATGGCATTTGTTTGTTTTATTTAATCAGGACATTATGCGCAAAGCACTATTTGAAAATATTTTCATCAAACTAGTGTTTTTCTCAAATAATTTTAACATTAAGCTAGCAGATAAATTTGCTCAATGCCTCCGAGGACTATTTGTATTCTTAATCTTGAAATTAGCACCTCAGTTCTAGCTTAATTTATAATATAAATTATTGAGAAAGCACTAGACCCTAAGTAGCTGAATTATACTAAGAAATGCAAAGCTTGAATGTAAAATCTTAAAACTAGCATTCACAATGTTGGGACCTTGTTTCATGTGATAAATTGTATCATATATATAACACATTTGTATTATCAAGTGGGTTTTTTTGTTAACAGTTTACTAAACAAAAACGCCTTTCCCTAATATTTCGTTGTGAATAAACTCATCATAGATACCAGGACTAAATTTAGTATACGCCAGACGCGCGTTTTGCCTACATAATGAGATTGAGCTCTTGAGGTTCAAGAATTTGCCTTGAAAGCATGTGTTTCCTTGATTTAAAACTTCCGATATCAATTCCAATTTCATATAAGTTAACCCAATATTTTTACGTAACTACATTGAAATTTAAATGCAGAAAAAGATTTAGTTCCAATTCGACTTTGAACAAACTATATGAGCCCACTTAATTCAAAATGGAGGCTAAAACAAGATTTCATTTATTGACAAATTGAATAAATTTCGATTATCATAAATTCGAATATAGTATGTGCTTTCTAATTTTTATTCTTTATTAACTTTGAGCCTTACGGCTCATCAGCATAAACTAGTACATGTACAGTGTATATGTATGGCATAGTATTACAAACAATATGCAAAGTACACAATAGGTGACATCAGAAGTTTCATGAATACCAAATATCTTTTATTACAATAAACTGTTTCTTAATTTGAACAAAAATGTATATACTTTCCTACGTTACAAAGCTGTTTTGTGTTTTCACCTGGCAATAATTCTAAAAATTATTAATTAGATTTAGTATTAAAAAATTTCAAACAAATAATGACAATTAACCACTGTTTAACTTCATTGATATTGTTATTAAGACAACAAAATTTTAATACCAAAGCCTACCTATTGTTTGTTAAGAAAAACTCAAGTAGTGATTAACACCTGTAAAACATTAATGGATGTGTCAATTATATTCCAACAGACAATAAAACTATACTTAATTAATTTGTCCTTTTTTGTTCAGGTTTTTTGTTAATAAGGCAGTTGGTTAAAAATGAGAGGAAAAAGATAAAGTTAACTTTTTTACTTAGAGAAAGGACACTTGTCCATAGCTATTTTATCAAGTTACACATGTTACACTGTACTTATCGATAAATTCTTTCAAATAAGATGAATAAATGAATGCTTTCAAAAAAATCCCCAAAGTTAGTTTTTTTTTAGGATAAAAATTTATAAAAACACCTTTGATATTGCAATATACAATGTAATCATAAGTAATCTAAAGTAATCATCATTACTTTAAAGAAAAGTAATCAAAGGTAATCGATTACATATGAAATAAGGTGTTATTGTAATGTAATCGATTACATTTTATAAGCAAACTAATTGTAATTGAATCGATTACATTTTAAAGTAATCGACCCCATCCCTGCTGTACATTAACGATATTTCAAAAATGAAAATAAACTCGAAAGTAAAGCAAAATAATACAAATATAACAATTCACTTTAAGAAATAGTATGCAGTTTAAACAATATTTAAGTTATTTTTTATATATTAAGTAAATGGAGATATACATTTGGGACAATATTTTTGGCATAATAAAATATAAGATTGCTGAAGTTCATCACTACTTTCAAACAAACAACAATATGGAAAAAATTGACTCATGCACATTTAAAAATGAATAATGTCTTATTGTTTTCTACTGATTAACAGTTTGGTTGTTGAGTAAACAACATTAAAACACAGAAACAGTTAGAATTCCTTAATATTTAATCATGACATTTGAAAAGTCACCACTATCTAACTGCACAATAATTTTTTTTTCAAAATTGACAATAAACTCGTAAGCCAGGCAGAACAATACAAATATAACGTCGTTGATATCAATCAAATAATGAAAGAAAGGAATTTATAAGTGGACGATCTGTAATTAACTCTAAGAAATAGTATGCAGCGCTGAAACACTCTTTCAGTTAGTTTTGATATAACATTAATGGTAAAATACATTTTGGACAGTTTTGTAAGCATATCAAAATGTTAGATTTCTGGAAAAAACACAATGTTCTATTAAACAAAAATAATTTAAAAAATCGAATTATGCACACTTTGAAATGATTATATACGTACTCCCAGTACTTTTACTTTATGACTTTTAAATCAAATAAAAGTTAAATAAATGTATGTCGAATGATTCACATTACTTATTTCTTTAGCTTGTGCAGATTGTCAATTTTTTGGCACACTCTCATGAAAATATTGTTTGCCTCAAGCCATAGGCCCCTCTTAATTCCCTCCTTATAAACATTCATTTTGAAATCTTGGGCCCTCGAAAAATCAGGCACATCGGCTCTGCTTTCAAGGAACTCCAGTCCCGCTGGATTGCTCTTCTTCCATGAATATCTTAATAATATTTTTTTATTGTTTTTTTTCCCTCCATCCTCAACTGTTCTCTTTCTTGTACATTCAGGTGTTTTTTGTAGTAGGTTTGTTGAAACAGGGGTTGACGTGGCATTCGTTGGTTCATCCACTGACTCATCAATCTCGAATGTGTTGGGGGATATAAACGCTAATGTCCCGCTGGATATGATTTCTTCAATGATTTTTGGTATCCCAGCAGTGATCTCGTTCAACTTACGATCTACATCTGTCACTTTGTTTTCTAATTCTTTTATTTTTCTTTGGCTGTCATTGGTTTCTGTTTCGATCTTTGAAATGGTGGTTTCCATGGAGTTAACAGTGGCTGTTAAATCTTTAAATCCCGTGTCACATTCCTCTGCGTTCCTGTTAACTTCTTTTTTTACTTCATCTAGATGGGCTCTTAATTCCCCAATAGCATTATTACTGTACTGTTTTCTAAATTCAGTTAACTCCTTGTGTATGTTGTTTTCTGATTTTTGTATTTCATACTTAACTACGCATTCGATTGCATCAAGGGTTAAATCTAGAAATAAAAAGAAGCAAAGTGTGTTACAATTGGCTAGAAGAGATACATCGATCTTACATGATTACTAAAATAGTTAGCAAAAAAATGCAAGATATGACCCCGCTGTTTCTACAAGTTCCTACTTACCAAGTAGTTGTTCTCAATGGACGATGACATTATATTATGCTAAATGGCCAAATCTCAACGGACTGAAATACCATTGTTCATGATTATCTAAATCTGATGATATAATATCATATATCAACTTCCACATGTATATAAAAAATAAAAACTAGGAAGTTACAATGATAAAGTAAATACTCGATAGGGTAAACAAAATAAGTACAAAGGTCCATAACCCATGGAAAACTCAATTGACCAGAACGTCCGACCTTCGTGCACACCTGTATATGTGAATCTAGCAATATAAATACTTTCATGTATGTTTGACCAACCATGCCAGAGAAGTTGCTATGACAAGAATAGGGTCAACATTTCGATATCCGAAGGGCTATAACTGATACTAGATCATCATATAGAGAGCGATTTTAACACATAGCGGTTAGTGGGACATGTGACAGACAGACGGACTTACAATATAAAACATATAGAACTACATGTACATAAGCATGTGCGAATATATCAATGTACAAACTTTTATGTGTATCAAATAAGACTGGTCAGAGGAGTTGCGATGAATAGGGTCAAAATAGCAATGTTTAAAAAGGCTATAACTCATGGAAACAAGATGAACCGGACCATTTCATCAACATGTACATATGAATACATGTATCTAACAATGTACCCACATGCATGTGTATCCAACAAACCATGTAAGATGAGTTCCGATGACAAGCTGTCTACTTCAAAAGGGTCCACATTTCTTAGTCCGAAGGGTCATAACTGCAAAAGAACTCAATATACCGGAACATCCTTCTTATAGTGATTTCAACACATCATGGTCAGTTATGAATATTTTCAAAGGTTGGACAAAAGATATTGGAATTGGTCCGGATAATGTGACAGACAGGCGGACAATGTAAAACCTATACAACCCTGTAACCTTGTTAGAATGTGGGAATAACTGAAGATCATGTGAGTTTGTATTACTTACTTGAAATAATCTATTCTTTTGGATAATGTGATGATGCTCATTATTTTTTCTTTTGATGCGAAGACAGGTTGGAACTATTTTGATTTAAAATAAGTGGTTCTGCTAGTTTTTTTTTTTTGTTTTTTTTTTTTAAAGTAACAGCACCCACCATCGAACAAGGAGAATCTTGCAAGACATCCATTTGAAAGGGGTCATATGTAAACCATTCAGGAGGAAATTTCTATAGGATAATGTTTGAATGTTTTTTTTACTAGTCATCGTTTTTGGTGGATCCAGGAGGGGATTTCTATATGCTAATGTTTGAATGTTTTTTTTTTATAGTCATCTTTTTTTTTGGTGAGGTCAGGAGGGGATTTCTGTAGGCTAATGTTTAAATGTTTTTTTCTAGTCATCGTTTTTTGGGGCAGTCAGGAGGGGATTTCTATATGCTATTGTTTGAATGGTTTTACACTAGTCATCGTTGTTTGATGGGATTAGAAAGGGATTTCTAGGAGGGTGTTTCTACCTGTTCATGTTTGATTGGTCTTACACTACTCATCTTTTTTAGGGGGTCAGGAGGTTTTTTTTAGATGCTAATGTTTGATTGGTTTACACTAGTTATCTTTTGAGGGGGTTTCTGCATGTTAATGTTTGATTGGTTTAACATAGTCATCTTTTTTTAGGGGATCAGGAGGGAGTTTCTACATGCTAATGTTCGAATGGTTTTACACTACTCGTCTTTTATAGGGGGTCATGAGGGGATTTCTACATGCTAATGTTCGAAGAGTTTTACACTAGTCATCGTTTTTTGCTGGGGTCAGGAGGGGATTTCTATAGGCTAATGTTTGAATGTTTTTTTCCTAGTCATCGTTTTATGGTTGGTTCAGGAGGGGGTTTCTATATGCTAATGTTTGATTGGTTTACACTAGTCATTTTTTAGGGGGTCAGGAGGGGGTTTCTACATGCTAATGTTTGATTGGTTTTGCACTATTTGTCTTTTTTTAGGGGGTCAGGAGGGGGGTTTTACATGCTATTGTTTAATTGGTTTTACACTAGTCATCTTTTTTCAGGGGGTCAGGATGGGGTATCTACATGCTAATGTTCGAATGGTTTCACACTTGTCATCTTTTTTTAGTTGGTCAGGAGGGAGTTTTTACATGCTAATGTTTGATTGGTTTTACACTAGTTATCTTTTTTAGGGGGTTAGGAGGGGGTTTCTACATGTTAATGTTTGATTGGTTTTAACATAGTCATTTTTTTAGGGGGTCAGGAGGGGGTTTCTACATGCTAATGTTCGAATGGTTTTACACTAGTCGTCTTTTTTTTTGGGGGGGGGGGGGTCAGGAGGGGATTTCTACATGCTAATGTTCGAATGGTTTTACACTAGTCATCTTTTTTGGTGGGGTCAGGAGGGGATTTCTATATGCTTATGTTTGTATAGTTTTACACCAGTATTTTTTTTTTTGTTGAGTCAGGAGAGGGATTTCTATATGATAATGTTCAATGGATTTACACTAGTTATCTTTTTCGGTAGTGTCAGCTTGCTGTACGGTGTGAGTCAAGGCTCCATGTCGAAGATCGTGAGCTAAACTATTATGGTTTACTTTTACAAATTGTGACTTGAATAGAACTTTGTGTGATTGGCACTCGTACCATATCTGCTTAAATCAATGATATTCTATTTTTGCCTTACAGCATTAACAACCAAAAAAAATATCAAAGTTGCCAATCAATCCAGTTACATGTGTTGAAGAGTTGTTAAACCTAAAACGGAGGTTTTTAGATTTTTTTTATGGTTGGGGACTTGTTTTGCAATTCGGATTTGTAGGATTTATTTTCTTGTATTTCGACCAAGGCATCGCTACGTTTAAAATATCTTCAACATAACAGTTGTTCTCATCAAATTAGAAAATCGCCAAAATTTTAGCGACATTTTTTAGCTTGTAACGTCACACTAATCATTGTCGTACCCCGTTCGTGTAAATGCACTCGACTCATATCTTAAATAACAACGATTGCTAGTTTACCTAACGAAGTTAGACTGTTTTCCCCGAGCACTTCGGCTTTCTCCGCTAATAGAAAAAAATGTGGCCAGGAAACAGCCAAAAATGCGATGCTTAAAAGTGGCGTTAAAACACCACAAAACAAATCAAAACATTATAATCAGCTGTAATGCACCTTGTAACAAACTTTAATGTGTGCTAATTACTTCCGTTATTTGAAACAATTTCGAGAATGCAAGTGTTCTTTTTTATGTAGGACATACACTCTATTACAAAATATATGTACTCCTTCTTTTTAAGACAACTGCACACGATAAAGTCATATCAAAGGTCAAGGAAAGGGACATCATTTAATGACCAAGGTCAAGTCATAAAGTTGTAATGAGAGAAATTGAACAAATGGTTTAAGACTTACCTTCCTCTAGATCTTCAGGGTCACTCTCTGCTTCGTTCTAAAATATACATTTCAACTATATAGTTTGAATATAAAATAATTCTAACTAATTCCATTTCAATAAACCTAATTGTAGAAGGGTCTAAATACAGCATAAACAACATTTTCTAAAAGACTAAAAAGTGAAAAAGTATATTCAAACAAAAAGCATATGACTAACAGGTCGAACAACTGATGTTCTTAAACCCTGCTTACTGCCATTGGCGATTGCCAAATAAAATTGATCACAAGATGTAACAAAAAGGATCCTAATTTAAATTTAATACTAAACAGAAAAAATTAAACTTGTGGCTAAGATGTTATGCCACAAACATAAGGTGTCAATATCGTTTTTGTACACCAGATCCAGATTTCGACAATAAACGCCTCTTCAGTGATGTTGGGGATCGAAACGTTATTTGGAAGGCCATATAATTTACCCTCAATTTTAGATAGACTCTTGAATTGTGATAGTCAATATAGGATGAACGATTAATATAAACCGGAGGGAAAATATGATACAGGCCCAAACTAAAAAAAATAAACAAGTCTAAATTAAAAACTTCGTTCAAACCTATGATTGCGTTGGATAAAAACCGCATTTTTTATACGTGTGCATTTAAACAAGTTTCGTTGTAGAAGGGTCTAAATACAGCACAAAAAACATTTTCAAAAAGACCAAAAAGTGAAAAAGTATATTTAAACAAAACACATTTGACTAACAGGTCGAAAAACAGATGTTCTTAAACCCTGCTGACTGTCATTGGCGATTGCCAAATAAAATTGATCACAAGATGTAACAAAATGGATCTTAATTTAAATTTAATACTAAACAGAAAATTATAAACTTGTGACAAAGATGCTATGCAACAAACATAAGGTGTCAATATCTTTTTTGTATACCAGATCCGGATTTCGACAATAAACGCCTTTTCAGTGATGTTAGGATTAACGGTATTTGAGAGGCCATAAAATTTACCCTGAATTTTAGATAGACTCTTTGTATATATATATATATATTGGTGATTAGGTGTCACAATATCTCAGTACCATGGGTTGGAATCTCGGCGAGGGAAGAACAAAAAATTTGCGAAAGCAAATTTACAGATCTAACATGGTTGGGTTGATGTATAGACGAGTTGTATATACATAATGTACACAGCCGTGTATCACCATCACTGCTGGTGATCCGATGAATAAATCTGTTGTAGAGTTGTCACTGGTTCAGACGTACTTATAAATATAATAATTTTCTGTGACTGTATCTTACATTGATTTGTAGGATTCTTTACTATAGATAATTTAACTGATCTGTAAAAATAACATCTCCATGCTTTATATATCATGTACTATAGTACGACGCTAGATTCAAAACTGATATGGAAAGGTTACAACCGGCCACCGAAGCTTCATTTTTATGAAGCCCAAGTGGTCGTGTGGACTAGCGAGACGGCTACAGTGCAGGCGATTTGGTGTCACGATATCTCAGTAGCATGGGTTCGATTCCCGGCGAGGGAAGAACAAAAAATTTTAGAAATTAGATTTTCAGATCTAAGATTGTTGGATTGATTTTTTTAGAAGAATTGTATATACAACACTAAATTAAAAATTACGTTCAAACCTATGAACAACCGCCACTTTTATACGTGAGCATATAAAACAAAGTTCGTTGTAGGAGGGTCTAAATACAGCACCAAATACCTAAAATTTACATTAATGAAACTTTCAGTGGCCGGGTGTTACCTTTCCTCGTATTTTTTTTTATCTAGTTTCGGAAATAGTCAATCAAGGGTACCAGTATTATAATTTAATACTCCAGACGCGCGTTTTGTCTACATAAAACTGATCAGCGACGCTTATATCAAAATATGTATAAAGCCAAACAAGTACAAAGTTGAAGAGCATTGAGGATCCAAAATTCAAAAACGTTTGACCAAATACGGCTAATGTAATCTATGCATGTAACACAGTACACGATATATAAGGCATAATGATGCATTTTTTACAGATAAGCTTAATCATCTGTCTTACAGGAATTTACTAACTAATGTTTGATGCAGTCCTAAAAATAGTTCTATTATAAGATTGTCTGACCCATAGACAACTTGGGCAAACATATTACATATATAATGGTGGAGTTTTAGCCAAACTCTCACGGTTATATGTATTTACTTTTAGTGCGTTTGAAGAAGTGGTACCATTAATGCATTCCGTATTTGTTATATTTTTTATCAGTTTTGTAAAATTAAAAAGGCAGTGTAGTATTACTGACATACCTCACTTTCTCTGCTTCTATTTGTGATATCCATATTCTGGAAAAAAAATAATAGAATTCATATCATCGATTATAAGCTACTGTTCTTTTCAAAGTAGATATCAAATTAAAATCTTCGAACTATATAGCAATAATTTACAACAAATTAAGTAAGGAACAACAGTGGCTTATTTCATTTCCACATTTAATTCCAAATTATCAAGTTTTCAAAGTTTGACCCTTTCTCTTTTCAGAAGTATATAGCTTTTTTTGTGCAAATTAGCAACAACACAAACACTTGGGAAATAAAAGTTAAATTATCGTCTTTAAAATTGGTTAATTTTATTCTTCACTTTTAACAATCATTTTTGCAATGAACGTAAATTAAAGCATAATTTACAATTTTGTTAGTACATTTACACAAATGAGAATGAAAAAATCTTGTTTAACTGTTATATAAAGTTTTTTACATATTTTTTTTCTAATAATCTAATGTGACTTACCCCTGGTCTCTCTTCTTCTATGTTTCCTTCCTGTATAAATCGAAAAGAACGAGTAAATTAAAAGACGAATGACAATTGTCACTTAATGTCACAAGCATTTATTTAGTTAATGATGTAATAAAGATCATCAATACGTTTTGAAAAAAGGTAAATAGATCTATTACCAACAAGTGTCATCAGTTTGATACCTTTTAATTTAAGACTCTAAGTATACATGTGCATGTTATATTAGGCTGGATATTTTAATTGTAACGTGAACAACGTTAGATAGACACATGTACAAATACATCTGTGGAACAGTTCCGATCTAATACGCTTAATTTTTTTAGGATTTGTTCATATATCCATATAGAATAAAACATCTGGTCTCCATGCTGTCGTTGACACTTGAATCGAAGTGTGGTTACACCGTGATGTTGCCCCATGAACAAAGGCAGACCGACGACCAAAAGGTTCCCGTCTGCGACCCGAAGTTTGATGCTACATGATATTCTGTTTTCATTTTATATTCATATAATAGTAGTAGTTGATATATTGATAAAGTGACATGAGGTAATAAGCAAAGAGACAACCACAAACACCTCTTAAAATTACTTGATAGGTGAGCACCAACACAGAAACTGGAGATATAGGCTAAATGATTGCTCGTCATACATGTATGGGATCTATTTTTTTTTTTATCATTATACTAGTTTTTTGCACGAAAACGTCACAAAAAAAACCTGTCTTACATCTTTCAATAAAGTTATGAAAATGAATAGTTCTTATTAACCATGGTATTCAAATAGCAAAAACGTTACCTACCAATAAATTTCACAAGTTATTGTTAGGTCAACTTAGTAAATCAAACTAGTGATAGTCATAATGATATTAGAAACCTTGCGAAAAGGAATTTGGAAACTACTTCTTAACCCTATAAATTTTTAAACTAGAATGAAATGTAAATTATTCAGCAAATGGGGGGGGGGGATGGGGTGGGGGTGCTAATCTATTTCAGTCGTTGATATGCATGTTTTGCCTTTTTTTTCACAGTTTGATCCTTTCTCTTTTCAGAAGTATATAGCTTTTTTTTTAAATTTATCAACGACACAAACACTGGGGAAATACAAGTTAAATTGGTTAATTTTATTCTTCATTTCTAACAATCACTTTTGCAATGAACGTAAATAAAAACGAACTTTACAATTTTGGTAGTACATTTACTCAAATGAGAAAGAACAAATATTGTTTAACTGTTGTATATAGTCTTTTACATATTTATTTTTCTAATCATTAAATGTGACTTACCACTGGTCTCTCTTCTTCTGTGTTTTCCTCCTGTAAAAATCGAAGTGACACGAATAAAGGTATTTTTTAGTCAATGTTGTAATAAATATCACCAATACCTTTCGAAAAAGAGGTAAACAGGAACTACGTCCAAGCACTTTGAATTTCTACGCTGGAATGACAATTTAAGCATTGAGCCTATGGGAGGTACTACTATATTATCGTCGTTGCTATGCTATTTTGCATTTTTCTATCGGCTGACCCTTTATCTTTTGAGAAGTATATAACTTCTTTCTTTGCAAATAAGCAGCAACACAGACAATTTGAAAATATAAGTTCAATAATTGCTCTTCATAATTAGCTAAATTTATTCTTTTCTTTTATCAAACATATTTTGCAGAAAACGTGAATACAAATATGCTTTATTTTTTTTAGTAAATTGACTGAAATGAGAATGACATTGTTTTTTAACTGACATATAATGATTTTAACACATTTGTTTCCAATAAGTGAATGTGACTTACCACTGGTCTGTCTTCTTCTAAGTTTCCTTCCTGTTTAAATCCAAGAGAACGAGTAAATTAAAAGACGAATGAAAATTGTCACTTTATGTCACAAGTATTTTAATGATGTAATAACGATTATCAATACCTTTTGAAAAAAAAAGGATCTGACCTATTACCAAATAGTATCATCAGTTTGAAACCAACAAATTTAAAACTCTAAGTATACATGTGCATTTTATATTAGGCTAGATGTTTTAATTGTAACGTGAACAACGTTAGATAGACACGTGGACAAAGGCATCCATAAAATATTCCGATCTAATACGCTTTAAAGGTTTTTGATTTGTTTATGTATGCATATAGAATAAAACATCAGGTCTCCATGCTGTCGTTGACACTTGAATCGAAGTGTGGTTACACCGTGAGGTTGCCACATGAACCAAGGCAGACCGACGACCAAAAGGTCCCCGTCTGCAACCCGAAGTTTGATGCTACATGATATTTTATTTTCATTTTATATTCATATAATAATAGGAATCTGTTTTCTATGTAGTAGTTGATATATTGATAAAGTGACATGTGGTAATAAGCAAAGAGACAACCACAAACACCTCTTAAAATTACTTGATAGGTGAGCACCAACACAGAAACTGGAGATATAGGCTAAATGATTGCTCGTCATACATGTATGGGACTTAATTTTTTTTATCATTATACTAGTTTTTGCACGAAAACGTCACAAAAAAAACTGTCTTACATCTTTCAATAAAGTTATGAAAATGAAAATGAATAGTTCTTATTAGCCATGGTATTCAAATAGCGAAAACGTTACTTACCAATAAATGTCACAAGTTATTGTTAGGTCTACTTAGTAAATCAAACTAGTGATCTTCATAATAACATTTGAAACCTTGCGAAAAGGAATTTAGAAAATACTTCTTAACCCTATAAATTCTTAAACTAGAATGAAATGTATATTATTCAGCAAATTGGGGGTACTTATCTATTTCAATCGTTGATATGCATTCTTTGCAAATTTTTTTCACAGTTTGACCCTTCTTTTTTCAGAAGTATATAACCTTTTTTAGGCAATTTAGCAACGACACAAACACTGGGGAAATACAAGTTAAATTATCGTCTTTAAAATTGGTTAATTTTATTTTTCATTTCTAACAATCACTTTTGCAATGAACGTAAATAAAAACAAACTTTACAATTTTGGTAGTACATTTACTCAAATGAGAAAGAACAAATATTGTTTAACTGTTGTATATAGTCTTTTATATAATTTTTTTCTAATAATTAAATGTGACTTACCACTGGTCTCTCTTCTTCTGTGTTTCCCTCCTGTAAAAATCGAAGTGACACGAATAAAGGTATTTTTTAGTCAATGTTGTAATAAATATCACCAATACCTTTCGAAAAAGAGGTAAACAGGAACTACGTCCAAATAGTTTGAATTTCTACGCTGGAATAACAATTTAAGCATTGAGCCTATGGGATGTACTACTTTATTATCGTCGTTGCTATGCTTGTTTTGCATTTTTCTATCGGCTGACCCTTTATCTTTTGAGAAGTATATAACTTCTTTCTTTGCAAATAAGCAGCAACACAGATAATTTGAAAATATAAGTTCAATAATTGCTCTTCATAATTAGCTAAATTTATTCTTTTCTTTTATCAAACATATTTTGCAGAAAACGTGAATACAAATATGCTTTATTTTTTTTTTTAGTAAATTGACTGAAATGAGAATGACATTGTTTTTTAACTGATATATAATGATTTTAACACATTTGTTTCCAATAAGTGAATGTGACTTACCACTGGTCTGTCTTCTTCTAAGTTTCCTTCCTGTTTAAATCCAAGAGAACGAGTAAATTAAAAGACGTATGAAAATTGTCACTTTATGTCACAAGTATTTTAATGATGTAATAAAGATTATCAATACCTTTTGAAAAAAAAGGATCTGACCTATTACCAAATAGTATCATCAGTTTGAAACCTACAAATGTAAAACTCTAAGTATACATGTGCATTTTATATTAGGCTAGATGTTTTAATTGTAACGTGAACAACGTTAGATAGACACGTGGACAAAGGCATCCATAAAATATTCCGATCTAATACGCTTTAAAGGTTTTTGATTTGTTTATGTATGCATATAGAATAAAACATCAGGTCTCCATGCTGTCGTTGACACTTGAATCGAAGTGTGGTTACACCGTGAGGTTGCCACATGAACCAAGGCAGACCGACGACCAAAAGGTCCCCGTCTGCGACCCGAAGTTTGATGCTACATGATATTCTGTTTTCATTTTATATTCATAGAATAATAGGAATCTGTTTTCTATGTAGTAGTTGATATATTGATAAAGTGAGATGTAGTAATAAGCAAAGAGACAACCACAAACACCTCTTAAAATTACTTGATAGGTGAGCACCAACACAGAAACTGGAGATATAGGCTAAATGATTGCTCGTCATACATGTATGGGACTTAATTTTTTTTTGATCAATGTACTAGTTTTTGCACGAAAACGTCACAAAAAAAAACTGTCTTACATCTTTCAATAAAGTTATGAAAATGAAAATGAATAGTTCTTATTAGCCATGGTATTCAAATAGCAAAAACGTTACTTACCAATAAATTTCACAAGTTATTGTTAGGTCAACTTTGTAAATCAAACTAGTGATCTTCATAATGACATTCGAAACCTTGCGAAAAGGATTTTGGAAAATACTTCTTAACCCTATAAATTCTTAAACTAGAATGAAATGTATATTATTCAGCAAATTGGGGGTACTAATCTATTTCAATCGTTGATATGCATTCTTTGCAAATTTTTTTCACAGTTTGACCCTTCTTTTTTCAGAAGTATATAACCTTTTTTAGGCAATTTAGCAACGACACAAACACTGGGGACTGGGGAAATACAAGTTAAATTATCGTCTTTAAAATTGGTTAATTTTATTCTTCATTTCTAACAATCACTTTTGCAATGAACGTAAATAAAAACAAACTTTACAATTTTGGTAGTACATTTACTCAAATGAGAAAGAACAAATATTGTTTAACTGTTGTATATAGTCTTTTATATAATTTTTTTCTAATAATTAAATGTGACTTACCACTGGTCTCTCTTCTTCTGTGTTTCCCTCCTGTAAAAATCGAAGTGACACGAATAAAGGTATTTTTAAGTCAATGTTGTAATAAATATCACCAATACCTTTCGAAAAAGAGGTAAACAGGAACTACGTCCAAATAGTTTGAATTTCTACGCTGGAATAACAATTTAAGCATTGAGCCTATGGAATGTACTACTATATTATCGTCGTTGCTATGCTTGTTTTGCATTTTTCTATCGGCTGACATTTTATCTTTTGAGAAGTATTTAACTTCTTTCTTTGCAAATAAGCAGCAACACAGATAATTTGAAGTTATAAGTTCAATAATTGCTCTTCATAATTAGCTAAATTTATTCTTTTCTTTTATCAAACATATTTTGCAGAAAACGTGAATACAAATATGCTTTATTTTTTTTTAGTAAATTGACTGAAATGAGAATGACATTGTTTTTTAACTGACATATAATGATTTTAACACATTTGTTTCCAATAAGTAAATGTGACTTAC
Organism: Mytilus galloprovincialis; assembly: GCA_037788925.1. Taxonomy (NCBI): domain Eukaryota; kingdom Metazoa; phylum Mollusca; class Bivalvia; order Mytilida; family Mytilidae; genus Mytilus; species Mytilus galloprovincialis. The sequence continues at coordinate 2,285,327 of CM075332.1, forward strand.
CACTGGTCTGTCTTCTTCTAAGTTTCCTTCCTGTTTAAATCCAAGAGAACGAGTAAATTAAAAGACGAATGAAAATTGTCACTTTATGTCACAAGTATTTTAATGATGTAATAAAGATTATCAATACCTTTTGAAAAAAAAAGGATCTGACATATTACCAAATAGCATCATCAGTTTGAAACCTACAAATTTAAAACTCTAAGTATACATGTGCATTTTATATTAGGCTAGATGTTTTAATTGTAACGTGAACAACGTTAGATAGACACGTGGACAAAGGCATCAATAAAATATTCCGATCTAATACGCTTTAAAGGTTTTTGATTTGTTTATGTATGCATATAGAATAAAACATCAGGTCTCCATGCTGTCGTTGACACTTGAATCGAAGTGTGGTTACACCGTGAGGTTGCCACATGAACCAAGGCAGACCGACGACCAAAAGGTCCCCGTCTGCGACCCGAAGTTTGATGCTACATGATATTCTGTTTTCATTTTATATTCATATAATAATAGGAATCTGTTTTCTATGTAGTAGTTGATATATCGATAAAGTGACATGTGGTTATAAGCAAAGAGACAACCACAAACACCTCTTAAAATTACTTGATAGGTGAGCACCAACACAGAAACAGGAGATATAGGCTAAATGATTGCTCGTCATACATGTAGCTGGATGTTTAATTGTAACGTGAACAACGTTAGATAGACACATGTACAAATACATCTGTGGAACAGTTCCGATCTGATACGCTTTAATTTTTTTTAGATTTGTTCATATATCCATATAGAATAAAACATCAGGTCTCCATGCTGTCGTTGACACTTGAATCGGAGTGTGGTTACACCGTGAGGTTGCCACATGAACCAAGGCAGACCGACGACCAAAAGGTCCCCGTCTGCGACCCGAAGTTTGATGCTACATGATATTCTGTTTTCATTTTATATTCATATAATAATAGGAATCTGTTTTCTATGTAGTAGTTGATATATTGATAAAGTTATATGGGTTAAAAAGCAAAGAGACAACCACAAACACCTCGTGAAAATACCTGAATGGTGAGCACCAACACAAAAAATGGAGAATATAGGCTAAAAGATTGCTATTCAATTGGGTGTTATTTTTTTTTTATTTGAAATTGTTTTACACGAAAACTTCACAAAAACCTGACTTACATATTTCAATAAAGTTATAGAAATGAAAGAGAATTGTTCTTATCAATCATTGTATTCAAATAACAAAAACCGTTGCTTACCACTAAATGTCACAAATTATTGTTAAGTCAAATTAGTATATCAAACTAGTGATCTTCATTATAACATTTGAAACCTTACAAAAGGGAATTAGGAAAATACGTTTTAACCCTACAAATTCTAAAACTAAGTGAAATGTATATTATTCAGCTTATGGGAGTGTTACTCTGGTATTGTCGTTGATATGATTTTTTGGCAATTTTTTATAATGTGCCTCTTTTTATTTTCAGAAGTGTATATTCTTTTCTTTCCAATTAAGCAACAACACAAATACTTGGGGAATAAAAATTAATTTATCGTCTTTAAAATTTGTTAATTTTATTCTTCACTTTTAACAATCATTTTTGCAATAAACGTTAATAAAAAAGATGCTTTACAATTTTGTTAGTAAATTTACTCAAATGAGAATGAAAAAAAAAATGTTTAACTGTTGTATAAAGTTTTTTTACATATTTATTTCTAATACTTAAATGTTACATACCACTGGTCTATCTTCTTCTGTGTTATCCTCCTATATAAATCAAAGTGAGACGAATAAAAGAAAAAATATCACTAAATGTCACAGGTAATTTTTAGTCAATGTTGTAATGAATAGAACTAGTAACTTTCAAAAAAGGAGTAAACAGAAAACACGTCGAAATGCTTTGAATTTCTACACTGGAATGACAATTTAAGCATTGAGTCTATGGGAGGAACTACTATATTATCGTCGTTGCTATGCTTTTTTTGCATTTTTCTATCGACTGACCCTTCATCTTTTGGGAAGGATATAACTTTTTCGTTTGAAATAAGCAGCAACACAGACACTGGGGGAATAAAAGTTAAATGGTTGCTCTTCATAATTGGTTAAATTTATTCTTTACTTTTAACAATCATGTTTTGCAAAAAACTTAATTAAAAAATGCTTTACAATTGTTCAGTTAATTGACTGAAATGAGAATGACATTATTTTTTAACTGACGTATAATGCTGTTCACATATTTGGGTCCAATAATTAAATGTGACTTACCACTGGTCTCTCTTCTTCTATATTTCCTTCCTGTATAAATCCAAGAAACAATATAATAAAAAGAAGAATAAAAATCGTCGCTAAATGTCACAGGTAATGTTTTTAATGTTTTAATTAATACCTTTTGAAAAAAGATTAAACAGAAAATACGTCCAAACACTTGAAGTTCCTATAATGGAATGAAAATTTCAACATTGAACCTATTGGAGGTACTACTATGTTGATATTATTTTTTGCAATTTTAAATCGGCATATCTTTTCAGAAGTTAATACCTTTCTTTGTCTTTGCAATTTATCAACAGCACAGAAATTAGGTATGGTGGTAAAATGATTGCTTTTTAAAATTCAATCATGTTTGGAAAAAAATCTTTTTTAATTCGTAGGTAAAGGATCATAAGGTCAATAAAGACAATTTGTTGGCCCCAAAATACAGCTGTTTTACAAATATAAATACTTTAAGCTATGTATTGAAAAGTAAAAACAGTGTTTTTTGTTTTGGACAAAGCAAACGCTCATGTGTCGAGTACTAGCATAATAGAGTCCTATAAAGTCATATATACTGCATCTGTGCTAATTGCATTGACTGTATATTCAAAAGTGTCTCGCTCTCTACCTGTGTCTAAGCCTTGTACAAATAACATTGATATTTTCAGACAATGCATAGTTATTCTATAAATACAATTACTGAAATCTCCAAAATGTTAGCATTTTTGATAATTTATTAATGATTTCAGTCTAAAATATGAGTTGTCGCATTAATGCTCTTTCTTAATAATTTAATGTTATTTGTATTTGATGATGATACATAACATATATATTTATATATAAAGGTGAAGAAGAACACGCATGCGGCTACTGTCATTTTTGACAAATAAACTCATCATAGATATCAGGACTAAATTTTGTATATACGCCAGACGCGCGTTTCTTCTACAAAAGACTCATCAGTGACGCTCGAATCCAAAAAAGTTTTAAAAAAAAACAGCAACAAAGTACGAAGTTAAAGAGCATCTAAAAAGTGACATAGTATGGCATATTTGATAATTTTTCTTTATGTCATCTTAAATTTGAGTGTCTTGAATAACAAAAACAGTTCTTATATTTAACCAAAAATAGATACCCCAAAGATGATTGTGGCCAAGTTTGGATTAATTTGGCCCAGTAGTTTCAGAGGAGAAGATTTTTGTAAACGATAACTAAGATTTACGAAAAATGGTTAAAAATTGACTATCAAGGGCAATAACTCCTAAAGATATCAACGGACCATTTCGGTCACTTGACTTATTTGTAAATCTTACTTTGCTGAACATTATTGCTATTTAAAGTTTATCTCTATCTATAATAATATTCAAGATAATAACAAAAAACAGCAAAATTTACTTAAAATTACCAATTCAGGGGCAGTAACCCAACAACGGATTGCCCAATTCATCTGAAAATTGCAGGACAGATAAATCTTGACCTGATAAACATTTTGACCCATGTCAGATTTGCTATAAATACTTTGGTTTTTGAGTTATAAGCCAAAAACTGCATTTTACCCCTATGTTCTATTGTTAGCCATGGCGGCCATATTGGTTGATTGGCCGGGTCATCGGACACATTTTTTTTAATTAGATTCCCCAATGATGAGTGTGGCCAAGTTTAGTTTAATTTGGCCCAGTAGTTTCAGAGGAGAAGATTTTTGTAAAAGTTAACGACTACGGACGACGACGGACGCCGGACGCAAAGTGATGTGAAAAGCTCAATTGGCCCTTCGGGCTAGGTGAGCTAAAAAGTTCAAGAAAAGATCTTTCAGACGCATGACCAAATTAAAGATAGCTTATAAAATATGGATGTTATGAAAAGTTGCAAGCCATTTCAGTGCACATTATAATTCTTACGGACTTTTAAAAGTTATTCAGGCCCGGTTTTATTATAATCTATTCCATTATGAGAGATATATTTAATCGGTTTTCCGCTTTAAAAAGATAAAGAAAAGATCTTTCAGATGCATTGATAAAAGTAGAGATAGCTGATAAAATATGGATGTTATGAAAATGTTAGCAAGCCATTTCAGTGCACATTTAAATGCATTACGGACTTTTAAAAGATATAAAGACCTGGTTTTATTATCAACCATTTAATTATAAAAGATATCTTTAAACAGTTTTTTGCTTTAAAAAGATAAAGAAAAGATCTTTCAGATGCATTAATAAAATTAAAGATAGCTTATGAAATATGGATGTTATGAAAATGTTTGCAAGCCATTTCAGTGCACATTTAAATGCATTGCGGACTTTTAAAAGTTATTAAGGCCCGGTTTTATTATTTACTATTTAATTATAAGAGATATCTTTAAACGGTTTTCTGCTTTAAAAACACAAAGGCAAGATCTTTCAGATGCATTAACAAATTTATAGATAGCTTATAAAATATCTATCTTATTTAAAAGTTTGCAAGCCATTTCAATTCACATTATAATTATTACGGACTTTTAAAAGTTATTCAGGCCCGGTTTTATTTTTACCTATTCCATTATAAGACATATCTTTAAACGGTTTTCTGCTTTAAAAAGATAAAGAAAAGATCTTTCAGATGCATTAATAAAAGTAGAAATAGCTTATAAAATATTGATGTTATGAAAAAGTTTGCAAGCCATTTCAGTGGAAATTATAATTCTTGCGGACTTTCAAAAGTTATTCAGGCCCGGTTTTATTAGTACCAATTCAATCATAAGAGATATCTTTGAACGGTTTTCTGCTTTAAAAAGATAAAGAAAAAATCTTTCAGATGCATTAATAAAAGTAGAGATAGCTTATTAAATATGGATGTTATGAAAATAATTGCAAGCCATTTCAGTACACATTTAAATGCATTGCGGACTTTTAAAAGTTATTGAGGCCCGGTTTTAATATTAACTATTTTATTATAAGAGATATCCTTAAACGGTTTTCTGCCTTAAAAAGATAAAGAAAATATCTTTCAGACGCATTAACAAAATTAAAGATAGCTTATGAAATATGGATGTTATGAAAAAGTTTGCAAGCCATTTCAGTGCAAATTATAATTCTTACGGACTTTTAAAAGTTATTCAGGCCCGGTTTTATTAGTACCTATTCCATCATAAGAGATATCGTTAAACGGTTTTCTGCTTCAAAAAGATAAAGAAAAGATCTTTCAGATGCATTAACAAAAGTAGAGATAGCTTATAAAATATGGATATTATGAAAATAATTGCAAACCATTTCAGTGCAATTTAAATGCATTGCGGACTTTTGTAAGTTATTAAGTCCCGGTTTTATTATTAACTATTTAATTATAAGAGATATCTTTAAACGGTTTTCTGCTTTAAAAAAACAAAGAAAAGATCTTTCAGATGCATTAATAAAAAAGAGATAGCTTATAAAATATGGATGTTATGAAAATAATTGCAAGCCATTTCAGTGCATATTGTAATTATTATGGACTTTTAAAATTTTGTTCAGGCCCGGTTTTATTTTTACCTATTCCATTATAAGAGAAATCTTTAAACGGTTTTCTACTTTAAAAAGATAAAGAAAAGATCTTTCAGATGCTTTAATAAGAAAAGAGATAGCATATAACATATGGATGTTATGAAAATAATTGCAATCCATTTCAGTGCACATTTAAATGCATTACGGACTTTTAAAAAGATATTAAGGCCCGGTTTTATTATTAACCATTTAATTATAAGAGATATCTTTAAATGGTTTTCTGCTTTAAAAAGACAACGAAAAGATCTTTCAGACGCATTAACAAAACTAAATATAGCTTATAAAATATGGATGTTATTAAAAAGTTTGCAAGCCATTTCAGTGCAAATCATAATTCTTACGGACTTTTAAAAGTTATTCAGGCCCGGTTTTATTAGTACCTATTCCATCATAAGAGATATCTTAAAACGGTTTTCTGCTTTAAAAAGATAAAGAAGAGATCTTTCAGATGCATTAATAAAAGTAGAGATAGCTTATAAAATATGGATTTTATGAAAATAGTTGCAAGCCATTTCAGTGCACATTTAAATACATTGCGAACTTTTAAAAGTTATTAAGGCCTGGTTTTATTATTAACTATTTCATTATAAGAGATATATTTAAACGGTTTTCTGCTTTAAAAAGAAGAAGAAAAGATCCTTCAGACGAAGCAACAAAATAAAAGCTAGCTTATAAAATATAGATGTTATGAAAAAGTTGGCAAGCCATTTCAGTGCATATTATAATTCTTACGGACTTTAAAAAGATATTCAGGCCCGGTTTTATTTTTACCTATTCCATTATAAGAGATATCTTTAAACGGTTTTCTGCTTTAAAAAGATAAAGAAAAGATCTTTCAGATGCATTAATAAAAAAAGAGATAGCTTATAAAATATGGATGTTATGAAAATAATTGCAAGCCATTTCAGTGCACATTTAAATGCATTACGGACTTTTAAAAAGATATTAAGGCCCGGTTTTATTATTAACCATTTAATTATAAGAGATATCTTTAAATGGTTTGCTGCTTTAAAAAGACAACGAAAAGATCTTTCAGACGCATTAACAAAACTAAATATAGATTATAAAATTTGGATGTTATTAAAAAGTTTGCAAGCCATTTCAGTGCAAATTATAATTCTTACGGACTTTTAAAAGTTATTCAGGCCCGGTTTTATTAGTAACTATTCCATTATAAGAGATATCTTTAAACGGTTTTCTGCTTTAAAAAGATAAAGAAAAGATCTTTCAGATGCATTTATAAACTTAGAGATAGCTTCAAATAAAAGCCAACATATCCTTTAATAAATCTTTAGGTGTAACTAAAAACTTAAATAAAAATTGACTTTAACTACCAACTCCTCAAATTATATTTACTTTTTGTTTCAATAATAGGAAAAAAACATTACTTACCACAGGTCTTATTTCATCTGTATTTCCTTCCTGTATAAATCCAAGATGAATATGTATTCAGAAGACGCAAAAAATAATTTTACACAAGTTATTATCAGGTCAATGTTTTCATGAAGATCAGTAATACCTTTCGAACTAGAAGTAACAGAAAAAACGTCCAAGCACTCTGAATTTCAAAACTAGAATGAACTGCATAGAATTGAGCCTATGGGAGGTACTACTAATTCATCATCGTTGATATGACATGCTTGCAAGTTTTTATCGGCCTACCTGTTATATTTCCAGAATTATCCAATGGGAATTCAAGCTAACACATCATTGACATTAAAAGCCATTTATTTAAGATTTATGGTTATAAACAGTTATTAATTGTGGAGATTGATAAATTCACACGCAATTTATAATGTTTGGAGGTTTTTGAAAACTTAAACAAAGAATGAAGTTTCTTCTGATTACATCAGTGTCGGTAAAAGTTTAATCCTTTAAAGTTATAAAACTAATGGTCATTTGATTTACAACCAATCAGTCTTAAACTTAATTATATAAAGTTATATTTCAATTCAGGACAGTTCTAAAACGGTGTGTCTATGGGAAATAAATTAAAGTAGCCGTTCTTAAACATTTTGGTGTAACATGGTTTTCAATTATCAAAGTTGTGTATCCTTATAATCTTAAAAATCATTTTTATTATCTTAATCGCCACCATAAAATTAACAAATTAAAAGTATAATTGCTGCAATTATTAATTTTGGATCCTCAAGGCTCTTCAACTTTGTTCTTGTTTGGCTTTTTAAAAATGTGTAATGAGCGACACTGATGAGTCTTATGTAGAAGAAACGCGCGTCTTATAATCCTGGTACCTTTGATAATTATTTACTTTAATAAAATAAGAAATATTTATAATTTTAAACAATGCGAACAACAACTGAAACATTTTTTACTGATGTTCTTTAACCGTAATTAAAAATAAATATTCCTTAACTACATCAACTACAACAATACAATGGTGATCAATGATTTTCATTGAAATAAAGAAATAATTGAATTCTTATTTAACAAAATCCAAAGTTGATGCATATGTATCTTTCAACTACCAACATTTTATTCAAACTTAATTACCAAAAGACATTTACAAAGAATGATTGGAATTGAGCATATTTTATGAAAAAAATCTTGATGTACAAAAAATACTGAATCTAATGTTGGCTCCTGATTTGTATTTACAATAACTGCATTCTTGTTCTACTGAAACAAAACTTGAAGTATTTAAGTTCTGATTATATCTTGATTCTTAAGACAAACTTATAATGAAGCCTTAAAAAATGTTATTACAAATAAAAAAAAACATCATCTTTTATCAAAAGAAGAATAGTTTTGCTAAATCTTAACAAAGTAAACATCCTTTTAGTATATCTTCTCTGATAACCTTTTAATTTAATGGGGGAAAAAAATTCCGACATCATTTGAAAATATAGCTCAACATATAGACTTCTTATACGTTCTGGTATTTCACATCCAATTTTTTATGGAAATCTTCTTTATAAAGCACAAAAATGTCAGTATTTCCCTTAGAAACTATTAAAACCTTTAAAAAGACGTATTAAAAAGGGATATAGATACGAAACTGTTGTCAGGTCATTAAAGATTGCATATTTTGGCGTTAATATTGATTCACTTATAGGGTCTTTGCATCGGAACTGAACTCATTTATTCAAAAACTAGTTGTTGGCATGCCACGGGTTATGTTCTTTTCATATATGTTATGATGGTATGATACGAAACCTCTAACGGGAAGGATTGTGCCTGATATTCATATGATGAAGACATAATCTTTCAATCAGTTTGATTGAAGTCAAGTCTGGAGCTGGCATGTCAGTTAACTGCTAGCAGTCTGTTGCTATTTATGTATTATTGTCATTTTGTTTATTTTCTTTGGTTACATCTTCTGACATCAGACTCGGATTTCTCTTGAATTGAATTTTGATGTGCGTATTGTTATGCGTTTACTTTTCTACATTGGCTAGAGGTATAGGGAAGGGTTAAGATCTCATAAACATGTTTAACCCCGCTGCATTTTTGCGCATGTCCCAAGTCAGGAGCCTCTAGCCTTTGTCAGTCTTGTATTATTTTTAATTTTAGTTTCTTGTGTACAATTTGGAATTTAGTATGGCGTTCATTATCACTGAACAAGTATATAATTGTTTAGGGGCCAGCTGAAGGACGCCTCCGGGTGCGGAAATTTATCGATACAATGAAGACCTGTTGATGACCTTCTGTTGTTGTTTTTTCTGTGGTCGGGTTGTTGTCTCTTTGACACATTCCCCATTTCCATTCTCAATTTTATTGTTCAACAAAAACCAAATATTTTGCTTATCTATCCTTCAAGAATTAAACATTTTATTCAAAATAACTTGAGGTTGATTTATTTAAATTATACGAAGAAGTATTTTGATTTCAGACAACGCCTACAAAAATTTAGTATCTTTTCCCTTAAATTCAATCTATTTAATGAAAAACAACTAATTCTGATGTTCATAAAGTACTGTAATATTATGACAGTTATGTGAATCAAAATAAAGCAATAACTTCTTTTTAACAAAAACCAAACTTTGAGTATTTTTATTCTGATGAGATATAAATTCTTAGAAAAGACTTATATGAAGGCTTTTAAAATAACTAATTCCAAATACAAGAGAGCATAATTTTTTATAAAAAGAAGAAAAATTGTGGTAACTTTGAAAAATGCAAACACCATTTTAGTATATTTTCTCTGATATTCTTTGAATTTTATGAAAAATCAACCAATCCTTAACAAAACAGAGTACACCAATTCAATGGTGACCAATAGTTTCCATGAACATGAAGAAATGATTGCATTCTTGTTCAACAAAAACAAAAGTTTAAGAATATCTATCCTTCAAAAATTAACATTGTATTCAAAATAACTTATCAAAAGGCATATTTAAAGGCTGATTGCAATTAAAGTTGCGTTATTTGAAAAATTAGAAGAAATATTTGCATTCTATGCAACACGTACACACATTTAGTATTTTTTCCCTTCAATTCAATATATTAAATGAAAAACGACCAATCCTGATGTTCAAAAAGTACTGAAATCTTATGGCTGTTTATTATGTGTATTAAAATAAAGCAATAACTGCATTCTTTTTCAACAACGTTTTATATTAGATTTGAATTGTAATTAGTTAATATAATCGTACATTTTTCATATAGATACTGAGTACTTCAAATATTTTATTTTATTACTGCAAAAGAAAAACATAATATTGCACTGAAGCCAAACTATAGGGCCCAATTTCATTCTAAATATATATAAAAAGAAGATATGGTATGAATGCCAATGAGACAACTGTCCACAAGAGCCGAAAATAGAAACACTAATAAAATATGTTATTTGTATTTAAACGCTTCAAATAATAATCTACAAATATGAAAACTTAATAGAAATTTGTGTCGAATTCTTTTTAATATCACAAGTTCAGAAATATGAATGAAGAACACTTACTTATCCAATAAAACATTGGAAAATGGTGTGAGCAAACAATCATATCCTAATGCTGCCTACTTTTGTGCATTTCTAACCAGCTCGACTAGCGAAGTGTACAAATTTCAAATAAATAATATAATTATTCTACAAAATCCCCCCCTTTTTTTAATTGGATACAACCGCTTGTTTTTCATTTTAAATCTTCTTAATATTTTGTAAAACTGTTAAAATAACTAATTAAACATACTTTTGAAGATCTGTCAAATGAATGTATATTAATACATGTAATTTTAGAAATATTATTAACAAACGACTTTATATGAAGAAGAAATCACTTACTATGCATACATTCCAGAGTTTACTTATTGCCTAAAGTTATGTTCGGCAATAGGATGAATAATCATCTTCAAATTTCAGGAAATAAGCTTAATGCCTGAAAATTTCAGGCAATAACTGAATGCCTAGGGGTTAGCTTATTGCCTAGGATTTAAGTTTATTACCTAATTTCACTTATTGCCGTTAACATATACAACACACCGAATTAAGACAAAATAAAAAGTTAGGGTGAGAGCAAGTTATGAAAATTGTGTCACTCCTGACTGATTCTTATGGGTAGAGAGAAAAAATTTCTAGTGCAGTGTTGTAGTCCACTTGAATTTTTGTCCATCTGATGATTTACGCCTATTTTAAGTGATTTGTATAGGTTTTTCATATGTTGTAATGTTATACCACTGTCCCAGGTTTGGGGGATGAATGGGATCCCGCTAACATGTTAAACTCCACCCGATTCTGTATGTAAGTGCCTGTCAAGAGCCTGTAATTCAGTGGTTGTTGTTTGTTAATGTGGTACATGTTTGATTTTCGTTTATTTTTTGTACACATATAAGACCGTTAGTTTTTACGTTTGAATTGTTTTACTCTGTCATTTCGGGATTTTGTATAGCGTACTACACGGCATGGGCTTTGCTCATTGTCGAAAACCGTACGGTGACCTATAGTTGTTTATTACTGTTTCATTTTGGTCACAAGTGGAGATTTGTCCCATTACTAATCAAACCACATCTTCCTTTTTTTTATATTTACGAAAAGTGTTTTTATAAATATAAGGGTGATAATTGACCACGCTATGATATTCATATGTAAATGTATACTGATGTATTGGTTTCAGAAATGATAAAAATTTAACATTGTAATGGAATGATTTCGTACATTAAACTTCAAGGATTAATCTTTAGTTTTCATCAGATTGACTGTGTGTGCTCAATCAAATCAATGGACGAAGGCGTCATTTTAAAGTATCCTTAGAATGATTCTGATGTAAAGGAGTAAATGCTTACCTTTTATGAAAATTTCTCCACAATGGTATTATATATCAATCACAAGATAAACACTTATCCGACGATCAACTAAGCATCAACAGAAGCGTTTTGTGAACTGTACATGCGCACACATAATTTGAATGTCAACAGCAACCTTTAGATAATATTCATTATAACCTTAACTTTTGGATGTTACCTTAACCTTTTAATAAAACTATCACCTTTACCATCAATTTTAACCTTTAAACTTGATCTAGACTCGATATCTGTATGCATTCACATATTTTGTCATTAACAAATCCTGAAGTAAATAGTACTTACCTTTAACCGCCAAGGAAACTGGTCATATTCTCCTTTAAAGTATGTGAATGTTACTTCTTCACCTTCGCTGATTGTTCTTTTAGCATAGAAACAAAGATGGGGAAGACCACCGACCATTATTCTCTTAACAATAGAGTTACTATCATTCTCGTCATCGTTTACTAGCCTTCCCAAGGATTTGTCGTCATTAGATGCATCGATCCTGCAATGATGGAAAGAACATCTTACTGTTAAACTGTAGCTTAATGGTGCGAATATAACAAATTAACTTAAGTTATGATTCCAGTGAATTGTAAAAGTTATGGGTTTTTAGGTTACGGTATAATGATAAGTTCAAAGATTAAGGTTACCATTAACTAGAACGATTAAAGTTAAAGGTTAGACTTAACTATTAAGGTTAATAATTTATGTTAGAAGCAAATGTGATGGTTAAAAGGTAAATATTAAGATAATAGGTATAGTTTCAGTTTGAAGTTTGCTGTAAGTTAAAGGCAAACAAAAATGTTATAGATCAGTGATAATAAACAGTCGGTGAAAGGTTTGAGGTCATTTTCGATACATTAAAATACATCAAGGTAGGAATCAGGCCAGAACTGGTTTAATTTCTGGTATTCTTGATTTGGATAAATGATGAGTTATAAATCAACTTAAAGAAATATATCTAAATAGCGTGATACCAATATTAAAGATCTGAAGCACATGTTTTTCTTCTATTTTACTAAAAAGGATCGTTTATAAAGTCGACTCTATACGAAAAAAGCAATTGTGTGATAGAAAGGAGCAGATTATTGCAATTGAAATATCGAAGTTTCTTGCAATTGCATGAATACCAAAATTCAAGAAATGAATAATCAACACAAAAAAAAAAACTTATTGTTTTCCTTCAGGCGGTACGGTACGCGAGTCTCAAATGAAAGGATAGAATTGGCTCATTTTGCCAAAACCTATTGTATAGTAATATATGTTCCAAAGTATACTAAAAACGATAGGTCATCATGTAATTTATCAAGCTACAGGTTGTGGCACATTGTGTATGGCTTAGACGGATAATACCATCAGTATGCAATTAGAAGCTACACTACTTGATAGAATAGTAAAATAAAACACACAAAATTGAGAATATCAAAATAAGTCAACATACGTTTTTTTCCCGGTTAAATACGAAATTGGAAAATTCCATGTAAATTTCTTCAGAAGATGCACTTTTCCAGAGTTTACACCCATTCAAATGGCATTTTTTTTAAACCAAAATTAATTGCGAATTCTTTTTTTTCAAATGACAGTGTTCATTCAGTTATCTGCATTTTTGTATGATATTTTTTTTACTTAATTAACAGACACTAGACATTAGGTTCACTGATTTTTTACAAGATGGCGAAATATCCCAATACCACTTTAATGTCATATACGTGTTCAAACCGCTACCATATAGTTTTGAAGTCGACAAGAAAAATAAAATCATTTAGCATAAAAAGTTTAAACTTACCAACATTTTCTTGAATTCCAAAGAAACTCGAATGCATACTCGTTGAAGCCTGGATCAACTGTTGTTAAATTTCCGCGATATTCAAACAGAAACTCGCCTTTTTCAATCGGTTTTGTCGTAAACACACCTCTTCCTTTTATAAATGGTAAACGACAAATATACACATCAAACAGCTCAAAAAAATGTAAACTACATAACGATGATTGATTGATTAGGTCAAATATAATATTAATTAGTTTGTTAGTAAACTATATTTTTTTTCGAAAAAGAAATCATTTTAGAAAAAATTTTCATCACAAATAGTTGAATACTTATACTAGAGAAAGTGTATAATTTGAAATTTATTATTTTCAAAATTTTTAGCAAAGTATGAAGAAAAAAATTTCACCGCATTTTTATGAATTTAATGCATATTAAAATAAAGAAAAACACTTCTTTAAAGATCAAATCGAGAACAGAAAACTTGAAATACAAAGGTTAAAGGTACCGCAAATGAATATAAATTGAAGACACACAAGTCATCCGTAATTTAACTTTTCTGAAACACCTATTCAAGGATTACAATGAAACGACATATTAACACACTGAAAAAATAAAACAGTTTACGCATAAGGTCTAAATAAACAGAATAACTAATATTTACCTTTTATGTCGTCAATCTTTCTTACCAAAAACCCTTCTCGATCTGATTTACTATTTATATAATCTTCAATTTTTAATATTCTTCTATTTGATCTTCGCAAATCTACAAATTTCAGAATAAATCCTTAACTGCACTCATTCAAGTGTATAAATAAGAAATTTTAGATAGTCTTCACGGTGCTTGGACTCTTTACGTACATTATTATAAGCTTGTTATTTAAGTTAAATACATTCATCTCAAGGTTTATACATCGTGTACATAATACTTGTATCATAATTTCAAAAATTGGATACTCCGAGTTCCACATTTCTGATTAAAAAAGGACGAAAGATACCAAAGGGTATCAACTGAAAACAAACTGACAACGCCATGCCTAAAATGAATAAAGGAATACACAAAACCTAGTACAAAATGCATGGTTGGAAAGCGTTGTACAGAATTCCTTAACATAATGTTAACTACATTCAATTCTGGTAATATAGAACACCAACAGAGACCAAATAATCTATCTATACTCAAACGAAAAGTCGGAGTCAGTTAAATAATAAAATATTTCGTTGGGAAAGCTTACGCCATGTATCCAAAATGTCGACTGAGAAGTGATTAAAACAAAACATATTCATACAAAATCTGGTCTCAATTGTTTAATATAAATACCAAAAGCCTGCGTCCATTTGTAAAACAAACGAATGTTACTTACCTGTTTTAAGTAATTTATAATCCATAACACAAAATATATAGAAGTGTCCTTTCTACTCATAACTTCCTTTAATTCGTCAGTTTGCACACGCACCTTTACCAGGTGTACATGCGCAAAGATGAAATCTTGTCTTAAACTTAACTGTAACCATACTGTTTACCGTTGACCTTATTCACAACCCTAATCCTTTACCGTCCAAGAATATTACCTTCAATCAACCTTACAATTAAACTACCATGATATACCCTAAAATTGACATTAACCTTCACCTTTTTCTTACCTTTAACCTTAACCTTAACCTTAACCGTAACCTAAACATAAACCTTCACTTTCTCTTACCTTGAATTAACAAATAAGCTACCTCAACTATAAACAATACGTTTAAAACATACCTTCACTTTAACCTTAAACTTAAGCTTAACATTCACATTAATGTTAACCTAAACCTTAACTCTTTTATATCTTCAATTAACCTTAAAAAAGAGAGACGAATGATATCAGAGGGACAGTCCAACAAATAGATCGAAAATGAATTGAAAACGATTTTGCAAAATAAGAAAAACACCAATAGACCAATACTAGTTCACATAAGAGTACTTCCACCTGTGATCTGAATTTCAACTATCAATGCATAAACATTGAGGTAAAAGCATACCTTACCCTTAACCTCAACATTTACTTACACAATAACCTTAACTGAAACTTTGACATTTTTTAACCTTCAATTAATTTAAAGGCTACATCAATCTTAAAACTAAATTTCAATCGTTAATCTGAATTTTCAACTACCATTTATTCTTCTGACATAACTTCAATTTAACCTTTAACTAAATGTTTACTTCAACTATAATCTTAATTTTTACATTAACCTTAACCTAAACCTACACATTAAACTTATCTATCATTGAAATAACATCAAGGCTATCGCAAGCTTTTATCTGAATTTTCAACTATCAATTAACCATCTATGAACATTAATGTTACAAACACCTTTAATTTAACATTAACCTTAACCGGAACTTTTTTTTATTAACCTTGAATTTACCTGTACCTTTAATGTGAATTGTTAACAAACCAACTAACCATCAAATAACGTTAAGGTTAAATAATAACTTAATACCTTTACCTGAACAGTAACCTCATCTTAAAAAAATCCCTTGCAAATGAAATTCAAAAGGCCATGACTTATTATGCAAAGGCTTCTCAAAATAATTCGACCAGTAATAAGCCAGGAAAAAACAATAAACCAACTTCAATAGCCAGAAAATCACCCTATGGCAAAATACCCTAAAGGGTTTGATATTCTGTGAGCATCACGCAAGGGTGCCAAAATGTAAGATATTGCTTATTATAAAGCTAAGGTACCCGGTTAGATTCCTACATCCAATTTTTGGACAATCGTAAGTTAAAACACTATTGTTGTCCGACTGCTACCCTATATATCTAAGAGGAAAACGCTAATATTTAACATATTGACCCAGGACTATTTTAACCTATAGACTAAGTTTATTCTGTCATAGGTTCAAACCAGGTGTAAATATCATAACAATGGTCGTTCTAGCTAGTAAAATCAATACAACGCTTTGGGTCTCTGCTGCACGCCTGTTACCTTAGTAATCGTTTGTTGTACAATGACAAGGCAAAGTAAATTTTTTTTATTCTTACCATACCCGTCTGTCAAAAGAAGAACACAATAAGAATAAGTTGGTTTCTGGTGTCTGTTGCAAAAAATAGCTAAGGAAATCAATATCCCTGCAAATGTTGGTGATATGATCTCCTACGACCTTTCCTGCTTTACAAATGTTCACATTGCAGCCATCAACGCCGATATTCAGTCCACAAGCCCGTGTGCGTTATGAAGGATTAGAGATCAATATTTTTAAAAGGGATGATTGATTTATAATTACGCATAATATAACTACTAGCATTCTGTACAATAAAAACATAAGGCGATGATCATACGTAAGATCGAGATGACAATATCAAAATTTTAATTTTGATGACATCATGAGATTACACTAGATGTTGCGTCTCGCATGGTTTTGACGAATTCCTGACTGTGTGTATGTATGTGTGTATGTTCGTACGTTTGTATATGTCTTTGTTGTTTGTAGGTGTGCATTTTACATGCATGTTTGTATCTTTATCATATAATTATAGAAAATAATGATATAAGTGTACCCCATGATAAAACAAATTTGTTCATATATTTATTTATCAAATTTGAAGAATTGCCTTACCCGTGTGATATGACTTCTGTTATCGACTGCCTACTGTTTATCTCATCTGCTTCTGTTTTAAATCAACCGCTTTGGCTTATTATCGCATGACATTTTGATGTCATTCAGTAAATTCCGGAAAATATACCTAAATGGTACGTTTGTATGTGTAAAACATAACAAGATTTAACAAAAAGAAATCATTAGGTATAAAGAAATTATACTATTAAGAAATGCAAAACATATATTACAACAAAAGTATTTTAAGAATAGTCTTTGTTAGTATGTATTCTGTTGACGTTTATGATAAAAAGAACAACATATCATTTTTCATATCAGACCCTCTATCAGTCAATCCGGCTCTTAGGCTAATGTCATGACCTAAGGCTGATAAGAGGTCTGAAATTAAAAATGCCAAGTTATAATCTATATTTATATGCGTATATGTGAGTATGCGTGTAGGTTCCAAGAACTATTTTACGTCGTTCAATGTCATGCACCTAACAAATTTGGTTTCACTCTTGTTTACACAGACACATGAACACATCAATAATAAAAGTAAAAACATCGATCCAATGTTCATACCTGACTCGGACCGTTTAAGGCTTATACATCATATTAACCAAATGACACGGATGCGCATAAGCCGTGACTCTATGTAACTCCTTCAGTACACAATGTCACTCAGAGCTGAAGAATATACATTATGAAAAGATATCATTAACCTTTTCAAAATGGTGACTCTGTACATCCCTTTTAATTACGGTAGGTGTGTATGAGCCGCTTGCCTTGCACGTACCACCACACCACCTTATGTCCTCCAGACCTCAGACATGTATAATGCACATACATCTTATAAACCATTTTTTAATGTAGCTCTGCTCTTTGGTTACATATGTTTATAACATATATTATGCAAATAACATGAGTGCGCATGATAATCGCCTCTGTATATTCGTAGGTCGCTATGCTTATGTCGTCTGCAGATATAAGTCCATGTATGTATATATAAAATTGATAATGCATGTCTGTCTGTTTTTGAGTCTATGTGTCTGTCTGTCTGTATGTAAGTATTATTTACGGTGACCTATAGTTGTTAATGTCTGTTTCATTTTGGTCTATTGTGGATAGTTGTCTCATTGGCAATCATACCACATCTTCTTTTTTATATATGTATGTGTGTATTTATAGAAGAAAGAAGATGTGGTATCATTGCCAATGAGACAACTATCCACAAAAGACCAAAATGACACAAACCTTAACGACTATAGGTAACCGTACGGCCTTCAACAATGAGCAAAGCCCATACCGTATAGTCAGTTATAAAAGGCCCCGATAAGACAATGTAAAACAATTGAAACGAGAAAACTAACGGCCTCATTTATGTGAAAAAAAAGTATGTATGTATGTATGTATGTGTGTATGTATGTATGTATGCATGTATGTATGTGTGTGTGTATGTATGTATGTATGTATGTATGTATTTATGTATGTATGTACATGGAGTATGCATGTATGCATTGTGTATGTATGTATGTATGTATGTATGTATGTATGTATGTATGTATGTATGTATGTTTGTTTGTTTGTTTGTTTGTGTGTATGTATGTATGCATGTATGTAGGTATGTATGTATGTATGTATTTATGTATGTATAAATTTACATTATTTCTAATATTTTCGTTACGTACTATGACGTCATGTAGCTCAAAAATCGTATCGCCATTTTACTCTAAAATTTATGCACATGCGCAAATACAACAAAGTCACTTGAATTTTATTTTCTGGGTTCATTTCATATCAGTCAGGTTTATACTAAAAACAAATGATCTCCCTTAGTGCAACTCAGTTGCAGTCTAGTAAAAACCCCCTAACCCTAACCCTAACCCTAACCCTAACCCTAACCCTAACCCCTAACCCTAACCCTAACCCTAACCCTAACCCTAACCCTAACCCTAACCTAAACCCTAACCCTAACCCTAACCCTAACCCTAACCCTAACCCTAACCCTAACCCTAACCCTAACCCTAACCCTAACCCTAACCCTAACCCTAACCCTAACCCTAACCCTAACCCTAACCTAACCCTAACCCTAACCCTAACCCTAACCCTAACCCTAACCCTAACCCTAACCCTAACCCTAACCCTAACCCTAACCCTAACCCTAACCCTAACCCCTAACCCTAACCCTAACCCTAACCCTAACCCTAACCCTAACCCTAACCCTAACCCTAAACCCTAACCCTAACCCTAACCCTAACCCTAACCCTAACCCTAACCCTAACCCTAACCCTAACCTAACCCTAACCCTAACCCTAACCCTAACCCTAACCCTAACCCTAACCCTAACCCTTCTCACGCATGCACAGTCACAGAAAAGGGCAGACATGCGCACAAGTGAAAAAGGGCACCTCACTAATCTCGCCAAAGTATACTACCCTAACCCTAACCCTAACCCTAACCCTAACCTTAACCCTAACCCTAACCCTAACCCTAACCCTAAACCCCTAACCCTAACCCTAACCCTAACCCTAACCCTAACCCTAACCCCTAACCTTAACCCTAACCGTAACCCTAACCCTAACCCTAACCCTAACCCTATTACCTTCAATCAACCTTACATTTAAACTACCATGATATACCCTAAAATTGACATTAACTTTCACCTTTTTCTTACCTTTAACCTTAACCTTAACCTTAACCGTAACCTAAACATAAACCTTCACTTTCTCTTACCTTGAATTAACAAATAAGCTACCTCAACTATAAACAATACGTTTAAAACATACCTTCACTTTAACCTTAAACGAAAGCTTAACATTAACATTAATGTTAACCTAAACCTTAACTCTTTTATATCTTCAATTAACCTTAAAAAAGAGAGACGATTGATATCAGAGGGACAGTCCAACAAATAGATCGAAAATGAATTGAAAACGATTTTGCAAAATAAGAAAAACACCAATAGACCAATACTAGTTCACATAAGAGTACTTCCACCTGTGTTCTGAATTTCAACTATCAATGCATAAACATTGAGGTAATAGCATACCTTACCCTTAACCTCAACATTTACTTACACAATAACCTTAGCTGAAACTTTGACATTTTTTAACCTTCAATTAATTTAAAGGCTACATCAATCTTAAAACTAAATTTCAATCGTTAATCTGAATTTTCAACTACCATTTATTCTTCTGACATAACTTCAATTTAACCTTTAACTAAATATTAACTTCAACTATAATCTTAATTTTTACATTAACCTTAACCTAAACCTACACATTAAACTTATCTATCATTGAAATAACATCAAGGCTATCGCAAGCTTTTATCTGAATTTTCAACTATCAATTAACCATCTATGAACATTAATGTTAAAAACACCTTTAATTTAACATTAACCTTAACCGGAACCTTTTTTTATTAACCTTGAATTTACCCGTACCTTTAATGTGAATTGTTAACAAACCAACTAACCATCAAATAACGTTAAGGTTAAATAATAACTTAATACCTTTACCTGAACAGTAACCTCATCTCATCTTATAAAAATCCCTTGCAAATGAAATTCAAAAGGCCACGACTTATTATGCAAAGGCTTCTCAAAATAATTCGACCAGTAATAAGCCAGGAAAAAACAATAAACCAACTTCAATAGCCAGAAAATCACCCTATGGCAAAATACCCTAAAGGGTTTGATATTTTGTGAGCATCACGCAATGGTGCCAAAATGTAAGATATTGCTTATTATAAAGCTAAGGTACCCGGTTAGATTCCTACATACAATTTTTGGACAATCGTAAGTTAAAACACTATTGTTGTCCGACTGCTAACCTAAATATCTAAGAGCAAAACGCTTATATTTAACATATTGACCCAGGACTATTTAACCTATAGACTAAGTTTATTCTGTCATAGGTTCAAACCAGGTGTAAATATCATAACAATGGTCGTTCTAGCTAGTAAAATCAATACAACGCTTTGGGTCTCTGCTGCACGCCTGTTACCTTAGTAATCGTTTGTTGTACAATGACAAGGCAAAGTAATTTTTTTTTTTATTCTTACCATACCCGTCTGTCAAAAGAAGAACACAATAAAAATAAGTTGGTTTCTGGTGTCTGTTGCAAAAAATAGCTAAGGAAATCAATATCCCTGATAATGTTGGTGATATGATCTCCTACGACCTTTCCTGCTTTACAAATGTTCACATTGCAGCCATCAACGCCGATATTCAGTCCACAAGCCCGTGTGCGTTATGAAGGATTAGAGATCACTATTTTTAAAAGGGATGATTGATTTATAATTAGCATAATATAACTACTAGCATTCTGTACAATGAAAACATAAGGCAATGATCATACGTAAGATCGAGATGACAATATCAAAATTTTAATTTTGATGACATCATGAGATCACACTAGATGTTGCGTCTCGCATGGTTTTGACGAATTCCTGACTGTGTGTATGTATGTGTGTATGTTCGTACGTTTGTATGTGTCTTTGTTTTTTTGTAGGTGTGCATTTTACATGCATGTTTGTATGTTTATCATATAATTATAGAAAATAATGATATAAGTGTACCCCATGATAAAACAAATTTGTTCATATATTTATTTATCAAATTTGAAAAATTGCCTTACCCGTGTGATATGACTTCTGTTATCGACTGCCTACTGTTTATTTCATCTGCTTCTGTTTTAAATCAACCGCTTCGGCTTATTATCGCATGCGTTGCTGTAACGTATCGCATGACATTTTGATGTCATTCAGTAAATTCCGGAAAATATACCTAAATGGTACGTTTGTATGTGTAAAACATAACAAGATTTAACAAAAAGAAATCATTAGGTATAAAGAAATTATACTATTAAGAAATGCAAAACATATATTACAACAAAAGCATTTTAAGAATAGTCTTTGTTAGTATGTATTCTGTTGACGTTGATGATAAAAAGATCAACATATCATTTTTCATATCAGACCCTCTATCAGTCCATCCGGCTCTTAGGCTAATGTCATGACCTAAGGCTGATAAGAGGTCTGAAATTAAAAATGCCAAGTTATAATCTATATTTATATGCGTATATGTGAGTATGCGTGTAGGTTCCAAGAACTATTTTACGTCGTTCAATGTCATGCAGCTAACAAATTTGGTTTCACTCTTGTTTACACAGACACATGAACACATCAATAATAAAAGTAAAAAAATCGATCCAATGTTCATACCTGACTCGGACCGTTTAATGCTTATACATCATATTAACCAAATGACATGGATGCGCATAAGCAGTGACTCTATGTAACTTCTTCAGTACACAATGTCACTCAGAGCTGAAGAATATACATTATGAAAAGATATCATTAACCTTTTCAAAATGGTGACTCTGTACATCACTTTTAATTACGGTAGCTGTGTATGAGCCGCTTGCCTTGCACGTACCACCACACCACCTTATGTCCTCCAGACCTCAGACATGTATAATGCACATACATCTTATAAACCATTTTTTAATGTAGCTCTGCTCTTTGGTTACATATGTTTATAACATATATTATGCAAATAACATGAGTGCGCATGATAATCGCCTCTGTATATGCGTAGGTCGCTATGCTTATGTCGTCTGCAGATATAAGTCCATGTATGTATTGATCAAATTGATAATGCATGTCTGTCTGTTTTTGAGTCTGTGTGTCTGTCTGTCTGTATGTAAGTATTATTTACGGTGACCTATAGTTGTTAATGTCTGTTTCATTTTGGTCTATTGTGGATAGTTGTCTCATTGGCAATCATACCACATCTTCCTTTTTATATATGTATGTGTGTATTTATAGAAGAAAGAAGATGTGGTATAATTGCCAATGAGACAACTATCCACAAAAGACCAAAATGACACAAACCTTAACGACTATAGGTAACCGTACGGCCTTCAACAATGAGCAAAGCCCATACCGTATAGCCAGCTATAAAAGGCCCCGATAAGACAATGTAAAACAATTGAAACGAGAAAACTAACGGCTTCATTTATGTGGGAAAAAAATGTATGTATGTATGTATGTATGTGTGTATGTATGTATGTATGTATGCATGTATGTATGTATGTATGTATGTATGTATGTATGTATGTATGTATGTATGTATGTATGTATGTATGTATGTATGTATGTATGTACATGGAGTATGCATGTATGCATGTATGTATGTATGTTTGTATGTATGTATGTATGTATGTATGTTTGTTTGTTTGTTTGTTTGTTTATTTGTTTGTATTTGTGTATGTATGTATGCATGTATGTATGTATGTATGTATGTATGTATGTATGTATGTATGTATGTATTTATGTATGTATGTATTTACATTATTTCTAATATTTTCGTTACGTACTATGACGTCATGTAGCTCAAAAATCGTATCGCCATTCTACTCTAAAATTTATGCACATGCGCAAATATAACAAAGTCACTTGAATTTTATTTTCTGGGTTCATTTCATATCACCCAGGTTTATACTAAAAACAAATTATCTCCCTTAGTGCAACTCAGTTGCAGTCTAGTAAAAACCACCTAAACCTAACCCTAACCCTAACCCTAACCCCAACCCTAACCCTAACCCTAACCCTAAGCCCCTGGTGAAGACCGCAAGTCTTTATCTTTTGTAGTTTGGGAGTTGGTGTTAATTTCGGGGTTAGGCTTTACTCTCGCACAAACGTTTTCAGTGAGGTCGGAAAGTGCGGTCGTACACTTCAGTGATACTAATAAGATTTCATCCTTTAGATCGCCTTTCCATCTTTTAGGAACAGTTAACTTTATGAAAATATCTCTATTCAAATCCATTCTACATATGTTTGAAGATTGAGGTCAAAGGCACTTTTCATACTCTGTACTTAGAAATATTTTTGGAAATTTCTGACGCATGCGAAGTCACAAGAAAGGGCAGACATGCGCAGAAGTGACAATGGGCACCTCACTAACCCTCGTCAAAGTACACTACCCTAACCCTAACCCTAACCCTAACCCTAACCCTGACCTTAACCCAAACACTAACCCTAACCCAAACCCCAAATGTGTTAAAATTGTTGTTTTGGAGGCCTAGCTTTATCTCGGAAAGGATAAGTCTAGGAGGGTAACTGATTGGATTTTCGTATTAAGTTTTTTCACGAACTTCTCAAAAATCAGAGTTTTGGAGGGATGGGGGGTCAGGTTATGGTTTTTGGTACTTTTCATAGTCGATCTTTTCAATATTTCAACATGATCCTATGCTTCGTTCGGCTTGATGTTAAAAAATCGGCCCCGTTAGGGGTAGTACTTTTTGACAATTAAGCCCCTGGTGAAGACCGCAAGTCTTTATCTTTTGTAGTTTGGGAGTTGGTGTTAATTTCGGGGTTAGGCTTTACTCTCGCACAAACGTTTCTTCAGTGAGGTCGGAAAGTGCGGTCGTACACTTCAGTGATACCAATAAGTTTTCATCCTTTAGATCGCCTTTCCATCTTTTAGGAACAGTTAACTTTATGAAAATATCTCTATTCAAATCCATTCTACATATGTTTGAAGATTGAGGTCAAAGGCACTTTTCATACTCTGTACTTAGAAATATTTTTGGAAATTTCTGACGCATGCGCAGTCACAAGAAAGGGCAGACATGCGCAGAAGTGACAATGGGCACCTCACTAACCCTCGTCAAAGTACACTACCCTGTCCCAATCATGACCCTAACCCTAACCCTAACCCTAACCCTAACCCCTAACCCCTAACCCTAACCCTAACCCTAACCCTAACCCTAACCCAATGTAATTAAGTTAAGTTTTGTTAGTATTGCAATAAGTTGATATTTGTTATTTTAACCCATTTTGATGTCAAATTCTACCATGAAATACTTTTTAAAGGAAAGATATTTTTTTTAATTTTTGGGTCGCACTTTTTATAGTTACTCTTTTTTTTTCTGAAAGTGTTTTTCTTTTTACTCATGTGTTATATTTTGTAAATAAAGTCTTATTAGAAATTTATATTTTAATGAATAAATAAAGACAAATATCATACAAGTACAAGGCACTGATATACACATATGAATGTTCAATGTTCATTTAGTTTCCAAGTTAGAGGATGTAAGATGCTGCATCACCATACTGAATATTATTAGTTACACAGAGTGCTAGTGACCTAATACGGTATATATGGGGTCAGTAAATTCCATATGGGGTGCCAGCCCTCTAAATGCTTATTTGTCCTTCTGTCTCGTGGTGGTTCCAAGTTGGTTGTGGGTATCTGCCATCTCTTCATATCACAATTATACGTTAACTTGGTGAAGGCATTGTTTTGTGGTGCGTTGGTTAAGTATTTGGTAAACGTGATTGCAGTTTTGTCTGATAGAGTACTAATCTCCTGCTTTCGAATACCATGACTTATAATAGTGTGGTTTTGGTCTTTCACGCTGTCAGACCTTTTGTGTAGACACCTGTTTCTTGTTGAAGACTAAACATGCGCTCTTGATTCATTTATGATTTTTTGTCGTTTGGTTGCTGTCAAATTGAAATATAACCCACATCTCTTATAGTATGTGTTCCGTTTGATTAAAAAAGGTAATTATAAAGAGATAGATTATTTAAATTCCAACGATCACAAATCTAATCTAAATCCGATTTCAATTATTTCGTAAAATACGTTACCTTTATCTGATTATCATAATATTCCCAGTTTAAGGAAAAGAAAAGACATTTTTTCTATATATTTTTTTACAAAGTTGCTAATGGTTTAATTATGTCGTAATTTGCTAGGTCAGTGTCGGATTCCGGGCGATATAGCGTACACTTTCCTTTTAATTTTTTGAGTTATTAATATCGTAATTTTTGTATCCTTGCTATCCTTGCTAAATCTTCTACTGTATATCACAGCTAGTGAATAAGTCTAAATGTCCGTACAGTGTATAGTAAGATCTTTTTTCCACACATGGACATTTCATTAGTATAGAAAGTTCGCTATAGTGTTCCATCATGGTCTTAGTGCAGTTTCGAGAGCTTATAGTGCACCGAGGCGGCCTAGGTTATTTTTAGACGCACCGTAAAGTCCCAGTCACACCATTGCAACAACGTCCTGTTTTGATAAATTTGTTAAAATGCTGGGACCATGATACTAATAGTATAATAATTCCCTTTTAAATAGTAATTGTTATGAATGATAATATTTTATATGTATGCTGTCTTAGTTTTTAAATAGTTATTTGGTTAATATGGTGTCTCGTAAGTCATTTTTGGACAGGATATTTTTGTTTTATAGTGTATGTATATTCTGCACGAATAATTTTTATCGCTATCATTATAAAAAACTAGACTATGTGAACCGTATGAGATCGCACACAAGACAGCTGATTGGATAAATGGAATGAATTGTTACGCCTACATAAAACTGATATCCAATCGAATGCCAGCAGACACCTGTCAGTAAAACAAATTGTAAGCGTGGATGGTTAGAGATTCATTTGTGTATTCGATATTTGAAAAATAAGTTAGATAGTCACTATTCGTTTTCCCTTTTTTTTCAGCCGGATTTTAATAACTGTTTTTACACTTTCTTAATTAACAGAAAGGTATTTAAATAGAAGCGCACCACACGTAATAGAGATTTACAAGCATTTAATATAGCGACTTGTGTTTTCCGGAACGTCCTATTTTCAATAATTCACAGACTTTTGCAATAATATTAAACCTTTATTTTTTACCTTCAAAAACTGCTCAAACTTTTATTCTCAGACTAGACAGCATGAAAGACATAAACACTTTTATAAGTCAGTGTACACACGGTGTTTCCCAAACTTGGTAATTTCTTCGCCCAGGAATATGAATTTGACATTAAAAGTCCCTCAAAGCTTTACAATACCCGGTCGTGTCATTTCCGTATATTGTAGATGGAACGAGTGATATACATACACCAGACATACATGTTCCAATACAGGTAAATTTTACCTTTTTGGAGGACTCCTAAGTGGGGATGCGTTGCATGTGTGCTAATCTAAAAAAAATCCAATCTTTTATTTTTCTAAACTGCGTTACATGCAAATGCGAAATAATTAGTGTTGTTTGTTCAGTCCAATTTATTTATAAATATAAATTTATTCTTTTGAATAAAAAAAACTACGGATGTAAACTTCAATGAATACAATAGTATTTAATACTAGTAGCCTAAATGTAAAACAATTGCAGCAAGATTTGAGGTTGAAGCGGCTCGATCAAAACGTGAATAGATGAGAAATTGTCATCATTCTTCTTATTAATTACAAAGTATTTTGTGAGAACAAATACTTATATTTTAGTGATGTTGATACATTGTTGTTTGCCTCAGTCACCTCCAGTGGCAAATATTTCATTCGTGTTCATAACGAGAACACAAGTTTTAAATATAATAGGAAGAACTTCAAATAGTCGTTCGACAATAAGATTAAAAGTAAACTTGAAATACCACTGGATAATGAGAGAAGATTTAATAAGGATAGAAATTTAGCCTTACAACAGCTCGCTACAGTGGGACCACTAACATAATTGAGGAAGAGTTTTCAATTTGCAGAGAGCGATGGTCCTTTCAATCTACTCTGATGTCGGCCATCTCTATTCATACGTGTAGATACCACCATCACATAACGGCATCTAATTTAGATAAGATCATGACTTTAAAATCGCATTAGTAACGGTGATAATTCTGTTAAACTGTATTGTTTATTATGCTCGAGTTTTTGGTATGACTATGCGACCTCTCTCCTGGTTGGTCTCGTGAGAATAAGTTCACCTCGACAGCGAGAGGACTTTAGTCCGAATCCCAAACGGGTCTAACAAAGAGTTTTTTTCTTTCTTTCGAACTGTTAGCTTGTGAACTTACACGTTAAAAATCCATCTCAGTGTGTCGGTCTAGTACAAAGCAGGCTTAATTTTCATATTATATTTCCATATTATAGTTTTGTCCTAAATCTACTGATTTATATCACACCTGCTATAATTTTCAACTATCGAAATAAAAAAAAAAATGGTACGTGAAATATTTCTACGGAACACTTGCATTTTTGTCTAAAAAAAATCACTGCTCCCGTATTATTTAGTCTTGTTGCGGTTTAGGATTTTTATTCTGTATAGGTTTCTTTCTATTACAAAAATCTGTGTGTTGACTCTTAATGTTTTGATTGATATGTGTCGTTGGGTTGATGTCGTATTAATGTAGACCTTTAAAATTGTTTTCAAAACCAAATGATTGATTGGGTATAGAAATATTCACATCTCTTGACTTACCCCGTTCGACAGTATATCTTTGCTAAAATTGGGTGCGGACGTTTGGTTGTTCGGTTGTATAAATAAGCAGCCGCATTTGGTCGAAAAAAAAAATAGTCTATGCATGGTGTAGTGAGAGTTTCGCGCTATCTATACCTTAAAAAAAATTGAATAAATCGTTGAAGGGATATACGAACTTCGATTGAAATTTCTAAAAACGAAAAAGGTCACCTGAATCTCCAAGTAAGCCAGTTGCATGGTTGAATTTAACACTTTAGAAGAAACGAAACGGCCAAAATAAGTTTAGTCTTATTATAAATTGTTGCCAACTTTTTCGTCCGTTTTTGCTTTTATGACAACTTTACCAGATATATATATATAAAGATTTGACAGTAATTGTTTCACCCAAACGAGCTCAACTACATGTCGTTGTTTTACGCTTCAACATAAATGCATATGTATGTATACAATGGAGACTGTTTTCTGTTCTACTGCCTTGTCCTAGATTGGCTGTATACAATCTAACCCCTGACATGGACTACTTTGTTAAATGTTTACAAAAAAATAAATGCAAAGAGAAAGATTCGGAAAGAAATTCTAAAATTTACGCTAAAAAATAAAATACACAAAAATGGAAACAGTTTTAGACAATTATCATTTGAGAACTATATATAATTAGCATGCATCACTAAATGAAACTGATAAATTGATTGCTCCCTTAATGTCCAGTGGCAAATATATCACGCATATTCATGACGAGATGCGAAATGGATCGACCTGAAGCAAATGATTGATACATCACCAAGACAGAGATTTCGCTGAGGTAAAACGTATGCCGTACTAGAATGCTGTATGGATTTTGCTCATTGTTAAAGGCCGTACAGTGACCTTTGAACGACTTTGACCCCCTTTTATAGGTTGCTCATTATAAAGTTTTAGTTTTTGGTCATTGATGAAGGGTGTGCAGTGACCTATTATATAGTGACTAACAAGTAAATCACTTGGTCTACATGGTTTAAATGGTTGATAGTCGTCTCACCATATCTCCTTAAGCCAAAATAAAAATTGTTTGTTTCCCCTCCCCACACTCAGGTCAAAAATAAGCCCAATGGGATGGGAAACAGACATTCTTTTAAATGTGGCCTTATTCATGATCTTTTTATTGAAATTCTGTAATAAGAAAATTTTACTAGTCTATAAGTATCACATAAACTTTACATTATCAATAATCCATTAAAATGAAGTCCAGTCAAAATAACCATGCCAGACAGATATATGACAGATAATTTCATGAATTTCTGAATTTACACAGTTCTTCCATACCCCAAATTAATGGTTAAACGTTTATAGTAACCATAGAAACAGAGAAAAGACTAAATTAACATAAAAACCATGAAAATGGTGTCATTGTCAGATGAAATAAGCCAATCAAAAATGTCAAACATGTACAACTTACATTTATTCCATAATTATGCCAAAAGTAGTGATCCTATACATGTACAATGTAGCTTATAGCTTATGAGAAACATTGATGACCTTCGGCTATTGTCTGCTCTGTAGTCGGGTTGTTGTCTTTTTGGCACATTCCCCATTTCCAGTGTCAATTTTATTAGGAAGTATAAACTGAGAAACAAACCTAACCATGTTAACATTGTATTAAACTGAAATAACCTTAATCACTTAAATTATCCATGAAGGTCAAGGTCAGGTCAACCAAACCTGATAGACAAGTAGATCTTTCAAGATACTCATATATACAATAAAATGTATCCAATTACATATATAAAATATACAGTATAAGAGAGCATTTCATTGATTAAGTAACAGTATATTTTACATGCAGTCATTGAACCATGAAAATGGGGTCGGGTGCAATGTACATATAATGGCAAACTGAAACATCATAACATATTAATTAGCTACTAGCATCTGAATACAAGACAAGAAACATCTAGCTCTTTTAGCTTTTAAAATGTAAAGCTCTATAAAATAGCTTACATCATCACCCCAAGACTGTAATACAAATTTCTTGTATACAACCAACTTTCATGACTTTTGTGTAAGGCGAGACAAAATAAAATGATACTTTGAAGTAGATGTATTGTTTAATATGTTTGACTACTATTATAAAATGCCAGTTTCAGAATGGACAGTAATTTAGAAGATTATTAAAATACATGTAGATACATTCAGACTATTATAACTATACAGCAAGCTGTCATTTGACTCTAACCAACAACCATGCCAGGGCTGTAAAGCTTGTCTAGGTTGGTAAAAACTTCCATCATCATGCATATATATGACACTAACCAATAGTGATGGACCGTGACAGACCCTCATGGAAAGTAAAGGAGGTTTAACACTCCCTGGTGGTACATGTAGCCAACAATAGCAATGGCAGCATAGAAACTCTTATTATATCCAAATTCTTATTTCAAATGAATAATTATCCAAGGTGAATCAGATGATGTATGATCATGATGCTGCACTTTTAGTATTGACAATGATTGATATTCACTGAAACTAGATATTTCCATTATTCCAATTTTCTATTCTTAATGATATAACTATCCAAGATAATCATGGAATTAAGATATGATGCACTACTAATATTCCCAGAAAACTTTAAATTCTCTTTATTTCAAATTGTTAATATTACTTATTTCAAATATATATATATATATATATATCAAAGGTATGCTCTGTCATCAAGTAACGTAGTACATTGTATTTCCTACATTTTTTTCTATGAATTGTAAGTTTGCTATTTGTTCAATTCACAATTTTCTTTTTGTCCAATCAGATCATCCCATCAACTGTACATCATGAAATAATGATGTTAGCTCTATCAACGTTATTTCCAAACCAATAAGTAACACAAAATTATGAATGAATCCACCATTTCACAATTTATAGCTACAGGTACAAATGAGGTACCATATGCGAGTAACTTAGTGACACTATATATTTCCTATATATACATTGATATACATGATATATGCGGCTTCATAATCTGGCTGGGAATCATGCTCAAACCAATGTGATATCTTATCTACAAAAAAAATATACATTAAGAATAAAGTATTTATTATATATAAACTTGTATTTATCTACAAGAAAAACTAGCAATCATAATTTGCTTGACAACAAAGTTTAATGATGTAAAGAAATGAATTTATGACTTATACAATTTAATTGATAAGTCCCTTATGAGAAGAAAAATAAAACCCTTTCTTGAGGTTCTATTTCTAAAACAAAATGTTCTCTCTTTCTACATCAATGTTTTCTTAGGTGTATACTTCATTGAAGGGTTACTGTCTAATAGAGGCTATAGCACTATACTTGTTGTGATCAATTTATAATACTTTTTTTATCTTAAAATAGAATTTGTTGAATATTACTACCAACGTGACATGGTTACAAAGCAAATAGTATTTATAAGATTCTTCTTCTTCTTTTTCTTTATAATCCATCAACATACTGATGATAACGTGTCGGGCAATTATTTAATGATGCCGCGCATGCGTGGGATCTAATTTTTATTTAGTCATGACAGTCATGACAGTGAATTATATACAAAAGATAAAAATAAAAATTTCAACATAATTTCTTTTTATATTTAAGTTCTACAAAATTTAGAGCATAACAAATCTTTTATAACAAAATAATGAATCATACCCGGTAAAATCTTAAATTTCTTATCACAAAAGATGAAAAGTGTTAAAAATTGTTGTTAAGGAGCAATGCCGTCTCATCATTTGGAATCAGGCATGTCAGGGCACAATATCAATATACTCTTTTTTTGCCCCGGGCAATTTTGAGGTTATAGCATATATACAAACCCAAGCCTTGAACATGTTGGAGGTATTCATAACACATATGTGACAAATTATAATTATTGTACATCACCCACCAGTGGCTATATAAATAGGTATATCATCGTCGTAACTAGTCCGAGATTACTCTGACGTCCAAACGGCTGTTTTGCCAGACAAGCTTGTCTCGGACTACATCGTAACATGTGAAGATTGGTTGGTTATTGGTTAATAAAATAAAGTGACAAATATTTCATGCAAATTTAGGACGTGACAGTTATCAATACATTAACATACAATATGTAGGATTACTCGATCAGGGGTTTAGGTCTTGTAACTGTTGTAATAGGCCATCCCGCACAACCATACCATTGTGAATACCCCACATGTCAATGCATGTTAGGCAATAAACAGGGATGGATCCAGCCATTTTTAAAGGGGGGGGGGGGGGGGGGGTTAATCACAAGAACAATTTTTTAACAAGCCCAAATTCTTACTTTGCTTTGAACAGGCTACTATCCAAGAGTGTGGAGTATTGGAACGTCGATTCATACCTGTATGCACAAATTTAACAAATGTGAACATGTTTCCTTCAAACTCTTGGGTGATGATCCATGATCAATGATTATTCTGATAGACATGTATTAAAATATTCATTTCTACTCACCAATTGCAATTTCCAGCTCAGCTTATATTGTACTATACTTTCCTTCTACCATGTCAACGATTTTGTGTAAAATAAGTTAGCTATTAGAAGCGCTGACACTGCCGACACACATGCGACATGAATGCAACAAAAATAAAAAGGGTACGGTAACGTTAAATCGTTTACAGGCGAAGAATTATTTTCCGTTTTTAATTAAACTTGTCAGATTTGATAAATTATCGTCGAAAAATGTCCCTAATGGATAGTCATTCAAATTAAACCAGCTTTATTATGCTGTATGCATGTAATATATATGTAACCTGGTCTTTAAATGTGCTTTAAGTACAGTGTCTGACGTATAAACATTTTCTTGATTATTTATCATATTTCAAATATAAATTTGAATAAATTTATAAGCCTTTTTCTGCTATAATATTCAAACTTTATTTTTTAACGAAGGCTTCTGGTATGTAGTTTTTTTTTTACAAAAGGCTCTCGAATTATAGACACATTAAAAAATAAAGATGGAAAGTCAAACGCATGAGTCTGGCAAAAATAAACGGAATAAACGGAAAACGATAAAAGACAGAGTTATATATTTTTTTCCCTGCCTCAAATTTACTCAAATCCAATTTATATAGGTAACATAAAAAGATAAATGATAACGCATTCATTTACAATATTTAAAAATAGTTACATCTCAAATTTAATTTAACATATTAAGATCACGTTTTCAAGTGTTCACGGCCGACATCCGTTATTATTAAATAAGGGTGTAAAAATGAATGACAAATTCTTCACCACGTACGGCAGTCTGTAATTGCATATAAAACGTATTGCAATTACTTGTAAACCATTAAATATAAAGGTTCAGGTGCTTATATTCAATAAATAAATATTATTTCGGCAATCTATTGATTTTTTTAGTCAATTCGCGGCGATTTGTGCAGCAGTATGACTTTGAGCTACTTTTTTTTATTTATATAATTATAAAACAATGTTAAATAATTAAATAGGAAGAAGTTAGAATTCAAATTGAATATTTGTTTTATTTAAATAACATGATTAAGGGGATGTGGTAGACTTTCAGTTAAAAAAAATCGTCTACTTTCACAGTTTTATTTTATTCTTGAAAGGGGAGCAACCCCTGATAAGTAATGGGAAAGTTTCACTAGTTTTGTGTCCAAATTATTAAAATCTTAACACGACTGGACACGGTCTGACAAAATCTTGACGTCAGTTTGTATCCATGGTCTCGCTAGAAGATACAGTCTTAAATATCTTGACATGCCTTAACGGACTAATTTACCTAATGAGACTAGCAATCCGAATGGAGACTTAACGATCTGACAAATCTTGACGTTTTCCTCTAGCGGTAAATCCAGTCAATTAAGATACGATCCGACCAAAATGACCGTTTCAGACTGAAATCGTGCTACTAGTGCAAGCCGGTACAAGAATATTAATCAAAAGAAATAAATTACGTCGCCTTTTATTGTTATCGACACAAATAAAAGTAACCGTAAACTTATAGAGCTCTCATTTTGCGTCAAATTATGCATCAAAAGAAGAAAATGTTCATGCCGGCACAGAAGTATCACTAAAAATGATAGATATTGGCACCATTTACAGATACAGCCAACAAATACAACAACCAGAAACCTTCATTTCTTCACTTTTGTGTCTGAGAATCAATCTAAACTCATAAATATTACTTCATTGTCAGAATATCATAAAACATATGAAATTATGTCGCTTTAAATTGTTTCGCGAC
The DNA here is from genome assembly GCA_037788925.1 of Mytilus galloprovincialis. Taxonomy (NCBI): domain Eukaryota; kingdom Metazoa; phylum Mollusca; class Bivalvia; order Mytilida; family Mytilidae; genus Mytilus; species Mytilus galloprovincialis. The sequence goes on from CM075332.1 coordinate 2,320,157, forward strand.
ATAAATGTAGACTTATAAACCTCAAATTATGCATTCTTATAGTTGTCGACAAAGGTTTAGGAAACCGTAGACTTCAAATCATAATAAAGATGAAATATTGTCGCTTTAAATTCTTTCGAGACATAAATATAGACTTAAAAACCTCAAATTATGCATTCTTACTGTTGTCGACAAAGGTTTTAGTAACCGTAGACATCCAATCATAATAAAGATGAAATATTGTCGCTTTAAACTTCTTTCGCGACATAAATATCAATAACCGCACACTTATAAATCTCTTAATTTGTGTCAAACTATTCATTCTTACAATGAAAGAATGATGTCGGACTAGAATTATCAGAGAGAAGGGAAGACATTGCCACCCTTTGTTGATACCGACAACAAATTTTGTGATTTAAACGGGTTTTCATTCCCATTAATTAAAAAAATTCCATCAGGATGTTTTTAAAAGTACTCAATTATAAGGCCAGTACCAGAATATCATTCAAAAAGAAGAAACATTGGCATTTTCTATCCTTGTCGACAAAACTTTAGTGTAACCGTAGACTTACGAAGCGCTTAATTTTTGAAAAACTTTTCATCCCGACGTACATAAAGTACTAAATAATAATGTCGGTAGAGAGTATTCAAGAAATAGGGTAAATATATTGATGAATACAACAAATACAACAACTTAACACTTAAACTCCTTCATGGAAGGCTATCATTTATTAATTAATTAGGTGCAGCACATTGGACTGTTGTACCAGCAAATTCTGACATAAGCCTTAATAGATTATCTCCCCTGAATTTCAATATGCAAATTTTGTCATACCTTCTTGAGGAAATTGTTACAAAAAGCCTAATATATAAACAAAACAGTAAATGTAACCCTTAACTCTTACCCTAACCCTTAACTCTAACCTTAACCCTAACCCTTACCCTAACCCTTAACCCTGACTCTAACACTAACCCTAACCCCTAACCCTAACCTTAACCCTAACCCAAACCCTTTTCGCGCAGGCGCAGTCACAAAAAAGGTCAGACATGCGCAGAGGTGAAAAAGGTCATCTCACAAATATCGTCAAAGTAAACTACCCTAACCCTAACCCTAAACCCTAACCCTAACCCTATCCCTAACCCTAACTTTTCATCCTGTACATCGCCTTGTCATTTTTTCGGAACAGTTAATTTTAAGAAAATATCTCTATTCAAATCCATTCTACATCTGTTTGAAGATTAAAGTCAAAAACTATTCATACTCTCTACATAGAAATATTTTTTTGGGGAAAAAAAATAAATTAAGTCAAATACTCCAGCATGTGGCATTCAAGTCCTCATTTATTAGACCAGTACTTAAATATCAAATGAAAGAAGAAATATTGGCACTTTTTATTTCTGTCGACAAAGTTTTTAGTCTCCGTTGACATCCAATCATAATAAAGATGAAATATTGTCGCTTTAAACTTCTTTCGCGACATAAATATCAATAACCGCACACTTATAAATCTCTTAATTTGTGTCAAACTATTCATTCTTACAATGAGGAAATTGTAACAAAAAGCCTACTATATAAACAAAACAGTAAATGTAACCCTTAACTCTTACCCTAACCCTTAACTCTAACATTAACTCTAACCCTAACCCTTACCCTTAACCCTAACTCTAACACTACCCTACTCCTAACCCCTAACCCTAACCTTAACCCTAACCCTAACCCTTCTTGCGCCTGCGCAGTCACAAAAAAATGTCAGACATGCGCAGAAGTGAAAAAGGTCATCTCACTAATCTCGTCAAAATATACTACCATGTCCCTGACCTTGACCTTAACTCAAACCCTAACCCAAACCCTAACCCAAACCCTTACACAGACCTTAACCCTAAGCCTGCCCCTTACCCTAACCCAAACCCCGAACCTAACCCCGACCCTAACTCTAACTCTAACCCTAGATCTAACCCTAACCCTAACCTTAACCCTAACCCTAACCTTTCTCACGCATGCGCAGTCACAGAAAAAGGGCACTTCACTAATCTCGTCAAAGTATACTACCATGTCCCTGACCTTTACCTTAACTCAAACCCTTACCCGAACCCGAACCCTAACCCAAACCCTAACCCTAACCCTAAACCCTAACCCTAACCGTAACCCTAACCTAACACTAACCCTCACCCTCACCTTCACCCTAACCCTAACCATCTATAAAAATCAGTTGATAAAAATACAAGTAGACCTGGCCTGGTACTTGTGAATCCCAACAACAAAAAGACAGTAGGTACAGATCTGAGAGTACTCGCAGTTATCTGACAGCTGTATTTTTTTTTGCCCTCGGTACAAACAACAGTACGTACATATTGGTATGTATGTAGCTGTCAGTAAGTCAACCAGTTCCAAATACAGGGAAGTAATTATAAAATAAATCTTTAAGAATTCAAAAGACCTGTACTTCCATTCACCCGCAACATAAGGAGACCATTTAAAGTTTGACCGGTCGACTTTAAAAGCAGAATATTTTTTTGGCGGATCAAAATATGGTTTATTTCTTGATAAACAATCATTTTCGCGCATGCGCAATCAAATACTAGGTACTAGACTGGATGCGTAGTCATTCTTCCAGGTAAGGGTATATTCAGGCTAAATCCAGTTTCAAATTTCAAAAAGTCTTTTTTAAATAATTAGGCTTTATCGACATTCGCAAAATAATCAACAAATACGGATAAGTTTTAACAACGTCAAATGACGATCATTTAAAAATTCCTGCATACTGTATGTTTCTATGTTTTGTATCCTTTTCTTGTTCCAACTTTTAGTTTTAAAGTTTATCCTTTAATTTCATAATTCTTCGTTATAATTTTTGTTCTTGCGCATGCGCAGTCGATCCTTCACTTTGGATTATATCGGCCTGTGCGAAGTCTCTTTTTCAGTTACACTTTGGTTTCTCCTCGTTTTTCATGTCTATAAATAACAATTGCAGGTTAAGGCTATTCGCAATATTAAGAAAGCTTATATAATAAATTTAACTGTCACATGACTTGTATTGGCCAACCGTAACAATGAAAACAAAAATGGTGGGACAAATTGAGCCGGGCAATTGCCTGAACTTTCATCAATTTGGAGTTACTTAAAAGTGAACAGCTTGCCCGTGTGTGACCCTCTAATAGCTATGACTTTAAGGAAATCGAAACTATACGTAAGAACGTCGTACATTACGTAAATTTTAATCGGGCAAGCAAAACATGGTTTGGGGTAAAGCGCTTTGATACGAAAATGGCGTAATCACATTGTTAACATGTTTAGTGCACAAAATAACCCAAAGGCGACAACCCTAACCCTAACCCTAACCCTAAACAAAAAGTGCGCAATTTAATTATCTTTCTAAAACGCTAATCAGTTCATAAATTGGACAACTATCGACAGAGCTACGTTTTTTACAAAGTTTGCTCATATTCCAAATCAGATTATCTCCCCTGCTTCACTATATGCAAATAGGGTATACTTTTTTTAAGAAAACCCTTACCCTAACCCTATCCAAACCATAACCCTCACGCATGCGCAAAAGGCAAAAAGGTGCGTGCATGAGCAGAAGCAAAAAAGGTGCATCAATATCGTCAAAGTCCCCTCCCCTTACCCTCATATATTCATACGCAAACCATATCACAACCCTTATATATCCTTCCGTCCCTTTCCTTACCCCCCATTACCTAACCCTAACCCTTACCCTAACCCTAACCCTAACTGTAACCCTAACCCTAACTCTAAGCCTAGCCCAACGCGCTAGTCCACTCGACTAACTAAGCTCTATACAACTAATAAAGCTATTATCAATTTTTGTCTCGCGTTTTAACACACAAAATGATATATTAAGCATAAATATGGAATTCCTGCAGATCAGCTGAACTTTCAATCGGTGAGGATCTTACAAATTAAAATAGGATACAGTCACAGAAATAATTATATTATAAGAACGTCTGAACCAGTGACAACTCTGCGACAGATTTTATACATCAGATCTCAAGTGATCGTGATACAAGGCTGAACACACATTCTGTATATATGTTGTGTACAAGTTATCATTTTGTACAAATTAAAATTTGTACAAAAAAATTGTACAAATTATAATTAGTATTTTGAATTTGTACAAATTGTAATTTGTATAAAAAGTGCTTGTACAAATTACAATTCGTACAAAAATTGACAAAAATTCACTTATAACTTGTACAATAATTTATAATATGATTTTTGGTTAAAAAAGCATTGATACACATTAAACAATGGCTATTAAATGACCACACAGTACATCTTAAATAAAATAGTTCTGTACCAAGCTTTGCATTTACATGAAATTTACTATGAATAAAACTTAATGGAAATCAGTTGAGACAATCCCAACTTTAAAAACAACATAAAACGTATACAGAACGGATAGACGTACTTTAATTGTTATACGAAAACTAGTTAGTGTAGTATTATTAAGTTGTCAGACCCAATGACATTGAACCATCAACCTTTTAACAAACACAAGTAAAGCAGAATAAGTCATGAAAATCCAATTATTTGATATACCGATCAAAAATAGAAATCATCACCTGTTTAAAGAAAGACTTGATTATTTTCATGGACTTTTTGAATAATTTTTCGAGATCCTTTTGACGATCATCCAAATTCTGAAGACGATCTTTAACGATCCAAAATGTCAAATCTTTACAAATGTTAGTATTTGCAAAGTTGCTGAATAATGAAAAATCATCAAAATAACGAAAAGAACTAATTAAGCAGTAATATTGAATTATATAATTATTTTTTTTAAAAGGATTTTGTGCATTAATTTTTTTTTAAATCCTGCAAATTTACTTTTTTTTCTAAAAAAATTTTGAAAATCAATCTGCCTTTTGTAATTTTGTAAAAAAACAGTATATTCTGTTAATAAGGTTTAATGTGTGGTCAGTTAATTAAAATGCTTCCGTGTGATTCAATGCTGTTTTCACCAAAACCCACATTATAAATTATTGTACAAATTATAGGTGAATTTTGGTCAAATTTTGTACAAATTGTAATTCGTACAGGCACGTTTTATACAAATTGTAATTAGTACAAAGTCAAAATACAAATTATAATTTGTACAATATTTTTGTACAAATTATAATTTGTACAAAATGATAACTTGTACACACAACATATACATCATTGTCTTAATACCAACAATCAAATGTAAGATGTACCGGATCGTCTAAAATAGACGATATTACGCAGATAAGGAAAATTTATATAATAATAACTAACAAAATCTATAAATTCATCTTATGTATATTTCTAGTGTACTTTAAAAGTTACATTTAAAATTCCGCTGACTCTATCATAATCAACTTTGTTTTGTTCACACATCGTTGTCAAAGTGATTTGATTGGATGCAACTGTCAAACAATCGAAAGGTTTAGCTAGCTATAAAACCAGGCTTAATCCATTATTTCCTTTAATACAAAATGCCTCTACCAAGTCACAAATATGCCAGATGTTATCCAGTTGTTTGATGTGTTTGAGCTTTTGTATTTGTCATTTGATTAGAGCCTTTCCGTTGAATTTCCTCTGAGTTCAGAATTTTGTTTGATTTTACTATTTGCTAATTAAATTACAATATCCATAAAGAATTAAAAATATTTTAGTGACAGTTAAAGCTAGTAACACGTTTAACAATGTTTGCTAATGCAGTCAATGTTAAGACAGAAAAACAACATATGTCACTTATCGATGCGATAAACTACGCAGATCATATTATTCTTTATTTCAAGTGTATTTTAAAAGTTACATGTAAAATTCCGCTGACTTAATCATAATTAATATATTGATGACGAAGTAAGAAAGATGGTACACGTACATCATCAAAACGTACATAACTTGCATAATCAATTATATTAACGAAGAAAAACAAAGACTGTCGATATGTATTGTATAATTAGCTAGTATACACAAAGTACTTTTATTTTGCTATCATAACTGAATATATATAATAATGCCTTATTAATATCATAATAACATAATATACAAATGAATAAATGAAATATTACAGTTTTTGTAAACGATACTATACACATATATCAGACTTTTTTTTAATGATTAAATGTATTAAACGAATAATTACAACTTCTGTAAACCAACTGTCATATCAATGTTCGACTAAGTTATTTTATTTCACTATTTATACATATTTATAGTTTAATCAACCTTTGATTGGTTGCCATTGGGACTATTCAAAATGTCATTGAAAAAATCTTCATATTGACCTCTGAGTATCATATTCCCTTCTGAAACGTTGGGACTACAATATACGGCGTTACGTGCGTTTAATGTACATAACGTCTTAAACTTATTTTTCATAAGCAATATCAAAATTCATTATATGTATTTATTATATTAAATCAAATTTATTTCAGACGTAAAAGCAAAACAAAATTTCAAAAGGCACGGGGGAAAATGTATAATATTGATCAAGAAAGTACGGAAGACAGCATCAGACATCTTTGGTATTAACATATATCATCGACAGAATTTATATATGTTAACCTGGTCTTATCTTTTATCTTGGGTCTGAAACACATTGAAACAAAAATGTATAAATTTCTTGACTTTAAATGTCTTAAAACAATAACATTAACGGTACCAATTTTCCTGCACCAGATGCGCATTTCGACAATACACGTCTCTTCAGTGATGCTCGTGGCCTAAATATTTTAAATCCAAAGCTTATATAAAAGGCAAAGAGATATAATCCTAAAGGTCTAAAACGTATAGCCAAATCCGTGAAAGGAATCAGAGCTTTGCATGAGGGAGATACACTGAATTGCAGGCTCCCGACTTGGGCCAGGCACATACATAGGTAATGTGGTGTGATTAAATATGTTAGCTGGTTCCCAGCCCTCCCCTAATTATCAATTGTATGCAGCTTTGGTTTATTAAATTTGGCATTTCATCTCCTTGGATTTGAGCGCCCTGGGTGTGTCGTTTTGAGAGGAAAGGCGAGTCTGGCTAATGTGTATTGTCTTTATATCTTGTTGTGCTATTTTGTTACATATTTGTTTGTTTTTGTGGTGATTATTATTGTAACACAATGTTTACTGCTGTATCCCTATTTTTTTCTTTCAATTTTGCCTGTTCTGGCTGTTTGTTTTGTTCACAGATAGTTGTCAAAGTGATTTGATTGGATGCGACTGTCAAACAATCGAAAGGTTTAGCACGAATATGCCAGATGTTATTCAGTTGTTTGATGTGTTTGAGCTTTTGTATTTGTCATTTGATTAGAGCCTTTCCGTTGAATTTCCTCTGAGTTCAGAATTTTGTTTGATTTTACTCTTTGCTGATTAAATTACAATATCCATAAAGAATTGAAAATATTTTAGTGACAGTTACAGCTAGTAACACGTTTAACAATGTTTGCTTATTCAATCAATATTATAACAGAAAAACAAAATATGTCACTAATCGATGTGATAAATCACGCAGATCATTCACCAAGTACTTGTATTTAACTTAGTATTTAAGTAGCAACTGTATTTCAAGAATCATCTTACTATCTACGACTCTGCTATTTCACATTACGGTACGTTTTCAATTATTTTCGTACAAACGGTATTCTAGTTATTTGAATTTGTTCAATACAATTTAAAAGGTAATACAGTGAAAACTAGCTAAACCGAATCATGTATAAACCGAAAACCTGTATAAACCAAACATGCTTTAAACACCGCCATACCAACTGTGTGCGTTGTGAATTTGATAAAACCGAACAAAATCTTAAGTTCCGAAGAGGTTCGGTTTAAACAGGTTTTACTGTAATAGAGTATTCCATCAAATAAGTTTCAGCACAGCACAACGTAAAATGTGTAAGACTAAAAATACAAACCTATCTAGCAATGAAAAATCGTTTTAAAGTAATAATTAAGTCATATTTAAGAGAACTTAAAGATAAAATCACTACTTTAGCCTACGACATAATGGCATTTGTTGTTTACAGCCTAGTATCAAATATATATTCTGAATTAGTTAGTCCATTATCAAGCACTATTCGGGTTCTGTTACATTTCCGTTACAGAACAACTTTTTTGAAGTATTATATGTTGATATTGCACAACATATACTTTTCTTTATATTACATTATAAGAAACAAGTAATGAAGTTTTATTTAACAATAAGTCGTACCAAATTTGTAAATTTTCGGATGTTTTCTTACCCTTAAACTTGACTGAATAAAAAGATGTTTAATTCAAACACGTTTTTGATAAATAGGACTGTAATCCTTACAATAATGATATTCAAAATAGAAAAACACAAAGAACAAAATTTAAAACCAAAAAATCAATACGAATCCCTGACACAAATAATTCCGGAAATTTTCATATTTGACATTCCGATTACCCACTTCCGATTTAAACACATGAAAAGTGAACTACAGTGGTCTTGATAAGTAACACTCGCTATCAAGAAATTTTGAAAAAAAATGTAAACCACTTCAATGCTTACCATCTAAAAGTGCTTTCATACATCATCCAAACCCTTCGATTGGTAAGTTAGGACTTTGGTTTAAAAAACTGTTACATGTTTTTGGAACTTGAAATCAGCGATCAAAATATAACATTTAATGCATACAAGCTCACTGCACTTACTTCAAGTTTACGGTTCTTTCTAAATAATGTCATATTTGTAGACGAAACGAGTGTCTGGAGCAAAAATAAAACTTCAATCCTGTATCGATAATGAGTTTATTTCTAAATAACCTGGAACGTAAATGGATATAGACGAGTTTTCATTTCAGAGTTATGATGAAGTTAGTTGGCGTTTTCATCCACCAACAGACAGATATAATCAAATACATAATGTTCATGCATTGAATTATATCAATTGAAATAAAAAAAAATAACATCCTTTTATTCAACGAGTTTATTTCACTTGTAGGTAACAAATCCGAAGTATTTTAGGGTCTAATACTAAAAATTGAATATTTCACAAACAAATTTACAAATATAAATTGCATTGTTGATAACAGTTTTGAAACAATATCCGCGGCAAAGTATTATAAAAGATATTCAAAATTTTGCATTTAAAGACATATCCTTATAATAACGTTAACTGATATGAATCTGGAAAACTAAAAGAAGGTTTGCTTTCGGAGTTCAGTGTGGCGTCCAGATCAAAGAAAAAGTACTAGTATACATTATACATCTTTTTTTCTGCTATTTGGTCGGATTGTTGTCTCTTCAACAATTTCCTGTTTTCACTTTATTAGTTTTGGTAACGTATGCTATTCTGCTTGATTGTTGTGGTACATGTGCATACCTGTAACAATTTACCCGAGTAGCTGCTATGACCCATTATAAGGTGAAATATCTTTTTAAATAATGTCATAATATTGTGGTTATACCTTCAAAGTATACCTTAGAAGCTATTATACTTTTTATTTTGTTAATGATGAAGACTCTTTGGAAATAGTCTTGAAGATATTCAGGGAAATTAAGTTCTACCGTTTTCAGAAGAAGATACCAACATAATATTATCTTAACATGGCCATATTAAATAGTTGTAATTCATAACATATAATGAGATTGATCATATTTTAGTCCATATTTTGGAATGAATGTATAAGTGGCTGTGCAGGATGTATTAATACGTAGCCATGTCCGGTCACAAAAGGGAAGTATTATCTCCCCTGTAATGGCGCTGCCCATGGAAAAAATTGACGAGTAAAAAAAGTATAGTTTCACCCAGTTTACATGTAATTAACAACAACACTTTGTACCGTTGATGCACACGTAATGTCCAGAAAATGATTTAATTCAAAGTTTGTGCATGAGATGTTATTGAGAGGGGATTTTTGAACTTTTACAAGTAACAAGGTACGAGACTCCTATCGCCTATATAACTGAAAACTACTTTCTTTTTATGACTATGGCTACCATTGAGTCTATTTCTGAACCGAAGCAGCTTATTATTGGTATAGACGGAAAAGTAGGAATATTATCCAACAAGCTAGACAATATAGAAGACCACTTCACACGCATAGTAACAGAAATAAAATCTGAGGTAGATGAGGTTAAAACTGATGTTATACACACAAAACTTGAGGTTCAAAAGTTACGGACGGACCATTTAGCTAGAAAAAGGTGTAGGCCACATTGAACTAGAAATTAACAGGGTAGCAGATAAGAAGTTGAATATTTTTAGAACAAGTCTAGAAAAAAAAAATTCTATTCTGCATGAACAACAGGTTTTGTTAGAAAAGCATGAGAGAAAATACAACGCCCTTGTTTATGGAGTGCCAGAAAGTGATAATGAAGATATCCATGCGGTTCTTAATACATTTTTTATTCAAGATCTAAAAATAGATAAAGAAAAGGCCGAAAGCTTCCCTATTGCCATTGCTCATCGTATTCCATCTAGGCAAACATCAGTCCAGATTAGAAGGCCTGCCCCTATAATTGTCCGCTTTATCCATCATGGAGACAAGCAGTACGCCCTCTCTAAAGGTTATAACTTGTCAAACAAACACATGCGCATTGTTGATGATTTACCCCCAGTCATGAAAGAATCTAGGCATGAGCTTGCAAAGCTGGCTTACAAAATTAGGAATGAGGAACATCTGCAAACAAGAATCAAGGTTGTCGTAACGCGTATTCTCCTACAAACACGTACAAACTCAAAAGATAATTGGTTTCTTAGGAGGGAGGCTCTCTGTTGCTTAACTTATAAATGAGGATTGTTTGTTTTGATTTTGCCACCATGATACACTTAATTTACTTTTGAAAATATATTGACGGTCATTGAAATGTATTTAAATAACAAGCGCATACAATGTATATAATTTCTTCTCTTGACAAGCATGCTTGTTATTTATTTAAATGTTTCAGGTTTTTCCCACCAGCTATTTAGATCTATAAATGAATATATACATGTATATATATATCCATGTTTCTTAAACTATGTACTTATTATATATATTTCAGGTTTAACAAAAAAAAAAAGAACAGTAAGTAAAAAGTGCGCTTGTTTGATGTTTTTGCATTTTCTTATTCTATTTTTTGTTGTTGTGTGCTTATCTTTTTTTTGATGTTGTGTGCTTATCTTTTGCTATTTATGTTGTGTTTTTGCTTTGATTTTTTGATTTTTTGATTTATGTTTTGCTTGAGAAAATAGTTGCATTGTATTAGCTTTTTTTGATTTGCAAATTTCCTGCTTTTGCTTTGTATTTAAACCAAAATATATGCCTTTAGCATGTTTAGCATGTTGTTTTCAAACTTGACAATTCACCGTTTCAGAAGCTAAAGGCCAATTATCAATTGAAAATGATTATTCTTGAAATTTAGATGTACATGTACTAACAAAACTTTAAGCCAATTAAGTTACATAATATTATTCATAAACCAATCAAAATAATTTGGTGTACGTTTTACTCGCATTGCGTTAGATTTTGAGATGGCGAATTAATTTCATATTGATTTATCTGATATATATAGGTTCCATAGATAATAGATTTACTTATGTACACATGTAATGATGTACAAGAACTCTCGCTATGTTACCATGACTTACTTACATGTATCCTGGTAAAGAAAATTAATTGGTTCAAAATGACGGCTACATATAATAAAATATGATACATGTTCATAATATGTGGAAACCCTTAGACACACACATGTGTAAAAACAGAAATAATATATATTATTATTAATCACAATTTTTAATGTTACTACAAAACAGTGTTATCATAATCATTTGATAGTCATATAACTTAGACTTAATAATTTAAGTAGCTTCTTAATTAACAGTGATAACTAATTTCCTCATAACTTATATTGAAATTTAAAGCAGGCCTTTCTTTTTCTGTACACATGGATAAATGTAGATGAGATCAGAATTAGCATAAAGTTTACATTGTCATGATTGTCCAATAAGCTATGACTTCATATTTTGAATAGGAAGCTTGGGTATACATTGCAATATCTCATTACATTGCTCCTTTAACTCAGGTAGTAGGTGTTAATTTGTTGTTACATATATTGTTTGCATTTACATATTCCACTTTTAGGACTAATGTTCAGGAACTATAATATAGACTTCTTAATGGATAATATTTACATCAAAGATGTTCATAAACATGCAATGAAACCTTGACAGTGAAACTTGAAAATAAAAAAATTAAAAACTTTTAGCTAAAACATTCTTAGGTGACAATTTAGGAAAAGTAGAGACAAAAATAATTTCAAGATTTAACACAAATCTACTTTTCACAATCAAAGGGAAATAACTCAAAAGATATTCATTGCATTTGGATTTTTTTTTAGTTTGAAACAAGAGCTGTACTCAGTATATTTAAAAAATATTAACTCATCAAAACTGCAAAAGAATGATGTGATGAGTACAGCTGATTTATTCATAAATCAAGTTATATTTTCAACTCAATAAATGATCATTTCATAATGTTACCCTTTGATCAAAGTATAACAAATACCTCCCCCTCCCCCCCCCCCCCCCACAGAAGACTATAAATTGTAATTTCAGTAAGCTGGTGACTATACCATTTGCAGGTATATATCTTGTATTTTTTAACTTGCTCTTATTTATTATTTTCCTTTATTTTTTACTAATTTTTTTTTATTTCCTTTCTTTACAATGTTTTTTTATTTTGTTTATTATTTTATTGGCAAATATACATGAAGATATAGAAATCATAGCAGAAGTATTACTATTAACATCATGTTTGAATCAGAGACCAGACCATTACTACATAACACACATTGTGTTAACTTTTCATTACTTATTGCCAGTTGTGTGGGAGTTTTTCTGTCATTTTATATATAAATTATGTTTCAAACTATTTGTGTCATTTATACTCTAAATGAAAAATAATCTTATTCAGATTGTCTCATACAACTGCCAAGGACTTAATTCAATTGAAAAGCGAAGAGATGTTTTAGACTATCTAAGAGCAAAAGATTGTAGCATGTATTGTCTTCAAGATACACACTTTTCTGAAAAAGATGAACAGTTTGTTAAGAATCAATGGGGTGGAGAATGTGTCTTTAGTTCCTTTTCTTCAAATCAAAGAGGAGTGGCCATTTTATTTTATAATAATTTTGAATATAAGATTTTACAAAGTAAAAAAGATCAAAATGGTAATCTATTAGGATTGAATATTAAAATTGAAGATAGCAATATTACTTTAATTACATTATATGGTCCAAACAGTGACAGCCCTGATTTTTATGATAAAGTTAGTGAAATAATTGAAAATTTGATAATCATACCGTCATTGTGACAGGAGATTATAACGTAGTGCAAAATCAAGACCTTGATACTTTTAATTACTTAAATATAAATAATCCAAAAGCCAAGGAAAAAGTTTTAGATATAAAGGAAATTTACAACCTAACTGATCCCTTTAGAGAACTATATCCAGAAAGTAAAAGATATACTTGGAGGAAACCAAACCCATAAAACAGGCCAGACTAGATTTTTTTTTAGTTTCACAGAGCTTTTATCCAAATGTACATGACTTAAAGATACAAAATAGTTATAGATCAGATCACTCACCTATTATTTTACAAATAAAACTTAATAACTTCAGAATTGGGAGGGGTTTATGGAAATTTAACAATATCATATGCTTCATTTAAAAAGAAAGAAACAAATAAATCAGAACATTTGCTATCTGAAGATATAAACAAGTTGGAAGAAATAACCCAAACAGATGAAATTTTGGAATAGATAGAAAAAAAAACAGATCTTACAATTCTCAGACAAAATAAAATGAGTTTAAAGCAGGCCTTTCTTTTTCTGTACACATGGATAAATGTAGATGAGATCAGAATTAGCATAAAGTTTACATTGTCATGATTCTCCAATAAGCTATGACTTCATATTTTGAATAGGAAGCTTGGGTATACATTGCAATATCTCATTACATTGCTCCTTAAACTCAGGTAGTAGGTGTTAATTTGTTGTTCATATATTGTTTGCATTTACATATTCCACTTTTAGGACTAATGTTCAGGAACTATAATATAGACTTCTTAATGGATAATATTTACACCAAAGATGTTCATAAACATGCAATGAAACCTTGACAGTGAAACTTGAAAATAAAAAAATTAAAAAATTTTAGCTAAAACATTCTTAGGTGACAATTTAGGAAAAGTAAAGACAAAAATAATTTCAAGATTTAACACAAATCTACTTTTCACAATCAAAGGGAAATAACTCAAAAGATATTCATTGCATTTGGATTTTTTTTTAGTTTGAAACAAGAGCTGTACTCAGTATATTTAAAAAATATTAACTCATCAAAACTGCAAAAGAATGATGTGATGAGTACAGCTGATTTATTCATAAATCAAGTTATATTTTCAACTCAATAAATGATCATTTCATAATGTTACCCTTTGATCAAAGTATAACAAATACCTCCCCCTCCCCCCCCCCACAGAAGACTATAAATTGTAATTTCAGTAAGCTGGTGACTATACCATTTGCAGGTATATATCTTGTATTTTTTAACTTGCTCTTATTTATTATTTTCCTTTATTTTTTACTAATTTTTTTTTTATTTCTTTTCTTTACAATGTTTTTTTATTTTGTTTATTATTTTATTGGCAAATATACATGAAGATATAGAAATCATAGCAGAAGTATTACTATTAAGATCATGTTTGAATCAGAGACCAGACCATTACTACATAACACACATTGTGTTAACTTTTCATTACTTATTGCCAGTTGTGTGGGAGTTTTTCTGTCATTTTATATATAAATTATGTTTCAAACTATTTGTGTCATTTATACTCTAAATGAAAAATAATCTTATTCAGATTGTCTCATACAACTGCCAAGGACTTAATTCAATTGAAAAGCGAAGAGATGTTTTAGACTATCTAAGAGCAAAAGATTGTAGCATGTATTGTCTTCAAGATACACACTTTTCTGAAAAAGATGAACAGTTTGTTAAGAATCAATGGGGTGGAGAATGTGTCTTTAGTTCCTTTTCTTCAAATCAAAGAGGAGTGGCCATTTTATTTTATAATAATTTTGAATATAAGATTTTACAAAGTAAAAAAGATCAAAATGGTAATCTATTAGGATTGAATATTAAAATTGAAGATAGCAATATTACTTTAATTACATTATATGGTCCAAACAGTGACAGCCCTGATTTTTATGATAAAGTTAGTGAAATAATTGAAAATTTGATAATCATACCGTCATTGTGACAGGAGATTATAACGTAGTGCAAAATCAAGACCTTGATACTTTTAATTACTTAAATATAAATAATCCAAAAGCCAAGGAAAAAGTTTTAGATATAAAGGAAATTTACAACCTAACTGATCCCTTTAGAGAACTATATCCAGAAAGTAAAAGATATACTTGGAGGAAACCAAACCCATAAAACAGGCCAGACTAGATTTTTTTTTAGTTTCACAGAGCTTTTATCCAAATGTACATGACTTAAAGATACAAAATAGTTATAGATCAGATCACTCACCTATTATTTTACAAATAAAACTTAATAACTTCAGAATTGGGAGGGGTTTATGGAAATTTAACAATATCATATGCTTCATTTAAAAAGAAAGAAACAAATAAATCAGAACATTTGCTATCTGAAGATATAAACAAGTTGGAAGAAATAACCCAAACAGATGAAATTTTGGAATAGATAGAAAAAAAAACAGATCTTACAATTCTCAGACAAAATAAAATGAGGGGTCAATACATAAGGTCAAAAACACAATTGGTAGAAGAAGGAGAGAAACCTTCAAAATATTTCATAAATTTAGAGACAAAAAATTATGTAAATAAAACAATTCCTAAATTAATTGATCAATCAGGAAATATAATTGAAAACCAAAAACGAATTCTAAACGAAGCGAAAAATTATTACAAAAATCTATATTCCAAAAATGAGACAATAAAATCTATTAATCTGAGCAATGCTTTACCCCATAAAGATATACCAAAAATATCTGAAAATATAAAAGAGTCGTTAGAAGGGGAAATATCATTTATAGAATTGACTGATGCAATTAAAAAAATGAAAAATGAGAAAAGCCCTGGATCGGATGGATACACAAATGAATTCCTAAATTTTTTTTGGATTGATATAGGTAAATTCATACATAGATCAATTAAATATGGCTATAATCAAGGGGAAATGTCTATTTCCCAAAAACAAGGTATTATAACTTGCATACCAAAAGGTGACAAACCAAAACAATACATGAAGAATTGGCGGCCAATTAGTCTTTTAAATAATATTTATAAATTAGCATCAAGTTGTATTGCAGAAAGGATAAAGTCAGTTTTAACAATCTTAATTAATAATGACCAGACAGGATTTATACCTGGTAGATTTATTGGTGAAAACACCAGAGTAATATACGATTTACTACACTACACTGAAGACAATGATATCCCAGGCATTCTCCTCCTCATTGACTTTGAAAATCTTTTGATACAACATCCTGGATTTTCATAGAACAAGTTCTTGATTTTTTCAACTTTGGATATTCCATAACACATTGGGTTAAAACGTTTTTTACAAATACCAAATCAGCAATAACGCAGAATAATTTTCTAGCAGATTTTTTTACAATTGAAAGAGGTAGAAGACAAGGGAATCCTTATCCCCTTACATTTTCTTGTTATGTGCAGAAATTTTAGGAATATTACTTAGAAAAAACGAAAATATAAAAGGTATTACTATTGAAGACTCAGAATTTTTGATATCACAATATGCTGATGACACCACAATTATTTTAAATGGTTCACAAGAGTCCTTAGATGCATCTCTTTGTGTTTTAGAACTATATGCTGAATGGTCTGGTCTCAAGATGAATTTAGAGAAAACAAAGGTAGTCTGGATTGGGAAAAAGAAATATAGCCAATATACAATGTGTGTAAAGTGGGGATTGGAGTGGGGTTCCAACAGATTTACGCTCTTGGGTATTAAATATTCAGTAGACTTACAAGAAATGGAAACACTAAATTTTGAACCCAAATTTAAAGAGATAGAAAGAACAATGAAAAGCTAGTCTGACAAATACTTATCCCCAATTGGAAAAATTACTATAATTAAAAGTCTTATAATTTCAAAGCTCAAACACCTATTTCTAACTTTACCTAATCTTAATGATGGATTACTAAATCAATTCATAAAAAAAATATTTGATTTTATTTGGGATGGTAAACCAGACAAAATTAGAAGAGAAACAATTGCTCAAATATATGAACTAGGTGGACTTAACATGTTAAATCTAAAACATAACATCAAAGGATTAAAACTAACTTGGATAAGAAGAATAATCAAACAAACTAATAATTATTGTAAGTTACTAACTTGTACTGAAAAAATTGAATTAAATGAATTATTCTTGGTAGGTCCAAGAACACAAGTAAGAAATCCTTTTTGGTTTTTAATGTTTGTACTGAACTACAAACCAAAATAACTATTAAGAACGAATACGATTTTATCACATCTAATCTTTGGAAGAATAAAGAAATTAAAATTGGGAATCAAATCCCTCTGTATAAAAAATAAACTGAAAAGGGCGTCTGGCTAATAAATGATTTAATTGATAATGATGGACATTTAATGAATTGAAGAACTTAATAAATGGATATATTCAAAAGTCCAAATTGAACTACCACTTAATTTAGATATTGTCTTATTTGGGATATTAGAAAAAACATAAAAAAACTACATCAGAAATCTCATAATACTATTAACTAAATACTATATATACAAAACAAAAATGCAATGTGGACAAGTAAATAGTATAGCCTTAAAAAATTATCTTAAAGAAAATTTGTTTATTGAAAAAATAATATTTTATAAAAATAAACCACTGCAAAGAGCGTACTCCTGCTGGAACCCCTGGCTCCAACTAATAGAATGATTTTATAAGTTAACTTTCACGTAATAAGAATATCTCCCCAATCCATGCTACCTCAGATTAAGATTTTCTATTTTTTTTTGTCAAATTATTATTAATAATATTATATGTTTATAGAAGGCTTCAAGATATCAACTTTATGTACTTGTCTCGATTTTGCTGATGTACTATGAACTTATTTACTATTGTTAATATACATGTAGTTCTTTGCAAATAAACACATTACAAAAAAAACAAAAGGGACGAGTCAGGGGTCTCGGGAAGGAGTTTCACACTTACTGCACATTAAGAACTTTTGCAACTGCTCTTTTGTCGGTCCATGTGTGGTCTGTTTGCTGATGCAAGGGCGAAAAATTATGTCTCTATTCCTTATACACATGCACTGTCCCTGTTCCTTATAACTGGTGGCTGTTGAAATTCATGTACTTTTCCCCAAACGATCCCTAAAATACCTTTTGAATCTATTGATATTTTGTTCTCATCTTGAATGTATTTGAAGTATTTGCCACTGTACATGAAACAAAATGCAATATATTTTCATCTTGACTCAAGAGTGAAAGGATTTGTATAACGGAACATGACAACGACGTTACAACAAAAATAATTTGAAATAAAAAAAAACATATTCAGACATGCATCCTATTAATTAATTATGCACATAATTTGATTATCATATTTACTGCAAAATGAAAAAGACAAACAGAAAAACAATAGTACACATGACACAACATAGAAAACTAAAGAATAAACAACACGAACCCCACCAAAAACTAGGGGTGATCTCAGGTGCTCCGGAAGGGTAAGCAGATTCTGCTCCACATGTGGCACCCATCGTGTTGCTTATGTGATTACAAATCCGATAAATAGTCTACTTCGGTAGGTCACATTCATGAAAGGGAAGGGGATTGTATTTACGACGTAAGGAACATATCCGATATCATTTGTGAAACGGTTATTCCATAACGGTCAACCAACTCGCGATGGCGTCCGTAAAATTTACGAAGGGATGATTTCAACTTCACCATTTGGAACTCTTGGTTTAATAGCTTCCTTGTGACCAGTAACCCTCTATCAAGAAAATCATGATAGGAAATGCAAGCACGGGAATATCGTATCAATTGGGAGATATATACCCCGTATGCAGGTGCTGCTGGAATGTTGCTACTTAGAAATGGAAAGTTCATAATTGGAAAACTGAAATCATCTCATTTGTCGTAAAGTTTTGTTTTCAACCGACCCTCATTGTCAATTTCTAAATGTAAGTTAAGATATGAAGCCGACTTAACTGTATCTGTAGTATCCTTTATATAAAATTCGATGGGATAGATGCGTTCCACATAGTCACCAAATTTTGAATTGTTTAGTGAAAGAACGTCATCTATATAGCGGAAAGTAGAGTTACAGGATATTGCTATCTTCTTATCTTTCTTCCTAAGAAGTTCCTGCATGAAGTCAGCCTCATAATAATAAAGAAACAAGTCGGCAAGTAGGGGGGCACAGTTTGTTCCCATTGGGATGCCGACAGTCTGTTGAAAAACACGTCCTCCGAACGTTACAAATATGTTGTCAATCAAGAAATCTAGCATCTTGATAATATCGGTTTCAGAGAATTTTTTGTTTGAATCAGAGTGATTCTTTACAAAGTATGATTTATCCCTCCCTAAGACAAGATACTTGTATCTACGTTGACCATTTTTTTTTTTATGAAGCAAAGTCATACCAACTCTTTCAATTTGTCTTTTAGTTTGGAATGAGGAATACTTGTGTAAAGAGTAGAAAAGTCAAATGTTTTAATACTGTTACAAGATGAAAGAGAGTTAGATTGTATGTACTCTAAAAGATCTTTGGAATTTTTAAGTCTCCACATCTGATTCACGCCACCTCTAGAATAGGCAGTTTCACAATAACTTTGAAGCCCGTCTTTGATTGCTGATAAAATAGATGTTAATAATTTAGAAAGAGGTTTCGTGGAGCACTTGGAAGACCCAGCAATATACCGTTGTTTGTAAGGACACTTATGTAGTTTAGGTATCCAATACAGTGATGGAAGATCCAGTTCTTCATCGTTGGTTGAAATACCAAAGGAACAAAGAACAGACCTATGATTATCCAGGATTTCCTCTTTGGTAAGTGTCGTGAGGGTATGTGTTGAGTTTCCAAGTGAATTGTCTATACCTAATTCGTTTATCAAGCAATTAATGTAGTGACTTTTACAGACAAAAACAATGTTATTTGGGGCTTTGTCTGCGGGGACAACAACATATTTATCAATTGTTACAGTGTCCTGTATGGCTCGTTAAATCTTACGGATATGAATTATGCGAATGTCTGTCAGTAAATAAACTCATCATAGATACCAGGACTAAATTTTGTATATAATTATATTCAGTACAACTTGAGACCTGCTGCAGTTTATGTACTCTTAAAAAATGAGGAAGTTATTGGAGTCACAGAGATTCCTTTGCACTGTTATGGTTCTACTTACAGTTTCACTTTTCGCAGTATTTTGCTTTCAAAATTTAGAAGATCATATGGCAGCTGGAATCAATAGACGTTTCCCACCACAAGACATTTCGGTAAATCGTGAAGAAGAATCACGTCCACAGACTCGCGAAGAAAATCCTCTCATATCTTACACAGAGAACGACAACAAGCAGGTACCGACTCATCGAGATTCAAAACTAGGTCAGACCTGTGAAAACGAGGACGATTTTGAACAGTGGATTTGTGAGAATGAACATGATTTCGACCGCTTGTCTAAACGTTTAGCCAAAACTAAAGTCGGAGGGCATATTTTTATGAGGGACAGTATTACCTTAGAGTTGACCAAAAAACCTCAACTTAGAGCGGTGTATGAATATATCCAATAGAATATGAAACATGCCTCTAGATTTTGTGAAACGGGATTTAACGGCGGACATTGGTCAATGATGTGGGCAAAACTGTTCCTGGGAAAAATTGAGATAATATCATTTGACATGTGCTATAACAATGGAGGTTGTGATATAGGTCTTGAGGAAATCCATAGGCTTTATCCTGACATGAAACACACTCTGATAAGAGGGGACTCGACCATCAATCTCCCGAATTATACAAAGGAAAACCCGAACATCAAATGTGATTTTATTTTCGTTGACGGTGGACACATTGGTGACGTGCCTGAAAAAGATCTATATAACTTTAAGCCAATGGCCAAGGACAATCATATCGTGGTTATGGATGATTGTGTGTGGAATCTTACTAACAGTGATTATACAAACTGGATTGGTAAAGCTATAAACAAGGGCGTGGAGGACAAACTGATATGTCCCATCACATGTAAACCTATGTATATACCCAAGATGAAACGAAATACCTCAACTTGTTTCCATAAATATTGTAAATAAATCACTGCTCATCAATGTGAATAGATTTGATAAAAAATGTTTTAGTACTGCAAACGTTCTTACATTGTACCATTTTTTTGTACTAGACATCGCCTTTTTAAGAAATTACCGATGAGTAAGGTCGAACTGTTCACTTTAGGAATAAGAAAAAGTTGGAATGTCTATAATGTCGGGTTTTATGTTACGTTTGATCATATGACTGTATGGGTAGAGACAGGAGCAGATATAAGCTAGTCCCTCTTGTTTAAAGTGGCATAAAAACAAATCTTTGCACCAGGTCTCCGTTATAGATACCCACATGATATATCGGACCAAAATATCTTAAGACAACTTAATTACTACTATACTGGGTGTGTTTAACGTCATTGACTACCGTAATACGTTCTCCCACGGACAAATTAATATACATATCTCTTTTTTTACTCTTTCTGTCTTCTCTGTCATACACTTACATTGTTAAAAGTATATCGGGATTGTCCATCTTATGAATACATTAAAACAATTGACAAGTAATAACCTTTATTTTACGTTTAAACTGTTTTACTTTTCCGTTTTGTGGAGGAAGTGGCCCTTTCGTATTTCTTAATGGTCTATTTGTCTTAGTTTCGAATGGTCCGATTTGTCTTAAAAGTGGTCTGTTTTGTCTTGGGTCCGATGTATCGTGTATGCATCTATATAGGAGACCTGGGACAAAGATTTATTTCTATGCATCTTAAAACAAGTGGGACGAGCTTATATGTGCTCCCGCTCTAACAATGCAGTCATACAGTTTCAAAACACTACATTCGAATAAACCAAGAGTAGATATTTTTCCAGTGTTACTGGGTCAATATATCGCTCATATAAGTAGTCCTTGTGTGGTCCCCTACCAAAATTGTGTCCGATAGCCACGCCCTTATCCAAGATGGCCGCCAGGCTAAAAATAGAAAAAAGGAGGGATGAAATTTAAAAAATCTTCTCCTCTGAAGTCGCTCAGCCAAATTGAACCAAACTTTTATTGAATGGTCCTTGTATGACCCCTTTCAAAATTGTGTTCGATAGCCACACCCTCTATCAAAGATGACCGACAGACTAAAAACAGAAAAAAGGGGGATGAAATTTAAAAAATCTTCTCCTCTGAAACCGCTCAGCCAAATTAAACCAAACTTTGGTGGAATGGTCCCTGGGATGTTACTTTCCAAAATTGTGTCCGATAGTCGTAATCTCTATCCAAGATGGCCGCCATGCTAAAAGTAGAAAAAAGGGGGGATGAAATTTTGAAAATCTTCGCCCCTGAAACTGCTTAGCCAATTAAGACCAAACTTTTGTGGAATGGTCCTTTGGTGACCCCTTTTCAAAAATGTGTCCGATAGCCGGAACCTCCATCCAAGATGGCCGTAAGGCTAAAAATAGAAAAAGGGGGGTTGAGATTTAAAAAATCTTCTTCTCTGAAACCGTTCAGCCAATTTGGACCAAACTTTGATGGAACGGTCCTTGAGTGATCCCCTGCCAAAATTGTGTCTGATTGCCACGACCTGCAACTAAGATGGCTGCTTTAGCGGAACTTAGTTTAACATAGGACTCCAAGGGAATTCATTAAAATAATCTTCTTTTTTCTGGAACTACTTGCCCAATAAGGACCAAACTTAATGGAATTATCATTGGATGGTTGCCTTTCAGAATTTTATTAAATGAACCCACCTGCCGTCGTTTAACATAGGTCCCTATGGCAAATTCATTTCAAAATCTCTGTTTAGAACTGCTTGCTCAAGCCGAATTTGATGAACTTTAACAAATATTCTATCTGCTGCAAATGAGTATCCTTCTTTTCTTGAGCTATTGGAAGCAAAAGCAGGTTAATGGTTGAAAAGTTTCTTTATGTTTTGTAACTGTGTAATCCAGATGAGCAATTAAAGGCTCCTGGGAGCCTCTGGTTTTCTTTCATAACTAAGAGCTTAAAAGGCCGCAGATTAATTAAGCAATTAAATAATAATGTTTTGCCTGGTACCAACGCTTACGACATATTACACCACTGACAAGAGAACCTATTCTATCTGTTATTTCAAACGATTATGTCCTTTGTAGATAAATTCTATACAATTTTTTTGGAAATCTAAAAGTTTTTGTAGGTATCTTAACAGACGAAAACCACATCTGTTAAGTTTTGCACCAACAAATACATGTAACTACAGAGCCTACGCGTGTTTTACTGACAAATGCTGTTACACAACTGACTTTAAAAATGTTTCACTAGTAATAAACATTGCTCATAATGGCAATGATAGTTGTTTATTAACTAATGTTATTCCATTTGGTTTGGCCATGGGGTTTCAGAGAGTTTGTTAAAGTGTAAGCTAGTCAATTAGAAAGTTATGATCATCAATGGCAGCTATGTTTTGTCTGATCAGGACAAAATGAACAATATTCATAATCAAATGACCTTGCATAGAAGCTTCCTGTCAAATTTCATTATATTTGGCCATGCAGTATCGGAGGAAAATATTTTTTCATGTATCAGTCAATAAGAAAAAAGAATTGTCCATGGTGGCCCTTTTTTTCCGAATGGGACGAAATAAACAGACTTTATAAAAGCCTTGAATAGTTTTTTCCTGTCAAGTTATGTGCCATGCGGTTTTAATTGAAGACTTATCAGGTATCAGCCTATCAGAAATAAGTATCTGACATGGGAGCCATGTGTTTTTTCGATAGAAACGAAATGAATAAATTTTCTAGGAAACCTTACATACATTTATGCTTCCTGTCAAATTTTATTCTGTTTGACGGTAATTTCTGGCCGTAACAATATCAACCTACTATAAACTGTAAAGACGATCAGTAGTTCAAGACTTTCAGTTTGAGGTCAATGTCGGGTCATGATTGAATGTAACTTTGACCTACAAAGTGTTCTATGACCTTGACCTTGTGATGTGTGAAAGGTCAAGTAGTCTTGAGTTGAATGGTGGTAGTCCCATGTCTCTGCGACTTCCTGTTCTCAAGTTTGGTAATGCATCATATATTTGATGATTCAGTGTGACCTTGATGAACTTTGGAATTGTCCCAAAACTTATTCTACAATGTTGTGCTTTAACTGCAGATCATTTATTATTTAACAGATGTGAGATATCTATTGTCGTTTTAAAGATAATACAGTTTGAAATTTTGTGAGCGGAGGCATGTATTTTTGAATCAACAACAGTTGACCACTTAAAACGTTTTAGAAATTGAAGAGGTTAACATAGTTATATGTTTGACCAAATACCAAAAACATTCCATGGACATAAACATCAAAAACATCAATTTGAAATTTTCAAGTTTTGCATTGACTTTGTAAGTTTCATAACTTCTATTTATATAGTTGATATTGCATCATTTTTTACACTTTGTCAAATGGGGTCATCTGATATATCAAATTGAAGGTCTTAATAAACTCTACTTAAAAATGAAAATTTTAAACCCCTTTTTCATCCTCGGGGTAAGGGTGGGGTCATTTAGTGCAAAAATCAAATTTCTCGGATGGTTAGGTTGTCGCATATCAAATGAAAGAACATAAAGCGTACATTGACGTCCCCCAAAAATTGGTTGGGTGTGGTTATTGAGTGCAAACAATAAATTTTCTTTTAAGATAGGGTAGTTGTATATCAAATGAAAGGTCATGATGTGTACATTTGAAATATCAAATTCCTGACCTCCAAAAATTAGTTGGATGGGGTAATTAAGTGCGAAATTAAACTCTAGAATATGGCATTGTCGCATATCAAATGAAATATTATCAAGTCTATGTTATAACACATCATACTTCCGATCTCAAATAATGTAGGCGGATGAGGTCATTAAGTGAAAAAAGCGGAAAGTTTCAGAAGTTATGCTTGTCGTATATCAAACGAAAGTCGTACAAACTACATTACGAAAACATCACTTTTATAGAAAGACCTTTCAATTGTTTTACAAACAATTGAGATACTAGTTCTTAATGTGTTTCTATATGAAAGTTTATGCAAGAGTTTAAAACTTTTCATCATTTTAAGAATTCAGTTTATTGTTTATGGATAATTTAAAGCTTAATGGGGCTCGCGGTATAAAAACAAATTTAAACATAGGATTTGGATATTTTTTTCTATAAAAAAACTTTATCCTATACTAAATAGAAATAAAAAAATAGGGTCACCGTTCATTTAAGCTCACAATCTGCCTCCGAAAGAAGCATACATTTTTGTTAATGTCCTTTTTTCTGTTGAACTAATAGGAGAAATAGAGGTAATATGGAAATAAAAAAAGAACTTAATTACAGAAATCGCTTAAATTTTCACTTATTTAGTTTATGTACAGCTTATTTGAAAACAATAATAAAAAAAATGGTCACCGATGAGTTAAACAAGATATTTCAATTTTAATGCCAAAATAGGCATTTTTGCACCGAAGGGAGATAATATGGAGCTTTTTCAATGATATAAACATTTTAAAAGTCTTCTGGGGCCAAACTGAATCGTTTTTTGTTGTTGATTTTTGTACCATTGAAAAAAGTCCATATCATCTCCCTTCGCTGCAAAAAATGCCATTTTTTGGCATTAAAATATCATATCATATCATAAAGTAATAACTAATAGTGTAATAAATAAAATTTGTAATGAAAAAAACAAATGTTTAATTTTTGCTGAAATTTTTGTACCCGCGAGCCTCCTAAATCTACTATTTTTATCCTATGCCGTATTGACCGTGTACTCTTTACGATAATATCACTGGAGTGGATATCAATAATTATTCAATACGATTCAACTGAAAAAATGTTTTGTCTATCATTGAAACTTGCAACCAACATTTCATAATGAACACATGCACTATAAATCTTGTTTGATATGAATAAATAGCTGTTGTTTTGTCAGTGATACAGAAAGGTGGAGGAGGCGGGCGAAAGATACCAGAGGGACATTCATACTCATAAATCGATAATAAACTGACAACGCCATGGCTAAAAAGGGAAAAGACAAATAGATAAACAATAGTAAACAAAACACATCATAGAAAAATAAAGACTGATCATCACAAACCTCAACAAAATATAGGGGTAACCATAGGTGCTCTGGAAGGGTAAGCAGATTAACCTCTAGACTAAGTTTATTCTGTTATAGGTTCAAACCAAGTGTAAATATCATAACAATGGTCGTTCTAGCTAGTAAAATCAATACAACGCTTTGGGTCCCTGCTGCACGCCTATTACCTTAGTTATCGTTTGTTGTACAATGACAAGGCAAACTATTTTTTTTATTCTTACCCTACCCGTCTGTCAAAACACAATAAAAATGAGTTGGTTTCTGGTGTCTGTTGCAAAAAGATAGCTAAGGAAATACACGATTACGAAAACGTGTTACTTTACTAAATGTACCTTTAAGATGAGCACTAGTTGCAAAGATGTTTTTTGGCCGAACGAAATCAACTTTGGTAGAGAAGTGAAATTCAATAACCAGAAGTCAATATCCCTAAAAATTTTGGTGATATGATCTCCTACGACCTTTCCTGCTTTACAAATGTTCACATTGTAGCCATTGCAACGTTAACGCCGATATTCAGTCCGCAAGCCCGTGTGCGTTATGAAGGATTAGAGATCACTATTTTTAAAAGGGATAATTGATTTATAATTACGCATAATATAACTACTAGCATTCTGTACAATTAAAAGATTAGGCAATGATCATAAGTAAGATCGAGATGACAATATCAAAATTTTGATTCTGATGACATCATGAGATCACAAAAGATGTTGCGTCTCGCATGGTTTTGACGAATTCCTGACTGTGTCTATGTATGTGTATATGTTCGTACGTTTGTATGTGTCTTTGTTTGTATGTTTTTTTTTATATGTGTATGCATTTATTTGTAGGTGTGCATTTTACATGCATGTTTGTATGTTTATCATATACTTATAGAAAATAACGGTATAAGTGTACCCCATGATAAAACTAATTTGTTCATATATTTATTCATCAAATTTGAAGAATTGCCTTACCCGTGTGATATGACTTCTGTTATCAACTGCCTACTGTTTATATCAACTGCTTCTGTTTTAAATCAACTGCTTTGCTGTAACGTATCGCATGACATTTTGATGTCATTCAGTACATTCCGGAAAATATACCTAAATGGTACGTTTGTATGTGTAAAACATAACAAGGTTTAACAAAAAGAAATCATTAGGTATAAAGAAATTATAATATTAAGAAATGCAAAACATATATTACAACAAAAACATTTTAAGAATAGTCTTTGTTAGTATGTATTCTGTTGACGTTTATGATAAAAAGAACAACATATCATTTTTCATATCAGACCCTCTATCAGTCCATCCGGCTCTTAGGCTAATGTCATGACCTATGGCTGATAAGAGGTCTGAAATTAAAAATGCCAAGTTATAATCTATATTTATATGCGTATATGTGAGTATGCGTGTAGGTTCCAAGAACTATTTCACGTCGTCAATGTCATGCAGCTAACAAATTTGGTTTCACTCTTGTTTACACAAACACATCAATAATAAAAGTAAAAAAATCGACCCAATGTTCATACCTGACTCGGACCGTTTAAGGCTTATACATCATATTAACCAAATGACATGGATGCAGTGACTCTATGTAACTCCTTCAGTACACAATGTCACTTAGACCTGAAGAATATACATTATGAAAATATATCATTAACCTTTTCAAAACGGTGACTCTGTACATCCCTTTTAATTACGGTAGCTGTGTATGAGCCGCTTGCCTTGCACGTACCACCACACCACCTTATGTCCTCCAGACCTCAGACATGTATAATGCACATACATCTTATAAACCATTTTTTAATGTAGCTCTGCTCTTTGGTTACATATGTTTATAACATATATTATGCAAATAACATGAGTGCGCATGATAATCGCCTCTGTATATGCGTAGGTCGCTATGCTTATGTCGTCTGCAGATATAAGTCCATGTATGTATGTATAAAATTGATAATGCATGTCTGTCTGTTTTTTGAGTCTGTGTGTCTGTCTGTCTGTATGTAAGTATTATTTACGGTGACCTATAGTTGTTAATGTCTGTTTCATTTTGGTCTATTGTGGATAGTTGTCTCATTGGCAATCATACCACATCTTCCTTTTTATATATGTATGTGTGTATTTATAGAAGAAAGAAGATGTGGTATAATTGCCAATGAGACAACTATCCACAAAAGACCAAAATGACACAAACCTTAACGACTATAGGTAACCGTACGGCCTTCAACAATGAGCAAAGCCCATACCGTATAGTCAGCTATAAAAGGCCCCGATAAGACAATGTAAAACAATTGAAACGAGAAAACTAACGGCCTCATTTATGTGAAAAAAAAATGTATGTATGTATGTATGTATGTATGTGTGTGTGTATGTATGTATGTATGTATGTATGTGTGTATGTATGTATGTGTGTATGTATGTATGTATGTATGTATTTATGTAAGTATGTACATGGAGTATGCATGTATGTATGTATGTTTGTTTGTTTGTTTGTTTGTTTGTATGTATGTATGTATGTATGTATGTATGTATGTATGTATGTATGTATGTATGTGTGTGTATGTATGTGTGTGTGTGTGTGTGTGTGTATGTGTGTGTGTGTGTGTGTGTGTGTGTGTGTGTGTGTGTATGTATGTGTGTATGTATGTATGTGTGTATGTATGTATGTATGTATGTATGTATGTATGTATGTATGTATGTATGTATGTATGTATGTATGTATGTATGTATGTATGTATGTATGTATGTATGTATGTATGTATGTATGTATGTATGTATGTATGTATGTATGTATGTATGTATGTATGTATGTATGTATGTATGTATGTATGTATGTATGTATGTATGTATGTATGTATGTATGTATGTATGTATGTATGTATGTATGTATGTATGTATGTATGTATGTATGTATGTATGTATGTATGTATGTATGTATGTATGTATGTATGTATGTATGTATGTATGTATGTATGTATGTATGTATGTATGTATGTATGTATGTATGTATGTATGTATGTATGTATGTATGTATGTATGTATGTATGTATGTATGTATGTATGTATGTATGTATGTATGCATTTACATTATTTCTAATATTTTCGTTACGTACTATGACGTCATGTAGCTCAAAAACCGTATCGCCATTTTACTCTAAAATTTTTGCACATGCGCAAATACAACAAAGTCACTTGAATTTTATTTTCTGGGTTCATTTCATATCAGCCAGATTTATACTAAAAACAAATTATCTCCCTTAGTGCAACTCAGTTGCAGTCTAGTAAAAAAACCCTAACCCTAACCCTAACCCTAACCCTAACCCCAACCCTAACCCATCTCTATTCAAATTCATTCTACATCTGTTTGAAGATTGAAGTCAAAGGCAATTTTCATACTCTGTACTTAGAAATATTTTTGAAAATTTCTAATTCTAACCCTAGACCTAACCCTAACCCTAACCTTAACCTTAACCCTAACCCTTCTCACGCATGCGCAGTCACAAAAAAGGTCAGACATGCGCAGAAGTGAAAAAAGTCATCTCACAAATCTCGTCAAAGTATATTACCATGTCCCTGACCTTGACCCTTACTCAAAACCTAACCCTAACCCTGACCCAAACCCTAACCCAAACCCTTAATTAGGGTTAACCCAAACCCTTAAATAGGGTTAACCCAAACCCTTAATTAGGGTTAACCCTAACCCTTAATTAGGGTAACCCTAACCCAAACCCTTAATTAGGGTTAACCCTAACCCAAACCCTTAATTAGGGTTTTGGTTAGGGTTAGTTTTAGTGTTTCATTTAGGGTTTGGGTTAGTGTTTAGTTAGGGTTAGTGTTAGTGTTGGTGTTTGGGTTTGGGTTAGTGTTTAGGTTAGGGTTAGTGTTAGTGTTTGGGTTAGGGTTTGGGTTAGTGTTTAGGTTAGGGTTAGTGTTAGTGTTTGGGTTAGGGTTTGGGTCAAACACTTACCCTAACCCAAATCCCAAATGTGTTAAAATTGTTGATTTGGAGGCCTTACTTTATCTCGGAACGGGTAAGTCTAGAAGGATAACCTATTGGAGTTTCGTATTACGTGTTTCACGAACTTTTTAAAAGAAAGAGTTTTGTAAAAAAGGAAATCAATATAGTTAAAAAAAAAAGAAAAAAAAAAATAATCTTTCAATTATCATGCAGTGAGGTCGGAGAGTGCGGCCGTACACTTCAGTGATACCAATACGTTTTCATCCTCTAGATCGCCTTTCCATCATTTAGGAACAGTTAACTTTAAGAAAATATCTCTATTCAAATTCATTCTACATCTGTTTGAAGATTGAAGTCAAAGGCAATTTTCATACTCTGTACTTAGAAATATTTTTGGAAATTTCTAACTCTAACCCTAGACCTAACCCTAACCCTAACCTTAACCCTAACCCTTCTCACGCATGCGCAGTCACAAAAAAGGTCAGACATGCGCAGAAGTGAAAAAGGTCATCTCACAAATCTCGTCAAAGTATACTACCCTAACCCTAACCCTAACCTTATACCCTAACCCTAACCCTAACCCTTTGTTTTTGTTTTAGGTGTTCCAAGCAAAAATCCCACCATTTTTTTTTTTTTGTTTCTCATTTATTTTGTGTCATGAATTCTTTTCCTCTGTTTTTAGTTTTGTAAATTCTGAAGATTACATTTCGGCTTTTGATTTTTGTACTTTAAACAATTATAAATTAAGTTCTGTTTGTGGTAGGAATCATTTATTACTTTATTCAATCGAATAATATTTTTCTTTAAAAATTTCCTGCAATAAAAAAACAAACATTTCACTCATCATTTTTTGAATAACTATCTGAAACAGTCACTGTTGGGGTGGTGATTCTTTTTTAAGATACTGTAAAAGTGAGTATAAGTCTAGAAATTTTAAGAGGGGTTGAGTAAATGTACTTTTTTAAAACTAACTGATTACGTGCTGTTGTATGTAAAGAAAGAAAAAGGTGATTATCGTTAAAATGATACAGAAAAATTAAGTATCTCAACTGTTTATGCTTATTATGTTCAAGTTCCCTGTATTTTTTAAAATATTGACAAGATGTAGACTAAACAGACAATGACAGAAAATATATGTAGCCAAATAGCGCTGTTTAGTAGCCATTTACCGCTATTAAGTAGCCATTCAACGGTATTTAGTAGCCAATTGACGTATACATGTAGCCATTCACCGCTATTAGGTACCAATTACGGCCGCGGTATATGGCTACAAATGTGAGGTGAATGGTTACTTAGAAGTCAATTACCGCTGTTATGTAGCCAAATACCGCTTCTATCGTAGTCATTTACCGCTGCGGTAATTGAATACACGTAGCCAAATACCGCCATTATGTAGCCAATTACTGCTTATACAGTAGTCATTTACCGCAGAGGTAATTGCATACGCATTAACGTCAATTGGCTACATAAAAGCGGTAATTGGCTACACAATGGCGGTATTTGGCAACTAGTAACCATTCACCGCAAATTTGTAGTCATTTACCGCAGCGGTAATTGGATACGTAATAGCGGTAAAAGGCTACATTTGAGCGTCAATTCGCTACTTAATGGCGGTAATTGGAAAGATAAGTGACTAATGCTAAATTTAATCTTTTGTTCAATTTGTTTTCAGATGTCTGATGATAGTAGTGATGATGGGACGGTGCCACCAACACCACCAAAAGCAACAAATAGGCTGGATGTTGTGTTATTCAGAAAAAAGACCAATAGAAGAACAGGAGGCAAGGTCGCATAAGATAAAGAGGGGTTCAAAGAGAATGAGGACTGTGCTAGCTCGCGCAGATGCTGTTAAAAAGGAAACTGTTGTTGAACCAGATGAAACGATTGTGATTTCCGACAGTAAGGACGAAAGTGATGCTAATTCGGACAGTTATCCTAACAGGAGATTGTTATTACATAACCAATTTAAGATTTGGCTGATGTGGATTCCGTATCTTGCCTGCGACACAACCTCCTCACAACACGTGAGGCAGGCAATGGTTATCTTCAAGAAAATATCCCCAAGGATGGCCTTAGAGACATTACTTGATAGATCGGCCACAAATGGATGGCTGATTGATCATCTTGACACAATGGCTCCGGGGTCCTTGTTATCGAGCTTAGTTCTCTAACAAGAGCATTAGAATTTCTGATGGATACTAAAGTCTTCAGAAAAGAGGATATGGAGTGCGCAAGAAGAAAGGTAGAACACATTAAATTCCTGAGAAAGTTCATGAAGAAGAGAGTTAAACAAAGACGAACAGTTATTCCAACGGAAGAAATTCGTAAGTAAAATTTTAATTTCATTTATGATAAGTGTGAACCCATATACATAATGTTTACCCTTTTTCCGTGATGTAAAAGAAAAACTGTTCCCAGACAATAATCTGATTGCCTTATCTTAAAGCGGGAAAATTAAAGTAAAGTTCAGGAAACCAGTAACTGAAGTCATTTTAATAAACGGAACCCGTTCGGATAAGTCATGATTTCGATGCGGAAAATCGATGAATTTAACCATGTCTATTGACATCAAAGTAATAGAAATTTTCAAAAGATCGTCATTTACTATTAAAATTGATTTAAACAATCCAAGAAGTAAGTTGTTTGTTATTAAATATCTAAATTTCTTTGTTTGTTCATACTTCTTAACAATGCAGAACTGATTCCGGGAGTTATTCCGGTTACGACTTCGCTTGTTTTTGGTGTTATTATACTTCCTTTTGAACATTGTCAATATTATCAAATTATGTGGAGGTATATAAAAGGTGCTGATTTTCCACAAAAACGTAGTTTAAAAACGCCAGAAGAAAAAGCTGATTATCATCGTGATTATGACAAAACTAAACGTGTACGCTCCTACCATTCAGAATGGGAACAGGACAGGCCATGGTTGAGTAATTCACCGGAAAAAGGAATGGTTTGTTACGTATGTCAGAAATATGGAGACCCTACCTCAAATACATTTGTTAGTGGTTGTAACAGTTATAAACTCGACAGTGTCACAAAATATGAAAAATCGAAAAGTCAGCAGCCATAGCTAAAGCAAAGGCGGAATCAAATGTTGACTCTGATGCATTTAAAATATTAAAAACATTGAACGCGGAAAATTTGGAAAAGCTTAGTAAAATGTTTAGAACATGTCATGGTATGGTAAAAAATAACAGACCCATATCAGATTTTTTATGGCTGTGTCAGTTAGATGAGATGAAGGGTTTGAGCATTGGACAAACTTATAGAAATGTTGCTTCGGCCAAAATGTTTATTAATGCAATTGCTGAGGTTGAATTCAATAAAGTAACAGCAGTCATAAAGGAAAGTCAGTTTATGTGTCTCATTGGTGATGGGTCCTGTGATGCATCTGTAAAAGAACAGGTGATGTGGTCTTTGCGAACTGCTGCTGCTGGTAAAGTGGCAATTCTATGTTTAGGTGTTCACAATACTGAAAAAAGCCAATGCAGAAAACATTGTTTCTGGTATCAAACAACTTGTACATGAGAATCTTGGTCTGGAGTACGCTGATGTTATAAATAAAACTGTAGCATTACCATGTGATGGAGCCAGTGTTATGGTTAGATGCAGAGCTGGTGTTGGCGCACTGTTACGAAATGATCAGCCATCTATGTTAACTTTACATTGCATGGCCCATAGGTTGGAACTGGCATTAAAGGACTCTACCAAAAAAATTAAACTGTATGACAAATCAGTAACTGTCTTATGTATGGGGCTGTACTACTTTTATCATAACAATGCTCTTAATCGTGCTATGTTAGTAAGAAGCTTTGATGCATTAAAAACAAAAACTGACAAGCTGTTAATACCAAGTAGGACCGGTGGTACCAGATGGATAGGGCATTCTTTGAGGTCTATTTCAAGTGTTATAACTTCATACAGATTTATTGTTGCACATCTCGGACAGGTAAACTTGTTAATAAAATTTACAAATAAATTTTAAACTTCAGATTTCCTGATATTAGATAGTTGTAATATAACATGGTAAAGAAATTATCTATAATTAAAGAAGAAAAAAAAATATTTTAATCAGTATATTGCATAAATTTACTGTACATTGTAACAATTTACCATACGATAGATAAAATCATAGGTTAACCAATTAAAAAAAATCACTAGAATCTGGAACCTGTTTTAATGTTTCTTCCTATTTAATGATGTTTGTTCTTTCCTAGAATTTCATAATAAATTTAAACTGTTTTGTATGATTTGATTTGATTTTTATTTCAGCTAACTGAACCTGTAGAAAGAGTGTCAGTAGACTCAAAAGCTAAGGCTAAGGCATACCTGAAGCTGCTTCAATCGAAAGATGTAATTTGCTGCTTAATGCTTTTGAAGGATGTATTAGAACCCTTGCAAAAGCTGTCGTTGCAGCTTCAAGACAAACATTGTCTTATTAGTAGACAGTTCTCATTTTTACCATATTATACAATTGATGTATTGAGAAAATATCAAACAAGGTACTGATTTTTTTTTATTTCTAGATTCTACATTAAGTTAAACATCAGCACCAAAGTCAATATAATTTTTTAATGTTCACCAGCAAATACGTCTCGACTCAAGTTTAGGGATTATTATTTTTTACACTACAGGTGTATCAATTAATTAGCCTTAAGTACTAGATAATGATTGTAATGGAATTAAAGTTTTCAATTTGCTCCAACAAACTACAATTTAAAACTGAGTATACACACTGAAGCTCCAATAATAGTTAAATGATGTTATACTATGTTGATAGATGTGATATTATATACATCAATTTGAAGATCTTTGATTGTTTTCTTTTTTTTCTTTCAGACACCAATATTTGTTATTCTTCTTTTTTCTTCATTTATTTTTTCTGCCAAGTATATTTTACTGATTTAGTTTATGTTTTAAATGGATATTATTCATGCATTTGGTTTATTTTGTTTCTAAAATCACCAAACATTTTTAATCGCATTAGATTTTTGTCAGGAAGAAAATTTAGAAGTCCATCATTTTGTTGCACATACTAAAGATTATCTAACTGTTTTTACCTGGGAAGATTATTATTGACCTGCACAACAAGAGCCAAAAGAACAAAATTTTACACAACTTGGAGGCTGCGCCCAATTTGAAACCTAGAAGGACAGTTCTCCAACATAAACAAGTAAAGGAATTATGGACATTTATAACACCAAAGATGACAATACAAGATCTTTGTACTGTTGATAAATTAAATGAATGGACTGGAAAAAATATGACAACCCTGGCACCAGGTACAATAAGAAGTTACCTTTCGTCAATGGACCTTTTCGTAGAATATTTGCTGCAAAAGGGATTGGTAACTCATATTGAGAGATTCCAAAGATTTCGAGAATCGTTAAAGATCATCGCAAAACAACTCAAATCAAGGGCAAATATGAGGCGGGCAGTTGTGGAGACAGAAGAAATAGGTAAAAATGAATCGAATATATTATACATACCATATAAACCCGTATACAGATGTGTATTCACAACTTCATGTGTAGGGAAATACATCCAAGTATGTGTTCCAACATATTCATTTACATTGAAATATTAGTTTGTAAAAACACAGTATATTTTATAAATACAAACATATGATAATGCAGTACAACAAAAAATGATAACACATTTATGAAAATTTGTGTATATGTGTGATAAAAAAGTTTGTACAAATGTGTGTTCAAATATGATAGAATGTACAAATACATACACACATTTTTGAAGTCACTTTAGTGTGTTCACAACCGTAATTTAGACTTGCCCACTATGGTGTTCTGTTTATAATTTTTCTTTTCATTTGTAGAAACTATGATTCTACCTGTCGACATCCAAATGTTCCTGAGTTCGAAATACGCCCAAATTATAAAGAAAAAAATTGCCAATAAGAGTACACAGGTGGTTCTAAGTACGTTTTATGACGTCAGAGATTATATGCTGTTACGACTTTTACAAACAAATGCACAAAGGCCGATGGCGGTGAGAAACATAACCATCAACAGCATTGACAGGGCAAGAAGAACCGATGATGGTGGTATTTCTATAACAGTAAGTAAATCTTATATCCTGTTGAGAATGATTGAAAGCATTTCATGGCTAATACATCAACAATGAAAAACATGACGTGGGAAACATTTTCATAAGGACCATTACAGTAAATAATCAATGATGATGCGACTATCAAGGTTAATAAAATCCTAATAAGTGTTAAAAAAATGTCTTTTCTGCGTGTGCATATTTCAAAAATGTTTACTTTACAATTTAGCCAATTCACGCATTATTGTTGCCAATTAACGCAATAATGTTGCCATTTCACGCAAACGTGTTGCCAATTGACGCTATAATGAAACATTTCACGCAAACATGTTGCCAATTAACGAAGCGGTAATTGAATACATTCATGCAGTAATTTGATACAAATATGCGTTATATGGTTACACAGTAGCCATTTACCGCAACTTTAACGCTGCGTTAATTGAATACAATCCGGCGTTAATTGGATACATGTTTGCGGTCAATGGGAACATTGTAACCATTTAACGCAAATAGGTGACCATTTAACGCAGCGGTAATTAAATACAGTCATGCGTTAATTCAATACGTAGTTGCGGTAAATGGGTACATGGTTACCATTTAACGCAAATATGTGACCAATTAACGAAGCGGTAATTGAATACAGTCATGCGTTAATTCAATACATTGTAGCGGTAAATGGGTACATTGTTACCATTTAACGCAAATATGTGACCAATTAACGCAGTGATAATTGGATACATAAATGCTTTAACGGACTGCAATAAGTTATCATAGTGTATTGGTTGTTACATCTATTTCAGGTGGCCCAACACAAGACGCAGGAAGGCGGTCCAGCTGTTATACATGTCAATGCAAAACTCTATGGATTTCTGAAAGATTATATTCAAATGCTGAAAATTATCACAGGTTATCCGGTTGCAAAGGAGCAAAGTATCTTTACCACATTCCCCAAGAGTGATGGTACAGTGTCTCTATTGACGAGTTCTTAGGTAAACAAAGGCATACAGCGGGTATGGGACCACGGTCCAGTCAACAAAACTGTAACTGCCACTCGCCTAAGAAAAGCCACCCCGACAGCAGTGAGGACCCAAATTCCCGCTAGTAGAGAAATCCTCGCTTGACATATGACTCACAACCCAGAGACAGCTGATAGGCATTACGCGCTCTACCAGCACAGAGAACTAGCGGTTCCCGTTACAAACATGATAGCTGCGGTCATGGAAGGAAATCAAACGCAGTTGGCTAAGATCCAAACCGCAATGAACAGTGACAATCAAGTGGTGCATGACATAATGCAGGGAAAGGGAAGTGATCTTGGGAACATTACGAAGTCGATTCACTGCCCCAAAGATAACACTGACAACGATTCGACAGGTACCATTGAGTATGATGTACCCGATAACATCAAACAATAGGGTGAAAACGAATTAGAAAACATGAACACGTCAGGAAAGAGTCATGAGGAATGTAAAGTAAAACAGAGGAAGAAGTTTCAGTCCGAAAAGAGTCAAGAAGAATGTGAAGTAAAGCAGAAGAAGAAGTCTCATGGCCGTAGGTCCTTCGAGGCCGCGGAATCGTCAGAGCTACTTGAATTGTGTAATGACTTAATCCTAAAAGGAAACATTAAAAAGTCTGAGGTTATGGAAAGGGTGTCGGGTAGTGTGCGGGGCGCATTTTACTGCTTAACCTCCAGTCTAAGCTAGGATGCAAAGAGATATGGGAAAAGATTACAGACAGACTGCAGACGGAGAGAAAGAGAAGATACAAGGAGAGGGTTAGTTGGTTAGAGAGTGTGAACTAATGACTGTGGTTTTGTTTGGGTTTGGTGGTGAGAAACTGGTTTTATTTTGAATTGTTTTATTTTTGTATTTGTAAAAATACTATGATATGGAAATGGTTAGAGAGTGTTAGTTAATGAATGTAGCTTTGATTGGGAAATGAATACATTTGAATATTGATATTTTTATTAAAACGTATCTAAGCAGTGAGAAACTGGTTCTATTTTGAATTGATTTATTTTTGCACTTGAAAAAGTACTATGATATTGAAATGGTAGGAGTTTGGACTAATGACTGTGGTTTTGTTTGGGAAAATGAATAAATTTGAATCTTGATATTTTATTTAAACACCTTTAAGCAGTGAGAAACTGGTTTCTATTTTGAATTGTTTTATTTTTGTATTTGTAGAAATGCTATGATATTGAAATGGTAAGAGAGTGTGCACTCATGATTGTGGTTTTGATTGGGGAATTAATAAATTTGATTCTTGATATTTTTATTAAAACACTTTAAAGCAGTGAGAAACTGGTTCTATTTTGAATTGTTTTATTTTTGTGTTTGTAAAAATGTTATGATATTGAAATGGTAAGAGAGTGTTAACTAATGACTGTGGCTTTGTTTGAGAAATGAATAAATTTAAATCTTGATATTTTTATTTTAGCACCTTTAAGCAGTGAGAAACTGGTTCTATATTAAATTGTTTTATTTTTGTTTTTGTTAAAATACTGATATTGAAACATAGAATAAATTCAATTCCATTACTTTGGTTTTTGTCTCTGTGATGCCGTAATTCATCAATCTTCTATGATGCAGTATCATCCATACTTACTAAACGTGATAGTCCAGTGTATATTCACATATACATACATGTAAGCATATATACGAACACATATACATACATGTAACCATATATACACACACATATACACACCTTCATATATACATACATACATGTATACAAACATATATCTATACAAACATACATGTACACAAACATACATGTACACATACATACATGTACACATACATACAAACAAACATACATACATACATACATAATATGTATAAATACATACATGCATACATAATATGTATAAATACATACATACATACATAATATGTATAAATACATACATACATACATAATATGTATAAATACATACATACATGTTTACATACATACATACATACATACATACATGTATATTATGCATAAATACATACATACATAAGTCAGAAGCCTCGTGTTCGGTGTTATTTTCTAAGTGTTTTAAGGTATTTTTCGTTTCTGTTTTGTTTAAGGTAGATGGGGTGTCTCAATTATAATCCATAGAATCTTTTAATAATTTGACAAAATGTAGTTCATATCCTGCTTGTTTAAAAACATTAATAAAAAGAATGGGTCACCGGACTTATTTTCACACTACAGGTTGTGCAAAATTGTCAAGATTTTGTATAGATTATGCATGGAAAACCCATTTTTCCGCCATAAAACGCAAACCACACCATAGAATTTTGAGATAAAATATGAGAAGATAGCTCCAATATTATGCTTTCAGATAAGAAAAAGAAAAAATGGGGTCACCGGACTCGTTTTCTTGCTACGTGTAAAAATGGGTAAATTCCTAACACATTCTATTGTAAAAGTAACACTATCTGAATTATCTGCCCTTGCATTTGAGTTGCCTCCACTTATTTGACAAAGTTGGAAAAAAATGAATCAAACAAAAGAATTCTTATTGTTGTAAAATACAATCATAAATATGATCAAACATGGCATTTTCTATATTATAATGAAAATTCTTACACATGAATTACCTACTACTATAAAAATTTGCACATTTCATCAAAGAATTAGACCTCGTTTTTCTAGTATTTCAAAATCCAAAATGGAGGAAGACACCCTATCTACCTTAAGTTTAGACCGTTGTTTTCCTGTTTGAATGGTTAATCATTTTTTCTGTTTGGGTCATGTTTAGCCTGCTGTCAGTTGTGATCTTCCTTCATTTGTTTAATTTCATAACTTGGATGAAGAATTATGTCATTGGCACTTATACCACATCGTGTTGTCTATATCAATATCAGGTCAAACAAACGAGTCAAACTGATTTGGCGATAGACTGGAAAACAAAGGTAGGTGCATCTTATCTCAAGATTAAATCGTCATTTAAATAACGCTTTTGTAAAGTATATTAAATATTAAAACCGCAGTATATACGTGTCATATAGCAATATAT
The DNA here is from genome assembly GCA_037788925.1 of Mytilus galloprovincialis. Taxonomy (NCBI): domain Eukaryota; kingdom Metazoa; phylum Mollusca; class Bivalvia; order Mytilida; family Mytilidae; genus Mytilus; species Mytilus galloprovincialis. The sequence continues at coordinate 2,360,503 of CM075332.1, forward strand.
ACATACACACATACAAACATACATACACACATACAAAAATCCATCCAAACATTCCATCCGGACATCCATACATCAATCAAAAAATAACGCTTTTGTAAAGTATATTATATATATAAGAATCACGGTATATACGTGTCATACATCAATACATTCAAACACACCAATAGGCAGTTTTTATCACGACAAATTATATATCCATACGTCCAAATCACAATTTTAGAGGCATTTTGCGGAAAAAATATGTTCGAACAAATTGGTCTTAATCGACTGCAAATGATATGAAACGAAAAAAATGAACTCTGAAGAACATACAAAAAAAGAGGTAAAAATTGGACTTTTACTTTGTACCCATTTTGACGCAAAATGTATCCGATTGCCGTCAAAATGTACCCAATTCCAGTAAAAAGTAGTCAATTCACGCTCACAGGTATCCATTTGGTAGGCAATCCCGCGGTTTGGGAAAATATGGGTACAATTTTCGTCCGCACCAATAACCCTAACCCTAACCCTAACCCATACCCATACACCAAATTCTTTTGACTATTGCATATAGTATAAGAAAAAAAGACCAAAACTCATTAACTTAACTTTGACCACTGAACCATGAAAATGAGGTCAAGGTCAGATGGCACCTGCCAGCTAGACATGTACACCTAATTACGATCATTCCATACACCAACAATAGTAGACCTATAGCTTAAAGTATAAGAAAAAAGACCAAAACACAAAACTTTACTGTAACAACCGAACCATAAAAATAAGGTCAAGGTCAGATGTCACCTGCCAGTTGGACATGTACACCTAACAGTCCTTCTATACACAGAATAAACTAGACCTATTGCTTATAGTACATTAACTGAGATAGGGATTTGAAAACCAAAACTTAACCTTGTTCACTGATCCATGAAATGATGCCGAGGTCAAGTGAAAACTGTCTGACGAGCATGAGGACCTTGCAAGGTACGTGCAAACCAAATATAGTTTTACAAATAAATGAATTAATAAGAGAGAGTTTAACATTACAAAAAATTAACTTTTATTTAAGATCAATATCCCTATATCTAGCTTTATGTGACGTCACATGCACGACAAAACATACCTTTAATGTCATCTTTTTAATGACGTGACAACTAGACATGCTAGAGGGGTCATACCTATTTATGAGTTAAGTATAAACTGTACACTTGTTAAATACCTCGACCATACGCTTTAGCTTGGACCATATGAGTATATACCAAAACAGTCCTGACCATACACCTACATGTTTGGTCCAAATACTCAGATGATCCGCAAGGGTGGATCCAGCCATTTAAACAAGGGGGTTTCAAACATAAGTCCTCATTCAAATGCATTAAAATGTATGGATCGTGCAAAAAAAAAGGGGGTTTCAATAAATAAATTTTTAAGATCCCCTCTTTTTCCCTGTACAGAAATCAGACTTTTCAGCATGCCCTAACTCTATCCATAAATCAGGTGTTTTATTGTTTTATTTAATATTTATCAGATTTAAAAATAGATATTATAAAATACTGTAAAAATTTATTCGGATTTTTATATCGTACCGCATTCGTATCAGAAATTGGAAATAATCAAATATATGCATTTTTGAAACTGCAGACAAGAAATAAATATATATTGTGCCAAACGCTCCAGACAGATTTTTTCAACAGGAATCAGATTCGTATAAATCATTTATTCTTTTATCTACATATATTTAATATATAAAAATGTTTCAGACTATTTGGATGCAATGCGATGTCCATGTCAAAAATTAAAAAGTACGACGGGATACACATTCGGGATTCATTGTCGCATGGGAGATGGATGTTGTGCTATTTTTGTACTATTTGAATTTCATACATTTTATGAATTTAGTTTGTCCATACGCTGGCAGTCTTTTTTATATAAAAAGTAAAATCACAAAAATACTGAACTCTGAGGAAAATCAATTCGGAAAGTCCATAATCACATGGAATAAAATACTGTTGTTCAAGTTGTCTGGAGCCTGTTTTCATCTGTATTCAAGGGAAGTAATCCACCTTGAAATTTCGGCCCCAATATCGTTCGACCCATATCAGTTTCGCCCCACGTCCCGATGGTTTAGATTATATTAATATTTAATACTTAAAACTGTTCTCTGTTCTTGCCCTGGGTGTAGGAATTATGATTTTCATATATTAAACACCGCAGATATTTATTCATATATATATAAAAGTAATTCACTGAAACAAAACGAAATTAAAAATATTTCTATACAATTTTTTATCAGCTCATCATGTGAATGATGTATGTTCAAATGATTCATATACATTATTTTTGTCTCCTTTCAGAATGTTTAATATACAAGAAGAACCTGAAGAATCTTTATCAGATTGGTCGATAGATCTAGACTTAGAAAAGTATCTATATAAAATTAAGTCGTTAGGCATTAAAAGAGTGACGCATCTAAAACATATCAACAGAAAACATCTTGATGATATTAATATGCTTGAAATAGAGCAACTGAGGTTCATGGAAAAGTTAGTAATATATCAGACCGAAAACTGTTGATCAAAACCACAATAAAATCAAAACCATTAAAACTCTCCCAAAAGACGATTTACAAATGTAATACAAGGAGTTGTATTATGCTTCTCCTGTAAACATAAAACAAAGAGAGAACAACAACTTTATTTTGAGAATGTGTGCCAGTAATAGATGGAAATGTTCGTCTAAAAGAGCACTGATGCAATGGTCAAGAGAAGAAAGGGAGAAAAGACTATGCTCATATTACATTCTGTGATGCTGACAAATTACAAATGGAAACGAATTATTATAAGGAACAGAATATGAACTGGAAAATAAATTAACTTAAATCCAGATATATGGATAGCGTCAATCTGGTAAAAGACAAAAAAGAAATACCAAGGTCAAAATGTGAAAGATATTCAAACTTTAAAGCACAATTGATGAACCTTACTGATATTGCATCAAAGGCATTCAAAGGTGTTGAAGACAAATTAAAAGAAAATGAAAAACAGAGGGCAACAAAGAATGTGTGATTTTTTGGGGTGGGGTGTCGAAGGCTGGCACTAAGTCTTTGGCTGCAATTCATGCCCTAATGTACATGGTGAATTCTACTCCATGTCACACCTCTACTTTTGTACCAGAAAAAAACACTAAAATCTATATCCCAGGACCATAAACTGTAGAAGAACAAGAAGAAGGGGATCAGGAGACAGTCGCTTCGAGCTGCTACATGCTTAAAAGCATCACTGGAAAAAAATCATTAAATCCTGCTACAGGAATAAGGGGATTTTTTTTTTAAAAGAGCCAAATTCCTGCCAAACAACAAAAATGTATACAACAATATTAAAAAGGGGAAACCTATTTCCCAGAGATATGGACATTTGAATATATATTAAAATGTTTTGTTTAATTACAAAAATTGTTTCTATGACCTATTGCTAGTAATTTTCTTTTAAACTTTTGTTACCTTTTTATTTTAATTTGTATAAATGCCAAAGTATGGTATGAAGCATTTGTCATGTTTGCATGCATGTCCAAACAACATCCTTGTCTAATTAATAGTTTTTTTAATACATTTGCAGGTAGTCATAATTATATATACATATGTCAAGAATATAATACAAATGAAATACAAAGTGATCATAGATTACTGACAAATAAACTCTGAATTACAGAACTACTAAGTAGTATCTTAATAAATTTAAAGAATGAAGCATAACAAATTAAAAATTATATGAAATACAAATGAAATATAAATTTCATATCCGCCTCATACAAACATATTCCACCATAAGGGAATGGGAGGGAGGGTTTTGAAAAAAGAACAAACGACGAAACACAGTGTTCTTTAACAAATTAGCTACGCTGATAGAAGTTTCAACGACAAACTAAGACATATTTAAACATAACATTAAAAGGAAGAAAATTGTATTAAAATATTTTTCTGCAGTCAACCTCGTGTTTTTTTTTTAATTTTATATAGCTAGTATATGTCTAAACAAGTGACAACTGGATGAGACAGATCCAGTCATTGGATCACCAATTATTAAACAGCTAAAACACATAATTATATATCAAGAATTAATAATATACTTAATTAACATGTATATATAGTTTTTTAATTGATAGAAAAAACTTACATCAAATAAAAAGTTCGATGAGGTACATTTATCTAAATATGTACAATATAGTCAATCCAAATTAATCATCGTCCTCTGGAAGTGAATCTTCTAAATTCAAAACAGCATGTATTGCATACGTACAAACAACAATACGGGTCAAAACAGCAAATAGTATCTATAAAAAGCGGTACGTTTTTAAATACTTTTATTTGATATAAATACTGTATACTCCAAGTGAAATGTAACTTATTTTCAGACATTTCATTATTAAATTTATATTTATATATGGTGTAGTATGTATTAATATTTATATTTAAAATTTGGGAAGTTTTTCCCGAAAATTTTGACAAAAAAAATTTTGGTAGAATCTGGTATCACCTTTTACTTTAAAACATGTCTTTATAAAATTGTTTTAATAGACCTGCCAAGTTATTTATTTTCAATAAATTATAGGTCAGGTTATTTATTTTCAAACTACCACATAACAAACCATGTATTTTTGTTATTTTCAAGACTAAGTTATCTTTTTTCAAAATCCTCCTCGTTTGGATCTTATTACGTGACTCTTAAAAGATCCCGTCAGTATGATATTGTTCTATTTTATGTCATTATTATATAGTTCTATTATGAATTACATAATACGTTGAACCACAAACGTCAAAATTATTCAATCGCGTAGTGGAAATAAACTATTTATGGATTCTTATAAATTCTATATAACTTTTGGACTATTTTAAATCTCGGTCTATTTCTGAAATTAAGTCTTACATACTTTTGATTATTTAACCCTGTATGCTAACATTGCCTATGTGAAATTTTAAAATTGATTGTATGTACATTGAACGACAAATATATGTGACGTATGAAATTTTCTGACGTCAGACACGCAAATCAATGAATGTGTTTGTACATAGATGTTTTGTGTTCTGTTTAAATCTTCCCATTAAAATTGTTTATAGAATAACTATTGGAAGAATTCAAATAGAGAAAAATATTCAAAGAGTGACCAAACAACAAATTAATTCACAAATGCGCGTAGTGCATGAGTTAATTATTAGTGTTGTTCGGTCACGAGTTGAATATTTTTCGATATTTGAATTCTTTAATTAGTTATTCTTTTTATTACCTTGGCAAATGGCTCTTTTTAAAGAAATTATTGCAATTCTTTGACTGCCATGACATTGGAAAACGCTCTACCTTTGACTGCTAAGAATCGGCCCGGCTTCATACGTTATCAAACAGCGCCATGGCAACCCTTACAACAATTGATAACGTCACGTTATTGTACATGGTACCTGCATGTGATTGCTCGTTTTGATGACACCACCACAGCTGTCTGCACGCTGATTTATCATTCTCAAGTGTCGAATTCTTAACTGCATTTGTGTGTTTATTTTGGTCAGTCTTTTAATTGGTGTTAATTGCAATTTATTAGTTTTTGTAAAAACTGATAGCCTCATTTACTCTTATGGTATTAACAAGTTGTGTGCCACATCGCCAATATTTTGGCCCTTGTTATTTCTCAAATTTGAGAAATGCCACGGCCCATTAAAAAAAAACCTGGAAATTAGTTTGAAGAATAAATTCATCATTTGTGATGTATGAAATAAACCATAGTTAGTTATGGCAACAACAGTGTTTAGTTTTAAATATTTAACGGTTTTATTTCGATTGACATCAGTAGAAGTGTGACGTCTTTTGCGTCACATTTAAATTCACGACTTTATTTAACTCAAATGTTCGGATTTGTGTACCAAATTCCATTGTCAAACTTTAGAAAAAAGATTAAAAGCAATAAAAAAAACTTCTGATTTTGTTCTACATGCCTATAGTTTGTATAATATCAAGCATCGTCACAGCAAATAGGTATTCCGTTGATTTCGGTGAATGATAAAGATGAGAATATAAATTTGTTTGTGAAACTGAGCTCCTACATTTACAGACAGTCAAATTTTTTTGTCTTGTTTTACTTTTTATTTGATGATAAATTTGATAATGGAAATAGGGAATATGTCAAAGAGACAAGCACCCGACTAAATATGTTAAAGGGTGGCTGCTTAACGTCAAGTGGCAATACATATGCATATATATTAAGGACGAGAACATGCTAATGTTTTATGAATATTTACTCTGCTTTGTACTAGAACGACGCCGCTTAGCCGGATGTTTAAAATGCTAGTTCACAAGATAACTGTCCGCACTACCGGCGCAGGATGACATACCACCTTACCCACACACATTATTTTGACTCCGAGCCGACCAGTCTTACTCCTAAATACCACGTGCTTAGTGGAGAAGCAGCAAACTAATTATAAAGTCTTTGGTTTGACACGGTCATGGTTCGAACCAAGACCCTCCTGCATTCGAGACGAATGCGCTACCACGAGACAATGGAGGCGGTGTTTTAAATGAAATATATTGTCTAAAATATATATTTTAATTCTTTCTTTCATTTTGTTATCGTTATGGGAGTTAAAGTTGTGTGTCCATATTTATACATTCGGTCAACACCGTGGACTGAAAGGCACATATGCTTATATTTTATCACAATATGACACTTATGTATAGTAGAAAAGTCCATAAGCCCGGTAGCAGCCTTTGAAATCTGAACAACGGCTGATTTTCTTTCCAAGCCAGCTTGCGAAGTTCGCAGGGCACTGCGAATTATCTATGACGTCAAGGAACAACGTCACAGCGGAAAACAACATCGGCTTTGGGCCGATCCTTGGCAGTCAAAGGTGCTGTTTCTGCATCGGCCAAATCGGCCCTATGGCAGAAAGAAGGTTAAGAAACTATATCTTTTTTTCGACGCATTCACAATTTGTTTTGGTCCGCCGATTTCGACGTCTTGACAACGCCTATTGTTGTATGACGTCAGAGAGTGAAATAACCACGTTTATTTCACATGTGCAATTATCGGTTTTTATAAACTAATAAATCAATGTAATTCATTGCAACCAATGTAGTAATACACGATAATGACTGCTGTACCGATATTTTGACTATTTTATTTATGTCTGTTTTATAGTTCACGCATCATTGTAAATATAACAGAATTTGATGAGACTGTCATCAAAGTGAGAGGGTAAGCGCTATAAAACCAGGTTTAATCCACCATTTTCTACATTTGAAAATGCCTGTACCAAGTCGGGAGTATGACAGTTCTTGTCCATTCGTTTTAGATGTGTTTTTTTATTTGATTTTGCCATGTGATTAAGGACTTTCCGATTATATTTTCCCCTATGTTCAGTATTTTTGTGATTTTACTATTTGCATGTTTAAGGTCCGGAGATCGCCACCATTTAAGGACGTGTTAAAGATATTGCTGGTATTAATCTATTTTAGTATAAGTTTTATAAAAATCTGGAAAAATTGTACTCGTAAGAGCTTAATACAGGCCGGACTGACGGACGCCCGGAATTTCCATTTCCCCTGCAACGTGTTACACGGGTCACAAACAGAAATAAGTATGAGGAATTGCAATCATATCTCACTATTTTTTAATAATATAAACAAAAAATGATAACAAACAACATAATTATGTATAATGTTTAGAGCCCAACTTTAAATATAAAATTCATAATTGTATTACACACTATTGGAATAATTTGTTTCTGTTGCTATGACTCTACTGGTACACATTGCTCCTGATGGTGTTAATAGTTATCACATTCATCACAGTATACTAATGGACGTGATTCAGGGGGATTTCTTCGACCTAAATGGAAAAAAAAAGTTATGACAGAACAGATTTTTTTTATTTTCAAACTTAATTATACGCATCAAAAAGCCGATCAAGAAAATGATGTATTAAAACACAAAAAGCGTGCAACAAATGCAATAACATAAACGGTACCATTTTCTTTCTGCACCAGATGCGCATTTCGACAATCAATGTCTCTTCAGTGATGCTCGAGCCCAAAATATGCAAAAATCCAAAACTTATTAAAATGATGAAGAGCTATAAACAAAAGAGGACAAAATAAGTTTGACCAAAACCGCGCAAGGAATCAGAGCTTTGCACGAAGGAGATACATTCCTGGGAATGTAACAGCAAATGTTAATAATACAAAATATCCGTATTTTAATGCCAGTACCGAAGTACTGGCTATTTGGATGGTGCTACCCTCGGGGACTATCAGTCCAGCAGTAGAGGCATCAACACAGTGGTAGTTATAACAAAAATGGTTTCATTATGTCTGCACTAGATGCGCAGACTCTAAGCTATATAAATAATCCCACAATCTAAAAAAACTTTTTCAATCGAAACTTCACTTGGAAGGTTTGTAAATTATATTCAGGGAAATGTTTGAATCTATGTTAAACTAGACTACCACTTTAATAAAGAAAAACAAACGGTTCTTCTAAACCATGAACTACTTGTACAAATTCGTTTAAATTTTAAAAACATATCATGTCGATATTGACAGTTTCTAAAGTAAATAGATACTTTATTTTTCTAAACACTAAATAGAAGTTTACAGAGAAACATACAATATTAAACCAATACAATAGTTGATGATATGCAGTGCAATATTCTAAAATAACATGTATTACACAAATATAAATACATAAATGGTACAAATAAAGGCAACATTAGTATACCGCTGTTCAAAACTCATAAATCTATGGACAAAAAACAAAATCGGGGTAACAAACATACAAGAGGATAACAACGACATAACATCAAAATGCAACACACACAGAAATGGACCAAGCACCCGACAACATCCCACGAGAACAACAAAACCAAACACATGAATTTGGGATAGACAAGTACCGTGACACGTCTTACAGTAATGTGAACCCACACTCAAAAATAAGAGAAAACAAACGACACAACGTTAAAATGTAGCAATGGCCATATTTCTGACTTGGTACAGGACATTTTTAAAGGAAAAAGTGGTGAGTTCAACCTGGTTTTGTGGTTAAACAACAGGTAAACAGCATTATTGAGTGAATAGATTAACCAAGTGAAAATGTCGTTATTTAAATATAACACCTCATTGGTTATCAACCGAATAAAGTAGCTTGTAAAGGGAGACATTGGTTATATACTACATATGAACATTCAAGGCTGTATAGCCTGTCGATACCTGTATCTTGAATTGCACACGTTCATGTTTTTTTTTCTTACTCTTTAAGACGTCTTAAATCTAAATTCATTGGTAGTTAGATATGTACTGATTGATGATTACTTAAAGACGTATGATTTTTTTTTATTTAGTATTAGCTTGAACTAGTTGACAGTAACTGTGAGTACTCTCAAATCTGCACTAAGTGTCTTTTGTTTAGGGGATGTACAAGCACCCGGCCAAGTTCACTCAGTGTTTTTGTTAATTGTATTTCTTTGTGTATCCATCTGATGAGTTGAGTCTTTATCAACTGATTGGTATTGTTTGTTTTTATTTTGTACTGTTAAACATATGTCACCGGTAAGGGGATTGGTCGCCCTATCCCGAGTCAGGAGTATGTTATTCAGTAGTTCTTGTTTGTTGCTATGTTACATATTTGTTTTTCGTTCAATATTTTGTTATTTAGTGCCCTTTTATATTTTCATGATACTTTAATCTTTTAAAGAGGGATATTTATTTTGACTGACAAAAGACGGTTTTTATATCAGATTTGACTACTGATTACAGAATTGCAATAAATAGATATTTGAACCTAGCTGCGTTTGATGTTTCACGCCACTTTCAATAATATTGGGCTATTTCGTTGCGTTTTTTTTTAATTTTTGGAGTGCACAGATAGAACACCGGCAACTGACTTTCAATAGCATGAACAGGAAAACTGACAGTCAAGTCATTAAAGATTGAAATCGAGTGGTACACCTGCCCCTTGATTGATTCAAAACCTTAGACTTAGACTATGCGGCCCCTTTAGCTACAACAGGTGAGTTTTAATAGATAACATGCTAAACTGAAAATCTTCAGTAACCATGTAAATTTCAAAATTACCACGAAAAATCAAACTTACAGTGTAATAAAAGTTCAATTATGTCAAACGCTATACACAAAACACAAAAAATTAAAATTACAGTGTAATAAAAGTTCAAGTATGCCAAACGCTATACAGAGACAAAACACAAAAAATCAAACTTACAGTGTAATAAAAGTTCAATTATACCAAACGCTATACAGAGACAAAACACAAAAAATCCAATCCAATACTCAAAATATTCCATCTCCTGACAATATATATCAAGTCACTCCTGACAATAGATATCAAGTCAATATATATAAATAAATTATTGACATATAATTACCAGTTATAAATGCATATGGTAACATCTTGACACAAGTCTTAAATGAAATAGAAAGATAAATGTCGACAAGTATGAATGAACAAAAAAAAAAAAGAATGAAAAAAAGTAGTGTAAAATCAATACACTGAATATATGTTTTAATCAATGATTGTATATGTTCAGCGGAAAGTATGTCATGCATTATTTAGACAATCATATAAAATATAATCATCGAAAGAATATTAAACATGGTTAAATATAAAGAGGCACTGATTAATTAGAAGTGAATGCTTATTTATGCCAATTTTAAAAAGAGAATGTATGGTTGCTATTTGCTTTATATTCCCATACATATTAACCGAACAAAAAATAACAATACCATGCAAAAGTCCTGTTGTAGAATTTGAACAACAGACAATTTAACCTAACATAAAATGAGGCAATATTAGATTGAGTTAATATGTATCTTTGAGGCAGGCCTCCTACGTATCCCTGAAAGAGGTAACGCGGTACCCATTCTATGTAAAGGATATAAGCAGATAACAGTCCATTCTGTTAAATATTGGACATGTTTGAGGCTGTTCCCATATAATTTTCCATATCGAAAAACAATATCCGGACATAATATATTACGTTCTGAACACTTTTAATTATTTTTTTCGCTGGCGGTGTTGCTGGTTTTTATCTCCATTCGACTTCGATCAACGGAAGTTACAAAACAACGACATCTATTTAGTCTTCAGCTCAAGAAGTATCACTCCACCTGAAAACGCGGGAAATTAGAAAAGATTTCTGAAAAAGTACGATGTACTAAACGAAAAGTTAATTGTTCGCATAAGTGAACAAACGACATAAAATGTGTACGTAAACTTTGCAAAAGAAATCTTAAATGTTGGACGAGGATCAGAAGACAGCTCTTGATTTATCAAATTAGTACAAGATCATTATCAGTGGTCAGACAGGAACAGGTAAATAATTTCTTATCGAATTCAATGTAAAGGACCAACGTGAAACACCTGGAAATGTCACTGTTGTTTGCTCGCGGGTATAGCATACACCCTATACGAAGATTAGGGGTCGAAACATTACACAAATTGGCCGGGAAAGAGGATGGGAGGCATCTCTATAGGGAAAGTGTACACCAGATTCAATCAGATGAACGTGTTTATGTCTGTTTAACAGAATATAAAAACGACAGATCTCATCATTATTTATGCAGTTTCAATGGTTAGTGCTAAAACATTCAACAAAGTTGAGGGTCTGTGGTACTATGCCTATAAAATTAGAGATAAAACTAAATAATTAGCAGGGATACAAGTAAATCTGTCAAGTGACTTTTATCAATTACCCTCTGTTCCAAATAAAATTATTGGAGATTCTGGTAGCCACTGTTTTAAACTGCCATGGTTTAATGATTGATTTCCACATAAGGTACAATTGAATAAAATTCATAGGCAAAGAGTAACTGCATTACTTCAGTGCATAAATGTACTCGAAAAAGGAAAATTTTCCAGTGAAAATGTTGCTTTTTAAAATCTTTAGATCGTCCATTGCTAAATGAGGACACAGCTTTCATCTTTATGCTAGGAGCTATGATGTTGATATTTTAAACTATATTAAGATACAACAGTTGCAAGGCGAACCTATAACTTATAAAGCTAACGATTTTCAATCTGACTTTTAATTGCGAAAAATTTAGCACCGAAGAATTTTGGTCAAACTTGAATTTTGTAAAAAATAAAATAGTAGAAGTGTGCTTTTTCAACAGAGACTGTATCACTGCACTCATTCTCAGGTTACGGTTGCTAAGGCATATGCTTAAATCAATAATAATAATAAAGGTTACAAAATTACATTAAAACCTTTCATACATTATATCTAAATAAACCTGTTAATCAAAACTTCTATTCTTTTCTACTCACAAACATGGATAAAAAAATTACCAGCTCTTAGTTTTGGCGCCTCTAATGTCCAATTTATGACAAAATATTTACGTGATCTGCAACTGACTGTTTTAAACATATTACATAGAGCCAATGCTCATCAATATACTTCAAAATATTGAGTTGTCTAAATATAACAACAGTTTTGACTTTCAAATTCACTTCTGATTACCATGGTCCCAAATTCAAATGACCGAATCAGCCAAATCAAAACTGGGTCCGTTTTTTAACTTTAGCTGTTCTTTTTACTCTATAAAATCACTTTCTTTAAAAAACAATTTTTCTTTTCAATGCATTGTAAGTAAATAATTTATGGCTGATACCTTTTTTTTTAATAATTGCAATGGAATAAGAAAAAGGTTTTCCAAAAGAAATGTTGGAATTGTAGATATTTTAAACTTTTCATAGACCTGTGTAAAGGTAACGTAAATATCAATAATCTAACTAAAACATTTAAATCCGAAATTCTGACTATAAACATTGAATGATTTTTAATGAATGGACAACGAATATATTAACTCTGAAATATGTCTACCGTCAAATAAGAGACAAAAAATTCAAAATTTCAATTGGTAACGTAAATATCAAAATGCAAATGCATTCCATCGTTTCTATGACAGTTCGCATTATCGAAAAGATATACCATAGCTCTAACAATCCTAATCTTTCAACGACTCTCCGTAGACAAAAAGAAGACTACTGGATTAGACAATTGGGAACTGCAACACCGTATGGCTGCAATGACAAAATTGATGGTATAGGTATTCTATCTAGTCCTTCGTGTAACTCGGTGAATGTGATGAATATTTTCAACTCGACTCCTCGACGTAGACGCAGTCATGGTCATCGTCATTATACATCACCTTCTCTGCATGATGTCTCTATTAATGACTTGCTGTCATTCATACAAAAGCCGTTAGGTATTCATCACATTCGCACGAAACTTTATTCATTACCCCTTTCAAAACTTCATTCTCTGTTCAGAAAATCTTTTCTAAATCTTTCCTTTGCCAACAAAGGTCTCGATGGCGTCAACATAGGCAATATCCTTCATCATAAATTAGTTCAATCGAAAATACCTCCTTATTTCAAAGACCAGTCTGTACCAATAAGTTCTTATACCTATACCAAACCTATTGCAACTAAAATGTTCAATTACAAACACGTTTTGCAAAATCTCGATATTGACGACTTCAAGTCTAAACCTCCTGATTGCACGTGTGCTAGTTCCCAATTCACATATAATCCTGCTGGCCACGTTATTACCGGTGACCTTAACATTGTTAATAACACTTCTCTACGAAATGTGTTATCGAAAGGTCCGAAATATCGTGAGCCTAAATCCATCAATTGGAAATACAACTTTAAAATTTTGATGGACTCAGTCGAGGATTATGCCAGGCAATGGGCTAAACGTGAAAATGAAGACGTAGACACTCTATCCGAATGGATTAAGGCAGTGAGGTCGTTGATACAAATCAGAATTAAGAAACTGAATGGGTCCATCAATGCCCATGCTACGTCAATCTTTAAAGACCCAAATGTTACTAAACACTTATCTGACCTCCATGATGAATATGTTGTTGTCCCCGCAGACAAAGCCCCAAATAGCATCGTTTTTGTCTGTAAAAGTCACTACATTAATTGCTTGATAAACGAATTAGGTATAGACAATTCACTTAGAAACTCAACATATACCCTCACGACACTTACCAAAGAGGAAATCCTGGATAATCATAGGTCTGTTCTTTGTTTATTGTGAAACTGTCTATTCTAGAGGTGGCTTGCATCAGATGTGGATACTTAAAAATTCCAAAGATCTTTTACAGTACATACAATCTAACTCTCTTTCATCTTGTAACAGTATTAAAACATTTGACTTTTCTACTCTTTACACAAGTATTCAACATTCCAAACTAAAAGACACATTGAAAGAGTTGGTATTACTTTGCTTCATAAAAAAAGAATGGCCAACGTAGATACAAGTATCTTGTCTTAGGGAGGGATAAATCATACTTTGTAAAGAATCACTCTGATTCAAACAAAAAATTCTCTGAAACCGATATTATCAAGATGCTTGATTTCTTGATTGACAACATATTTGTAACGTTCGGAGGACGTGTTTTTCAACAGACTGTCGGCATCCCAATGGGAACAAACTGTGCCCCTCTACTTGCCGACTTGTTTCTTTATTATTATGAGGCTGACTTCATGCAGGAACTTCTTAGGAAGAAAGATAAGAAGTTAGCAATATCCTTTAACTCTACTTTCCGCTTTATAGATGACGTTCTTTCACTAAACAATTCAAAATTTGGTGACTATGTGGAACGCATCTATCCCATCGAATTGGAGATAAAAGATACTACAGATACAGTTAAGTCGGCTTCATATCTTGACTTACATCTAGAATTTGACAATGAGGGTCGGTTGAAAACAAAACTTTACGACAAAAGAGATGTTTCAGCTTTCCAATTGTGAACTTTCCATTTCTAAGTAGCAACATTCCAGCAGCACCTGCATACGGGGTATATATCTCCCAATTGATACGATATTCCCGTGCTTGCATTTCCTATCATGATTTTTTTTATAGAGGGTTACTGCTCACAAGGAAGCTATTAAACCAAGAGTTCCAAATGGTGAAGTTAAAATCATCCCTTCGTAAATTTTACGGACGCCATCACGAGTTGGTTGACCGTTAAGGAATAACCGTTTCACAAATGATATCGGATATGTTCCTTACGTCGTAACTACAATCCCCTTCCCTTTCATGAATGTGACCTACCGAATTAGACTATTTACCGGATTTGTAATCACATAAGCAACACGACGGGTGCCACATGTGGAGCAGGATCTGCTTATCCTTCCGGAGCACCTGAGATCACCCCTAGTTTTTGGTGGGGTTCGTGTTGTTTATTCTTTAGTTTTCTATGTTGTGTCATGTGTACTATTGTTTTTCTGTTTGTCTCTTTCATTTTTAGCCATGGCGTTGTCAGTTTGTTTTAGATTTATGAGTTTGACTGTCCCTTTGGTATCTTTCGTCCCTCTTTTATGCATTTGAGTTGTTCTCAATTTTAGTTGTGTCCTCTGTGCTTATTTTCCAAAAGCGTTTGTTCTTGGCGGAAGGCTTTAGATGGTCAAGTTTATAGAAGACGTCTGATTTTTACACCATATCGTGTCAGGTGAAGTTGGCCACCTAAACCTTGCTTTCGCTCAATCGAGAAAGGTAACCTGTACATCTTCGTCGTCCATACATGTATCTAAAAATTTCCCGATGTACCACTGACCTTCATAAATACATGCAATGAAGTCATCCACTGACCTTCATAAATACATGCAATGAAGTCATCCACTGACACTTTTACTATCATTATTTCACGATAATCTGTATTTTTGATCTCATTAATTTATTTAAATTCGTTTTGTGTGACTGTTATGATTTGTGTTACCTTCATATGTCTGTCTATTCCAGGATTCACAGAATTCCCCTTTCAAGCATGTGTCACAGTATCATGATGTTTCTCTGGTGCAAAGTTCTGCCGTCTTAAAGAGATATGCTACAACATGAAACTTCATTGTTCCTTTAATTGGCTTCAGCTTTAGTTTATTTATTTGGTCGAGCTTCTTCTTGCAATCTTCTTTTTTTACAAACAAAAACTTAACTTCTTTCATGTTTGAAGTTATAGAACAATCAAAATAAAATTCTTTCGGATCTTGAATAACAACTGCTTATCTCTTCATTGCTTCGTCAGCCATTCTTTTCATTGTTTCACGAAGACCGTCGCAAGACCCCTTGCCATGCCCAGTCTCAAAATAATTCCGACGGACCTGAATTCCATAAACTGATGAATGATTTGCTACGAGGTCAAACATGGTTTTATTGCGGTATTGGCGTTTTCATTTTTAGCCATGGCGTTGTCAGTTTATTTTAGATTGATGAGTTTGACTGTCCTTTTGGTATCTTTCGTCCCTCTTTGATGGACTATCCGTCCAGTAGTGGACAAACTCAACTTTTGGACAGATTTTCTTCAAAACTGGAACTACAGAATCAAGAAATGTGCACACTGTACTGGTAGAATGAGAAAGTTCATCAGAAATTATTGCGATGCTTTTGTGTTCTAATTTTGATTGGACACGGAAATATACAACTACTGGGTGTATGGTGACTAGGGTCTGGTTCAAAAAGGCACTCTGTACCTTTGAAAGAGACTTGTACGTATAGTTCTCTGCAAAGTCCGTTTGGACTAAAATTTCTTTCTCTTTAAGGCTATCTTTAAAAGAGGGACGAAAGATACCAAAGGGACAGTCAAACTCATAAATCCAAAACAAACTGACAACGCCATGGCCGAAAATGAAAAAGACAAACAGAAAAACAATAGTACACATGACACAACATAGAAAACTAAAGAATAAACAACACGAACCCCTCCAAAAAACTAGGGGTGATCTCAGGTGCTCCGGAAGGGTAAGAAGATCCTGCTCCACATGTGGCACCCGTCGTGTTGCTTATGTGATTACAAATCCGGTAAATAGTCTAATTCGGTAGGTCACATTCATGAAAGGGAAGGGGATTGTAGTTACGACGTAAGGAACATATCCGATATCATTTGTGAAACGGTTATTCCATAACGGTCAACCAACTCGTGATGGCGTCCGTAAAATTTACGAAGGGATGATTTCAACTTCACCATTTGGAACTCTTGGTTTAATAGCTTCCTTGTGAGCAGTAATCCTCTATCATGAAAATCATGATAGGAAATGCAAGCACGGGAATATCGTATCAATTGGGAGATATATACCCCGTATGCAGGTGCTGCTGGAATGTTGCTACTTAGAAATGGAAAGTTCACAATTGGAAAGCTGAAATCATCTCTTTTGTCGTAAAGTTTTGTTTTCAACCGACCCTCATTGTCAATTTCTAGATGTAAGTCAAGATATGAAGCCGACTTAACTGTATCTGTAGTATCCTTTATCTCCAATTCGATGGGATAGACGCGTTCCACATAGTCACCAAATTTTGAATTGTTTAGTGAAAGAACGTCATCTATAAAGCGGAAAGTAGAGTTAAAGGATATTGCTAACTTCTTATCTTTCTTCCTAAGAAGTTCCTGCATGAAGTCAGCCTCATAATAATAAAGAAACTAGTCGGCAAGTAGAGGGGCACAGTTTGTTCCCATTGGGATGCCGACAGTTGGTTGAAAAACACGTCCTCCGAACGTTACAAATATGTTGCCAATCAAGAAATCAAGCATCTTGATAATATCGGTTTCAGAGAATTTTTTGTTTGAATCAGAGTGATTCTTTACAAAGTATGATTTATCCCTCCCTAAGACAAGATACTTGTATCTACGTTGGCCATTCTTTTTTATGAAGCAAAGTAATACCAACTCTTTCAATTTGTCTTTTAGTTTGGAATGTGGAATACTTGTGTAAAGAGTAGAAAAGTCAAAAGTTTTAATACTGTTACAAGATGGAAGAGAGTTAGATTGTATGTACTCTAAAAGATCTTTGGAATTTTTAAGTATCCACATCTGATTCACGCCACCTCTAGAATAGGCAGTTTCACAATAACTTTGAAGCCCGTCTTTGATTGCTGATAAAATAGATGTTAATAATTTAGAAAGAGGTTTCGTGGAGCACTTGGAAGACCCAGCAATATACCGTTGTTTGTAAGGACACTTATGTAGTTTAGGTATCCAATACAGTGATGGAAGATCCAGTTCTTCATCTTTGGTTGAAATACCAAAGGAACAGAGTGTTTTGATTTCTTTATATTGACATTGTACTCTATCAACGTGACTTGCAAACTTATTCACTTCAATTTTCATCATCCCTATAAATTCCTTATTTGCTACTGTATTTTCTATAATTTTCATTTTCTTTTTATCTTCAACAGCGACTTGTTTCCATACTCGATAAGCAACTCGATTTGCTAGCAGCTGGTCCAAAGAACGTTCTATTTCAAGACTTTGACCTTTTAATCAGAATTTTCTCTTACGAAAATGTTGTATTTCTTAAGTGTCTGACACTTGAGGGCCATTTTCTAATGTTTTGTACATAGGCAGGATTTTCAGGATATGAACTTTGCTGTTAAAATATGGCATGGACGTAAACAACAAAAGGTTGCCAACGAAATTTTCACTTGAGGGTTTTCTGCAGAAAATTTCTTATGTAGATCTGCAAGATAATTTGTTAGAATAATTGTTTGCTTCTTTTCTTCCTTCGAAATCTTAATTGCACCCCCTTTTCCTGGTTGCATGTTACTATTTTCTTCTTTGCTCATGAAATCTTCGACATCAAAAGCAAGCTGTTTGACTGCACAAATACGTTTGTTTGGTCTTTCCCGCTTTGTGGACACTTTTTTAAAAAGTTTTTCTACATATACTAGTTCCTTTACTTATAGCAAGATTAAGTCTGTATTTCTTTGACAACTTTCCAGACAGTAGACTGCTGGACTGTCTCTCATACATTGACAAAGTTGAAGCTCTTGCTTCTGAAATTTCATGCCATATTCTTCAACATTAACTTTCGTTTTACTCTCTCTTCTTCTGGGTGTCAAATTTAATTCTCTCAGTTCTAATTCAGTTTTGCTGTTAGGTGTACAAGGTTCAGTTGGTCTTCTAAATCCGGAATTAATCTTAGTGCTGAGCCTTTTCAGTTGTCTGTACTTTGCTTTTAATTTTATCAGAAGCTTTTCCTTTTCTACTTTCAAACGCTTTATTGCATCATGGGCTCTTGTGTTGTTCCTTTTTCCTCCTTCCAACAAGTGGCAACTTTACAACCAATGGGCTACTTATGCTTTTATCATCATTGCTTTCTGTAACAGATTAATTCAAAACCAACGCTGCAGCATTTCCTTTGCGTCTATGTGTTTGGTTATGGACTTTTGCTCTTGCGTTTCTTTTTTTGTTCTTTCCTTAGTTAGCAATTCAGCTGCTGGAACATAGTATTTAATCACCCTGGCTGATTCTTTCTTTAAGTAATCAAATTCTTTTTCTCTCTGTACTCTTTTTGGATTTGACCTCGTGACTTAGCCAAGTATACCTGAAAAAGGAGTACGTGTTGCATCCAACTGAACTTTAATGTTCCGTTTTTATATGAATTTAATGATATAAAAATATGAATTATATTATCAAACACTTTGTTAACGAAGATAGGAATAATAAGAAAGTCTAGTAAGGTAAACATAATATATGTTATAATAATGTAATAAAATTTTAAGAATGACATCACAATAAGACCCAAAGGCAGGTTAGTTGTAGTATTTAGTAAACTTGTATGTATTGGTTTTGTTCATTTTGATATCTGGATATATTACAAAAAAATCCATAGACCCCCCTTTTTTTCAGAAAATCGAATGGTTACTACCTTAATTAATGGTGAAATCCATCGACAATTCTAGCATTACTATCCATCTTTTTAATGCAGCTACGGTAAAAAAAAAACCATTCATTTCTATGAATTTTAACCACTGAAACTAGCATCATATATCTATAAACCAACTTTAAAATCAGAAAGACAACCTTTTTTGTTATTGTATTCACTCTATAATTTAGTTATAGTTAGTTAAATATTTACGTTACCCAGTCATAACGTAAATGCTTTTCCCATTCAATTAACTTGTGTGAATGATAAGTACAAAAAAGTGTATTCGAAAATGACTTAAATTCAGCATGGAATACAACTAAACTTCTCCTTCATCAGTTTATTTCAAAACGTAAGAAAAAATAAATATCAAACATCGTCATAGTTACCTTGCTCTTCTATTTGCTTTTATTTCCCTACTGTAATGTATGGATATGTAATGCTTTGGAATTTGGAAACAACGATACAATACAATACAAAGTTTTTTATTGTCAATTATGACGCCCAATAATTTGAGCAGTACAATTAAGTTCAATTTCATACAAGTGATTACATATTGATTACATTGATTATTTAACAATTAAACAAAGTCAAGTCTTTTTCAACCAAATGAATTCTGCAGAAAAGATATATATATATATATATAGTTTTGCAATATAATACAGATGGACAAACTACCGGTGACTAAACTGTATCTAGAATTAATTTTCTCTCTTTGAATAAAGTACACAATAATAAACTTACTTTTTTAATTATAACATTATCCTCAGATGACATTAACCATATTAATTTTTATTTATTTGGGAGGCTTTTAAAGTTTTTGTTAACCTTATTTAAGTAATCTATATATTCAGATCTTTTATTTTCTCAAAACAGGACACTGAAGAAGAAAATGAATTTCATCTTCAACTTCAGTGTTACATAATTTACATATTCTATCCTCCACTCGAAGCCCCACATATCTGCCTCTTTCAATTTCTAATTTATGTGCACTGACTCTGAACTTAGTGAGCAGTCGCCTTTCATCCTCATTTAAAATTAATAAGTACTTTTCCATATAAATATTTTCTTTAAATAATCTGTAAGTTCTTAGTTTATTTCCATGCTGTTTATTTTGTCTAACATTTCAGATTTCCAGATACAAGAATATTTCTGTTTTAATTTCCGGTAAATTAGTGATTTTAAATCCATTTTTGAATTTTTAACAAGTTTAAGATCTATATCAAGATATTTCATAAGAATAGCAATACAACTATACCAACTATTTTTGTTTAAACTATTTAGTGATCTAGAGACATTCAGGGCTTCAGAGAGGTCAACAAAGCATGTAAAGAATTTTTTATTGCCTTGTTGAGTATACTTTTCTATAAGAGTTCTCGAAACTAAATGATGATCACTGGTAGGCTTGCCTTTACAGAAACCAATTTGTTCCGGTTTAATTATATTTCTATTTGCCAAAAACTTCTCTAAACGAATATTTAAAATTTTCACAAATAACTTGCCTAAACAACTCCCAATGGTAATTCCTCTATAATTTGAAGGATCATCTTTTGAACCACTTTTAAATAAAGGAACTATATATCCTTTTGCCCAAATTTTGGGAAAATTTCCTGAGTTTAAGATACTATTAAACAATTTTTGAAAACAAGAAACTAAATATATTTGACTGGACTTTAACATTTCATTTAAAATTGAGTCAAAACCACTGGCTTTTTTATTTTTAAGTGTTCTAATCGCTTTTTCTATTTCTGCTTTTGAAATTAAATTATCAAGTTCAGTAAATATTTTTTCTCTTTCCA
The DNA here is from genome assembly GCA_037788925.1 of Mytilus galloprovincialis. Taxonomy (NCBI): domain Eukaryota; kingdom Metazoa; phylum Mollusca; class Bivalvia; order Mytilida; family Mytilidae; genus Mytilus; species Mytilus galloprovincialis. The sequence goes on from CM075332.1 coordinate 2,381,984, forward strand.
TGTCTTTTATCTTATCTTTTGAATAATCACAGGATGCATTAGTTTCTTTTTCATTTAAATTTTTAAAATAAGAAAACCAAGCATCTGTTGACACATCAGATGTGGTATTCTCCCTATTTGTTTCTGATAACTCATGAAGCAGTGCCCAATATTGACTTGGATTTTCGTCTTTTAAATTATCTAATTTATCTATTAAATCTTGTCGAAATCCCTTATTTTTTTCTTTCTTGTTTTTCTGTAATGTTTTAAAAGACTGAAAAAAGATGACCTTATTACTGGATCAAAAGGATATTTTTGTAATAATTTTTCTTTATCATTTAAGTTAATTTTTAATTTAGATAATGAAGCATCTAACCAATTGGGTTTTTTCTTTACATTTTGTTTTAACTTGCTTGTTGATTTTTTAGAAGGCTTTTGTTTTAATGATAAATTTGCAGCTTCATAGAATATAGTATTAACATCTTTAATCATGTTATTTATATCAGAATGGTATTCAGTTTTATTAAAATTCAAAATTTTTTGTTGCATACTGCCTGAAGATAATGCTTCCTGAAATAATTCAGTAGAGTTCTCATTCCATTTATAACTTTTAAGAGACATCTGAGTTTGACATGTATCTCCTTTTATTTTACACTGTATGTTCAATAACACAGAAATTTGACAATGATCAGAGAGATCGCCCAATAAGTTATGGACTTTAAAAAAACATACCTTTGATAATAAATTTTCTGATACAATAAAATAATCTACAACACTACATCCATTTGGAGTATAGCACGTTAATTGGCCAATAGAGTCTCCAGTAGTTCGTCAATTTAAAATTCTAAGACCTGTTTCAATACAGATATCATTTAAATATTTACCCCTAGACGAGATAGTTTCGTCCATACTATAACGTGTTAAATAACGACGTCATAGACGCTGTTTTTGAAAAGTGTTAAAATGATGATCAGTACCTGGTTCCGTTCCAAAGGTATATTTTGTATCGTAAATATCCGTAACATAAATATTTTTGGCTGGATAGTCATTCATTGGTAATACTAACTGTTTATGAAGAAACGGTACAGATGTGGAATTGTACATATACTTCCACATTTCCAAAAACTAAGAGCTGTTGACGTTTGAGATATGTGTTATTGTTGTGTCGTGCAACACGTAAATATCCCGTTTTTATAACCATGATCCTTGGTATGGAAAAAAATACAAAATCAATGTGAACAGAACAATATTTTTATATTTGATATTCGTCAGCTAAAACAATATGTCTAAGGAATAAAACAAATAGGTTTTGTTTACTATAACTACATTCAATACAGTGCTTACGTCGTTTAAGAAACACAGTAGCTAGAAGACCCTAGTCGTATTTGGCACAACCGTTTTGAACTTTTGATCCTTAGTGCTGTACAACTTTTTACTTTTTTTACTTTCCAACTTTTATATCTGGGCGCTACAGTTGAGTCTTGTGTAGACGAGGCGTGTTTCTGGCGTATTGAATTTTAATAAGCCTGATGCCTTGAGCTTTTGTTAGCTATTATTCATGTGTTTCTCTGTTTAATATGTCCTATTTATTTTAATTGTAGTCCTGTAATATTATGTTGTCATTTTAATGTTATATTTAACATTGCCATTAAAGTGCGAGGTTTGGCATGCGACAATACCAGGCTCAACCCACCATTTTGTTCTTTAAAAATGTCCTGTACCAAGTCAGGAATATGGCCATTGCTATAATGTTATAGTTCGTTTTTGTGTGTTTTACATTTTAACGTTGTGTTTCTCTTATATTTGAGTGTGAATTCACATTACTATAAGACGTGTCACGGTACTTTTCTATCCCAAAGTCATGTATATGGTTTTGATGTTATAGGTGTTATTCTCATCGGATTTTGTCTAATGCTTAGTCCATTTCTGTGTTTGTTACATTTTAATGTTGTGTCGTTTTATTCCTCGTGTATTTAATATGTTGTTCGATTTTGCTATATAAATATGTTTGTCTCTATGCCTTTTCTTTGATGTCATATTTGTGTTTTTATAGTGACAAAATAAAAAAAACACAATGTTTACTGATGTACCCCTTTTTTATAAACGTTTACCTTTTATGTATGTTTGTTTATTTGTTCACATATTGTTGTCAACATAAAAGAATTTTACAAACTGAGAAAGTATTTAGCTATAAACCCGGTTTTATCCACCATTTTCTACCTAAGAAATTGCCTTTACATATGAGTTAATTTGTTATTCATTCGTTTGATTTGTGTGAGTCTTGTCTTCACCATTTTCTCACGGACTTATCATTTAGAATTTTCCTCGGAGTTCGGAATTTTTGTTTTGTTTACTTTTTTCACACCAGATGAAGCTATCTGGAACACTATTAAAACAATGGTCTATTTTTAAAAACCTTCAAAGTTATGTTTAAACTGTTGTAAACACTCCAAACACTGCAATTTTCACACTTTATTGGTGTTTGAAAAAATGGATCAAAACATTTTATAAACGATTTTCAAAACGTTCAATTTCTACAGGTTTTCCTCGTCTGTTCATTACTGATTTTTTTTTTGGAACCACTCGACCCAAACGAAAGTGACTATTATTATTATCTTACGATTGCAGAATAAGCGTAAGATAAGATAAGGCGTTTTTAAACACGGGTACAATGTTCTTTAAATACATACATTAAAAACAAAAATTACAGAATGTTTACATTAAAAAATTATAAAATAATAAACCCTAAAATATTTGGGAAACTGAGAAGTTAGGGTCATAAAAATAAGCACATAGATATACTTGTAGGAAGATGTGGTATGACTGCCAATGAGACAATTCTCCATCCAAGTCGCAATTTATAAAAGTAATCTATTATGACTAAGGTACGGTCTTCAACACGAGGCCAAAGTACGGTCTTCACACCAAACAGCAAGACATAAAGGGCCACACAAATTAATAGTGTAAAACCATTCAAACAGGAAAACCAACGGTCTAATCTATATTAGAAAAAAGGAGAAACGAAAAATACTTATGAACCAGATAAACAAATGACAACTACTGAACATCAGATTCCTGACTTAGGACAGTTGCAAATAAGTGCAGCGGGAATAAACGTTTCAATGGTACTAAACCTTCTCCTTCATCTGACATAATAGTGTAACATCTCAACATAGAAAGACTTCTTACTTTCCTTTTTTTTTATTTTAGAAAATGAGTTTGTTGTGTTCGTGTGCTCCTTCTTTTTATTGTTAGTCCCATCATTGTGTTGTTGTGCTATGGTGATTGTTGTCTTTCGTGTTTGATGATCTGCTTTGATCGCATGCCTTTAAGTGGTTGTTTTAGGATTAAACCTGTCAATTTAGGGCTCTAACCTACCCTTTACCTCTAGTCAAAGTAAATGAAACACACACACAAACAAATACCATTATCCATAAGTACTAAGCGTGTTAGTGGCAAGCATTATGACGCGACTCTGTAATTAAACATCCCGTCACTGTGTGATTGTGCTATTGTGATTTTATTTTTTAGTCTTAGCTCTAATTCTAATATGACGTGCTTATTTCTCTTTATGAATTAACCCATGCTCTTAAATCAAGTAAACACATTTTGCACATTTTGCACATCACATGCTTATATTGACTACTGCAGAATAATGAATTTTATCAAATTGGCATGCATTTAACATATTTCATTACCTTAAAACACTCTTAAATGATTCACATGTTGTAACCAATTCATTTACCAGGACTGTAATGTGTTGCAATTCGAAATTGACATATTTGACCTAGATACAACCGTTCATACTGGCTGTTCAACACTCCTCCCTCTGACAAATCATATTGTCATGCTTTGCTTGTTCACAAATAAATAAGGGAGATTCATGGAAGAGCTACACTCCACGCTTATACACATAGAACATATAAATCACAGTTAACTCTCTTAATTAACTCACTTTCGAAATAATTGGTGCAAGTTAAAATTTATTGTTTTTTAACATGGATGCCTATCATTCGTGCTATTTTAGCCCTCACTATCGCTCTGGCAATAATAACCACTAATATAATGCCTTCCCATGTTAAAAATACAATAAACGTTAACTTGCATCAATTATTACTTAAAGGGGCACTAGCTACGAGATGCAAAAAAATTTAAAGTATGATTTGTTTTTGTTCAATAAAAGTGAAATAGTGAAATAATAATTCGCTTTTAGCAGCCAAAATGGTTCAATTTTGTCAAAATAAGCTAAATAATATTGATAATGACTTATTCAGTGAATAAGTCGACCTCATTGAATCCGTGTTCATGTAAACTTCAATTTAACCCCTTAACTAGAGATGGACAACGCATGCTTTGTACGTGTATTGTTTATTTAAAGGAAAGGAATGTCAACATTGAAAGCGAAACAAAGGTAAATCATTTCAAGACTGATTCGATCCACTAAAAATATTTCTTCTACATGTACAAACGACGAGAAACATATATTTTTAATCTATAAAATAAAATTAAACAGACATATATAAAAATTCAAATGCACGTGTAGGCTTAATCTATTTATATCTTATCATTAGTATATTTATGTTTACATCGCTTATATGGTCATCTTAGGTCAACTCGATATTTAATTAGATGGAGTCGACTAAAATACAAACGAAACGAAACTACATATTATAGACCCTATGCTCTGTAAACTGTAATTTCACACTTTTGATAGTTTGGATAAATGTTTTACATTGTTATAAATAAAATATGAAAATTTGACTCAAATCGGTGACCACGACTTTGCCAGCTAGTGCCCCTTTAAGTATTGCTAAATGCGTTGTCTATTTGCCTTTTAATATTTCTTTGTTATATAATACGTGGCTCTGTACTTATACTTCTCGTCATTGTGGAATTGTACATGTTTGTATTCCTGTTCATTTTTGCTAATGTGATTTGACTATATGCCTTTTAGTGTTTCTTTGGAACAAATTTGTTTGATTTTAGAGTTATTAAGATTATAAAACAATGTTGATTTCTGTATTGGAATGTGACAATTATTGACCTTTTTAAGAGCGATTGAAATTAAAACTGGTTTCAAAGCTAGCTTATCCTCTCACTTGTATGACATTCTCATCAAATGTCAGGGTTACCGTAGTGTTATTTTTGATCACTCCTATTACACTGTAGAAGTAGAAAAAAGTGTCAACAGTGACATGGATGTTGATGACGAAATAGAACGTCCCCATGTGCAATCAAGAACAATAGGTATTTTAAAAATTCATTATATATTGTTTCATGCAACTATTTCAGTTGATCAAAATCGGGGAAGAAGGTAGAATCCCATTGTAGAAAAAAGAAGGCAGTTCCTATAACACTAAAATTACAGAATGAGCATCACGAAATCACAAAGAAATCTGGGGTGATATGGTGGATGAGGAAAAAATCCTCAAATATATACAATAAAAAGAATGCCCATTTTGAAAGAATGTTTTACAGAACTTTTCTGAAATTTGTGACTAATTTTAAGTGAGGAACTATATAACAAAACAAATCAGTGAGATCATATTTATACTTTGCAAAACATTTAAATTCCATGTCAAGGTACCATGTTATTAAACAGTCTAATTCGGTAAGTCACATTTATGAAAGGGAAGGGGATTGTAGTTACGACGTAAGGAACATATCCGATACCATGCATTTGTGAAACGGTTATCACATAACGGTCAACCAACTCGTGATGACGTCCGTAAAATTTACGAAGGGATGATTTCAACTTCACCAATTGGAATTCTTGCTTTAATAGCTTTCTCGTGACCAGCAACCCTCTATCAAGAAAATTATGATAGGAAATGCAGGCACGGGAATATCGTATCAATTGAGAGATATATATACCCCATTTGCAGGTGCTGCTGGAATGTTGCTACTTAGAAATGGAAAGTTCACAATTGGAAAGCTGAAATCACACTAAAAAATAAGAGAAAACAAACGACACAACAGAAACACAACGTTAAAATGTAACACACACACGAACTATAATATAACAATGGCCATATTCCTGACTTGGTACAGGACATTTTTAAAGGAAAAAATGGTGGGTTGAACCTGATTTTCTGGCATGCCAAACCTCCCTCTTTTATGGCCATGTGAAATATAACATTAAAATGACAACACAACATTACAGGACTACAATATAAATAAATAGGTTTAAAGTAATATTGGAAACTTAACACGGGGAAAAAAATGACATTCATTTCTCTTAACTTTAACAATAGAGGAATTGATGCAATCAACATCATTTACGTTCTACATCTAAATGTTACATCTAAATTTTAGTTTATATTAAAAAAAGTCTGTTCCTACTATGTCATATATCTTAACCAAAACCATTGCACCCAAAACATTTAATTGTAAACAAGCATTGCAGGACCTTAATTTAGAACAATACATACATACCCTCTAATATGTGACTGCTCCTTCTCGCCTTATCATTAAAGCCCTCTGGCCGGGGATCTAAACATAATTCAACATGAAATTCTCAGTAGGTGATTTATCATGGTCCTTAAGTTTAGAGAACCCCAATACATCAATTGGAAACATAACTTCAAAATAAATATGGATTCCATTGAGGACTACACCAGAGCTATGATTTAAACAAGAAGTTGAACTGGACTCTTTGTCAGAATTGGAGAAAACAATGAGGTGTCTGATAAAAATTTAAAATGTTGAATGTTCGTCCAGAGTCTATTTTCAAAGACAAAGGGGATGTGAAATGTCTGTCATCTCTTCATAATATGAATGTTGTTGTTCCTGTAAATAATGTCTCTGTATGTAAATCGTACTACTACGGGTGTCTTGTAAATGAATGAGGAATAAATGAGCACTCGTGTAATTCCTCATACAAAGACATATCATTTGACAAGGATGAGATTTTGGCGAATCATCAAGTCCTTCATGGCTTTAATGAACATTACATTAAACAACTAATCGGAGGGCTTACCTTGTTTGAATTTAATACCCAAGTTTAAAAAAATACCGTACAAAAATCGAAACAGTGCCGTCTCACCTGAATGTTCGACTTAATAATTGTCCATTTGATTAAACCAAAATTCTGTCCGCAGTGAAAGAGGGTCTTCAGAAATACCGCGAAACTGTGAACTCGCGTAGTGGTATGAACCATTTGTGAATTCTATTTAAATCTCTATCTTTTTTATCTAAAATTGTCTATAAGAAATAATCCACACAGCTGTTCAACATAAAAACGGAAGCACACGCCTTATTTTTTTACTTTTGGATACCATACGGTACATTTGGTTAATTGTGAAGAAAAGGTAAAACCTGCTACACAGAAGAACAGGTGATCAGTATGAGGTTCTCATAGACAACATATTTGAATAATTTAATAGTAAACGTTTTCAACAAATTATCGGCTTTACTATGTGAACAAACCGTGCGCCTCTCCTTCCTGACGCTTCTTATTTTCATATCAATCGGAGTTCTTACAGGAACTGGTCAAGGTCATGAAGATTTAAAAAACCATGCCATTTAATTTCACTTGCAGACATATTGATAATGTTCTGTCCACTAAAAATCCAAATTTATCTGTTTGATTCCATTGATATATCCCCCAGAACTTGAAAATAATGAAACACCAGACACGGCTTCCTCTTCCTAACTTCAGACCCATACCTCGAATTTGACGTACAAGGTCGTCTCAGTACCAGAATCTATGAAAAACGAGACGATTTTAATTTTGAAATTATCCATTTCCCCCACCTTACACGTAGTAGTGATATAAAAACTTCACCTGCATATGTGATATACATTTCCCAAATTATTCGGTATTAAAGAACTTGTGGCTCCTACATGGACTTTTGTTAAACGTTACCAGTGTCTGAACAAAACATTGTGGAACTAAGGGTACAAATGTAATGTCAAAGAATGTCTAGTCATTTTTCTATAATAAAAAAAGAAGTTTATCGGAAGGTACCAAGACTTTGTTGATAAATACTCCGTATCAACTTCAGAAACAGTAAACAATTGTCTTGAAGTATAGATTCTGGGTACTGACGTTGTTGATCATCGCAATAACGTGATATACTATTTTTTTTTCTATAATATTACTTTAACTGATTTAATTGATATCCATTTCGCTCGGTACTTGTACATCCTGTGATTGTCTTTTTATAATTCTCGTGTAGTTGTCTTTCATGTTTGCTTATGTGGTTTGCTTTAATGCCTTTTGGTTTTACTTCGATACATATGACATTGCTCTGTACTGATACATCCCGTTATTGTGCTATTGTAAAACAGTATTGTACTCTTGTTTTTCATTTTGCTTGTGTGCTTTGTTTAAATGCCTTTTTATGATTTTTTGATACATACATGACGTCGCAATGTACTTAAACACCCCGTTATGTTACTATGGCAAATATGTGTATTCTTGTCTTAAATGTGTGCAAATTTTCGTGGATTGTATGTGTTTTTTATTTTTATTTTGCCATTTGGTAAGGGACTTTCCTTGTTATTTTTCTATTTAATGTGTAGATTCTAATTTTGTATATTGAATTATAATATAAATAATAAAACTCAATAATTCTTTTCTGAAATGTATGTTGTGTCAGAAATAAAAATACAATCTAAATTCTTAGTTGAATAAAGTTAATTATTTGAGTTAGCTCCCTTCTTTCAGAAAATGTATAAAAATATGAAGGAATAAAGAAGTTATTTTTGTCATTTTGTTACATTCTGATAAACAGTTTAAAAACGCTTTGCGGTATTATTGTGTAAAACATTAAATCAGCAAAGAAACAACATCTGATTCAATTTTTTTTCAGGTGTGTAGATGATATATTGGCTCTCAAAAATGACGACTTCTGTATGTACATTTGAGAGATTTAACCTACTGAACTGACTTAAAATAAAGCTAACACAATCAATGAACACTGCCCTTTCCTGGATCTTGATATCTATATCTGATGCGTTTATTTTGAAGGGGAAGCTTTATAACATATTATATGACAAAATTGTTAAATTTTCATTTCCTTTTGTTAATTATCTACCTGTAAATGCTGGCGTTCCCTTGCTCGTGTATATAAGAACGTATTTGATTTCAACAAAAGAAATCTATAACTTAATAATTTTTTTAAGTAAAAGAGATTTCTTTTGTTGAAATCAAATACGTTTTTGGAATTTTGGATCCTCAATGCTCTTCAATTTTTTACTTGTTTGGCTTTATAAATAGTTTGATATGATTGTCACTGATGAGTCGTATGTAGACTAAACGCGCGTTTGGCGTACTAAATTTAAGTCCTTGTACCTTTGATAACTATTTACGACGAAATGATTTCAACTTCAACATTTGGAACTCTTGGTTTAATAGCTTCCTTGTGAGAAGCAACACTCTATCAATAAAATCACTATAGGAAATGCAAGCAGTTATGTGTAAACAGTAATGTTGGCATGGTATCATTTACATAATACAGTATCCTCGTGTTTCATTTTTAAAATGCATTGTTAATAATACTTTGAATTTTATAATATAATAAAATGAAGTGTTTTGGAACTATAACATTATTGATGGTACCGACATGTTCGCACCCAGCCATAGCTATTTCTGTGCATGTCTTCATATATAAGGGAACAATACTTTAAAGTCTAAGGGAAAACAACATGTTTATTTTTTTTATAAGCTAGTTAGCTTATTTCGACCAAGCAAAGGAGGATAATATTTACTTTTTTTCTATTAAGGTTGCTCATGTGTCTCCCTCCATTTTTGATTTTGTAGAAATTATTATAAATTAAGGAATGTATATCCTTCGTGCATAGCTCTGATTCCTTTCGCGGATTTGGCTATACTTTTTGGACCTTTTGGATTAAAGCTCTTCATCTTTTATATAAGATTTGGATTTCAAATATTTTGGCCACGAGCATCACTGAAGAGACATGTATTGTCGAAATGCGCATCTGGTGCAGGAAAATTGGTACCGTTGATGTTATTAACGACTAATTGTAAATATTTGATTCTATAGATGTTACATAAAGTGCATCTGAAATTTACACCTGACTTGGTTATCATTTCAACAATACACCATATCAAAGGATTCATGAAAATTATGTTCGATCAAGCCTCCTTATTCAATTTAACCTATCACTAGGTACGCGTAATAGGGGTGAAATCGTTTCATTGATCACTCATCTGACACAACGAACGAGAAGAAAAAAATCTGGCACTGCTGGGATTTGAATGATTAAGTTATTTCATTAAGAAAATAAATAAGCTTCTAAGGTAATAACATTTCAACATCATCTATTATGAACATACCTGCCAACCAACCGTAAATATTCTGTACCAGGTGAAATTCACTCGTAAAAATGGCGAGGCTTAAAACGTAAACAAAACAGCTGATACGTAAAATTACTACTATAGATATGAACACCATGAGTGCATGAGTACCCTTAATTCAATGATACGATCACATATTCGTAACACAGCCCCCTAACCACTAGGCGTTTGAACTAAAATGCACAGAAACTTTCTGCATTTATTAAATTAATCAACAATTGTTGATTGGCTCAAAATTTGAAAAAAAAACAGAATCCAATAGAACAACACAGTCTTATAATACCAAATTCATTCTATACCCTTAACTTTAAACTCGTCTATTCACATACCAGTAAATGGGTTATGAAACCTCAACAACAGATTATGTCAAATAGTGACATATTAAAATAGCACTATCAAAATCCATAATTAGAATAAATAAGCCGCTACTGAACAGTAAAACCTGAGAAAAGAAAATGACATCATTAGGCTTTTCTAAGATAGTACTGTAACTGCATTAAGAATACCTATCATCATTATGCATTATAGAAATATTTAAGTAACACATAAAATGAAATTGAGAATGGAAATTGGGAATGTGTCAAAGAGACAACAATCCGACCATAGAGAAGACAACAGCATAAGGTCACCAACATGTCTTCAATGCAGCGAGAAATTCCCGGACCTGGAGGCGTCCTTCAGCTGGCCCCTAAACAAATATATATACTAGTTCAGTGATAAAGAACGCCATACTAAACTCTAAATTGTACACAACAAACTAAAATTAAAAATAAAACAAGACTAACAAAGGCCAGAGGCTCCGAACTTGGGACACGCTCAAAAATGCGGCGGGGTTAAACATGTTTATGAGATCTCGACCCTCCCCTTTACTTCTAGCCAATGCAGAAAAGTAAACGCATAACAATACGCACATTAAAATTCAGTTCAAGAGAAGTCCGAGTCTGATGTCAGAAGATGTAACCAAAGAAAATAAACGAAATGAAATTAATACATAAATAATATCAAACTACTAGCAGGTAACTGACATGCCAGCTCCAGACTTCAATTTACTGATTGAAAGATTATGTCTTCATCATATGAATATAAGGCTCAATCCTTCCCATGAGGTTCCGACGCAAAGACCCTATAAGTTAATCAATATTAACGCCAAAATATGCAATCTTTAATGACCTGGCAACAGTATCGTAACTATATCCCTTCTTAATAAGTCTATTTAAAGGTTTTGTTTTCTTCTGAGGTGAATACTGACATTTTTGTGCTTTATAAGGAATATTTACAAAATATATTCGATGTGAAATACCTGAACTTATAAAGAGTCTGCATGTTGAGTTACGAATGATGTCCTTATACCGATGATAAAATTTAGTAAATTTGTTGACTAGTTTGTGATATCGAAAACCTTGGTGTAATAATTTTTCAGTAATACATAAATTGCTCATGTTAAAGTCTAAAACGTTGTTACATTCACGAGCGAATCGTACAAGTTGAGATATATAAACACCGTAAGATGGTGACAATGGATAATTAACGATAGGAAATAAGAAATCATCTCTTTTATCATAAATTTTAGTATTAAGCTTCCGTTAATGATATAGATATCAAGATCGAGGAAAGGACAGTGGTCATTGTTAGTATTCGCTTTATTTAAAGTAAGTTCAAAAGGATAAAACGTCTTTAGTATACATACTGATGTCGTCATTATTGAGAGCCAAAATATCATCCACATATCTAAAAGTATTATTTAATTTGTGTATCAGATATTGTTTCGATGGGTCTTTGCTGATTTTTGTCATAAATTGTAACTCATAGATATACAAAAAACAGGTTCGTATGAAGTGGTGCACAGTTAGTCCCCTTTGGAATTCCGATCTGGTGATATAAGGAATCTCCAAAGCGAACAAAAATGTTATCTAGTAAAAATTCAAGTGCAGACATAGTATCAAAGCATGTCCAATTGACATAGTTTTTTTTTTTGTTTATTGCTACAAAAAAAAATAGAGTTTGAACATATATATTCACATTCTGACTTTTTAAATGCTCATTTACTTAGGTGTGTGAATTTTTTTCTTAATGAGAATGTGAGGCAGTGCGGTAAATAGGGTAGAAAAATCAAAACTTTGAACAGATTCAAAATCATTAATATAAGCATGCAATTTATCAAGTACTTCCCACGAGTTTTTGACACTCCAAAAGTAATTAATTCCACTATTTTTGAAGGCCTGATTTCAACAATGTATTATCAGGTTTTTGATTGTACCAAGTGTACTGGTAAAAAGAATAGATAATTTAGTAGTGGAACAATGGCTTGAAGACGAAATAAATCTGTAGTTGAAAGGTATTTTGTGTAGCTTCGGATGCCGATGCATAGTTGGGACTTTCATTGTTTTTGGTTCTGCTTGTAAAGTGGTAGCTAAAAGTTTATGTTTGTAACAGATGTCGTTTTCTGAAAAATGGAGTCAGTTGAAAACACATGTTTATATAATATCTACCCCAATGTTTATCACATGATCCTATAAAAGAAATCATCCTAATAAAATCCACCCCTCAATGTTCATTCCTAAATTAAGCTAAGCTGCGGCAAATAGTGTATCTTCTGGACGGCGAGTTCCGGATATCGCATCTCATAGTAGTTGCACTCCACCTGCAACTCCTGTAAACTGCGTACATCTCTAGGAAGCATATCAGAATGGATCCGGGTCTGATTCCTTAAATAGTCAAGTATGAATTTTGGCATCACGATAGAAAGTCCATAAAAAAAGGTATGGCTTCACACTAGAGTCTTCTTTGGTCATCTCCGATAAAATTGAATCTGGACAGGACTGAATAACTGTGGCTGATGTTTCAAATCTGGTTTCACCAACATTCATAAAAACAGGATTGCTGGCTCGTATTTGTCTGCTCCGAATTAAACTTCTTCACTGGGGTAGGGGTGTGTATAGTGGCAGTTTATCTCAAATCTAATGGCGAGAGGAGTTCCTTGGTTGGTGAGTAGTTTTGACAAAAGGAGATATAAACTAGTGGAGAGGAGGGGTTTCAATGATGGTAGTTCAAAAACAGGGACACTCTTACTATCTTAGTCACTAGGGAGCACATCAGGCTTTTTTTTTAATCTGGACCCTTACTTTTTAATCTGTTATTCATGAATGACTTGTTTACGTTTAGTCACTTGTAAGGTGTTTTATGCTAAGATATATTGATATATGATATATTTTATATATGTAATGTAAATGTGCTTTTTATGTGTTTCACAGTCTCTCATAACTCTTTTTCGAGTGGCTCTTTTATAAATTGATCTGATAATATTATAATGTGTTTGATATCAAATGTTTGAAATATGTGAGACTCTAATAAAGTTTTGGTGATTTTGTTGTTGTTTTTAAATGTAATATTGCTCTTCAATAAAAATATTTATAATTTGATGTTTTTGCCAGTAACTTCGAAAATTTTAATTTTTTTAAAATGGATTCCAAAAGTAAAAAATGACCATCAAAATTGTCAAATAGGTCAAAAAGCTAAATTATCTGTTGACTGCATGCATACGTTTTTTGTATATTCAGGCGAGCGATAAGGCTTCATAGTTTCTAGTTTGAGTCACCGTTTCTACTTTATCAATCATCTGAATCTGATTAAGTTGTTGTACTGGAAATAAGTTATTTGGACTGGACAAGGTGATACAATTTGCAACAGTTCACTTACAACATGTACAATAAGGGTTGAGGCGAGAGTTACTTAACGTGCAACGAACACAACCGATATTAAGTCCTCATTCTATCCGGACGTACTTTATAGATAATTATGTCTACAACAGACAAGCCAAAGATTCACCCTTTATTATCATCGATTTGCTTGCTGAAAGAAGAGAATTGTTGACCATAATTTTCGTCGGCACTGTTCCCTTAAGGTAAACAACAATATACGTAATTTGTGCAAAATGTATTAAACCATTTCTCTAACAATCTTTTTGGTATTTATTCATGTTATTATTAATATAGAAAATTGACTGTAAAAGTCTTATAAGGCAAGCAAAAACCTGTCATAAATAGTTCCGTTTTTGCATGCTTTCTTACAGTTTTTCATTACTTCTTTGTTTTAATAATAATTTTGCTTCGTAGTTTTCTGTATCTTATAATATTATAAACAATGCAACAGTAATATACCGCTGTTCGAAATTCACAAATCTGAAACTGACAGATGTATGTAGGTTAAGTGATGTATTATGAAATATTCCATACTATAAAATTAATTTTGGTTGATTAATTATAAATGAGGCAATTGATTATGTAGGGATAGTTTATATCTTGGGGTATTCTGGGGTATTCTAACTTTAGTCTTGTGTAGACGAAACATGCTTCTGGCGTATTTATTTATAAGCCTGGTACCTTTGATAACTATTTAAAATTATCAATGAATTGAATGACATCTAATGTAAAACTTGTTTACATCATATTGATATATAACTGATATTCCAATACTTAATTAACACTACAATGTCGAAATGTTGTGGCGGTTGTCTTTGCTTTTTATGCACCAGTTTCTTTCTTATCTGTCCTGGTGATATGAAATTGATAAAGGGCATTCAAATTTGGTACTTAGTTTGCACGAAGGATACCAAAGAGATATTCATTATTTATTAACAAATTGACAAGGTCATGGCTAAACTTTAAAAACTATCAAAAGACAAACAACTCAATACAAAACACAATAAAGAAATAAACTCATAATATATACCAAGATTGAAACCTACAGATTACAACAAAAAAGAAAATATAAAAAAAGTGTGTTTGTTTGTCCCTATCGAAGGGCGCATAGTTTAGTAAGGAATGGTAAGGAAAATATTTCACTTTTTTGTTAAAAAAATGAATCTTGTGGAATTAAAAAGGCATGTACTACAGATTTTGATAATCTTGTTTCTCTGCTGTTTCTGGACAATTGTTTAATTACAGAAAACGTCGTATGTAGACTTATTTACAAACTAGAAGAAAACATAAGCTTTTACCTTTCTTGTATTTAGATGGACTATTCTGTTTATGATATTACGACAAAAGACATATCTGTAAAATAGATATTCCATAACAAATAACCAACACAACTCGGTTTATTCGTCTGCAAAGTATTTAAAGAAATGATTTCAAGTTTTCACCACTTAGAAATCTTTGTTTGACAGCTTCTTTGTGAGCAACAACCATTTATGAAAAAAACATAGAACATTGTTAAGTTCCTCATTTTACTTGTGTCAATAACACTTTTCTTAATCATTTATGAAATCAGAATCTTTAGAAAAGTTTCTCAACTTTGTACTTGTTTGGCTGTATAACTATTTTGATCTGAGCGTCACTGATGATTCTAATGTAGACGAAACGCGCGTCTAGCGTATTAAATTATAATCCTGGGCCCGTATGCATAAAGTTACTTAAGGTAGCACAATACAAAGATTTTTTTACTTCCAATCACTAACCTTTGAAATGCTGTAACTTTCTTATGAATGCATAGAAAATAATAAAAGAGGTTATATAGATAGATAAAAGATTTATCTTTTAAATGAATGCAATATTTTTATTATGCAATCATTATGTAATCCATTATTATGTAATTAGTGACAAAATCTGTGTAAGTTCACTTGAATGAATTTAGCTCTATCATCTCTTTAACTATACAGAAAATTTTAACGAAATCTTAATCAACACATTTTGGGCTTCAAAAGGGTGTCTCAGATTGTCTCTATGGTATTCCATTCTCTCATAAATCTCTAATTAGTGTAAACATCCTAACCACATAAAAGAAGATAATGATAAATTAGGTATAAAATTTGTTCTATACATTCTATCTGAAATCTGAGACACCCTTTTGTAGATAATGGCCATAGGAACAACATATAATAAAAAAAAAAACCTCTATGGATACCCATGCAGAAGCTAATTTCATTTGAAAGTGGAAATTTGGTGAAAAATATTTTAGACACAGTTAACATTATAATTAGTTACATAATTGTTGCATAATACTAACATTGCATGTATTTGAAAGAGTAATCTGTTAGCTATCCAAAACTACCACTTTTATAAATTTTCAAGCTTTATTAAGAAAGTTACAGCATTTTAAAACTTGGGAGTTGGAGTTATAAAATCTTTGTATTGTGCTACCTTAAGTTAAGAATTTCCTTAGTAAACACTTAAGTTAAGGAAACTCCGCCCTTCTTATCTAAGTGGTATGCATAAAAAATCTTAAACTAAGTATTTCCTAAGTAAAATCTTAGTTGTTTTAAGTCCCGCCCACAAAACTTACGTGGTATGCATAAACTCCTTATACTAAGGAAACGCCTAAGATAACACTTAAGTCTAAGGTACCTATAGAGCTTCCTTAAATTTTCAAAAATAGTTAAAAATCAATCGAAAGTATGCGTTTTTTGCAGAACATTAATAGGTTACTTACAATTAAATTGA
This sequence comes from Mytilus galloprovincialis, assembly GCA_037788925.1. Taxonomy (NCBI): domain Eukaryota; kingdom Metazoa; phylum Mollusca; class Bivalvia; order Mytilida; family Mytilidae; genus Mytilus; species Mytilus galloprovincialis. Next base: position 2,398,724 of record CM075332.1, read on the forward strand.
TTAATAACTATATCAGTAATAAAATACTAATTATTCTTTAATTTATTGCTAAATATTTTGAACGATCATCGTAATTTTCTTCAAATCACGTATAACTATAATCAACAAATCAAGAGATAACAGTGGGTAGTTATAAACTATTTCCCTTATCTCGTGTGTACATGTATACCGAAAAGTACTCAGTTTTTATACTCATTAAATTCATGGTTCTATTTTTCTTTTCTTTACTCTATACGTGCACCATTTTTAAATTTTTAAAATACACCGCGCGGGTATCATTTGTAACCGTAAGTTAAAACAGAATTAAGGAATCAAGAGAGGGCATGCAAAACCACATTTTTTTATGTCATGTGTGTGTGGTTTTTTTTTTTTTTATGGCGGGGTGGGGGGGGGGGGGTAGTCATTTGAATTTTCAATTCAGTTTTATTTTAAAGATGTAGGGCATACCCTAATTTTTTTTTCACTTACAGGGAAATCATCGAAAAGTTTTAAGACCTACCAAAAGAAGAATTTCTTTCATAAAAGGGAGGGGGTAGGGTTGGACATGGACCTCAGAGTCCATTTTGTTGAAACAATAAGTTCTGTTGATTGTTCATGGAGTCACTGTTACGATAGTCAGAAGTCCCCACTGCTACTTCCCATGGAATTCCAAGTTAATATAAGATTATATAAGGCATTTATGATACCTTACTCGTATCAATTTTTTTTTATATTTCCTTATATATTTAATGAGATATATTGCGGTTTCGAAAATATTGCAAGTACGTTAAGATGTTGAGAATATACTTACTGCATGTACTGTAATAATTTGTTTTAGTAAAGATTGTAGGACTTTTGACAATGTCCTAGTTTGTATATGGATTATTGGAAAAAAAATCTACCCTCTCCCCTTTTTTGTAAAAGGGAAGTGATAAAAATTTTAATTTCACATCAAAAAAGATTTTTTTATTCAAACTATAAGCAAATGTAAGCAAGGGGTCTGGAAAGGGAGATGTCAGCGCATAAACTATGTTATAGATAATGCATATTTTAAGGTGGGTGTCAGGATTGATCAAATGAACAATCCTGACACCCCGAGGTGTGTTCTACGACAAGAAAAACCTTAAAATATGCATTATCTGACTTATATACCGTCAAAAAATATTAATTTTATAAAGTTTGGTAAAATTTAGAATCCTATTTTACTGATATTCCTTTCTAATGCGTTCAGGTTTTAAATACGCCCTGCGGCTCATTTAGAATGTGAAATAAAACTCACTAAATAATTTAGATATAAACCTTTTAAAAATTATTATCCATACACAATAAAAATATTACTGTAACTGCATGAAGTAAGACACAAATGTATTGTTACCATCCGATAACGGTGTATGACAAATACAAGACACATTGTAATTGTAAGTAATTTATTGTACCACATACAAATGTAGCTTATGGAAAAGGGGAGGGGAATCGTTTTTTTTTGTCTTTCTATTTGTTAAGTTATTTTTATCGCTGAAAAGTGGTTATTTTTTTAACAATTTTATTTGAATCGAATGAGATTGTCTTTTGAATAGCAATACATTTTATTAAAAGATAATCTGGATATAATTATATACCCTCCGCACCTGACCCTTTCGTGAGTTACGTTAATGTTATTCAATAGACTATAAGATTATCTTATTAGTTGATCATTTGATAGAGTAAAAGGTATACGTAAATTTCAAATTTCAGTGTGTATCGTTCTGAACATGCATGAAATATTTGCCACTGGACGTTAAGCAAGCAACCAAAAATCAGTCAACCTTTTCAGTTTGACTCAATAAGATTTTCAAAATCTTACACACGAATATGTTAAATCTGGATTTATTTTATGAAAGTCTACATTAAAATTCATCTGACATATATGATAATGTTTCTTTATTGTAGCGACAAATTAACAAAACTTCACGTTATTTGTTTCTCAAATTAAAATACGGGACTGCAATGACGGTTTCTTTTACACCTTTCATCGATTGAACTTTAAAAATTTAATTTCCTAATCGGCAACAAAAAACTATTAGACGAATAAAGTTTTGAAGTAAATCATAGATTTCATGTTTATCAAGGAAAATAATGACCTCACACAGGTCATTATTTTATGCCTTGGAGCATATATCATTGAAACATGGTATCGTCCGGGGTGATTCTGAAAAAGAATGACCTGTCGTTATGAAAGAAAATAACTCCATATAGGTATATAATTGTTTTGTAAAAGGCTTTGCTTACAATGCAACCCTTAGTTTTGTGCTACATCACTGAAACATTGATCATGTTTTGTTAGAGTTAAAAACATATTGTAGTATCCAGAAAATATTACACCCATTAAAAGATGATTAAAGATTAAGTAGAGGAAAGTCTTGGATTACCGAAATATTTTCTTTCCAATGCTCATCCGTCAAATCATCAATCTGAAAAAGCGTTGTCTGATATGCGCCAATTATTCATCATTATACTATTATACTATGTTTACGTTCTATTGAATTGTTTTACATACCAATATCAATTTCACCCCAGCTCTTTAAAATAAAAGCATGCATTGATCAATAAGTTTTAATAATCATAACAAACTTTTACACGGATGAGTACATGTGATGAGCTAGTATATATCATACGGTAATTAGAGAAAGTTTGCGATTTATGTATTCCTTAGTTAAGTGAAGACTTAAGTAAGTTTATGCATATCATTTAAGAATTTTACTTAACTATGGAAATTCTTAGTAAAATCTAAGTTTAAGGAATACTTAAGTTAAGATGTTTTATGCATACGGACCCTGGTATCAATGATAACTATCATTAATGTTTTTTTTTTTTAAATCCTCTATCCTTAAACATTAAAACACGAATACATGTCTGATTAAATCAAATTCAAAACGGCTTATTAGCCTGATAGACATTAAAATGCACACGAGTTACATTTTTTACAGAATTTCTATCAAATATAAGTGTACATATCCGCATCCGTTACTTTCATTCAGTTAAACCTATCAGGGAACCTACCAAGTTACATATTCTATACATTGTATTTACCAAATGCACTTTTTCGTTTCGAGAATTCATTTATTTCGTAGTAAATTTCATTTAGACACTATGTAATTCACTAATATGTTTACACATGTTAGGAAATGGTTTACTACTTTTGGGAACAAATTATAGCAAAATTATTGAAAATAATTCAGTCACTCTAACTCAAATATGGACAATTTTATGTCAAGAGGGTCATGAATTCAGTTTGACAGTTTTAGACATACCAATTATTCCCTTTTTCAACTCGACCATCCAGTTCTTAACTGAAAGGTTCACACACAATTTTAGTTCATTGAACAGTAAAGGTACTTGCTATTTGGGGGTATGCAACATCAGGAAATATATGTGGTAGTTGTTTCCCCAGTAAATCAATGTCCACACCTTGGATTATATTTGTAGACAACGAAATCAAAGGACGATACCCGTGTTCCTTGTTTATGAGTTATATGGGATTGAATCAAATGAGCACCAGGTCACTTATTTAGATACACAGTATCTTTTTAACTTGCAAAGTGCACATCAGATATTAATTCCTTAAGTTGGTACCCAACACTTTCACTAAAATAAATTTGGCTCGTTTAATTTTCATAAACTTTTGACAAACTACTTACTTTGACACTTTGAATAAAAAAAAATCACAAAATTAGAACCAACCATTTTATCAGAAAAATTATACTGGTTATATAGCAGTTTGACAAACACCAATTTTGATCATTTAAAAGCTCAATATTTCCTTAACAACACAACGTCATTAAAACGTTAAGCTGATTTTACAGAGATATCTCAATGTGTTGTTAGTTACCACCTTAAACAACTTTGCTGACATGGCTACAAAAATGCAAAATTCGTTTATCATCTTGTTGACCACTTCAAATAGAGAAAATCTGAAAGGGCAAACATGTTAAACATAAAGAATATTGAAACCTACTATCTATTTGCATCAAATATACCGGACGACTTCTTATTTGAGTTATGGCTCATTTATGCTGAATTTGTATATGTGTTGTCATTTTGGCCTTACATCGAGAACATTATTAGTCAGAGAGTAAGAGAGAAATTTTCAAAATCAATATGATAAGCAAAGAAGGGTTTACAAAATAAGTCAAAAATGACTGACATCGTCATAGAATTTTTTTTTTTTTTTTACCAACAATATAAAACTTTTTTTAAAATCTTTTATGGATATACTTTATCATTAAGGAACATCGCTCTCTTTTTTAAGTATCAAGCTTTTTAAAAGACTTATAAATTGATAGTATATAAATAAAGGAACTTATAAAAGCAGAAAAAAAACTTAACTTGTTTTTAAGATCAATTAATTGAAAAAGAGGGACGAAAGATACCAGAGGAACAGTCAAACTCATAAATCTAAAATAAACTGACAACACCATGGCTAAAAATGAAAAAAAACAAACAGAAACACAATAGAAAACATGACAGAACATAGGAAAATAAAGAATAAACAACACGAACCCCACCAAAAAGTAGGATGATCTCAGGTGTTTCGGGAGGGTAGGCAGATCCTGCTCCACATGTGGCACCCGTCACAACTTGGCAGAGATTGATTCTCTATAAATTGTTCTTTTTACATTTGCAACCTTTTTCTTTCAAAACCTATTAAAAACTAACAAGGATTTTATAAAGTTTTCTAAAATGGCTTTTATTAAAACTATATACTAGTATGTATAATAAAAAAAAATGAAAAGAAAACGGACCAAATTTCTAATGACACTAGATGGATAAAACTCCAGAATTTCCAATATCGGACAAAAAGTTAAAACCAGGAGTAGCGAACATATTTCATATAGGAAATTAGCAGTAAATTTTAACTAGGTGATCGAAAACCTGTCATGAATATTTAATTTTCACAAACCTTCTGTTTAATGCCATAACTTTTGTTGAATCTTAAAACTGCTTTATAATTTTTATTGAAACTTAAAATTTATTGTTTATCATAAACTGACATACACATGTCGGAAGAAGTGATCTGTCATGACCTCATTTTGTACTTTGAGATAAAAATTTAGTTGATTAATTGTAAATAGGGCAAATGTTTAAAGTAGGAAAATAATTTAAAACTTAGGAGTGCTATGCGTTACTCATGTGAAGAATCTTAATGAATTGAAAAATAATTGACATAAAACTCATCTACATCACATTGACAACTCATTTGAATTTCAAAATTATAACCACAATTTCGAAAGTATATTTTGGATTTCTCTCCTATTACATAAATATAATTATTATATGTCAAAGTTCTAATTGGCATTACGCTATGATAATGTTGAAAGTATCCACATTTTCAAATTTGTACAGGTTTCGATTTTGTAATATAATAATTGTTGTGAAAAGCTAATTAGGTCATTCATTCTTTGATTTATTTATTCTATTTATTTTTCTTTTTTCGGGGAAAGGAGAAGGGGTGGAAGGGAAAAGTGGCATGAAAAAGCCTTTCAGTTTTAAATTTGAGATGACAGGTTGTGAATAGATTGGGTACACCATCGGCCATGTTTTGGATATAGAAACATACGATCAGCCATGTTTTGGATATAGAAACACACCATCGGCCAAGTTTTTGGATATAGAAACACACCATCGGCCAAGTTTGAATATCGAAATATACCATCGGCCATGTTTTGGATATCGAAATATGTCATTCGCCAGGTTTTGGATTTAGAAACATACTATTGGCCATGTTTGGATAAAGAAACATACCATCGTTAATATTTTGGATATAGAAACATGCCATCTGCCATGTTAATGATGTAGAAACATACCATTAGCCATGTTTTTGATACAGAAACATGCCATCAGCCAAGTTTTTGATAAAGAAACACATCATCAGTCATGCTTTGGATGTACTAACATACCATCGGCCATGTTTTGGATATAAAAACATACCATCGGCCATGTTTGGGACATAGAAACATTATATCGGCCATGTGTTTGATATAGAAACACAACTGATTAATCCATTCCAAAAAATGTCTTGCTTGTATAATCTTTTTTACAATACTTATTAGTTCTTGTCATTTGCGTTTAATCTACCGTCTTCTTTAATTATCACCTTTAATATTTTAAGATTTTGTCGTCGATGTTAAGAAAATAGCCAAAGTTTTCCCCAAACAATTTTTTTTTGCTGCAATGTGTGCTGTTAAAATATGTTATTGTAATGCATTTACTTTTCTACATTGGCTAGAAGTATAGGGGGAGATCTCATGAACATGTTTAACCTCAATTTGGAGTTAAGTATGGCATTCATTATCACTGAACTAGTATATATATTGTTTAGGGGCCAGCTGAAGGACGTCTCCGGGTGCGGGAATTTTTCGCTGCATTGAAGACCTGTTGGTGACCTTCTGCTGTTGTCTGTTCTATGGTCGGGTTGCTGTCTCTTTGACACATTCCCCATTTTCATTCTCAATTTTATTGTAAGTAAACATATTTAGGGTAAGGAAAGGTCTTATACTACTTGACTGTTTTTAAAATATCACCAAAGTTAACAGGTTAATATTTTGGTACGCAACACGCGCGTCTTGATTTCCCAATATCATCGGTGGAATTCGAACGTAACAGTTGAAAAGGCAAATCAAATCCAAATACTAAGAACAGTGTATACATAAAAAAAACTGATATTTTGTGTCATACTTTAATATAAAATATAATATGTTTTATGATTGCAAATGAGATAACTCTCCACCAAATGACGCAAAAGGTCACCATACGGCCTTCGACAATAAACAAAACCATACATATAGCAAACTGCAATATCAATTAACGGGCTACATTCTTTTCATATCTTATATCGTCCTGTTAATGTTATCTTACATTAATCAATAGAATAAGCTTCATCTAAATTGGATGGAAGTAGTATTGTAACTTCAGGCGAAAATGGCCGTTATTATAGTTTGTCGGTCAATTTATCATCGAAATTTGTCATACCTCTTATAAGACTTATAAAATATTTAACAATCAGTGTGCTTTGTAAAATAAATAAAAAACATTGACCATAAACTAAACGACAAACTACATTTTGAAATAAAAAGATTTATTTCTGACAAAATTTGAGCAAGACTGGTTTAATTCTGATGTATAGTTTGTTTGTTTAAGACCATTGGTGTTCAATGGTTTTAAAATTTGCAACTAAGGCACTTGGGTACATTGCTGCCTTTGTTTTGTTTTTTGCTATTTTTTCTTTTGTTTCGTCTGCTACTTTTTTTAGATTTTTTGCCATTGGTTTGTTTTTTGCCACTGCTTTTTTGTGTATTGGCATTGTTTACATTGTAACGGAAGACTTGTCTATTTTCGACGGGTCCATTGCTGCCAAGAGTTTGTGTGTTGCTACTAATTGTGTAACGGACATCTTTTCTATATGCATTTGGCCCATTGTTGGCAATGTTTTGTGCGTTGCCATTGCTTGCACTGTAAGCGGAAGCTTGTGCAGATGCACTTGCTACATTGTTGCCAATGTTTTGTGCGTTGCGATTGCTTGTACTGTAAGCGGAAGCTTGTGCAGATGCACTTGCTCTATTGCTGCCAATGTTTTGTGTGTTTCCATTGCTTACACTGTAAGCGGAAGCTCGTGCAGATACACTAGGTCCGTTGCTGACAAGGTTTCGTGTGTTGGCTTTGTTCAAAAAGTAACGGTATAATTGGGCGTATACATCTAGTCTATTTGCGACTTGGTTTCTTATGTTACCATTATTTACATTATTTCTACTGTTTATATTATTTCTCTTGATGCCAGTATTTCTATTGATGCCATTATTTCTACTGTTTACATTATTTCTATTGATGCCAGTATTTCTATTGATGCCATTATTTACAGTTTTGACATTATTTCTATTGTAGCCATTATTTCCATTGTTGGCATTTATTCTATTGATGCCAGTATTAACCTTGTTGACATTATTTCTATTAATGCCAGTGCCAGAATTTACATTGTTGACATTATAACTGTAGCTCTGTGCATATCCATTACGTCCATTGTATTCTGGTACATCAAAGTCGGGTCCATCAATATCTGGTATATCATTATCGGGTTCTTCTTCCTCTTCGCCTTCACAAGCTATTTCACATTCATCTTCTGTGGCAAACCTGTTGCCTCCGTTGGAACAACAACCATATACACAATCATCCAGTATGGAGTCAAAATAGAAGCCTCTTCCGCCAGAACAATCCCCATACTGCGGCTGAATCATACATGCTAAAACAAAATGAATGACAATAGTATAACGTCACTTATACGATAAACAAACAAAACAAATTTTAATTTACCAAAGATACTAAAAAATGTATGGTTTAGACCTGGCATTTTCATCAGCACACATACACTTACTTTATGTTCCAAATTTTAGTGTATGTTCTTTAGAAAGCCAAACTTTTTATCAATAGAATATTACGATTCTGTACTACGTAAGTAATTGTTACACAAAACAAGTTAGTTAAATATATACAATTGTTAAGACTGCCATTTTATCCTTTATAACTCAAATTTACCCAGTATAGCAGTGTTCCTAACTTATACTAATGTATGTTAAGACGTTGGTATGTCAATATTTATATTGGTATCATTGCAAATAACACCAAACCGCTCCATTAATACGACACCAGTAAGGTTAATGTTTAAAAATTAAAGTACATGCTTTATTCAAATAATTTTACAATATTGCTTGCTATTCTTTATACGTTAATTATATCAAGTTTACTTGAAGGTTATCAAAATATAATAAAGATGATTTATTAATTCGAATATAGATTAAACATGACGAGAATAAAATTTAAATATGTTAAAACCTTAGTAGGATGTCAGTACGTTCGTTAAGTTTGAACAGTGCCGGAAGTACCTTGTACAAAAAATGTCAATAATCGTCCAATGTATTATAATGAGGCCCATCATGGGGGTGTCCAAGTAATCACATAATCATTATTTCTTTCTTTTACATGACATAAACAGTCTAAACAGTCATATGTATATATATATATATATATATATATATATTCAACTAACTTGTCTTGTATAATCAAATCATCAAAAATACAGTCCGTGATTATCAAATAATCAAGTAATCATGATATATTTGGCCTGGTAATAAAATAATCACTATAAAAACGGCCAATTAATCACTTGACAAAAAAACCAATGATACTCTATAATTGTAGAGGGGGCATGTCCGGGATTTCGGGATTGATCCTTCCTTAATCCGTGAATTTTTTTTTTCGAATTTCGGGATGTCCGGATCTAAATTTCTTAATATTCCGGACCTCGGGATTTCATGTTTTTAAGCCAATGATTTCGGAATCAGGACACCTCCGACCACCCCTCGTGGTATAGTTATACAATGACTAAACATTTTTTAGAGATATTAATTTTCCCATTCGCAGATTTAATTCGTCATAGTTTCTAATGTCATAACGATTAGTTTCTGATAACTTAATAACCAATGCTGACCAATAACAATATTGATACACATTTAGATGCATTAGATGTATATTTCAACAACACATGTCTCTTCCATGATGTCCAAGTCTAAATTATTCGCAAATCTAAAACTCGATAAAAAAATATATGAGCTTATGATTAAAAAAGGTTAAAATGTTTAACCAAAGCAAAAAATTGGATATTTACATGAAGGAGATCCTCAATGTATTCCCTAATCTTAAATAATTTCAAAATATTGTAACATAGTATTATGTACAAAAACAAAAGGGTCTGGAATGGTGTAATTTTTAAACAACATCATTGTCCCATATTAGGTATTTTTAAAAAACATCATTGTTCCATATTAGGTATTTATAAAATTGAGAAAGGAAATGGTGAATATGTCAAAGCGACAACCACCCGACCATAGAGCAAACAACAGCCGAAGGCAACCAATGGGTCTTCAATGTAGCGAGAATTCCCACACCCGTAGGTGTCCGTCAGCTGGCCCCTAAAATATGCATAATAGTACAGTGATAATGGACGTCATACTAAACTCCGAATTATACACAAGAAACTAAAATTTAAAATCATACAAGACTAACAAAGGCCATAGGCTCCTGACTTGGGACAGGCGCAAAATTGCGGCGGGGTTAAACATGTTTATGAGATCTCAACCCTCCCCCTATACCTCTAGCCAATGTAGAAAAGTAAAAGAATAACAATACGCACATTAAAATTCAGTTCAAGAGAAGTCCGAGTCTGATGTCAAAAGATGTAACAAAAGAAAATAAATAAAATGACAATAATACATAAATAACAACAGACTACTAGCAGTTAACTGACATGCCAGCTTCAGACCTCAATTAAACTGATTGAAAGATTATGTCTTCATCATATGAATATCAGGTACAATCCCTCCCGTTAGGGGTTTAGTATCATACTATCATAAAATATATGAGAAGAACATAACCCGTGTCATGCCTACAACTGTTTTTTTAGAAATAAATGTGTTTAGTTCCGATGCAAAGACCCTATCAGTGAATCAATGTTAAAGCCAAAATATGCAATCTTTAATGACCTGACAACAGTATCGTAACTATATCCCCTTTTAATAAGTCTATTTAAAGGTTTTGTAAGTTTCTGAGGAGAATACTGACATTTTTGTGCTTTATAAAGAATATTTCCATAAAATTTTGGATGTGAAATACCTGAACGTATAAGATGTCTGCATGTTGAGTTATATTTACGAATTATTTCCTTATACCGGTGATAAAATTTAGTAAATGTTTTGACCAGTTTGTGATATCGAAAACCCTGGTGTAATAATTTTTCAGTAATACATAAATTTCTCTCGCTAAAATCTAATACATTGTTACATACACGAGCGAATCGTACAAGTTGAGATATATAAACACCATAAGATGGTGACAAGGGAACGTCACCATCTAAAAATGGATAATTAACAATAGGAAATGAAAAATCATCTCTTTTATCATAAATTTTTGTATTAAGCTTCCCGTTTATGATATAGATATCAAGATCGAGGAAAGGGCAGTGGTCATTGTTATCATTAGCTTTATTTAAAGTAAGTTCTACAGGATAAATTTCTTTAGTATACATACTGAAGTCGTCATTATTTAGAGCCAATATATCATCCAAATATCTAAAAGTATTGTTAAATTTTTGTATCAAATGTTGTTTTGATGGGTCTTTGCTAATTTTAGTCATAAATTGTAACTCATAACAATACAAAAACAGGTCCGCAATAAGTGGTGCACAGTTAGTCCCCATTGGAATTCCAATAACTTGACGATATACGGAATCTCCAAAGCGAACAAAAATGTTATCAAGTAAAAATTCAAGTGCATAAATAGTATCAAAGCATGTCCAATTGACATAGTTCTTTTGTTTATTGCTACTAAAAAATGATCTAAAAGAGTTTGAACATATGTACTCGCATTCCGACTTTTTAAATGCCCAGTTAATTAGGGATGTGAATTTTTTCTTAATAAGAATATGAGGCAAAGTGGTATATAGGGTAGAAAAATCAAAACTTTGAACCGATAAAGTTGAATTGTTTGATACGCCGTTTTTTACGTCATGTCGGCTAGAAAATTGGAACTCTTTATTTTAGTTGTATATATATAAATTCCTAGTATTCTGTAAAAATAAAAAAGTTCCGAGAGAATAGTAAAACAGGAAAACTGAGATAAAAATTCTTATGTTTGAATATAGTGGATTGACTAGTTGGAACTGGATTGAATTCGTTTACTTCGGTGATCATGTCTTAGGAAAGGGTAAAGTTATCCTTATTAAGGTACTCTAAATTGCGCTAATGTGACAAGTGTTTTCTCAAGATATGCAGAAAATTTATAAACATATTAAACGTTATAGAGAAGAGGGTAATAAGCAAATTTTAAAATATTTTTTTATTGTGCCTAATGCTCTGGTATGGAATTGTTAACCTACGTATATGAATATATGAATGCGATGGTTGTCCTAAGAGTTTTTGCGATTTTGAAAATGCCCTGATGTTAATTAAAGTATGAAATTGCATGTGAGACTACCAGATATAAATGTTTGTACATACAAGAGAAATAAAACCGGATTTACTGATTTAATCCATCACTTTTGCTTTTATCCATTGAGAAAACGTACTCATACATCTCGTTAAAAGCCATTATCAAATTGAGTAAACATACCCATGTTATAAAGTTGATTTTTGATTCATGGACACCAGGAACAAAATTGTGCACGCCAGACGCATATTCTTGTCTAAATTAGACTCCTCAATGACGTTCAAATCAAACAATTAAAACAACTAAATAAAGTACGAAAGAGTATCGAGGACTTAAAATTCAAAAAGGATTTGCCAAATACGGAAACGAAATCTTTTCTTGGGGTAGAAAAGGCTTAGGAAAAAGGAATAAGAAAAACAGAATTAAATCGTAGAATATACAGAAAACAACGAAAGAGTAATAAATTTTGTACAAATCGAAAAAACAATTGATAAAGATAGACATCTTGAACAAATAAAGATTTATTTCGATGTTAACGTTCATGTACAGTAATAAATTCGGAAACAAAACTTTTGAAAGGGTTTTTCTTCAATTTTAATTGCATTTGTATTTGGGTATATTTATTTTCCCGAAAAACACATCTACCACAATATCCTTAAAAAAAAAACAATTTAATCAGTGTTAACATTGTATCTGTACGTATATCTTTGATTTTGTTTTTTAATGTAACTATTATCTATTAGCAGTCAATAACTTGTATATCTAACTAACCTTTCCTCGGTGGAACAGCCTCTATCCCCACTATGGCAAATACCACGATGACTAGTAGGTAACTAAACTTCATCGTCAGTTGTTAATGAAATAATGCACTGAATTAAATAATTACAAATGTTTTTATAAGAATAAAACCCCTTCTGAATTGATGATTGATCGTGACTACATGTTATATTAACAAATTGACACAAGATTGATATTTCCATAATAAGATTCTTTTCTAATGTGATTTATATGCAAAGAGGTCATTGCTTTTAATTACAATATGTGTTAAATTGATTTTCCCAGGTTGTTTACCCTCGTTTTGCATAATCTTGTAATTAATTAGCAGGTTTTATAATTAACAATGTTATGTATTGAAATCTCCTCGAACTTTTGTAGAATAGAATTAATGTTTATGTTCAATGGTACCAACGTTTAACAGTAACTGCTACATGTATATAGTTATCAAAAGTATATAATTGAATACGCCAGACATCAGTGACGCTCAGATCAAAATAATTGTAAAGCCAAACAAGTACAAAGTTGAAGAGGATTGAGGACCCAAATTCCTAAACGTTATGCCAAATACAGCTAAGGTAATCTATGCCTGGAATAAGAATATCCTTAGTTTTTCGACAAATTCATAGTTTTGTATACAACATTTCTTCACCGCCTAGTAGACACCCCAAAGTACCTGACCCCTGAGTGTATCGTGTGTGTTCTGAAATAACTTTCAAAGGCTACTTTTGTTGATTATTCACCGATTTGACCTTTCCCTAATTTTAAACCTTCATGAGTCTACGAATTTGGAGTCCAACCTGTTTCCAATGATATATTGTTTACACTTTTTCCTGGGTTCGGATTTAAATTTACCTTAAATTTCACATTTACTTGAGGGATAATTTCGCTTCTTCTCTTAGGTTTGGCGAAAATTTCCATGTTGCAATGATTAAATGTTTTCTGTGTATAATATCAACAAGATTTAATGTTCAATTGTTTAATACATTCTATATTTTATTTACTATCCCCATCACACTTGTACAATTCATACGCTATATTCTTTTATGCTGTCTTGGACGGACCGTTGCATGGTATTCTTAAGTCCGTCAGTGTCCGTCATCAATTCACGATACGATCACTCAAACTGTCGATAACGAGTAGGCCCAGATATTAGTTCAAATTGAAAAGTTTCTACACATATTCTTAAATTTGTCGTAACTACGCTGAGGTACAAGCTGTTCAGAAATAAAGTAATAGATTTCACATTTAAGAGTTACCATTGCAAAACAACCATGACAAGGTTTGTTTAGTTAGTATAATTTCATAATTTTCCTTCTTTTACGTTATTTTGTATATCAGATTATAAAAGCATGTGCACGACTTTGCATTTGGTGAGATTTTGTCAATGGGTATAATAAAGCTTTTCTTCAATTGTTTTGTAGTTTTTTGCCTTTGCACAATGTATGATTAACAAAGGGAATAATATAAATGGAAAACTTCTAAATAAACAGTTTTCTTCGTTTTCATAAAAAAATGTGTATATAAAAAATACCTCTACTCCAACTTATTCTATCAAATTTAAACACAACAGTATAAAACCTCCTTTATGATTTATTGTTTCTTTTTTTATTTTTTGGAACAAGGGGGAGGGAGGGTCGTCAGATAGTTACGTGTTGTCATATTTGATAAAAAAAAAAAAGAATATGTCACGTTGTGGTATCGTTATCAAAGGTACCATGCTTATAATTTAATACGTTTTTCGTCTACATAAGACTCATCAGTGACGCTCAGATCAAATTAATTACAAAGCCAAATAAATACAAAGTTGAAGAGCAATGACCTTTTTAACCGTAAAACTGTAAACATTGTGTATAAATAGAACATATTTATCAAATTCATGTATAATACACCGATACACATACTTGAAAGAAAGTAAAAGTTATTGCTTATCTTGAATCACAAGTTAAAATTTGTGATACCGGTGTTATTGTAGTTTTCTTTAAATTTGAAAAAAAATAACTGTAGAACACAGTTACAACACGACGAAATACTGCTGTTCCTGAAAAAGAAAAAAAATTAATATCTAAGAAAAAAGACACAGATTTCGCAAATCTATGCTACGGCTAAGACAACATGTTTTCAGTTATTTTAAAGGTCTGTTAACAGAGAAATATGGGTTAAACAACGAACCTCTGGGATATTTTGCCGCTATACATGCGCATAAGTTATTTCGGTCCAATCGTACTAGTTTAAACCGATCTCTGCGTTCACATTTAAAGTAAGATCGGTTTACTTTAGATCGATACATGCGCATAAGTTATTTCGATTCAATCGTACTAGTTTAAACCGATCTCTGCGCTCACATTTAAAGTAAGATCGGTTTACTTTAGATCGATTCAAACTAAACTACCTCTTTTGGTGTTTTAGTTAAGACCGATTGAAGATCGATTCACAGCGTTCACATTGGCCCTTAAATCTATCTAAAGTGAACCGGTCTAGTTTGAATCGATAAAAATGTCCTAGTGTGAACGGGGTCTTATATGCTTTCGCGATTCATCCGGCTTAGTCGACGTACTGCCGCGAAACCTAAATTTTGATCCCCGTTCGAAAATGTCAACGGATTTAACGTACAAACAATGTAGCTCATACGGATGTTGAATTTAAAGGGTAACAACTACTGACAATCTCACTTTTCCACACTGTTCTTAAGGTATTTCATACCTTTATTTTCCAACCAAAATGAACGTGGTCTTATGCATTGTGTTCCTCATTTTCACCGTTTTGAAGAAATATAATTAATACAATACTCGTGTCCAAATCTTTACTGTGTCAACATTATTATTGTTACCACATGCACCCTCTCTGTTTCAACACTTGTCAAATTGTACCGTCATTTCCCGGAAATCTTCAAGTTGTACACTAAATGGAAAAATACAATAAAAAATATCTATATATTTAGTGCGTCTACACCGCATTTCTGGCTGACTCTTTATTAAAAGCTTTCAAACCTTAAAAATTTGAATATGATTCAATAGATTTAATAGACACTGTTATGATATTGTAATTATTGTATTTATTTATGTTGGCCTGATTTGTGTTGTGTGGCCTGATAGTTGTTTACAGAATAATCTTAGAACAGTGCAGTTTAGAAATCACTGAAACAATTACAGAATGGTTTGAACTTTCCAGAATGATCCTAGTAAAAGATGCATTATATAAACTTCTACATTTTACTAGAAACTTCCGTTGTAACTTTCGAGGATGTTCCATTATAGACTGTTCTAGAATCTTCCATGACAACTATATATATACAGACACTAAAGTTAAAGACTCTTGGACTTGGACATAGACATCGATAGACATTAGCATTCACAGCATTTGAATTGACACTTTTATTCTACAAACAACATCATACTGGATTGTGACCTTAATAGTGAACGTAATATTCAGATTGGATTCAAAAAGATATCCGGATACAGATAAAGATAAAAGATTGGACTCATATTTTGACAGTTAAGTTGACAGTAATATTTGTGTAATACTTCTTGTAAACTTTTGTATAATAAATATTGTTAAATTTTACTATTGATTTGTGTCTTTTGTTGGCTACAATTTAAAGGCGATTTCTGGCCGTAACAACACTTTTAGAGCTTGTGAAGGTAAGTTATCCTTTGATAAGAAAGGTTTCCGTATTTTAAACTTAAAGTTCTAGGTCTTAAACGGCATAAACAAAAGTAATCTCTATTAATTGTGGATCAAAATGTATATGCCTATAGGGATATACTCATGCGAATTTTTCAACGAGACCGTGTTACTTATGTCTGATTGAAAACCTTCTTAATATTTCATCTTATTAAGTGCAATAATCTGAATATGCAAAAGATTGGCGTATCATTCGCACATGGCGGAACTGTTCATCATATGCAGTTGACCACGTTCATTTATACAGAAATGATATGCGTGAAACATTCATTTTTCATTTCATATTATATATACAACTTCAATAGCTATACAAGGTTGCTACTAACATTAAAACAGATAATTATTACAAATTGAGACCCCCGCCTTTTTCTGTCATTTTTAAAAAGACAAATGTCAAAAAAAGAGTTCCCTAACCTTAAAAATTGTGTTTTGCTCCCTACTTATTGCTTTTTTTTTTTTGCTTATTTATCCGTTTTAAATTCTAGATTATTTTAATTTCACATGATTATAATTATCCTCATGGACTTGTCAATTCTTGACTAACAAGTATCTGTTCGTTCCTTTTATTATCACTTGCCGATCTTGATGGCAATTTTAAAATTCTAAAACTTTCCCATGTTGGCCTTTGTCTGAATAACTTTAAAGTCTGTTGTGTTATTATTTGTTTGAAACGCCAAAACATTATAACCTTATGATGGCTGCGACATGTCCAATTGAAAAAAAGTATTTCACATTCGTTTTGATAATTCGATGACAATTTAGTTTAAATCAAGGTTTGGCAGAACAATATGTATTTGGTGTGTTGTTTTATCTTAGTGAACTCACAAGAACTCTCGCAATACATTGATCATCTTCATTCAAATGTTGAACAACATCTACTTAAAAAAGACATGCATACAATTAAAAATATAAAACAATAAATAAGTTGGCATTTTAGTACTTTTTCTTTTATCTTTTTTATATCTCAATCTTCAAAAAAGGGATGCGAGAGGGATATTCAAACTCATTGATAAAAATACTGACAACGGCATGGCTAAAAAAAAAACAAATGTACACAAGACGCAACATAGAAAATTAAAAACTAAACAACATGAACCCCACTAAAGACTGCCGGTGATCCCAGATGCTCCGGAAGGGTGAGCAGATCCTGTTCCACATGTGGCACCATTCGTTTGCTCATGTTATTACAAACCCTGTAAAAAGTCTAATTCGGTAGGTTACATTCGTAGTAAGGGAACCGGTATGTGCATACGGCATTAGGAAAATATCCGATATCATCTGTGAAATGGATATTCCGTAACGGTCAACCAACTCATGATGGCGTCCGTAAAATTTACAAAGAGATGATTGCAACTTCACTATTTGGAACTCTTAGTTGTATAGCTTCCTTTTGAGCAACAACCCTCTTTCCAGTAAATCATGATAGCAAATACAATTCCAGGACTATCGTATCATCGGGAGATATATACTCCGTATGCAGGCGCTGCTGGAATGTTGCTAAAAAATTTTTTGTACATAGAAATGAAAAGTTCACAATTGTGAAGCTGAAATCATCTCTTTTGTCGTAAAGTTTTGTTTTGAAACGAGTCGGACCCTCGTTGTCAATTTCTAGTCTTAAGTCAAGATATGAGGCAGACTTAACTGTATCTGTTATATCCTTTATCTCTAGTTCGATGGGATAGTTGAGTTCAACATAGTCACCAAATTTTGAATTATTAAGTGAGAGAACATCATTTATATAGCAAAAATTATAGTTTAAGGATAGTTCTAACTTCTTTTCTTTCTAACTAAGAATACTTCACCTTGGTAATTTATTTCAAATTGTAGCCAATGTGTATCGAAACGATTTATGAGTATTGTCTGTGGAATGGCCAGTGGAATAATTCTATGAAAACTTAGTTCGTGAATAATAAACATTAAAAAAATCAATTTCGTCAATGATAATCATAAAGGGTAGAAGCGGAAAACATAAAATGCCAATGGAAAATTAGAATATGATAATTATGGACAGAAGTTTTACCTTTCAACAGGCTATCATGGAAAATAATTGTTATTTTTTTTTTCAATTTAATTCAAATCAATTGAAATGTGTATTGCCATGTAAACAATAAGTGTGCGAACGAGTACAAAATAAGTATCTATTAAGGCCACACCAATTTAATTTCTTGTTCTGCGGATTTTTGTCCTCCAAAAATTGGGGCGAGCGAGCGATTTGAAAATTTAATAAAAAAATATGTAACTTGCAAATTTTTGAGGCGAAGCTTGAAAAGTAAAGGCCAGTGATTATTATGTTTTTTTGTAAACATAAAATAGTAGGTTTTGACAATATTAAAACTTGATTTATCACTTGTACTTTGACATTTCTTTAATTTATGAAGTATTTTCCCCTGTTCAACAAGAAATAATTGAATAATTAAATCTGGTCTATGTACAGATGGATGCGGTCCTAACCTGACTGCTTTCTAAGTTAACTTGAGCATTTTTAAGCAGACCAGCAAGTTAACTTCGTCGTTGGTGGACCAGACCTACGGTCTACTTTTTTAGGACTGCTGCAAACCTAGCGACGGGTCTGCTCCAGACCAGACCTGTGGACAAGTCTGCTTTTGACCAGTCCTGAGGACAGGTCTGCCCTAAATCAGACCTGTGGACAAGTCTGCTCCTGATCAGACCTGTGGACAGGTCTGCTTCTGACCAGACCTGAGGACAAGTCTCCTTACGATATGTTATTGTTTTTAAGACTTTTTATATCAGACTTGAGCTTTATTAAAATATGTAAACAACATAACATGCAGAAGGCCTCTGATAGCAAACTTATTCACTCGCTAGACTCTACTAGATATTATACATAACAACACAATTCTTTCTTTTTTTATTTCATATATTCTTATATACTTTTAAAAATCACATATATATAGAGCTGTCATATTTTTGAATTAGAAGGCGGATAGAAAGGTTATCCAACGTATCGGAACAATATTCTTATATATCATGGGATATCAACATCGTTGTCGACGTTGCTTCGTTCCCCGTTTTTTACCTGTCTCTTTCTAAATTTTACTTTGTGCATTTATACATGCATGGATATTTGATTATTATTCAATTTGTTTGCATTGGATTTACTATTCTATTTTCTGCGGAATATTCTAACGAAAATTGTACAGTGTCCGGATACGTACGGTGTGTAAACTATCAATAATCTCGTCAAATTCGTCAGATTTGTCGAGAGATTTGTGCACTTGAATGAAATAGTTGTCACTTGACGTTTAACTACAAACACAATCAATCAACCGACATAATAGATTATCAGTAAACTATTCCCAGAAGAGAACATCATATACTTTTTTATTTAAAAGTACAAATGAATTCAGACGTGTCAGTGTTGGTACTAGTTAGGATGATGCGGCCTAATAGTTTTGTTTTACACACAACCCTGAACTACTATCTCTAGTGACTGTTCAATATTCTGAATACATATTGAAATGCTGACATTCTCAATTTATGCTGAAAAAAAATCTTTTCCACCATATTATTGCTTACATTTGCCATCCTACTAAAATGTGCACAGGAGCACCAGGAGAACCCATGAAGGGGCCAGGTACAATCCATTGCAACATTTAAAAAAAAAAAAATTTATAATGCAGCCATAAAGATTTATAAATTAAAGTGCACATATGGTCAGTTTTGGTTGGAAGCGGTCAAGTAATTTTTTTGTACAAGTCAGCATGAGGAATCAAAACTACTGAAATTTTGTTACATATCAATATTTTGGATAAAAAAGGACATGCTGGCACCCTAAATTTATGCGAACAAAAACTAGTTATTATTGTATTGTAATAATGCGGTCCATTGTATTATATATTGAAACCTGACATAAAAAATTAAATTAAAATATGGCTGATTTACTATGCGGGTATACAATGGTATATAGATTTACAAATTAAAGTGCACATATGGTCAGTTTTGGTCAATGCGGTCAAATCATTTTGTTGTTCAAGTCAGTAGAGGTTTCAAATCCAAATTTGAAAACTACTGAAATGTTGTTACGTCATGTACGTATAAATTTTTTGATTAAATGGACGTCATTCTGGCACCCTAAATTTATGCGAACAAAAATTTGTTGGTATTGTATTGCAATTTTGCTGTCCATTGTATTATACAATGTGGTTAAATAATTTTATTGTACAAGTCATCATGAGGTATCAAAACTACTGAAATGTTACGTATCAATATTTTGAATAAAATGAGGACATGCTGGCATCCAAAATTTGTGCGAATGAAGATTAGTTGTTATTGTATTGCAATTTTGCTGTCCATTGTATTATACATTGAATCATGACATAAAACAAATATGGCTGATTTACTATGAGGGCATATAGATTTACAAACTAAAGTGCACATATGGTCAGTTTTGGTTGAAGCGGTCAAATAATTGTGTTGCACATGTCAGCATAAGATATCAAAACTACTGAATTTTTGTTACGTATCAATATTTTGAATAAGAGGAGGACCTGCTGGCACCCTAAATGTATGCGAAAACAAAAATTGTTATTGTATTACAATATTTCTGTCCATTGTATTATACATTGAATTCTGACATAAAAAAATATGGCTGATTTAGTATGCAAGTATATACATTATAAAGATTTACAAATTAAAGTGCACATATGGTCAGTTTTGGTCGATGTGGTCAAACAATTTTGTTGTACAAGTCAGCATGAGGTATCAAAACTACTGAAATTTAGTTACGTATCAATATTTTGAATGAAAGGAGGACATGCTGGCACCCTAAATTTATGCGAACAAAAATTTGTTGTTATTGTATTGCAATATTGCTGTCCATTGTATTATACATTGAATCCTGAAATAAAAAATATGGCTGATTTACTAATGCGGGTATATAGATTTACAAATTAAAATGCACATATGGTCAGTTTTGGTCGATGCGGTCAAATAATTTTGTTGTACAAGGCAGCCTGTGATATCAGAACTTATGAAAATTTGTAACGTATCAAAATTTTGAATAAAAGGAGGACATGCTGGCATCCTAATTTTTATGTGAACAAAAATTTGTTATTGTATTGCAATATTTCTGTCCCTTGTATTATACATTGAATCCTGACATAAAATAAAATATGGCTGATTTACTATGCAGTTATATAGATTTACAAATTAAAGTGCACATATGGTCGGTTTTTGTTGATGCGGTCAAATAGTTTTGTTGTACAAGTCAACATGAAGTATTAAAACTACTGAAATTTAGTTACGTATCAATATTTGGAATAAAAGGAGGACATGCTGGCACCCTAGATTTATTAAGTTAACAAAAATTTGTTGTTATTGTATTGCAATATTGTTGTCCATTGTATTATACATTGAATCCTGATATAAAAAATATGGCTGATTTAGTATGCGAGTATATAGATTGACAAATTAAAGTGCACATATGGTCAGTTTTGGTCGATGCGGTCAAATATTTTTGTTGTACAAGTCAGCATGAGTTATCAAGACTACTCAAATTTTGTTACACATCAATATTTTGAATAAAAGGAGGACATGCTGGCACCCTAAATTTATGTGACCAAAAATTTGTAGTCATGTGTTTAAATGATGCTTTCATTTTGTATAATAAATTCTATCCTGAAATTTAATTATTGCTGATTGTGGCTACATAGATCAAGGACGTATAACCATGATAACTAACAATGACGTATATATAACTAACATCTAATATACGTCTGTTCAACGACATACATGTAATAAAGTGCAAATATGGTTGAATTTGATAGGTATTAGAATATATATTAAGTGCCCGTTATCATTGTAACCAAGATCGTTTTTATAATTAATAGATTGTCAGATCACAGATACATTTGTGTTACAAGCAACGTTTTATGCGACATTCTCACGACTGTCGCAAGACACTCTTGATACAGTCGCACGATTGTCTCATGAATACAAAATTTCGTACGATGATCGCACAAAGTACGACAGTGGTAGGTTCGTAGTATATTTTCGTTATATTTAGAAGAATACAATTCGGCGGGAAAAAATGTTTGGAAAACATACCGTCTTCCATTTAAACAGGATGGCTATTTCAACAGAATGATTGTGCTTGGCCCTGCTGAATAGGCACATTGGCGAACTACAACAAGAACAAAATATGGTCCTCTTAGCGTTGATCCGAACCAGTGAACAGTATAGGAACCAGCGAAACGCCCGACTTTGGTGGGCTAGTCCATGGATCGAATGGCACTTGATGTTTGTGCAATTTAGTACACTGATGTAAGAGTTGTAGGGGAAATCTTTCGGTGATTTCTTTGGATTCATGCGGATGGAGACCTGACATGTTTCAAGAGCTTTTGTTGAGAATCGCATCACAGTGGCACGACAGCAACACGCGCATCCATTGACATAAAAACCTGAAAAATAGCTCAAAACAACTCACTATTGTCTTACGATTATCGCACGACTGTCGCACAACTGTCACACGGCCGACTTGCGACAAACCCACATCATTACAATACAATTATTTTTCTGTCTTGTAACCATCGTGGAACCATCGTGGACATGTAGTAGCTGATGTGACCACTCGAAATATTTTTTTTACATTTTGCACGACAGCGCCACGACAACTATTTTATAGATCTTCCACGACACAAAATCGTACAACCTGTTGTGACCGGGGCTTTAGGGTTGTTTTATTGATTTTTATCTGTGTTATTTATCTTTGAGAAAAGTTTAAGATAGCACATAATATGTTGGTGGTATACATTTGGGACTCAACTACCGCAAGATATTGTACCAATAAAGTGCAGACTTCAAAATTCTAATGATAACTTCTTGAATATTCCCGTATCGTGTTAGTATTGACTATGAACACAGTATACCCTCTTTTCTGTATTGTTTATGTAAAGTTATTGTGAATATTTAAACACGATGAACACTGTGAGTATTCATCTGATACAGACGCTTGCAGTATTGACCGACACTAAACTAAATGGTCCGCATGCAGCCACCTCCGGTCAGAATTAGGACTAAAACTCTATAGCCTCTTAAAGAGAGAATGCCACGCTCTCTATAAGTTAAGATCCCTTGTAACAATTCTATGTCGACTTAGAGATCAATATTCATCAAATTATAATCATCTCTGTCATTATTGAAAGTACAAACAAATGTTTTATATACACAGTACTTACATGGTCAGGAGGAATCATCGTGTCATCCTCGTAGAAATGTCAAGTGTATTAGATGGGATTTGTTCCCATCCTCTGGGATATTTATTTCAATCCTATGTTATATGTATTCTAATCATCTAGAATATGTATTCTAATCATCTAGAATATGTATTCTAAATTTCTGGGATAATTATTCCAGTCCTTAGATTTGATTATATTTCGCTGGGATATTTATCACAATGCTCCGCGATATTTATCACAATGCTCCAGGATATTTATTCCAAATTGAATCGGGGATAATTATCCCAATTCTTTTGGATATGCATTCCTGTCCTCTAGGTCATTTATTCCATTTCTCTGGAATTTATTCTAATATTCTTGGATATTTATTCCAAATTGAATCCTATGTAATAGTTAGTACAATCCTCGATTTATTAATCATAATCCTCTGGGACATTTATTCCAATCCTCTGGGTTATGTAATCCAATCCTCTGGTTTATGATTAATTATAATCCTCAGGGATATTTGTTACAATCATCTGGGATATTGAATTTATTCAAATCCTTTGACTTAAATGAATAATTTGCCGGAATTATGCAAAAAAAATGAAAAAGTTTCACAGCGCTGTGTCGATACCTAACCGTCCCCGTATGTATCATCAATTCAGTAGTCAGTACCTCGTAACTGACATGACTTATTAGAATATTTTCCAGATCCAAGTGTTTGTATCTAAGTTTTGTAATTGTAAAGATTCTAAGGTTTCGACTCTCTCACCCAAATTTAACCCGTGTTGCTTTCGGTTTTTTGAAAGAAAAATCAATCGCTTGCTTGTTGGACATATTCAATCAAATGTGCATAATTTAAAGTTTTAGAAAATTTTCAGATATGCTAGACACTTTCATTGAAAGATATGTTCTAAGCTTTTGGCATACATATAGTTTGATTTACTAGTATGCAGGATTTTTAATGTCGGCCAATATTTCCTAGAAGAGATTCAATATTTGTATTAATTATAATTGTGCTCTTCGTCATAAACAAGCCAATAGAATCCTTACATTCTTCCGTAAGATGCATTTTCGGTATTCAAAGAACTTAATTGAAAGTGGGTTTTTTTCACACTCATAAAACAATCAAGATTTACGTGTAAGACCTGCTATATGTAGAAGTAGTGATCAGAACATTCAATATCAATAAATCACCAGTCTCAAACTAATTGATTTTATATAGATATACATGTAGTATTTCGTCGTAAGTTGTAAATTATTTTGTACAAAAAATGTTCACGTGAGATCATTGACAATTATTTGAATGTTATGTTTATGTGATCATGCAAAGAAATCCAGCGATGCATTACCCTTTGTTCATTACGAACTCTTTGTTTAAAACAATAGACGAAGGATTCCAAAGGAACATCCAAACTCATAAATAAAAGATAAACTGATTATCGACTCCTAGGAGTCGATATTAAGAATTAAACGATGGACAGTCAGAGTGTGAATTTTTCTTGCAACCTGATTGGAAGATATTAAGAGACGTGAATAATCAAAGTTTATTGATTGGTTAGGACAATCCAAACCTAGTAAATGTCCTTCAATTCCGTAGAGTATCGGATTTGTCCTCTCTGTTTTAGCAATTAGATTTTGCCTGGTCATTAATCATGCATAATCATGATGTTGGTACACAGGTAACTTTTATCTATAAATAGTCGAATCTTCTAGAGTTTCGTAAACAACAACGTTAAACGATATATACTACTTCATAGCGTGTGACCTCACGTGTGTGGTAAAATTTGTTGATTGATGCACGTGGCTATTCTGACTAGTAAATGAACAAATCTACAAAGCGAGAGCACTTTCAATTTTCATCAGCTAAGAGTCGACTAGCCCTTTTTGAAAGGCTAATGCTTGTAACACTATTGCTGAAAAAAAATTAAAGAGCCCAACAGACAAACAACAAAACACAAAATTGATAACCAAAGGCTGAGCAACAGGAACCAAACAAAACTCGGGCTTTTAATGAATGACTAAACGCTACACTCTTTTGGAGCATGTGTCGTTGGGTCGCTGTCTCATTCACAATTAAATCTACATGTATGGGTATGTCTGTTATCTGTACAAAATTGTTCGGTGAATGCACGTTAAAATATATCTGACAAAACTATATAATACTTCAAAGAAACACAATTTCATGAAATTATATAACATCAAGGACACGACATATTATACTTTACATGTAGTGAAGTCATATTTTCCTGGAAATTTTATATTTGCAACAAATACATACACGATTACATAAATAAATCAACGATATTTAAGTTGTTTATGACACGAATCATGGATCGTCCGTTTTGTCTTGTTTGTGTTTTTGAAAGGGTTGCGTTTTTTGTATAATCGTTCAACTCACAAACCCGGAATAAACCACACAGTATATGCAATTATATTAATCAAATAAAACGTGGGTTGCCCATAAATGGATAAGCAACAAGAAAAAATATCAAAAAGGCAACATAATTTAAATAATAGACAAGCGCATCATATTGTCCCCTTTATCGTTCCGTGTGTATGGCATGTTGAGTTTGCCATCAGCAAAAGCAAAAGATTTTACCATCAACACATTTAGAGAAAAAAAAACATAAAACACAAAAAACATTCAGATGTGAAATTAGTATTAATGCTATACATGTTACGACTGTTGAATCCAGATTTTATAATTTGTCGACAGCTGACCTATCCTATGGTAGGACATTCTGGTATTCGGTCAAGTAAGAGCAACCAAAGAAGTAAAATCAAGCTAACAGTAGGTGCAATAAGGTGAACAAATTTACCTTTGTCTTTATCGTGTGAAGAAAAAATATGAAACCATTAATGTTTTCACAATTATATGCAAGTTTGTGTTATCAATGTGTGTGAGTTTTTTTATACCTATTAAAATACCCAGCACTGCTGTTTCAATCCCCGTACATATCAATGTACCGAAACCCCGACACTTATAAGTGCTATAAGTGTCGGGGTTTCGGTACATTGATATGTACGGGGATTGAAACAGCAGTGCTGGGTAGTGCTATAAGTATCGGGGTTTCGGTACATTGATATGTACGGGGATTGAAACAGCAGTGCTGGGTAATTTAATAGGTATAAAAAAACTCACACACATTGATAACACAAACTTGCATATAATTGTGAAAACATTAATGGTTTCATATTTTTTCTTCACACGATAAAGACAAAGGTAAATTTGTTCACCTTATTGCACCTACTGTTAGCTTGATTTTACTTCTTTGGTTGCTCTTACTTGACCGAATACCAGAATGTCCTACCATAGGATAGGTCAGCTGACGACAAATTATAAAATCTGGATTCAACAGTCGTAACATTAATATAGACCATTGCGCTGTTTACAAGGCCAAAAACACACAGTAGTGATTACATTGCAATGTTTAAAAGAATATATATATGTATATATATTATAAAATTGAAAATTGAAATAAGAAGACAACCCAATCAAAAAGCAGAAATCAACCCAATGCCATCAATTGTAATTAAGTTTGAAACAATTATTTAACAGGACATAATATTCGGTATATATACATTTTATTAATTCTGTTTAGTAATAAGTAAATATATCAAAAATGAACAAAGTACATAATAAATCTGATTATTGCATCCTGTATACTAGATTGTTTTAGTACAACTTAACACTCGTCATTACACCTTATACAATAATAATTAAAAATATAAATCAATTGCTTTAAAAAAGCAATTGTAGGCGGTCTTTCCCCCTTTAAAATTAATTGAATTTGGGGGTTTGTTTGTTTGTTTGTTTGTTTGTTTGTTTGTTTCTGTATGGGGGTCTATATTATTGTTACCGGAGAAGTTTCATGTTTAGTTTGGAAAGTTTTTCTTTTATTTTAGGTACAGCGCGCGCGCCACATCACGTGACACGGGTTTATAATAACGAAAAGATAGTCTTTTTATTTCTTTTTAGGTGGGGACTGTGAACAGACAACATGTATAGAGACGGAATAAACACAATGTAATTTCTTTTGTCATTGTAGGAAATTGACATTTGGATCACAGTTCACGGGCAGTGCATGTTTTGGATTTAATTGGTCCGGTGTAACTTTAAAACACATTTATTGATTATTTTCTGATATTGTACATTTTTCAGCACATGTTTGTAACACAGATTAGTATTTCAATCTCGGAGCGGACATTTTATTGTAGGTTTTTACTGAGATTTACGGACCTTGCAAGCGATTTTTACGGCATTGCCATTTCTTTTCTCTAGGAAAAGCTTTGAGAGATATCTGCACCAAGTTTTTTTATAAACTTTAAGTACATGTATGCCCTGCTGACTGCAAATTTTGAGGTCGATTGTACTTGTAGTTTCAGAGTACATGTTGATTTTTTTTCAGAAGTGACGCAAGAACAATATTAAATTTCAATTTTTCATGAAACATGATTGATTGATCATGATCATGATTGATTGATTACTTGATTGATTGATTAGTTGGTTGGTTGGTTGGTTGGTTGGTTGATTAAACACGTTGGATAGGGTCAATTGAAACAGCGAAAAGGAAACAAAGAAGATCTTGGACCGTATATTAAACACATGAGACGGATACATGATTGATTGATTGATTGATTGATCATGATCATGATTGATTGATTGATTGATTGATTGATTGATTGATTGATTGATTGATTAGTTGGTTGGTTGTTTGGTCAAACACGTTGGATAGGGTCAGTTGAAACAGCGAAAAAGAAACAAAGAAGATCTTGAACCCTATGATAAACACACGAGACGGAAACGTGATTGATTGATTGATCATGATAATTATTGGTTGATTGATCATGATCATGATTGATTGATTGATTGATTGATTGATTGATTGATTGATTGGTTGGTTGGTTGGTTGGTTGGTTGGTTGGTTGGTTGGTTGGTTGGTTGGTAGGCAAACACACATAAAACTCTTCAAGTAGTGCCCCAAATCACATATGTACATGACCTTGACCTTTGACCTTGTGACCTTTGTCAAGGTCATTTCTTCACAATGTCATTGCAGAAGACCCTATGGGTCAAGGTCATTTTGTTTAAGAGTTTTGTCTAATAATGGCTTTATATAAACCATCAATGGGGATTATGTCCCTTACACAATGGTAAAACCAATATAGTCATAATGTAACAAAGTTGCCCCTTGAAGTCCTTAACATTTTTCGCTGCTTAAATTTTCTGTATCTATAACCATTTAAGAATTATAGGGAAATCAAAGACATATGAAAATCTCAAATATGACCTTGACCTTTGACCTTGACCTAATTTTCATTTTTTTGGACCAAGGACCTCAAATCAAAAGATCCTAGGTCTCTAGCACTTATGGTTTACAAGATAGAAATGCATATCACTTATAACAAATGCATAAGGGGAAATAACTCTCATATGGAGCGTTCATATCGCTTCGGTCAAAATAGGACAAATCATGTGAAGGATATAACGAGTAATTTTGTAAAATAAATTTGTCATAATATTTTACGGTTGCGAAGGAGTTGCGCTAACAAGGAAAACAGTGTTTGGGGAGATAACTCCTACAAAGAAAAGTATTCGTTTACCCAGGGTAAATTTCAAAAGCGCATAAACTGTTCGATATCATATACCAAATATCTAAGCGACATATTGCGAAACAAATGTTTATAGCAAGAACAAAATTATGCGGAAGAAAAAAAAAATAATCAGAACAAATACAATAGGCTTTCCACAGAAAAGTGGAAAGACCTAATTAACGTAGTAAATAAACGTTATTTCAATTAGCCTCTGATAGATGAATCCAGTACAATGTAACCGAATTTATCAAATAACCATTGGTCACAAGATATCATCGGCGTTATCTAATGGACCCTATATCTTTGAATAATAAACTGAAATTTGTCAGTTTTGTATAATATTTCACGGTACGGTATAAGTAGTTCTGTAAGCATAGGCACTCGTACTGATTTTTCTATCGTTGGAGCTCTTTACTAACCTCGTAAGTATTTTTATAAAAATAAGAAGATGTGGTATAATTGTCATAAGAAGATGTGGTATAATTGCTATAAGAAAATGTAGTTTAATAATTGACATGAGAAGATGTGGTATAATTGCTATAAGAAAATGTAGTTTAATAATTGACATAAGAAGATGTGGTATAATTGCTATAAGAAAATGTGGTTTAATAATTGTCATAAGAAGATGTGGTATAATTGCTTAAAGAAAATGTGGTTTAATAATTGACATGAGAAGATGTGGTATAATTGCCAATGAGGTAAATCTCTGGATCCACAAAATACCAAATGACATAGAAGCAGTTAACCGAACGGCCTTCAACAATGAGCAAAACCCATACCGCATAGTCATATTATTATCCGATATGTGGTGCAGGTGTTTCATTTCTATTTTTTATATATACAAAAATGAAAACAAAGGGACCTTAAGTTGGAATCTTTACAACTTTAAGAAAAAAAACTAAAAAAAATGTCCTTTCGATTAATATGTTTAGAAACAGTAGTGGTCTTAAAGGATTTATTAATAAACAGCTTAAAGAATTTACAGAAAAAAATCTGCAATTAATAGAATAAGTAGGGTTATTTGTGATGAAGGGAAATTGTACCATATTCAAGAGATATACATGTACCATATTCAATTCTAATGCAACAACGTTTATAACGTTCATTTTGATTGGATAACGTCACTTTCTTACATGGCATCAATTCACAATTGATGCTATCGGACGTACACGCAAGCGCAGACGGCATATGACAGATTTTAAATACATGTTTTAACGTCGTTTTCTGTCAGTTTCATTAGAATGGAGATAACAATATTGTATTTTAAGCTCCGACGGCATCAATTTGGGATTTGATGTTCGCAAATACCCGTTTACTGTCTCCGCTAACGCGTCGCCAGTAAACTTAATTTGCGACCATCAAATCCCCAATTGATGCCGTCGGAGCTTAAAATACAATACAGTTATCTCCTAAGAGATATACATGGACCATATTCAAGAGATATCTTTGAGAAAAAAAATACCAGTATAGCGAAGGTTAAATTTTACGAGCCGCAAGTCGAAGGAAATTAAAAAAAAAATGTTTTTGTTTTTCGAAAATACCCCTCCTCGTCTTAATATATATGTTTAATTGCACCGATAATTACTAGATACATTTATGCTGACCGTTATTTTATTCTAAAATTGTATAACATGTCACAGCGGTATAATACTGTTACTTTAATTATTCGTCCCTTATTTTTTTTATTTTGTATCTACATCGTTTCATAAATCAAATGTATCCGTTCTGTGTATGTTCGCTTGTGTTAATATGCCATATGTCTTTTGATTTCAATTGATATTGTATAGTGTGTCTTTCTATGTTGGATTGTTACACTATTGTTTGAGGATAGGATAAGATAAGAAAACTTTATTTTGATTCGGCATAAGTACAAATAAGCAACACAAGTTCTAAGGAGCTTTTGACCGAATATATAATGTATATGAGGAAAAGGTGAAGGTTTGGTACCATTAAAACGCTTAAACCCGCTGCGATTGTTTGCACCTGTCCTTAGTCAGGAATTTGATAATCAGTAGTAGTCGTTTGATGATTTAGTCCATAAGTGTCTCTCGTACTTCGTTTCTTATATATATTAGACCGTTGGTGTTCCCGTTTAAATTGTTTTACAATAGTAATTTTTGGGGCCCTTTATAACTTACTGTTCGATGTGAGCCAGGGCTCCGTATTGAAGACCGTGCTTCAACCTATACTGGCTTACTTTTATAAATTGTGACTTGGATGGAGAGTTGTCTCATTGGCACTCATACCACATCTTTTTATATCTATTTACATTAAACATGTTAAAGTTTTAAACACTTAAGCTTGTTAACACCATGCTTAATTTAATTATTTATCTTAATTGAAATGTACAGATATGTTTTATTGTTGTCGTTAAAAAGATTAATGTAGTTTCACTATTTAAAAAAAAACATATATTTCTTTACCATCATGTTTTAAATTTTAATTTCTTGCTGGTTAATTTTGCATGCTATTAATTAACAATTAGTACAATTAGTGAATAAGTATTTTTTTAAAGTACATATTCATAACCTTATTAATATAAATAACGTCTCCTGTCTCAAATATGGTTTAACTTGTGACAGTGTAGATCAATTACGATGACTTTAGATATATTGAATCATACATACATAAAAATTAAAACAGTAAAACATTTAAACGTAAGAGAGGAATTTGCATAAGTGACTAGTCGCTGTTATGTAATACTATAGAATTTTCTATACATGTCTATTAATAGATTTGAATAAATATCAATTAAACAAAATAATTTCAAGGATCAATTTACTGTTGTTTGATAAATGTCCAGTTGCAAAAATTTCATTAACATTTAGGACAATCATACATTTACCAATAAAATTATAGATTTTGCACTTAGGGTTGATCGAGATATAGGGCGCGAATTTAAACCCGTCACTTGTCTAAATAACATTTTGAGTTTTGGAGTACAAATTGCCTTGAAGCAAGGCATCTAAAATGCCCCAAAGGGTTTTTGAAATGGCCAGAGACGAAATTCCGTCTTAACGTTCCCATTTCGATCAGTTGTAGTTTCGTAATGATAAACCTTGCACAATCAAACCCAACACCCTTTTTCCTGTCCATATGGACAGTCAATATTACTTTTTTTCGATGTCCAAATTACCCTTGGAGGAATTTCCTTCAACAATTGAAACTAAAATGTTTCCAGGGAAATTATGGATTAAAGATATTTAAAAATCATTGGTTATTTCGTAAGATTTCTTTCTTTAAGTGGACAGCTCAGTTCACGATTGCAACTTCTAAAATACTTTAAAACAAATTTTATTGCACGTGTGTTATACAGAAGTTTATTTTTATTCGATTTCTTTAGCATATATACGTTAAAACGAATTAAAAATCGTTCAAAATAGAAATTTTATTTTCATAGTTCCCAAGCGGTATCTGCGCTGACCAAATCACTCAAGGTACGTTAAATTTGACGATAAAAATATATTTAGCTTTCAGTATTTGTTGCAGACAAGATGTCTTCTACTGTTATATTAGTTACGGGTGGAAGTGGATTCCTCGGACAACATGTGATCAAACACCTACAGCTTCATTCCTCCAACCTGAAAGAAATACGTGTTTTAGACCTCGTTCCGTTTAGGAAAAAGCTTGGTAAGTACATACACGTTTAACCTAGTCGCATCTTTGTGCCTGTCTCAAGTCAGGAGCCTATAGCCTTTGTTTGTCTGATTTAAAAAAAAAGGAAGATGTGTTATGATTTCAAATGAAAAAAAAACCTTCACAAGAGACCAAATGACACAGAAATTAACAGCTATAGGTCACCGTATGGCCTTTAACATATATGCAAA
Source organism: Mytilus galloprovincialis (assembly GCA_037788925.1). NCBI lineage: Eukaryota > Metazoa > Mollusca > Bivalvia > Mytilida > Mytilidae > Mytilus > Mytilus galloprovincialis. The sequence continues at coordinate 2,431,773 of CM075332.1, forward strand.
GCCAACACCACATAGTCAGCTACAAAAGGCATTGGGGTTTTTTATTCTCATTTGAGATCATTTATATGTTCTGGAGTTTAGGATGAGTCTTTTGACGCTTATTTTCACTGAACTGATACACATTTTGTTTAGGATCTAACTGAGGCATAACTCTGAGTGCAGGATTGTCTCGTTATGTTCAAGACCCATTGGAGTCCTTTGGCTGTTATTTTGCTCTTTGGTCGGGTTGTTTTCTCTTTGACACATTTTCCAGTTCCATTCTCAATTTTATTCAACAAATGTGGACTATTTAGTTTTATCATGGCTTAGATTTGAGTATAAATTCGAATGTTTGTAAAGGTGTCAAAATACAGTGGACTTATATATATATATATGCTAGTTGCCGTCTTAAACTTGCATACAGTTGGTTACATTCACTTTAATACCACATCTGGAGTTTACACATTCATAACACCTTGCCATTTTTATCAGCACTCAGTCTGTCTATAAGAGAGTTTACCATACATTACCCTTTTGTCATAAAGTTCAGATTACCATTGTCAGGCTTTTGGTTACAATTTTAACATTCATGTGGCAACCATTTGTAACTTGAATTCTCGTGAGGAACATGTTTTCGATCAGTTAAAATAGAGTCCAGTACAATTCACACTTTTAAGAAACTTGTATTTGCATGCCTAAAACTAATAATACTGAAAATTATAAAATATAAGATCTAGATTTGCCATGCATTCAACTGAAGAGTGATCAATAGATTTAAAGCACACTTTCAGGTCACCTGTATTCCTAAAATTCCCCAAACAATACAATTAATAACATCTACTACATACAAATTAAATATTATTACAATAAATCATTCAAACATTTAATTTCATTTTTTATTTTTAATATTTCGAATGCACATTCTACATGTACATGTATACATATTACGAATCACAATATGTATTGAAGGCCGTACATTTACCTATAATGGTTTACTTTTTTAAATTGTTATTTGAATGGAGAGTTGTCTCATTGGCACTCACACCACATCTTCCTATATCTAGAGAAGACCGGTTCCAACTGGTAATCTTATTGCCAACAAAAAGGAAGTACAAGATTGTCATATGTTTGGGCCTCCGCAATTTTTTTGAATTCCGCCACACCTCGTTCCAAGTCAGGGACTTTGATTCAGTAGTAGTCGTGTGTTACTATAGATCGTATTCGTTTTCCGTTTATTGTTTTATACTTAACCCAGGCTGTCAGTGTTTTCGTTTGATTGTTTTTTTCTTTCGTGACTTTTTATAGCTTGCCATGTGATATGACGTTTGTACATTTTTAAAGGCTAACCTAGCTATATTTGCTAATTTTTTCTGAGTAATTTCTTCTCTAATGGAGAGTTGTCTCATTGTCAGTCATATCATATAGTCTTGTTTATGCTGTTTTTTTTATCAATTCGATGCCATATAAATAAATCTTTCCATTACCTAAGAATTTAATGCTTCTTTTGATAATTGTATTGTGGTATAAAAGCTTTGACCGAAGCAAAATTGTAAGTAGCACGCATTCTTTTACAAATGTACGCACGATCAACGTTTTTATACTACCATTTGAAATTATAAAACGAACCATTCAATTCTTATAATTATACATTGTTATACCACATCAATTAAATACATAGACTTAGTTATATGAAGGATTTGGTTTGTATTTCAATGCAATATTTTAACATTGTCATGGATAGCACGCGTAGTCATACATGTTGTATTGCATACGGAAATAAAAGAGAATATTGGAATGCCTCGCAATTGTTATCAGCCAATCAAAATTGAGGATTCTAATGTAATTATTATGAAATATTATCAATGAAAAGATGATTATCCTACTTTATATTTCACATTGCATAACTATAGGTTAACCTTGACTTGTGCAATTATTTATCAGTCACATGTATAGAAGACAATATACAATATACATAATATATATTTGTCACGTGCATTTGTCTTGAACAATCTTCGTATCTGACAACGGAGGTCGAAGGATCGGAAATTTTTAAAGTAAATTGACTAATTAATTTACCATGGATCACTTCGTGGACACTTTTCATTCGAATGAAAGGAGAAGTTGTTTTCGTCAAGGAGAAAAAAAAAAACACACGAAAAAAAAAGAAAAAAATTATCATTACGCGGTCTTGCACAATTAAAAAGATAAGTCGCTTAGCACGATCGTGTCAAATCAAAACCGGAAACGTATTCATAACCTGTGCGTGTGTGGCTTTAATTTTTGAAAATGCTGGCTTATTCTGACCTCATTTGAACATTTCTATTCTTAGTTTGTAGTGTATTTGAATAATTACAAATGACAAATTAATACAGCTCAGTCCAAAGTTTCATTTTCAAATTAATCTACTTGACAGAAGTACGAAATATGTATCTGATAGAAAATTTAAAAAATGTAAAATCTTCTAAAAAGCATATTACAAATGTACATACCATACTTACTACAAACCCCCTTTTTAATAAAACGAAAAAGGAATATAAGTGAATGTTAACCTTTTTAGTTTCTCACATATTTTTTATTAAATCAATAAGATTTTTTTTAGCTAGTGCCTCGCAGAAGCTATATAAATTGTGCTGAAGTTTTTCTGGAAGATATACCTCCTCGAAATATAAATCATGAAATATAATTCATTGCCAGCACTGGAGTTATTGGTGATTTTTTTTTCTTTTTGATATTTAAAAAAATTATCAATCAAATAAAAAACTAACACCAACAGTTGGTGTACATCATTGATGGCCGTATGGTGACCTATAGTTGTTAATGTCTGTGTCATTTGATCTCTTGTAAAGAGTTGTCTCATTGGCAATCATTCCACATATTCTAATTTTTATGTGTTTTCATATCAGTTTATTGTTTGTTGTTGTATGTGTCACAAGTATCATGTTTTATTTATATGACAATAAGAGATTATTATTATTTATAACATGTGTCCATTAACCAGTGTATGATGATACTTGAAGGCTGTTTTGTTCATTGTTATAAAGTAATCGCTGTGTTGACGTTTGACCTGTATATCTATATATATGATTTTTTACAAGAAACACTTTCCACTGGACGGTAAGCAAACAATCAGAATGGGATTCATGCATAATACAGAAAAAAATGCCATGTTCAGATATAGAAATTTAAATTTGCGAAATAGAAATGATCATGATTTAAATTTAAATAAATGAAAGTATAAATGAATTTATGCAAGACATACTTCCACTGGACGGTAAAAAAATATACTTGAAAAATAAAGTTAAGCTATCTATATAGGAGAACGAACACAATAAAGAGTAAAAATATTAAAATGGTCAAGTTATATAAATGAAAATCAATATGAAGATATTCCTGAAATGCTTTCCACTGGACAATCATATACTAGAAACGTTCATTAATACACAAAAAATGTGGTATGATTGCCAATTGGTATGCTTGGTATGAAACTCTTCACAAGAGAACAAATGACATAGAAATAAACATCTATAGGTTAGCGTACGGCCTTCAAAAATGAGCGAAAACCATCAGCTATAATAGGCCTCGAAAATAAAAATTTGAAACATTTGAAACGAGAAACTTAGCGGGATAATTTATGGACAAATTAATGAACGAAAAACAAATATTTAACACAGTCTATATATGGTATATAGACACAATAAATCAATATAATATTGATGAGTAATATACGTCACAAGAAACTCAGATATTTCGATTGAAAACCAATTATTATTTCCTTATTGCACATACATGTACATATGCATCTTAATGTCATATGCAATCAGACTACATGTAACATCCAACAAAAATAAAAGTTATTTCCGTCAGGTTTCTTTAAATTGACATTATATATATAATAAAAAAAAAAGATGTGGTATGAATGAGACAGTCATTCACCATAGACAAATGAGAAAGCTATATGCAACAATACATTATGTAAGTCACCATACTGACTTTAACAATGAACACAGAGTATTTCCATAATGTGGCTACGGACAACGACTGAGACTCAAATGAAGTCAATACGCTAATTTTATGTACACTTTTCATTAACGATGTCCAATATTTAAATTTTGTGGTCGAAAATTCAGAATTTTCCTGAAAATGCTTAAAAGTTGGCAGAGACTCAAATTTAAACCAATAGTTAATAACGCTTTTTAAACGCCATGTCCAATTATTTTCATCCGGTTAGAAAGAGAAATAAAGAGAAAAAAAAACCCAGTCAAGATATAAAGCTTTAAAGTCCTTGCCAAATAAAACGCTTAATCTATAATGACTAAAGAAGTTTTAAAAGAAAAACCGAAGCAGCTAAAACTTAGGAATTTTAAACTTTGGGTTGAATGAAATTAGTTACTATTAAATAGTACTTTACTGTAATATCAATATAACTTAATATGTATGGTACATAAGTATCATAGATCAGACCGATAATGTATCAAACTTATGACATTTATACACTTGTACCTTTCAACAGGTCCTACCTTTTAAACCGGAAAGGTATGTCGGGAAAGAATTAGGACATATCTAGGACTATTCATTTGCGGAAAACCCGTTTTTGTATCATAATGAATTAATGTTGACTCAGAAATCACAGTTCGCAAAACATGCTAATATTCGATTGTACTGGTAGACATTATGTTCTTTGGATACGTTCTTCTTAAACCATCTTTTTGAAAGAAAAAAAAATGTATTCCCCCTCTTTCATTATTATGACCTCGTGATTATGACACCTGATTATAATATTGTTTGTCCAATAATTATTTCCCTCTTCATAATTATGGAACGCGCTATCTTTATTTCTAGTTATCGCCTGCGATATGAAAGTTGTTATTTGCTTTCAGTCTGGGCGTCCGTCTATTACTACATTCTTCTCGTATCAGGTTAAGGCTTTGGTTCAAGGCACTTTAGGCAGCAACCATTTGATTTTCGGGGGGGGGGGGCTATGGATTTTTTTGGATTTTGATTCTGAAAAAAAAAAAATTGCTTGTTTCCCCCTCAGCTGTCACTATATGTAATGTTAAAATTGAAAGAAAAAAATTGTTTTCGACAAAAAAGTTTGTCCAGAAAAAAAATCCATAGCCCCCCCAGAAAATCAAATGGTTGCTGCCTTAGTAGTTTATTGCATTGTGGTCACATCACCTTGAAACACAATACATATGTTCAATATGATGTCCTTTTGACACACATTCTTGTTTATATAAATTATTTACTACTATATTTGATGAACATTTATGAAAGATTTCATCACTAAATGATTTGTCCGTTAAATAGATCAAATGTTTTTCATTGACAAAATAAGTTTGACAATATCTAGGACATCGGACATCATATACGATCAAGACCAAAATGTAAAATCCAAATATAATTGACAAAATGGACAAACTAAAAAAAATGAAATATGTATTTCAAAATCCAATTTTTTTATCTGAATATTTCGAAATTTATAAAAAGTTTTTTAGTGGGTTACGTGCTGATTACGCATGCGTTAGAAAGTTAATTTAATCTACAAATATTTGTATTATTTCAGTACATATATACTTGTACCCAGACAGGTAAACAATAAACAAGATAACTGTAATTAAGTGAGACATATTATGTTATATCAATCAACTTTACCCCAGACAATTATTTATTTAACTTGTTAATGATGATAAATATATTTCAATGTACCAATGACCGTGTTTTTGTTATTGAAAAAAATGTTATAAATATGCAGTTATCTTTAGTTTGTAGGCACGTGCATGTTCATATGATTAAGATTGACGTAAATAATATTCAGAGTCCATAAGATTACAATTTTAAAGCTCAGGATGACAGACATTTTTTTACCATAGAACTTTTAAATATAACCCTTCTTTCTATCTTTGAAATAATTGACACTCCAGATTCCTCAATCAATACAAACTGATCGTCACAAAATACAAAATGTAGCTCACAGTACTGAGAGTGGCGTTAACCACAAATCAATCAATCAATCTCTCTTGTGCTTTCTCGACTTTCCACGGTATTATAATTCTACAATGGCAACCACTAACAATTGTTGTATTCCATTTCACACAATTCTTCACAAAATCAAATCTTCTTTTCAGAATATAAAGAATCTTTCCCAGTTCGCTCTTTCACCGGAAGTATCACTAACAAGAACCTTGTACGTGAAGCGTGTAAAGGAGCAGATGCTGTTCTCCATATAGCGTCACTAGTCGATTCAACATTGTTTCCTAATGAAAAGGCTTTACAAGAAGTTAACGTTAAAGGTAAAGTACTATTTTTAAGAAAGAAAAAAAACCCTATTAATATCTGTGGCGGATCCAGAATTTTATGTAAAAGGGGGGGGGGGGGGGACTATATATCGGTCTAGCGTGGTCTAAGTAGTCCAACTGCTGTGTTACTAGCCTGTAAATATTTAGGTTGTGAGTTCGATTCCTGCACGTTCGACTCAAATCTTAATTGACGAAGACAATTTATAATTTAGTTTCCCTGTGGGTCTCTGCGGACATTTCGCCTTCATCGACTCATAAAAACTGACCGCCTCAAATTAACTAATAGTGATGAAAATGGCACAACACACTGATAAATAAACCAATTAAAATTTATATCTTCCTTATTTCAAAATACATAAAAGAATATATTTTTGATCATAATAAAATAAAATAAATTTTAAAACATACAAGCAAGTACGAGTAAAATTACTCGCCGTAGTTTATACTTGAAAACATAGAACATGAAACACGTCTGCCTTATTATCATGATAGGTGGCACTTCAGAAACAAAAATGCAAATACATATACTGTAACACGTAAAGTTATACATGTACGTGTTGGTTTATGTACCGTCTGGAAAGACAAAAAATGAACAAGTAACACGACTGACATATATAAACAAAATAAGTGGCATTTTGAAATAAAAAATGAGAACATAAGTTACAAGTTAAGTAACACGTCGTATGACTGTGTTGTCTGGAGAAAACATAGAACACATAACACTGTCCCGGGTTAGGGGAGGGTTGGGATCCCGCTAACATGTTTAACCCCGCCACATTATTTATGTATGTGCCTAACCCAAGTCAGGAGCCTGTAATTCAATGGTTGTCGTTTGTTTATTGTTACATATTTGTTTTCGCTCTTTTTTTTTTTTTTTTACATAAATAAGGCCGTTAGTTTTCTCGTTTGAATTGTTTTACATTGTCTTATCGGGGCCTTTTATGGCTGACTATGCGGTGTGGGCTTTGCTCATTGTTGAAGGCCGTACGGTGACCTATAGTTGTTGATGTCTGTGTCGTTTTGGTCTTTTGTGGATAGTTGTCTCATTGGCAATCATACCACATCTTCCTTTTTATAACGTCTGACATGCATGCATTGATTAGCATTGACTAAATCTTTCAATTACGTTCAAAGAGTATTTGTGGATCGTAAGTCAATCAGTCATGTAACTACTGTTTGTATGATACTAGTTTAAACCTATTTATTGATAGTGGAGTGGGAAACAAGTTATTGCAACTTATATTAACCCCTTTCCACTTTGCAGGTGCGAGTTCTCCCTTGTAGCGACATTAGCCTGCTATTTTTTCGAAATCTACAAGGATGTCTTTAACGTGAAAGAGACATGACTCTCTCTTAACACGGATCAGTAATTTATCGTTCACTTCCGACGGACTATCCTCATTTCCTCAAGACTATAATCGCAAATGGTGCCAAGGGAGAGCCGAAAATTCAGTCCCTGAAAATTTCTCCACGAAATGGGGATCAAACCAGGAACCCTTGTGTTAGTAGTCTGATGCACTAACCACTACACCACGGCTTTCTTGAAAATGATACTAATGCGGAATTTTTCTACTTTTTGGGAACATTTATACATTATTTAACAATACTAAATTTCTAAAGCTAGGTTTGAGTTTCTGAAGAAGATTTGACTTTAAAATTCTATTTCTTCTACATTGGCGTTGTTTTAAAGCTTGTTAATTTGATTTCTTAACTTTGAGTGCTGAGCGTGCGTGGTTATCTTTATTCTAAAAATAAACATCGTGCGTACTGAAATTGGTATTTTGAATATGAATTTTTGCGCAATCTTCATTGATTGTTGTGAGCTTTACGCCTTGTGCCATAGAACAGAAAACTAGGTATAAATACAAAGGGAAAATGAAATAAATCCCTTTCTCCGGATTTTTTATCGTCATAAACTATACAAGTACCCTGTTTTCATCTACTTAGGATTACACAACCTTCAAGCATTATGAAATTGTATGACTTTGCCAAAATTAATTCGACCAAACAGTCGCATGTCACCTAGGCATTAGGCTTGATTAACCTAAGTTTTACCTCACAAAAATCATCTTGTTTATGAACTTGAAAATGTATACGTTGTGAGAAGATCTTTCTATTGACAAAACTATATTTAAAGTATAGGTTGAAAGTTACAAACGATTTATTTTCGTATAATGTTTTAGGCACGGAGGTAGTATTAGAGGCATGTAAAGCCAACAGTGTTCCGATTCTTATATACTGCAGTTCTATTTCAATTTATGTTGGGCATGATGAAGTCAAGAAGGGAACGGAGACAACAGTACCTATACCACATAAGTTTATGTTTGAAAAGTATGCCAAGACAAAGCTTAAAGCTCAGAATATGGTACTCGGCGCCAACGGAGACATTTTGAAGAATGGTAAATATATTTATAATTTAACAATCGTGAAAACTACAAATGTCAACAAAAGGAAATTGAGAATAATGTGCAAAAGAGACAACAACCCGATTAATATGTCTTCAATACAAATGTCGACAAAATGATATACTTCATAAATATAACATGAAGCAATTGTAATTTTGTTATAGAATTAAATTTTTTCTACATGCTTATTCGTACGGGTTTAAATTACTAGTACTCGTAATTAATATTTATTTTTTTGCTATTTGGTTCTTTTGTTGTTTTGTTGTTTGACTTTTCCTCAATAACGAAATAATGAGATCGTATTTTTAAAACGTACGATGTTTTCCACAAACCATGTCGTCTACATTCTTTACGTTTCATATACATGATATAAGGGAAATTGAATTGAAAATGGAATTAGGGAATGCCAACAACAACCCGACCAGTCCAAAACCACCAATGGGTCTTCAACGCAGCGAGAAAATCCCACACTCGGAAGCGGGCTTCGGCGGGTCCCGTAACAATAATGTATACTTGTCTAATTGACAAATGTTTGTTTTACAATGTGAAATATAAATATTAAATAAAGATTCTTGTTTATATAATAACATATCTTGGTTAGAGTCATTGTTAAAGTCGATAGAGTCCACTTTCTGAGAGCACCCACAGTTTTTGGTAGGGGTTCGTATTACTTTGTGTTTTGTGTACTTCTGTTTGTATGTTTGTCTTTTTCTTTTTTCGTCTTGGCGTTGTCCGTTTATTTTCGATTTATGAGTTTGATTGTCCCTCTGGTATCTTTCGCCCCTCTTTTTCTAACAAAGTGTGTCTTTAACAAAATATAAATTCCTTTTATTACATATACTTCTGTACTTTTAATCCAGGAAAAGAGCTAAAGACATGTGCTATACTGCCATTAGCAATGTATGGAGAATTAGACATCAACCTTGTATACCAGTACGTGGTGCATGTGAAGGGTACTCTAATACCACGTATTCCAAAGCTCGGTAAAATGGAAGCTGAAATTCAAGTGTCGTACGTCGGTAATGTAGCAATGATGTTCGTCAAGGCACTGGACGTCATGCGCAAAGGTGTAGATATAGGTGGAGAATATTTCTATGCTGCAGACGACACCCCTCTACAGACCTTACCAAGTTTGTTGCAACCTTACCTAGATGGAACAGGACATTCGTTTTCCTCGTGGTATATTCCATTATGGCTGGTGTTGATCCTCGTTATTATTGTGCAAATTGTGATGGGCTTAATAAGACCGTGGAAAAAAGTAAACACATACTTCAACATAGAAGGAATACGCTTCCTGAATAAAACCTTCCACGTGACTTATGAGAAAGCCAATCGAATCCTTGGATACAAACCAATATATAACCTTGAATCTTCTATCAACAATTCAAACTTTTATTATAACAGCGTGCTGAACAAATAACTGAAATGCCTCTGAAGACTTGAGCCAACTTGCATCATGAACTATTGAAAGGCATTAACTCAATAGACCCTATACTGACTCCACAGAAATCCTTGCAATTTTGCGAATGAAATCCTTCTGGAAATCTAAGAATGATATTTTTTTTAAAAAAACAACAAAGTATTCTATTCAATGTGTAAAAAAAAAAATGTTTAAGAAATGTATACTAGTGCAATCTAAGGATCGCCAATGAAGCTTATAAAAGGTTGTCGCGGTATAAAGTCCAGACCCTTGACTCGCTGATCGAATAAACATTAACTTTAGCCAGAAGGACTGATAACACTTTTTTGTTTGTGCCATACTTTATGAATTATTGTAAGAAGTGCATATACAAATTATACTAAAATGCACTGGAAGTTACTTAGATTTTTTAAAATCTTGCTTTTTTATTAGAATCTCACCATTAGAGATGAAAGAGTACCATGTAATAGGAAATTGGTGAAAACTACGATTTTATAATAATATCATTCCACACTCGCCTTACGGAATAACTTGTTCTGCACCAGAATCATAAATAATGCATATAATTATTAGGCATTCGTACGGTATGCGATTGAATCATCCGAGGACGGAATAAATCCGAATATAAAATATATCACAATTACATTAAATATTTGTTTTATTAGGATTTCAATAATTTTGATTGACAGTTAAAATTAATCGGTGATCAAACTTGTATTTTATGCTCCAATAAAAATCAATATCCATGAAAATGCGTAGGAATATTTAAAATAAAACGAAAGATAAACTAATTTGTCTTGAAATTTCCTGATTCAAATATTAAAATGTAATGAGAACTATTCATTGCTTTCATGTTTATCAGTGTTAAGTTCTACATGGTTAGACATGCGTTGACCGTGTGCACATTTTTACTAAGTTTCTTATTCATAATTTACTTGACCATTGCTAATTTGTTTTATAATTTTGCTTGTACGCTTTTTTAAGCTGAGAATTTAGTTTTTAAGAAAGTGACATCTAAGAATATTTGAATTCTTTGTTATGTAAGTGTATTGTAATGTATTATTGTTTAGAAATTGAAGTTTTAATTTTCAAACGGGGTCAATTATACCAAATTTGCCATTTTGAAACATGATAAATATTTTGAAATGTTTCTATTAACATATTAATATGTGTTTATCTAGATTGTAATTTAAAAGTATTTCAACGGTTTAATTGCCTGCTCTGATGATACAAAAAGACCTCCTATATTATTTATATTATGTTTGAACTGCAATTTAAATATATGTAATGCAAAAACAATGCAATTTGTAAAAAGATTATCTCAATGTTATTTATTTATTTATGTTTTTTTTTTATTTGTGTATTATTTATTGTTATATATGATGTCAGGACTGAATGCACAAACAATGCAATGTTTACGAAGTGCTATTTTTATCACAATGTAATATAATGTATATTTTTTATCGCACAAGACAATGCAATTTTGTGTCAAAAGTCTACTTATTTGTATTAGTATTAAAAAATAATTTGTATGTGTCAAAATTATTCCATAAGGAATTTACATTTTTGTATAATTTCAAGTTGATTTATGTGATGACTACACAAGAATTTTCCGAACTAGTAATATTATTAAGTTATAATTGTAACATATTTATATTTATGGTGTTATTATATAATGTTTATAATGACAATAGTGACAGAAGAATTTGTCAATGATTTATAAGAAATAAAATTTTAGATGTATTTGTGTTTTGGCTTCCACACCAAATTGTAACCACATGACTGTAAAGAACCTTTACTACAATGGTTGCTGCAGTGAAATCTGAAGGATTATCAGATAAAACTAGCAGTATCTTTTGAAACATTCATTCGAACGCAGTCAACATACATGTTTTGTCTTGCTGAGGTTTACGTTGTACCTTTTTTAGCTCACCTGGCCCGAAGGGCCAAGTGAGCTTTTCTCATCACTTGGCGTCCGTCGTCCGTCGTCCGTCGTCCGTCGTCGTCCGTCGTTAACTTTTACAAAAATCTTCTCCTCTGAAACTACTGGACCAAATTAAACCAAACTTGGCCACAATCATCATTGGGGTATCTAGTTTAAAAATTGTGTTCGGTGACCCGCCCAACCAACCAAGATGGCCGCCATGGCTAAAAATAGAACATAGGGGTAAAATGCAGTTTTTGGCTTATAACTCAAAAACCAAAGCATTTAGAGCAAATCTGACATGGGGTAAAATTGTTCATCAGGTTAAGATCTATCTGCCCTGAAATTTTCAGATGAATCAGACAACCTGTTGGTAGGTTGCTGCCCCTGAATTGGTAATTTTGAGAAAATTTTGCTGTTTTTGGTTATTATCTTGAATATTATTATAGATAGAGATAAACTGTGAACAGCAAAAATGTTCAACAAAGTAAGATCTACAAATAAGTCAACATGACCAAAATGGTCTGTTGACCCCTTTAGAAGTTATTGCCCTTTATAGTCAATTTTTAACCATTTTTCGTAAATCTTAGTTATCTTTTACAAAAACCTTCTCCTCTGAAAATACTGGACCAAATTAAACCAAACTTGGCCACAATCATCATTGGGGTATCTAAATTAAAAATTGTGTCCGGTGATCCGGCCAACCAACCAAGATGGCCGCCATGGCTAAAAATAGAACATAGGGGGTAAAATGCAGTTTTTGGCTTATCACTCAAAAACCGAAGCATTTAGAGCAAATCTGACATGTAGTAAAATTGTTTATCAGGTCAAGATCTATCTGCCCTGAAATTTTGAGATGAATCGGACAACTCGTTGATAGGTTGCTGCCCCTGAATTGGTAATTTTAAGGAAATTTTGCTGTTTTTGGTTATTATCTTGAATATTATTATAGATAGAGATAAACTGTAAACAGCAAAAATGTTCAGCTGAGTAAGATCTACAAATAAATCAGCATGACCAAAATGGTCTGTTGACCCCTTTAGGAGTTATTGCCCTTTATAGTCAATTTTTAACCATTTTTCGTAAATCTTAGTTATCTTTTACAAAAATCTTCTCCTCTGAAACTACTGGACCAAATTAAACCAAACTTGGCCACAATCATCATTGGGGTATCTAGTTTAAAAATTGTGTCCGGTGACCCGGCCAACCAATCAAGATGGCCGCCATGGCTAAAAATAGAACATAGGGGTAAAATGCAGTTTTTGGCTTATCACTCAAAAACCAAAGCATTTAGAGCAAATCTGACATGTGGTAAAATTGCTTATCAGGTCAAGATCTATCTGCAACAACAAAAGAAAGAGAGTTTTTAACGACCTCAGCTGGCTATACAACCCTTGCACAATCAACTGAATTTTGCAGAAATCATTAATAGGATAGATTGCCCTTATATGATAATTTTTTATTACCTTTTTGGTTTTTTTGGCAAAGTGGGGGGGGGGGGGTGTTGCGCAACAACAAAACTACTTCACAACTTTCTCATTACTTTGCATTTCTTGTTAGATAAATTTTACAAAAATTCTCCCCTTAAACAACTGTTGAATTTAAACAAACTTGGTTTAAATCACCACTAGGATATCCAGGGACCACTGTGTATGATGACCCTGCCTGCCCACATGGCTGAAATAAAGCATAGGTTTCAAATGCACTTTTTAGTATTATATCTCTGAAACTAAACGATAGTACAACAGTTGCATTTATCATGTAACAATTGTAAATAAAAATATCAGGTGAGCGACACAGGGTCCTTGGACCCTCTAGTTTTGTGACACTGCTAATTGGCTACCTCATTATTAAATTTAATTTTATAAGCGAAGTAAAAGACTATTCAAATTCACAAGTAAAAATGAATTGACTATGATATGGCCCAAAAAAGACCAATGACGACCACCGTAATTGAAACACAACACAAAAAGCTAAAGAATGAGCAACTACAACCTCATTACAAAAAGGGGGTGATCCCGGGTGCTTGAAAGGGCAAGCAATTCCTAATCTAGCTGTGGTTCATGTAAGTACACACCCGTTCATAAGTCTTATTTGGTACTGAAATGATTTAGAAGCGGTACTAGGGAATACAAAAGAGTTTTGGTGTAAATTAACAATTTCCGTGAATAGAGTGAAAAAAGGCAGAAAAAATGTACCCGGCACATTAGAGCTCGACAAGAAAGAAAGCAAGTTTGAATGGTCAGACAAACTATTCATCAATGGTAAACAGTATCCATCTGATATCCATGCTTTTAATATTATTTATAGAATACCTAATCGAAGAGTTCAAATACAAAAATAGTCAACGAGTGACCGAACAACATATTAATTCACGAATGTGCATTTATCAGTGTTGTTAGGTCACAAGTTGAATAATTTTCGATGTATGAATTCTATGAATAGTTATTCTTTTTATTACTTTGACAGGAGGCCTTTTTTATGAAATTTAAGAAACTAGTAATAATGGTAGGGATATTGATAAAGGAATGATATAGAAGGGTCTTCAAAATAAGTTCAACACCAGCCTAGTAGTCAGCACTTTTTGTACTGACATGAATTATCATTGATATGGTTATATTTATAAATTAACTGTTTACAAAATTTAGAAGTTTTGAAATACTAAGGCTTTTCTACCTCAGGCATAGAATACCTTAGCTGGATTTGGCAAAACTTTCAGGAATTTTTGTCTTCAATGCTCTTCAACTTCGTACTTTATTTGGCCTTTTAAACTTTTTTGGATTCAAGCGTCACTGATGAGTCTTTTGTAGACGAAACGCTCGTCTGGCGTATATACAAAATTTAGTCCTGGTATCTATGATGAGTTTATTTACAATCACTGGGTCGATGCCACTGTTGGTGGAGATTTATTTCCCCGAGGGTATCACCAGCCCAGTAGTCAGCACTTTTGTGCTGACATGAATTATCATTGATATGGTTATATTTATAAATTAACTGTTTACAAAGTTTATAATTTTGAAATACTAAGGCTTTTCTACCTCAGGCATAGATTACCTTAGCTGGATTTGGCAAAACTTTCAGGAATTTTTGTCTTCAATGGTCTTCTACTTCGTACTTTATTTGGCCTTTTAAACTTTTTTGGATTCGAGCGTCCCTGATGAGTCTTTTGTAGACAAAACGCGCGTCTGGCGTATATACAAAATTTAGTCCTGGTATTTATGATGAGTTTATTCAAGAAACAACACATGTTCAAAACCCTCTGGAAATGCCCAAAACACATAATTATTCAATCCAATAGACTATCTAGGAGGGTTTTGTGGCATCCCTCTTCATTTGTATTAAAATTGTCTGGGGGAGAGGGATGCCACAAAACCCTCCTAGATAGTCTATTGGATTGATTAGAGGACTAGAAGAATATTGTTTTAACTAGCCCTGCAGCTAGTACATAAAATTAGTGTCAAACCCTATTCCATGTTCCTTAAATATACAGGTCATACTTTTCTGAAGACTTAGCGTAAGTATGTCAATGAAGTTTGTAAGACAGCTGTAAAACAGAGAACCTGTGCAAAAGGTGGAGATAAACAGTCCAGGCAGAAAACATCAACATCATAGATGTGTCGCGAACTATACAGGATCAGCAAGGTTGTCGGAGAGCCAAGCAGGCCTTTATGCAGTGAGAGAGATGATGGAACAAGGAACTCCCAAAAAAGACTATTGAGGGTGATGCTGGCAAGGATGAGATCAGAACTTGGTGTAAATATAAAGAAGAAACTTGACTAGAATCATTCAATCAGTCGTATCGTTTAAAAAAACAATACGACCTCCAAAAACCTTGTTGTTAAACAATTAAATATATACTTGCTAAAACAAAGGCCAGCCAAAACTAAACAACAGCAATGAATGCGCCAACAACAGATAGGCTTTTTTTTCAAAAAAAATCTATTGAGTAGAAAAGAGGGACAAAATATACCAAAGGGACAGTCAAACTCATAAATCTAAAACAAACTGACAACACCATGGCTAAAAATGAAAAGGACAAACAAACAACAGCACACACGACACAACATAGAAAACTAAAGAATAAACAACACGAACCCCACCAAAAAACTAGGGGTAATCTTAGGTGCTCCGGAAGGGTAAGCAGATCCTGCTCCACATGTGGCACCCGTAGAATAAGTGATTTGATGTTGTTAAGCCAAATTTTAGAAGATTTTTCGCTGATTTCATGTGCTATCTATACAAATATTCACTCATATTGAAAGAAATCACTCAAGAAAACAGACACCGCTTTCTTCGCCTCATTAACTAATTCAATATGCATGAGTTTGTAGCTCCTACTAAGACTTTTGTTAAATATCACCAGGATCTGAACAGAAAGTTGATAAACCAGGGGTATGTCAAAGAAAGTTCGTCTCATCCTTTTTCTAAAAAAAAGTTCATCGGATGGTACAAAAGACCTCGTTAATATATATTCCGTACAAACCGTATCAACTTCAAAAATAATACTTGATTGGCTTGATGTATAGATTCTGCGTACTGGCGTTGTTTATCATTTTAATAACGTGTTATATTGTTATCATATTTGCCTTTGTTCTATTATGTATATTACTTTTACTGGTTTCTGTGATATCCATTTGACGTGGCTCGGTATTTATACATCCAGTCCATAAGTTTTTGGTATTATCTTTCAATTTTGCTGGTGTGTTTTGCACTTCTTTGGTACATATGACATGGCTCTTTTGAAGATCCCGTCATTATATTATTGTTCTATAATAATACCATTATGTCATTGTTCAATTATAATTTTGAAAATACTTCGAACGACAAAATCATTTTACTCGCGTAGTGGTATTACCATATGTAGATTTTAAAAAATTCTAAAGAACTTCTGGACAATGCTAAATCTCGGTCTTTTCCGGAAATTAGATTTAACAAATTTTTGATTTTTCAACCCTGTATACCATCATTCCCATGTGAAATTATAATTTTGAAAATACTTTAAACGACAAAATTATTCTATGTTTCTTCCTGTGCAACGTACTTTTACATTCGGACGTCTAACGCGCGACTCTGAGTTGATGTGAATACAGTCACATGACTTCAAATATTTCAATCCTTTATGGGTTGATTTAAAAAAACTGATTTTTTTTTTATTATAGGTTAGCAATGAATGTGGTTGTTAAATTTGATAGATGATTTTTGTGCTTCTTTGTTAAATAATTGTTTGTTTTTTTTTTTGTTTTTTTTTTCTAATTGAGATTGTGACACAGTGATGACTGCTGTACGCATTTTTGGACAATTTTATCGATTATGTATGTTTGTTCACGCAACGGTTGTAAATATAATGGCATTTGATGAGACTGTCATACAAGTGAGAGGCCGGTTTAGCGCTAAAATGAATAAAACCAGGTTAAATCCACCATTTTCTACTTTTGAAGCGCTATAATGAATAAAACCAGGTTAAATCCACCATTTTCTACTTTTGAAAATGCCTGTACCAAGTCAGGAATATGACAGTTGCTGTTGTCCATTCGTTTGATGTGTTTTATCATTTGATTTTGCCATTTTGATTAGGGACTTTCCGTTTTAATTTTCCTCGGAGTTCAGTATTTTTGTGATTTTACTTTTTTTAGTAATATTTCAGATAACAAAAGAGATAAATGCATTATTTTTTCGATTTTCTTTTGTTGTTCAATGAGTTAAGTTTGTATGCAAAATTTTTGAAAAACCTACGACATAGCCCATTTACTGTTGACCTTAAGATAATATTATCGGTAATGTATTTATAGTTTTTGTTGCTTGCAAATGAATGACTATTTAATGTGTTTGTAGATAGATGTTTTTGTTTTCTGTTAAATTGTTCCTTTTAAAATTGTTATACGATGATGACTAATAGAGGAATTGGCTGTGGATTCTTATGGATTCTGTATATAATTTTTGGACTATTTTCAAACTCGGTCTATTTCTGATATTTGTTCTTACGTACTTTTTTTTTTTTTTTTTTTGCCCTGCATGCTGGCATTGCCTATGTGATTTTGGGATTGTTTGTGTGCACATTGAGCGACAGGTTTGTGTGACGTGTAAACATTTTCTGACGTCAGACACACAAATCAATGAATGTGTTTGTAGATAGATGTTTTTTATGTTTTGTTAAATTGTTATACGATGATGACTGATGTACCCATATTTTGACTATTTTATTTCTTGTGTCTGTTTAGTTTACGCATCAATGTAAATATAACGGAATTTGATGAGACTGTCATCAAAGTGAGAGGGTTAGCACTATAAAACCAGGTTCAATCCACCATTTTCTACATTTGAAAATGCCTGTACCAAGTCAGGAATATGACAGTTCTTGTCCATTCGTTTTTGATGCGTTTTGTTATTTGATTATGCCATGTGATTATGGACTTTCCGAATTGATTTTCCTCTAAGTTCAGTATTTTTGTGATCTTACTTTATACAAGCTCATTTTTATCATTTCATCTATAAGTAGTTGTTTTGGCCTAAAGTGTTGCGTGTTTTTAAACACCACTTTCTTCTCGACTTCTATCATTTATATAGATACAGTGTAAAGTAGCATTGCACTATCTCCATCGGAATGTAAAGTGTCCGTATGTGGCATTCAACTTGTTTATGACCTACATTACCATCCTTGTGGTTTTATTTTAATCATCTGTTCAGCCGACGCATTTGTTTATTCGGCAAATTGTTTTTGCAAAAAAATACCAAAATTCATCCTATGAATAAACTCATAATGTATATCAGGATTGATTTTTTGCGTTTGGGTCTAATAAAACAAGATGTTGAAGAGCATTGAAGACCAAACATTCCTAACAGTTTTGCCAAATACAGCGAAGGTAATCTATCCACGAGACAGACAAGCCTTGGTATTCAAAAACAAATAAAGTATGTTGCCGGTAGGTAGCATTGCACTTTAGAATAACATATTAAGGTTCCGAACCTCAGCCTATAGTTAAGGTTTTAAACAAATTGATTGCTATTTATAGTCAAAGATATGTACTTAGTGTTTCTTTATTTTAACAGACTTAATACAAAATGGGGAATCTTGCAATGTTTTTTATATCACTTTAAGTCCCTAAACAACCTATTTTGATATGGGTTTGAGAGATGATAAAAATGCTTACTTTTTTAAAGTTCCGCTTAGAACTATTCATATATTTAGCTGTAAGAAATTACGGAAGAGCTGATTTGACAAAAACCCTTAGAAATCAGCAATACTAATATATCAATACTAGATACATAAAAAGTGCAGTCATTGTGTGTTTTTTAATATTAGACACAGGCCCAAATACATTTGTTGTAATTTAGAACATGCTCTCCTAGTTGCATTCAGATACTACAATTTGTCAAACCTATGATATTGAAAAAAGTGGCTTTTACATCGCAGTACTCTTTTCTTTTCCTTATCTTGACTTCCAAATGTGTTCTTGCAACATGATGAGCTTTGTTTAGTCTCTCTCGTACTTTAGACGCATGGGTTGTCAACGTTGCCCCTTCATTTTCTTGAACAATTTATCTTCCTTCTCTGGGTAACACAAAAAAGGAAACGATTTGTTTTGTCCAACATTCTTACATTTCGAGTTAAACTAGTTGCAAGTAAAATCACAAAAATACTGAACTCCGAGGAAAATTTAAAAACGAAAATCCCTAATCAAACGGCAAAATCAAACGCATATATAACAACTGACATATTCCTTACTTGGTACAGACATTTTCTAAAGCTAAACCTCTCACTTGTATGGTAGTCTCTTCAAATTCAATAATGTGGGCAAGCTCTATATACACTAGCAAGGCATCGTAGGTTTAGATCACGGTTTGTCGGTTCTTTTCTTAAATAGGATATATAAGTCTCCGGACAAATCCAGAACGACTTGGAGCAAAATTGACAACCAACGCATGAAGATAGTTCATGAATAATATATAATTTTTCCCATTCCATATACATTTTAGAAAAAAAACAAAGAGATTTATATAGAATTTTAGGATTAATACACATAATGTACAATGCGCCAAGGATATTTCGGAAGTTACAAGCCATTATTTGCATCTCCAGTTTGCCCTTAAGATTGAACTACTTGTTGTTGTTAAAATCCACGAAGATGCCTAAATAGTGTACTAACATGGATATTTCAAATAAACACTGTTCAATACAGCGAGCCCTACACATAATCTTAATCGTAATTATCAAAACTGTGATGTTTCAGAGTTTCAGTTTTTAAATGAAGGAATCGACCAATCTCAGAATGATGTTAACTGGGGGAAATATATATATGTCAAAAGCAATGTAAAAGGCGGGATATATATAAGTAAAATTCAGCTTGTGAAACAAGTCACAAACCAGGCTTACTATTCGAATATTTGCTCAAAATCATGAAAAATGTTCCAGCAAACCAAATGAGAGCTAATTGGGAAAACTCACAATACAAAAATACTATTCAAATCTTCCTTGAACACGACATATATATGCACGATAACTCGGAAAATTATAGATGTTCCGACCATACAGTAAGGTTTTTAATTGCCAGAAAAAAAAACCAAGAGATTTCGATACATGCTATGATTTTGAATAGACATGCAATTTTGGAACAAGATGGCCTCGATAGTACAATTTACCCTCTAGTTAATAAAACTGAGAAGTTCTTTGGCTAAAGTCCAGACTTCCAACTTGACAGATATGTCACACTTTCTTGTCAAAAATGTATCTCCGACTACTTAGAATCAGTTTTTGTGGACATCACAGTCGTGCACGAATTTACGGATGCCTGAAACATAAAGCGATTAAGATGTCCTGCGCAGAAAGACATATATTTACAAAGTGGGTCGTGTTCGGACAAAGCAATTTTTAAACACGTTGGTGCTTAGAAAATTGCTATTCACACTGTTGCAGCTCTATTCATTCCAGGTTGATTGGAATAATGTGATAATACTGTATCAATCCAAAGGAACTACATTTAGACTTAATCTTTTTTTCATACAGCAAATTTTAAATAAAAAAACAAACGATAAAAAGACAGAGAAAGAGTCTTGTGAACGGTTTAAAAACTCTTACAAATATATAGATATGGGAAAAAAGTGACTTCAGTATAAACAAACATCATATAATTGCTCTGTGTGTTATGAAAAAACAACTAGTTGAGTTTTTTCCCTACGTATAGTAAGAAAGCAATAATTTGTGCAGAGTCAATTTCATTATAGATCACTTTTTCCACAATCAAGGGTTCATTAAGGGATGAAAATAAGTTGGAAAGTTGCAGAACTATTTGAAATGCTATCATTGTATTAATTCAAGTTGCAGTGTGACTATATCAGGTAAATGTCAGGGAAAATATAAAGTTTCTTGATCTTTCTTGTATTTGGCACATAACTGGGTGAAAGCTCGCCCTTCTTTAATATCGTACAAAAAAGTTAACCTAATAATGTATTCGTTTTACTAGCTTGTTTAAATCATTAACAAAACATTGTCAAGTGGATTTTTATATTTTATATGGTATCTTCCAGTTTTCTAGATCTCATGAGAATGAACCACCACAAAGATAGGAAACAAAAAAGACAACTGAAAATGCGTTTACTTTTCAGTGCAAGTAATTGGAAAGGGAACAAGTAAAACTAACCAACAGATTCAGTTATGTGAAAGATAACACAAGCTAATCGATAAACATGCTTCTGAATTACTCTCTTTTTTGGAATAGTAGACATTAATTAAAATACTCCTCTGCTTTATATTAACCTGTTTTTCTTTAGATGTTTTTTTATTATCCTATGACGTATTTGCGCGACGGATCTTTATTCACAATTTTACCAGAACTAGCGGAAAACGCCTTCGAGGTATACAGTGCAAGGTCTTAGAAAGGGCACGTGTGTAGACATCTGCAGATTCAGCCGTATGAAATATTACACAACTATTATTTATTTGAGCAAAGGATCTTTATTCACCATTTGTCCATTGAAGAAAGAATTGTGGAATACGCATTTGGTATTCTTTGTCACCAGTTCAGGGTAATGCGTACTCCAATTTTGCTTTTAGAAGAGAAAGTAGCAAAGGTAGTGCTTTGTACAATTGTAGGTTTCATAGATTTAAAGATACAGAAAATATTGAAATAGGCAATTTAATTAACCACTTTTTGAGGAAGAGAATCACAGCTCAACGAAGACTGTATTATAAGACCTATTCTCTGCTGGTATTGATAGTCCAAAACCAACTAGAAATATTAATTGTGTCAACAAAAGACAGATTTGTGAGTAAAGAAACATTTGTTTAAATAGAAGATTCTTTTTTGTATATATAATCTTTATAAAATTAGGAATGGTTCACTAAGAAAAAAAACCCTTTTGTTTTATGTACTACTTAAAATTAAAAGCTATTTTTCCCTTTGATAACTGTTTACACCACTGGGTCGATGCCACTGCTGGTGGACGTTTCGTCCCCGATGGTATCACCAGCCCAGTAGTCAACACTTCGGTGTTGACATGAATATCAATAATGTGGTCAGTGTTGTGAATTTCCAGTTTACAAAACTTTGAATTTTTCGAAAACCTAAGGATTTTCTTATCCCAGGCATAGATTACCTTAGCCGTATTTGGCACAACTTTTTGGAATTTTGGATCCTCAATGCTCTTCAACTTCGTACTTGTTTGGCTTTATAAATATTTTGATATGAGCGTCACTGATAAGTCATATGTAGACGAAACGCTCGTCTGGCGTACTAAATTATAATCCTGGTACCTTTGATAACTGTTTCAAGTTAGAACAACTAAAAATATTGTATTCGCATCTCCAGTTCGCCCTCAAAATAGAAAACTGTTTGTTGACGCATCCGATGCGCTTAAAGTTTTCAAAATAGATAGAGCTTAGCAAAATCATTCTCAACCTTTGTTCAGAGCAAGACGGAGAACATTTTCTGTTTTAGAAAATGTTTACGAATTTTCAAATAAACATCGGCAATACAGCGAGCCTTACACATGACAGTCTTATTCGTAATTGTCAAAACAGTGGTGTTTCAGAGTCACAATTTTACAATGAAGAAATGGACCAATCTTAGAATGATATAGATGTATATATTTAAGAACAAGATGGTATCGATAGTACAATTTACCCTTCAGTTATTATATCTTAGCAGTTTTTTGTCAATGGTCCAGACTTTCAACATGACAGACTTTAAACAATTTATTGTCAAAAATGAATCTCTGACTACCTAGAATCAGTTTCTGCCGATAAGACATTCATGCACGAATTTAAAGGTGGCTGTTGAAGTCATTATAAAGGAAGAAATTGTTATGGAAGACGTAAGTTTTGTTGAAGAGTCTGAATAAGTTTTTTCGAAGCCAATTAGGAATTATATGTACGATGACACATTTCATGTGAAAGGTCCATAAAATATAGCTACATGTAGGGCATTTCTGAAACATCAAGTGAAATATGCAGTCCTGCATGGAACACTTATATATTATATTTATCATGTTTATCTAACATTAGATCGCAATAGGAAAAAGCAATTTTTCAAACATTAGTGTCAAGAAAAGCAGGTTGTAATACTGTTACAGCTGTACACATATACAGGAAAATTGATGCGGATAATGTTATTTCATTTCCAAGGAGCTACATATAGACATAATTGAATATATTTCCTCAAGGCAGTAACTGGTAAAGCCGTTGATGCTGATGTCATGGGGTAGATGTTTCTTTCTTTAAACTTTCAAAAAGACTTAGTTGAGAAAAACTATAATTGGTCTTCATGTACATATAATGAACAAAAATATCTAAAATAATTATTGGTAGTCCAAATAAATATGACGTCTTAAAAGGCTATGATAAAATTTTCTTTGGCGCCGTACGCCGACGTCATAACGCCTAACTCGTATTTCCAGTTGGACCAAAATTTTACGGACCTGAATTTCCGGAAAATTTAAAACAAAGTAAAGGAAGTAAAAACGAGAAAAAGTGCAGAAAGCGTTTAGCGATGAAACTTAACATCCCGATTAGAATAATAAGCGGAGGTAGAAGAATTCGTATCCTAATTCTGAGATTGGACCATTACTGTTGGAGCTTTACAATAAAGAAAAGCTCGTTCTGGTGCGTTATTATTAGACGATAAGCGTCAAGTATATGAATATTGACAAAAATCCGGAATATCGCGACCAACTTGAAATAAATCGGATGTTAAACGTGAAAGGCTTGGTCCAAATATTTACGCAATTTATATTTATCAAATTCTCAAATAAACGCAAACTGAGATTTATACTGACTTTAAAAGAAAAAAAACCCTGAAAATAATATATCCCAACGGTCTTTTGAAAACTGCAAACTTTTTTTGTGAGGCCAGTTGGACAGACAGACAGACAGACAGTTTTGTTGCAGTAGGTACCATGTTGAAATTAAAGTGGCTTTCAAAGCATGTATGAGCTTGAGAAATAAATACTATCCGAACCAAAAAAAACCTGAAAATAATATACCTAGAAATTGCCAAGTCTTTCGCGATATAAAAGATCTGTTAAGCGTAACTCTTTGTAACACAGAGGACAGATTTTATGATATATCATGTTTGAAAAGGCAGAGAACCATTTGTGGTGTAGACAATTTTAAATTGTTAGACGAGGAAAGTGACAAATCCGAGTCTACTATCTATGTTTAATTGGAAATATTTGAATGCATTAATTTTAATGTAAAAGGGGGTAAAACTGTTAAGAAACTCCAACTGGTCACAAAAGAAACCAAAGCAGGAGTTATTTTTCATACATTAAAAAGAATTACTTAAAACTGTTCCATTTCATCATCATAAAGTTTCATGGTAAAATGAACAATTTAGATATTTAGTGTCGTCTCTTTCGTTTAGTAGCTTTGTTTGCGTTTATGACTTACAGAAAACTATCGATGTTCAGAAATGCAAGAACTTCATAGTACGTACTTAAAAAAACTGATGTATCTGTCCATTTGTCGATAATTCATCGCCATGAAATGCTTCAATGTGACGGTATAGAGAGCACTGGAGAAATTCCGAGGAACACTTTTATTGTCATTAGTCCTGATTAACAACACGACCATTTCTTCGTTCACGAGGTTTGAAAATAAATATACGAGTTCTTGAGGTCTTTTATCACCTGAAAAAAAAAGCTGTATTCACGAATTCACGGATGGCTTTTCATCCAAGTACAAAAACCGTCACTGCTATGGAGCAATACTTTCAGTGACTTTACAGAGTTCAATAGATTTAGCAGGATTGTTTTAGACATCCCACGCGAAAGGTATTTTTAGTGGTTAATATTATTTCAATGTCTATTTCAATCAAACGTATACTTTAACAATTATGTTTAAATCTGTAAACAAAATATAAACACATTGTTGTGGTCTGTTTATGTTTAAGTCTTCAAATGTCTCGATTCTAAACATGTTTTGGTTGAAGAGGATGTTTAAAATTGTATGTTCTTACTTAAAAATGTGTTTAGAACTAAATATGTAGTGCAAGGGTTTTTAAAGACAAGCACGGGTTTTCAGTGTATAATTTTTTATAATAAAAAAATATATAGTCAGTTTATTCACACATGTTTTATTATTATAACGCACACAATTAAAAATCTTAAAAAAAAAAAATCAACATTCAATAAAACTTTCAATAAACAAGCTTCACTTTAGCTTTGGCCTTACATCTCTAACTTTATCATACAATTTCAAAATGTCCATACCTTGGTTCTTAAATGTATCCATTTAAAAAGCTCTACTACTAGGACAAACAAATTAAGCACAGTTTATATATATTGTTCAAACCGATGATTTTATTGTGGTTTAAAACAATTTTATAATGCAAATAATGCGATATCTCGATCTGAACGACTTGTACTCATTTCAGGACCACAAAATGCAGCCTGAGGAATAGTAAAAGGACAAGCAGATTTAGCAGTGTTGAAAGGCCGTTGCCGTATTCAGACCACAAAAGACTTGTATGATTTTGATACCAAATACCTTACCACTACCAAATCAGGAACCTACAGAAGACGAATATTCAGATATTAAAGACAATTTAGCGCAATGATCTTTTGTATTTTAAATAAGGCAACAGTAGTATACCGCTGTTCGAAACATATAAATCGATAGAAAAAACAAATCCAGGTCAAAAACTAAAACTGAGGGAAACGCATTAACTATAAGAGCAGAACAACGACACAACATTAACATGTAACACACACAGAAACGAATTAAGCATAAGACAAAATCCGTTGAGAATAAATTCTGGTGTTTGAAATTTAGATCTGGTGCCTTTTGTTAGCTGTTGTCCGATTGTTACTTCGTCCGATGTGTTTGTATTGTAGTCCTGTATTATTATGTTGTCAATGCCATCAAAGTGCGAAGTTTGGCATGCCACAAAACCAGGTTCTACTCACCATTTTTTTCTTTAAAAATGTCCTGTACCAAGTCAGGAAAATGGCCATTGTTATATCATAGTTCGTTTCTTTGTGTGTAACATTTGTACGTTGTGTTTCCGTTGTGTCGTTTGTTTTCTCCTATATTTGAGTGTGAATTCACATTACTATAAGACGTGTCACTGTACTTTTCTATCCCGATTTTGTTTTTTGTCCATAGATGTATGAGTTTTGAACAGCGGTATACTACTGTTGCCTTTATTTACTCCCCAAAAACAGAGATTTGATTTCATGGAGATTATTGTTCGGCTTTGATTACTATACCAATAAAAAGTGCTTTAGAAGTTGAAATTGTTACACCAAATTGTATTAAGATTACATGGTTACCTATAAAAATTAAGGATTAATGAAAATGTCTTGCAAGGTTGTCCGATAACATTATTTGACGTCGCCACAAGCGTAATATGAGAAGGCATGAACTGCATTCGCCGGTTCCTTCTTCCATTTAATGTAAATGTCGTACTTTCAACAAAACGGAATGATTCACATATTACCAAAATACACATCTATAAGACGATCAAAAAGTTAAGAAAACTTTAGTGTCATAACTATAAGCCATTTAATTGTTCCACTGCTTGAATAAAATCATATTCGGGTTGTTTACATAAAGCCGCGATATTCCCCCGAAAAACACATTGTTACTAGAAATAAAATGTACAATCCTTTGTAAATTATAAAATCATATTGGAATGGAATATATCGGCATTTATACTTGTGTGCTATACTTTGCATTTACCCAACAAGGAAAGCAGGAAAAACTTGATAGTGCGCGTTTCTAATTTAACGTTATTTTTCTGTAACACTGAATGGTAGCAATATCTGACGTTGCGTCAGTGCTTTTCGTCCACACAAGACCCACCAGTGAAGATCAGATACAAAAGCTCGAAATCCAAAACAAGTACAAAGTTGAACAGCAAAAGTTAAAAAAGCTGATCCAAATACGGACAGGGTTTTCTAAGTTAATCATGATGTTTTTTTAATTGAATAACATATCAAATGGTTTTTCAAAAACCGAACTATTAAGCAGATTATCACGTAAAAACTTCAAATGAAAAATGCCGCATTATGTTACTAGTGCATTTAAAAGCTTTAGATTTGCACTTATCCAGTGTTTTTTTTTATTATTGTGATGACAGTTCCTGTATTGGTGAGGCTATAAATATCATGTCATTTAATTAAAGACCTAGAAATTTATCATTATTATTTCAATGTTTTCAAATACACAATAAAAGTATATTTTTTGTAAGCTCTGAAAGCTTTCAACATCAGAAACTGAGCCAGCGTATAAAATCAATGTAACAGTGTTTCGACAAAGTTAGATTTTCACAGAAAATGACGAATTCCAGCACTATATTGAAAAGAGATATTTGCAGGAAAAGGAGGTATACATAATAAATAAATGGATGAAGGCCAGGTTAATACTTCGTAGTTGCCATTTTTTCTGAACTATCAGATTAATAGGTGGAATAATAGTTTTGAAGTAGATGGTATTCAATTCAAATTAAAAACAAATGATTTAAATTAAAAAAAAAAAAAATGAAATGTACTGTTTCGACTTTAATATGCATCAAGGGAAAGAAAAACTGTGGTAAACTTATTAATAAAAATAATTTAGGTAACTGTTTCTCATTTAGCAGCAATCATTTTATTTTTCCCCAAAATGTTTAAAATATTGAATAGGAACTAGTTATGAAATGGCATTATAACATGTGACTTAATGCAATCAAATAATTATATCTTTTTTAGAAGAGTTAACACAACAAATTGATTAGAGAGGCAGCATGGGGAGTTAAATTTTTTTTTACATAAGTGGAAAAATTTGTACATGAAAATGAGAAAAAGTATGTAATCTTATTTTATTTTATCTTAAGCTTTGCAAAGGAAGTATAAAGAACTCCTTAGAAACAAAATCTATTATAATTTCAATATACACTTATTGAACATGTAGAAATTACAAGATCACTATTCAGTCTATCGAAATTAGTATCTGACACTAGTGCGATATATTTAGGATAATTCATGAAAAATATACAGTGGCAAAGCCCATTGGCCACTAATATATTCACCAAGAATGTTTTAGATCCACCATATTCTATACTTTTCAAGTGAAATTTCAATGGGCATGGGGTGGTGCCTAATACATGGTGACACACTTTTATCTTATGATGCTGATTTTCCTTTTTTTTTCATTTTTATGAGCCATTTAAGAGGATATAACTCTTATAGAATAAAATTATTACTTGACATATAGAAAAGTTTTCATTTTTAGATCACCTGGCCCGAAGGGCCAAGTGAGCTTTTCTCATCACTTGGCATCCGTCGTCTGTCGTCCGTCGTCGTCGATTCATCATCCGAGATGGCCGCCAGCGGGGGACTTAGTTTAACATAGGACCCTATGGGAAATGCATACAAATGACTTCTCCTAGAGAACCACTGAATGGAATGAAACCAAACATGGCATGAATGTTTCTTATGAGGTGCTGACCAAGAGTTGTTACTTTGTAGCCGATCCATCATCCAAGATGGCCGGCAGCAGGGGACTTAGTTTAACATAGGACCCTATGGGAAATGCATACAAATGATTTCTTTTAGAGAACCACTGAATGGAATGACACCAAACATGGCATGAATGTTCCTTATGAGGTGCTGACCAAGTGTTGTTACTTTGTAGCCGATTCATCATCCGAGATGGCCGCCAGCAGGGGACTTAGTTTAACATAGGACCCTATGGGAAATGCATACAAATGACTTCTTCTAAGAGAACCACTGAATGGAATGAAACCAAACATGGCATGAATGTTTCTTATGAGGTGTTGACCAAGTGTTGTTACTTTGTAGCCGATCCATTATCCAAGATGGCCGCCAGCGGGGGACTTAGTTTAACATAGGACCCTATGGGAAATGCATACAAATGACTTCTTCTAGAGAACCACTGAATGGAATGAAACCAAACATGGCATGAATGTTTCTTATGAGGTGCGGACCAAGAGTTGTTACTTTGTAGCCGATCCATCATCCAAGATGGCCGGCAGCAGGGGACTTAGTTTAACATAGGACCCTATGGGAAATGCATACAAATGATTTCTTTTAGAGAACCACTGAATGGAATGAAACCAAACATGGCATGAATGTTCCTTATGAGGTGCTGACCAAGTGTTGTTACTTTGTAGCCGATACATCATCCAAGATGGCCGCCAGCAGGGGACTTAGTTTAACATAGGACCCTATGGGAAATGCATACAAATGACTTCTTTTAAGAGAACCACTGAATGGAATGAAACCAAACATGGCATGAATGTTTCTTATGAGGTGTTGACCAAGTGTTGTTATATTGTAGCCGATCCATCATCCAAGATGGCCGCCAGCGGGGGACTTAGTTTAACATAGGACCCTATGGGAAATGCATACAAATGACTTCATCTAGAGAACCACTGAATGGAATGAAACCAAACATGGCATGAATGTTTCTTATGAGGTGCTGACCAAGAGTTGTTATTTTGTAGCCGATCCATCATCCAAGATGGCCGGCAGCAGGGGACTTAGTTTAACATAGGACCCTATGGGAAATGCATACAAATGACTTCTTCTAAGAGAACCACTGAATGGAATGAAACCAAACATGGCATGAATGTTTCTTATGAGGTGTGGACCAAGTGTTGTTATATTGTAGCCGATCCATCATCCAAGATGGCCGCCAGCGGGGGACTTAGTTTAACATAGGACCCTATGGGAAATGCATACAAATGACTTCTTCTAGAGAACCACTAAATGGAATGAAACCAAACATGGCATGAATGTTTCTTATGAGGTGCTGACCAAGTGTTGTTACTTTGTAGCCGATCCATCATCCAAGATGGCCGGCAGCAGGGGACTTAGTTCAACATAGGACCCTATGGGAAATGCATACAAATGATTTCTTTTAGAGAACCACTGAATGGAATGAAACCAAACATGGCATGAATGTTCCTTATGAGGTGTTGACCATGTGTTGCTACTTTGTAGCCGATTCATCATCCGAAATGGCCGCCAGCAGGGGACTTAGTTTAACATAGGACCCTATGGGAAATGCATACAAATGACTTCTTCTAAGAGAACCATTGAATGGAATGACACCAAACATGGCATGAATGTTCCTTATGAGGTGCTGACCAAGTGTTGTTACTTTGTAGCCGATTCATCATCCGAGATGGCCGCCAGCAGGGGACTTCGTTTAACATAGGACCCTATGGGAAATGCATACAAATGACTTCTTCTAAGAGAACCACTGAATGGAATGAAACCAAACATTGCATGAATGTTTCTTATGAGGTGTTGACCAAGTGTTGTTACTTTGTAGCCGATCCATCATCCAAGTTGGACGCCAGCGGGGGACTTAGTTTAACATAGGACCCTATGGGAAATGCATACAAATGACTTCTTCTAGAGAACCACTGAATGGAATGAAACCAAACATGGCATTAATGTTTCTTATGAGGTCAGCAGTTTAACATAAGACCCTATGGGAAATGCATACAAATGACTTCTGGTAGAAAACCACTGAATGGAATGAAACTAAACATGGCATTACTGTTTCTTATGAGGTGCTGACCCAGTGTTGTTACTTTGTAGCCGATCCATCATCCAAGATGGCCGCCAGCCGGGACTTAGTTTAACATAAGACCCTATGGGAAATGCATACAAATGACTTCTTCTAGAGAACCACTGAATGGAATGACACCAAACATGGCATGAATGTTCCTTATGAGGTGCTGACCAAGTGTTGTTACTTTGTAGCCGATCCATCATCCAAGATGGCCGCCAGCGGGGGACTAAGTTTAACATAGGACCCTATGGAAATGCATACAAATGACTTCTTCTAGAGAACCACTGAATGGAATGAAACCAAACATGGCATGAATGTTTCTTATGAGGTGCTGACCAAGTGTTGTTACTTTGTAGCCGATCCATCATCCAAGATGGCCGGCAGCAGGGGACTTAGTTTAACATAGGACCCTACGGGAAATGCATACAAATGATTTCTTTTAAAGAACCACTGAATGGAATGACACCAAACATGGCATGAATGTTCCTTATGAGGTGCTGACCAAGTGTTGTTACTTTGTAGCCGATTCATCATCCGAGATGGCCGCCAGCAGGGGACTTAGTTTAACATAGGACCCTATGGGAAATGCATACAAATGACTTCTTCTAGAGAACCACTGAATGGAATGAAACCAAACATGGCATGAATGTTTCTTATTAGGTGTTGACCAAGTGTTGTTACTTTGTAGCCGATCCATCATCCAAGATGGCCGCCAGCGGGGGACTTAGTTTAACATAGGACCCTATGGGAAATTCATACAAATGACTTCTTCTAGAGAACCACTGAATGGAATGAAACCAAACATGGCATTAATGTTTCTTATGAGGTCAGCAGTTTAACATAAGACCCTATGGGAAATGCATACAAATGACTTCTTGTAGAGAACCACTGAATGGAATGAAACCAAACATGGCATTAATGTTTCTTATGAGGTGCTGACTAAGTGTTGTTACTTTGTAGCCGATCCATCATCCAGGATGGCCGCCAGCCGGGACTTAGTTTAACATGAGACCCTATGGGAAATGCATACAAATGACTTCTTCTAGAGAACCACTGATTGGAATGAAACCAAACATGGCATGAATCCTTATGAGGTGCTGACCAAGTTTTATCTGTTTTTATATGATTTCAAAAACCCAAGTAGAACCAGGTGAGCGATACAGGCTCTTGAGAGCCTTTAGTTTACTTGTAGCAAGAAAAAAAGTTCGATGACACCATTTTTTCTCTTTCTTTTCTAAAAAAAAAATATTAAAGCCTATCTGCTCATATTTTATTTCAAAATGTGTTTTTCTCAATAACAATCCAAGCAAATTTTGGCGATTTTTCCTACCTTGAAAAAAATAGCGGCGACTCATTTGGGAAAAGTTATAGAAAATTCTGTCATTTTTTTCTATACCCCTGAAATACCCTATCCCTTGCAAAATATAAGGAAACTTAAACTTAAATTTCATGGACAAATAACCTTATTCAAAAGTTAATGAAGCTTTGATTCATACCTTGACATATTACATAACAACACTGGTCTATTGTTTCAGACCATGTTGGTGTCTGGTGTACATATGACCAAATCTGATTTATTACATCATTTATTAAGTACTTTCTTGTTCTCAGTTGTCTCTTTCCTTCTCAAGAAATAAAATCGTTTATATATAACGAAATAAAGTTAGCTAATGTACCCATTTATTGTGGTTTACTTTTGTTTATCTCTTAGTCTTTTTTTATGCTATGGCTTTAATTTGTCAGTTTATTTACGACTTGTGGGTTTGACTTTTCTTTCGGTTAAATGACAATATTCAGCGATTAAAAAATAGAACCACAAAAATACTGAACTCTGAGGAAAATTAAAAAAGAAAAGTTCCTAATCAAATGTTAAAATAAAAAGCTCAAACACATCAAACGAATGGATAACAACTGTCCTATTCTTGACTTGATACAGACATATACTTATATCGAAAATGGTGCATTAAACTTGGTGTGAAAGCTAGCCAAACCTCTTACTTCTATGACAGTCGCATCACGTTTCATTACATTGACAACGATGTGTGAACAAAACAATCCGATATGGTGTTCTGTGCTGGATTAAGTTGTTTTATGTCATGTATCCGTTTTTATTATTTAGTTAGTCCCCGGTTGAATCATATATATCTATTATATAGTCATTTTATAAAATTTACTGTTTGCAGAAGTATAAATTATTCTAAATAATAAGGATGTTATTATCCTAGACAGAAACGTTTGGTCCTCAGTGCCCTCTAAATTTGTATTTGTTTTGGCTTTTGAACTTTCTTCATCTGAGCGCCACTGATTAGTCTTGTGTAGACGACACGCACGTCCTGCGTATTAAATTTTAAACCTAATACCTTTTGTTAGCTATTATTCGTGTGTTTCTCTGTGTTATATGTTATCCCATGTATTAGTATTGTACTCCTGTCATGTTATGATGTCGTTTTATTTATATTTAACATTGCCATAAAAGGGGGAGGTTTGGCATGCCACAAAGCTAGGTTCAACCCACCATTTTTCTTCTTAAATTGTCCTGTACCAAGCCAGGAACATGGCCATTGTTATATTATAGTTCGTTTCTGTTTGTGTTTCATTTTAAGGTTGTGTTTCTATTGTGTCGTTGTTCTCCTCTTAATTTAATGCGTTTCCCTCAGTTTTAGTTTATTACACGGAATTGTTTTTTTCTCAATCGTTTTTTTAGTTTTGAACAGCGGTATATTACTGTTGCCTTTAAGTACAGCAGTCAACATTGTGTTGTAAACTTAATCACCACAAAAACAAACATATAGGTAACAAATTATGTTAGCACAAATTAAAGACAAGAAAACTAACTTATCATTATACAATAATGGGATGTATAAGTACAGAGCCACGTCATTTGTGTACCAAAGATTCACCGACAGGCATAGACAATGCACATTTAATTTAGCAAAAATAGAATTAAAATACTTTAAAAGATTTAATTTCTCGATATTTTTTTAATTGCAATTAAAACATACATTATCAATAACTTAAAACAAAAACAAAACCTCAATTGTGTTTCTCAACCTAAAATGGTAATACAAGTCTTAATATTTTTCTTAAATTAATTAACAGATACAATTACTCAAAACATTACTTCAAAGAAAGATAACTCTCGTTATTTGTTATTGTTAACGGACAATATTTCGATTACAAATAAGTATAGTCTTCATTTTTCAACTCAGTAAAAAAATGTTCATTTCTAAACATAAATTCGGTCTGTTAAGTTAAAACATCAAAAATGAGTTCATAGCATTTTCTGTACTATACAGTATTAACTCCTATTTGTTATTTTAAATTTTTGATATTTTGTTATATATCTTGATAAATGTAAATTAAGACACACTTTATAGATTTAAATGATATAGACAGAATCATGTCTATCCTATACCTAGATTAATTTATTTAATTCTAAAAAATAAGCCTGAATCTTATAAAGACGGTGTATTGAACTGAGGACACGGGACTCTTGGGCTTTTTCTTGTTGGTACTGGTTGCTTGTATTTCGATATGATTCGTGATATGCTGTAGATAAAGAATAATTCTAATAAAAGATTGAATTGAACTGTAACACTTTCAAGCCTTTTTATATTTACTTTACCTAAAATCCTCCTTTCTTAATACCACTCCTATTATATGAAAGTTTTCGTGTAATAAATAATAGGTATTCACCTTTTGCTGTCATTAATGTGCATATAATACTTGGGTGATATGAAAAACAACATGAAAAAGTTGTTACTACATGAACATGTAATTTATTAACTAGTGGAAACATATCAAGATTGTGATTTTACATATTTGATATGACAAAAACAAACATAAACTGTCATCTGTGTTATAAAAATTCTATTCATGCAAATTATCATTACACATGCGATAATTAACTAATTAGGGAATACTAAAGATATGGATGTCAAGACCAAGAGACCTGCCGAAGTTAAACCGAATAAATTAGCATTTACATTTAAAGGTGTTAAAATATATGTCACTTTTAATAAGCATGGTGTCGCCTTTGTTCAGGTAACTTCTTCGTGTTTAATTAAAAATAAGTGTCCATATAGGCATGGTACATGTATATTTTTCACTTTGTCCAACTATCTAAAAGTCATTTTACATAGAACAGTCACTCATTTTTCTGGACACGAAATAAAAGATCATCAGAAAATCGTGCTGTAGTGTACTTTAACAAATTTGATTGGTCTTTGTAAAGTTTTTACTGTAACTGTTTGGTATAGTTTTGTTTTTATCAAATTTGGCGTGGCTCGGTAGTTATGCATCCCGCCCATGTGTTGTATTAATTTTGGATTCTCGTCTTTCATTTCAGCCTATGCCATTTTGTGATATATTGTTGTAACAGTGATTTGATTTAAAGTGATAAAGGTTTATTTAGTTTATATAACAATGTTGACTGCTGTACTATTGTCGACATTTTCACATTTTTACCATTGGTTCGTTTGCAAAATAGACCATAGCACAATAAATATATATTTTTTTATTATATACTTATTACAAGGCTTAGTACTAATACATCCAGCCATTTGTTTCTGTGCGATGGTCTCTTTGATTCTTCGTCTTTCATTTAAGAATTGAATGCTTCTTTTTTGTTACTTTATTGGGGTGTAAAAGCGTTGACCGAAGTACATTTAGTATGAAGCGCGTCTATATGTAGACGAAACGCGCGTCTGGTGTATTAAATTATAATTCTGGACCTTTGATAACTATTTACACAACTGAGTTGATGCCACTGCTGGTAGACGTTTTGTCCACGAGGGTATCACCAGCCCAGTAGTCAGCACTTCGGTGTTGACATGAATATCAATCATATGGTCATTTTCAAAAAAATTTCTATTTACAAAACTTTGAATTTTTCGAAAAACTAAGGATTTTCTTACCCCCAGGAGTAGATTACCTTAGCCGTTTTTGGCACAACTTTTTGGAATTTTGGGTCCTCAATGCTCTTCAACTTTGTATTTGTTTGGCTTTTTAACTGTTTGATCTGAGCGTCACTGATGAGTCTTATGAAGACGAAACGCGCGTCTGGCGTATTAAATTATAATCCTGGTACCTTTGATAACTATTTACAACCCAATGAAGTTACAAAAAGAAGCATTCAATACTTATAATTACATTTTTTAGCTCATGAAAATGAATTTAATATTGTTTTATTTAATTCACCTGTGTACTTTATCGTGGGACCACGTGTTATACAATGTTATAAAGATTGAAAAGTGTTATTGAGTAATGCATTTGCTTCAGGAATAGCACGTGCTGTGCAGTTAGCCAATCAGAATAAAGTATTATAATGAAACATACATTTAATGGAATTATTTCTGCGTAATGTGCTTTGTATTTATACTGAATGCATGTTGTGTTTTATGGTTAACTCAATGATTAACTGGATGGCTAAAACTCCTGAAAGCAAACTGCATATAAGAAGTAGAGATGGCAGATACCATTGTTGTTATTGTATCAGCAAACAACAAATATAAACCATGGCCAGTGTATTTTAAAGTATTTATTTTTCACTTATCATTTCTAAAATTTATGTTTTTATGATATCGGTAAATGTTATTTATTTTGATCTTGTTTTTTCTTGTTACTAATACATGTAATACGCAATTACTTATAGTAGCTCACATGAAACTTACCCTATTGTAAAACGCTTATACAAATTATTTTTCAGGACAAACTCATCCGCCGAATAACTCGTCCACAAAAATACCAATTGAAAGATAACATATAAACGAAATGCCTCATACACCACATTCAATCAGTAAGTCGTGACACATGGTCATAGGTAAAGAACATAATATGGTGATAAAAATGCTGAGTTTCACAACAAGACAAACATTTCGTCTAAATAAATGCTACATCCAAGATAGTCCGACGTCCGTACAAACAGTTATTATTATTGTTAGTATAATTTTGTCCCTTTTAGTTTGGGTTTTTAACTACCCACCAAGTTTAACATATCATGCAAGACAAAATTACATACTGGGACCTCCCAAATTTTTTTATGATATCAAACTAGCCATGACATCTGCTTCTGGAATTCCAAAATGTTAGCACATGAGAATATGTTGCAATTATGCCAGGTAATGTAAAGAACAATCTCCGTACACTACAATTCAATGACCTCTGCCGACCGTACGTTGTTTTAAGCCCTGCCTCTTTATGCAAACTATGCACTACTTTCCAAGTCTCTACAAAATTTAATTACTAAAAAAAATAATAAGCTTCAAAACTTTTAATTAAAGATAAAGTTATAATCAAAAGTATTTGTATCAATTAAAAATTATAGAAAAGATACATGGTAATGCGCATAAAAGTTATATGTGTGCTTTGAGAGTAAGGCACTCTTTCGTCTGCAATCATCAATGAAAATGTAAACAGAAAACAAGAGTACCATGAAAATCTGTTCGGCCTGTAAAGGAGTAAAGACATGGAGACACATAAACATATCTGGAGAGGAAGAAGTGTTTTATAAAAAATTCTGTTCCTTATTTTGTGTTAATAAAGTTCAAGAGAATGTAATCATTTGCTACAATTGCAGATCATTTATGACAAGGGTCGACACTTTTGTGGCAAAGCTAAGATACAAATGTAATGGTGTACGCGAGAAAAAATACAGAGAAAATTATGAGACACCATCTCCTTAAAAATCAAAAATTAAATTGCAACACAAAATAGCATCCTCTGGTCACAATTAACTTAAAAAAGTCGTATACTATCAATAACAGTAACAAAGATACAAAACTCAAAAGTGAAAACCATAAAAAGAGACAACACACAAAACAAAATGATATACTTAAATAGTTAAATGAAATTATATCATGCTTTGGGACAGATATCTTAAAAAAATGTATTGGGATTAACTGATCTTTGTAAATATCAAATCCCTCCCCTTTCATTTTTATTGTTATGTTGTGAATTATAATTATCAGGTTGGGGCAACCACAAAATCAGGAACTATTCATCAAATTAGTAAGAATCCCTTATTTGAAATATTATTTGATAGTGCTATAAACATGATAAAAGTAAATTTTCTTATGAGTCTTTTCACTTAAAATGAAACAAATGTAACTGCTTCTTAAGAACTATATTTCTATATATGAGAAATTTAAAAGTTATTTGCCTTGAAAATTGCCATGTCATACTAAGTGTAGTGATACGAAGTAAGTACGGAACGGATGTGAGCTCTGCGCCGGAGATTGTATGAAGAAATGAACAGACATTAAGTAGAAGTCGACCATACACTCGACATCAACACTAGAAAACAAGAAAGGCATCGGCAATCGAATACTTGCCTTTGTTACTAATAAAGGCTTATTAGTTATGTAGTGACATCTTTGTCAACGGGGGCAACAACAATAGCGCTTTCTGGACAAAGTTCAAACCAAATCGTTTCTTTTATTAGTGATTTCGTTAGGATTGTGCCTGCTTTCATGAACTGTTTCTGAGCTACTCTATTTAACGATTTCTGCAAAAAAGTTGGCCGAATTATGTTGAACAATTATTAAGTAAGAATCATGTTCAGAAATATGTTAGAGTATAAACTTATTCACAAAAATACAGAGGTCAATGGTACGGAAAACGTTTTATTATTCCTTCAAAAAACAGATATAACAATTGGAGTTTATCAATTGAGGCAGGCACATAGGTATATCAAGAATCTATGAAACCATTTGTTCCAGACGTGCCTCGACCAAAATTAAAATTTATCATTCAGACATTTGGGAATAGGGTGAGAAAAGGTCTCGACAACATATTATCGTAGTTATGAGCGCTCTTTTTTAGTTGGAGGATCGAAAAAATATTCTCATTTACTTTTGATTACGTTCACCAGCCAGCTCAAACAAACTGGAATTTCTGCATATAGTTTAAAGATCCCCACATTCAAGTGCCTTTCTCATTGGATTCTCTATAATTGTAAAGTAAAATCACAATAATTCCGAACTCCGAGGAAAATTCAAAAGGGAATTTTCCTAATGAAATTGCTCAAACACATCAAACGAATGAATAACAACTGTCATATTCACGACTTAGTACGGGAATGTTAAAAATAGTGGATTAAACATGGCTTTATAGCTAAATAAACCCCTCACTTGTATAACAGTTGCTAAAATTCCATTATATTGAAAACTTTGTGTGAACAAAACACAGACAAATAAAGGTAAAAAAAAACAGTATATATTTGCTTATGGGCCAGCTGAAAGACGCCTCCGGGTGCGAGCATTTTTCGTTGCATTGAAGACCTGTTGGTGACCTTCTGCTGTTGTCTGCTCTATGGTCGGGTTGTTGTCTCTTTGGCACATTCCCCATTTCCATTCTCAATTTTATGTATAAATTTTATGTAAAATGTATAAAAATTGTAGTACAGCGGTCAACACTATTTAACATTCTTAATCAGTTTTTTAAACCAACAAATATTTAACAAAGAAAATCAAATTTACCAGAACACAACGACGGGATATACGAGTACAGAGCCCCGTTATATGTAACAAGGAATGAAACACATTCATACAGACACAACACTCCAGCAAGAACGAAAGTCCAAAATACAAAAAAAGAAAAGTATAGATTATTGTTTTTTTTTTTAACGTAATAATATCTTTATTGCATATTTGCTGTAACAATTTACTAAGTTTACAGCTTGTAACTTAGTATCCCTCATGTTAGTTTACCTAATAGTTTAGGGAAGCACTATTTGGTAAGATATAACTAATCCATAATATTAGTATCTATAGTACAATTGATTTCACAATTATATATTAAAATAAATATTGTGAATACACATACAGATCTTTGTTAAATAATTTCCTTCCCTATTTTTATACATTAACTTTTCCGGAATCTTTTCCGTTATCGATTTTATCTAATGATCCGTATTCCATTGAAAGAAATTGGGCATAGTTAGTGTTGTTTCAACAAGCATGTGCGTTATCGCATTATTGATTGTGTCTAAATATTCTTATATAAACAGGATTTAACTTATTTTATAAAATTTGGTAAGTATGCAATTTTTGTTTAAGTTTTTACTGATCTATTGTATGTCGTCGTGTATATGTATTACACAAGTAAGTCATTCATTTTAGCGTGCACAATTCACAATTTGTCTACACTAGAATAAATTATTAAATAATCGTGATTACACATGTTTATCTTTTTTTCCCCCTATAATGTTTATGAATAAAACAACAATATGTTCCATGTCGTTACTTATGCATGGTTGAACATTTTAACAAACATGCCAACATGCATGATTGAACTTGTGAATAAACATGACCATATATGGCTTGTAAACAATTAACAATTGTGTTTACAAATTACTATGTTTTAACTTTTTATAAAATAATGTTTCAAACATTTAAATTGATTTAATTCTGATTTTTTTTTAAATCTTCAATGAATCTATTTGTTTTTAGAATTGTCTTACTATTATTTTTGTTATTAAAATTGTTCATTTCAATAATATCTGAAATTTCTTTTTGGAAAATTTTCAAAATGTTTATTTTTTTTGTTTTCTTTTCTGAGACATAATATGCTTTATATAATGAAAAGGATATTATTGTTAGTATGTAGTTAATATCAAAGTATGCTGAGTCTTCAATTTTGTACCCTATTACTAGATTTTCAAGACTTATAATGTTTTTGTCTATACCTAGGGAGTTCATTAATTTCATTGCAATTTTTAGGAAGTCTGTATTAAATAAGCAGTTGACAAAAAAGTGTTCATAGTTATCTTTTTCTTTACAATGTTTACATAAGTTGTCTTCAGTAATTTTCCACTTTTTTAATAGTTCATTGCATGGCAGAATATAGTGAATAAGTTTCCATCTAAACATTTTTAATCTGTTATCAGTGAGATATTGAAAAATGAAAACAAAGTTATTTTTGAACTTGTAACTTAAATTTTTGTCAAATAATTTTTCCCACAACAGAAAGCCGTTTGGTTTTTCATGATTTTCTTTTAGTTTGAACATTTTATAAAGTTCTCTAGTGCTCGTTAATGGAGTTATTGTTGTGTACCTAATTTTTAAGTCGTTAACAACTTTAACTTTAGTTTTGATGGATTCTTCAGTACAAAGAATTAATTTCCAATTCATTGGAATAGCCTTTTTTAACATATATATTTGGTTTATCCAATTTTGTTTATATTTAAGCTTAGATAAGATGGTTGTTTCAGAGATTTTACCCTCTTCATCAATGATATCATTTATTGTAATTATATCACTTTTTATCCAATCGTCAAAGTTTAGACATTTTCTGTTAAACCTAATATTATCATTTCCCCACAAAACTTGTTTTCTAATTTCAAAAAATCTTTTGGGATATTTTGTGTTTCCTCCTTTTTCACTAATCCAATCTTTAATTAGTTGCTTGTAAAAGTCTGGCATATTTTGTAACTTATTTTTATCAATGTCTTTAATACTTTTTAAATTCATTTTGAATACAAGAAGATTTTTCCCTAATTTGTTGAAATAAAATTTTGGAATGATTGTCCAATTATCATTTTTATCTTCACTTAATTTTAAAATCCAGCTGATATGCAGTGATTTTATGTAAACATCAATGTCTGTCATTTTAAGTCCACCTTCCAAAAAATCTTTTGAAAGTGTGGATCTTTTTATTTTGTCTTTTTTGCCTTTCCATATAAAATTATATATCAAAGTTTTAAAATTTTGCAACATTTCTTTAGGAATTATAGTGTTTGATGCAATATATGTTAGGTTTGGCAAAACAAGTGATTTGATGATGACTATCTTTCCTATAATAGTAAGATTTCTTTTACTCCAATCAGTTATTATTTTTTTACATTTTAAAAGCTGTTTTTCAAAGTTTAATTTTTGACATTCTTGTTTATTGTGACCAAAGTAAATTCCAAGACTTTTAATAGGTGTAGTACACCAATTTATATCTTCACATTTATCACGACAGTGTTTCAATTGGCCTAGCCATATCCCTTCAGTTTTTGTTTTGTTCAATTTTAAGCCTGAGAAAGTACCAAATATTTCTATTAAATTAATTGCAAGAGTAACATCTTTTTTTGATTGAAGAAATAAAGTAGTATCATCTGCTAGTTGGCAAATTTTCAGAGTATTACTTTTTCCGTCTAGTTTTATTTCTAGTCCTTTTAAATTTTTATTTTCCCTTATCTTAATTGCCATTACTTCTACTGCTAGAACAAATAGTAACGATGATAACGGACATCCTTGTCGGATTCCACGTGAAGCACTGAATCGAGTAGAAACCCACCCGTTATTAATAATGCATCCTTTAATATCCGAGTACATTGTCTGAACCCACCTAATAAAATTATTTTTAAAGCCAAATTTCTTTAAAGTCTCAAACATGAAGTCCCATTCTAACGAGTCAAATGCTTTTGTAAAGTCAAGGAATAAGATTGCCCCATCTATTTTAAAAGTCTCAGAGTAATCTATTACATCTTGTATTTGTCGAATATTAAAACCAATATACCTATTTTTTACATATCCTTTCTGGTCAGTGTGTATAATTTTGGGTAGCAGGGGTTTTAATCTTTGTGCTAATGCATAAGCGAGTAATTTTGCATCATAATTTAAGAGAGTTATAGGTCTATAATTATCTAGTGAAAGAGGGTCATTTTTTTTATAAATTAAGGATATTAGACCTACTTTCTGAGTGTTTGATAGCTTTCCTTTTTCATAACAATAATTAAAAGTAGCTACAATAAAAGTTTTTAATTCTTCCCAAAATTTTCTGTAAAATTCAACATTTAATCCATCAAGCCCAGGAGCTTTATTTAGTTTCATTTTAAAAATTGCATCAGTACATTCATCAACAGTTATTTCCCCTTCACAAGTATTACTTTCAGAGTCATTTAATTTTTTATATTCTTTTAGAGATTCTAAATACTTTTTTGTTTCTTCTATCTCGGGATTTTTTGTAGAGTACAAATTTTTATAATAATTTGCTTCTAATTCTAATATTTTGTCTTGATCTCTTGTAATTTGACCCTTATCATCATATAATTGGGTTATTGTTTTTCTACTCTGTCTAGATTTTTCCATCCCTAGAAAATATGCTGAATTTTTTTCTCCCTCTTCAACCCATTTTACCCTTGCCCTTATTCGGTTACCTTTTATTTTCTCATTATAGAGTTTTCCTATTTCATTTTCTATATTTTCTACTTTCTGTACTAAATTGCTTTTGTTTTTGTCATTGCATGATGATTTGTCTATAATTTTATTTAATTCCGTTAACATTTTTTCCAACTGGCTGATTTGGTCTTTTTTATTTTTAGCTTTTATTTTACAATAGTTGATTGTCTGGTCTCTAACTTCAATTTTGAAATTGTCCCACA
The DNA here is from genome assembly GCA_037788925.1 of Mytilus galloprovincialis. Lineage (NCBI taxonomy): Eukaryota > Metazoa > Mollusca > Bivalvia > Mytilida > Mytilidae > Mytilus > Mytilus galloprovincialis. The sequence goes on from CM075332.1 coordinate 2,475,182, forward strand.
GAATGTCAAGTTCAGTTTTAGTTTTTGCCTTGTTTTTATAATTTTTTATTATATTATTAATTATTTCAATGTAGTCTTCATTTTGAAGTACACTACTGTTAAGTTTCCAGTATCCCCTTCCTTTTTGTCCTCTACTTAAATTTATTTTTAAGGAAACACAGTTGTGATCTGTGTATTGTAGTACTATTGGTCTTATATCACACGAAACACAGTTTTTGAATACCTCAGGAGCAATTAAAAAATAATCAATTCTTGTTGACTCCGATCTATCTTTTCTACTCCATGTATATTGAATTTTGTTTGGATTTCTGTTTCTCCACACATCACTTAGTTTAAGGGACTTTATAAGTTTATTTAAGTTGTGAGCAGGTTTTTTTTTATTTTGGTGCTTAGATTTGCTTTTTGAATCAATATGGGATAAAATTTCGTTAAAATCTCCTCCTAGAATTAATTGACCCAAACTTTTTTCTTCTATTACAGCATGTACAGTTTTAAAAAAAATATTTCTGCTTTTTGGATTATTTGGCGCATAAATGTTAGCTATTGTTATAATAGTGTCATCTATTTCAATATTAACAAGCAATAGCCTTCCTTCATTATCTTTATAGTCATCTATAATTTTAAAGTTTAGTTTTTTTTTCAGCCATATGGCAATTCCCCTTGAATTGCTGGAACCATTACTTAGTATAAGTTTGCCTTCAAATTCAGTATTTAAATGGTTTATCAAATTATCTGTAAAGTGTGTTTCTTGCATAAGAAGAATGTCACATTTTTGGGTTTTCGACCATTCAATCAATCTTTTTCTTTTATCAGGTTGTTGTAAGCCTTTACAGTTTACTGTACAGATATGAAGATGTTTGTTTAATACCATAGTTGGTGAGTATTTTTAATATTTATTTGTAACATCCATTATGCTTCAGTAAACTTAGGTAAATCCCCTTTGGAGTGTTAATAATTAGGTTACATTTTAGGTGACCTTCACAGAGACTATAAATAGACATTTTTCCAGGTGTTTTATTTTTAAAGGGACTTTTATTTATTAATCGACTTGTTCTTTGTATTATAAACATTATTAATTTTTTACCTGTACTTGTACTTTTTGTGTTTAAATTCAATCTACAAAAAGGATGATTTGTCCATCCTGCACATTTAATTTTACTGGTTTTACATGTGTTATTATGTAAAAAATAAGCATAGTTTATTTCTATTGAAGACATATAACTACAAGTTACATTCAAAAATGAGAAAAATGTGTTGTTTTCTTTGACCTCAAAGGTCATTATTTGGGTCATCCTTGTGACTTCACAAACAGTCATTGACATGTACATCATAACTTGAGTACACTCAGTGTCTGTTGGGCTCATATAAATATAAACACATATGTACTTCAATTTGAAATACATAATCAAAACATATTTAAAAAGAACTATTTGTATATACACATGCTTGCATATACATATACATGTATAACAAATAAAAACAATTTTGTTATAAGTACAAAGCATGAGAATCAGTTTTGTTAAAATATTTGTATTTATAGAAGTGGTATGTTGGTTTAAATTTTTCATTATAACCACATTTACTTTTACAAAGTTTAACTTTTGGGTTTTGAATATTTCTAGGATTGAATTTTTGACAAATAAAATATATTGTAAAATTGTTTGCTTGAAGATTTCTATTTTTTGCTTTATTGCCAAAATGTGTTTGATTAAACATTTCTTATCTTTATTTTTAGGATAAGAAGATGGTGACCGATTTTGACTGGTCCTCACTGAACATTGGCTTCCAAAAAGTTGAAACCTCATCAGATATGGATAAAATGTGAAAAGCTCAATATGTACAGACAGAACAAATATAATTATGTACAACTGCATTTTAAAAATTTTTTTTTTTTTTTTTATAATATATAATAAAATAGGTTTAATACAATATTACAGTGTTCACTAGTATTGACTGCTAATTACACTTAGACAGATTAATTATTTTTTTTTCGTGGTTCTTGATCGTTTTGTACTATTATTTGTAGCACCATCATGAAGTTTTTCTGTAGGGGTAACTGGTGACTTTTCAAGTCCACTGCTAGTTGTTGCTTTCACTGGGGTATCATGATTTTGGCGTTGAGACGAAGATTGAGTAGTTGTGAATTTGGTGATTTGTTGTTGTTCGGAGTTTTTGTTTGGAATTCCATTAGATTTGTTCGCTGTGTTTGCAGGTTTGTTATTTTCTCTGCGAGCAGGTATGACTTTTGGTCTAGCTGCTTTTAAATTGGGAATATCATCGAGCAGTTCACTATTGTTGGTGACAATCTCTGTTAGGATTGATTGAGATTGTTGCAGCTCTGTTTCAATGGATGTAGTTGGTATTGCTTCAACTATGTCTACTGGTGATTGTGTAGCCTCCGGATCTTCATTTTCCTCTGACTGAGGTTCTGCGTAAGCTTCACAATGATCGTTTTGATCTTCATCATGTACGCTAGAGTTTTCTTGTTCATGATCATGATTTGAGGATAAATCGCTTGTACATTCGTTTTGTCTGTGGCCTGATTCTCCACAGCTTCTGCATTTCCAATCATTTTGGCAGTCTCTGGTTTTGTGACCAGTTTCCATACATTTATTACACTTGATATTGTCGTTCTGTTGCCCTTTGTAAAGTACTGTGGCTCTGTATTTCCCAATGGGTATAGATTTGGGAATTGCCTTAGCTAATGGGCCATCACAGATGACAATTCGATCTCCTGTCTGACAGTCGGTGATTTGATATTCGAATCTAAATCTTTCCCTGAAGTGTTTAAGAATTGTGCAGTTGTACCCCTCTAGCGCTCTCAAAATTTGTCCATCATCCGCTGAGAGCGGTACATCTTTTACACGTATTTTGACATCTGTAGAATTTTCTTCAAACCGAACGCGGGGATTTCTAGAATATATGAATATAGATTTCCCCCGAAGCTCAAGCCCGTCAGAAAGCAAACATTCTGTTTCTTTTTCTGTATCCAGGTATATCCGCCATAGACCTCTTATCCTTTGAAGACCCTTGATCGATCTTCTAGGTACTACTGCACCTATGGCTTTGTACATTTCATCAATTGTCAGATACAAACTTTTTAAATGTGGTTTTGGTATATCTCCAAATACATCAGATTCTTCAATGAATACTGGCTTAACTGAGGATATAGAATCATCAGATTGATCAAATTTAGGACCGTTTTTGAAGGCTTCGGCATACGACGCCATATTGGTTTTTTCTTGAGTGTCAGATTTGGTCATAGTTTACTCACCAATAGTGATATTTCAAGATAAATTCTCGAAAAGTTGGTGATAAACCACTAAGGGAATGTTTTTGTTCCTAATTGAATACTTTTCGTAACCAGTAAGAATGTCTAAATAAACTAAATACACAATTTCTCTGGAGCTATTTACAGACCCATTACCGTGGTTAGGGGTCGTCAGTATAGATTATTGTGCACAATTACGGGGTTGACAACCACAGATATCACCAAAAAAAAACTCAACAATAAAAATAATTTTAAAGAAGACAGATAAGGGGACGACCATTTGATATTCTGGGGGCGGGGGGCAGGAGGATTTTGAAAATAGATAACTTGGCCTTGATAATCACAAAAATAAATGGTTTGTTCTGTGGTAGTTTGAAAATAAATTACCTGACTTGCAATTTCTTGAAAATAAATAACTCAGCAGGTCTAATCGAAAGTATGAGATGGCACCAGATTCTTCATAAATTCATCTTTTTCCCCAAAAAAATCGGGAAACTCTTCCCAATTTTTTTAATAATAAAAGTATAAATGTTATTTAAATATACTTGAAGTGTCTGAAAATTGGTTTCATTTATCTTGAGGTATATATTGTCTCAGAAACCTTACCTCACTTTTATTTTATTACAGGGCCGTAACTACATTGAGGCAAATGCCTCATGTAGGAAATTTAAAAATCAAATGCTTGTCTCCATATCAAATTGTGTTCACAGCGAGTGCCTTGCCAGAAGCAAGTTCTGTTTTCCCTCAGACGTAGCCCTGATTTTTCGGGATCAATGTTTCTTATTTATTTGTCTTTTGTTCATTGATTGCCCTTCTGTATTCTGTTAGTGTTGCATTCCTTTTGTAATCTAGTAATTTTGTTATGAACTTGATCATGAGTTTAAAAAAACAGCAGCCACAGACTTAACTATGTGAATTACATTTTTGCTTTATCATGCACATTGGTCTTTTGATGTTGTCCCTAGAAACTTAAGTCTTACACTGAATTTATACATTGTGCTTTGAGACCAAAATATTGTCAAAAAATTATTAAAACAAAACTTGCATTTTCAGATTATAAAAGGGTCTTCGGAACACCCAGAAAGCATGATTTTGCATCATTTGTTCTATAGCTTCTTGGGCCTGCAGTGGCTCCAAAACACTTCAAAAAAAATTTTGCCTCGTTCCGCTCGGCCAAATATGTTTGCCAATACTTTTAAAAGTGGCTAGTTACAACCAAACTTTAATAGTATGTATGTATGCAATGCTTGTATATGCAGTTGGGAATATAAAGAGATTCCTTTCTGCAGAGGATTATGATTAATTCTGATTAAATGGTACATAATGACTTTACTATACATGTATTAGTTATAATAAACAAATCATTTAAAAATTGTATGTTTTCGAATATCATAAATATAGTTGTGAAAATGAATAATCAGTCCCTTGCTTTAATGAAAATGAAAAATCTTGTTTCAATAGTGCAGAAAATGAATAATCTGTCCTCTTAGTTTACGAAAATAAATAACCGATCAAAAACAAATCCTCCTGCCATAGCAGTACCTTGTCAACGAACATGAATGTGAGACATTCAAAGTAAAAAAAATCTCATTTGCGTTCAAAACACATTGCTGATGACGTAAATAATCGATTAAACGTCACAATACCATATTATTATAATTTTCGCCTCTGACAACGAAATGTCATGATATGTAACATGATTACTTCTGTGATATAAGCCAAGTCACCTACAAACCATAAGAGCGTCCTTCATACAGCCTACAAATGTATAACAGTCAAATTACCTAGATCGTAGTCGTCTAATCTTAACCTCAGAAGACGGATCAACGAAAGATATAAACGCAAACTATCTGTGTCAGATCGTTACATCACAAATGCCTCCGGCGTGCCATAAAACATATGCTTGGATGAAAAATAACAAAACAAATGTGTGTCAAAAAAACGGGCTGCGAATTTTCCTACAAGCTATTGATCATCCATCATGATCAATTTGTTCATAAACCAACGTCTCCAACCTACTTATCATCTCTTTTTCTTTGTCTTTCTTTTTGTTTGTGGATTTTTTTTTTTTTTTTGGAAATATTTTTTACCAAGAATGTGTCCATAGTACACGGATGCCCCACTCGCACTATCATTTTCTATGTTCAGTGGACCATGAAATTGGGGTCAACACTTTAATTTGCAATTAAAATTAAAAAATCATATCATAGGGAACATGTGTACTAAGTTTCAAGTTGATGTAACTTTAACTTCATCAAAAACTACCTCGACCAGAAACTTTAACCTGAACTTTGCACTATCATTTTCTATTTTCAGTGGACCATAAAATTGTGGTCAAAACTATAATTTGGCATTCAAATTAGAAAGATCATATCATGGGGAACATGTGTACTAAGTTTCAAGTTGATTGGACTTTAACTTCATCAAAAACTACTTTGACCAAAAACTTGAAGCGAACGGACGAACGGAGGCACAGACCTGAACACATAATGCCCCTCTACTATCGTAGGTAGGGCATAAAAATGTCAGTATTCACCTCAGAAACTAACACAACCTTTCAATATATTGATAAAGAAGGGATATAGTTACAATACTATTGTCAGGTCATTAAAGATTGCATATTTTGGCGTTACTATTGATTCACTTATAGGGTCTTTGCATCGGAACTAAACACATATGTAACAAGGAATGAACTAAATCTTCTGACATCAGACTCGGACTTCTGTTGAACTATTTTTTTTCAAATGTGCGTATTGTTATGCGTTTACTTTTCTACAGTGGCTAGAGGTAAAGGGGAGGATTAAGATCTCATAAGCTAGCTGTTAGATAACTGCGAGTACTCTCGGGTCTGTTTTTGTGTCGGGATGTATAAGTACCCGGCCACGTCCACTTGTAAATTTTACCATTTGATGAGTTAAGCCTTTTTCAACTGATTTTTATAGTTCGTTCTTGTGTTATAATGCTTTACCACTGTCCCAGATCAGGGGGAGGGTTGGGATCCAACTAACATGTTTAACCCCGCCACACAACTTTTGTATGTGCCTGTTCCAAGTCAGGAGCCCGTAATTCAATGGTTGTCGTTTGTTTATGTGTTACATGTTTGCTTTTCGTCTTTTATAGCTGACTATGCGGTGTGGGCTTTGCTCATTGTTAAAGGCCGTACAGTGACCTTTAGTTGTTAATGTCTGTCGTGTTGGTCTCTTGTGGACAGTTGTCTCATTGGCAATCATATCACATCTTCTTTTTTATATTAACCCCGCCGCATTTTTGCGCCTGTCCCAAGTCGGGAGCCTCTGGCATTTGTTAGTCTTGTATTATTTTAATTTTAGTTTCTTGTGTACAATGTGAAATCAGTATTGCGTTCATGATCACTGAACTAGTATATATGTGTTTAAGGAACAGCTGAAGGACGCCTCCTGGTGCGAGAATTTCTCGCTACATTGAAGATCTATTGGTGACCTTCTGCTGTTGATTTTTCTATGGTCGGGTTGTTGTCTCTTTGACACATTCCCCTTTTCCATTCTCAATTTTACATTTATTAAAAAAAAAACAGTTCTTGGCATGACACGGGTAATGTTTTTCTCATATATGTTATGACGGTATGATACTAAACCCCTAACGGGAAGGATTGGGCCTGATATTCATATGATGAAATCATAATCTTTCAATCAGTTTAATTGAAGTCTGGAGCTGGCATGTCAGTCAACTGCTAGTAGTCTGTTGTTATTTGTGTATTATTGTCATTTTGTTTATTTTCTTTGGTTACATCTTATGACATCAGACTCGGACTTCTCTTGAACTGAATTTTAATGTGCGTGTTGTTATGCGTTTACTTTTCTACATTGGCAAGAGGTTTAGGGGAGAGTTGAGATCTCAAAAACATGTTTAACCCCTTGTATTACTTTAATTTTAGTTTCTTGCGTACAATTTGGAGTGTCGTATGGCGTTCATTATCACTTAAATAGTATATATTTGTTTAGGGGCCAGCTGAAGGACTCCTCCTCCGGGTGCGGGAATTTCTAGATACCCCATTTCCATTCTCAATTTTATTAATTTAATAAAATTTGTTTTCCCCGACTCTCTTATTTTTTTATGCACTTTTTGTGTCCCTTTCGCCCTTTACCCTATACAATACCTCAATATATATGGACTTAAATGTATAGCGGCTCACATATCCAAGGCAAATGTGATGTTATAAAAACGCCAAAAAAAATCAATTTATCTATGGCAGTTTTTTGTTTCTCCAAATCTATGGCAGATTTTGAAATTGCGTTATTTGCCGTGAGAAAGAGTAACATACAACCTCACATTAAAATATCGCCATACAAATCGTCGCCGTGGTTAACATGGAGGAACACATAGCGTTGCAACTACCATAGCAAGGAATGCTCTCCTCACTTGTTAAATCCTGCGTTTATAATACACAGGAAAACGGTTTCCGCTTTTCCTCTAGAAAAATTTGTTTAAGAAAGATGTGACTGTTATGAAATGAGAAATCAATTTACTTAATAGAGAACTCAAAATGTTAAACACACCAATTTGTCTCGTCCGTTAATGTTGAAACAAATAACACTGCAAGCGTCCACAGTGCTTTTCTGTCTAAGCTAGGAATGATTAACAATGACGTACACGAACCAATACCTTTCAAGAGCTATACGACTTAAAAGACGTAAAATAATAGACAAATTATATAATAAATTGAGAATGGAAATGGAGAATGCGTCAAAAAGACAACAACCCAACCATAGAGCAGAAAACAGTCAAATGGCCAGTAATAGATATCCAATGCAACGAGAAACTCGAGCACCCGGGTGCCGTATACGGTGCAGGAAATGCTTACCCTTCCGGAGCACCTGATTTCACTCCCGGGTTTTAGTGGAGTTCGTGTTGTTTCTTAATTATTATTTATAACTGTTGATGTAAATGTCCTTTGGTTTTATTGAGTCTTTGTTTACTCCTTGATTTATCGTTATTGTCATGTTCACTTAAACTTACGAAGATTAAGCCTTAGTTTCTACAAATATCCTTTATTTATAAAAGTTTGTTTTATAATGCATGTAATGTACCTTAGTATTGACTACTGAAATGTTAATACCTTTGTGACCTGATGTTCCACTAATAGCGATATCAGCTCTGTGCATTAAAAAAATGGAACGACTCATTTATGCAAGTAGTTCATGTAGTTGTATGAATTAATAATTTATTTTAAGAGTGTATTTCTAATTGGTTAATTCAATTAAATAGATATATCAAGCGATCTACCTTGCTGAATACTAGAGGTGTTGATATGATATGGAAGAAAGACTATTTTAGAAGGGCCGTTGTGCCGGTAGAGGTGTCGTAATGAACGTATTATTGAGTGATAATTTAACTATAGTTGTAACATTACGATAAGTATGATTTATGGTCACTTTAAAAATAAATGTTCTTTCGATCGGCAGTAAAAAAAACCTTTTCCAAAGTCGGGCGTTTGTTTGGTTTAGTGGGATTTTTAAGTACGCAGTCAAGTCCAATCAGGATGGGAAAGTCAAAGACGATGTTTCGTTTAAAGAGACTACCACGATCACTGTACGGTAAGATCCCTTGCAATTTTAAATGGATAGTTGGTGGCATGTTACAATTTTGCTTTCTCTCAACATGCTCGAATATTTCAATGTCGGTTCAGCTTCTCCGATCTTCATATCGGATGACCTCTCATACAGGACCTATCAATTGTATTTACTAATTTGCGTTCGCCCTGAACATGCATACAAAATAAAGTAGGACATAGAGCGACTTTCAATCAATAAGAATATGAAAGCGACCACTGTTATATGCATCTGATTATTAATTCGAAACAACAATTAATATACTAACAAATTAAGTTAACGCTATATTATTATGTTACTGAATTTCAACTGTATAGGAAGCTAGACGCGTCATTTGTATAATCCTGGTACGTTTGATAACTATTACACCACTGGGTCGATGCCACTGCTGGCGGCCGTTTTAATTTTTCGAAAAAAAAAAATAAGTTTTTAATATCACAGAAATAGATTACCATAGCCGAATTTGGCACAACTTTTTTTGGATTTTTGGTTGTCCATGCTCTTCAACTTTGTACTTGATTGGCGTCATAACTACTTTGATCTGAGCGTCACTGATGAGTCTCCTGTATAAAATTATAATCATGGTTCTTTTGATAATTATTCTAAATGAACAGTTGGGTTATACCCTAATTGATTGTTTAAATATTTTAAATCAGTTAGTGTATCGAAGGCACAAGTCCATAAATGCTTGTAATGTCCAACTTCTGTTTTATTTTCAACTTATTCATATTATTGAGTTAGTTTAAATTTCAGTTTAAAGTGTTAGTAATGATTGTAAACTAATGTTACATTTCAACAAGACACGAGGCTGAGAAACATAAATTTGCTCAAACGGTCTTCCATGGTCAATAAAAACTTGGCAAAGTCTAGCGTGGTCGTTTATTAGATGTGTGGGATGTACAAGTACGCTGCCACGACCTGTGTTGAGGCGTTTTATAACCTGTTCCAACTTTGAGAGGCTGTTAGATGACTGTGCAAGAAAAAATATTCACCCTGTCCATTTTTTTCCAAAAAACTTCCATTATAGGACCTAGTCATCGAATTGATTGTTATTGTGTTCTCGTCCTGCACATGCATGCAATTTGTGTCACTGAAGGGTAAGCAATCACACAATTTAAAAAACGAAATATTTAACGAATTTCTGTATTTTTTTTTCATTTTTGGAAGTTTGAATCAAATGACCTTATTTTAATGGATTTGATCTTAATAGGTTGAATAGTAATATTACAGATAACTAAATATCCTTACTTCAATATGGCAAATGTTTTGCACGAATCTAATCATGGGTACAGCACTACGTGTGACTAAAAACCTGTCAATTTCTATTTGTTCCATATGTAATTACCTGAATAAAAAGTAAAATCGCTAAAATACTACATATAACTGTATAATGCAATAAAGATTATTAATATAACCAAGGAATCTCCTAATAATATCCAAGATGGATGATATAATTCATATATATATTTTTAACCGGATTTTTGTGACAAAAATGTCGGTTATTGATTTGGGGATGTACGGCGGGCGGGCGGCAATCAAATGTTGTCCGTGCATTAACTCATGAACCGTTCAATGAAAGCTTTTAAAATTTTAATATGTTGTTACTGACAACTAAATGAAGGTCAAGTTCAATAATGGCGATTTTGACTTTTACCGTTCAGGAGTTATGGTTCTTGAAAGATTGAAAAATGAAGTTTCCAGTCGTGTCCGTGCATGTACGCATGAACTGTTCTACTAAAGCTTCCCAAATTTTAATATGTTGTTACTGATGACAAAATGGAGGTCATGTTTAATAATGACGATTTTGACTTTTACCGTTCGGGAGTTATGGTTCTTGAAAGATTGAAAAATGGAGTTTCCAGTTGTGTCCGTGCATTTACGCATGAACTGTTCTACCAAAGCTTCCCAAATTTTAATATGTTGTTACTTATGACAAAATAGAGGTCAAGTTCAATAAAGACGATTTTGACTTTTACCGTTCAGGAGTTATGGTTCTTGAAAGATTGAAAAATGGTGTTTCCAGTCGTGTCCATGCATTTTCTCATGAACCATTCAACCAAAGCTTTTGAAATTTTTATATGTTGTTACTGATGACAAAATGGAGGTCAAATTTAATAATAACGATTTTGACTTATACCGTTCAGGAGTAATGGTTCTTGAAAGATTGAAAAATGGAGTTTCCAGTCGTGTCCGTGCATTTACGCATGAACTGTTCTACTAAAGCTTCCCAAATTTTAATATGTTGTTACTGATGACAAAATAGAGGTCAAGTTCAATAAAGACGATTTTGACTTTTACCGTTCAGGAGTTATGGTTCTTGAAAGATTGAAAAATGGAGTTTCCAGTTGTGTCCGTGCATTTTCTCATGAACCATTCAACCAAAGCTTTTGAAATTTTTATATGTTGTTACTGATGGCAAAATAGAGGTCAAGTTCAATAATGATGATTTTGACTTTTACTGTTCAGGAGTTATGGTTCTTGAAAGATTGTAAAATGACGTTTCCATTCACGTTGTTGCATTTACTCATGAACCATTCAATCTAAGCATTTTAAATTTTTATATGTTGATACTGATGACAAAATGGAGGTCAAATTTGATGTTGACAATTTTCACTTTCACCATTCATCAGTAATGGTTCTTGTGATATTGCCAGGACACAAATAAATATTAATAAATCCGGTTTGCTGTCGTTGTGACAGCCTCTTGTTAACATTTCAAACCAGAAATGTTACATTCCAACATTGTGCATATATTGAAGGCTCTGTATTAAATAGTTTGTGTATAATGAACAGCGCTTTGTAAAAGTGAATAAAACTGACATAAGAAACGCGCGTTTCGTCTACAGAAGACTCATCAGTGACGCTCAAAATATTTATAAACCCAAACAAGTAAAAAGTTGAAGAGCATTGGGGATCCAAAATTCCAAAAACACGGGGTCTATCCATATCGGATCCTTTACGCGCAATTCAGCGGTACGCGGCTCCTTTGTGAACAGATAACGGTTCCTTGCCGTAAAAACAACGTGATGTTCGAAAGTGATGGATAACAACAAATCAGAGAGGTATTTTGTGTTAAATTCTTAGTTTACGGAACTTTGAAATTCTGGAAAGTGATGTATAGGCTATTCCATGGCAAGGTTTTGAGGTTCATGGCAGGTATCAAGTCTGTAGGACAGGTTGTGAACATCCCGTCATCTAAAGGAGAATATAACCCACAAGATACGCAGATAAACTGTGCTGTACCAAGCACCGTCTCAATATCAAAGTTTGATATGACTGAAACTAAGATCCCTAGGGAGTTACCGCCAGGTATAATAAATCAGGCAATAGAACTTAAGTCATCAAATCAAACCGCTTACGTACTTAGTGTCGATGGAAAAAAAGTAGCTACTGGTCTGAACGCAACAAATGGAGACCATTGAAATTGAAACAACTATTGCTGAATGGAATGAAATACAAAAAGACGAGTAAATAAGAAAGATAGAGACTATTGTTAAAATTGTATCATTTCGTCTTAAAGATCTGCGAAAGTTGCTTGTAAGTCAGCAGCTAGCGCTTCGTAAGTTTAGGCAGGAAGCTGGTGATAACTGGCGAAGCTCTCGTTTTGTTTATGCTATCAGTAGCGTGCAAGCTAGTATATACCAACTTAAGGCCATTGTTAAACGTCTTTTAGACGCAAATAATTGTCTTTTAAAAGAAGGGTCTAATCTAGTAGATTCTTGTGGAGTGTTTGTTGTTGGAAACGAACTAGATGTTTATGCCCAGAATAACATGGTAACTCTTAAAGAACCAGAGGATCTACCTGAACAGTTTACTGATGATATACGCTACATCAAACAACGAACAGAGAAATGGTTCACGAAACGAAAGGATTTCAAACTTACAGGTAGCAAACTATATGAAGGGCTCGGTCTAGACACGCTAAAAGGCTTACAAAAACATTTTGACAAAGTAGTTAGAAACATAGAAATCGATGAAGAGATATCTGATGAAGTGAAGAAACGTATGGAACATGGCACACAATCTGAAATACACGCAGTTGCGACACTGACAGGAAAGGTTTTGCCATTTTTCAGCCCAGGTTTAAAGTACATAGAAGGTGCTCATGTCATATCTGTTGAAGCTGAACCATTCATATTAGTTTCTCCTGATGGCAGTGTTGGACATATTAATATGGAATCAGGAGGTAGTCCGTTTGTACCAAATCCTCTGTATGGATGTGAGTTTAAGTGTCCTTCGGCAGCTGACTTTAAAACGCCAGTTCACTATGAAATTCCGATAAGGTATGTATATGTTGATGTTATATTTGAGAAATTGTCTTTGTTCCTTTGTGATACTTACATGTATATAATCAAATTGTGGATTGTCGATTGTCAATTGTTACTTCGGGATAAATCCTCGGAGCTATTTTTATTCCTTTAATTTTCATGAAGGACGGGGTCAGTAGATTAAACAAGGTTTTCCTTGCCATATATATGCATTGATCGGTTCATCATTGTCTCCATCTCTTAATTTTAGTATGCTTATTTGGTTTCCACGTCTATTGAACAGTTGCATATATGTTTATACTCGGAATAGCCGTACCGTGACCTATAATTGCTTATATTTTGGATGGACTCATTGGCAATTATACCATATCTTTTTTTGTGTTCATAGTGTAGAAAAATTGTAACCCAGTAGAATATTGTACATTGCCAAGTTTATTTGAATTTCTATAGTGTTTCTGTTGATAAACGATTCACTTAACTGATTATGCTTAGTGCATACATCGGTACATATCAAACTATGCCAATAGTAAATGTGAGACAATTTGGTCTCAGTGACTCTCAGTAATGAAAACTTTACTTTTCCAAACATATATTTAGGGAATATTTTTATGCTTTCTTCTTTTCATTGAATTTTAAATAGTCTGCTATCAACTTTTTCAGCGCTGTTGCCGAATTGTCATGTGAGATTTTGTCATTTGTATTTTTTCATTTTTTTTTTCAGCCAGGCGAGGAATGCAAGTTTATCTGATAAATTAATGATAATTTTATACTCAGTAGTTAAACTCTGGTACAATATGATATTTTTTATTTATATTCAGATATATTCCGCAAGTTCTTTCTGAAATGGTGTGTTTAAAGACAGATAAGCTTTGGTATCTTTGCTGGACTGAAGAATCATCGACAATTATCCGGGTAAGATTTGATTAGAATTGGTGGTTGCTTATGTTAAATGAAGCAAAATCTCTGTACAAAGAAGGAAGTTCTAAAAGACCAACAAGAACATCTGCACTGTCCAAGGAAATAAAAACAAAACTGCACACATTTAGAGATGAATGTACTGAATTTATTTGTGAAGTTCCATCGATCAAAGCAACTGCTTGTTCACTTTCACAAACGAATACTGTCTTGCCCTATGTCTTTCCAGTCGCACATGACGCAATATCATCGTCATTCAAGGACATCGCAGTTCTCTTGTCGGAAGTTAAGTCCACTTTGAAAGAGGCATATGAAATTTACAGACGCAAAGCATCGGAGGTATTAGTATGGCTATTGAGTGACACAGACAGAAATTATAATCCAGAGGTACCGAATTCAATTCCAATAGCGTACGCTATGAAAGGTTACAGCTTAACGACAACTACAATGCGTGCTATGCATAGTGGTATTTTACAAACATGCTACGAAAAGAATGTGGATGTACTTTGTAGTTGCTTCGATGGCCAGTGGATTAAGCTTGCAACCAGAGACATTAATAACAATCCTCTTACATTGTTACAGCTACAACGAGACGTTTGGGATAAAGCAAGAAAAGAGACAAGGGATGGTATTATAAGTAAGTTATCAACCTCTTCAATGGTTAGAAAGATGAATGAAGATGTTGTTATACACAAGTCTAGCACAGGGTCATTATCTATTTCATGTGCAGTATATAGAAAAGTACTAATAGCAATGAAAAAGCAAAGAAATACAGTTCAAGAAAACGATTCTGATGGTGTATTGTCAAGTGTTCATACATCTACAGATGTATTGGCATGCCTTCCAGACGAGGCGCTTGATGTTCTAATTGAAAGTGATGAAACGGCAGCTGTTTTGATGCATGATAATGAAAATGCAGATAACAATAGCAGTGATGAACAACAGACTGATGAGGTATTAGGGACACAAAGAAACCCACAAGAAATGGTCATTGAGAATTCAAAGCAACCAAGAGTTTTATCAGATGACATTTTCAAACAAATTGTTTCATCTTTAAAGATTCATCCTAAAGCTAGTGTGTCAAAACGATGGAAAGACAAAACGTTTGCCGATTTAAAGGTAATTGTTCAAGACTCAACCAAGTTGCAAAAATTGACACATGATGAACTCAACATTATCATCGGAAGTACAGTTTTTCTTCATAACCAAACTGTAAAAAAATCTTGGCGGCTGCAAGAAAAGTGTAATGCCATTAGTAAGCTTATCGGTGACGGGGTTCAAATAGAGAAAGAAAGATTTGTTAGGTCAATGACATCACTAGCAGAATGTGCAGCACGTACTTTGAGATCATCGAGTAAATGTAATTCTAAGGTGATTCCTAAATACTTGTTAAATATAATATATGCTACTGTATTATATCCCGATTCCAAACGTGAATGGTTGCAGATATCACCTTTCAGTCCAGACACTGAGCTAAAAGACGCTAGAAAAACAGATTGGTTTTCATATCCCGAGTTTTCATCTGAAAGACAAAGGTTTGAGCCAAAGTGTGTAGATGCACATCATCTTTTAGTTAACTTGAGAGTAAAAGTCTGCAAGGATGGGTTACGAGGAGTTCGAAAGAAAGCTTGGTTGGATGTTGCAGAACATCATAGTGATATCATAAGCAAAAGTCTGGTCGAAGACCTAATTGATAAGCAAAATAATGCGTATGCATTGCGAACATTTTCTGTTGACGTGGCTATTGCAATGCGACAAATGCAATACGACGATGAGGCAGCATTCTGTGATATAGTCAGAGAATGGTATGAATCGGAAGATGCCCCAGGAATATCAGCAGTTGAAAGGACTTTGAGAAGACTTCGAATGAAAGATTTCCTTCTAAAAGATGTAGACTTTGGATCATTCCCTATTTACGGGATGTACATCAATGGGTTCACAAGAGCCTCGTTTGAAGGTTTCTTACAGAAGATCGACACAAATATACAACTGTATGCAATTGCAAAGTCCGGAACCTACAATCAGAGAGCAATTTCCAGTTTAGCCAACGAAACTTTTTTTGGAGAATTAAGTGACATGGACGTAACTCGGCTAGGCTGTCCAAAGGCAATTAATATCCCACGTCTAATGTCAATTCAGCATTACAGATGCGATCCATCTGACAGGTATTTAGATTGTCATTTTACTATAATCTCTAAGGTACATAATTAGGGCCCCGTCTTTAGGCGGGTCGCCCTATAGTGATCAGTCAGTCTGTCTGTCCGTCCGTCCGTCCGTCCGTCCGTAACACTTTAACTTTGTGTCCGCTCCTTATCTAGAGAACCATTATGATTTCATACTTTATACTTTACATGTTTATTAACCACCACTAGAGGGCGTGTCATGATGTATGTACAACTTCCTAAGTCAAAGATCAAGGTCAAAAACTGGTTTCAGTTGACAACCCCGTGTCCTGTGGTGAAGATCGTGTCCGCTCCATATCTAGATAACCGTTATGATTTCAAAGTTTATACTTGACATCCATTTTAACCACCACCAGAGGGCGTGTTCTGATGTTAGTACAACTTCCTAGGTCAAAGGTCAAGGTCAAAAAAACTTTGGTTTCAGTTGACAACCCCGTGTCCTGTGGTGAAGATCGTGTCCGCTCTATATCTTGAGAACCCTTATGATTTCAAATATTATACTTGACATCCATTTTAACCAACACCAGAGGGTGTGTCATGATGTATGTACAACTTCCTAGGTCAAAGGTCTGTCTGTCTGTTGGTCTGTCCATCGCTAACAAATTTGATCAACTTATTTACCCCACGCTATTGACAGCGGGGCCCACAGAGATGGCTCCCATCTCAATGGTATCTAGTTAATTTTACTAATAAAATATATTCAGCAAGCAGCAGGTGAGCGGAACAGGTTCACATGGGCTAAAGATTACTTATACAACACTTTAAAATATCTATTACAGAATGTTGCGCATAAAGACCACAAAGAAATCTGTATACCCTGTACACTTACTGATGAATGCAGAAGATGAAGTAATTGATGAATCTATCTCTTCCACAGTAAACTCGGTGACATTCGGCACAATACTCTTTAGGTTGGTTGTAACAGTCTTCATATTATATGTGTGAAATTCGTTTTTATACCAATCAACGATAGTAGAGGGGCATTTTGTTTTCTGGTCTTTGCATCGTATGTATGTTCATCCGTCTATTTGATTGTCCGTCCTATTCTTAACCGGTGAAAGTTTTTGATAAAGTTGTAGTCATATCAATTTGAAACTTGGTACACATGGTCATTATAATTGTTTATATTTACGACATTTGATCTTTAAGAGAGTTGTCTCATTGACAATCATATCTTATTATGTTTACATTCAGAAAGAAATAGAAGGGGATATTATATTATATTACTTTCTGCATTTTACAGCTATAAGAATCGAGTATGTACGTTTGGACGAAATCTTTTGTTACCTTCCTTGTTAGCTGATGCATGAATTTTACCTATAAATACCCTTCTTTGAGCGTAGACTAGTCCGACAAATAACCAATCTTTCTGTCTATTGGACTTAACTAATCAGAAAGAAGGGGGTTTATAGGTAAACTTACAATGAATTCACGCATCAGCTAACAAGGAAGGTAACAAAAGATTTTGTCCAAACGTACATACTCGATTCTTATAGCTGTAATTGTTTGCAAAGCACTATTTTAGTCATGTTACCTAAAACCTAAATATTCAATTTTACTTCATAAATAAGTTCATCTCCTTAGATTTCTTAAACAATAATATTAATTTTGTTGATGCACATCACGGTATAATGTTCGTAAACGCTCTGTTTTTGGTTCTCCCTTTTACAAGTCTCAGAGGGAAACATGGTCGTTTGCACAAGAAAGAAAAAGGGGATTATTATTTTTATTCAAATTGTACCGTTTGAAATTACATATTTTAAAATCATGGTAGGTCAACTACATGTATGTATTGTTGTATGATTTTTTTTAGAGATCACTCCGTTGACACAGCCATGAGAAAAAGAAGAAAACAACGAAAAACAAAACGATGTGATGTGTCGAAGCCAAATGAAGTAACAAGAGGATGCTTACCAGTACGACAACACCATAAATGTGACGAGTCGAAAATTTTGCCTACTAAGAGACTTAGAATTGAATTAGAAGATATTTGAGGCAGTTTTAAAACACTATCACATATTGATGTAATGTAAAACAAAACAATAAATCCTAAAAAAAGTCTCATAAATATTTGGTATTCGTGTGTTCTATCTATTTTCTGTGTCTGATATGACCCGATACAATCCAATTTTGGCGTTTGTTTCCCTGAACTTTCTATTTTGCAGAATTTTATATTGGGTGGATATTATCCTGCATGCTTTTAGAATGTGAATGCCATCATTGGTCAGCATCAATCTTGTAAATTCAAATAAAAAACGGACTACTGATTCCTGAGAAATGGTCCCTGAGATGTCTGTTTTAAATTTCGTGGTTATTTGCATAATGTGGCTAATACATTGAATAATAGAAACATCTTTATTTTGGAAATTAATTAAACAAAACAAAACAACGCATATCATTTTAAATGTATTCTTACAAAAAATAACAAGAACGAATCAGCACAAGAAAAAACCCATGCACTGTGTCAGAGCTATCGCTGTAAAATACAAACAAAAAAGAAAACAAATGCACTACAAGCTATTGCTGTAAAATACTGACCAAAAAGAAGAAAACACATCCACTGTGAGCTAGCTATTCATGTAAAATACTGATAAAAACCCCTATAAAATGCATATTTTGCAACAATTCAAGAAAAACAAATCAAATAATGGAATGTGGAAAAATCACAAGCTTGTATCTATTACTACAGGCACATGGGGTAAAAGCATTTTTTTTACTAAATGTTAAAATTTGGTTATTATTCTAAGTCTCGTTTTCATGTCCCAACAATATGGTTTCAATAACACTACTGTATGGACGCACAAATGAAGCCGAAAAAGGTGAAATAATCAAAATCTTTTATCAAATACTAGTATGATACTTAAAAAATAAGGAATTAATAATAAATATTTGTTTTTATTCCACAAGTGCCTGTGGTTAATTCCCGTTATTTGTTCAGTTACATGGTACCAGGATTGTCATGTGCATATACTTAATAATAGTTTATAACCATCTTTGGCATTATATACGTCAAGTGACGGTGATTCACTAATGAGCAGACATTAAATACCAACTTTACTGGTGGCCAGTCCTTTTGACATGTTTATATAAACTAGAACGGTGGTTAACAAAACTACCACATTGAGAACAGGTAGGTATCAGGATCGTTGTGCACCTTCAGATGTTCCTTCAGGTAGCGTTGACATTTGAACTGTTTGGCACATGTATCACAGGAAAAAGGTTTGCCTTGTTTTCCACAGTGCTTCACATGTCGGCGAAGATTGGCTTGAAATTGGTATCTTTTATCGCATTTTGAGCATTCATAGGTCTTATTATTTTCGTGTTTGTGTCTATGGCCATCATAGTCATTTTTGTAGTTAAATCCGTGACCACAAAACTGGCACAGGTACCTGAAATCTCCATCATGTTCTCGTTTGTGGTTCTTCAAACCAGTAGTAGATTTGAATGTTTTCGGACAACGATCACATGTGTAATAAGTCCCCTTATGGACAGATTCGTTGTGCCTGTTTAGATCATGCTTTGTTTGATATTCTTTAAAGCATATAGTACATCTTGACATTTGACCTGTGTGAATTTTTGAATGTCTTTTCATGTTAGACTTACTTGCAAAATATTTATCACACCCTGAACATTTAACTTTAGTGCAAATATTATTATTCACGTCATTAGATTGGTCTGTAATATTGACTTCCATACCATACCAAGAAAATTGACATTTCCGTCAACAATATTTTCTAAAACAATGGAAGATGAAGGAGAAGCCGTCATATCTAACGAATCGACGGGGACATCTAGTTCATTTGAAACTATGGTATTCGTATTCTCTTCTGGCCCTTCAGTGACATTACTGCTGGAAACATTGCCGTGTATACTTGTATCTGAATCGTAATTAATAGCACTAACACCTAGTGCATCCAAATCGTGCAAATGTTGAGGGTTCATCTAAAAAAAACAATTGATTATGGCCATTTTAGTTTTTGCTCTGCTAAAATAAACTAAACAGTATGATAGAACCGCTATATCAGTCCAACAGCCATATATTGCCAGCCTGTATGTAACGATTTGAACAATTCAGTCTAAGCTTTCTGTATCTTACTTAGACAAATTTGTATGGCCTTTACAGTTTGTCAATAATTAATTCAAGTTAAATGATAGAGCTTCATAAGTATAAGTCATTTTTATAACAGTTAATCGTAAATATATGCATTTTACATGCACATTCAGCGTGTTCAGCGAACATAAACACATGAACTCTGAAAATTCATAATTCATTTCAAAATCGTAAAGGATCTCCTGCGGTGATCATAAAGATCCGTTGCCACAAATTTTATAACATTTTGAACTAATTTCAGAAGACTGAACATTAGAATTTCGGTAGATTGTTTTACCCAATAAAAGAACGTTAATTTCTAATACAATTCAGTACTTTTATCAGCAAAAACAGGGAAGAAATGCTTGAAAGTCTGGAAAATGTCAACATCACTTCGCAATTTCATACAATTGCACTCCCTTGTTTCAGTGATTATTTCGTAATCATAATAGCTAACGAAATAAAATACATCTATATACTTACCTTGATAGTTGGCTTATTCCGCCTGATATTTGTTTTTTGTTGACCAGAGTGTTTAGACAGAATAAAACACAATTTTAAAGGAACCTTTAGATTAACACACCTTATTTTTACGGCAAGGATCCGTTATCTGTTCACAAAGGAGCCGCGTACCGCTGAATTGCGCGTAAAGGATCCGATATGGATAGACACCGTGAAAAAGTTGTGCCAAAAACGGCTACGATAATCTATTCCTGGAATAAGAAAATCCTTAGTTTTTCGAAAAATTCAAACGCAGAGGAAATTTATAAAAATGACCACATGATTATGGAAAGCCAACGGGGTCAAAATTCTTACTTCGTAACTTGTCAATTTGTAACTTGCGACTGTGTGATTTGTCAATTTGTATATTGCTGTTTTTTAACTTGTCGATTCGTTTTGTAGCTTGTCGATTCGTTAAATGTCAATGTGTGAAATGTCATCGTATGCTAACGATCATTATGACGACAGATGGCGCTTGGTTTCTTCTTCGGGATATAGACCTCCTGTAAATAGGAGCACTGCCATATGAAATATATACCAAAGTAATTTAAATCAATTATGTACAGCAAATCTATATAGAAGATAATAAATACATTGTTTGTTTTGTGTGGCATGTATACCAGGGTCTAGCTTTTATTTAGAGGTGACCACAAATAAACATGTGTGTTAACTGTACTGGTCACCAAACCTGGGATCGGGTGTTTTCACTTCCTGTATTAATGTATCATAGATGTGTCGCTGGAATCGGCTTCCTTATCAAGTTCGCAAATATATTGCTGTGACTTGGCAGGAAATTTCTACTTAATATTTAACCGGGTCAAACTAAGACTAAATACATGAAATAAAAGACGGTGTTGGAAAATTTATACTTATAGTGTCCTAGCTGGGCCGCAAATTTTGAACGAAATGTATTATGGGAGAAATGGTTTGACACTAATTATATATAACATTATAATCTCAATATGAAAATTTCAGAAAAGAATGTAATTATCTATAGTGTGTGATAACATTCTGTGAGGGAATTCGATGTTTGCTATACCATAGTTCATTTCATTGCACTTTTTGACAAAATTACTTAACCAATCAGAATGATTTTTTTTTTAAGTGTGTCGAGAAATAATTTTACGGTGTATAATTGTAAAATTTGTTAAAAAGTAAATCTTTTAATAGAGCTAATTTTCTGTATAAAGTCAAAAATTATGTTGACTTTTGGAGACCAATCTTTTTATTGCATAAAATACGTAACTGAGAGATCCGAAAATTGTACCGATACAAAGCTTTTGGTTCATAAATTTTTAGTCGTTTTAACAAAAAATGAACTTAAAATTTCTCTCATTTTCTCCCTACCCAAATTACCCCTACCACTTATAATGATGTGGACCGGTCATTGTTATGGAAAGTTGCGCAATTTGATTGGCTTAAGTAATGTCATGATTAGTTTACCTTTAAAGTGTATACATGTATGTTGATTAAATCAGACCGTGTAAAAATAAATATAACAATAGAATTGTTTATAAAGCAGGGATGGTAACTCTGAAGTAAACGAACATGTTTGAAAAAAGAATAAAAATTATAAAATTTAACTTAATTGATTTATACAAATGTTGATGTTTTGGGGGAGTACGTATACACCAATTGACAGAAAGCATAGACAATGAAAAAAAAATGATTAAAATGCGAATTATTATATTATTTTAATATATTTCAAAAATAAATAAACAAATACAATTAACAGAACCAGTAAAAAAGTGCGATGGCGTCTATCAGAAATGTACACCAGGTTGGAGTGTTTTTCTTTCTTTGTTTGTATATGATTTGTTCAGTTTGTGGAGTTAATGGCCACAATTCCAGACACCACCATGGATACTGCAGTATATGCGGAGAAAAGGGTCATAACAGAAGGAAATGCAGAAAACGCCCCTCAGAAGACACTTAAGGTCAGACTACTAAATATTGCAAAGTTTTCAATGAGCATATCGGCAACGAAGGAAAAGAATTGTCACAATCGAGCATGGATTTGGTTTGCACTGTTGCTGTCCGACTCCTTGACGAAAACCCAAATGCAACAGACCATGCTGTAACTGAAAGGCTAGCATTTTTAACTGGTTACAGCTATGGTTGTGTGAGGTCTCTTGTTGTACAACTTAAGGATGGTGCATGGCCTGTTAAGAGACAAAACGGACTGAAACGTACAAAAAACACCATTTATGTCAGAGAAATTATATCTGCCATACATCAATCCATTGAACACTTGGCTAAGAAGGGAATTTTCCAACCGCTCAAAAAATTGTTCGCAACTTGTCTTTTTATAAGGGTGTCATAATCAGTAGGTCGAAGCTAAGAAGAATCATGAAAGCAATTGGGTTTGAATTTCGAAAATCAAAATCAGGACATTTTTTTGTGGATCAAACCAAAGAAATTATAGATTGGCGCCTAAAATATTGCCGGGAATTGAAAAAAATTGAGGGACAATGAAGATTTTTATCCAGTATACATAGATGAGACGTATGTTAACGAAAACCATGTATTCAACAAAGGCTGGTTTTATAACGGTTTAACTGTAAAGGAGAAGTCTGGAAAAGGCAACCGATGGATTCTTTTCCACGCTGGTGGTGCTAACGGCTGGATTCAATGGAAATGTAAACTATTTACTGCCAAAAAGACTGGTATGTTTAAAAAATAAGCAGTAAATGATGTTTAAAACATGACTACAAAAACCGAAACAATTGAAAACAGTATTATAATCAAATAAAATAAAACATTATAGAATAGAATAAAATAAGATATTATAGAATAGAATGAAATAAAATTGCACAAAGTCGTGCATTAAATTCTGTTTAGGGTCTAACTTGTACAATTTGGGTGCTGCTCATTGTTGAAGTCCGTATGGCGACCTACAATGCATTTGAAATCAACTCCGGGTGATAGTTGTTTGATTGTCAATCATACCACATCTCCTTATTTTCATATACGAGATAAATAGAGAAGAAGACACTTTACGTTTTGTTCCCGCCTGTTGCCAAATTATAAGTCTTTAATAAAATGTGATAATCTAACGCCAAGCAAGTAAACGTCATTGGAAGGTCAGATATTGGTGTAACGATCTACTTTGCTAATGACATTAATATTTAAGGACCGCGTGTTGTTACTCTTTTTATGGGCATTATATTTTTTGATATGTGCGTCCGTCTGTCCTTTCCTCCGTTCGTTCGCCTGGCCCTCTTCCGGTTAAAGATTTTGGTCGAGGTTTTTTATTAAGATGAAGTCCAATCAACTTGAAACATATAGCACATGCTCCCTATGATATGATCTCCCAATTACAATGCATAATAAGAGTTTTTTACCCCAATTTAACGCTCCACTGAACATAGAAAATGATAGTGCTGATGGGGCATCTGTGTACTATGGACACATTCTTCTTGGGTTTGTTTTATAAAAGAAGGGCGAAAGATATCTGATGGACATTCTAACATTTTTCTATTATTTGTTTTATAAATTTATTTAATTTCACGCCTCTTTTGCTTTAATAATTTTGCTATGATTTTTTTCTCTTTCATATTTTTTTATTGTTTTATTCTATTTGTTTTAATCCTTGGTTATTTTCACTATATTTGTTTATCATCTTAGTTTATTTTATTATATTTCTTAATTCAGCTGACTACCATGACTCTATGAACGGGAAACATTTCATGGAAATTTTCGAAGAACTAGCAAAAGAATGCCAAACTATTGGAAAGTGTGTTTTCATTGCAGATAATGCATCATTGTCGTGTTTCCGGAAATGAAACGGAGTTCACGTCTTTGTTTTTTTATCTTCTTGTTATATACACTTATTTTTATATCCGGCACGTTTAGAAAATGTGTTCACGCAAAATTTTGTACAATTTCTCATGAAATATGTAACTTCACGACACCAAAGCGTAGTTTTCTTTACTTATGTATAAACCTTCTCTGACAAGTATATTATTTTAAGTCGTCTTAAACAGTTGACAAACATTCTTTTTGGTCATTTAACATGAA
This sequence comes from Mytilus galloprovincialis, assembly GCA_037788925.1. Lineage (NCBI taxonomy): Eukaryota > Metazoa > Mollusca > Bivalvia > Mytilida > Mytilidae > Mytilus > Mytilus galloprovincialis. Next base: position 2,500,018 of record CM075332.1, read on the forward strand.
CTGTTTATCATACCTTTTGTTTACTTAATTTTTAAATCCAGTGTGCTGATTTGTATTTCCTTTGCTTTGATTAAGATGTTTTCTCTTGAGAAGTATTTAATTTGCGGTTTTTGTTATTGTAAACTACTCACTTCGATTCGTGAAAAAAGGCGACTATTTTCTACTGTAAACCACAAGCAAGTGTGCTACTGTTTTTTACTGTAACTGAATTATTTTATTACATCTATTATGAACTGTGAATTTGCTTAGACTATTATGACAATCATTGTATAACACAAGTTGAATATTGAACATTTCATTTGACAAAAAGAAAAAAGATGATTTAAAACCAAATATTGTGTTTTTAGCATTGATACTTTATTGTGTACTGTTATGCTAAATTTTTGTAATGCTAATTGTTAGTAAGAATTGCTTATTTTGTATTTTTCAGTTTTTCACCCTCTCCGGAGGTTTGTTTATCAAGTAAAGAATTTCAAGTCTTATTAGTCTTTCTTGTGAGCCATAACAGTGAAAAAGCTTCGACCAGTTGTGACAATGGCAACCTACCGAGAACTAAAACAGCATGAACAGATAGACTTCACTCAGATAAAACCGAGTCGTTCAGTTTCAAATCACAGTCACTTATCAAGTAAATCTGATATATTAAGAAAAAAAGCACAATTAGAAACGAAGGTTAAATACAGTGCAAAACAGGCTAATCTTATAAGACAAAAGGCAGCCCTAGAGGCAGAATTAAGTATCCTTCAGATAAAAGAAGAGACTGAGGTGTTGGAGTCAGAGATCAGGATATTGGAAAATGAGTCCATGGTAGGAGAGGATGACGATCTAGACTCTGTATCTGAATTTCAAAAAGAACGAACAAAAGAATATGTTCAAAATCTACATATACCAGATACAAAACCAATTGCAATAGTGAATACACCAGAAAAGCAATCTCCACAACTTAGCGCATATGCAAATACATCTACACCATATGTGCCTCCTAATGTTAACAACAATAATTCACAAATGGAACTGTGTAATTTGATCACAAAGATGATGGCTCGGAAGGATATTGTTTTATCACGACTTATTAAATACAATGATAGCCCATTTCAGTTCCTATCTTGGAAAGAGACATTTAAAGATGTTATGAAAGAACTTAGTGTGACTCCTTCAGAAGAGTTGGATCTTCTCATAAAATGGCTTGGTCCAGATTCAGCAAGACAAGCAGAAAGTATCAAAGCTGCCAGTGCTAGTGATCATGTTGGTGGTTTTGGGACCGATTGGATGTTCGGTATGGAAGTCCAGAATTGATTGAGCAATGCTTAAAAACCAAACTTGCTAACTTTCCGAAGTTAACCAATACTGCCATGATTATGAACGCCTGTATGAACTATATGACATATTATGTGAAATCCAATTTGTTAAAAACAATCCACAATATTCACAAGTTCTCGCTTATTATGACTCCTCAACTGGCGTTAATCAGATCGTAAATTGTCTTCCTCATAACTTACAGGAAAAATGGTCAACAGAAGCTATTAAATACAAGAAAAGGCACAATATGTTGTACCCGCCATTCTCATTCTTTGTTGATTTTACTTATGACATGGCAAAATGGCGTACAGATCCGAGTTTTCAGTTTGCTCCGCAAACAAATAAAACTTCTAATCCTGCTAGTATGCAATCTAATTTGCGTGTATCTACTAGAAAAACTGATGTATACACAATAGATGAAAAGCAAGTTTGTCCTATTCATGACACAAATCACGATCTCAATGAATGTAGAGCTTTCCGTCAAAAGCCAATGACTGAACGTATGGACTTGTTACAGAAAAACAGGCTTTGCTTTCGTTGCTGCAGTCTTAAGAAACATTTACAAAGAAGCTGTAGAGAAAATATACATTGTAATATTTTTAAAATTCAAATCATCCAACAGCTTTACACATTTACCAACAAGACCAAAACATAGATCCATATAACGGCTCTCAATCTGTAAATGACTGTGAAAGTGAGAAGATTCACGAAGGGGAGCTTAATAACCTATCACATGTATCAGCTATTTGTACAAAGATTTGTGGAAATCCGTTGAGTAGTAGCAAGTCTTGTGCTAAGATTTTGCCAATTTATGTTTATCCAAAAAATAAAACACACATGGCTCAGAAAGTATATGCAATCATAGATGATCAAAGTACTCATTCATTAGGTACATCAAAGTTTTTCGATATATTTAATGAGAATGCTGAACATATAAATTTTACATTATCATCATGCTCAGGCAAAGTATCTACAATGGGTAGAGTAGCAAGACATTATACAATTGAAGCGTTAGATCATAGTACTTCTATAAACATTCCATCACTAATTGAATGCAACGACATACTTAACAACCGTGATGAGATACCATCACCAGAAGTGGCAGCTAGTCATGATCATCTTAACAACATAGCGTCGCACATACCAACCATTGACCAGAATATCAAAATTGAATTAATAATTGGTAGAGATGTGATTCAAGCCCATCACGTTCTTGATCAACGCTTGGGAGGTGACAACTTACCTTATGCTCAAAAGTTGCCATTAGGGTGGGTGATCGTAGGAGAATCTTGTCTCGGTCAGATTCATCGAACTGAAACTGTACCTGTAAACAAAACTTTTATTTTGCTAGATGGACGCACCTCTCATTTTCAACCTTGTGCAAATGGTTTTACTGTAAAACCTGAATCTATCTTTGAGAGAACACCTTACGATGAAACTATTGGACCTTCAATCGAGGACAAACTATTTATAGAATTGATGGATTCTAAAGTGAAACAAGGGTCAGATAATCGGTGGACTGCACCTCTTCCGTTTCGCAAAGACAGACCTGTGTTGCCTAATAATAGAGTACAAGCAGTGCAGAGAGTTAATTCGTTGGAACGACGTCTTCGCATGAACCCTAACAAAAAAGAGCATATACTTGAATTCATGAATAAGATGTTTGTGAACAATCATGCTGAGATTGCACCAAATCTACCCATAGGAAATGAATGTTGGTATCTTCCCTTTTTTGGGGTATATCATCCAAAAAAACCTGGAAAAGTGAGAATTGTTTTTGATTCGTCAGCTAAGTTTAGCGGAACTTCATTGACTGATGTCTTAATAAAAGGACCAGATCTAACAAACAGTTTATTAGGTGTTTTACTTAGATTCCGTAAAGAGGCTGTAGCAGTGACAGAAGACGTAGAACAAATGTTTTACAACTTTAAGGTAACAGATTCACATAGAGACTATTTGCGTTTTGTATGGCATGAAAACAATGAAGTTCATCGCCCTCTTATTGATTACAGAATAACTGTACATGTTTTTGGGAATAGCCCTTCTCCCTCTGTTGCCACATATTGTTTAAGGAGAGCAGTGCAAAATGCAGATAATGACATTCAGGACTTTGTTTATAACAACTTTTATGTTGATGATGGGTTGATGTCATGCCCAGATGTTGAGTCCGCAGTTGACCTTATGATGCGAACTCAAAAGGCTCTTGTAGATGGTGGTGGATTGCGACTCCATAAATTTGTGTCGAATAGTAAAGCCGTTCTTCAAAGCTTTCCATCGGAAGACTTATCTTCGGACCTCAAGGACCTGGACCTTGGATCTAAAACTCCTCCTGTACAACGCAGTCAAGGACTTTCATGGGACATTTCTGTCGATCAATTTACATTCAAAGTGTCTTCAGAGAAAAAGCCGTACACTCGCAGAGGTGCATTGTCGGTTTAATAGCATATTTGACCCTATTGGGTTCGCGTCTCCAATTACAATGAATGGAAAACTAATTCTCCGAGAGATGATGTCAGAATCTGGACCTGCAAATTGGGATGAAGATCTCCCTGATCATTTGAAAGTAAGATGGGAAAATTGGGTATCCTCATTGGTTCATCTTCAAAACTTACAAATACCACGTAGATATTCAGATATATCATTTTTAAACTCTTCACATTTGGAGGTTCATGTATTCAGTGATGCGTCAAAGGACGCGATAGCATCTGTAGCTTATTTGAAATTGTTTGGTGAGAATAAAAGTGAAGTCTCCTTTCTGATGGGCAAAGCTAAAGTGTCGCCAGTACACGGCCACACAATTCCGCGTTGAGAGTTATGTGCAGCTGTCCTTTCCGTCGAGATTGCAGATACTTTGAAAGAACACCTCAAATTAGACTCGACTTGTTTTCATTTTTATACTGACAGTAAGGTTGTTTTAGGTTATTTAACTAATGAAACACGTAGATTTTATGTTTATGTGAGCAACCGAGTTAACCGAATAAGAACATCAAGTTCTCCTAGCCAATGGAGCTACATTTCAACTGATCTGAATCCAGCAGATGTAGCAACAAGAAGCCTTAATACTGTAGATTTACCCAGTTCAGTCTATCTGCAGGGACCAAAATTCTCGAGTCAAGATTCAGATATTGGAAAACAAATGTATCCACTTGTCGACCCAAATGATGATAAAGAAGTCCGTCCGTCTGTAGTTTCTAATAAAACTGACATTAATGAGGAAGTAGGATTGTCAAGCAGGTTTTCTCGGCTTGCATCTTGGAAAAGTCTAGTGAGAGCTATTCAGTTTCTTAAAGACTTTATTAGAAAGTTACATCAAAAGAGTCCACCTTCTCGACAAGAAGTGGAACAATTTATCATCAAAACAGTGCAAGCAGAGGCATTTTCAAACGATATCAATGCAATTAGTTCCGTTGGTCAGTTACTTCCTACGTCAAATTTGTTGTCGCTTTCACCTGTGTTAGACAAACATAATATTCTTAGAGTTGGTGGACGTATACGACATGCAAAAACTGTTGAGCTACATCTTCAGCCAATAATTATTCCAAAGAAACATCATTTAGCTGTGTTACTGACGCGTCACTATCATGAATTGACATGTCATCAAGGCAGACACATGACTGAAGGAGCCTTGCGTTCAGGAGGCTTTTGGGTTATAGGCAGTAAAAGGCTAGTTTCTACAATCATCAGACAACGTGTCACATGTAAGAAATTGCGAGGTCAGTTTAAAGTACAAAAGATGTCTGACCTTCCGGAAGATAGACTCACTCCAGGACCTCCTTTTACCTTTGTGGGAATCGATACTTTTGGACCATACCAAATCATCCATAGAAAAACTAGAGGCTCATCAATCAATCAGAAAAGATGGGCAATATTATTCACGTTTGGTTTCAAGAGCGATACATATTGAAGTCATAGAAGAAATGAGTAGCGCCAGTTTTATCAATGCATATCGTCGTTTCATTGCTATCAGAGGATCTGTTAAACTTATTCGATCAGATAGAGGAACAAATTTTGTTGGTGCAATACAAGATTTAGGAATCACAGCTGAATTCATTGAAAAGGGCACTGTTGATATAATGCTATCACAATACGGAACTATATGGAAATTCAAACCTCCGCATGCTTCACATTTTGGTGGATCATGGGAAAGGATGATAGGTTTAAGTAGAAGGATTTAGATTGTATGCTCATTCGTGAGAAAAATAGACTCACACATGAAATTTTAGTTACTCTAATGGCAGAGGTCAGTGCTATTGTGAATTCAAGGCCGTTAGTATCTGTCTCTACTGACCCGGATAACCCGGAAGTATTATCTCCGTCTTTGCTCTTAACACACAAGAAAGGACAGGATGAACAAACTATGCTGCAATTTGGAACTAAGGACATGCTACGTAGTCAGTGGAAGATGGTTCAAGGACTCGCAGATGAATTCTGGTCAAAATGGAATAAAGAATATTTACATACACTTCAAGTAAGGAAAAAGTGGGAATCGCCGATAAAGGACTTAAATATAGGAGACATAGTTCTCATGAGGGACAAAGAGTTACCAAGACCACAGTGGCCGATGGCAATAGTAACAAAAGTTTTCCCCAGTGCCGACATGAAAATCCGAAAAGTGGAAATTCGAACTATTAGAGACAACAAACCCAGTTCATTCATAAGACCAATTGTTGAACTCATTCCTCTCGTTCTTACTGATCCAAAATGACAGTCAGTTATTTTTGCAACTTTATACCATCTTCTTGTTCAGTACATGTATATTGCTAGATAAGCATAAAATTTGTATTTTTTTTTTTTTGTGGTGATTTTTTAAAAATCAGAAGGGGAGTGTCGTGTTTCCGGAAATGAAACGGAGTTCACGTCTTTGTTTTTTTTATCTTCTTGTTATATACACTTATTTTTATATCCGGCACGTTTAGAAAATGTGTTCACGCAAAATTTTGTACAATTTCTCATGAAATTTGTAACTTCACGACACCAAAGCGTAAGTTAAAATGTAGCATATTTTTCTTTACTTATGTATAAACCTTCTCTGACAAGTATATTATTTTAAGTCGTCTTAAACAGTTGACAAACATTTTTTTTTGGTCATTTAACATGAACTGTTTATCATACCTTTTGTTTACTCAATTCTTAAATCCAGTGTGCTGATTTGTATTTCCTTTGCTTTGATTAAGATGTTTTCTCTTGAGAAGTATTTAATTTGCGGTTTTTGTTATTGTAAACTACTCACTTCGATTCGTGAAAAAGGGCGACTATTTTCTACTGTAAACCACAAGCAAGTGTGCTACTGTTTTTTACTGTAAATGAACTATTTTATTACATCTATTATGAACTGTGAATTTGCTTAGACTATTATGACAATCATTGTATAACACAAGTTGAATATTGAACATTTCATTTGACAAAAAGAAAAAAGATGATTTAAAACCAAATATTGTGTTTTTAGCATTGATACTTTATTGTGTACTGTTATGCTAAATTTTTGTAATTCTAATTGTTAGTAAGAATTGCTTATTTAGTATTTTTCAGTTTTTCACCCTCTCCGGAGGTTTGTTTATCAAGTAAAGAATTTCAAGTCTTATTAGTCTTCCTTGTGAGCCATAACAATCATATCATAAAGAGGTTGTTAACCAAGAATGTCGAAAAACTTATTGGACAAAAACAAAAGCTGCACAGTTAAAGGAAATGTTGTTGAAAGGGGCAATTCCGGGACAGTTAGAAATGCCATGTCCGAAAACAGCGAAGGCAATACGCGAAGTTGTGTTTGCAAACATGCCTAACGGAGAACTTAAGATGTCATCAATAGCTGCCAAATATGGACATAAAGTTATTTTTTGCCACCATATCATCCTCAACTGAACCCTATTGAAATGGCATGGGCATTGGTAAAAAATTATGTCGCTAATAACAACATCAATCACACATTTAAAATGGTGAAATTTCTCATTGAGAAAGGCATTGACTTGGTTCTAAAAAAACAATGGGAAGGTTTAGTAAAAAAAAGCACGCACTTGGGAAGATTGGTATTTGTTTCAGGGAACCCACGAAGAAGACGAAATGGAAAAATTCAAAAGAGAAAATCCTTCTTTGGTATTTAGCGTTAGTGATTCTTCTGATTCCGAAGACGAAGATGCAGAGATTGAAAATCATGATATTCCCTCATCTGAATGCATAAGCATTTCGGAAGCTATATCTGAAGGCATTGATAATGACTCGGACGCATACGATTTAAATTAAAAGTGCATGATTATCACTGTATTTTTGTTTCATATGATTATCATTTTGTTATACTGAATAATATATAAGTTGGAAAGTAAAATGATTTTTTTTGTGTCAATTAAATAGCATGTCTTATGAAATTGGTCATTCGTCTACGTGCCTCTTTCAAAAATTGTTTAATTTTGAATTAATAAAGATTTTTTTTTATTTGTTTCAGAAGTGTAATATCAATAAATCATCTGTGTAATAGGTGGCTCCAGTAGGACCTGAGGGGACGGTCCGGCCCAACTATTACTTTTGTTGGAAAACTTATAAGCGAGTCGCTGAAGCATTACTGGAGCAGCCCCCCCCCCCTTAAATCATCTCAGCGAAGCGCCTCTTATATCAGTCAGCGGGCTGGATTCGCCACTGTTTTATTAAAGATGAAAGAAGAAAATAAAAGAAAAACCCTATGACCCCTTTAAATGAACAGTTGCCTAATTGATTTATTAAGCTACAAATGTACAAAGGATTTCAATTTTCAATTTTAAAGAAATGTATGAGAAACTTTTGTTTATATAAAATTTATGTTTTCCTCTTACACGAACACGTGATGTAATCAGTGAACAGTAAATTAAATGACCTTTAAACTGGACAGCGGACGAGTCCATATTAATTTTATCAATGAAACTAAAGGTATGAAAGGTTGTAATTGCGAATTCTTATATTTCTCAAAATGCTACTTATTTGGAGCAAATACATTATTCATGGATAGCATGTTCTTGAGAAATTACTGGAAATTAACTAATAAAACGTTTTGTTCCACTAAACAACGGTCATTTGTAGATGAGAAACGCCGAAATTCATTTTACGCACGGCTTCGCCAGGTAAAATGTTTGTTTATCTTGACAAAAAAAAAACATTTTTCATTCTAATTTCAATATTGCAATTACAATTAAACCCAAACAAAAGTAGTGAGTAATTAAAGTCAAAATATGTCCGATCTGCCAATTTTTGTATGTCATAATTCAACACGATCGTTTGAAAGTCATGTTTCTCTACCTCACACAATACTGTTAGGCACTATAATGATGTTTTAATACAAGAAGAAAATTGACGAACAATCTTTATTTATTTGGCTCCTGAGTAATAAAGATAAAAAATGTTTTATTATATCATATTTGCAATTTGCAAAACAAACTGAATGAAAAATTATTTTAAATGAGTCACTTAATTAATGTATACTATATATTAAAACTGTAAAACTGTATTGAATATGCACTATTTTGTAATAAAATCTAAAGGAACAAGAAAAACTAAACGAGGACCTAAATTTAACTACCAATATTTCCAACGTAGTCAAGAAGGCAAAATTAATACCAGGATTCCTGATAAGAAATTTGAGATATTGTTCATCGGAATGCAAGAAAACCGCATATACTTAAATGGTCAGGTCAATAATTGGATATCATATGGTCAATAGTATGGGACCAGTACATATCTGCAAACGTCAATAAGCTTGTAAGAATATAACGGCCACCCCTGCGAGATTTATAACAGGAGATTACAAATCCAGAGAAGTTGGTTGCGTCTCAAACACGCGCACCAAACTGAAACTACAAGACATGACGGTTTGGTAGAAAAAATAACCATACAACCCAAAATATGTTGCCGAATATGTGGATGAAAATCCCACAGACTGGGATGATCACTTGCCATTTATGATAGTGGCATATCGGGCCGTGGTATACGAATGTACCAAGTGTACCCCAAATTTAATTATGTTAGGGAGTGCAGTATATCTGCCTATAGACATAACTGCTGGCACAATTGACGAGTGAAACAAAATATGAATGTCTTATTAAATATGTAAAATGGGTTAAGAATTATAACTTTATTGAATATATGAATGCACATTTTTACCCATATGGGTTGAAGGCATAAATCAACATAATAATTTTACAATACATCATACAGAAAAAAAAACCAACAAAAGAACAAAACATTATATACATATATGTATCTATCATGCAGTTGTTGAGTCCATCCTCCTCAGTGACCATGACTTTTTAACAAATGAAGCAGCATACTGCATAATAGACGGACAAGAAGGACATAAAACCAATTTATCCAAATTATCCATATTATCTATATCGGAATAGATATTTCTAACTTTCTGCAAAAATTCAAATCTTAAATCTTTATTTTTTGTACATGTAAATGATGCCATGAAAGAGTCTTTTTCTTCTGCCCACGAGAATTATAGGCAAGTTTTTTTCGACAGAAAGTTTTTACAACGTCAAGCTTAAAATTCGTTCCTTCGATAAAGATCAGTATGCTGCTCACAATGAAGCTATTAAAGCAAGACTTCCAAACGGTGAAGTTTAAATCATCCCTTCGTTAATTTTACAGACGCCACCACGAGTTGGTTAACCGTTGTGGAATAACCGTTTCACAGATGATGTCGGATATGTTCCTTACGTCGCAACAATCCCCTTCCCTTTTCATGAATTGAACTACCAAATTAGACTATTAACCGTGTTTGTAGTAACACAAACAACACGACGGGTATCACATATGGAGTAAGATGTTCTTACCCTTCCGGAGCACCTGCGATCACCTCAAGTGTTTGACGGGCTTCGTGTTGCTTAGTGTTCTATGTTGTGTCATTTGTACTATTGTTTGTCTGTTTGTCTTTTTTAGCAATGGCATTGTCCGTTTATATTCGATCTATGAGTTTTACTGTCCCTCTGGTATATGTATATATCTTTCGACCCTTTTTTTAACAATGGCATAGTCCGTTTATATTCGATCTATGAGTTTTACTGTCCCTCTGGTATCTTTCGATCCTCTTTTAGTGTGGTACTGGTATCCCAAACACGCAAAACGAAAATTAAGCGTCAATTGGACTGTCCGTACACAATTATAAGAAAAAGTTATAAAGTCATAAATCAGATCGAGTAGAGTCAAACAAAGAAAATGAAATCGTACACGTAGACCACTTAAAAAGAGTAGAAGGAAACTGCTTGGAAATTGAACTGTCAAATGTCGATTCAAGCCTAGCGTCCTTAATGGATCAAGGGTCTCTAAAATATTTAAACTCGAACGCAGAAGAGTACAATTCCGTTTCTAACACTGAAGATAAAACAGTTTAACATAACTACACAGACAAAATTGTAAATAACTGACCTACATTCAGCACACAAGGTCGCTTAATACTACCAAAAATACACTTTTCACCATAAGCTCTCTGATACATTGCTAACTATTACTGATGTATCAGCATAAACTTTAGACCTACATTATGTAGATATATACATAAGTCTATGACCGGAAATACAATGAATGTACATGTACGATTGTACATTTTATTTACCAAGGGCCTTTTTCGAAGGAACATTTGGTAAAGTGCAGATGTATAGGATAATTTTGTTGCCTTTTGTAATTGTAGAAGAGTAAAGACAGGTTAGACGTCAACCTGGGTTTTAATATCTTGAAAGCTGGGGAACGCTTCTTATACCATTGGAACAGGCAGTTTGGATGTTTACATAATGATATATAAAATTAAAAATGGCTATAAATCGTAGGAATTAAGACTAGTAAAACTTATGAAATTTTTACTCAACTATTTTAAGTACTACTCTTATTCACAGCATGGAAAATCCGGATGTCTTAGAATACAATGAGGAAGAAATGAAAACAGATATCAGAATTGACAAATAACATAGAATTTTTCTATAAGCCTGTGAGACGATTGTGGATCTACGTTCTTTGAAAGCAGGACAAAATAACAGAGACATTGGGAAGAGAAAAATTCTATGATGTGTGTAAAATATGATTGCTAAGTAGCCGGTTGTCTAGCTTCCTACCGTAGAAAGCATGACATAAAATCCATTTAATTCGCCAACATTAAAGGACAGATAAGAAATTAACAGTCTGTTCCGGAGAAATGTAAATAAACACAAATGAACAATGCAACAAAGGGTGAAATTACCCTGTTTTTTCATATACAGAGAAGTTATACCTAATTCTATTCTAGATCACCAGGGACATCTGATTCATCTAACACAAATTTGGCTAGGTGATTAGTACCTTCACCTTCAGACAAGGCTACTCACGAGCTACCTACACTTACACTCAGGTCTACAGGAACAGTTCTACCTAGTACTTATCGTCCGTTTTAAAGTCTACCAAGCAATTATCGGTCGTTGTAAAGTCTACCAAGCAGTTAACGTCCGTTTTTGAGTTTACCAAGTAGTTTTCTTCGACCGTTGTGAACTCGGTCCAACAGTCAGCTTCCTCTGATGTGATTTCTTGCCAGCAGTTAGCTTCTTCTGTGAATCCTGCTAAGGTTCTAATTCCATAGGTTCAGCTCGGCTTGTAGCATCACCCACTTCGTATATCTATCTCACTCATTTCATCTGTCCTAGCAGATACCGTACTAAGGAGGATGATGGACCAGAGTTTACAGTGTATCAGTTCCTAGCAAATTCCCTATCAGTTCTCTGTCAGAATATTATAATCAACCACATACTATTTGCACAGCTAGGAATTATAATACCACCTTTTGGGTATTCTGCTACTGCCTTTACCAGCTATTACCGCCAGACGAGTGAGACTAAATTATCGTCATACCAGTCCTACTGTTGCTATCCAATAGCATGGACTGTCTAGGATTACAAGGCAGATCGTGAAAGAAAGATTAGTGAACCTCAGAAAAAAAAGTTCCAAACACGATCTTGAACGTAAGAAGAGGAGAAAAGTCGAGGTTAAAAATCCCAGACTACGTACTGAACTTGTGAACTTGAAATGGAAGGACCATCTTTTCAGCAATATTGAACTTTTAATTCTTTTCGTTGAACTATAAAATTATCATATATGACTGATTGTGAAACTTGTGACAATGATTTTTGTGTGTTCATTATTTATATATGTATCCGGCATATTGGTTGAAAAAGATAATTGACTGTATTTTGTTTTTAATTTGAATTGAAATACGTAACATAAAATTTCGAAACTGATTCACGACATTTAGGCTTATAATTTTTGAACTGAAAGACAATAACAATCAAAACCAAGGAGTAAACAAAGACTGACAAAACCAAAGGACATTTACATCTGCAGTTATGAATAATAAAAGAAACAACACGAACTCCACTAACAACCGGGAGTGAAATCAGGTGCTCCGGAAGGGTAATCATTACCTGCACCGTATACGGCACCTGTCGTGTTATTTCTTTGTTCAGTTTGGTAATGATGGAAGGTTATTATGACTGAGGAAGAATATCATATATGATTTCTGACACTTTTGTCATAATGGCCAATCAGCTCATGATGGCGACCGTAAAATTTCTTGAGTGATGACCTAAATTTGATTGATTCATAGCCCTGTCTTGGCAACTTTTGAGAAAGAAGTATTCTTCGTTCAACAAAATCAACGTACTTTGAGCAGCTCTAAAAGTAACGCATTAATTGAGACACATATACTCCATATGCTGATGCCGCTGGAATATTGCTACACAGAAATGGAAAGTTGAATATAGGAAAATTAAAATCATCGCGTTTGTCATAAATTTTGGTATTCAACCTACCATCAGTAGTCATTTCGAGAAAAAGGTCTAAATATGAATGAAAATTTATCTGTGTCGGTAGTATCTTTAATTTCAAGGTCACTTGCATATATTCAATGTAAGTGATCACTGAATCTATTATTATTAAGAAACAGTACATCATCAATATACCGAAATTTTCATAAAAATTAAGTGCTAAAGTTAAAACATAATTAAGGACTTGATAAGTTTACTTGCATGCTTTTATGTTGTATGTATTTTTTTTCTATAGAATATGTTGTCGTTAGACTAGTGTCGTGCCGACAAAGTCTCAATGTGTAGTTAAAATTGTATTGCATATTCAGATGCTCCTCGTGGTAAGGTGCTTGTAATACTGATTCACATTCACATGTATATATATAAAAATAAATAAAAAACTTGTAGTTATAAAAAAAGAAGATGTGGTATGACTTCCAATGAAACAACTCTCCACAAGAGACCAAATTACACAGAAATTAACAACTATAATAGGTCACCGTACGGCCTTCAACAATGAGCAAAGCCCATACCGCATAGTCAGCTATAAAATGCCTCGATATGACAATGTAAAACAATTCAAACGAGAAAACTAACGGCCTTATTTATTTAAAAAAAAAATTAACGAAAAACAAATATGTAACACATAAACAAACGACAGGCTCCTGTCTTGGGATAGGCAAATTCATACATAATTTGGCGGGGTTGAATATGTTAGCGGGATCCCAACCCTCCCCTAACCTGGGACAGTAGTATAACTGTACAACATAAGAACGAACTATAAAAATCAGTTCAAAAAGGCTTAACTCATCAGATGAACCAAATTACAAGTGAACGTGGCCGGGTACTTGTACATCCCAACAACAAAAAACATTAGGAACAGATCTGAAAGTACTCGCAACTAATAAAAATCATGCATCTGATACTAAATTATCAATCCGTTCGCACCCAACATCAAATGGATTTAGTGTAAAGACGTCTAAAACAATTGGAGAAGAACATGACCGTGTGCAATGACCAGATACAGGTAATGTTGACTTTACATCAGGTTTGTTGAAAAACATAATGTTTTATTAGAATGTGCATCAGTGGCCAAATTAACTATGCTTTATTTGTCTTACATTCTTTTATTTTTCCCGTTAGGAAAAAAATGACATCACTTCACCTGTCAAGCTTCTCTCATCCAACCTTGGTTTATTTCAACCTTCCTTCAAATCTTATTGTAACATGTATAATGTTTCTCATTCAGCACTTTCGCATATTTTGTTTGCAATACATGTATTGTCATCCACTTTGCATAATCTTTATATAATATATATCATTCTGGTTCTGATTTCTAATAAATGTAACGTTGATTACATTAGTTTGACAGTTGGAGATTGCTCCGGCTGCAATTTGACAAATATAATGGTTTTTTATTGGTACAATTGACCCTAATTAATAGAGTTATCCAGATGTGTATTCCTCTACAAATGCAGAAACTGAAGGGATTAGTCTGCACAATCTTAGCAAATAACATGCACTAATGATCCAGTGAGTTGTTTTTTCATGGCATCGGATACTGGTTATTTTAGCTCACCTGACCAATCACTAATGTAAGCTTTTTTCATCACTTTGATTCATTTTTTTTTCAGTTGGTTTGTTTGTCATTCATCCACCTGTTTACATTTCACATTTGTATCTCCTTTTCTAAACTGTTTTGTCAATATCAGCCGAACTTTGAATCAAACCATGTAATGATGGCACTCAGGACCGTAACTAGGGTTCGAATTCAGGGGAGGTAGGGGTATGGGGCCGCGGAATGAGGCCCCCAAGATAGGGGGTTGGGGCGCAGCCCCCCGCCGATTTTTTTCCCTCGGTCATTGGCTAAAAATGACCCGTTTCCCTTCGATTTCCTTACTTTAAGAAACATCAGTATTGCTTGAACCTGGAAGCAACTCAAACTTATGCAAAAACAAGCTGAGATTGCTATTCGGGGTGAGCCAAGGATCCGTCGTGAAGGCCGTACTTTTGACGTATAATTGTTAACATTAAATATATTGTGACCGCGGATTTTTTTCTCAAATGATTTTGCTAAAAATTACCCGTTTTCCTTCGATTTCCTTACTTTAAGAAAGATCAGTTTTGCTGGATCCTTGGAGCAATTGTCATGCAAACAATTATTATCTGTATTTAAAGATATTTTTTTTAGAAACTGGTAAGTTCAAAAAACATATAAAGCAAGATAATAGAACGCAAGATAATTTTTTTTGTTTTGAGGATCTTGACTCTATTTCAATATTGTTGAAAGCTGAACAGACATGTATATAACTACAACCAGGGACTTTCAATACTAGTCTAGTATATACTTAGTATAGAAAGTCCCTGCTACAACGAATGGGAGTGTTTACCTACTAAGGCGTTGACCATAAATTATATTCTTGTACGATCGGGAGACTTAAAAAAAAAACCGATCCAACAGCTGATTCAGCCGGTAACGTATTTCCGATATCTTAAAAGATTCACGATACAAAAGGAACTTCCTCTGTTTGATTGAGCCCCCAAAGAAATGTGAATAGTTAAGTTTTTAATCAAAATTATCGAAAGCAAAGTTTCATAAGTGTTCTCGTACGAATACTGACCCCTCAATACTGAATAACAGACGGACGGTCACACAAAAAAAAAAAAGTAACTGAAACGGTTCACTTTCGATCAAAAATTCGAAAAACGACAGACATACCACGTATCATGATAACACTGTTAAAACTGTAAACTTGTGTTGTTTATAATATAAATTCAATTTTTTTCGTGTACATATTGTCAATATTTTATTTTATTACTTAAAAAAAAATTTTGGTGTAGAAAATTCAGGGGAGGCAGTTTCCTCCCCTGCCTCATAGGTAGTTACGGCCCTGGCACTGAATAAGAACATATTGAGTATACTTGAAAATAGGGCTTTCCAATGTGAGCAATTCATGCTTCTGATAGTTTATAGTTATATCATGCCCCCTATCACATCAAGATTGTTGCTTTCAAATACGATTACTCTAATTCATTTATCTTTATTCAGATAATGGAAGGGGTGAATACAATTAAAAGTTCTGCCACCAAAAAAGTAAAAACAAATGGGAAAGTTTCTGAAGACCATATGAATACTATCGGTGATTTGACTGATGGAATCACAGCTTTGATGGATGATCTACTTCATAGTTAAAGATGGCGTAAAAGAAAATTGTGGGTTTGAGGAAACATTAGCTTACGGGGGAAAAGTTTCAGACAAGACGTGACCACAATATGAGGCACAAGCTGAATGTAAAAAGTTCAAAGAGACCTTATTTTTAGCCAATAAGTTTTTTACGCCATTTCATTCGATGGAGACTGGGACGATTTTAAAGATTCAGTTGCACAACCACCATCCAATACAGACTCACAATAATTGATTGTCCAAAACTTTTTTATACTTGCAAAATGTAAATCTGATGTTTTTGATGAAGCATCCTTATCTTTTTTTCTTGTACATGTATCTGTTTGGACAGAAAATTTTGTTAACATTTCGATTTTTCAGAAAAAGAGAAAAATTACTGATTTGTTTGCGGTCACATTTGCTACGGATAATCCTATGGAGCTTCCTGCCAACTTATGCATGTAGACATATCAAAAATAAATCTATACTTCTATGGGTTTTTTCATAAAAGAGAAAAGGCAAATCACTACAAATGTATTATTAATTGGACACCAACATTTCACACCGAAACAATTTCAAGAAGGAAAATACAAAAATGTTCTAATTGTTCGTAAACAATTTCCATTGAAACCAGCTGCAGCATCAACAGTACACAAACGTCAAGGAATTTCACTTTCTAATGCTGCTGTTTCCATTGACGCATCCAAGTCACATGGTATATGTGGCATTAAGTCGAGTTATCTCACTACAGGGTCTCAATCTTCTCGACTTCAACAAGGACAAGATATCTGAATTGACAAGAATGACTTAGAAAAAAGTAAAATCACATAAATACTGAACTCCGAGGAAAATCCAAAACGGAAAGTCCCTTATCAAATGACAAAACACATCAAACGAATGGACAACTGTCATATTCCTGAATTGGTACAGGCATTCTCAAATGTAGAAAATGGTGGATTGAACCTGGTTTAATAGCGCTAAACTTCTCACTTGTATCACAAGCATCAAATTCCGTTATTTTTACAAGTAAAGTCAACGATGCGTGAACAAGACAATCATAATCGGTAAAATAGTCAAAATATGGTTAGAGCAGTCATCACTGTATTACAATCTCAAAACAAACAAAAATTTACAAAAATGCATCTATCAAATTAAAAAACACATTCATTATTTCGCGTTTGTGGCGGTAGAAAATGAAAAAGTCACGTAGGAAGAATTTTGTCGTTCAATGTATATTCAAAACAATTATAATTTTAAATGCATATGGGGAATGGTGCAGGGTTAATAAATCAAAAAAATATGTTAGAATTATTTTGAAAAACCAACCGTGAACTAAAATTATCAAGGAATTCTTTAGAATTTTTAAGAATCCATATTAGGTTAGTATTACAACGCAAGTAAAATCATTTTGTCGTTCAAAGTTTTTTCATAATTGTAATAGAATAATAACATATAAATGACTTATAATTGAACAATAACATAATGACGGGATCTGTAAAAGTACAGTCACGTTATCAGAACCAAAGAAACACAAAAAGTCGTATATACTAAACACGCAAGCAAAAATGAAAGATAAAGATAACACATTGACTGGATGTATAAGTACCGAGCTACGTCTGTGGATATCACTTAACACAGACCAACAATTAATATTAATAATTGAACAAATGCAAGAACAACATAACACCCAGTTAAGATGATAAACAACGGCAGTACGCATAATCTATACATCAAGACGATCATGTCGTATTTGTGAAATTGACACGGAATATTTATCAACAAGGTCTTGGTATCTTTCAATGATTTTTTTGTAGAAAAAAAACCTGGTTCATCAACTTTCTGCCCAGACACTGGTGACGTTTTCAAAGTCTTACTAGGAGGGGGAAATGTATATCCAATATGTAGGTGAAGTTGGTACATTGCTACTAAGGTGGGGGAAATTTATTATTTCAAAATTAAAATCGTCTCGTTTGTCATAGACACAAATTGTTTACTATCAATTGCAACTTGCACAGCCAAAACTTGCTATCATAATGCAACATGTGCAAGATCATTACACAAACACATAGATGATTATAGAAATGATGATTTTTTATATATCAGAATGATAAATATTTATACAAGAAACTTGTGATAAAAATCTGATTCATTACATCATTATATGTTGAATGGTTTTAAATTTATCTGCATTTGACCCACATGTAATACATTTACACAGACCTCATTGTGGCATCTTTGCATATGTAAAAAAAAGGTCTACAGGCTGATTCAATAATATTAGGAAGAAGGGAAAGAGGGAATACAGTTGATAGTGTCATCATTTAAAAACACACTATTGTCTAACATCAATAAACTGGCATCCTACAACGAGAGTGGACAGCATTTGTGATACAAAAAAACTCATCATAGATACCAGGACTAAATTTTTTATATACGCCAGACGCGCGTTTCGTCTACAAAAGACTCATCAGTGACGCTCGAATCTAAAAAAGTTAAAAATGCCAAATAAAGTACGAAGTTGAAGGGCATTAAGGACCAAAATTCCTTAAAAGTTATGTCAAATACAGCTAAGGTAATCTATGCCTGAGGTAGAAAAGCAATACGTTCTAATGTGACACCCAATTATTGCACAGTTCTTCTTGGATATATCAATATTGGCCACTTCAGAGTACTATGCGTGCACTTAATGTAGGTTAATCTCATATCGATGAAACCACAGACAATCATTCTTCCTATGACTATGTGTATATTCCAAGACAACAACTGTTTGAAAGTGGGTTCCTAGAAAGTAATTGGAGTGACCACAACATACTATGGTTTCGTATTTATTTCATAAACATATTTCTGTCTTGTTTGACTTCAAGATTTCTGCCTACCAACCCCTGCTGAACAAATGTGTGTACTTACTGAATATACTTTCTTAGATTTCAATATAATGTCACTTATGATAACTAGGATGTCAAGCAGGCCAAGCTTGATTATATTGATGATTGTAACTTTTACCATTTAAGAGTTTTGGTCCTTAATTTATTGATAATACCAGGACACAAATAAATCTTCAAAAATTCGGTTTACTGTCATCATGACAGCTCTT
The DNA here is from genome assembly GCA_037788925.1 of Mytilus galloprovincialis. Classification (NCBI taxonomy): domain Eukaryota; kingdom Metazoa; phylum Mollusca; class Bivalvia; order Mytilida; family Mytilidae; genus Mytilus; species Mytilus galloprovincialis. The sequence goes on from CM075332.1 coordinate 2,519,357, forward strand.
GTGTGTACATAAATCATCTCACAAAGAAGCTATTAAACCAAGAGTTCCAAATGATTCAGTTGAAATCATTCCTTCGTAAATTGTGTGTACGGACGCAATCACGAATTGGTTGACTGTTATGGTATAACTGTTTCACAGATGGTATCGGATATGGTCCTTATGTCGTAACCACTATCAACTTCTCTTTTCACCACGAATAAGAACTATCGAATTAGAATATTTATCGGGTTTATAATAACATGAGCTACACGACGGGTGACACATGTGAAGCCGGATCTGCTTACCCTTCCGGATCGATGACCATCCTGAGATAACCCCTAGTTTTTGGTGGGATTCGTGTTGCTTAGTCTTTAGTTTTCTATGTTGTGTCTTGTGAACTAATATTTTTCTGTTTGTCTTTTCATTTTTTAGCCATGACGTTGTCAGTTTATTTTCGATTTATGTGTTTTATTATCCCTATGGTATCTTTCGCCCTTCTTTTAGTCTGTTAGTTTTCTCATTTGTATTGTTTTACATTTGTTATTTCGGGGTCTTTTATAGCTAACTTTGCTCATTGTTAAAGGCCTGTCGGTGACCTATAGTTTTTAATGTCTGTGTATTTGTTCTAATGTGGAGATTGTCTCATTGGCAATCATATCCCTTCTTTTTTGTCGAGACTTCGACTTTAGTCGAAAAAGCGAGACTAAGCGATCCTACATTCCGTCGTCGTCGGTGTCGTCGTCGGCGGCGTCCACAAATATTCACTCTGTGGTTAAAGCTTTTGAAATTTTAATAACTTTCTTAAACCATACTGGATTTCTACCAAACTTGGACAGAAGCTTGTTTATGATCATAAGATAGTATCCAGAAGTAAATTTTGTGAAAATAAAATTCCATTTTTTCCGTATTTTACTTATAAATGGACTTAGTTTTTCTGCGGGAAAACATTACATACACTCTGTGGTTAAAGTTTTTAAAATTTAAATACTTTTCTTAAACTATCCTGGATTTCTACCAAACTTGTACAGAAGCTTATTTATGATCATAAGATAGTATCCAGATAAAATTCCATTTTTTCCGTATTTTACTTATAAATGCACTTAGTTTTTCTGCGGGGAAAACATACATCACTCTGTGGTTGTAGTTTTTTAAATTTTAATAACTTTCTTAAACTATCCTTGGTTTGTACCAAACTTGGACAGAAGCTTGTTTATGATCATAAGATAGTATCCAGAAGTAAATTTTGTAAAATAACAAATCCATTTTTTCCATATTTTACTTTAAATGGACTTTTTTTCTGCCAGGAGACAACACATACACTCTGTGGTTAAATTTTTAAAAATTTTGATAACTTTCTTATACTATTTTTTATTTGTACCAAACTAAGACAGAAGCTTGTTTATGATCAAAAGCTAGTATCTAGAAGGAAATTTTGTTAATATTTTGTACCTGTTTATCTGTATTTTACTTATAAATGACTTAGTTTTTCTTCCAGTTAACATTACATCCAGTCTGCAGTTAAAGTTTTTAAAACATTTATTAGATTCATAAACTATCCAGGATTTTTTACCAGACTTGGACAGAAGCTTCCTACAATCCAAACATGGTATCAAGCGGAATATTTTTATTGATTTTTTCCCTCATTTTTGTTGATCCTGCAATTTACAGCAAAAGTAGGCGAGACACTGCGAACCCTTACAATTTTTTTTATATTTGCAAGGCATAAAATACCTACACATGTATGTATTATTGCGGAAGAAAAATTACCATACGCGCACAAGAATATTGAAAAAAAACTTAATAAGAGATCTATGACTACTGTTTTTCATCACAAGGTCAAGTTTAATTAAGATACTTTAAAATAAAGAAATTGCAGAAAATTTAATTAAATATATCCGTGAAAAGATGATTAACATACAGAATCAGTGAAATTACAAAAAATAATTAATATTTTTAATAAATCAGGCGATTTTAATTGTCCAGTAGCTTGTTGTTGGTCAACAGGTTTTTCCCCTTCGATCCGAACTATTCTGTTAATATTACAGTCACAATTATAAAACCAACTAAGTGGAACTTACTAGTATCCATATAAAAAATAAAAAATAGTTTACTCATTAACATACATGCTCATTTAACAAAATCATTAAATACTCAAGAATTCACATACTTTTTACATGTCAATTATACACATGATTTATGAGTTTGACTGTCCCTTTGGTATCTTTCGTCCCTCTTTTGTAAGGAAGACAAATAAAGTGTAGAAAGTGTATATATAACATACACAATTGAAGTTTGTAATATTAAATTTGTCTGGCGTCTGTTTAAAAGCAGCTCTAAAATTTGAAATTGCATAAAATTTAAGTAGTTTATTAAACTTAAACACTGGTTACAAGATAACAACAACGCCTGTCTTTACATTTAAATCTAGTAAGTCCTTCCTCAATAGTTTATTGTCGGCTAACTTTCAAGTGTTCTATACTTTTCTTAAGTCAAATTTTTTGTCGGTCACTACTTTACTTTAGGCAAACTGTCTATAGTTCTGCGGATGGATTCTTTGAAGTCGTATAAAGGTTTGTAACCAAACATCATTTTTGCCTTCTCATATGTTACATAAAAAGTTGTATTGACAAAATTAATTACATTAGGGGATAACTGAAAATTTATCTTTTTAAACGGACTTATTACAAGTAAGCAAAAATATATGAAATGGAGTACAGCACACACAAACCGATGTGACACGAACCATGACGAAATAGCAATAGTTTCGCCTATGTACGGTTTTCGATGTTCTATATGTGTCTGTGGTGGTGAATCATCAACTGCAAAATAGTACTGTCCGCCAAGCTTTTGATTGTTTTGCAATGACAGATACGTTCTGACAAACATCATTGCAACATTACCAACATAACTGTATTGTAGTTTTGCCTCCATGGCTCCCATTACACGATAGTATATTCCATTCCGTACTGATCTGTTACGAGATATTTTATTCATTGGATCAAGTTCGCCGTACATCCCGGGAGGTAAAATACAAATTGTTCGTAGAGCTTGACCTAAAAGACAAAAAAGTAAACAGTGTAAAAAATCATACCATTGTAGGAATTGATTGTCTGAATTTTGTGACACAGCAGAGGTGTTAGTATGAAATAGCAAACGAAGGGTTGGTGGGGAAAGTGGTTCCATATATAGTACAATAGGTATAGAAAACTAAATATCAAAATCGTTCCGCTGGACTTTATTTATGATGCTGCTACATATACATATATCCTTTTATTCTGGTATCACCTAAGTTGGACAAAGGTATACAGAAAAACACATTAGTTTACATTACACTGCATATATGTACATTTGTTGAGGAAGCATTAAATATGAGTTTTTTACAACGGTATGATCAGTATAGCCGACAGGTTAACATCAGAGAGAATCCAGTTTGTCATTTATAATTCTAATAAATTGGCACAATTTTCGAAGTTTAGATTTCTGTTTTTGGTTCATAATAGCATTAAATTTTAAAACATAACAGTTCGTTAGGTATTTCTTGTCAATAAGTAGTGTTCTATCTGTCAAGAAACTGCTGCATTCCATTACATAGTGGTATTCGTTATCTATAGCAACTCTGCACAACGGACACTTTCTCTGTTCTCGGGGAATTTTTTGCCATCTAACATTTTCAATCGGCAGTTTATGGTTCATTGTCCTAAACCGCTACATTGTTATTACATCTTTTTCATCAAGTACGTTAAGGTAGTGTTCAAAATTGTGTGATGTCTTGTATAGGCGATAATTCAGATGCTGAATATTTCGAGGTTAGAGAGGTCCAGCACCATCCATGCCTACGTTTAATTGACATGCCATACCAAGACTCTTCCGGAACAATGTTGCAGCTATGACGAGACGTGGTAACAGATTAAACTATCTTGTCTATAGATTTACAAAAATGCATAAACAAAAAACACTTTTGGCGAGTATCGTCTAAAATTCAGCTGATTTATATACCGTAATAATAGGGTCTAATTAACACTTGCCCTGCGCGTGATTAGATAGTGACATTCTGATTCAACTTGACATAGCTATGTATTCATAGAATAAGAATGTGTTACGGTTAAGCTTATATGTGACAATGTATGCATACCCTAGTCGACCTATTGAGATTTAGTTGTGATATGTATAGTAAAGGGGTAGTCCAGTCACATATGACTTCGCATTCTTATTCAATTTTTTACGTTTTTATACTGATATTTTCATTTTTTATTTTTTTTGGAAAGCGAACATTGATAGTAAAAAAAAATCAGAACAGTAAATAGAAATAGTAAATAATGTCCCCGAGCTCATATGTTATAGGACTAATAAAGGTGTATCTTTAATATTTAATATGCAAATGTTAATTTTTTTGTAACAAAATTATAGCTTTTGATTTTAAAATTTTCTTAGCTATTCTTTTGATTTTCGATTTATCTTTTGATACGGCTAGCTAGTTGTCCTCTGTTTTCAGTGTTAAACTTTTATGACATATTTTTTTTATATAACACATTGTACAATTTGATTCTTTGTACTACCCATATACTTCTCACCATTTTTCAAAGATGATTCATTCTCATCTATAACGATCTCCAAGGCTTTCCGTTTTGTTTCTCCGTAATGGCCATGTGAACATTTCTTTGGAAAAGATACAGATGTTTCTGTTCCGTTCCGAACAGCGTCGTACCCATAAAATGATCCTAAAGTACCACAGTATATCAAGTACTGTACGCTTTGTTCTTTGCACGCTTTAATGATATTTTGTGTACCTGCAAAACACACAAAAGAATTTACATAACACAACAACCTAGTGGTTACCGACTTTGGGAAATACAATTGAATATGCGGTAGGATTAAACTAAGATACAATTTCATTTTTATCTCCATTCTCTCCAATTTAGAGGTCGATCAATTGAGAAACTGAATTATATTATGCAGTCCAAATATCAACATATTAATATGATCACAGCACAACTTTTTAAAGCTTAAAGAAGTAGGTCCGGTAAGGGCCGATTTTGGCCCCAAATTTCAGTTTCATCTAACGAGATATTTAGGACACTTTTTAAACACTTAAGTGTCTATTTTAATTGATTTGATTAGTTTATGCTAAAGATTTTAACTGATTCAGTCATTAAAAACGCTCCAATTGAAGCTTAAATATGAAAAATCTATCAAATATGCCAAAAAACGTCACTTTTCAGATGGTTTTCGTCAAAAATGAAAGTGGCCGCATCCGTGTTCATCCTCAACCTTTATATATGTTATGTATTATCATCAAATACAACTTACATTTCAATATTATGAATGAACACGAATGCGGCCACTTTCATTTAAGACGGAAACCGTCTAAAACTTAACTAAAATGCTATAATTGTGAAGATTTCAGTAATTTAGCATGACTTTATGATGCTAGTACACGATATATGTGCATTGTATTGTTAAAAACAGCACATATTTGTGTAGCAGAAGCATTCTACTTTTCAAAAAATAGCTAAAAGATTACATTTTCACAATTTTGCAAAACTGCTTAATTGTGGGGCCAAAAAGGGGTCTTACTGAACCTACTCCTTTGGTATGTAAAGTAAAATTTGTCTTTTTTACTGTAGTAGGTATTGTAAATGTCTTCTAGACGTTTTGTAAGATTGCTGTTTTAGACGTATATATGATAGCTAACGAATTGATGTCTGCTATTTATTAATAGGTGAATTGAAACCCTCTAGTTATACAAGTTCTTTCATTACAAAATCTCAAATTTGAGTCTTAAAAGAAACATTTTCTATCCTGACACCTGTGGACGCGTACACGTGTCTTCTTCATCTTCTAATACAAGTTAGGATCTTATCAATATTTAACGTATACCTTTTACATTTACATCATACATAGATTTAACGTCCGGGAGTAGGGAAACATCTATTTTTGACGCTAGGTGGAACACAGCATCGACCCCTTTACAAGCTCGTGTGACTAATTCTACATCCTGTATGTCTCCAATGATTGACATTATCGTCTTATTACAGTCATATTCTGAAACAAACAAACCAGACAAAACTATTCAAACGAGAAAGTTAACAGCCTAATGAATTATTTGTTTACATTTTCCTTCAACGTCGGAGCCATTAAAAATATGCCTTTTTTCATTAAAACAAAAATATAGATGATGTTTTTCAACTGCATTTTAAATCAATTTAGACGAATGACCATAAATGTATATGTTTTGCAACACTGACATTTGTAGTAACATGAACTGCTACCTATTTTTTTCTGTGTTTGTGTAGCCTTCGAGAAATAAAATACGGAACACCACTGGGACCCTATGGAAATTGCGTTACGAATATGTGCGTTCTTGTAACCTTTTATTTACAAAACGCCCACGTTACGTTCAATGCCTTCTTTCTTGGGCAGATCACGTGTTTCAGAAATTACCATGCACTATTTTAGACCCATACATGTACAATTATATGATGATCCACAAACATTTAGCTAATAAATATTGAGGAAGAACGTCCTCAAATAATTGCCAAATTTAGCAAGTTTCAAAACTTCCAAAATACCATACATACAGATATAAAAAAATAAACAAGGGTTGACTTGGGTATAAAACAATGGTCATCCTAGGTCTTCTTCCGGTTGATATGATAAATTAAATCATTAAGTTGGGCGGCCATTTTGGCCGTGCGGGATGTATACATTTGCTGCCATATCCAGTCAGAAAGGTGATGTTGAATACGAATGCCTCATGTAGGGGTGTCACTCTCATTACGCAATTAAGAACCATGTGACATTTATTTGATCAGTCCGTAGATGGATTGTTGCAAGGTTTAAAGTCTGTCCCTATTCAAAGTATCGTAATTTTCCGTAGTTTTCCTAATTTAGTCCTACGTCCTGGACGAATCCTATAGTACACGACCTACATAGTGTATTTATAGTTAATTGGCTCGTTATAAACATTCAAGAAATATTTGCCGCTTGACGTTAAGCAAAATCAATCATTTGTTCTATGTTCCGGTGATCTCAAATCATAATTAAAAAGTGTTCTAAAGTTTGAATTAAATTTATGGAGGAATAAATATAATGTGCTTAATGAGATACTCCGCTACAAAATGTTATACGAAGAGTGTTACTATATAGTTTGTCCGGTTTTGAGGTTTGTGTTTGTTTTGTTTTTTTTTTTGTGCTTTTTTTATAAGAAATGTAAAAGGTTAAAATATTAAGCATCATTTTAGTTTTAAAAAAAAATCATTTCTATGAAGTTCCGGTCGCTGGCTTTATTCGGTTATCTTTTTTAACTTCCTAAAACACCATTTAATTTTGAAAGATCATATCGAATTTAAAGAAGCGGCTAGCGGCTAAAATATCTTAGAAGTGGAGTATTTCCTACAGTACCGTTTTCCTGATGGCAATTGCCGTTACGTACTGCCTTTTCTTTTCAATTGCATATTTTGTTAAGTTCTAATATAATAATAATAACTTATATTACCTAATTTCTTTTCAAAAAGAACAAAATCTAGGACCCGTATTTCTTTTATGTTCTCTCCATACAGCTGTAAATGTTTGACCACATGTTGGCCTAGAAAACCACATCCTCCTGTCACTAATACTGTGTGCATTTTTCAAAATTCTGTAAAAATAAGTCAAATAGAAGATATAAATGTAAATACAAAAATGCACGACATAGTAAAATCAAAACATCATTCAGGCATACGGTAAAGGCAAACTATTAACTAATTCTGTTCAGTTTGGCCCGTTTGACAGAACTATCATATTGATAAATAAAAGTTATCAAAGGTACCAGGATTATAATTTAGTACGCCAGACGCGCCTTTCGTCTACATAAGACTCATCAGTGACGCTCATATCAAAATATTTATAAAGCTAAACAAGTACTAAGTTGAAAAGCATTGAGGATCCAAAATTCAAAAAAGTTGTGCCAAATACAGCTAAGGTAATCTATGCCTGGAATAAGAAAATCCTTGGTTTTTCGAAAAATTCAAATTTTTGTAAACAGGAAATTTATAAAAAATGACCACATTATTGATATTCATGTCAACGCCGAAGTGTTGACTACTGGGCTGGTATAAGTTATGCATGACATATAAAAATGATTGCAACACCATTATCGTCTGTTAACTCTTTTCCCCATGCCACCCCAAACCTCCAGCCCTTCATACCGCTCATATCTATTTGTATAATCTCATTTTAAGATGTTTTTAAGAATTTGGTATCGTCCTTACTATGCGTGTTATAATTATAACTAAATTGTACACACATAGCAATAATTCGTTTGGTCAACGATAATGTAACTTGTTTATAATTATGTTAATAAACTGTATAAGAACCCTTGAGAAACATTCATATGACTGAAACAATAAGTCAGTATACCAGCTGAAATGCCAAACGAAAAAAGATATATATATATATATTACTAGATAACTACATCTAGTCGATGAAGAAGCAATCAATTATTTTTACCGGTCGGACATTTACATTGTAACCCCTACACAAGAAACCGAATATAACGTTCTAGTTGTGCATGTATCATTCTCGTCGCGGTACGCTACTTTACTTATATACTTAGCCGACGCACATGCCATTAGTATTTTTTTCTACTCTCTCTCTCAGTCGCAGCACATGACATTAGTTTGTCCCCATCACATGACATTCCTTAACCGCAGCATATGGAATTACTTGATCTCAGCACATGGAATTATTTAGTCGCAGCACATTACTCACTCAAATTTAAAAAAAATTAAAAGGTAATATAAAAGTAAAGTATGTAACGTTTGTATTCTTAATGATTTTTCAGATTTTTTTTTAGTTCTGTTTGAAACTATTTTTAAGCCATCACAAGTACGTGATATATCAGAAGCAGTTTTTAATGAACTTAATAAAAAAAAAGTGAAACAAAAACAAAGGTTGATTGAATCATGCATGTGCAATATTCAAAACTTAAGTCTATCTAAAATATTATTCACCATTCCCACTAATACTCTATAGACGGATGGTCTCGTGATAGCGTTTCGTCTCGGGTTCGAAGCAGGGCCGGGCCAACATAAAGACTAAACGATTGATATTTGCCGCATCTTCGCAAATCACGCGGCTTTTGGGCGTAAAGGCAAGACAGATTGTCTAGGATTTGTCACCGTTGGAAAGTGGATGACCTTTAGGGTTGTGTAACAAGAGCTTGACTGAATGGCATCTTGTTCCTGAAAATAAACAGTACCAGATTTTTCTGCAGCAGATGCGCATTTCGACAATCAATGTCTCTTCAGTGATGATCGTCAAAACTGTTTGAAAATCAAAAGCTTGTTAAAAATATCAAGAGCTATAAACAAAAATGGCCAAAAAGTATAGCCAAAGCTGGGCATGGACTCAGAGCTTTGCATGCATGAGATAGATACATTCCTTATTTTTTTTATAATTTCCAAAATGTCATGAAACTGTGATGCACCTGATCTGTTAGAATTCTCTGAATGACAGTGACAACTCGAGGACTGAAACTCTGGTGAATACTAACTCTAGAAACTGGGGAACTCGCGATGACAATTTCAATAGTTCTGGATGGAATACTTGTATTGCCGATGGACTGTGTCCAGTGTAAAGTCCTTTGTCCGATCTTATAAATAAAATGTATGTACACCAACTTAAATAGACAATAATACACATATGAAACAACCCTCAAATTGAGTGATATTGTTCACTTTCAAGGATTATACTATCATTAGAACTTGATGAATAAAGTTAAATTACAAATCTGATTACAGTATGATATTTAAAACATATAATTATGAAAAGGTAAAGTGTCCAGAATAATTAGCAGAGTAGAACTTGTCGCTCAATGTCCAAGCTGAAAATTTAATTGCATACCAAAGCATGTTGATTTTAGGCATGGATATGAAGTGTAATAAGAAACGAAAATATAAAATAATGTGAATTAAAAAATTAAGCCCTATTAATAACAAACGAAGCTACTTTTCCCTGGTCACAGATTGAAAATAAGGTGTCCCGGTATAGGGTGCCTTGTCTTCCTGTGGTTTAATTCCTAGTGAACTAGCACGGTCAGAACAGCACCCTGGTGTCGCTCTTAATTTGAGACCAAATCTATAATATAGTATCAAAAAGACTTGGTCCAATAATTGACCCCTGTAGAACCCCTGGTTGAAACGAAATCTGATTTTCACCTTCTAAAACTATTTTTCTTTTCGAATATTTACAAAAATTCAATCCTGAAATTGAGTGCATGAAATGGAAGCAGTCAAGGAACACTAATCCTGTTTTTTTTTTAATCGTATCTTTATAATGGTTGATAAAATCAAAGGACAATTACATTGTTAATATATTAGCGTGTCCCCGACACCCTTCGATATTCTATGTGTTGCCTACATCCGTTTTCCATTTTTTTTTAAATAAGACGTTTTCGACCATAATGACGGATTTTTGTGAGTAACAAGTATTTTCCCGAGTACAATAAAGAATTCGGACATGTTCATTTGTTGATAAAGTAGGCGGTTCTTGATAATCAAGATGTTGTTATGAAAAATTTTGCCGATATCCTGCATGTTTGACCTAATTCCTAAAACTGGTATCGAAGTGTTTGCAAAATTGAGATAACCAATAATATTGAGCGATGGCTCATTTATTTTCCTACTTTATATAGTCTTTGGTGGACTTTTTTGTATAATCATAACCGTCATATAACTGGCATAATAAGTAAAATTCTTACCTTGAAGCGACAAGATTGTGGTCCAATTTCAATCGCCAACACCCTGCGTGATGACGTAGATTCCCGTAGGCGGATCCAGGGGGGGGGGGGGCCTGGATGGCCCGGGCCCCCCTTTCGTGGGAAAAATTTGGTTGATTATATAGGGAATCATTGAAGCATGACTGGAGCGGGCCAACCCTTAGGTCAGTCAGAGGGCCCCCCTTAGGAAAAGTTCTGGATCCGCCACTGACCCCCCCCCCCCCTTGTAGAACCTGCCACTCGGATGTATTGGTTATTTGTCCCCGCCCTAATATGCATGAAACATTAGTAGAACTTTGAATTAGAACTCAATTGAAAATTTTTACTCCATACATACATGTATGTCTACAATTATTTAATATGATGTTTTAATGCTTCACTTACCTTCAACCATGTATACCGGTTCAAGGGTTGGATAAATACACACAGTATTTACAAACAAAAATACACACGGTATTTACAAACAAAGATACATGTACACACTGTCTATTTACGAAATATCGTTCTTAAATATGTCATATATCAATAGACAAGAAATGTTATTATACATTGGGTATGTGTATATCATATATATGTCTTTTTAAATACTATCGGCTGTTCAATTGATTGTGTTGTCACAATTTTGTGATAATTAAATGCACAGTAGTTATAGCGTCCGACTGGGATCGTGCTTTCAAGTGAGTTAATAGTGGTTTTTTTTTTAGTGTGTCCATGTTTTTTTTTATTTCATGTAAAAATGTAAACAAACAGCATCTGTTTTGCATAAAACGTAAAATCAATATTGAAGGTAGTTTAGTATAAATTTTGATATAAATATACCATAATCAATATATTTTATTTTTAATTGAATATGTAAAATAAAACCATTTAAAGAATTTTAATTCAGTTCATATGTCCGTCGTTATTTAAAAAAAATCAGTCAAGGTTTTATATTTGCTTCCTGGTTTAATCAACCGAATTGAAAAACATCTTCTATGATATATTTAGGCATTTTCTTTAGGAAAATGATTCAAACAAGACAATTGCTGGAAACGTTTTTTCTTTGTATATTATTTCAATATGTTTATTAAAAATTGTTGGTTGTTGGTATAGGTTTGTTTCGAGTCGGTAAATCCAGAAAAGCCGCTTTGAAATCACGTAATTTATAGAGTGTGCTATTCATTTACTTTCACTGGAACATACAACTGTGCATCAGGCATTAGTTCAAATAGGCACTATAATGATATGAAGCATATAAAAATAAGAAGGTGTGGTATGATAGTCAATTATAGTTAATAAGACAACTATCCATCCAAGTTGAAATTAAGTGGATGTAAGCAGTTAAAGTCAACTGTGCGGCTTTCAACAATGATTTATAACCCATACCGTATAGTCGGCTAAAACGAGTCCCTATAAATGAGAAAAAGCAACGGCCTACTTTATGACAAAATTTGCAAAAACAAAGTATGACAGGCATGAACCAACTACATGCTCCTGACTTAGGAAAGACACATATAGAATGTGTCTGGGTTAAATATGATTGTGAACACTCAACCCTTCCCTAAACTGTGTAACAGCACAATAAAGGAAAACAAGTGAAACTGCGAGCTACTGCTCACTGATGATACCCCCGCCGCAAGTGGATAATATTAATTGTGTAAAAATATGCAAGTGTTCGGTAAACAGGAAGTTGTCGAGTGATGAATCTGAAAACGCATCACACGGTATAGCTGACATATCAAGCCTGAAACCAAATTTAAGAAATCCTGGTAGTGTAGTTCCTGAGAAAAATGTGACGAAAAATATTCATGGGACGGACGGACTGACTGACAGACTGACGGACTGGTGGACTGACGGAAGGACAGACAGAGGTAAAACAGTATACCCCCTTTTTTTTCAAAGCGGGGGTATAAAAACTAGTTAAAAGAGTTGAAATTCTTATAACTCATCAGAATGAAAAGTAGAAATCGTCTTACAAAAATACAGACCGGGCGTGGCAAGGTACTTATACATTTCTAACAACAACACAAAGTACAGTAATCGCAGTTACTGGTAGCTAGTTTAAATCAATAACAAGTAATAAAAGAAATCATATGTTTTGTTGATACATTTGGAAAGAAAGTATATTAATTTGATGATATCCCTGTTGGTCGTACAACTCTACACGTTTATTCGTGTTTATACATCTTTGCCTTTTAAATGTTTATGGCTTTTCTAAAGAAAAATATACGACTGAAAATGAGCTTTGGACGCGTAGCATTTAAAAAGAGTGATTTGCATGGTTTACTTTTCATGCGAGTTTTTTTCATAGAATCATCTTATACATATGTGTGTTGAATAACATTAAAGATTCACTTATCACAGAAAGAAACAACAGAACTGCTTGACGTGTGCGATGAAGAGTTCTTAACAAATCCTTTATCAAATCCGAGAAAAGTATAATCTAGGAGATTGAAATAGACAGAAAACGGTAATGACCGATTTAGGATGACCTGGTATAATAATTTTCACAATAATTTTTCTTCTGGTATTTTCAATTGGACTTTGTTTTTCTATTATATAGTTAAATAGCATTTTCGTTACTTATGTTACTGAACACAAGGCGTATTTGACACTCAATGTCTCTTCAGTGTTCCTCGAACCTTAAATATTTGAAATTTAAAATGTAATCTAAATAACAAAAGAAACCAAACAAAAGCCACACATGTGGGATATAAGTTTCTTAATTTAAATGAATTTCAAAATTTTGTAACAGCTTATTTTACTAAAACAATATATAAGTTTTTGTATTTAAAAAACACATATTCTTTATAAGTATAATTATTTGTTCTTATTGGAAGGGAAATAATCAGTATAGTATTCCAAATAACACGTAACAAAAGGAAATGCATAATCTATATTATGGACGATAACGTTGTTCTCTCTTTATTTATTTGTGCTATACTTTTTCTTACGCTGGCTATATATGTTAATCATACAGAAAGATTGGCATTGCTGTTAAAAGATGATGTTAGAAAATCATTGGTTGATGCAGGACATGATTTCCATGGCCAAGTTGAAAGACTATCAGAAGGTAATTTTATTGTCACTTGTGGATTATTATTGTTAATGTAATTTAATATAAAGGTTTATATTCCAATAACAGAAATTTGGGTCAATCATTTTAATATTAATGTATTTGTTTTCTTGCCTCCTTGGGGTATGCAGATTTGTTTGCGCCGACAGTGGTGTTAATTTGGTTGTTTGTATAAATCAAAAGTATGCAATATTTTGGTATGTAATATTCAATAAATTTTGACATATTTAATTTGTGGTGTATAATAACTAAAAGGGTACTTTGAAATATTTATACATCAATGTATATACGTGGCGTGACCATACATACAAAAAGTAAAATGTTGACAGATAAGGGCCTACTGATTAGACGGAATAGTTAAGTAGGCCTTAGTTAAACTAAGACATAATAGAACCAGTGCAGATTGATGTTAAAATCGAAAATTAAAAAGACATCTGTCACTATGTATTTGATATAACGTATACCATGTATAAAGAAAAAAATCAATATTTAACTAATATATACCATTGAATATTATGTCATTCACTGTATTACTAATTTTACAAAATACTTTAATAAGTATCTCATTTACTGTAAAATATATAAAACAAGAATGTGTCCAAAGTACATCCGCACTATCATTTTCTATGTTCAGTGGACAGCGAAAATGGTGTAAATTTAGGCTTAGATGCATGATGTTTTTATTAGTTGTTAGTTGTTTTAAACTAGCTGCCAGTTAACTGCGAGTACTCTCAGATCTGTGCCTAGTATCTTTTTGTTGTTTGGATGTACAAGTACCCGGCCGCGTCCACTTGCATTTTTCTCAATCTGATGAGTTAAGCCTTTTTTAACTGATGTTTATAGTTCGTTCTCATGTCGTACTGTTATACCACTGTCCAAGGTTAGGGGAGGGTTGGGATCCCGTTAACATGTTCAACCCCGCCACATTATGTATGCATGCATGTACGTGTCTGTCCTAAGTCGGGAGCCTGTAATGTAGTGTTTGTCGCTTTTATGTGTTATACATTTGTTTTTCGTTCATTTTTAGCTCACCCTAAGGGCCAAGTGAGCTTTTCCCATCACTTTGCGTCTGTCGTCCGTCGTCGTTAACTTTCACAAAATTCTTCTCCTCTGAAACTACTGGGCCAAATTAAACCAAACTTGGCCACAATCATCACTGGGGTATCTAGTTTTAAAAATGTGTCCGGTGACCCGGCCAACCAACCAAGATGGCCGCCATGGCTAAAAATAGAACATAAGGGTTAAATGCAGATTTTGGCTTAAAACTCAAAAACCAAAGCATTTATAGCAAATCTGACAGAGGTTAAATTATTTATCAGGTCAACATTTATTTGCCTTGATTTTTTCAGATGAATCGAGCAATCTGTTGCTAGGTTACTGCCCCTGAATTGGTAATTTTAAGGAAATTTTGCTGTTTTTGGTTATTATCTTGAATATTATTATAGATAGAGATAACTGTAAACAGCAATAATGTTCAGCAAAGTAAGATTTACAAATTAGTCAACGTGACCAATTGGTCAATTGACCCCTTTAGGAGTTATTGCCCTTTATAGACAATTTTTAACCATTTTTCGTAAATCTTAGTTATCTTTTACAAAAATCTTCTCTGAAACTACTGGCCAAATTAATCCAAACTTGGTCACAATCATCTTTGAGGTATTTAGTTTTAAAAATGTGTCCGGTGACCCGGCCAACCAACCAAGATGGCCGCCATGGCCAAAAATAGAACATAGGGGTAAAATGCAGTTTTGGCTTATAACTCAAAAACCAAAGCATTAAGAGCAAATCAGACATGGGGGTAAAATTGTTTATCAAGTCAAGATCTATCTGCCCTGAAATTTGCAGATAAATCGGACAACCCGTTTTTGGGTTGCTGCCCCTGAATCGGCAATTTTAAGGAAATTTGCTGTTTTTGGTTATTATCTTGAATATTATTATAGATAGAGATAAACTGTAAACAGCAATAATGTTCAGCAAAGTAAGATTTACAAATAAGTCAACATGATCGAAATAGTCAGTTGACCCCTAAGGAGTTATTGTCCTTTATAGTCAATTTTTAACAATTTTCATAAAATTTGTAAATTTTAATTAACATTTTCCACTGAAACACTGGGCCAAGCTCATTATAGATAGAGATAATTGTAAGCAGCAAGACTGTTTAGTAAAGTAAGATGTACAAACACATCACCATCACCAAAACACAATTTTGTCATGAATCCATCTGCTTCCTTTGTTTAATATTCACATAGACCAAGGTGAGCGACACAGGCTCTTTAGAGCCTCTAGTTTTTTGTACATAAATTATGCCGTTAGTTTCCTCGTTTGAATTGTTTTACATTGTCATTTCGGGGCCTTTTATAGCTGACTATGCGGTATGGGCTTTGCTCATGGTTGAAGGCCGTGCGGTGACCTATAGTTGTTAACTTCTGTGTCATTTTGGTATCTTCTGGAGAGTTACATGTATCTCATTGGCAATCATACTACATCGTCTTTTTTTATATTAATCTCTAATTTGGTATTAAAATAAGAAAGATCATATCATAGGGAACATGTTTACTAAGTTTAAAGTTGATTGGACTTAAACTTCATCAAAAACTACCTCGACCAAAAACTTTAACATGAAGCGGGACAGACGGACGAACGGATGGGGCATAAAACTATGAAATGTGAATACTCATTTACCCTTTCGTGTAAATGCTTGTAGATAATGGAGTGGACTACTATACACGATAACAGTAATTCTTTGATTAGTTCTTGGGTAGACAAATATTGTAGCAGGGGGAAACAAATAGTCTTGAAAAGTTCATATTTGCCACTACATGTGAAACAAACAAGAAATAAGAATAAAGCTTTTCTCTGCGTTTTTCATTCACTTATAAAATCAATGAAGTAACTAACAATGAGATGACATTGAAACTTTTCGGTGAACGTTGTATACGCCCGTAGTTAAAAGATGATGTATGAGGGACGATGAGACAACTCACCATACAAATCAAAAAGGGCCGTATGATGGAATGCTGCTGTCTTTTCGTGCATCAACAGCAGTACAATAAATTAAACTTGTTTTAAATTATTTTGAAAAAAAAGTTAACAAAACAGTAAGATTGGCGGGGAAAATCTCCCTTTTGATAATGAAAATTTGCTGGATTGTTCGTAAGGTACATGACTTTATAATATTATTTCATGTTGTACACACTAGCTTGAGTTTGTTTCGATTATTGTACTAAAAACTTCACTTTTATACAAGCGGAAAAACCCTCTTCGATACAGAATTTATTTAGGTAATATTCTTTGTATATTAATTGTCAAGAATTTTTTATTTTTTTATTTTCATGTTTGTGCCCCTATCGTAGCAGAGTGGAGATAAAGTGTTACGCGTATCCGTCCGTACGTCTAGAAATTTGTTTCTTTTCTCTGGCTTCAGTTTGCTGTAACCAACTTTTATGAAACTTGTACGATTCGCTCGTGTATGTAACAATGTTTTAGATTTTAACGAGAGAAATTTATGTATTACTGAAAAATTATTACACCAGGGTTTTCGATATCACAAACTAGTCAAAACATTTACTAAATTTTATCATCGGTATAAAGACATTATTCGTAAATATAGCTCAACATGCAGACTTTTAATACGTTCAGGTATTTCACATCCAATTTTTTATGGTAATATTCTTTATAAAGCACAAAGGTGTCAGTATTCACCTCAGAAACTTACAAAACCTTTGAATAGACTTATTAAGAAGGGATATAATTACGATACTGTTGTCAAGTCATTAAAGATTGCATATTTTGGCGTTAATATTGAGTCATTGATAAGGTCTTTGCATCGGAACTAAACACATTTATTCTAAAAACAGTTGTTGGCATGACACGGGTTATGTTCTTCTCATATATGTTATGATGGTATGATACTAAACCCCTAACGGGAAGGATTGTGCCTGATGTTCATATGATGAAATCATAATCTTTCAGTCAGTTTAGTTGAAGTCTGGAGCTGGCATGTCAGTTAACTGCTAGTAGTCTGTTGTTATTTATGTATTATTGTCATTTTGTTTATTTTCTTTGGTTACATCTTCTGACATCAGACTCGGATTTCTCTTGAACTGAATTTTAATGTGCGTATTGTTATGCGTTTACTTTACTACATTGGTTAGAGGTATAGGGGGAGGGTTGAGATCTCACAAACATGTTTAACCCCGCCGCATTTTTGCGCCTGTCCCAAGTCAGGAGCCTCTGGCCTTTGTTAGTCTTGTATTATTTTAATTTTAGTTTCTTGTGTACAATTTGGAAATTAGTATGGCGTTCATTATCACTGGACTAGTATATATTTGTTTAGGGGCCAGCTGAAGGACGCCTCCGGGTGCGGGAATTTCTCGCTACATTGAAGACCTGTTGGTGACCCTCTGCTGTTGTTTTTTATTTGGGCGGGTTGTTGTCTCTTTGACACATTCCCCATTTCCATTCTCAATTTTATACAAAGAAATTATTACCACGAAACACAGATTAAGTTGGAATTGGGGTGGCGTCACTTTTATCGTTCTAAATACCACTTTGCAAAAATGCTGAAATTTTCGTGTATTAGCTCTCACTTGAGTTTTCCTTAATCAAGAGAGGCAAAAGATACCAGAGGGACAGTCAAACGCATAGATCGAAAAAAAACTGACAAAGCAATAGTAAATAAGAAACAACATAGAAAACTCAAGACTTAGCAACACGAATTCCACCAAAAACTGGGGGTAATCTCAGGTGATTCGGCAGATTTCTGTTACGTTTTTATTTCTCTCGTTATATACAGGAATTGATCAGTTGAAAAGAGAATTGGAGAAAAAACAGAGGATGTTAGAGGAGTGTATGAAACAGAAAGTATCTGGGGAAAATTTAAAACTGAAAGCATTAGAGGAAAATTTACACAAGATTGTTATTTCACTTCGTAAGTTTATGACACAACATCCTCAGCTTTAAACTTAACGTCTTATCTTGTATAGATTATAACCTTTTCTCCAGTTGTCCACAACATTATTTCAATAAAAACAATTGTTGTTGCTAAGATTTTTCCCTCTTGTGATTTTTTACGTTAAATAGTCAGAAAATTTAATAAAATAAGAAACTTTTTAAAAGTTAATACAATTTTGCCATGGTAAAGTTTGTTTGTAAATACAATGCAGTAGTTATCCACAAATGTGTATTAGACATTTAAAGTCAATATCAGTTATTCTTATTTCTAATTAAAAACTAGCAAATGTAATCATGAACTGTGGTATGTTAACTCGGAATTTGAAACTGCCAACTTGTCTTTTTGAAATGTCAAACTTGGAACTGAGAAATATAAAGCAAATGTTAATGATATTTTAGAATTGAGAAATTTTAAAAGAGTCAGTCCCTGTTGGTCTTTTGTGGAAATATACAAGTAGAAAAGTCAACGTTTAACACAAAACGCGCTCTTTATTTTATTGTTTTCCTCTTGTTATTGACAGCTGTGTGTTCTCAAATAAAAAGTTATTAGTATTTGTTACTTTGCTTCCAAGGGAAACCTATCGACTGTACCGACATTGATGTAAACCATGGGAGTGGTATCTATACCATATATCCAATAGGCATTGGAAGCTTTAGAGTTTACTGTTACATGGAAACAAACAAAACAAAAAGAGGATGGACAGTATGTTAATTATGCTATGTTTTCGATTTGTTTTCGTGATTTTTGGTAAAATAATTGAATTAATCTTTAAATTTGCCATCACAAGGAAGTCTAAGATTTAAACACCTGACAGTAATCGATGGACATATACATACAAACATATAAAGGAATTATATTAAAAGAGGATTACAAAACATAGCCAGAATTATCTTTTTTACTAACTTGCCAGAGTTAATAATTTATAATCAATTTTAGAAGATATCATACTGGAATTAAAATCTTGTATATGTTTATTAATTCAATTTCAAATCGCATATATTTTTGTTTAGGACAACAACGTTACATGCATAAAAAGCTAGGTTGGTGCGACAATGTTGGAAATATTCCGATACGTTAAAATCAAACGACCTCCAATATCTAAGGTTACATTGACGTCTACTTATGAATATACTCTGTAAATAATGTAACTTATACAAGTTAATCTTAATGCCATGTAATACCGTTTTAGGTTTTCCAACACAGACATACGGAAGAGGAAGACTTTAATCGCGGATGGATCGACTATGAATATGGATTTGGGAATTTACTAAAGGAATTCTGGTTAGGTTTGTTTTTCTTGAAACATCTTCACAGGGTATAATTACATAAACTGTACCAATTTCACAAGACCAGGTGCACCTCGACAATTAATGGATATATTATCTTAATAATACTTGAAATACAAATATTTGAAAATCCTAATGTTATTTACAAATTGACGAGCTGAAAAAAAACCCAAGAAAGTTCAAATCAGATCTTTGTATGGGGGAGATTTTCATTTTTTTCTTAAATGTTTTCCATTTGCAACAGCAATGTCCAATGACACAAAATAATATAAATCAAATTTGTTTTTATCCGTGTGATTTGAACTAATATAAATGCCTTTTTACCCCCTCCTATTATTATTTTTTTAGAAAAAAATGTTATATTATTACTATGTAAAACTTTCAGGAAACCGGAAACTCAATGCACTTACAGACCAAGGTAGATATGAATTGGTAATATTGATAGAAGATTCTGAGAATCACAAAACGTTCTCAAGATATGACTTTTTCAAAGTAGGCAACGGAGCATCGAATTACAAACTGTCTATTGGAAAATATAGTGGGAATTCTGGTAATATTTTACAAATTACTTCTTCGTGTATAGTAAGACAAATTATTTTTAATACTGAATTAGTCCGTTTTGAGGCATGCCCGTAAAAACAATCTAATAGTCATAATCATTAAAAAACTTCACTTTACAAAACCCGATGGAATAGGCGAGAATTACAAGATATAAAACGTAGCAAATGAAACAGGCTTACGTGTTTCTCGTTTCTCGTTTTGTTTATATAGATTAGACCGTTGGTTTTCCCGTTTGAATGGTTTTACACTAGTAATTTTGGGGCCCTTTATAGCTTGTTGTTCGGTGTGAGCTAAGGCTCCGTGTTGAAGGCCGTACTTTAACCTATAATGGTTTACTTTTTAAATTGTTATTTGTATGGAGAGTTGTCTCATTGGCACTCACACCACATCTTCCTAAATCTATTAAAAGAGAAATTGGTTAAAAATCAATAAGAGCGTTTAATGGCTGTAATACGAAGATAAAGTTGAATTTTCACAATTATTATTATGTAATAATCATATTTTCATTAAATATTTTGAAATGTTACGGGAACTCTTAAAAAAGGAACAAACGAGAAAGATATAATCTTATTACACACATTGACGTATTGAGCTATATGATTTTAAACAACTTGCAAGCTATCATAAGAATGGTTCCCTTTTGACATGGAATACCATTGGTATAGTTATTTCCTATATATTCACTGTTGATAAAAAGATCAAGTTGTTTTAAACACTGTCATAGCGATATGCCTATCCCTTAACATATTTATATATATTTAGAGTTTGCACAAATTTTGGGCATTTCTCTTTTCAACGTAATTTAGCCTTGTAAATAATTTTAGTTGTAGATGAAACGCGCGTCTGGCGTATAAAATCATAATCCTTGTACGTTTGATAACAATAAGTGGCTCACGTTAGGGTCTTTTTATACAAATAAGGCATATTAAATTATTAATCCGTTATCTTAGATAAGAATTACCAAAACGTACTTAATTAAACTCATCATAGATACCAGGACTAAATTTTGTATATACACCAGACGCGCGTTTCGTCTACAAAAGACTCATCAGTGACGCTCGAATCCAAAAATATAGCGTTATTTTAGTACCAAATAATGTGTATTGAAGCTACGTTGACTACGGCAACGCATATTTTATATTGCTAGTAATTGTTGTTTTTATCATATAAATAATTCATCTAATTTTGGTAGGGTTTAGATTTGGTTTATTTGTTATGCCCCACCTACGATAGTAGAGGAACATTATGTTTTCTCGTCTGTTCGTCCGTTCGTCCCACTTCAGGTTAAAGTTGTTTTGGTCAAGGTAGTTTTTAATGAAGTTGAAATCCAATTATCAACTTGAAACTTAGTACACATGTGCCCTGTGATATGATCTTTCTAATTTTAATGCCAAATTAGAGTTTTGACCCCAATTTCACGATCCACTAAACATAGACAATGATATTGCGAGTGGGGCATCCGTTCTCATGTAACGATGTTATTATACTATAGATCTAGTTTCATAACCTGCGGACCTATATCTGAGTTAATACATAAACACACACATGATCCAATATTTGTCGTATGAATTTCGTATTCGTGAATACAAGTTCTTTTAAAAGACATTTTGAATTTAAATGACTGAACAACACGGTCTCATTCCGAAATGTAAAACAAAAGAAACCCATCAAATCTGTAAAATTATAATATGAGATGTTCAATTAACTAACAATTTAATTAACCAATCTGGTATTACCAGAAGCAACGATGATCTGAATTGTAAATCAACAAATGTCGCCTTAGAAGTAGGGTGTTACCTTGGGGATGGTATACGTCGGTGAAATGTATGTGCGACCATAGATCAGATATCAACAATGCAAATAAACTCATCATAGATACCAGGAATGATAAAATTAACGGTACCAATTTTCTTGCACCAGATGCGCATTTCGACAACTCATGTCTCTTCAGTGATGCTCGTGGCCAAAATATTTGAAATCCAAAGCTTATATAAAAGATGAAGAGCTATAATCCAAAAGGTCCAAAAAGTAAAGCCAAATCCGTGAAAGGAAACAGAGCTTTGCATGAGGGAGATATATAGTTATCAAAGGTACCAGGATTATAATTTAGTACGCCAGACGCGCGTTTCGTCTACATAAGACTCATCAGTGACGCTCAAATCAAAAATATTTATAAACCCAAACTAGTACAAAGTTGAAGAGCATTGAGGATCCAAAATTCCAAAAAGTTGTGCCAAATACGGCTAAGGTAATCTATGCCTGGGATAAGAAAATCCTTATTTTTTCAAAAAGTTCGAAGTTTTTTATACGGGAAATTTATAAAAATGACCACATTATTGATATTCATGTCAACACCGAAGTGTTGACTACTGGGCTAGTGATACCCTCGGGGACGAAACGTCCACCAGCAGGATACATTCCTTAATTTAGAATAAATTATGTATATACGCCAGACGCGCGTTTCGTCTACAAAAGACTCATCAGTGACGCTCGAATCCAAAAAAGTTTAAAAGGCCAAATAAAAAACGAAGTTAAAGAGCATTGAGGACCACAATTCCTAAAAGTTTTACCAAAAAAAAAGATAAGATAATCTATGCCTGAGGTGGAAAAGCCTTAGTATTTCAAAAAATCAAAATTTTGTTAACAGTTAATTTATAAATATAATCATATCAATGATAACTAAATGTCATCACAAGAGTGCTGACTACTGGACTGATGATACCCTCGGGGAAATAAATCTCCACCAGCAGTGGCATCGACCCAGTGGTTGTAATTAAATTCATCATAGATACCATGACTCAATTTTGTATATACGCCAGCGACATTGTTTCTAGCGTTTTAAACAGCCTGATCATCTAATACTCTCTATGTTAGTTCCTGTGATAAGAAAATCCTTAGTTTCAGAGTTTTGTAACAGGAAATTTATAAAAATGACCATATATATGGTCCCTAAACAAAAAGAGTATACTAGTTTAGTGATAATGGACGTCATGCTAAAATCCGAAATATACACAAGAAACTAAAGAAATCATTCAAGACTAACAAAGACCCTGACTTGTGACAGACGCAAAAATGCAGCGGGGTTAATAATGTTTTGTGAGATCTCCGCCCCTATAACATGTATAAATCTAGCCAATGTAGAAAAAATAAACACACAACAAAACGCACTAAAACTTAGGACAAAGGAAGTCCGAATAGGTAACGAAAGAAACTAAACAAAATGACAATGATACATATAAATTAACAAAGGACAACTAGCAATAACTGACATGCCAGCTCTAGACCTCAATCAAATTGATTGAAAGATTATGTCTTCATCATATTGACTATTTATGTTTTACAGCTTGTCTGTGTTGAAATAACAGTTACAGTTTTAAATGAACGTTACCTAAGTATAACTTGAAAATGAACCAGTCATATACAATATCTTTAACATAAAACAAATTCATAAATACAGATTTCTCTTTGTTAGTTGGGTGTATATGTTGAAATGTTATTTCAGACATCGGGAGAACACTGAGTGACCCGATATTTTAAATTAAAATACAATAATCTGTATAAGCTTTTAAATACAAATATTTTTAAAAGTTATCAATTGAATATTGCAGTAATATCTGGAAAAACTTCACTGATTCAACTTATAAATATTAGTTTGGGAAACATGGTTAATTTATTGGATGACTCAAGCCATAATTGCATTAATTAACTGCGAGTATTATTACACAGGCAAAATTTGCTCACATGAATTTCACATGAATCTCACGTGAAATTCACATGAAAAATTTCACGTGAGATTCACCTCAAACGAGCTTATAAATGAAACTCACGTGAAAATGTTCATGTGAATTTCACATGAATTGAGATTCACATGAATCTGATATGATATAGTTAATCGTTCAAAAGAAAATAGCTAGAGTTATATTGAGTTTTTTTACACGAATTTCACGTGAAATTTACAACAAAAAATGAAATTTTTATGATTTTAATTAAATTTGAAAATTGAGATGTTATTTGAAATGCTCTATTTTAAAAAAATCATGTGAATTTCACATGAAATTTTTTACATGATTTTCATGTGAATTTTACATGAGTTTGACATGAGATTGACGTGTAACTCACAAAAACTGATTTCACGCGAGTTTCACGTATAAGCTCGTTTGAGGTGAAATTGATGTGAATTTCACGTGAGATTCACATGAATTTAAATTCACGTGAAACTGATGTGAGTGAAATTTGCCTGTGTAGTTGATGAATTAATCCACTTCATACAATGGCAAACATAAGTCGACCCAAGTGGCTTCTCTATCTTTTTCTGGATTGTTTTGTTTACCGCAATGTTTCCTCTTATTCTGAAGCTTATAAGTTATATCGCTGCAGAAGCTGGTGCTACGATGACCCTAAAGTTTCTAATCTAACGCCTGCTTAGATACGTTTGCATTATTTGTACTTAACTTTAGTCTGTGATATACTGATTATACTACCAAGATAAGATAATTCTCATAAAATCTCGCATCTTTCTTAAGAAAGTGTGCGTTAACCCTCGTAAATGTTGTATCTTTACAGTTATGCAAAGTCCTAGTTGTCTTGAAGTTGTTTCGAGGTTAGTTCTTGATTTGTGCATCTTTATGGCGGTGGGATAGTGACATATATCGTCTGCACAGTCAACATTTTGAGATAAGACTGTAATGTTCATTTAATGTTCAGGGGAGTATTAAACGATGTTCGATCTATCAAGTCTATAACCATCTACAACCCTCAGAAATATGAAAGAGTTACACTAGTTGTTACAGGTAAATGGTCAGTCGGGGTCCCATCATAGATCATTTGACAGATAACTCCATATATCATTAAATATAACTTAGTAACTTTATAATTTTGTATAAAGTATCAATCTGATAACTCTAGCTATTTTCTTTTGAACGATTAACTATATCATGTATATATAAGGAGATGGTGTATGATTGCTATTGAGACAACTCTCCCTCCAAGTCTCAATTTATAAAAATAAACCATTATAGGTCAAAGTACGGTCATCAACAAGGGTACGTGGCTCACACCGAACAGCTAGATATAAAGGGCGCCACAAAATTACTTGTGTAAAACCATTCAAACGGGAAAACCAACGGTCCAATCTGTATAAAAATACTAAAAACGAGAAACAACATCAGCATACGATAACTAAATTAACCCCGCCACCTTCTTTGTGTGTCTCGCCCATGCTCGGAACTAAAACACTGGCTATAGCTATCCTCTGTTTTTATCTGCATGTAATGTTACAAGGAGAAATCAGTTTTTATGCTCTTTGGTCGGGTTGTTGTCTCTTTGACACATTCTCAATTTCTGTTCTCAATTTTATTCTCTTTTTCAATAGTTTATGGTTCTTCCGGGACTGTTTTGACTTCCCATGCGGCAAGCGTTGTCGCTTATCTTTGTTGTTTGGAAAAAATTTCCATTGTCCTAGCTAGTCATTTGTCACATTATTCATTGTACGTTATCTCCTTAGTGTTATACTTTAGTTCTGAATTATGATTTTATCCATTTGAACTATTTTCCTTACTTAATGAAAAAAGTCTTTGGAGAAAAACGTTTATGTTAAATACAAACCAATGCAACTAGTATTTGTTTATACACGGTTAAACTTATTTAGATTTTATTAGAAGTAAACTTCAGATCATTATTTTGATTTTGTAACTCATTTTTGTGGGAAATTTTTGTTATATCTGATATTAAAGTATATTTTTTTCTTGAGGTAAAATTGAGGTATTTTTTAATACCAGTTAATTTTTCAAAGTAATTTTATTACATTTGGTTAAATATTGATTTTACAACATTTTAATGATAAAATAAGCTCATCATAACTGCCAGGGGTGACCTTTTGTACACCAGACATGCGTTTTGTCTATGTATCGTCCGTGACGCACGAATCTAAAAATAAAACGCCTTAAAATGTACGAAATTGGAGAGCCTGGAGACGTTTTTTCCAAATATAACGAAGGAAGTAGAGTAGATGAACATGGCAGAAATTGTGAAAACCCTATATTAATACAAATACGAATTTAGTTGTTGGATTGTCTCATGACAAAATTATTTTGACATGAATAAAAGAAGATGCCAGGTATTAAACAACTTAACAGCGATCAAGAATTATTTCTGAATGTATCGGTAAATGTTAAAACTAATGCCTTATAACACTCAGTTATAAGCGTGTT
This sequence comes from Mytilus galloprovincialis, assembly GCA_037788925.1. Lineage (NCBI taxonomy): Eukaryota > Metazoa > Mollusca > Bivalvia > Mytilida > Mytilidae > Mytilus > Mytilus galloprovincialis. The sequence continues at coordinate 2,546,157 of CM075332.1, forward strand.
GTTTTTTTTTATTCGAAATGTAGAATATTGTTTTCTTTTATAGGTAATATATTGGAAACAGACCATAATATGCCTTTTTCAACCAAGGACCAGGACAATGATAACGTCACTAGTTTTCATTGTGCAGAACTTAGAGGAGCAGCGTGGTGGTTTTCTAATTCAACCTGTTTCGACAAATATCTTAATGGACGGCCGTATAAGTCACTAATCGGACAATTTTTCAGTATGATTTCCTTTTTCTTTACTGATCCGAAGACAATTTCTTTTAAATCTTTACAAAAAACAACGATGATGATACGTAGAATTAGATAACAAGTCCTATGAATGACAATATATCTTATGTTATTTAATTTAATTCTTTATTTATTTAAAGAGGATTGCCAACAGCCAGAGGCTACGTGTGTGGGTCTCCTCAACATAGATATATACAGATTCACAATTATCAAAGTTTTGAATACAAACATGTTCAACACAAGACAAGACAATATGTACAGGACAAGACACAAATATAATTTGACTACACACCCATCCAACCACTCGCTCATTCTTCCTCACATGCACACGACTTACACTACAAACTCCTCAGAGTCTGAATTGACCAGTTTTTGTGCTCGACCAGTAAAATCGAGCACACATTTTACTCGACTGTACTTAAGTGTACTCGACTAGGTCTCGACTTTACTTAATTAGTCTGATTCAGTACTTGATGATCTTTGTGTAGTCTGAAATGGTCTTGACCAAGGCTCGACCTGTCTTGACTAGTCTCGACCTGTCTCGACTAGTCTTGACCTTCAAATTTAGTTTTGACTGGTTGAAATCAGCCCATCTAACTAAATTAAATATTGATCTTACAAAATTCAAGCTTATTAGGTAGTTTGATTTATTGCTGTGAAATGAAAGAATTTAATTTTACAATATGTAAAAATAAAAATTATTATATAAAAATTCAGATAGGCATCTTTAATTTTTTTAATAACTTTTTCAAATCAACTTGGATTTTCATCAAACTATGCAGCTATCTTACATATATATCAAGCTTACTGAATCTCATTTCATTTAGTTTTTTGTTGTATTGCTGTAAAATTTAAGGATTACAGTAATCTTGGTATATAGGGTGAAAAGGGGAAACAATCAGAATTTAACCAAATTTGCTTTATTTCACAGATTTTAAAGAAATTAACTCAAATAAGAAGTTTTATAAATATTTAATAAAGATTGATTGAATCCTGGGTCTTACATATGATGACTCAGCATAAATTAACAGTTTACAGTATGCAAAGTTTACTTAAAGTTCTGGATACAAAATTAAATCATAATATTTGCATATTTGTAAGTTAAATTGTTAAGAAGTGCCTATATTAACTCGTCGTAGTCATTGAAACTCATAGATCCTTCCGGAATATTATTTATGGGGTATTTGTGTCCTTTCGATAACCCAAAAGTAAGCCCAACACCTAAATCTGCTTTTTTGTCACCACGGCATAATAAATACAAGCTAGAAAAACAAAAATATCTCAAGAAAACTTACAATAGTGTGTTCTATCCTGAATATCTACTAAATATTCAAAATTGCTAGAAACAGCAGAATGATTTAGGAAATTTGAGGCCCCAGGGGCAAAAAACATAGAAAATTGCCTACCTCCTGGGTCATAAAACAAATAATTTAACTTGTAAATGCTTTGATTTTATGATTTTAAAGTTCTTGATATAGAAAACAATAACTATGCTTAGAAGTTATGCAAAATTCAGATGTTAGCAGTCATCTCTACAACATTTTAAGTGAATTTATATCTCAGACTGGTATCTGCATACATACAACTATTGCAAATATGGCTTTGTTTGAACACTTCTAGTATATATAGTAGCTAAATTGTGTCAGATATATGGTTACAGATGATACTGTTGTGACAATAATTCTAAATTGACCATTTGAGGCAGAAAATGTGTTCTTTAATTGACAAATAGGCATACAGTAAGATGTGGACTGGAGATAGAGGCTGGATTGGATACTTTATATAATCTTGAATGTTGTAATGCTTGACTGCTAAACATTACATTTATGATATTCTAATATGCTTTCAATATGTTATTAAAATAGTTTTTAACAGGTTCTAGGCATTTTTTATCAGAAAATATTCAAATAGGGTAAGCTGGCAATAATTAAAGTCTTGTTTTCAAATTCTTTAAAAAATTGAAACAGGGGAGGGGGTATTAAATGTATAGTAAAGAAAAAATTAGAGCATACACAGTGATTTCTTTAAGACTTTAATTTTGATAAATGAGTATTAATGTGAGAAAAACTGATTTTAGAGAGTTTTCTATTTGAATAAATGTCTTAATATATATCTAAGATAGCTGCATAGTTTGATGAAAATCCAAGTTGATTTGGAAAAGTTATTAAAAACATTAAAGTGTACTACCTCTATTTTGTCGGAGTTGCAAATCCTAGCTTTTTTTACCAAGATTACTTTAATTCTTAAATTTTACAGCAATACAACAAAAAACTAAATGAAATGGGATTCAGTAAGCTTGACATATATCTAAGATATCTGCATAGTTTGATGAAAATCCAAGTTGATTTGAAAAAGTTATAAAAAAATTAAAGTGTACTATCTCTATTTTGTCCGAATTGCAAATCACAGCTTTTTTTACCAAGATTACTTAAATTCTTAAATTTTACAGCAATACAACAAAAAACTAAATGAAATAGGATTCGGTAAGCTTGATATATATGTAATATAGCTGCATAGTTTGATGAAAATCCAAGTTGATTTGAAAAAGTTATCAAACAAATTAAAGTGTACTATCTCTATTTTGTCCGAATTGCAAATCCCAGCTTTTTTTACCTAGATTACTTTATTTTTAAATTTTACAGCAATATAACAAAAAACTAAATGAAATGGGATTCAGTAAGCTTGATATAAATGTAAGATAGCTGCATAGTTTTATGCAAATCCAAGTTGATTTGAAAAAGTTATTAAAAAAATTAAAGTGTACTATCTCTATTTTGTCCGAATTGCAAATCCTAGCTTTTTTTACCAAGATTACTTTAATTCTTAAATTTTACAGCAATACAACAAAAAACTAAATGAAATGGGATTCAGTAAGCTTGATATATATGTAAGATAGATGCACAGTTTTATGCAAATCCAAGTTGATTTGAAAAAGTTATTAAAAAAATTACAGATGCCTTTCTGAATTTTTATATAATAATATTTTTTTTTACATATTGTAAAATTAAATTCTTTCATTTCACAGCAATAAATCAAACTACCTAATAAGCTTGAAGTTTGTAAGATCAATATTTAGGTCTATATATTTTTTTACTTCACAAATTGAGATTCTTCTTTAACAACCTTTTAAAACTCGCCAAAGATGTTGCTGTAATTAGTTCAGCTGACAAACTATTCCAGTCGCTAATCGTAGCTAGAAGAAAAGAATTATGGTATGCTACTGTTCTTGACCTGATGGGTATCAAGTTAGCATGTCGTCTTAAGTTATAGCTTTCAGTATTATGATTGAAAAATGGATGAAAAAAACAGAGATAATCTGGGACAAGATGATTTTTAATGTTGTACAAGTATGTAAGTCTATGAACTTCACGGCTTGTTTTAAGAAGCTCAAGACCAACTTCTTTCAATAAAGTGACATGTTTTGTGACCCTGATTGATCCAGTAGATATAATGCAGGCACGTCTCTGTACATGTTCAATGTTTGCATAATCAGCGTTAGAGCAGTTTATCGTAGATGACATCTAGCAATGAAGGAACAAATGTTTTATATAATTTTTCAATGCATAATCTAGGTAATATATGTCGCATCCTCAAGATAGTGTTCAGCTTACTATGACATTTCTTACAAATATCAGCAATATGATAGGTCCAAGAAAGTTTATCATTCAAATAAGACCTAAATGTTTATGGTATGTAACTCTCTTTCTATTTACATTATTTAAAATCAATGGAGGGTAATGTGGTATTTGCTTCTTCTTAGAAATGATAAGATACTCAGTTTTTTTGCGCCTGTCCCAAGTCAGGAGCCTCTGGCCTTTGTTAGTCTTGTATTATTTTTAATTTTAGTTTCTTGTGTACAATTTGGAAATAAGTATGGCGTTCATTATCACTGAACTAACATATATTTGTTTAGGGGCCAGCTGAAGGACGCCTCCGGGTGCGGGAATTTCTCGCTACATTGAAGACCTGTTGGTGACCTGCTGTTGTTTTTTTCTATGGTCGGGTTGTTGTCTCTTTGGCATACTCCCCATTTCCATTCTCAATTTTGTTTTCTGCATTGAATGTTACACACCATTACTGGGTCCATGTGTTCAATGTGACGAGGTCACTGTTCAAAGTTTGAAAACAATCAGAGATGTCATCAATTTGTTTGACAAGGGAAGTATCATCAGCAAACAGTTTGATATTGCTGACAATTCCATCTATAATATCATTAAAATATATATTAGAAAAAGCTGAGAACCGAGTATAGAGCCCACGGGTACACCAGCATAGGTGTTTTGACTCGATGATGTCTCACCATTAATAACGACTCTTTGAGTACAACCTGAGAGGTAATTCTCTACCAAAGACAAAAGTGAACCACATATGCTAAATTGTTTAAGTTTGAAAATTAGACCTTTTGTGCCAAACCTTATAAAAGGCCTTTGAAACATATAAAAAGATTGTACATGATATTTTTATCGCCTTTATTTTTATACACTGGGCACACATTAGATACTTTCCAGAGAGATGGATATACTCCAGAACGAAGTGAGAAATTTTAAGAGTTTAGTGAGGAGTTTATACAGAGAATGAGCACAGTACTTTATAATATGGTTTGATATACCATCTTGGCCACATGACTTATGTGGGTTAGATTGGCGTAAATATTTAAGAACATCTTGTTCGACGACCACTTTCTCCTAAAGACGCTCTACTGTAAGAAAAGATAATGGCGGTAGAACGGGTAAGTCATTTTCATGTTGACCTAAGTGCATCTGAGCAGAAAAATAACAATTAGGGAGTTCTGCTTTCTCAAGATCATCAGTAATCAGATTCATGTTATCTTTTAAAGGGGGGATAGTTCTATCTGAATTGTAACCTAACACAGATTAACTAAGGGACCAACATTTCCTAGGATCAAGGTTTTCTCTAGAAAATGAGCGAATGATATTAATTTCATATATTTGCTTTGCGTCTCCTTTTCAGCGATTGACCTCCCTCCTAGCAACTATGTTATGTTATTTCTTATAGTCCATATAATTATACTAGTGCATTCCGATATATCTTTTAAATATCAGAGAGTCGCTAATATTATGCTTTCAAACATTTTGACAAATTTATTTTTTTTAAATATATTAGTTAAAGTGATTTGATTTGATTTAAACAGATATTCAACATATCATTATCGTAAAACGTAGAATAACGTTCAAGTGTTAATTTGAATAATCAAAATTAACGTCTTTGTTATAGACAACTGTTTCCTTGACCTTGAATATTTTCTATCGATTTGACCTTTCAAAGTTGGGTGTCAAAACAACAATAATGCGAAAGTGTAATGGGCTTTTTTTTTTCAATTTAGAAAAACACACATTGCAGGACGATTCGACATGCGAACTTAAAGATATCGTGAATCAATAACAAAGGCATAAAAATTGTATTTGTTGTATATGTATTTCGTCATTTGCCTATTTGAAGATTTAGACTTTTACAAAATCAGAAAGAAATCATAAAAATTCTTCAAGAAAACATTTTTACGGTTTATCTTGTAGATTGTAATTAGCCTTCGTATTTAGTTTTGAAAAAAGATTATTATGTTTAAATCACAGAAAAGGGACATATATTATCGTTCACGTTCATTTATATGAACACACCTTACTAGGCTAAATCATGTTACATATAATCCATACTATCTTTATGCCTAAATCAAGCTTTTTGACAACTGAAAGGGCACCCAAGGCAGCTCGCAAAAAAAATCCGCCATTTGCTATGGAACAGGTTTTTATTTATTTGTTTAGCTTTTTAAAATTTATTGAAGTCAATATTATGTTGAAGAAATACTTTTCTTAAAAACGTTAAAGATTAACGTTAATAATACACTATGGATTTTAAAGTTAATGTGACGGTCTTATGGTAGCGTGCTTTATGTCATAGATGTGATAGCCGATTGAGTATTTGTGCCAATATGATGAGAGTGTATGCATTAGATAGTAGATCATATGTCACAGATGATTGAACATTTCAAATATTATTTGTACATGTTTGATCTGAATATAAATAAAGTCATATATACCAAGATTTAAATTTTGTATTTGTTCAAGACGCGCGTTACGTCTATTAATTATCAACACTCGAATATAAAAAGTAAAAAAAAGACCAATTAAAGTATGTGGTTGAAGAGCATTTGGGACCCAAAAATCCTACAAGTTTTGCCAAATACTAGTACTACCAAGGCTATCAATTCCTTGGTAGTACTAGTATACATATATACCTGAAAAGTATTAAAAAAATTACAGATGCCTTTCTGAATTTTTATATAATAATATTTTTTTTTACATATTGTAAAATTAAATTCTTTCATTTCACAGCAATAAATCAAACTACCTAATAAGCTTGAAGTTTGTAAGATCAATATTTAGGTCTATATATTTTTTTACTTCACAAATTGAGATTCTTCTTTAACAACCTTTTAAAACTCGCCAAAGATGTTGCTGTAATTAGTTCAGCTGACAAACTATTCCAGTCGCTAATCGTAGCTAGAAGAAAAGAATTATGGTATGCTACTGTTCTTGACCTGATGGGTATCAAGTTAGCATGTCGTCTTAAGTTATAGCTTTCAGTATTATGATTGAAAAATGGATGAAAAAAACAGAGATAATCTGGGACAAGATGATTTTTAATGTTGTACAAGTATGTAAGTCTATGAACTTCACGGCGTGTTTTAAGAAGCTCAAGACCAACTTCTTTCAATAAAGTGACATGTTTTGTGACCCTGATTGATCCAGTAGATATAATGCAGGCACGTCTCTGTACATGTTCAATGTTTGCATAATCAGCGCTAGAGCAGTTTATCGTAGATGACATCTAGCAATGAAGGAACAAATGTTTTATATAATTTTTCAATGCATAATCTAGGTAATATATGTCGCATCCTCAAGATAGTGTTCAGCTTACTATGACATTTCTTACAAATATCAGCAATATGATAGGTCCAAGAAAGTTTATCATTCAAATAAGACCTAAATGTTTATGGTATGTAACTCTCTTTCTATTTACATTATTTAAAATCAATGGAGGGTAATGTGGTATTTGCCTCTTCTTAGAAATGATAAGATACTCAGTTTTTTTGCGCCTGTCCCAAGTCAGGAGCCTCTGGCCTTTGTTAGTCTTGTATTATTTTTAATTTTAGTTTCTTGTGTACAATTTGGAAATAAGTATGGCGTTCATTATCTTTTTTTTTTTTTAAACGATAAATCTTTTATTGCACATTTCTTTGCTGTTTAACAAATTACTCGACTCACAGCATTCAGCCGGGTATCCCTGTGAATTAGTTACTGTTTAACCAGGGAGATTATACAGTAAATTTATATTTATATGTATATATATATATATTAATTATGATTAGTTATCATAAATACAATACACAATTTGTCTAAGTTCTTAGTTATGTGGAGGTCATCATAATGTAACGTAAATACGGAAGTTGTACTATTCATTATCCGATGTTGGTTATAATTTAATCATTGACCCTTAACCTTGATCGGCATAATCTCGTGAAAATTGAGATGATCGAATGATTGAAGGATAACACGTGGACTGGATTTCATGAACAAAGGATCTAAATTGAGTATTTCTAAAGGTGAGTTTTGTTATATTCCCATTGACTTATGATAAATTGATCAAGAAGGATTTTTTTTCCCCTAAAATATTAGATATTTTCCAGTAATTAGACAGTAGACAGTACGGGGTCAAAAATCATGTCCTACAGGTAAACATTGACCATGCGTCACATTTAAACATCTTAAAATAATACATTTGTTTACATTTGAGTTTTTCTACATAATATATATAGTAATACAGAAGAATGATCATGCGCAATAATACATTATGGTTATTATATTTTTTTATAAACATCATTCAAAAATCTACTTGTTGTTTTATCAAGAAGTTTCATATTTTCATAATGTTGTTTAAATTCTGTTTTAAATATTCTATAGACATCAACATTGTTTTGTTTATACTCTGATGCATATGTAGATTTATGAATAGAGAATAATATTACAGTGAGAAATAGATTAATGTCATAATAATTTTTATCATATATTTTGTAGCCTAGTATTAGATTTTTGAAGGTGATTATGTGTGTTCCCATTTTTATTTTATCAAGGAGTATTTTGACCTTTTTCCAAAAGTTTTTAAAGTATTTGCATGAAATGAAAAAATGTTCATAGTTTTCTAATTGGTTGCAAATATGGCACTGGTCATCATTTTTCAGATGCCCGGTGTACAATAGTTGTTTACAAGGAAGTATATAATGAATTAACTTCCATCTGAATATTTTTAGTTTGTTTACTTGTAAACTATTGAATATAAAGTTCAGCATTTTGTACAAATGGCTTGATGAATCTAATTTTAATTGTGTTTTCCATTTTAGAAAGCCAATTGGTGTTTTTTCCAGTATATAACATGAGCTAATACTTTTATAAATTTCTTTTGATGGAAGGTTTTCAATTCTGATCAATTTTGTATTATTTTGTGTTTTTAAGTATAGCCTTTTATCTGTTTTAACTTGAGTATTGCGCGAGTTATCTGATTTCATTATCATTTGCCATTTTTTTGGTATTGCAGCTCTTATTCTAGATAGTTCTGATATCCAGTTGGATTTGAGGGTCAATTTATCTAATACTGCCTTTTGTGATATATTTCCTGCTTCATCTATTATATCATTAATAAATAGTATTCCATTGGTTATCCAATGTGAGAATATTAAACATTTGTTTTGAAATTTTATATGTTTATTGCCCCATATGTATTGTTGTCTTATATTAATAAAATTTGTACTGTTGGTTTTTATTTCAGAGATATTTTTCATCTTAAACCAACTTTTGACTATTTCTAAATAGAAAATAGGGATGGTTTTACTGAGTTTTGGGATTGCTTTTATGCTACCTGGATTCATGTTAAATAAAGAAAAGTTTTCTCCAAATTTATTGAAAAAGAAAAGGGGGATGACTTTCCAGTTTGCAAATTGTGTTGATGTTAAACGTTTGACCCAGGATAATTGTATAGCTGATAAAAAATCATCAATGTTGATCATTTTAAGGCCTCCTTCCAAGTAATCTTTACATAGGGTGATTCTTTTAACTTTTTCTTTTTTATTACCCCAGATGAAGTTGTAAATAATTTTTTTAAATTCATTTAAAAATTCTTTGGAAATGGTTGTTACTGATGCCAAGAAAGTTAAATTTGGTAAGATGAGAGATTTAATTACTGTTATTCTACCTATCATTGTGAGATTTCTTCTGTTCCAGCTATTGATTGTATCTTGAGACTTTCTTAGAATTTTTTCAGTATTTAATTTGTCACATTCATTTTTATTAAGTCCAAAGTATACACCTAGGCTTTTAATAGGTTCTTTATTCCAGTTAATGTTTTCATATTTATCTTTACAGCTTTTAAGTCTGCCTAGCCATATTCCTTCTGTTTTTGATCGGTTGAGTTTAAGACCTGAGAGCGTTCCAAATATTTCAATAATATTCAGAGCATAGCTAATTTCTTGCTTGCATTTTAAAAAAAGAGTTGTGTCATCGGCTAATTGTGAGATTTTCAGACTATGTGTTTTGGAATCTAATTTTATTTGAAATCCCTTAATACCAGTATCTTGTCTTATTTTGCATGCAAGAATTTCTACTGCTATTGTGAAAATTAGAGAGCTGCACGGACAGCCTTGACGTATCCCGCGAGATACATTGTAAGTTTCTGAAATCCACCCATTATTTAGCATGCAGCCTTTAATATTCTTATATAATGTTTTAACCCATTTAATAAAAGAGTTTGGTAGACCAAATTTTATAAGGGCTTCATACATAAAGTCCCATTCTAGCGAATCAAAAGCTTTTGAAAAATCAATAAAGAGTAATGCACCATCTATGTTAAAAGTATCAGCATAGTCTATAATGTCTTGGATTTGGCGTATATTAAAACCAATATATCTATTTTTGATATACCCATTTTGATCTCCATGAATTATTTTCAGCAGTATTGGTTTTAAGCGCTGGGCTATTGTATATGCAATGAGTTTAGTGTCTACATTTAATAGCGTAATTGGTCTATAATTATCCAGTGACAAAGGGTCTTTTTTTTTGTAAATTAAAGAGATGATACCTATCTTTTGTATAGTTGTTAGTTCTCCGTCATCATAGCATTTATTAAAAACTTCAACTGTAAATTCTTTTAAATTACTCCAAAAAGTGCGATAAAATTCTACGCTTAACCCATCTATTCCTGGAGATTTATTTAATTTCATGTTGAATATTGCTTTAGTGCATTCTTCTATAGTTAAGGGCCCCCCCAAGGAATCACTTTCTTTTTCTGATAGTTTGTGATCAATGTTGGTTTCATTTATATAATTTTTTATATCATTTAAGTTTGGAGAAGTGCTTTTATATAAGTTTTCATAGTATGATCTTTCTATATTTAGGATTTTTGCAGAATCTGTTACTATTTTCCCTTGATTATTTTTTAGCGCTGTAATGCTCTTTTTTGTTTGTCTTGATTTTTCAAGGCCAAGGAAATATTTAGTATTTTTCTCTCCTTCTTCTAGCCATTGTACTCTAGATCTTATTTGTGCTCCTTTAACTTTATTTAAATAGAGGTGTTCAAGTTCATTTTCAATGTTTTTAATTTCTTTTTTTATAATTTGGCTTGCATTTGTTTTCTCATTTAGTTTTCTTAATTTTATTTCTAAATTTTTTATATCATTTTTATTTTCAGGTGATCTTTGTTTGCAGTAAGTAAGAGTTGCGGTTCTTACCTCTGATTTAAACATATCCCAGAGTGTTTTTAAATTTTTGGTGAGTATTTGTACTTTATAATTTTTGATTAAATCATTTATGAGGTCAATATATTTTTGCTCTTTAAGTATACTATTGTTAATTTTAAAGAAACCCCTGCCTCTTTCTTCTGAATTTTGTCTAACTTGTAAAGAAATGGCTTGGTGATCAGTGTATGAGATCATTGCAGGTCTAATATCTGCTTTTATAACATGCGGTCTTATATCAGGACTAATCAAGAAGAAGTCAATTCTGCTCGCTATGTTTGTTTCATTTTTCCTTCTCCATGTGAATTGACTAGTATTTGGATTAAGTTCTCTCCATATATCTATTAAATTATTTTTCTTTATTAGTTTTTTTAAGCTATTTACTGGTTTGTAGTTTCTTGGGATGATATTAGTTTTTCTATCATTAATTGAACTAACATATATTTGTTTAGGGGCCAGCTGAAGGACGCCTCCGGGTGCGGGAATTTCTCGCTACATTGAAGACCTGTAGGTGACCTGCTGTTGTTTTTTTTCTATGGTCGGGTTGTTGTCTCTTTGGCATACTCCCCATTTCCATTCTCAATTTTGTTTTCTGCATTGAATGTTACACACCATTACTGGGTCCATGTGTTCAATGTGACGAGGTCACTGTTCAAAGTTTGAAAACAATCAGAGATGTCATCAATTTGTTTGACAAGGGAAGTATCATCAGCAAACAGTTTGATATTGCTGACAATTCCATCTATAATATCATTAAAATATATATTAGAAAAAGCTGAGAACCGAGTATAGAGCCCACGGGTACACCAGCATAGGTGTTTTGACTCGATGATGTCTCACCATTAATAACGACCCTTTGAGTACGACCTGAGAGGTAATTCTCTACCAAAGACAAAAGTGAACCACATATGCTAAATTGTTTAAGTTTGAAAATTAGACCTTTTGTGCCAAACCTTATAAAAGGCCTTTGAAACATATAAAAAGATTGTACATGATATTTTTATCGCCTTTATTTTTATACACTGGGCACACATTAGATACTTTCCAGAGAGATGGATATACTCCAGAACGAAGTGAGAAATTTTAAGAGTTTAGTGAGGAGTTTATACAGAGAATGAGCACAGTACTTTATAATATGGTTTGATATACCATCTTGGCCACATGACTTATGTGGGTTAGATTGGCGTAAATATTTAAGAACATCTTGTTCGACGACCACTTTCTCCTAAAGACGCTCTACTGTAAGAAAAGATAATGGCGGTAGAACGGGTAAGTCATTTTCATGTTGACCTAAGTGCATCTGAGCAGAAAAATAACAATTAGGGAGTTCTGCTTTCTCAAGATCATCAGTAATCAGATTCATGTTATCTTTTAAAGGGGGGATAGTTCTATCTGAATTGTAACCTAACACAGATTAACTAAGGGACCAACATTTCCTAGGATCAAGGTTTTCTCTAGAAAATGAGCGAATGATATTAATTTCATATATTTGCTTTGCGTCTCCTTTTCAGCGATTGACCTCCCTCCTAGCAACTATGTTATGTTATTTCTTATAGTCCATATAATTATACTAGTGCATTCCGATATATCTTTTAAATATCAGAGAGTCGCTAATATTATGCTTTCAAACATTTTGACAAATTTATTTTTTTTAAATATATTAGTTAAAGTGATTTGATTTGATTTAAACAGATATTCAACATATCATTATCGTAAAACGTAGAATAACGTTCAAGTGTTAATTTGAATAATCAAAATTAACGTCTTTGTTATAGACAACTGTTTCCTTGACCTTGAATATTTTCTATCGATTTGACCTTTCAAAGTTGGGTGTCAAAACAACAATAATGCGAAAGTGTAATGGGCTTTTTTTTTTCAATTTAGAAAAACACACATTGCAGGACGATTCGACATGCGAACTTAAAGATATCGTGAATCAATAACAAAGGCATAAAAATTGTATTTGTTGTATATGTATTTCGTCATTTGCCTATTTGAAGATTTAGACTTTTACAAAATCAGAAAGAAATCATAAAAATTCTTCAAGAAAACATTTTTACGGTTTATCTTGTAGATTGTAATTAGCCTTCGTATTTAGTTTTGAAAAAAGATTATTATGTTTAAATCACAGAAAAGGGACATATATTATCGTTCACGTTCATTTATATGAACACACCTTACTAGGCTAAATCATGTTACATATAATCCATACTATCTTTATGCCTAAATCAAGCTTTTTGACAACTGAAAGGGCACCCAAGGCAGCTCGCAAAAAAAATCCGCCATTTGCTATGGAACAGGTTTTTATTTATTTGTTTAGCTTTTTAAAATTTATTGAAGTCAATATTATGTTGAAGAAATACTTTTCTTAAAAACGTTAAAGATTAACGTTAATAATACACTATGGATTTTAAAGTTAATGTGACGGTCTTATGGTAGCGTGCTTTATGTCATAGATGTGATAGCCGATTGAGTATTTGTGCCAATATGATGAGAGTGTATGCATTAGATAGTAGATCATATGTCACAGATGATTGAACATTTCAAATATTATTTGTACATGTTTGATCTGTATATAAATAAAGTCATATATACCAAGATTTAAATTTTGTATTTGTTCAAGACGCGCGTTACGTCTATTAATTATCAACACTCGAATATAAAAAGTAAAAAAAAGACCAATTAAAGTATGTGGTTGAAGAGCATTTGGGACCCAAAAATCCTACAAGTTTTGCCAAATACTAGTACTACCAAGGCTATCAATTCCTTGGTAGTACTAGTATACATATATACCTGAAAAGTATTAAAAAAATTACAGATGCCTTTCTGAATTTTTATATAATAATATTTTTTTTTACATATTGTAAAATTAAATTCTTTCATTTCACAGCAATAAATCAAACTACCTAATAAGCTTGAAGTTTGTAAGATCAATATTTAGGTCTATATATTTTTTTACTTCACAAATTGAGATTCTTCTTTAACAACCTTTTAAAACTCGCCAAAGATGTTGCTGTAATTAGTTCAGCTGACAAACTATTCCAGTCGCTAATCGTAGCTAGAAGAAAAGAATTATGGTATGCTACTGTTCTTGACCTGATGGGTATCAAGTTAGCATGTCGTCTTAAGTTATAGCTTTCAGTATTATGATTGAAAAATGGATGAAAAAAACAGAGATAATCTGGGACAAGATGATTTTTAATGTTGTACAAGTATGTAAGTCTATGAACTTCACGGCGTGTTTTAAGAAGCTCAAGACCAACTTCTTTCAATAAAGTGACATGTTTTGTGACCCTGATTGATCCAGTAGATATAATGCAGGCACGTCTCTGTACATGTTCAATGTTTGCATAATCAGCGCTAGAGCAGTTTATCGTAGATGACATCTAGCAATGAAGGAACAAATGTTTTATATAATTTTTCAATGCATAATCTAGGTAATATATGTCGCATCCTCAAGATAGTGTTCAGCTTACTATGACATTTCTTACAAATATCAGCAATATGATAGGTCCAAGAAAGTTTATCATTCAAATAAGACCTAAATGTTTATGGTATGTAACTCTCTTTCTATTTACATTATTTAAAATCAATGGAGGGTAATGTGGTATTTGCCTCTTCTTAGAAATGATAAGATACTCAGTTTTTTTGCGCCTGTCCCAAGTCAGGAGCCTCTGGCCTTTGTTAGTCTTGTATTATTTTTAATTTTAGTTTCTTGTGTACAATTTGGAAATAAGTATGGCGTTCATTATCTTTTTTTTTTTTTAAACGATAAATCTTTTATTGCACATTTCTTTGCTGTTTAACAAATTACTCGACTCACAGCATTCAGCCGGGTATCCCTGTGAATTAGTTACTGTTTAACCAGGGAGATTATACAGTAAATTTATATTTATATGTATATATATATATATTAATTATGATTAGTTATCATAAATACAATACACAATTTGTCTAAGTTCTTAGTTATGTGGAGGTCATCATAATGTAACGTAAATACGGAAGTTGTACTATTCATTATCCGATGTTGGTTATAATTTAATCATTGACCCTTAACCTTGATCGGCATAATCTCGTGAAAATTGAGATGATCGAATGATTGAAGGATAACACGTGGACTGGATTTCATGAACAAAGGATCTAAATTGAGTATTTCTAAAGGTGAGTTTTGTTATATTCCCATTGACTTATGATAAATTGATCAAGAAGGATTTTTTTTCCCCTAAAATATTAGATATTTTCCAGTAATTAGACAGTAGACAGTACGGGGTCAAAAATCATGTCCTACAGGTAAACATTGACCATGCGTCACATTTAAACATCTTAAAATAATACATTTGTTTACATTTGAGTTTTTCTACATAATATATATAGTAATACAGAAGAATGATCATGCGCAATAATACATTATGGTTATTATATTTTTTTATAAACATCATTCAAAAATCTACTTGTTGTTTTATCAAGAAGTTTCATATTTTCATAATGTTGTTTAAATTCTGTTTTAAATATTCTATAGACATCAACATTGTTTTGTTTATACTCTGATGCATATGTAGATTTATGAATAGAGAATAATATTACAGTGAGAAATAGATTAATGTCATAATAATTTTTATCATATATTTTGTAGCCTAGTATTAGATTTTTGAAGGTGATTATGTGTGTTCCCATTTTTATTTTATCAAGGAGTATTTTGACCTTTTTCCAAAAGTTTTTAAAGTATTTGCATGAAATGAAAAAATGTTCATAGTTTTCTAATTGGTTGCAAATATGGCACTGGTCATCATTTTTCAGATGCCCGGTGTACAATAGTTGTTTACAAGGAAGTATATAATGAATTAACTTCCATCTGAATATTTTTAGTTTGTTTACTTGTAAACTATTGAATATAAAGTTCAGCATTTTGTACAAATGGCTTGATGAATCTAATTTTAATTGTGTTTTCCATTTTAGAAAGCCAATTGGTGTTTTTTCCAGTATATAACATGAGCTAATACTTTTATAAATTTCTTTTGATGGAAGGTTTTCAATTCTGATCAATTTTGTATTATTTTGTGTTTTTAAGTATAGCCTTTTATCTGTTTTAACTTGAGTATTGCGCGAGTTATCTGATTTCATTATCATTTGCCATTTTTTTGGTATTGCAGCTCTTATTCTAGATAGTTCTGATATCCAGTTGGATTTGAGGGTCAATTTATCTAATACTGCCTTTTGTGATATATTTCCTGCTTCATCTATTATATCATTAATAAATAGTATTCCATTGGTTATCCAATGTGAGAATATTAAACATTTGTTTTGAAATTTTATATGTTTATTGCCCCATATGTATTGTTGTCTTATATTAATAAAATTTGTACTGTTGGTTTTTATTTCAGAGATATTTTTCATCTTAAACCAACTTTTGAATATTTCTAAATAGAAAATAGGGATGGTTTTACTGAGTTTTGGGATTGCTTTTATGCTACCTGGATTCATGTTAAATAAAGAAAAGTTTTCTCCAAATTTATTGAAAAAGAAAAGGGGGATGACTTTCCAGTTTGCAAATTGTGTTGATGTTAAACGTTTGACCCAGGATAATTGTATAGCTGATAAAAAATCATCAATGTTGATCATTTTAAGGCCTCCTTCCAAGTAATCTTTACATAGGGTGATTCTTTTAACTTTTTCTTTTTTATTACCCCAGATGAAGTTGTAAATAATTTTTTTAAATTCATTTAAAAATTCTTTGGAAATGGTTGTTACTGATGCCAAGAAAGTTAAATTTGGTAAGATGAGAGATTTAATTACTGTTATTCTACCTATCATTGTGAGATTTCTTCTGTTCCAGCTATTGATTGTATCTTGAGACTTTCTTAGAATTTTTTCAGTATTTAATTTGTCACATTCATTTTTATTAAGTCCAAAGTATACACCTAGGCTTTTAATAGGTTCTTTATTCCAGTTAATGTTTTCATATTTATCTTTACAGCTTTTAAGTCTGCCTAGCCATATTCCTTCTGTTTTTGATCGGTTGAGTTTAAGACCTGAGAGCGTTCCAAATATTTCAATAATATTCAGAGCATAGCTAATTTCTTGCTTGCATTTTAAAAAAAGAGTTGTGTCATCGGCTAATTGTGAGATTTTCAGACTATGTGTTTTGGAATCTAATTTTATTTGAAATCCCTTAATACCAGTATCTTGTCTTATTTTGCATGCAAGAATTTCTACTGCTATTGTGAAAATTAGAGAGCTGCACGGACAGCCTTGACGTATCCCGCGAGATACATTGTAAGTTTCTGAAATCCACCCATTATTTAGCATGCAGCCTTTAATATTCTTATATAATGTTTTAACCCATTTAATAAAAGAGTTTGGTAGACCAAATTTTATAAGGGCTTCATACATAAAGTCCCATTCTAGCGAATCAAAAGCTTTTGAAAAATCAATAAAGAGTAATGCACCATCTATGTTAAAAGTATCAGCATAGTCTATAATGTCTTGGATTTGGCGTATATTAAAACCAATATATCTATTTTTGATATACCCATTTTGATCTCCATGAATTATTTTCAGCAGTATTGGTTTTAAGCGCTGGGCTATTGTATATGCAATGAGTTTAGTGTCTACATTTAATAGCGTAATTGGTCTATAATTATCCAGTGACAAAGGGTCTTTTTTTTTGTAAATTAAAGAGATGATACCTATCTTTTGTATAGTTGTTAGTTCTCCGTCATCATAGCATTTATTAAAAACTTCAACTGTAAATTCTTTTAAATTACTCCAAAAAGTGCGATAAAATTCTACGCTTAACCCATCTATTCCTGGAGATTTATTTAATTTCATGTTGAATATTGCTTTAGTGCATTCTTCTATAGTTAAGGGCCCCCCCAAGGAATCACTTTCTTTTTCTGATAGTTTGTGATCAATGTTGGTTTCATTTATATAATTTTTTATATCATTTAAGTTTGGAGAAGTGCTTTTATATAAGTTTTCATAGTATGATCTTTCTATATTTAGGATTTTTGCAGAATCTGTTACTATTTTCCCTTGATTATTTTTTAGCGCTGTAATGCTCTTTTTTGTTTGTCTTGATTTTTCAAGGCCAAGGAAATATTTAGTATTTTTCTCTCCTTCTTCTAGCCATTGTACTCTAGATCTTATTTGTGCTCCTTTAACTTTATTTAAATAGAGGTGTTCAAGTTCATTTTCAATGTTTTTAATTTCTTTTTTTATAATTTGGCTTGCATTTGTTTTCTCATTTAGTTTTCTTAATTTTATTTCTAAATTTTTTATATCATTTTTATTTTCAGATGATCTTTGTTTGCAGTAAGTAAGAGTTGCGGTTCTTACCTCTGATTTAAACATATCCCAGAGTGTTTTTAAATTTTTGGTGAGTATTTGTACTTTATAATTTTTGATTAAATCATTTATGAGGTCAATATATTTTTGCTCTTTAAGTATACTATTGTTAATTTTAAAGAAACCCCTGCCTCTTTCTTCTGAATTTTGTCTAACTTGTAAAGAAATGGCTTGGTGATCAGTGTATGAGATCATTGCAGGTCTAATATCTGCTTTTATAACATGCGGTCTTATATCAGGACTAATCAAGAAGAAGTCAATTCTGCTCGCTATGTTTGTTTCATTTTTCCTTCTCCATGTGAATTGACTAGTATTTGGATTAAGTTCTCTCCATATATCTATTAAATTATTTTTCTTTATTAGTTTTTTTAAGCTATTTACTGGTTTGTAGTTTCTTGGGATGATATTAGTTTTTCTATCATTAATTGAACTAACATATATTTGTTTAGGGGCCAGCTGAAGGACGCCTCCGGGTGCGGGAATTTCTCGCTACATTGAAGACCTGTAGGTGACCTGCTGTTGTTTTTTTTCTATGGTCGGGTTGTTGTCTCTTTGGCATACTCCCCATTTCCATTCTCAATTTTGTTTTCTGCATTGAATGTTACACACCATTACTGGGTCCATGTGTTCAATGTGACGAGGTCACTGTTCAAAGTTTGAAAACAATCAGAGATGTCATCAATTTGTTTGACAAGGGAAGTATCATCAGCAAACAGTTTGATATTGCTGACAATTCCATCTATAATATCATTAAAATATATATTAGAAAAAGCTGAGAACCGAGTATAGAGCCCACGGGTACACCAGCATAGGTGTTTTGACTCGATGATGTCTCACCATTAATAACGACCCTTTGAGTACGACCTGAGAGGTAATTCTCTACCAAAGACAAAAGTGAACCACATATGCTAAATTGTTTAAGTTTGAAAATTAGACCTTTTGTGCCAAACCTTATAAAAGGCCTTTGAAACATATAAAAAGATTGTACATGATATTTTTATCGCCTTTATTTTTATACACTGGGCACACATTAGATACTTTCCAGAGAGATGGATATACTCCAGAACGAAGTGAGAAATTTTAAGAGTTTAGTGAGGAGTTTATACAGAGAATGAGCACAGTACTTTATAATATGGTTTGATATACCATCTTGGCCACATGACTTATGTGGGTTAGATTGGCGTAAATATTTAAGAACATCTTGTTCGACGACCACTTTCTCCTAAAGACGCTCTACTGTAAGAAAAGATAATGGCGGTAGAACGGGTAAGTCATTTTCATGTTGACCTAAGTGCATCTGAGCAGAAAAATAACAATTAGGGAGTTCTGCTTTCTCAAGATCATCAGTAATCAGATTCATGTTATCTTTTAAAGGGGGGATAGTTCTATCTGAATTGTAACCTAACACAGATTAACTAAGGGACCAACATTTCCTAGGATCAAGGTTTTCTCTAGAAAATGAGCGAATGATATTAATTTCATATATTTGCTTTGCGTCTCCTTTTCAGCGATTGACCTCCCTCCTAGCAACTATGTTATGTTATTTCTTATAGTCCATATAATTATACTAGTGCATTCCGATATATCTTTTAAATATCAGAGAGTCGCTAATATTATGCTTTCAAACATTTTGACAAATTTATTTTTTTTAAATATATTAGTTAAAGTGATTTGATTTGATTTAAACAGATATTCAACATATCATTATCGTAAAACGTAGAATAACGTTCAAGTGTTAGTTTGAATAATCAAAATTAACGTCTTTGTTATAGACAACTGTTTCCTTGACCTTGAATATTTTCTATCGATTTGACCTTTCAAAGTTGGGTGTCAAAACAACAATAATGCGAAAGTGTAATGGGCTTTTTTTTTTCAATTTAGAAAAACACACATTGCAGGACGATTCGACATGCGAACTTAAAGATATCGTGAATCAATAACAAAGGCATACAAATTGTATTTGTTGTATATGTATTTCGTCATTTGCCTATTTGAAGATTTAGACTTTTACAAAATCAGAAAGAAATCATAAAAATTCTTCAAGAAAACATTTTTACGGTTTATCTTGTAGATTGTAATTAGCCTTCGTATTTAGTTTTGAAAAAAGATTATTATGTTTAAATCACAGAAAAGGGACATATATTATCGTTCACGTTCATTTATATGAACACACCTTACTAGGCTAAATCATGTTACATATAATCCATACTATCTTTATGCCTAAATCAAGCTTTTTGACAACTGAAAGGGCACCCAAGGCAGCTCGCAAAAAAAATCCGCCATTTGCTATGGAACAGGTTTTTATTTATTTGTTTAGCTTTTTAAAATTTATTGAAGTCAATATTATGTTGAAGAAATACTTTTCTTAAAAACGTTAAAGATTAACGTTAATAATACACTATGGATTTTAAAGTTAATGTGACGGTCTTATGGTAGCGTGCTTTATGTCATAGATGTGATAGCCGATTGAGTATTTGTGCCAATATGATGAGAGTGTATGCATTAGATAGTAGATCATATGTCACAGATGATTGAACATTTGAAATATTATTTGTACATGTTTGATCTGTATATAAATAAAGTCATATATACCAAGATTTAAATTTTGTATTTGTTCAAGACGCGCGTTACGTCTATTAATTATCAACACTCGAATATAAAAAGTAAAAAAAAGACCAATTAAAGTATGTGGTTGAAGAGCATTTGGGACCCAAAAATCCTAAAAGTTTTGCCAAATACTAGTACTACCAAGGCTATCAATTCCTGAGGTAAAAAAAAACAACTTATAATTTTAAAAATTCTAAGTTTTATAAACAGTTAATCTTTAATCGTGACCATATCTATGATAATTCATTTCAACCTATAAGTGCTGACTACTCAGCTGGTGATACCCTTGGGGAATAAAAACTACAAACCGTGGAATCGACCCTGTGGTTGTAAATTAACTCATCATATATACCAGGATTTAAATTTTGTATTTACGAAAGACGTGCGCTTCTTTTACAAAATACTAATCAGTGACGCTCGAATCCAATAAAGTTTTTAAAAAAACAAATGAAGCACGAAGTTGACGATTATTAAAGTCCAAACATTCCTAAAAGTTTTGCCAAATAAAAGATAATCTATTCCTGAGTTAGAGAAGCCTAATAATTACACCAGTAGTGAAACGACCCAGTGGTTGTGATAATGGTTACAAATAGATCTCAAATATTCTTTTCACTATATATTTAGCAGCTTTAAAGAAAGACAGAAGATTAATCAATTCACGTTATTTTTCCATTGATTAAAGTGGTAAAAAAAATTCCATGTCATATGCACTTTATTGGTTTGAGTAATCATCGTTCTCTACAAAATTCAGTTTCTTTCGAATAAAAATGCGTTGCCATTACTTATAATAGTTTGTTCGTTTGATTTTAATTCCGTATTAAATGTCTCGTTTAAATTGAGATGGAATAAATCTGATGAATCGAGCCATTTTCAACTAATTCTAACACTTTATCGTTTGTTGCGGTTTTCCACCACGGTCTTGACTTGGTAGGGTAATGATTGAGAACTTTAACACAGCCACATTAAGTATATCCCAGGTCAGTCAATTTACTAATGACTAATGTAAGTCTATTTTAACACAGATCTATTTTGAAGGAAAAAGTACAAAAAACCTATGTGTTCAATTCACCTTTAAAACATTGAATTTACCTTTCATAGCTTTTAAAAAGTGCCTTTCATAAACCTGTATCATCTTACTGACTTTGAGAATCATTATGTTCAGATGATAAATCCTGAAAATCTTGGTTTTTTTTTTATATCTTAATGAATCTGATGAATGATTGTTTTTACTAGAAATATAATGTGTTTGTTATTTGTTAATTTCATTGAAAGAAAACATATTTTTTTTAATCTTTTTTAAAGTTAAGATCATTCACAGACGTTTCTAATCCAGGTTTAAGTTTTAAAATCCAACAAGTATTAGGTACCTTCGAGTTATTTGTGTGTGTGTGTTCCAAAAGGGACAATGGAGCTGTTTTGGTGAAATCATAATCGCTTTAGTGACGTTATGACCTTATGAGGTCATAATTTAGATTTATAAAAAACTTAACAGAGTGTATATGTCTTGACAAATGAACGGGAAAGGTAAAAGAAATCAATATAAGATTAGTTACCAAGCACATCTATTGCGTTTAGAAACCTTAGCAACAAATCAACAGTGTTGCTCAATCTTAAAACAAGTCCGAGTCCGTCAGAACAATTTCCACATACCTACCACAAAAAAAGAAAGGTTAAGCAATGCCAAAAAAACATTTGTACATATGCACATATTGAGTTATACATGTTCAGGGTTTCCGCTGGCGGTCGCCATTTTCGCACTTTGCGAAAAAATAATAATTGTGGCGATACAAGTTCATCATTTGCGAAATAATTTGGCGAAAGAAATATATACATGTATAACGAATTATTTTCCTCCATCTTGTTTATTTACTTTATTCGAGTTTCTCAGACTTTCCCCGATCAGACAATACTTGGAATTCACCTTGACCTCATTAAGATTTGGAGAGAAAATCAATAATCAGCTGATTGCATTTGATAGCAAAAGGACTAATTAATAAAGGTGTTGATTGAATTGTTTGACAAAATGATATGGTTAAAAATGGCTTCTGCTAAATGTCACATACATAATTTATTTACAACTTTGCGACGCACGTGTTTGAAGCAAACTTTTGACGTCTACTCTCCTTTTAAAGATAGTTTAGAACAGAAAGTTGTTGTTGTTGTTGAAAGACACAGAATATGGTTTAAAACTCATGCAAAATGAAAACGATAAAAGTATAAATATATCGACTAACAGTTTATGGTGTGATACAAATTGAAAGTAATTTTATGTTTTAAAAAATGATAAATGTTTTGAAAGATTCATAAACATCTTATTAGATATTATCCAAATTTAATATTAGTTTTAAAAAACTGTATTTTGATATGGCCGCATATTTACTTCGACGAAGTAAGAAACTAATTTTAAATTATTTAAAAAAAAACTCAAATGAAATCTTAAAATCTGAATTAAATTTTAAATATGACTTCCTAATTTTAAGTATTTTGTGAAATAAAGGGTAGATATATTGTATATAGGTTTGTTTTTCGTGTTTGAATTACTACTTGAAAGAATTTATATATTTTTTTCTTATAAAAATGTTTAACATGCACATTTCAAATAGGTATGATTCAGTAATGTCGAAATGTCACTAAAAGACCAATAATACTTACAGATATGTACGGAAATGGTAAAAGAGTTGTCACACATAACAATGCGATACAAGGAGACAGTTGAAAACTTGTTAGTTAGTACAAATTCAGTACTATAAAATACACTTAAACTTATGTCGTTAACAATCTTCTCTAAAAAAAATCTTTTTTTTTGCAGCGGTTTCAACCATGATTGAGATCAACAGAGACAACAAAAATGTTGAAAACAAAATGATATAATTCAATATGTTGATAAGCTATTGAAAGGTATAATTTCAAGAAATTATCAAAATACTTAAACAATTCAAACTTTGGAGTAGAAAGAAATCAATTTCAGTAAGGGGAAGAAAGCGTGAAAGGATGAATAAAATAAAAGGCGGAAGTTCTGTATATGTTCTAAGTTTCATTCACATATTTTTCTCTGTACCAATTTCTCTTCGATTTCAGGTTTCTCGGTTGCAATTAGGGTTCTCAAATGACATTGAGGCACAATTAGTCTGATAAGAATATAAATCTTTTTAACTACATATGTTACAATGAGTATTGTAAGGGAGATAATACGTAAATAATTATTATTGTCATTACACGTTAGATACTTTATAAAGTGTGCATATGTCAGTATGGTCAATCATTTTACTTTATCTCTACTGATCGGTGCTTTAGTTGTGCTAATGATGGCTATATTTGTAAATTATTGATTGATATTACAGTTAAAAGAGGATGTGGAAAAATCGTTTTTAATTACTGGACATGTAATAAATGGCGAAATTAAAAACGTTATAGAAGGTAATATTTATCACTAATACATGATCGTTATTGTAATTGTAAAGTATGTTATATCAAGAAAAATAACGTAAGGGTCACCTATTTAATCATAAATATTTGATTTACTTTGCCATTGGTAAATATGAGAAGACGTTTTAACTACACAATGATGATAAAATACGGATTTTTGTCATCTAAAGATTAAACAAAATACAGTGTTTTACATTTAATATCCAGTACAAGTAAATTTTTTATTAATTTATAAATATATATGCAGAGTGCTTAAACGCTTAATTATGATATAATTCATTAAAACAGTTCAAAGCTATATTATGACTGTGTATTAATAATGCGTGACAAAACGATACCGAAAGTAGATGGGTTCAAAAATATCCAAATAGTCTTAGGGCATACTTATCTTTAAATCGATTGATGAAATCATCTGTCGCATAAGTTCCAACGATCTAAACAATCGTTGCAAATTGATGTTTTGAGATATACAATATATTTTGGTTTGATAGTTGCCAGTACATGAATCATTTTTTTTTTTTGTAATAGAGGATCAGATGCAGAGGTCATTGAGCCCTTTAACTGTTACGTGATTGACATTGATCAAAATTTGTCAGATATTAAAGATATAAAGGTGTTTTTTTTTTATAATTACAACAAATAGTTATATTAAAATGTTATTGTTAGGTCAATAAAATGTTTACACCGTAAAATAACTTATTTCTGATCCAGAATTGTGATAATTATTGTGTACATAATATCATATTGTAACAATTGTAAAAAAAAAGATTTTACAACTACAATGTGAATATATTAAAAACAAACACATACATTAGGTGAATCGTGTGAGGTAAACAAACAGGCTTTTTCATTTAGTTTTAAAAATGATGGTTTTTTTTTTTTTGTTTGCTTAAGCGCTTTGTCTTTATACCTTTTTTTTTCCTTTTGATTAGGAACTTCCCTTTTTGAATTTTGCTCTGAGTTAGGTGTGTTTGTTATTTTACTTCTGACATTTTACTAATGGGTTGTATCCTAAAAGAGGGACGAAAATTACCAGAGGGACAGTCAAACTCTAAAATCGAAAAGAAACTGACAACGCCATGGCTAAAAATGGAAAAAAAACAAAGAGACAAACAATAGTACACATGACACAACATAGAAAACTAATGAATAAGCAACACAAACCCCACAAAAAACTAGGGATGATCTCATGTGCTCCGGAAGGGTAAGCAGATCCTGCTCCATATGTGGCACCCGTCGTGTTGCGTATGTGAAAACAAATCCGGTAAATAGTCTAATTCGGTAGGTCACGTTCATAAAAAGGAAGGGGATTGTAGTTACGACGTAAGGAACATATCCGATATCATTTGTGAAACGGTTATTCCATAACGGTCAACCAACTAGTGATGGCGTCCGTAAAATTTACGAAGGGAGTAAGGAGATGAGTGTTATTTGTACTCTAAAGTATCATTAAAAATAAACACAAATTACCCAAAGGACTAGACAATGTTAAAGTTTAATCCTGAAAACTTTTTTAAACTTCAAAAATAAATAAAATACAAGATATGCATTGAATATAGAGGTAGACTATGAGTTCATTATCGTGACGTCCAAAAAAGTTACTTCCATTGATAGATGGCTAATTTCCGAAAGAAGAACAACTGGTAGTGATAAACTATGTCTGATTGTTAAATTGTTGATATCAATTTGTTAATGTGTGCAAAAAGTAAAATCACAATAATTGAACTCAAAATAAAATTAAAGTCGCTAATCAAATGGCAAATTCAAAAACTCAAACTCATCAAACGAATGGATAACTACTGTCATATTCCTGACTTAGTTCAGGTTTTTTCTAATGTAGTTAAAGGTGGATTAAACCTGATTTTATAGATAGCTAAATATCTGACTTGTCTGACAGTCTGATTAAACTATGTGTGAAAAAACTAACAGACATGATAGGGAAAAATGTCACAAAAAGGTTTTTGATAAATTGAATTATAGAAATAGAAAAACCGAATACAGAGGTTGAGGAAAAACAGACAAGAATAGAAAAACTGTCTGGCAAAGTAGCAACAGGTGAATAAATCATTGTTCGATCTTTACTCTTTGTTATGCATTACATGTCTTACAAATGTCTTAGGTATATATACTTAAATGTTATTTTTTAGTATCATGAATGAGACATTTTATTACTGCTTTTATCGTAATTTTTATAACAAAAAATTAACCAGTTCTAGTTTACAAAACATGTATAATACAATTGTTTGTATGGGATAAAAAATTAACTAGCATACTGCTACCATGGCGTGTAAATTGTTATTTTTCTCTGACATGGGTATTAGGTCTTGCTATCACTTACAGTAATACAAATTCGCGTATTTTTGTAATGATGTGCTTGTGTGTTTTTTGTGTGTAATTTATACAACGCCCAACTTTACAGTTTAGTAGATGCATGTAGTGCATAACCTAGTGCTATGAATTATAAAACTTATTTTAATCCAAACATATACCTACCGAGAGTGTTTTTTATATATTTTTTGGAACAAACGGTAAATTGGTGGAAGAAATGTGAAAATTTGTAAAAAGTCAACAATTATTGAAAAAAATACGGCCTTAAACACGAAGCCTTTACTCAACCGAACAACAAGACTTAGAGGGCCCAAATATGTATAAGTATAAAACCATTTAAACAGGGAGATGAACTGCAGACGTTATATTGTTACGGCCAGAAATCGCCTTTAAATTGTAGCCAACAAAAGACACAAATCAATAGTAAAATTTAACAACATTTAATATACAAAAGTTTACAAAAGGTATTACACAAATATTACTGTTAACTTAACTGTCAAAATATGAGTCCAATCTGTTATCTTTATCTGTATCCGGAAATCTTTCGGAATCCAATTTGAATATTACGTTCACTACTAATGTCACAATCCAGTATGATGTTGTTTGTAGAATAAAAGTGTCAATCCAAATGCTGTGAATACTAATGTCTATCAATGTCTATGTCCAAGTTTTATTATGAGAGTTTAACTTTAGTGTCTGTATATATAGTGTTGTCATGGAAAATTCTAAAACACTCTATAATGGAACATTGTGGAAAATCCTGGAAAGTTACAACGGAAGTTTCTGGAATAACGTAGAAGTTTAAATTACGCATCTTTTATAAGGATCATTCTAGAAAGTTCCAATCATTCTGTGATTGTTCCAGTGATTCCTAAACTGCACAGTTATAAGATTATTTGCTAAACAACTATCAGGCCATACAACACAAATTAGGCCAACATAAATAAACATAATAATTACAATATCATAACACCTCCCCCCTTAAAAGAAGTTTTAGTGTAACAAAAACTTATCATGAATAATATGAACAAAAATACATAATATATACAAACTGATTTAATAAGCTCTAGATAAAGCATCAGCTATTACATTATCTTTACCTTTAATATGTTTTACAATTACATCATATTCCTGTAACAATAAACTCCACCTAGTTAACCTCTGATTCTTGTTTCTCATTTTATGCATGAAGGTGAGAGGATTATGATCAGTATAAACAAGAATAGGATATACAGTGGGATTCAAATATACATCAAAATGTTGAAGTGCTGACAACATTGCAAAACACTCTTTTTCAATAGTTGAATAATTTTTCTGATGTTTATCTAATTTCTTAGAAAAATATGATATAGGTTTTTCAACATTATCATCTGTCTCTTGATATAAAACAGCTCCAATTCCTACATCGCTTGCATCAACGGCAAGTTTAAATTGTTTTTCAAAGTCCGGAGTAATCAGAACTGGACTATTAATTAAAAGTGATTTGCTATTTTCAAAAGCTTTTTGACAATTTTCACTCCAGATAAATTTAGAATCTTTTCGTAAAAGATGAGTCAATGGTTGAACAACAGTAGCAAAATTTGAACAGAATTTCCTGTAAAATCCTATCATGCCTAAATATCTCATAAGTTGTTTTCTATTTGTAGGAGGTGGAAATTTGGAAATAGCTTCCACTTTAGCCATAATAGGTTTTACTTGACCTTGGCCAACTGTATGCCCTAAATAATCAACAGTGGCCTGACAAAATTCACTTTTACCAAGATTAACAGTCAAATTTGAATGTGACAATCTATCAAAAGTATCATACAAATGTGTTAAATGCTGTTCCCAGCTATCACTACATACAATAAGATCATCAATATAAGCATAACAACAGTCTAAATCTTTTATAACATTATTGATCATTCTTTGAAATGTAGCTGGAGCACTTTTCATGCCAAATGGCATTACAGTATATTGAAATAAGCCATCTGGTGTAACAAAAGCTGATATTTCACGAGCTCTCTGTGTCAATGGAACTTGCCAATAACCTTTCAATAAATCAAATTTGCTCACAAATTTTGCTTGACCAATATTGTCAATACAATCGTCTATCCTTGGAATCGGATAGGAATCAGATTTTGAGACTGAATTAACTTTTCTGAAATCAGTCACGAAACGAAAAGTTTTATCTGGTTTTGGCACAAGGAGACAAGGAGAGCTCCATTCACTGTTACTCGGCTCAATAATATCATTGTCAAGCATATATTTAATTTCTTTTCTCATAACTTCAAGTTTGAGTGGATTGAGCCTGTAAGGATGTTGCTTAATTGGACAAGCATCTCCGACATCAACATCATGACAAACAGCAGTGGTTTTGTTTGGCACATCTGGAAAAAGATTTTTAAACGAAAATACCAAAGTTTTTATTTCTTCTCTACGATCAAAAGACAGATGTGCAAGTTTTGAATCTAAATTTGACAAAATTTCTGAATTTTTCAATCTAACTGTCTCTTCCATAGTTTTACAACTAAAAATTGGTTCAATTACATCTGGTTTGTCATGATTGTTCTCAAATTTAACCATGCCTAAAGTGGCAACTGGTTTACTATCACATAGAACATTAGTACGCTCAAAATATGGTTTCAACATATTAATATGACACACTCTATTTTGTTTGCGCCGACCTGGAGTTTTTACAATATAATTCAAATCATTAATTTTACTCTCTATTGTATAAGGACCACAATATTTAGCCTGTAAAGGATGTCCAGGGACAGGCAGAAATACAAGTACGCTATCACCAGGCTCAAAAACTCTGTCCCTGGCATCTTTATCATACCATATTTTCATCTTGTTCTGTACATTTTTTAAGTTTTTCTGAGCAATTTGACAAGCAGTATACAATTTTTCTTTAAATCTAGATACATAGTCTAAAAGATTCAAGTCAGTATGTTCAGTAAGCCACTTTTCCTTAATCAATTTTAACGGTCCCCTTACAGTATGACCAAATACCAACTCAAAGGGACTAAATCCAAGGGATTCTTGAACAGCCTCTCGAACCGCAAAAAGTAGAAAGTGAACTCCATCATCCCAGTCTCTGTCAAATTGAAGACAAAAAGTTCTAATCATGTTCTTCAATGTTTGATGAAAACGTTCTAAGGCACCTTGAGATTCTGGATGATAAGCACTTGATCTGTACTGAGCAATCCCTAACTGGTATACGACTTGCTGAAATAAACCTGACATGAAATTTGATCCCTGGTCGGACTGTATAGACTTAGGAAGTCCTACTAATGTGAAAAATTTGATCAAAGCTTTGACGATAGTAGGTGTCTTGATATTTCTGAGCGGAATAGCTTCAGGAAAGCGGGTAGATGTACACATGATTGTCAATAAATATGCATTTCCAGTCTTGGTCTTGGGTAAAGGTCCAACACAGTCAATTAGAACTCTGCTGAAAGGTTCGTCAAAGGCTGGAATAGGCAGAAGTGGTGCTGGTGGTATTTTCTGGTTAGGCTTACCAACAACCTGGCATATATGGCATGATTTGCAGTATTCTGCGACATCATTTCGAAGTCTGGGCCAGTAGAAATGCTGCAAGATCTTAAGGCAAGTCTTCCTTATACCTAAGTGTCCAGCCAAGGGGGTGTCATGGGCAAGACCAATAATTTCTTGCCTATAAACTTTAGGCACCACCACTTGGTACACCACTCTCCATTCCTCCTCTGGGGTAGCATCAGGAGGCCTCCACTTCCTCATTAAAATGCCGTCCTGATGGTAAAAGCATTCGGCCACTTTGTCTGCTTCCTCCTGTGGTTGAGCCCGCTGGTTGAGCTGAAGAACCTCAGGGTCTTTATGTTGTTCTTCGAGTAAATTATTTCGGTCTAATGAATGGCTGTTTACATCTGGCCATGGCATAATAACATTTTTGTAAACACTAGGTGGTTTTATAATAGCCTTTTCTGAGTTACCAGGATCTTCAATATCAGCTATAAAAGTGTCAGAAAGGTCCATGTAATCAAACTTGTCTTCTTGCAAATTCTCATTTTGTTGTTTTCTAGCCATCGCCCTAGTAACAACACAAGCTGGATACAATTCAGTATCATCTTCAGGTGATTTAACATCCACCACTGGTTCACTGGTAACAATTGGTTCAGCAACCACTTTGTTCCTAGCTAGATCATTTCCTAGCAATAAGGTAACACCCTCAACAGGGAGATTAGGACGAACACCTACAACAACTGGTCCAGTTATCAAATCTGACTTCAGATAAATACGATGGAGAGGAACATCTATACAACCTAACTCTACACCTTGTAACAAAACGGAGGCACCAACAGAAGTCTTCTCGGACAAAGGCAACACACCTTCTAACAATAAAGACTGAGAAGCTCCAGTGTCCCGTAAAATCTTAATAGGCTGAAGAGTGGTATCATCAACAATAGAAACAAACCCATCAGACATAAAGGGTTTGTATTCCTCCATGTAATCACAAAAACTGGACTTAAAAGCCTGACGCGCAGGGCATTCCAATGTACTGGTAATATAAGGTGTCGTACAAGCACTGGTCTTCGGCTTATTATCTCGTTCATTCTTCTTCTGGAGTCTAAAACAATCAGCCATCAGGTGACCAATCTTCTTACAATAAGCACAAGTCAGTGACTTCTTCTCAAAAGTATCAAATTTTGGACTAGACATATTATAACTGGACTGACTCTTATTCTGTGGAACAGGCTTACTATCAGTATGCTCAGTGCTTTGATTTTTGTAATTTCCACTGGAAGTATTAACATTTTGACCCTTGAAACTTCTTTTATGTGAAAGAGTATAATTATCTGAAATAACAGCTGCATCATGTATTGACTCAACAGTTTTGTCGTCTAAATGTGTTTTTAAGTCTAAATGAACACATTGTTTGAACTCTTCTAATAACATCAATTGTCTTAGGTTATCAAAATTGTTATCTGTTTTCTTTGACGTAAGCCATTTATCAAATAGATCTTCTTTTTCCCGAGCAAATTCCACATATGTTTGTGAATCAAACTTTTTATAAGATCTAAATTTCTGTCTATATGCTTCTGGTACTAGTTCATAAGCTTTCAAAACCTCCTGTTTTACCATATCATAATCAGAACTTTTTTCTGATGGAAGTGCGGAATAAATTTCAGCGGCCTTACCCTCAAAAACACTTTGCAGCATCGTAGTCCAATATGGTTTCGGCCATTTCAAATTATTTGCAATTTTCTCAAACTGTGGAAAATATTTATCAACTGTTTTTTCACAAAATTTCGGAACCAAACGTATATTTTTTGCTGCATCAAAATAATCTGATTTCGACTGGACTTTAGTGTTGCTTTCTTCCTTGGCCATTTCAATTTTCATTTTCTCCATCTCTAGCCTTTCCTTCATTTCAAGTTCTTTTAACTTCATTTCAAGTTCTTTTAATTTAAATTCATCTTCTTTTTCCTTTTTATCCATTTCCAATCTTTCCTTCATTTCAAGTTCTTTTACTTTTATTTTCTCCATCTCCTTCATTTCCAGTTCTTTTAATTTAAGTTCATGTTCTAATTCAAGCTGTTTTAATTTAAAGGCATCTACATTTTCGACCTTAAGTTCAAGAGCCTCTTCACCTAAAATTTCTGCGTCAACTAATTTGTCTATAACCAAATTTTTTATAATTTGTCTTCTCATAGATACTTTAAAATTTAATTTCAGATGTTTAGCAAGCAACACTAATTCCTCTTTCTTTAAATTATCAAACCCCTCCAGGTCTGGCGTTTTCAAAAATTTACCGGCATCAAATGCCATTTTGTAGAATTTTGTTGGCTAGTTATAATAAAAATTACTAAACAAATTTTGAATAAGACAATTCAGTATCCCGGACGAGCCCCCAATTTCTGTTACGGCCAGAAATCGCCTTTAAATTGTAGCCAACAAAAGACACAAATCAATAGTAAAATTTAACAACATTTAATATACAAAAGTTTACAAAAGGTATTACACAAATATTACTGTTAACTTAACTGTCAAAATATGAGTCCAATCTGTTATCTTTATCTGTATCCGGAAATCTTTCGGAATCCAATTTGAATATTACGTTCACTACTAATGTCACAATCCAGTATGATGTTGTTTGTAGAATAAAAGTGTCAATCCAAATGCTGTGAATACTAATGTCTATCAATGTCTATGTCCAAGTTTTATTATGAGAGTTTAACTTTAGTGTCTGTATATATAGTGTTGTCATGGAAAATTCTAGAACACTCTATAATGGAACATTGTGGAAAATCCTGGAAAGTTACAACGGAAGTTTCTGGAATAACGTAGAAGTTTAAATTACGCATCTTTTATAAGGATCATTCTAGAAAGTTCCAATCATTCTGTGATTGTTCCAGTGATTCCTAAACTGCACAGTTATAAGATTATTTGCTAAACAACTATCAGGCCATACAACACAAATTAGGCCAACATAAATAAACATAATAATTACAATATCATAACAATATCTAATTCAAAAAGGCATCAGACGTGCATCGCTGTTCAAAAGTCATCTATCGATTGAGAGAAAATAAACCCTGGTTACAAAGTAAAAGCGAAGGAAACACACGAACTATAAGAGGAAAACATCAAAAAATGTATTGTAAATGCACACAGAATCACCATGTGTGTGAACTTTGAGTTAATCTCACAAAAAGCAAGACAGAAGAAACTAGGCAAATTAAGCGATTTATGTTTAAGTCAGTTTGATCCTCTTTATTATATACCAATGGTCAAACATTCACTTATATACTAAATTTTTGTTAATTGAATTATAGAAATTGAAAAATTGAAAAAAGAAGTGGAGGAAATCAATACAAGAATAGAAAAGCTTTTACAAACAGAAGCAACAGGTGAATAACATGAATAATTTATTTGTCGATC
Organism: Mytilus galloprovincialis; assembly: GCA_037788925.1. Classification (NCBI taxonomy): domain Eukaryota; kingdom Metazoa; phylum Mollusca; class Bivalvia; order Mytilida; family Mytilidae; genus Mytilus; species Mytilus galloprovincialis. Next base: position 2,579,799 of record CM075332.1, read on the forward strand.
TATCATGTCTATACACATTAAATTGTATATATTTTTTTTATTTTATTGCCATGCTTGAATTTATAAATGCTTCTTTTGTGGTCATTCAAATTTGTATAATGAAGCAGTCCTAAATCACATTTCATGCAAAATAAATAAAAAAGGGTTTAAATGGTGTTATGATATTGTAATTATTGTATTTATTTATGTTGGCCTGATTTGTGTTGTGTGGCCTGATAGTTGTTTACAGAATAATCTTAGAATTGTGCAGTTTAGAAATCACTGGAACAATTACAGAATGATTGGAACTTTCCAGAATAATCCTAATAAAAGATGAGTTATATAAACTTCTACATTTTACTAGAAACTTCCGTTGTAACTTTCCAGGATGTTCCATTATAGACTGTTCTAGAATCTTCCATGACAACTATATATATATACAGACACTAAAGTTAAACTCTCACTCTTACTCTTGGACTTGGACTTAGACATCGATAGACATTAGCATTCACAGCATTTGGATTGATACTTTAATTCTACAAATAACATCATACTGGATTGTGACCGTAGTAGTGAACGTAATATTCAGATTGGATTCCGAAAGATATCCGGATACAGACAAAGATAAAAGATTGGACTCATATTTTGACAGTTAAGTTGACAGTAATATTTGTGTAATACTTCTTGTAAACTTTTGTATAATAAATCTTGTTAATTTTTATAACTGATTTGTGTCTTTTGTTGGCTACAATTTAAAGGCGATTTCTGGCCGTAACAGAAATTGGGGGCTCGTCCGGGATTCTGAAAATATCTTATTCAAAATTTGTTTAGTAATTTTAATTATAACTAGCCAACAAAATTCTACAAAATGGCATTTGATGCCGGTAAATTTTTGAAAACGCCAGACCTGGAGGAGTTTGATAATTTAAAGAAAGAGGAATTAGTGTTGCTTGCTAAACATCTGAAATTAAATTTTAGAGTATCAATGAGAAAACAAATTATAAAAAATTTGGTAATAGACAAATTAGTTGACGCAGAAATTTTAGGTGAAGAAGCTCTTGAACTTAAGGTCGAAAATATTGACGCCTTTAAATTAAAACAGCTTGAATTAGAACATGAACTTAAATTAAAAGAACTGGAAATGAAGGAGATGGAGAAAATAAAAGTAAAAGAACTTGAAATGAAGGAAAGATTGGAAATGGATAAAAAGGAAAAAGAAGATGAATTTAAATTAAAAGAACTGGAAATGAGGGATAGACTAGAGATGGAGAAAATTAAAATTGAAATCGTCAAAGAAGAAAGCAACACTAAAGTCCAGTCGAAATCAGATCATTTTGATGCAGCAAAAAATATACGTTTGGTTCCTAAATTTTGTGAAAAAACAGTCGATAAATATTTTCCACAGTTTGAGAAAATTGCTCGTAATTTGAATTGGCCAAAGCCATATTGGACTACAATGCTACAAAGTGTTTTTGAGGGTAAGGCCGCTGAAATATACTCCGCACTTCCATCAGAAAAAAGTTCCGATTATGACACGGTGAAACAGGAAGTTTTGAAAGCTTATGAGCTAGTACCAGAAGCATATAGACAGAAATTTAGATCTTATAAAAAGTTTGATTCGCAAACCTATGTGGAATTTGCTCGGGAAAAAAGAAGATCTATTTGATAAATGGCTTACTTCAAAGAAAACAGATAACAATTTTGATAACCTAAGACAATTGATGTTATTAGAAGAGTTCAAACAATGTGTTCATTTAGACTTAAAAACACATTTAGACGACAAAACTGTTGGGACAATACATGATGCAGCTGTAATTTCAGATAATTATACCCTTTCACATAAAAGAAGTTTCAAGGGTCAAAATGTTAATAATTCAAGTGGAAATTACAAAACTCAAAGCACTGAGCGTACTGATAGTAAGCCTGTTGCACAGAATAAGCGTCAGTCCAGTTTTAATATGTCTAGTCCAAAATTTGATACTTTTGAGAAGAAGTCACTGATTTGTGCTTATTGTAAGAAGAATGGTCACCTGATGGCTGATTGTTTTAGACTCCAGAAGAAGAATGAACGAGATAATCAGCCGAAGTCCAGTGCGTGTACGACACCTTATATTACCAGTACGTTGGAATGTCCTGCGAGTCAGGCTTTTAAGTCCAGTTTTTGTGATTACATGGAGGAATATAAACCCTTTATGTCTGATGGGTTTATTTCTATTGTTGATGATACCACTCTTCAGCCTATTAAGATTTTACGGGACACTGGAGCTTATCAGTCTTTATTGTTAGAAGGTGTGTTGCCTTTGTCCGAGAAGACTTCTGTTGGTGCCACCGCTTTGTTACAAGGTGTAGAGTTAGGTTGTATAGATGTTCCTCTCCATCGTATTTATCTGAAGTCAGATTTGATCACTGGACCAGTTATTGTGGGTGTTCGTCCTAATCTCCCTGTTGAGGGTGTTACGTTATTGCTAGGAAATGATCTAGCTAGGAACAAAGTGGTTGCTGAACCAATTGTTACCAGTGAACCAGTGGTGGATGTTAAATCACCTGAAAATAATGCTGAATTGTATCCAGCTTGTGTTGTTACTAGGGCGATGGCTAGAAAACAACAAGATGAGAATTTGCAAGAAGACCAGTTTGATTACATGGACCTTTCTGACACTTTCCTAGCTGACATTGAAGGTCCTGGTAGCTCAGAAAATGCCATAATAAGACCACCTAGTGTTAACAAGAATGTTATTATGCCATGGCCAAACGTAAACAGCCATTCATTAGACCGAAAGAATTTATTCGAAGAACAACATAAAGACCCTGAGGTTCTTCAGCTCAACCAGCGGGCTCAACCACAGGAGGAAGCAGACAAAGTGGCCGAATGCTATTACCATCAGGACGGCATTTTAATGAGGAAGTGGAGGCCTCCTGATGCTACCCCAGAGGAGGAATGGAGAGTGGTATACCAAGTGGTGGTGCCTAAAGTTTATAGGCAAGAAATTATTGGTCTTGCCCATGACACCCCCTTGGCTGGACACTTAGGTATAAGGAAGACTTGCCTTAAGATCTTGCAGCATTTCTACTGGCCCAGACTTCGAAATGATGTCGCAGAATACTGCAAATCATGCCATATATGCCAGGTTGTTGGTAAGCCTAACCAGAAAATACCACCAGCACCACTTCTGCCTATTCCAGCCTTTGACGAACCTTTCAGCAGAGTGCTAATTGACTGCGTTGGACCTTTACCAAAGACCAAAACTGGAAATGCGTATTTATTGACAATCATGTGTACATCCACACGCTTTCCTGAGGCTATTCCGCTAAGAAATATCAAGACACCTACTATTGTCAAAGCTCTTATCAAATTTTTCACGTTAGTAGGACTTCCTAAGTCTATACAGTCCGACCAGGGATCAAATTTCATGTCAGGTCTATTTCAGCAAGTCGTGTACCAGTTAGGGATTGCTCAGTATAGATCAAGTGCGTACCATCCAGAATCTCAAGGTGCCTTAGAACGTTTTCATCAAACATTGAAGAACATGATTAGAACTTTTTGTCTTCAATTTGACAGAGACTGGGATGATGGAGTTCACTTTCTACTTTTTGCAGTTCGAGAGGCTGTTCAAGAATCCCTTGGATTTAGTCCCTTTGAGTTGGTATTTGACCATACTGTAAGGGGACCGTTAAAATTGATTAAGGAAAAGTGGCTAACTGAACATACTGACCTGAATCTCTTAGACTATGTATCTAGATTTAAAGAAAAATTATATACTGCTTGTCAAATTGCTCAGAAAAACTTAAAAAATGTACAGAACAGGATGAAAATATGGTATGATAAAGATGCCAGGAACAGAGTTTTTGAGCCTGGTGATAGGGTACTTGTATTTTTGCCAGTTCCTGGACATCCTTTACAGGCTAAATATTGTGGTCCTTATACAATAGAGAGTAAAATCAATGATTTTAATTATATTATAAAAACTCCAGGTCGGCGTAAACAAAACAGAGTGTGTCATATTAATATGTTAAAACCATATTTTGAGCGTACTAATGAATGTGATTGTAAACCAGTTGCCATTTTAGGCATGGTTAAATTTGAGAACAATCATGACAAACCAGATGTAATTGAACCACCTTTTAGTTCTAAAACTATGGAAGAGACAGTTAGATTGACAAATTCAGAAATTTTGTCAAATTTAGACTCAAAACTTGCACATCTGTCTTTTGATCGTAGAGAAGAAATAAAAACTTTGGTATTTTCTTTTAAAAATCTTTTTCCAGATGTGCCAAACAAAACTACTGCTGTTTGTCATGATGTTGATGTAGGAGATGCTTCTCCAATTAAGCAACATCCTTATCGGCTTAATCCACTCAAACTTGAAGCTATGAGAAAAGAAATTAAATATATGCTTGACAATGATATTATTGAGCCGAGTAACAGTGAATGGAGCTCCCCTTGTCTCCTTGTGCCAAAACCAGATAAAACCTTTCGTTTCGTGACTGATTTCAGAAAAGTAAATTCAGTCTCAAAATCTGATTCCTATCCAATTCCAAGGATAGACGATTGTATTGATAACATTGGTCAAGCAAAATTTGTGAGCAAATTTGATTTGTTGAAAGGTTATTGGCAAGTTCCATTGACACAGAGAGCTCGTGAAATATCAGCTTTTGTTACACCAGATGGCTTATTTCAATATACTGTAATGCCGTTTGGCATGAAAAGTGCACCAGCTACATTTCAAAGAATGATCAATAATGTTATAAAAGATTTAAACTGTTGTTATGCTTATATTGATGATCTAATTGTATGTAGTGATAGCTGGGAACAGCATTTAACACATTTGTATGATACTTTTGATAGATTGTCACAATCAAATTTGACTGTTAATCTTGGTAAAAGTGAATTTTGTCAGGCCACTGTTGATTATTTAGGGCATACAGTTGGCCAAGGTCAAGTGAAACCTATTATGGCTTAAGTAGAAGCCATTTCCAAATTTCCTCCTCCTACAAATAGAAAACAACTTATGAGATATTTAGGCATGATTGGATTTTACAGAAAATTTTGTTCAAATTTTGCTACTGTGGTTCAACCATTGACTCATCTTTTACGAAAAGATTCTAAATTTATCTGGAGTGAAGATTGTCAAAACGCTTTTGAAAATAGCAAATCACTTTTAATTAATAGTCCAGTTCTGATTACTCCAGATTTTGAAAAACAATTTAAACTTGCCGTTGATGCAAGCGATGTAGGAATTGGAGCTGTTTTATATCAAGAGACAGATGATAATGTTGAGAAACCTATATCATATTTTTCTAAGAAATTAGATAAACATCAGAAAAATTATTCAACTATTGAAAAAGAGTGTTTTGCAATGTTGTCAGCACTTCAACATTTTGATGTATATTTGAATCCCACTGTATATCCTATTCTTGTTTGTACTGATCATAATCCTCTCACCTTCATACATAAAATGAGAAACAAGAATCAGAGGTTGACTAGGTGGAGTTTATTGTTACAGGAATATGATGTAATTGTAAAACACATTAAGGGTAAAGATAATGTAATAGCAGATGATTTATCTAGAGCTTATTAAAACACTTTGTATATAATATGTATTTTTGTTCATATTATTCATGATAAGTTTTTGTTACACTAAAACTTCTTTTAAGGGGGGAGGTGTTATGATATTGTAATTATTGTATTTATTTATGTTGGCCTGATTTGTGTTGTGTGGCCTGATAGTTGTTTACAGAATAATCTTAGAATTGTGCAGTTTAGAAATCACTGGAACAATTACAGAATGATTGGAACTTTCCAGAATAATCCTAATAAAAGATGAGATGTATAAACTTCTACATTTTACTAGAAACTTCCGTTGTAACTTTCCAGGATGTTCCATTATAGACTGTTCTAGAATCTTCCATGACAACTATATATATATACAGACACTAAAGTTAAACTCTCACTCTTACTCTTGGACTTGGACTTAAACATCGATAGATATTAGCATTCACAGCATTTGGATTGATACTTTAATTCTACAAATAACATCATACTGGATTGTGACCGTAGTAGTGAACGTAATATTCAGATTGGATTCCGAAAGATATCCGGATACAGACAAAGATAAAAGATTGGACTCATATTTTGACAGTTAAGTTGACAGTAATATTTGTGTAATACTTCTTGCAAACTTTTGTATAATAAATCTTGTTAATTTTTATAACTGATTTGTGTCTTTTGTTGGCTACAATTTAAAGGCGATTTCTGGCCGTAACAATGGGAAAACAAATTATATTAGCTTACTGCTACCATAATTTATTTCCGCTTTTGAAATGACAATAAAGGTAATTAGGGCTTTCTATAACCTACAATTTTATACAAAATTCGCTTATTTTTATATTTGTGTGCTTTTGAGTTTCACAATTGCCAACATTATTTTTCACTTGATTCATTTAGTACATAATCTTGTGTTATGACATATGATACTTAGGTTTTATATGCAAATATGTACCGATATTTTTTTATCGATTTTGAGAACTTACGATTTAAAAAGATATAAAAAGATGTGGATTGAGAGCCAATGATACAAATAAATCTCCATCCAAGTCACAATTTGTTAAAAGGAAACCATTATAGGTCAAAGTACAGCAATCAACACACGGAGCCTTTATTCACACGCCCAAAAATGACTAGAGTGAAACCATTCAAACAGGAATATCAACCGTAGGCGTTATGTCTTATTAAACTTGTCTAAATGTATATATTGCAACAGAACCAGCATTCACAATATGTATAAATTTGAGTTAACCTAGCAAGTAGAGTGTTATTATGACTGACGAAAATAATCAGTTTGTGTTTAGGCAGTGTTTATACGATCCTCATTAGTGTAAATGAATGGTGGTATGACATCCAGTCCCCAGCCAAATAAAGCTAGAGAGTGTTAAATTCATTGAACAAAATAAAACAACTTCTGATGATTAATCAAATCGATGGCAGAACGATATATAGATTTATCGTTTTAGAGTCAGCGATTTTGGGCAGTCTGGGAACATACCAACTAGAATAGGCTTGGATCGGTTAGCTGCATGGAAAGTTTACCATAGAACAAGCATAAGAAAAAAGTAAAATCCGTTTTGATTTTAGAAATGTTTAGTTACATTCGTTTGATGATCAAGTACTTTTTACAAAGAGTTTCTTTTGATTTCTTATAAATATGTTCTCGTTGTCATGTGCATATAATATTTGTTACTAAACGTTAAACAATGTCTTGATAGTGCGTTTACTGTCCTCTCTAATCTCTCAGATCCTTAAGGTGTTGTATAAAAAAAAATGCAGAAAAATAATAAGTTTATATTTTCTTTTTTAGAAACACCTATCGACTGTACAGATATTAATGTCAACCAAGGCAGTGGAATTTATAAAATATATCCATTAGGGACGGGTAGCTTTAACGTATAATGTGACATGGAAACAAATAACACAGAGGGAGCCTGTTGAATATTTTTTCGATATTTGAATTATTTGAATAATTATTCTTTTTATTGCATTGGCAAATGGCTTTTTTATGAAATTAAAGAAAGAATGTGAGGAACTATATCTTTTTCTACGCATTCACAATTTGTTTTGATCCGACGTTATCCACGTATTGCCGTATGACGCCAGAGGAGTGAAATAACAACGTTTATTTCACATGTGAAATTATCGGTTTAAATTTCACTGCGAAATCAATATAATTCATTGCAACCAATGTAATAATGTTAATTATTTCCATCTGATCATTAAAGTTAATTTAGACTACAAATTGATTCTGTTCGAGGAGTCTAATTTGTTAACATATAAAACTACAATATATTTACGATTTACGATAGGTTATTCAACACAGAGAAACTGGTGAAGAGGACTTTAATCGTGGATGGATTGAATACGAATATGGATTCGGAGATATTCGAAAAGAATTTTGGTTAGGTTTGTAATTGATATTCAATATAAATTAGTATTATAGCCCACGTTCGAAGTAGAGTTGTTTACAGTTTTTGAATAGTTTTTATGTCCGTCAGTCACTTTCATTTGTCGAAGCAACCTATAATATTCATATGAACTTTCAAATATCTTTTAATATTACATATGGTATAGCATTCTACTATTTTCATTGGATATAACGATCACGTGTTTATTTTACGTATCCGTAGCCTCGCGTCTATTTTTATGTATATTGACGCTATGCATCTATGTATTTGTGGTCAATATAAATAAAATCTTGTTAAATTTACATTTATGACGTCATACATAACAATATGCAGACGCTAAGAATACAAGAAGGCTCATTTCAACAAGCTATGCAGTTGTAAAAAATATTGATATATTCATTGACATCTTATAATTCTTGCAAAATACAATTTAAAAATACACAGAAAGAACATTGAACGCCATCTTCTTAATACATTATTTACATATGTTATATAGAAGTTAAGGACTTTCACTCAGTCAATACCTTATATATGACCCTGTTAGATTTTACTGACACTCGGAATTCGTCCTATAATATGAACAGGTGCATGTATAAGTTATTGACCTCGTCAAAAGTCCATAATTTATAAATAGATATTTAAAGAACATCTATTATGTGATTTCCAGGTCATTACATCAAAATTAAGGGTATCTTCTACATTGAATGACATTTTTACAGATAAATTGTTTTCAGCGTGACTACTGGTTCTACGTGTTGGATTGCATATTTGATAAGTGCATAGAATTAGAAGTTGTTTAAGAGTCATTGTTGTGCACTTCATCATTACAATGTTGAATATTTTTTTTTAGGAAATAGTAAGCTAAATGCTATCTCTAGTCAAGGAAGATATGAATTGTTGATATTGTTAGAAGACGAAAAGAATAAAAGAGAATTGGCAAGATATGATTTTTTCAAAATAGGCAATTCAATATCTAATTATAAATTGTCTATTGGATAATATAGCGGTACTGCTGGTTAGTTTAATATAAAGATTTGGGAAAATTTAATTTGAAAAAAATGGATTAAGAAATTAAATTATATGGTTATAGTGCGAAGTTATTGGCAATCAGGTTGTACTTATCTGTACTTCGGTTTTCAATCTATAAACGACACTATTCTAGAGGTATGATCTGTGCATCTACCTCAGTAAAAGCGTAAATTTTGTCCAAATTTAAAAAAAAAATATATTGTTCCCTGAAGGCGAACTTGTGTAAAGATATTTTAAATTTCGAACGGTCAAATCCATCAAAAGCTAGTGATTTTCAAGATTTAAAACCAATAATTTTTTTAACAACTTATATGCAGGAATTAAACGACAATTTTCTCTTGCTAATTTTTAAAAATAAATGTGTTATCTTATGGAAAGCCAACAGGGTCAAAATTCTTAATGCGTAAATTGTTAATGTGCAAATTGTCAATGTGTTAATTGTCAATGTGTTATTTGTTAATGTGTTAAATGTCAATGTGTTAAATGTCAATGTGTAAGTTATCAAAAAAATTGCATGTTTACAGGATCCCAGTTTTATATTGTTTACTAATGTGGCTTTGCGTTTGAGAATTAACGGAAACTATATAAAATCACATCCGAATAGTTCAGTCCCCCCACGTTATAGATCTCTTCTAATTGCGAGGTTAATTAAATAGTCGTTGGTCAGAGCAATATAACGACTAGATTATAGGTAAATAAAACTAGGAGATGTGGTAATAAAACGTATAACAACTATCCACCAAAGCAAAGTCAAACTAAAGTCAATGTAAGCAAGTATAGGCAATTTACAACCTTCAACAATGAGAAAATCTACAACCATATAATCGACTAAAAGTGCTACATTATTACTGGAAAACCGAGTTACTATTAATAAACAATTTCCATTTATCCTTAAATGCTATAGTCGAACCATTTTATTCTGACAGGAGGGGAAGGGCTGACATAACCAAGGTGGTCACAGTGCAAAGCGATTTGGTGCTTCGATATCTCAGAAGCAACAATTCGAAACCCGGCGAGGAAGAACAAACAATTTGCGTATTTACAGATCTAAAATTGTTAGGTTGATGTTCAGAAGGGTTATATATATATATTAATATACATGCCTAATGAATTGTTCTAGTCAAGAAGCTTAAAAATTACCGCTTCCAGATTTTCGTTCTATAAAATTAACAACCAAAAAAGATCAAAATATTCCCGATTCTCTCGATTCCAACAGCTGTTTAACTCCCAGAGCTCCCGATATAAACCTCGCCCGGTGCCACAAATTCTTATAGCCCGATAACCTTACTACATCTAATATTGTGTTAATAAACCGAAATGATTCTCGATGTTAATCATTGAAGCTAATTTCTTTTTAATTTGCTTGTCATATAAAATTTAAAATAATAAGCAGTTAATTAATTACAATATACACTTAATATCCAATTGCCAAACCATGTTGTATTCCGCCTGGTTCTTCTGTCAAGCAGACAACCAGGATCCCAGGCAACCATTTTACTCTGAAAATGACCAAAGACATAGCTCCCCGGCCAAACCCCAAATCATGTGGCAATATTTTCATTGAGAAATAAAATTAGTGATACCTCCTAGTACATTTCCATCTAGTAACATGATTATTTTAGATCTGTATCTGTAGGAATACGTTGTGGATACCAATACTGGCTTAATAAAACGATAGAGAGAGCGCCTCCGATGTTTTTACGGTGCACTAGAACAGTTTCTAAACGACTGACTGTCAACGCTCGGTTGACCCTACAGTTTCTTCGAAGAAGTTCCACTCGAATACTGTTTCTCCGAAAAAATGAGTTAGAATACTGTGGTATTTTGCTCGCTGATATTTAAAAAAAGTTAGCGCAGTCCTTGATTTGCATGTTTTATACAACATTTCTTGACCGATTTTTTTTAAAACCCTAAGCAGCAATTAAGTGGGTTTTTTTGGACGAGCTTTTTTTTTAAATTGTCTGGTTCTATAGCACTGAGAAACCAGCACCTCGACCACCACGTACATACATATTAGCTTCTACCTTCAACGTCTACATAAATTATGCCGTTAGTTTTCACGTTTGAAATGTTTTACATTGTCATTTCTGGGCGTTTTTATAGCTGACTATGCGGTATGGGCTTTGCTCATAGTAAAAAGCCGAACAGTGAACTAAAGTTGTTTATTTTTTGTCATTACGGTCTCTTGTGGAGAGTTGTATCATTGGCAAGCATACCACATTTTCTTTTTTTATATTGTCTATATATCTTGTAGTTTCTGTTTGGTGAGCATGTTTGAGTCGCAACCAAGTTCTCTTGATTTGTAGTCTCCTGTTATAAATCTAGCAGGTTTTCGAACATGCCAGTGAAACATTTTTTATCTGCATTACTCAGGAGCCAAATGAATAAAGATTGTTTGTCAATTTGCATCTTGTATTAAAAATTGATAAAAAATCATTAGATAATTACTTTTTTTCAGAAATTTTCGTATTGAGATTATAACATTAAGGAATAATAAGTGTCAACCCGTTTCTTCCATTATACATTTAGTCCAAGATTTGCGGCCTTAAACAATATTAGTATGAATTTTCCAGCATCGTCTTATATTTCATGTATTTAGTTCAAATTTTAACCGGTTAAATATTAAGTAGAAATTTTCTGCCAAGTGACAGTAATATATTTACGAAGTTGATAAGGAAGCCTATTCCAGCGACACATCTATATATACCTTAATACAGAAAATGACACACCCCATCCCAGGTTCGGTGACCAGTACAAAAAGCAAACATGTTTATTCGAGGTCACCTCTATATAAAACCGAGTTCCATTTAAATTGAGTTTTATGTACCAGCAACAGGTTGTAATTTAGGTTGTATTGGTCGGTCCGAAATCTCTGATTGATCAGAATTCATTAATATCAGAACTCTCTCTGCCTCTACATCAACCCCTACCACCACGTCCGCGTGTTCCAGAAGATTTTGGTGGCATGACTGCATTGTTTCCGATAAATCGATATGGAACACGATGTTGACGTTACATTTTCATGCCGCTCATACCGCGACCTCACCACGATCTGAATTTATTTTAGATCGCAGTGAGCGTAGTGCGATCGTGGTCTAGTGGGACTGGGTCTTAAAATCCTGGTATCTATGAGTTTATTTGAAATGCTTTGAGGACAGTTGCAATTTTATCCTACTTTCAAGGCGTTTGTATTGGTGTATTTAATGAAATGTAGGAATTATATAGTCTCTACGCATATTTATTTCTTTTTTTCTTTTCATTCATATGTTTATCTAAAACAGCTTTCCTACGTTTGTGTCACTTAATATTAGAGTGAATATTAAAAGAGGGACGAAAGATACCAAAGGGACAGTCAAACTCATAAATCTAAAACAAACTGACAACGCCATGGCTAAAAATGAAAAAAGACAAACAGAAAAACAATAGTACACATGACACAACATAGAAAACTAAAGAATAAACAACACGAACCCCAACAAAAACTAGGGGTGATCTCAGGTGCTCCGGAAGGGTAAGTTGATATAGTTAACAAATGGAATTTAATTATGGAACACATACAAATAGAGTTCAATAGCAGGCATTTCAACTTCAAAATAACTGTCCTGCTTTACAGTTCCTCAATTTTAACGCTTGTTTTATTTATAAAGCATTTATAAAAAAGGGGCGAAGGATACCAACTTAAATCAAACACTTATTGCAGTCTTTGAGAACTTTGCATTGTAAGAAAATTAAACAAATAGATTAAAGCATGCAATTAAATGCATTGGAATGTACATAAAACGATGTAATTTATTCATGATGTTGTTAAGTACATGGTTTCTTTTTATTCAGTTTTGGAAAATACATTACTTCAAACAAACTACATGTAGGTTTTGCAACCGATAACATGACGAGTTCATGTCATAAAAGAAGGGTAAATCTAAACTGAATGATCTAAAATATGCAAAACTTTGTTTAATCTTTAAGACAAACAATTTAGAAATGCCTGTATTATAATATTCCATTGTAACCTCAGCTTAGATTCTATATTATACAGGTGATGGTTTAAAAATCCAAAATAATGAGCCATTTACAACAAAGGATAATAACAATATGTTTTTATCTGATACAAACTATGCTCATGAGGAAGATGGAAATTACCGTATGTATACAAATCTAATAACAACAATGTCCTCCAACTATATAGGGGACGTACTTACAGGTATACAATCAGGTAGGGGGTTAAAAAGACAACAATTATGATTCGTAGATCATTGAATATACCATATATACTAAGATTAATATTCGAAACCAAATATATATGTTCGACGAAAGACACCACTCTGCCATGTCATCAATTCCAAACATCACCACTTAACTTTCCTAATACGTATTCCATACTTAGTGAAGTACATATCAAATAACTATACAAAATAAGGCGAATTTATGTCACTGAGACAACTATCCACAAGACATTTAAGGAAAGGGAAGTAAGTAACCAAAGGTCATGGTTTGGCTTTCAACAATAAGAAGAAAAAAAAAACATCCTGTTGACAGTAGTTATATACTACTTTGCGAGATAAAAAAAAATACTACAAAACATGGCAAAAGTTTGTTGAAAGACGTTCATGCGAATTTTTCTACAAGAATTGGTAACTCTATTTGTTCTCTACAAGTTTAAATGATTGAACATCGTAATAAAGTTCAAATTACTAGAATTAAACAATCATGTAAAAATAATACAAACGAAATGTTGTGTTTATACACTTTCAAATTCTTCGGCTTTGCGTTTTGGTCAGGAAACTCACGAAAAATTGAAGATGCCAATTGTATCCTTTCATCAAACAAGGGCTAATTTAAACTGAATTAATTGAAAAGTTGAAATCTTTGTTTAATCTTAAATACATACATTTTAACAAAGGACTGTTTTATAATATTCATTTGTTACCTCAGCACATATTCTATCTTATACAGGTAATGGTTTAAAGATCAACAATAATGATCCATCTTCATCCTTCTATATGTCTGTTGACATTGATTATTCATATGTAACAAACTGTGCAATTAAGGAAGGAGGCGCATGGTGGTTTGTTAAACAAGATTGTTTTACGAATGCAAATCTTAATCGATGGTATTTAACAAAACCGTTCTATAATTACGAAGGGATTCACTGGTACCATCATCAAGATTCCTTTCCGATGACATTGAAAAAGACAACTATGATGATTCGTAGATTTATGTAATACTCTAAATTATTTGATTTTTTAAGGAGGAAGTAATAATCAATATTCCTACGTTATTTCTAACAATATTTTCAAATGGTAATTCCCACTATATTATTATTGATGTTTTAACAATGCTTAGTAATGTTTGGTAATGTTTCCCAATTTTTCAACCGTGAAAGTGGCTGTGGCCAAGGGGACACATTGTCTCCCTTTTTGTTTATTACTGGGGTGGATTTACTTGCCATACAGTTAAAAGGGAATCAAATATTAAAAGGGGTGAATATAAATGGTAATGGGCTACTCATTACACAGTATGCAGATGATACATTTCTTAACGAAACTCTTTCTTGTTTTGAGAAATATCATAGGTCTCAGGATTTGAAATAAATACAACTAAAACAAAATTTGTTTTGATTGGAAGAAAATAATTATTTTAACCTGATTTTAAATCCTGAAAAATTCTAATCTGGTCCAGATTAAACTTTAAGGTCTTAAGTTAAGGTTAAATTTCTCCTAATATCTAAATTGTATGCGCAGTTTGAAATTCAGAGAACACATGATTGATATTAACAGACTGTTGAAACGTTGGCAGCATAGGAAGCTAGCTCTACCTGAGAAGGTTACAGTTATTGTACTTCCAAAACTAATTCATTTTCTTCATTTAACATCTATACCTAATTTATGTCAATATATGCTGAACGAAATTCACAGATTATTCTTTATCTTTATAAGGGTAGAAAGAACTGAAAAAAATCAAATACGATGCACTGATTGTAGATAACAAGAAGGGAGGATTGAAAATGGTTCATTTACAATCTCTAAACTTTTATCTTAAAATTGGTTGAGTTGGGCGATTTCTTGCAAATTTAAATGAGGACTGGCAAAATAGTTTGAAGTTGATATTGAATACATTCAGAGGTGCAATATCCTTCAAAACAATATTACCTTAGCCGAAACGTTTTGGGATTTTAGAATTTGGGGTCATCAATACTCTTCATATTTATACTTGTTTGGCTTTCTAACTATTTCGATCTGAACGTCACTGGTTTTAGTCTTGTATAGACAAAAAACGTTTCTGGTGTATCAAATTAAAAGCATGGTACTTTTGATAACTAATTTGTATATTGAATACTACAGTTATAGAGATAAACTGTAAACAGCAAAATTATTCAACAAAGTAAAATCTACAAATAAGTCAACATGACCAAAATTGTCAATTGACCCCCATACAGTGTTATTGCCCTTTAAAATCAGTTTTCCACAATGTTTTCTTGAATTTTTGTAATTTATATAAATATTCTTCTCGTCTGAAACTACTAGGCAAAATTAAACCAAGCTTGTCCATTTTATGATAACAAAAAACTGTACAATTTCCTTAAAATTACCAATTCAGAGGTACCAACCAAACAACGAGTTGTCTGATCCATATCACAATTTCAGCGCAGATAGACCTTGACCTTATAAACATTTTATCCAAATCAGATTTTCTCTAAATTGTTCAGTTTCAGAGATATAAGCCAAAAACGGTATTTTACACCTATTTTCTATTTTAGCCATGGCGGCCATCCTTGTTGATGGGCGGGGTCAGCAGATACATTTTTAAAACTAGCTAACCTAACGATAATTTATGATACATTTTTAAAACTAGTTAACATAAGGATGAATTATGCCAAGTTTAGTATTATTTGACCCAGTAGTTTCAGAGAAGAAGATGTTCGTTAACGCTAATGGATGACGACGGACAACGGAAGCCAAGTGATAAGAAAAGCTCACTTGGCCCTTTTGAGCCAGGTGATCTAATAAGAATGTTCTATCCAGGTTGAAACATGTTTCTACAGCCAAACGTGCAAACAAAATATTTGTTTCTAAGGAAGAATATAATAAAGTTATTTGTGCTACACTGAAACTTTGTGAAAGTTCCTTTTGAATAATAAAAAAATATGAGATTATGACAGAAGAGCATAAAGATTTTTTCAGATTCATCACTCAACAAGTTCCTGTAGACTGAACACTTACATCGTTTTACACATGACTAAGTTAAAAAAAATCGTGACATTTTTCTCAGGAACTACATTACAAGGAGTAGGTTCGAAAAGGCTCTAAAATGGCCCCCATGTTTTAGCCTAAATTTCAAATTTGGATTTATTGACCAATGAATCATCGTTAATAGTCCGGCGGCTACAAGCATTTTTCAGACGAATTGTGCACATCTTGCTACAAGCATGAAATTTGGCATAGACCTTCCTCAACCATTACTCTTTGATTTCAGATAGGGAGGCATTTAAAAAAATGTCTCACTTCCGGTAAAATTCAAAATCGCGGACATCATACTTAAATCAACCCAATATCGAAGGCTAGTATGTGAATAGATGTTATTACCATGCTACTATCAAAATATTTATTACAAACATTTGTATTTTACTACTTGTGGATATATTATATAAATTAGATGTCATTAAAAACCCTACTTCCGGTAAAATCCAACATGGCGGGCATTGTACTAAAATAAGCTTATTTTTTTAGGGAGGGTAATTGAAGTGTGTTTTAACGTATTGCTACTATCATTACATTGTGCAGGAACCTTTCTTTCGTGCTTTTCATGGATACAATGTATAAGACGTATATCCTTAAAACCCTTACTTCCGGTAATATCCAAAAATGGCGATCATAGAAATATCAATTTATTATTTAAATATTCAACTTTTTTCAACATTTAAAGAAAATGTTGTTTTTTTTTTTTTTGTGCTGGTCATTGAACTTTTGCTTTAAGTTATTCCCAAAACCACTTATTCTATTCTGTTGTAAATGTTTAAATACAAAGATGACACTTCCGGTAAAAAAAAATGGCGTAAATGTTAAAGGTAAGTCCTCATTCCATTTCTTCGATGTAGAGTATTGGATATATTTATTTAAACAAAAATAAAATCACTAAATTACTAAAACATTTTTAAAATTACTACTACTAGTATTTGGCCAAAAAATACATGTTTATTTACGGTCACCACCACATGCACACAAGGCAGTGCACGGGGGACCCGATTTTTCTTATAAACAACGACCGCAGCATTCTTTCTTATATCCACAATGTACAAACTTCTAACAAAATGATAAGGCCTCAGAAAGAGTTTTTTAAAAGGGATCCTCTTTGTCACTTCGCAATCCATTAGCGCCTGGTGGACTGGGTAGCATAACAGCCAATTCCAAGCTCGTCCCCCAAAACACCCGAGTTTATTGCACGTTTAACATGTTGGAAAAGACTAGACCAAGTTGAGGGAACAGCCTCAATTAGCCTTTCCCTTTGTGCATATAGTTATTTTCTTGCTTCGTTAACCATGTTGGCCCAATCTGATAAGTTTTTGCGATCTTACAGTAAAACACGTTGATTTAGGCTGACCAATCATCATTCTTTATGTTAAAATTACATCTTCAAGTGCCATCAATGTCTCCCACACAGTCATGTTTTCCTTTTCAAGCAAACCGAGAACCGTATCACAACCGGTAAAGGCATGGATCACAATAAGTGTGTGTGATCACTCATTGCCTAGTTCATTTGAACTTAGTGCTAAACTTGAAATACGTCAAGTGGTGGATAACACTAAACATCCTGAGCATTTGTTGCTACAATTACAATACTCTTTCAAGACTTCATTCACTCTTTATACAGTTTCAAGGTATTTTATTAAAGTAAGGACATAATACTCAATCAGCAGTGAAACACGTTAGGAAACACCTTGAAATTGTAACAACAGTGGATGTAGTCTCGGATGAGTACATAGACAATACTGATTGAGTGAAGGCTGCTACAAGAAGCAAGTGCTACATTTAGGGGAACGCGAATACACAGACAAATCAAGGGTCAAAACAAATTCTTCAAAATTGGTAAAAGTTTTCTGAGACTTGAGAAAAAGGTAGTTGTAACAACAAATGCTCAGGATGTTCAGTGTTATCCACCACTTGATGGTGTTTCAAGTTTAGCACCATGTTTACATGAAGAAACTGACACTAGAATCAAGATACATGTGTCTGATGCAGTGAATCACAAACTTAACTGAGTCATAACTCGAACAGTCGATGCTGATGTCATTGCTGTTTAGCTATTATGTGATATAGGGGCAGACGAACTTTGATTTGCATTTGGAAGTGGGAAAAGCTTTAGATATATATCTATCCACGACCTTTCAAATGCATTAGGCATTGAGAGTTTACATGTTTGCTGGAAAAGGAACTGTGTTTGTGACATGGATGAAGATGAGACTTTAACATTTAGAATGATGATTGACCAGCCAACATCACCAGATAGAGATTTGATAATGTCATTGATAAAACGATACGTGGTTTGAAAAAACTTGTCAGATGGCGTTAACAAAGCAAGAAAACATGTTTTTTGGAAGAGGAAAGACTTATTGAGGATATTCCCACGACTCGGCCTAGTCTTTTTCAGCATGTAAAGCGTGCAATATACCATTGCGGGTGTGAATGAGTTACAATCTTGGCATTGGTTCCTATGCTAGTAACTAGTCCAGACGCTTATGAATGGCGAAGGAACAAGTATGATCCATGGGAACTTTTTTGGACAACTCTTTGTGAGGCCTCTTCAACTTATCATGGGGTTATACATTATGGATGTAAGAAACAATACCACAGTCTTTGTAAATGTGGAAAATTAGCACTCCGTTTGTGAATACACATGCATTTGCGGCCTAACGAGTATGCTGAATGGGTATAATGTCCTTACCTTAAAAAAATACCTTGAAACTGTAACACGAGTGGATGAAGTCTTGGATGCGTATGGTAGCTGTAGCAACGAATGCTCAGGATATTCTATCTTATCCACCACTTGATGTATTTCAAGCTTAGCTCTAAGTTCACAATAAGAGGCAGGGAAGACACTGGAATCATTGTGTATGTGTCTTATGCAGTGAAACACGAAACTAACGAGTCATGATTCGAGTAGTCGTTACTGATGATGCTGTCATTACTGTTTCGCTATTCCGTGACACAGGGGTAGACGAACTATGGATTGTGTTTGGGATGGCAAAAAAACTTTGGATTAATATCTATCAATGGCCTTTCAAATGCACTAGGCAATGAGTGATCACACACACTTATTGTGATACATGCCTTTACCGGTTGTGATACGGTTCTCTGTTTGCTTGAAAAGGAAAAAAAGACTGTGTGGGAGACATTGATGGCATTAAAAGATGTGACTTTAACATAAAGAATGATGATTGATCAGCCTAAATCACCGGGGTTTTACTGTAAGATCGCAAAACTTATCCGATTGGGCTAACATGGTTAACGAAGCAAGAAAATAACTAAGGGAACGGCTAATTGAGGCTGTTTCCTCAACTTGGTCTAGTCTTTTCCAACATGTAAAACGTGCAATAAACTCAGGCGGGTGTTTTGGGGACGAGCTTGGAATTGGCTGTTATGCTATCCAGTCCAGGCGCTAATGGATTGCGAAGGGACAAAGAGGATCCCATTTAAAAAACTCTTTTTTAGGCCTCATCATTTTGTTAGAAGTTTGTACATTGTGGATGTAAAAAAGAATGCCGCGGTCGTTGTTTATGGGGAAAATCGGGTTCCCCGTGCACTGCTTTGTGTGCATGTGGTGATGACTGTGAATAAACATGTATTTTTGACCAAATTGTAGTAATTTTAAAAATGTTTTAGTAATTTAGTGATTTTATTTTGTTTTAAATAATCTATCCAAAACTCTACATCGAAGATATGGATTGAGGACTAACCTTTGAAATTTACGCCATATTTTTTACCGGAAGTTTCAACGTTGTATTTAAATAATTACAACAGAACAGAATAAGTGGTTTTGGGGATAACTTAAAGCCAAATGTTTAATGATCAGCACAAAAAAAAAACCATTTTCTTTACATGTTGAAAAACGTGAAATATTTAAATAATAAATTGCTATTTCTATGTCCGCCATTTTTTATATTACCGGAAGTATGGGTTTTTAAGATATACGTCTTATACATTGTATCCATGAGAAGCACTAAAGAAAGGTTCTTGTACAATGTAATGATAGTAGCAATACGTTAAAACACACTTCAATTACCCCCCCCCCCCCTAAAAAATAAGCTTATTTTAGTACAATGTCCGGAAGTAGGGTATTTAAAGATATCTAATCTATATAATATATCCAAAAGTGGTAAAAAACAAATGTTTGTACTAAATATTATGATAGTAGCATGATAATAACACCTATTCACATACTAGCCTTCGATATTGGGCTGATTTGAGTATGATGTCCGCCATTTTGAATTCTACCGGGAGTTAGACATTTTTTTCAAATGCCTCCCTATCTGAAATCAAAGAATTATAGTTGAGGAAGGTCTATGCCAAATGTCATGCTTGTACCAGGATGTGCACAATTTTTCACAAAGCCGCCGTACACCAGATAAGAAATAAGGTTTTTTTTTTGTTAAAAAAATTATATTCCTATTTTATGCATGACGTCACAAATAGTACCCATTTTGATTTCCAACAAAAAACAATGAAAATGGGTTAATTTCCATTGAATATTTGAACTGGAAACAAACTGTTATGTTCTTCTCATATATGTTATGATGGTATGATACTAAACCCCTAACGGGAAGGATTGTGCCTGATGTTCATATGATGAAATTATAATCTAAGTTCGGTCAGTTTAATTGAAGTCTGGAGCTGGCATGTCAGTTAACTGCTAGTAGCCTGTTGTTATTTATGTATTATTGTCATTTTGTTTATTTTCTTTGGTTACATCTTCTGACATCAGACTCGGACTTCTCTTGGACTGAATTTTAATGTGCGTATTTTTATGCGTTTACTTTTCTACATTGGCTAGAGGTATAGGGGGAGGGTTGAGATCTCACAAACATGTTTAACCCCGCCGCATTTTTGCGCCTGTCCCAAGTCAGGAGCCTCTGGCCTTTGTTAGTCTTGTATTATTTTAATTTTAGTTTCTTGTGTACAATTTGGAAATTAGTATGGCGTTCATTATCACTGCACTAGTATATATTTGTTTAGGGGCCAACTGAAGGACGCCTCCGGGTACGGGAATTTCTCGCTACATTGAAGACCTGTTGGTGACCTTCTGCTGTTGTGTTTTTCTATGATCGGGTTGTTGTCTCTTTGGCACATTCCCCATTTCCATTCTCAATTTTATTTGACATAAATAGTTCTATACAACTTTCTAACATGTCTTTAAGTCTCTAATTTATCTTGTCAGTGTCGGAATAGTTACCAATGCATATGTGTTTAGCTCATCTTTGGAAGCTGTAAAGTGAGTTATCTAAGTAGCTTACGTCTACGCTATTTCCTTTATGGTTGTGTCAATAGAAATCTTAGCACATCTTCTTATTCTTATATAAAAACTGAATGTTTTGTCTTGTGTTCTTTATTCAAATGTCCTGTTATTAGAATCTTTAGCATGACAAAACAGCAATAACGGGAAATCGATCATTGTACATAAAAATTATGTATATGTAAAGTTAATGAAATTATTTGTTGAATTAGTTTTTTTTTAAGTTGGATAAATTTCCATTGTGGCAAAAATAATATCATCAAAGTAAACTTTGCGACATGTTTGGAACGAACCTAACATTCAAACACGGATAATTTCCGTTTACAAAGGTTTAATTTGACTTCATTAATCTATGTTCCCTTTTTCAAACCATTCTCTAACGTTTTTGGGTTTATTTTGGTTAAATTTGTCATTATGGGATACGAAAGCGTCCAATGTTTGTAAATTAAAAACAACGAAAACTCATTTATCATTTCATTTCGTCATTTTGCCTCAAGTGTCTTCTGGGTCTTTACATATATAGTGAAACGAATATCACGATTCGAAGCTTCATTTGTATCATCATATTAAAATAAAATTTAGAATAGAAACGGGGAATGTGTCAAAAATTCAACAACCCAACCGAAGAACAGTCCAACGCCACTAATGGGTCTTCGTCACAACGAGAAAACCCCGAAGGTGGGCTTAAGTTGGTCTCTAAACTAAAATATACTAGTTCAGCAAAAATGGACGTCACACTAAACCCACAAACATATAATGAACCAAAATTTGAAGAAAACAAAACATTAAATTTAATGAAAATCTTTTAATTCAAATGCATCAATGCTACATGTAGGAAACTGTCACTGAACACAAGACCTACACAAAAGTTTGTTATCAGTTTTCTTGTATTATATCATTAATGTCACATGTTTTCTCACATTTCTTTGACCTTTCATCACAATACTTCCGACACTGGTTATCGTCTTTTCGTTCTATACAGCTATACGCTTCAATGCACTTGAAGAAATCTGTCGCACATTCACTTCTACATTGTAAATCTGCTGATACAGTTCCTAATGCCAAGAAGGCTATTGAAAGGATGTAAACAACAACAACCATGTCTGTTCTGAAACAATGATTTTGAAAAATTAGAACATGGAACAAAAGTGGGTTCAATCATAAAGTGGATGCGGGACCTAAATTACTCAATTATTGAATCCGGTTCCTTACTTTGAAGAAGAAGAAGACGAGGAGATGTCGTATGAATGTGGTTTATTTTTGCCAATTAAATACTTGATTGGTTGATTTCGTTTTCTTAACGTCAAGTGGCCACACTTTCAAATGTTATTTTAGATTCAATCAGTGGCTACACACGTTTAAGGTTTTTCACGCGTTTCCACCCGTACGTATGTATGGTATCTTTCGCAAATGAAGACAGCATGAATAGTTTTCCTCTTTAAAATTATGCTTTATCCTTATGTTTTTTGTGAATGTAATTTGCCGTATTTCTATAAGACAATTTTTATAATACTAATTTATAAAAGAGAGATGGACACCCGTTTCGGCTTTATTGTAAAATGAATTTTTCAATTTATATTTTTTACATATGTAATGAGATATAGAACATATACAATAATACGATTCTACAAAGATTACTTTCCTAATTTAAAAAAAAATCACATTTTTTTGTTGAAGTTTCTTTAATTATCAAAAGTCAAATACAATTCACTCCTTCAATTCGAAATTTGTTCGGTAAGTGTCTCATAATCATTGGCCTACTGTCAAGATGCATATATCATTACGTGTTACATATTTTTTAAATTTTAAATTTTCGTTTATTTTTTATATAAATAAGGCCGTTATTTTTCTCGTTTGAATTGTTTTACATTGTTATTTCGGGACCTTTTATAGCTGACTTTGCGGTATGGGCTTTGCTCATTGTTGAAGGTCGTACGACGGTGACCCATACTTGTTAATTTCTATGTCGTGTTGGTCTCTTGTGGAGAGTTGCCTCATTGGCAATCATATATATACCAAAGCTTTTTTTATATATTAATTTGATGTTAACAAAACATTACTTACCTCTTGTTATAGACTACTGATGAGACAACAATGTTGACTTGCCGAATTTAAGACCTGCTTGAAAATGAAATTTTGGTGTGTAGAAACGTCAATATATATTGAATCTAGGCAGCTAAATATAATTGTTATTTTCCTGACCACTCACGCCATGACATTTGTTCATTATATTTCAATTATGAATTATAAATTATGGTCATTTTATAAATATAATTCTCTTTGTCTTCCATTTTATATTTTTCAATGAACTTTTGCCCGCAATTATCAAATGTTATTTAATTTGATACAAACACTGCAACTTTCAAAACAAGTTGAAAGTCTCGCTAGATATTATAAATGATGAACTGTTACTTTTGTAAAAGCGACTTTCATATGTAGTTTCCTTTGCAATATTAAATGTCTATAAAATGTTCTGTGACCTCACCCTTCTCATATAATATAGATTTTAGAAATCTATAATTATTCACATATTTTTATCCTCAAAAAGGAGATAATATTCAAGCGGCACGTCCTTTTATTACCTTGCATATAGGAAGCGCCCCTCTCCGAGCAATTATAAAAGCACCATTCCATTGCTTCTGAAATATTTAACTGGTGAGTTGGCTTTTTTTTTTTTTGTGTCATGACTTGTTACGCCATATTCTTGAATTCATAATATTGATTTATGGATGTCATTTAACATGGTTGAACAATTTGAAATGTGAAATATGTTAAAAAATAAAAATAACAAAAATACAAAATTCCTAAATATCATTGCTACGTCATTTTGGTGTTTGGTGAAAGTTCTCTCATTATTAATCAAGCATACCAAATTTATGAATAAGAAAAAAATAAAGATATCCTATATCCTTCGTGTGTTCAGAAGACGTTTCATTTACTTTATCAGTATAACTAGATCAAAACAGTGTGGTCCTGGCCATTGATTGGCGACCTAAATTATCGGTAACAATCACTGTTCACTATGTACTTTTTAAAGACACTGAATCTGTGGGGTCACCAAAGGTTCTCAACACCTAAATAAAGCAATTCGAAAAACTAATCCGGAATAATACGATGTGTTGATTTATATCAATAATATAAATCAAAACATAAAGGTTATTCCTGAATAATTTTTCGAATTATTTTATTATAAAGGCGTTAAGAACCTTAAGTTTGGTGACCCCACAGTTTAAACTCTATAATAAGTAAGAAGTGAGCAATGGTCGTTACAGACAAACGTTCACCTAATCTGTCACAGTCAATGGGACAATTTAGGTCGTCAATCAATGGCCAGGACCACACTGTTTTGAATATGATTCTAAAAAAAAATATTTCGTTTAACATAATTGCTTGAAATCTACAAACAAAAGATAAGAAAAAACAATAAATTTAAAAAAAAAGTCTCACTTTAAGATCTTGCCATTACTATTTGTACATAAATTAGGCCGTAAGTTTTCTCCTTTGGATTGTTGAACAATTGTCTTTTCGGGGCTATTTTTGCTGAATATGCGGTTTGAGCTTTGCTCTTTGTTGAAGGACGTTCGATGACCTATAGTCAAGTTACGTGTAATTTCTGTGTCCCTTGGTCTCTTGTGGAGAGTTGTCTCATGGATAAAACACTTTTTGTATTTGAATTCTTCATGAAATTAGGCAGCTTCCCAAGTAAGGATGCATGAAACCGATACAAACAAACAAACAGATACATTTCAGCTGCCATAGCGAGTTCCGAGGATTACCGATGGCAACAAAAAATGTCAGTTGACAGTGACTTCGACATTTTCCATACAATTTACAAAAAACATTATACCACACAGAGCTTGGGTTATGTTTTAATCTAATCCCAATAATCATGTTGCGGAATATAAAGCTGAATTAGTTTTTCAATTGACCAAATCTGAGCAATTCATTAAGTAAAAATACCTAGAAAACAAAATAGCAAATATATCGACCTCCAAGGCTTATTCATAAAGGGAAAATCCATATTTGTTCCCCCAAAACAAACGCTATCAATCAATGGTCCAGGAACAGATGAAAAACAACTGCCATATTCTTTTTTACAATACTGACCGTTAAATGGAAAATACTATTTATCATTTTGAAAACAAGTTGAAAACCCACCCATGTTGACATTCGTTTTACAGAAATTTAGACCAGGGCTATTTTAACAATTTGTTTTTATACAAAATTATAAACAGGTGTTTTGATTTCAATTAATGTTAATTTATTCACATAACGGTTAAAGAAAAAATACCTGCAGAAATAGGTTGAGATGTTGCAATTTGTTTTTATACGAAATTACGTATTTCCCAAAACAGGTGTTTTGATTTTAATTAATGTAAATTTGATAACAATACGATTATAGAAAATGACCTGCAGAAACTGTTTGAGATGTAGAACATTTACATATATTTCCTACCAGATGCACAATAACTTGAGTTAGCCCTTCTCAATATATTTTTTTGCAGTGTAATCACGTGTTAACATTTGTAAAAGATTATCATCTTCCTCGCTGTTGGCGATTCAAATTTATATCTTTTAATACCTAAATATGTGCGAAAATTTAGAAATTTTGTTTTCATATCGCTTCATCAGCCTTAAGGGGAAATATTTAACTTGTAAACAGCTTCAACCACCACCTGTATTAGACAAGTAAATTCATTGTTCATCCATTTATCTCGTGTTCGAATAATAAAAACAACACATGTAAAATTGTTCATTTCCACTGGGTCAATTCAGAAGATTATTGTAAAATAAGTGTGATATAGTATGTGTAATTTCGCTGCATATGGTCAAATTACTGAATATTTGGCGAAGTTAATTTTAAATTACTTTAAAATGATTTTCACTATGGATGCTTCAAATCTGACGTAAAAATGCGAGAGGAGATCGTCGTGACTTTAAATTATAATTATTAACCTCAATTATTTACGAATAAAGTGAGATTAAATTTATTGTTGAGCACAATGAATCGTCATGGGATACGGCGGCAAAGGTGCTTCAGCTTATACGTTCCTCCGCAACAGGACAAACAGGAACGAAGACTTCGATCGTTCACACACGGCAGTACTAGTTTTGATGAAACTCTTTGTAAATCAATCAGTAAGATGACCGATATTCTATCAAATAGTGATGGAGATATTCCGGCCGGAAGGAATGAAAACTTTCACCGGAAGCTATGCAGATCCGAGGCTCATTTCCTTCGGAAGACGTTTCAAAACAAAGAGGTAAGACGTAACACCACAGAGTAACAAGTAAAACAGAATGTAAGTAAGAGAACTGACGTACTGTACGAAAGATGAAGATCAATCCCTTGTATCATTTGATTTACCTAAATCATCTAAACAAAGAACCTCATGCATGTAATATATTGTTGAGAAAAAATAGTAATATAATTTGGATAAATAATGACCTATACATTTTGTAACTAACCCTCCACATGAGTAATATGGATTGGTATCAGGGGATGGGTGTCTTTACTAGCAAAATTTCAAATAGGAATACGCTTGGCTGCTGTCCCTTGATCAGTGAACGTATTCTTTAGTTTCCTATGTTGTGTCATGTTACAATTGTTTGTCTGTTTGTCTTTTTCATTTTTAGCCATGTTGTTGTCAGTTTATTTTCGATTTATGAGTTTGACCGTCCATCTGGTATCTTTCGTCCCTCTTTTAAAGCAGACCGTGGGTTGATGCCATGTATGATTTTCTAGTTACGTTGCTCTAATCGATATGCTCGTTTAAAATGTACTATCAACTTCTAATACACCTTGTACTGTTTCAAAGTAAACAAGACATTTTCATGTTCAGAAGGCAATGACCCTGCCGGGAAGGAAACGTAACAGGATAATGAGGAAACGTAGGGCTATATATAAAAAAGAATATGTGGTATGATTGTCAAGGATAAAACTCTCCACAAGAAACCAAAATGACACAGAAATTATAGGTCACCGTACGGGCTTCAACAATGAACAATGGCCGTGTCAGGCTATATCTTTTTGCTGAAGGGATGTTATATTTTGGAGACTGGATCAGCTAATGAATAAACTAAGGATTAAAGATTTTACAACTATGTGAGAATTAAACCAGCCTTGTTTAATGAGCTGTTGTAAAGAGTTGGTGCACGAATCAGGAAGGCACTGTGAGAGCGACAATATCCGTATTACGCGCGCAGCATAGACGTAGTCATATCGTAATTTAGGCGTAGCGGTTGTAATACAAGCGTGAAATAATTGTAGTTTAGATCTGCGACTAGCGCGTATTTAACTACTTCCATTGCGCTCCGTCTACGACCTGCATACGATGTTACAGCGACTACTAAACACCCAAATATACTAAGTTAATTTTAACAAGGCTCCGTGTTGAAGGGCGTACTTTAACCTATAATGGTTTACTTTTTAAATTGTTATTTGTATGGAGAGTTGTCTCATTGGCACTCACACCACATCTTCCTATATCTAAGTTAATTTTGAGCATGTTCTAAATTGTCGAAGCTTTGGCACGCTCTACCTGGCTCCGATACCACTCCGTTGCAACTGTATCTCTATATAGTTTATTCTCTCTCTCATATGTGCGTAAACAACATCAACCACTAACACAAATTCCATCATAATACATTTTTAAAATAGTAACTAGTGGTTGAAGGTCAACATCATTAGTCATTATCATGTTTAGAACACCAATAATAAATTAAATTTTAAATTCTTGACACTAATGGTCCTATTAAAAACCACATCAGTCTAATTCATGGCATTTACGGTTGTACTTTTAAAAGGGCCGTAACTTAGTAATTTTCAATTATATCATTACCAAGACAATTGACCTACTACATTTATAAACGGAGAAATTGCCAGAAAGTTTTTCAAAAAAGTTGGTTTTACTAAAAGCATCTGCATTTTTCTACAAGACTATATGTACATGCGGAACAAAATTGAAAAACAACATCAATCTTTTTCTAGCGTTATCACTAACGATATATCTAATGATTGTTGTCTGTAAAGCCAAGAAGAGCTACAAAGCAATGTTTAAGATTTTTATAAAAGGTCCAGTTAAATGTAAAATTAAATTTTATATACACGATTCATAAGGTCATTGGAAAAAAATGAACCCAGTCATTACTCCACAAGAGGAGAATGTGCTATTACAGATTTGAGATTCAGTTTGGGGCGTGTATCCCTTTTCATTTAACAAGATAAACGAATTCACCCAGATGTACATATTGTAGTGGGTTTTATGAGTTTTCCTAAATAGTTTTTGGACCATAATAAATGTCTGCTTTGTGTATTAGTAGGGCTATGATGATGTCTGACCCTTTTACACTTTTGTCCCCTTTCGTCTTCCTAATCTTCCTTGACGTAATGATAGACAGCTTATGATAGATAACTAATTTTCGTCACATGCTCTAGGGGCATTTCTTTTTTTTTTTATTATTCGTAGTAAATCTAAATTTATTCCATTTTATTTTCACTGTATTAAATTAAATTAACTTGCACTTATCCCTTTGATCTAAAAATAACAGAAGTGTATACAGCTTGTTCCTCTACTAGAAAATAAGAATAGAGGGACACCACATATAAACTCTTATGTGTAAAAGTTATTGTAAGATTGTAAGGATAAGAGAAAGCTAACATCAAATATGAGAAAATAATTTGAAATATTAAAGAAAATTTACTAGTATATATTTGTTTACTTTCTACACATTTTGACTTTGATGGAGAGTTGTCTCATTGGCAATCATACCACATCTTCTCATGTATATTCATAAAATTTTCAACACAAAAAAGGAAACAAGAAAAAGAGGTACAAGTGGCTGTGATTTGTGTAAAAGATGAATGTCCCAAATGAAAAATAGTAGGAACATTATTTTCAAACCTTTTAAAATATTGAAGTGATGGCACAATGCAACATTTTTCGAAAAATCTGTCTAGAACTTATAGCAATATTTTAAATAAAGAATTAAGTACTGCAATATTAGGCCTGCAATCAGTCAACTGTTGTGGAAATCACAGCCATCACGAACGCCAATCAATTAGCATAAAAGGTGTTAGCTGGTACAGACATCATGACAGTGGCATGCAAGTCGTAATCCGCTAGGAAGTATGAAACACCTCAACGGCCGCATTAAGTCTGATTATGAGCAAATTTTTGTTTGCTGAAGTTGGCACTTACTCTGGGATTCACTTATTTTTGTGGGTATCAAATTTCAATTGAACATTTGAATTTGTGTTTCTTCGAAAACCATGAAAATTAGTATCCAACGAATAATAATAAAACCGCAGTATTCATGAAAAATAAAAGCAAAAAAGAGTTTCATGAAAAATAAAAGCAAAAAGTGTTTCATGTTGAAATCTGTATCAACTGTCATAGTTTATGTTGTTGTTATTGAAGTCGGGATCTATCTGTTTTATCTTAACCGATGTCCTATCAATAGCTTTTAGAATGTATTCTGTTAGTCATACATATAATAGTTAAAAAAAAAAAGGTTCATCTAGACTTCAATGCTCAGACGCATTGGTCGCCTTGGACTGTTTTCTGCTCATTGGTCGGGCTCTTGTACATGTGTCATTGACACATTTCCCATTTCCATTCTCAATTTTATCAGTTAAATCTCCATGCATGTTTTAAATAAAAGAAATAGTTATACATTAGTGAAGTTAGGTACTGACATTTCAGCTTAGCCTTTTAGGGAATCACCGTCCATATTTTGAAAAAATGATTTAATACAGATGACATTATCTTGATTTAGAAAAATCATAGCATTTGTTTTCAGAACTTGAATTTAAATGTTACATGTAAAAGTAATTTACACAATTTAGAAATACTATACTCAATGGAGCTAAAGTTCATTCATAAGCCAATGTTTTAATTCATATATATACGTGACCTGATATTGACATGTTTTAACTGATCATGTACAAAACTTTTGTCACTATCAAAATACTTACCATGCAGCAAGTAGACTTAAAAAACACAAATTTGACCTAATACAATAGGACCTTCCATGTCTGTGCCATTGGTCTTTTGTGGATAGTTGTCTCATTGGCAATCATACCACATCTTCATTTTTATATATTCCAGTAAAGCTGCGAAATGGCGAGTAACGAATAGCGAATAATTCTTTTGTTTATAAATGATGTTGCTGTTTATATGAAAATGATAGATTGATTGATTGTTGTTTGCTAAACGTCCAGTGGCAAATATGTCATGCAAGGTCTGGACGATATATGAAAATGAGAAGATACACCAAATTTCACAGATTTCCGTAAAACATTAAAAATGTAGAATTATAATTTCTAGATTGTTTTAATTCTTTTTTTTTCTATTTATTTTAACAGTTCTACGTTTAATGTTCTTATTGTCAAATATATAGGGTTTTCCCCTTCTGCGTTGTTTTGATTTAGGAAGACTGTATTCGACTGGATCTTTATATACTTCTTTATTGTGAGAACATTAACTTTAACAAATAAATATTACAAAGCACGCATTTTATATAATACGAAATAAACTGTATACTTATCGGTTACATCTTAAATCAAACAAATACCAGAAAAAGGTTAACATGGTGTAAAAGATGAATTAAAACCTATCTTCATCACGCGGCATTATAATAGAATTAAATAGGTTTTAATTCGATAGATTGTAATTGTTTGAAATAACAAAAAGGTTGCATTTTATTGATTAAACTTTTCATATAAATTGTAATTTGTTTAAATAGTTAGATACCAGTTTGTTCGATAATTTTCAGATTTATTAATTGACATAATTCATTATTACAAATTACTAGAATTTAAAAGATGAACCGTCGCCATGATAGGAAATATAGTATTGATACTGTTCAGAAATTATGTGAAAAAGACTGTAAAAAAGAAAGACGAAACAGTACTGACGGATCTGTCGTCCACTTTCTTAATCGCAATGATCCTCATTGGAGAACAGCTAACACTACAAAAGACACGTCAGTGTTAAATTCACATCGCCTCTTACGACGGTCCAATCCGGCATATCGCGGTGTAAACTTCACGGGCAAGAGGCAGGTAAGTGTTGCCTAACCACTCAACCTCCATTACAAAATAAATGTTTGTGATAGTTTCTTAACTTATACATGTAAGGGTGCTAAAAAGAAGCATTACATGTTAATGATAACAAATTAATAAAAAGAACAGAAATTTACCAAAAATTCCAGTTTTCGTGTATTTTCTGTTAAATGATCGTAATTACTATACAGTTTTTAAATTGTCTTTGAGCACATGCTTTCATGTATAATCGTGGTAATATGTGTTGCAATTAGTTTAAAACTTTGAGGGCGTTTATTCTGGATCCTCTTGCTGAAAATCGAAAGTTCCAAGCTTTCTCTACATAACAGAACTCTTGCAGCAACTCTTTGAGAAGTTCGTAGCTGGCTTGTTACTAGCATTTATTTGCCTCTACATGTATATAACATGGCCTCCTTTTGGTTTTAAATGTAAACATTCCGCCCAAATCTCTGCCCATCCACTGTGAGGAAATTGCTCATTGCATTTATTAAGGAGTAGGTCCAGTAAGACCCCTTTTTGGCCCCAAAATATAGCAGTTTTACAAAATTGTTAAAATGTGAACTTTAAGTTATTTATTGGACAGTAGAATGCTTCTGCTACATAAATATGGGCTGATTTTGACAATACAATGCACATATATCGGGTACTAGCACCATAAAGTCATGCTTAATTACTGAAATCTTCACAATTCTAGCATTTTAGTTAAATTTTAAACGGTTTTCGTGTAAAACGAAAGTGGCCGCATTCGTGTTCATCCTTAATATTGAAATGTAAGTTGTATTTTATTATAATACATAACATATATAAAGGTTGAGGATGAACACGAATGCGGCCACTTTCATTTTTGACAAAAACTAACTGAAAAGTGACATTTTTCGACATATTTGATAGATTTTTCATATTTGAGCTTGAATCGAATCGTTTTTAATGATTAAATCAGTTAAAATCTTTCACATACACTGATTGATTCAAATGAAATAGATACTTAAGGATGTACTTAGGTGAGGTTTTGGAATTTGTGTAAAATGTTCGGACTCCTTGGTATTTTTCCATACAATACAATGTCAAATGTTTTGCCCGATAACAACCATTTATTTTTTCATATAAGACATTAATAGCTCATGAAAGGTCATTTACCAAAATTTTAGAAGATTCTTGACTTTCTTTCTTCTGTTTTGAGACGCAAATAATACCAATGCAAATATAAGGTAAAAGTCCGAGTCAGCCTTTTCCCGCCGAATTTTAAATCTCAAATATCTCGAAAAGAAGGTCTATGACCTATCAATATTTTTAGCTTATCTTTATCCTTAATTGATGCTCTACCAGCTTATGATATCAATTTTAAATTCTTGATTTATTAATGTTCACCTAACCTCACCAAAGTACATCCTTAAGTGTTTAAAAAGTGTTCAAAATCTTTCGTCAGATGAACCTGAAATTTGAGGCCAAAACGGTCCTTACCGGACCTACTCCTTTGTTTGCCGCCAGAATAAATTGTTATATATTTGCAGGTTAAGAAACAACAATCAAATAATCATTTCTATAACGAACAATATGGATGTAAGTAAAAAAGTATTCAGGCTTCTTTGTTGTGGTGAAACACTATTGTTTCAGTTAAGGGTGAAGGTTTGTTACCATTAAAACGTTTAAACCCGCTGCAATTAATTTGTTGCACCTGTCCGAAGTCATTCAGGAATCTGATGTTCCGAATTTGTCGTTTGTTGATTTTCCACTAGTAATTTTGGAGTCCTTTTATCTTGCTGTTCGATGAGAACCAAGTCTCCGTGTTCAAGACCGTAGAAGACCTTTTAAAGTTTACTTTTATAGATTGTGACCTGTATGGGCAGGCAGTTTATTGGGTTTTTTTTTTTTTTTAATATTTTTGGACTCATTCCATGCAGAAAAGGATATTTTCTCGGGCCTTTTCCTTGTATGCAATGTACCTCCCAAGAATACACGACTTGTTATTTTTTTTGTTACATTTCAATAAATATGCGCCTGGAAATATTAAAAATAGTAATAAACCAGAGTTAGATTACGTATCCCGGTAGAGTAAGATTTGTTTTCGCTTTATCCTGCTTTATAACTCTTTAAAAGCTATTTTTACTTTAGTTTAGGGAAAATTTTGCAAAGACTTAAAATGAAAGTCCCCTGAAGTTGGTCATTTTTTGTGGTTAATCCGGCTTACTTGGCTGTCCATATCGAACTAATTTTGACTTCGTTTCAAAGACACAATTTTCAAACCTTAAAATGAAAATGCATACTCAAAAACTCATAATTTTATCTATCAAGTTCAAATTATTAAAACGTAACAATGTTTGTATACACCGAAAAGTTTTATTCTGGCTTTGTCAAATGCTAGGTGATTTTTCTGACTGGACGAATCCCATCTTTTTAGCACTTCTATGCATTCAATATTGCCAACATTGTCTATGTATGCAGATGCAATAAAGTATTTGGTGGGAACATTTTATGTGTGCAAAGGAGTTGAGTTGGGTACCGACCGTTCAGATCCAAATATTGAACACACCTGCATGCCATTATGATTAACCATCTTGTTGTTTTAACTAACAACCAGTGCTATAAAAATAATGCATGATTTTAACCAATTTTTTTCTTTTCAGTGTTTTTTTTCTCCATTTTTTTTTGTCAGCCCGCAATAGGAGGCGACTGCCTACATGTCTCTATGTAATTTACGGCCCTTTTTGAGGATGCATTTTAGTTATATCAGCAAGATACATTAAGACATGGGATAAGAAAACGGACATGTAACGTTTTCCGTGTAATGCTGATCATTGGCGAGCCCATTAGTGTCGTGATTTGAAATTGGGAAAAGTCAGTAAAGTGGACTAAATTCGAGCAATAAACAGGCGGATTAAAGGGGACAATGTTCCCAGGCTACACCTTTTGTGGGAAATTTTGGTTAATTTCATATCAAGGAAAACAACGTAGCATGACTGAAGCAGTCAATAAGTCCCCTCTTATGAAAATTTCTAAATCCGCCACCGATAAAGAAATGTCTGATGAAGATTTTCTGATAGTGCACTGAAAGTACATTTTATTAGGCACTATTACTGAAATTCCGTATTAAAATAAGTATAATAAGGTCATTGTACGCATATAATCATGTATTGCGTTGTTTTGTAAATAACCTTTTAATTTTGAGTGCACCTCCATAGTAAAGGAGTATCATTTTAATGTGAACACGTTATACAACAATTGATTCTACTATTGTGTTTTGGTCTGCTTTGTTTTAAAATTTAAAAAGGATGTAATCCTGAGGAGACTTAAAGATACTAAAGTACACATAGACCAGGAAGTTTGGAGTTCAAACTCATATACATGTACCTTTAATTGTCTCTTTTTAGAATATGTCAAAGAACATCTAGAATGTTGGATATCAATATATTAATGATGTCATCACAGGTGCATATTTACTCATTGTATTCAAACTACTCCTTCCGAAGTTATACAGAAACAGAAATACCCAAAAATATGAAACAGTATAACAGAACACCTATTCAAAATCCTTTTCAATTCCACATATTTGGCTATTTTCACAGCTTTCTTAAACATTATATCTTGAAGTGTTACATATTTGTTTTTCGTTTATTTTTTTCATAAATTAGGCCGTTAGTTTTCTCGTTTGAATTGTTTTACATTGTCATTTCGAGGCCTTTTATAGCTGGGCTTTGATCATTGTTGAAGGCCGTACGGTGACCAGTGGAGAGTTGTCTCATTGGCAATCATACCACATCTTCTCTTTTTATACTACAAGCACGGTATGTTTACACGTAACGCATTTGGTTTATTTTTCAACAATATATCAAGAAACGATCGTTACATTTTATAAAATGCTTTCGTTCATGTGCCAGTTTGTTGTTTGCCTTATGCGAAATGAGTGTTTATAAGTTGGTCAATATTTTATTATTTATGACGAGCTGCAACATTCCTTGTAATCATGATTAATATGATGATAGTCCTCCTATAAATATAGTCGTACTCACTATTATTGCAATGCATAATATATAGCGTAGTTTTCTGCAAAAGTATGTTTTTTTCATGGATAACTTTTTTTTCAAAATAACAGCCAACAAGCAATTTAATTGATTAATCAGAGAAAACTGCTCCTACAACCGATAACCAAGAACAACATAATACATATGACTGTAAGACTCACACGTTGTATTTTGTGCTGTTGGACATTATGTAAAGAAATCATGTGAATACTTTATATGATACAAATCAGCATAACTTTTATGTTAATTTGTTTAGCTTTCTCACGGTAAAATGAGCAGGTGTTATAAGAAGTCACGTGACTTCAAGCGCAATAGAACACCATGCAATTGCAATTATTTATTGAAATATAAACACGTCCAGTATGGGAATTAATGACAATATAAACAATCATGTGTTGGTCTAAAATAAGATACTTATTTTTCTATGGCATTTTTAAACGTCGTGTAGATTTTGGTAACTATATGTTGTAGCAGCTCTTTATGCTGGATGTTATATTTTTATCTTCCTGAACCTGCACGAACTATTTGCATTGGGCATTAAACAACCAACGATCAATCAATCAATGCTATATTTATTAATACAAATGTGAATTGTATTGTTATGTTAATGTGTTGTAAATATATATATTTTTTTTTTTTTTTTTAAAGGAATGACACTATGAAAAATCTTTAAACTGACCTGTTTATTGTGTTAGGTATTGTCGTATCCGTGTATATGGGTGCTAGGTCTGCTGGTCCATGTATATATATCTTAATTGACTATCAAGCTAATGACAATAACCTTATCATGAAATGGAAAGGACAGTACCCGTGGTGAGTTACTGTGTTATTGGAAATCACAAAAACCCCGTCTCGAAAGTTCATATTGGTTTGGTCACCTATAGTCAGTGGTTTCATAATTTTAGTTTTGTATTGACAAAAGACATATATGAATCTGACAACATACATCAAGTGGAGTAGGAACTGTTTACCCTTCCGGACACAAAACATATGCCCGATGGTCATTACTGCTTTGAATTTGTTTTCTGTGCATTATTTAATCTGTAGTCATTTTAAAACATATTTTGACAATACGTTTTTAAACACGGCATCTTTTTTTGCATCTAAGACGAGTTCTTAATGTATGCAAATAGATTTTATTTAGATTATGCACATATATGTTGTAGTCCTAAGGGACAGGGAATATCAATGTTTTTCCTAAGAAATGCGTTTTAATACAAACATATGAATAATGTGGCCTTGGTTGTGGATGGTTGTGGTAAAACTGTTTAAATATTCTTCCATTTTTCTAATTTATTCATCAACAGGTGTCACAGTATGCACAGTTTTCAACTATTTCATATAATTTTCAAACGTCAAGGTCTATCATAGTTGACTATACGGTATGTTTCTGATTGTTGAAAATCCTACAGTGACCTACAATGTATAGTTGCTTAAACTGTGTCATTTTGACGTTGTGTGATTTTTGTCCCCGAACTCCGAGACAGCAGTGACGTTGCTTTGCTTAACTTTCAGTCAGCGTAGCAATGCTAAGACAATGTGACCATTGTTTCTGAGTTTGAGTTGTCCCATTGGCAGTCATACCACATCTCTTGATTGTGTAGAGTAACCACTCTGACATTAAAATACCTCAAAATAATAATGTGATATTTAATGTCCTAAATGAATGTTGCGTGTAATGAAAAAAAGTATATTAGGGACATACCGTTTATATTTATCTATTATGTTAAATGCGATTTAAATATAAACAAATCGATTTGCACTCGTCATACCTAGCCTAATTTAGTGCCTTCATTTAAGGCTTTAAACTAGGTTAGCCGATTGGGCCGATTGGTTGACTGAAATAAAGTTTGGTTATACCTACTTTTCTTTGCATCAACTTAAATAGTTTGATTCTATAAGATAAGATAAGATAAGATAAGATAAGATAAGATAAATTATGCAATAAATCAGAATATAAAAAATGTACTAAGAGCTAGTATTTTCAATTCGACGACTTGTATAGCCTCTGAAGATATATATAAATTAAGTACCAATTTTGTAAAAATATAACGGGAAAAACGTCAATCATGACGCATGACAATCATTAAAAAATCGGAAAACGTTTTCATTTCTAAGATTTGATTTTAAATGAACAGGAAATAAAGTGAATATGTTGAGTGACATGAAGGAAAAATAAGAACACTGCATCAGAAAAGGCCGACACTGAGTTGGAATGTTTAGTAGTTGTACATACGGCACACGGGAACACATAGACCCTGACAAAAGCAGGCTTTATCGTCCTAATAATCTAATTAGAAGAGATGTGGCAGTACTATATTCCATTTATTACCCCACTTGTGAAAACAAAATCATAGAAACCCGATTAGTTTAACGGTGCTTTCAGCCACTGCATCACTACCTGAATTTCCTGCCATTGTAGGTGGTGATCTCTGTGCACTCTTTCTTCAAAAAACGTGCCGCCACGAAATAGGATAAAGCACTAAAATTATTGTTTAACATTCAATCAATCAATATAGATTAATTAAAGTACGATAATCCTAAAATCTTGAAGTTTTGAAATAAACATTTTAAGTGTGTGAGAAGATGGAAAAGAATTGTGTCTATTGAAGACAGTTACATTAGTGCCACGGAACAAAGTAGACAAAGATAATATATACACATCTAATTGCAAATGCCTAGTAAACCTGGGAACAGTATAAAGAAAATTATTAGAAAGAACGAATGAAAAACTGACCTTATGAATATGTGGAACAGGGATGCAATTCACCGCGCTGAAGTACGTCCATTATTCATAGTTCATTATTCATTATTCAATAATGAATAATGAAATAGTTCACTATTCACTATTCAATATTGAAAAATGAATAATGAATAATGAAATAGTTTATGTTTCATTATTCAAATTGAAGAGGTGAATAGGGAAAAAAATATAAAAAAAATTGACTGTGACACTATAGCTATATTTTGATTCGAAATGACCATAAGACGGTTTACGGAGGACCTAAAAGCCACAATATGCATAAAAATGAGGAAATATAAAAAAGAAGATGTAGTATGATTGCCAATGAGACAAATATCCAGAAAGACCACAATGACACAGACATTAACAACTATAGCTCACCGTACAGCTTTCAACAATGAGCAAAGCCCATACCGCATAGTCAGCTATTAAAGGTTCCGCAACGAATATTAGAAGACCTAAATGCCAAAATACGCGTGAAAAAAAAAAAGAAATAGCCAATTTTATATAATGAAATGGATATTTTGAATAATGGAATGGACTGCGGCGACCCTTTAGCCCCTAATTATAGATAAATCTTATACCTCATTCGAAAGCTGATTACAAGAGGAACAAAAGGTATATAGTCAATATGTTTCGCAACGAATATTAGTAGACCTAATTGCCAAAATACGCGTGAAAATTAAGAAAAAGTCAACTTTGAATAATGAAATGGATATTTTGAATAATGGAATGGACTGCGGCGACCCTTTAGCCCCTCATTATTGATAAATCTTATACCTCATTCGAAAGCTGATTACAAGAGGAACAAAATATATATAGTCAATTTGTTCCACAACGAATATTAGAAGACCTAATTGCCAAAATACGCGTGAACATTAGGAAAAGTCAATTTTGAATAATGAAATGGATATTTTGAATAATGGAATGAACTGCGGCGACCCTTTAACCCCTAATTTTAGATAAATCTTATACCTCATTCGAAAGCTGATTACAAGACAAACAAAATGTATATAGTCAATATGTTCCGCAACGAATATTAGAAGACCTAATTGCCAAAGTACGCGTGAAAATTAAGAAAAAGTCAATTTTGAATAATGAAATGGATATTTTGAATAATGGAATGGACTGCGGCGGCCCTTTAGCCCCTATTATAGATAAACCTTATACCCCATTCAAAAGCTGATTACAAGACGAACAAAATGTATATAGTCAATATGTTCCGCAACGAATATTAGAAGACCTAAATGCCGAAATACGCGTGAAAATTAAGAAATAGCCAATTTTGAATAATGAAATGGATATTTTGAATAATGGAATGGACTGCTGCGACCCTTTAGCCCTAATTATAGATAAACCTTATACCTCATTCGAAAGCTGATTACAAGAGCAACAAAATTTATATAGTCAATATGTTCCGCAACGAATATTAGAAGATCTAAATGCCAAAATACGCGTGAAAATTAAGAAATAGTCAATTTTGAATAATGAAATGGATATTTTAAATAATGGAATGGACTGCGGCGACCCTTTAGCCCATAATTATAGATAAATCTTATACCTCATTCGAAAGCTGATTACAAGAGAAACAAAAGGTATATAGTCAATATGTTTCGCAACGAATATTAGTAGACCTAATTGCCAAAATACGCGTGAAAATTAAGAAAAAGTCAACTTTGAATAATGAAATGGATATTTTGAATAATGGAATGGACTGCGGCGACCCTTTAGCCCCTCATTATTGATAAATCTTATACCTCATTCGAAAGCTGATTACAAGAGGAACAAAATATATATAGTCAATTTGTTCCACAACGAATATTAGAAGACCTAATTGCCAAAATACGCGTGAACATTAGGAAAAGTCAATTTTGAATAATGAAATGGATATTTTGAATAATGGAATGAACTGCGGCGACCCTTTAACCCCTAATTTTAGATAAATCTTATACCTCATTCGAAAGCTGATTACAAGACAAACAAAATGTATATAGTCAATATGTTCCGCAACGAATATTAGAAGACCTAATTGCCAAAGTACGCGTGAAAATTAAGAAAAAGTCAATTTTGAATAATGAAATGGATATTTTGAATAATGGAATGGACTGCGGCGGCCCTTTAGCCCCTATTATAGATAAACCTTATACCCCATTCAAAAGCTGATTACAAGACGAACAAAATGTATATAGTCAATATGTTCCGCAACGAATATTAGAAGACCTAAATGCCGAAATACGCGTGAAAATTAAGAGATAGCCAATTTTGAATAATGAAATGGATATTTTGAATAATGGAATGAACTGCAGCGACCCTTTAACCCCTAATTATAGATAAATCTTATACCTCATTCGAAAGCTGATTACAAGAGGAACAAAAGGTATATAGTCAATATGTTCCGCAACGAATATTAGAAGACCTAAATTCCGAAATACGCGTGAAAATTAAGAGATAGCCAATTTTGAATAATGAAATGGATATTTTGAATAATGGAATGGACTGCTGCGACCCTTTAGCCCTAATTATAGATAAACCTTATACCTCATTCGAAAGCTGATTACAAGAGCAACAAAATTTATATAGTCAATATGTTCCGCAACGAATATTAGAAGATCTAAATGCCAAAATACGCGTGAAAATTAAGAAATAGTCAATTTTGAATAATGAAATGGATATTTTAAATAATGGAATGGACTGCGGCGACCCTTTAGCCCATAATTATAGATAAATCTTATACCTCATTCGAAAGCTGATTACAAGAGGAACAAAAGGTATATAGTCAATATGTTTCGCAACGAATATTAGAAGACCTAATTGCCAAAATACGCGTAAAAATTAAGAAAAAGTCAACTTTGAATAATGAAATGGATATTTTGAATAATGGAATGGACTGCGGCGACCCTTTAGCCCCTCATTATTGATAAATCTTATACCTCATTCGAAAGCTGATTACAAGAGGAACAAAATATATATAGTCAATTTGTTCCACAACGAATATTACAAGACCTAATTGCCAAAATACGCGTGAACATTAAGAAAAAGTCAATTTTGAATAATGAAATGGATATTTTGAATAATGGAATGAACTGCGGCGACCCTTTAACCCCTAATTTTAGATAAATCTTATACCTCATTCGAAAGCTGATTACAAGACAAACAAAATGTATATAGTCAATATGTTCCGCAACGAATATTAGAAGACCTAATTGCCAAAGTACGCGTGAAAATTAAGAAAAAGTCAATTTTGAATAATGAAATGGATATTTTGAATAATGGAATGGACTGCGGCGGCCCTTTAGCCCCTATTATAGATAAACCTTATACCCCATTCAAAAGCTGATTACAAGACGAACAAAATGTATATAGTCAATATGTTCCGCAACGAATATTAGAAGACCTAAATGCCGAAATACGCGTGAAAATTAAGAGATAGCCAATTTTGAATAATGAAATGGATATTTTGAATAATGGAATGAACTGCAGCGACCCTTTAACCCCTAATTATAGATAAATCTTATACCTCATTCGAAAGCTGATTACAAGAGGAACAACATGCTTATAGTCAATATGTTCCGCAACGAATATTAGAAGACCTAAATTCCGAAATACGCGTGAAAATTAAGAGATAGCCAATTTTGAATAATGAAATGGATATTTTGAATAATGGAATGAACTGCGGCGACCCTTTAACCCCTAATTTTAGATAAATCTTATACCTCATTCGAAAGCTGATTACAAGAGGAACAAAATGTATATATTTAATATGTTCCGCAACGAATATTAGAAGACCTAATTGCCAAAATACGCGTGAAAATTAAGAAAAAGTCAATTTTGAATACTGAAATGGATAATTTGAATAATGGAATGGACTGCGGCGACCCTTTAGCCCCTATTATAGATAAACCTTATACCTCATTCGAAAGCTGATTACAAGACGAACAAAATGTATATAGTCAATATGTTCCCCAACGAATATTAGAAGACCTAAATGCCGAAATACGCGTGAAAATTAAGAGATAGCCATTCTTGAATAATAAAATTGATATTCTGAATAATGGAATGAACTGCGGCGACCCTTTAGCCTTAATTATAGATAAATCTTATACCTCATTCGAAAGCTGATTACAAGAGGAACAAAATGTATATAGTCAATATGTTCCGCAACGAATATTAGAAGACCTGATTGCCAAAATACGTGTGAAAATTAAGAAAAAGTCAATTTTGAATAATGAAATGGATATTTTGAATAATGGAATGGACTGCGGCGACCCTTTAGCCCCTATTATAGATAAACCTTATACCTCATTCGAAAGCTGATTACAAGAGGAACAAAATGTACATAGTCAATATGTTCCGCAACGAATATTAGAAGACCTAAATGCCGAAATACGCGTGAAAAATAAGAGATAGCCAATTTTGAATAATGAAATGGATATTTTGAATAATGGAATGAACTGCGGCGACCCTTTAGCCCATAATTATAGATAAATCTTATACCTCATTCGAAAGCTGATTACAAGAGGAACAAAATGTATATAGTCAATATGTTCCGCAACGAATATTAGAAGACCTAATTGCCAAAATACGCGTGAAAATTAAGAAAAAGTCACTTTTGAATACTGAAATGGATAATTTGAATAATGGAATGGACTGCGGCGACCCTTTAGCCCCTATTATAGATAAACCTTATACCTCATTCGAAAGCTGATTACAAGACGAGCAAGATGTATATAGTCAATATGTTCCCCAACGAATATTAGAAGACCTAAATGCCGAAATACGCGTGAAAATTAAGAGATAGCCAATTTTAAATAATAAAATTGATATTCTGAATAATGGAATGAACTGCGGCGACCCTTTAGCCTTAATTATAGATAAATCTTATACCTCATTCGAAAGCTGATTACAAGAGGAACAAAATGTATATAGTCAATATGTTCCGCAACGAATATTAGAAGACCTGATTGCCAAAATACGTGTGAAAATTAAGAAAAAGTCAATTTTGAATAATGAAATGGATATTTTGAATAATGGAATGGACTGCAGCGACCCTTTAGCCCCTATTATAGATAAACCTTATACCTCATTCGAAAGCTGATTACAAGAGGAACAAAATGTACATAGTCAATATGTTCCGCAACGAATATTAGAAGACCTAAATGCCGAAATACGCGTGAAAAATAAGAGATAGCCAATTTTGAATAATGAAATGGATATTTTGAATAATGGAATGAACTGCGGCGACCCTTTAGCCCATAATTATAGATAAATCTTATACCTCATTCGAAAGCTGATTACAAGAGGAACAAAATGTATATAGTCAATATGTTCCGCAACGAATATTAGAAGACCTAATTGCCAAAATACGCGTGAAAATTAAGAAAAAATCACTTTTGAATACTGAAATGGATAATTTGAATAATGGAATGGACTGCGGCGACCCTTTAGCCCCTATTATAGATAAACCTTATACCTCATTCGAAAGCTGATTACAAGACGAGCAAAATGTATATAGTCAATATGTTCCCCAACGAATATTAGAAGACTTAAATGCCGAAATACGCGTGAAAATTAAGAGATAGCCAATTTTGAATAATGAAATGGATATTCTGAATAATGGAATGAACTGCGGCGACCCTTTAGCCCTTAATTATAGATAAATCTTATACCTCATTCGAAAGCTGATTACAAGAGGAACAAAATGTATATAGTCAATATGTTCCGCAACGAATATTAGAAGACCTGATTGCCAAAATACGTGTGAAAATTAAGAAAAAGTCAATTTTGAATAATGAAATGGATATTTTGAATAATGGAATGGACTGCGGCGACCCTTTAGCCCCTATTATAGATAAACCTTATACCTTATTCGAAAGCTGATTACAAGAGGAACAAAATGTACATAGTCAATATGTTCCGCAACGAATATTAGAAGACCTAAACGCCAAAATACGCGTGAAAATTAAGAAATAGCCAATTTTGAATAATGAAATGGATATTTTGAATAATGGAATGGACTGCGGCGACCCTTTAGCCCATAATTATAGATAAACCTTATACCTCATTCGAAAGCTGATTACGAGAGGAACAACATGCTTATAGTCAATATGTTCCGCAACGAATATTTAATTTAGAAGACCTAAATGCCAAAATACGCGTAAAAAATTAAGAAATAGCCAATTTTGAATAATGAAATGGACATTTTGAATAATGGAATGGACTGCGGCGACCTTTTAGCCCCTAGTTATAGATAAACCTTATACCTCATTTGAAAGCTGATTACAAGAGGAACAAAATGTATATATTTAATATGTTCCGCAACGAATATTAGAAGACCTAATTGCCAAAATACGCGTGAAAATTAAGAAAAAGTCAATTTTGAATACTGAAATGGATAATTTGAATAATGGAATGGACTGCGGCGACCCTTTAGCCCCTATTATAGATAAACCTTATACCTCATTCGAAAGCTGATTACAAGACGAACAAAATGTATATAGTCAAT
The DNA here is from genome assembly GCA_037788925.1 of Mytilus galloprovincialis. Classification (NCBI taxonomy): domain Eukaryota; kingdom Metazoa; phylum Mollusca; class Bivalvia; order Mytilida; family Mytilidae; genus Mytilus; species Mytilus galloprovincialis. Next base: position 2,624,597 of record CM075332.1, read on the forward strand.
ATGTTCCCCAACGAATATTAGAAGACCTAAATGCCGAAATACGCGTGAAAATTAAGAGATAGCCATTCTTGAATAATAAAATTGATATTCTGAATAATGGAATGAACTGCGGCGACCCTTTAGCCTTAATTATAGATAAATCTTATACCTCATTCGAAAGCTGATTACAAGAGGAACAAAATGTATATAGTCAATATGTTCCGCAACGAATATTAGAAGACCTGATTGCCAAAATACGTGTGAAAATTAAGAAAAAGTCAATTTTGAATAATGAAATGGATATTTTGAATAATGGAATGGACTGCGACGACCCTTTAGCCCCTATTATAGATAAACCTTATACCTCATTCGAAAGCTGATTACAAGAGGAACAAAATGTACATAGTCAATATGTTCCGCAACGAATATTAGAAGACCTAAATGCCGAAATACGCGTGAAAAATAAGAGATAGCCAATTTTGAATAATGAAATGGATATTTTGAATAATGGAATGAACTGCGGCGACCCTTTAGCCCATAATTATAGATAAATCTTATACCTCATTCGAAAGCTGATTACAAGAGGAACAAAATGTATATAGTCAATATGTTCCGCAACGAATATTAGAAGACCTAATTGCCAAAATACGCGTGAAAATTAAGAAAAAGTCACTTTTGAATACTGAAATGGATAATTTGAATAATGGAATGGACTGCGGCGACCCTTTAGCCCCTATTATAGATAAACCTTATACCTCATTCGAAAGCTGATTACAAGACGAGCAAGATGTATATAGTCAATATGTTCCCCAACGAATATTAGAAGACCTAAATGCCGAAATACACGTGAAAATTAAGAGATAGCCAATTTTAAATAATAAAATTGATATTCTGAATAATAGAATGAACTGCGGCGACCCTTTAGCCTTAATTATAGATAAATCTTATACCTCATTCGAAAGCTGATTACAAGAGGAACAAAATGTATATAGTCAATATGTTCCGCAACGAATATTAGAAGACCTGATTGCCAAAATACGTGTGAAAATTAAGAAAAAGTCAATTTTGAATAATGAAATGGATATTTTGAATAATGGAATGGACTGCAGCGACCCTTTAGCCCCTATTATAGATAAACCTTATACCTCATTCGAAAGCTGATTACAAGAGGAACAAAATGTACATAGTCAATATGTTCCGCAACGAATATTAGAAGACCTAAATGCCGAAATACGCGTGAAAAATAAGAGATAGCCAATTTTGAATAATGAAATGGATATTTTGAATAATGGAATGAACTGCGGCGACCCTTTAGCCCATAATTATAGATAAATCTTATACCTCATTCGAAAGCTGATTACAAGAGGAACAAAATGTATATAGTCAATATGTTCCGCAACGAATATTAGAAGACCTAATTGCCAAAATACGCGTGAAAATTAAGAAAAAATCACTTTTGAATACTGAAATGGATAATTTGAATAATGGAATGGACTGCGGCGACCCTTTAGCCCCTATTATAGATAAACCTTATACCTCATTCGAAAGCTGATTACAAGACGAGCAAAATGTATATAGTCAATATGTTCCGCAATGAAGATTAGAAGACCTAAATGCCAAAATACGCGTGAAAATTAAGAAATAACCAATTTTGAATAATGAAATGGATATTTTGAATAACGGAATGGACTTCGACGACCCTTTAGCCCCTAATTATAGATAAACCTTATACCTCATTCGAAAGCTGATTACAAGAGGAACAAAATGTATATAGTCAATATGTTCTGTAACGAAAGTTAGAAGAGCTAAATGCCAAAATACGCGTGAAAATTAAGAAATATCCAATTTTGAATAATGAAATGGATATTTTGAATAATGGAATGGACTGCGGCGACAATTTAGCCCCTAATTATAGATAAATCTGATATCTCATTCAAAAGCTGATTACAAGAGGAACAAAATGTATTTAGTCAATATGTTCTGCAACCAATATTAGAAGACCTAAATGCCAAAATACGCGTGAAAATTAAGAATTAGCCAATTTTGAATAATGAAATTGATATTTTGAATAATGGAATGGAGTGCGGCGACCCTTTAGCCCCTAATTATAGATAAACCTTATACTTCATTCGAAAGCTGATCACAAGAGGTACAACATGCTTATAATCAATATGTTCCGCAACGCATATTAGAGGAGTAACGAAGGACTTAAAGATCGAATTACGCGTGAACATTGAGAAATAGCCAATTTTGAATAATGAAATGGACTGGCAGGACCCTTCAGCCCCTAATTATAGATATATATTATACCTCAATCGAAAGCTTATAAAGAAAAGAACAAACGGTATATAGTCAATATGTTCCGTAACGCATATTAGAGGAGAAATGAAGGACTTAAATATCGAAATACGCGTGAGCATTGGGAAATAGCCAAATTTGAATAATGAAATGGAAATTTTGAATAATGGAATGGACTGGCAGGACCCTTCAGCCCCTAATTACAGATATATATTATACCTCGATCGGAAGCTTATTAATAGAGGAACAAAATGTATATAGTCAAAATGTTCCGCATCGCATATTAGAGGAGTAACGAAGGACTTAAATATCGAACTACGCGTGAACATCGAGAAATAGCCAATTTTGAATAATGAAATGGATATTTTGAATAATGGAATGGACTGGCAGGACCCTTTAACCCCTAATCTAATTACAGATATATATTGTACCTCAATCTAAAGCTTATCAAAAGAGGAACAAAATGTATATAGTCAATATGTTCCGCAACGGATTTTACCGGAGTAACAAAGGACTTAAATCTCGAAATACGCGTGAACATTGAGAAATAACTTATTTTGAATAATGGAATGGACTGCTGCAACCTTCAGTCCCTAATCCAGGCAAAATTTATACACTACATTAAAGCTTATTGATAGAGGAATAAACTGAGTATAAACGATATATGCCGCAATGACCATTAGAGTGTTTACGGAGAATCAAATGCCAAAATACACGTGAAAATTAAGAAATAGCCAATTTTGAATAATGAAATAGATATTTTGAATAATGGAATGCATGGAATGCTGTGACCCTTTAGCCCTTAATTATAGATAAACCTTACACCTCATTAGAAAGCTTATTACGAGAGGAATAAAATGCATATAGTCAATATGTTCCGCATCGAATATTAGAAGACCTAATTGCCAAAATACGCGTGAACATTAAGAAAAAGTCAATTTTGAATAATGAAATGGATATTTTGAATAACGGAATGGACTTCGACGACCCTTTAGCCCCTAATTATAGATAAACCTTATACCTCATTCGAAAGCTGATTACAAGAGAAACAAAATGTATATAGTCAATATGTTCTGTAACGAAAATTAGAAGAGCTAAATGCCAAAATACGCGTGAAAATTAAGAAATATCCAATTTTGAATAATGAAATGGATATTTTGAATAATGGAATGGACTGCAGCGACCCTTCAGCCCCTAATCATAGATAAACCTTATACTTTATTCGAAAGCTGATTACAAGAGGAACAAAATGTATATAGTCAATATGTTCCGCAACGAATATTAGAAGACCTGATTGCCAAAATACGCGTGAAAATGAAGAAAAAGTCAATTTTGAATAATGAAATGGATATTTTGAATAATGGAATGGACTGCGGCGACAATTTAGCCCCTAATTATAGATAAATCTGATATCTCATTCAAAAGCTGATTACAAGAGGAACAAAATGTATTTAGTCAATATGTTCTGCAACCAATATTAGAAGACCTAAATGCCAAAATACGCGTGAAAATTAAGAATTAGCCAATTTTGAATGATGAAATTGATATTTTGAATAATGGAATGGAGTGCGGCGACCCTTTAGCCCCTAATTATAGATAAACCTTATACTTCATTCGAAAGCTGATCACAAGAGGTACAACATGCTTATAATCAATATGTTCCGCAACGAATATTAGAAGACCTAAATGTCAAAATACGCGTGAAAATAAAGAAATAGCCAATTTTGAATAATGAAATGGATATTTTGAATAATGGAATGGACTGGTAGGACCCTTCAGCCACTAATTACAGATATATATTATACCTCAATCGAAAGCTTATCAAGAGAGGAACAAAAGGTATATAGTCAATAAGTTCTGCAACGCATATTAGAGGAGTAACGAAGGACTTAAAGATCGAATTACGCATGAACATTAAGAAATAGGCAATTTTGAATAATGAAATGGATATTTTGAATAATGGAATGGACTGGCAGGACCCTTCAGCCCCTAATTACAGATATATATTATACCTCAATCGAAAGCTTATTCAGAGAGGAACAAAAGGTATATAGTCAATAAGTTCCGCAACGCATATTAGAGGAGTAACGAAGGACTTAAAGGTCGAATTACGCGTGAACATTGAGAAATAGCCAATTTTGAATAATGAAATGGACTGGCAGGACCCTTCAGTCCCTAATTATAGATATATATTATACCTCAATCGAAAGCTTATAAAGAAAAGAACAAACGATATATAGTCAATATGTTCCGTAACGCATATTAGAGGAGAAATGAAGGACTTAAATATCGAAATACGCGTGAGCATTGGGAAATAGCCAAATTTGAATAATGAAATGGAAATTTTGAATAATGGAATGGACTGGCAGGACCCTTCAGCCCCTAATTACAGATATATATTATACTTCGATCGAAAGCTTATTAATAGAGGAACAAAATGTATATAGTCAAAATGTTCCGCAACGCATATTAGAGGAGTAACGAAGGACTTAAATATCGAACTACGCGTGAACATCGAGAAATAGCCAATTTTGAATAATGAAATGGATATTTTGAATAATGGAATGGACTGGCAGGACCCTTTAACCCCTAATCTAATTACAGATATATATTGTACCTCAATCGAAAGCTTATCAAAAGAGGAACAAAATGTATATAGTCAATATGTTCCGCAACGGATTTTACAGGAGTAACAAAGGACTTAAATCTCGAAATACGCGTGAACATTGAGAAATAACTTATTTTGAATAATGGAATGGACTGCTGCAACCTTCAGTCCCTAATCAAGGCAAAATTTATACACTACATTAAAGCTTATTGATAGAGGAATAAACTGAGTATAAACGATATATGCCGCAATGACCATTAGAGTGTTTACGGAGGATCAAATGCCAAAATACGCGTGAAAATTAAGAAATAGCCAATTTTGAATAATGAAATAGATATTTTGAATAATGGAATGCATGGAATGCTGTGACCCTTTAGCCCTTAATTATAGATAAACCTTACACCTCATTAGAAAGCTTATTACGAGAGGAACAAAATGCATATAGTCAACATGTTCCTCAACACATAATAGAGGAGTAACGAAGGACCTAAATATTAAAATACACTTGAACATTAAGAAATAGCTTATTTTGAATAATGGAGTGGACTGCTGCAACCATTCAGTCCCTAATCAAGACATTCTTTGTGGAAGAAAGAAACAAACACACACACACACAAAAAAAAACAAGAGTGCACACGCTGAAATGTCTCGCCTTCTTTACTAATCATTGCTATTATTTTGATAGTCTTAAATATAAAGCTTTATTACAACTGTCACATAAACTCAACATAAACCAAGAAAATGAAACATTGATCAATTAACCATGAAAATAAGGTCAAGGTCAGATGAACCATGCCAGGCAGACATGTACATCTAACAATTCTTCTATACAACAAATATAGTTGACCTATTGCTTATAAATTAAGAAAAACCGACCAAAACACAAACACATAGCACTTAGCAATGAACCGTGAATATGAGGTCAAGGTCAAATAAAACCTGCGCGACTGACATAATTTTATTATAGATAAGTATGTAGATAATTTTCATACACCAAATATAGTTGACCTAATGCATATAGTATTAGAAAAATAGACCAAAACTCAAAAACTAACTTTGACCACTGAACCATGAAAATTAGGTCAAGGTCAGATGACACCTGTCAGCTAGACATGTACACCTAATAATCATTCCATACACCAAAAATAGTAAACATATTGCATATAGTATGAGAAAAATAGACCAAAATTCAAAAACTTAACTTTGACCACTGAACCATGAAAATGAGGTCAAGGTCAGATGACACCTGTCAGCTAGATATGTACACCTTACAATCATTCCATACACCAAATATAGTAGACCTATTGCATATAGTATAAGAAAAACAGACCAAAACACAAAAAACTTAACTATAATCACTGAACCATGAAAATGAGGTCAAGGTCAGATGACACCTGCCAGTTGGACATGTACACCTTACAGTTCTTCCATACACGAAATATACTATACCTATTGCTTATAGTATCTGAGATATAGACTTGAACACCAAAACTTAACCTTGTTCACTGATCCATGAAATAAGGTCAAGGTCAAGTGAAAACTGTCTGACGGACATGAGGACCTTGCAAGGTATGCACATACCAAATATAGTTATCTTATTACTAATAATAAGAGAGAATTTAACATTACAAAAAATCTTATCTTTTTTCAAGTAGTCACTGAACCATGAAAATGAGGTCAATGACATTGGACATATGACTGACGGAAAGTTCGTAACATTAGGCATCTATATATAAAGTTTGAAGCATCCAGGTTTTCTACCTTCTAAAATATAAAGCTTTTAAAAAGTAATCTAACACCGCCGCCGCCGCCGCCGCCGCCGGATCACTATCCCTATGTCGAGCTTTCTGCAACAAAAGTTGCAGGCTCGACAATAAAAATTCACAAATAGAAAAAACACAATGGATTTTACGATTACAAATATGTCTGATCAGAGATAGAAGACGGCGCAAGAGGTATAAATTTTGAAAAAAAAGTGGACGCTGCTAAGGCCAATCGAGAACAGCGCTGCAATGATGAGGAAATTCTCAAATGGCAAGGAGTAGGGCCGGACTCAACATGGATTGTCAATGACATTAAAGATGTTGACACGAAGTAAAAGTCTGCAAAATTATAACCTTGTGCTCGAAAGGGGAAACTTTTCGCACATGGGAATGTGAGAGATTAAACAAGCAGCTTTCTACCGTCTTGGCAAAGAGAGAGACCGATGGAGCTGTGCAATTTTTGAGCTATGGGATTAAAAAATCCAGACACACCGGGTACGTTTCACGACTTTCTTATTTTTCATAAGGATGTAGGATCGAGAGTGTTAGGATATGTTTTGTAGGCCCCAAAACTGTGTCTGAAAACCAGTGAACTGGGGATGGTGATTTTGGGGTGACCTAAATTGATTTTTTTATAGTGAACATGGAGTTAGTAGTTGAAAACGTCAAAGCCCTGAGAGGTATAGCCAAAATGAACCACCTTCGAGGGTATTCCCGGTTGAGGAAAGATCAGTTGGTTGAGAGGTGATAGAAACGAAGACAAATCTTAAATTTCATCGTCGTCCCAAACCCCACACGAGGAAGGAGATTATCACCCAGACAAAACAACTTGGGTTTAAAGGGGTTACCAGGCTGTCGATAGATCGACTGATAAAGAAGGTGCAGGCAGGAAAAGATTTGGGAAGATAGGAAAGTCATTGGGGATAACATTGAGGTACATTCGCCGAAGAAAGCCTTTAAAGATGTATTTACTACCTGGAATATGACCCCATCATGGCATGGATGTGCAGACCTCCCTTGAGGTCTCTCGGGTGTCGCATGGGGAACTTATAGAATATGGGCATTGTTAGGGGCAAACCAATGTGATCATGCACTGTACCTTTGAAAAGATTATTCCAACAGGTAAGGCGGATGATGAGAACGAGAGATACTTTCACTCTGAAAACTAGATTTTCACCGCGGCCACGGACTTGGTTGAAACCCTTGAGGAGATAGATGAAAAGATCGTAGAAAAGATTGCCCGGTGGACCTCTGACAAAACTAGGGAAATGGTGAACACTTCCTCGGTCCAGTGGGGGGTGTATCCCTTCTCGAATGTACCTTTATTCTTGGTGATTCGGAAAATCGCGGTGGTTTAATGGGAGGTATGCTGCCGTAAAGGTTCCAATACAACTTGTTTTCATGCTCCTTATGACTTGCGGAAACAGGGGCCATCTTGATAGCGGTGCTTGGTGGTATTGCATCAAGATCGTCCAGGACATCGATATAGGTGCGTGTGGAGTTGGCTGAAAAGTTTTGAACATTTTCTCTTTCATGGTGCGGTTTCAACGTTTGACAATACTCGACTTATCTTCGTTCCCGGTGGAGTAGAGATCGATACCATGCTTTGAAGCAGCTGATTTACATGTGTGTTGCCTTTGTCTGTACATAGCTTCTTGGGCACACCGCTTGGAAGGCATCCCGCACCATCACCGGGGTACCCCTTTCCTGTTCTTGAGTGGTATCAGCCAGTCATATTTCGAGAAAACATCGATAATGCTCAGGATAAATTTATTTCCCTTGATGTCCCTAGAGAAGTCACTCATATCAACGAGGTCGGCCGCCCAGGTCTCATCCACACCACCCATCGCTACACAGCGTTTATGAAACTAACGTCAAACTGGTTTGTGCAACTCCTCAGCTAGCTCATCGGTCCAGCGAACAGTTTTTTAACACCCAGACCGAATCGAACTTTTGTACCGATGATTGGTCCGACGATACTGCAGTCCAAGCGTTCGTGTGTGGTACAGTTGGGAATGGCGTTAAGCGAGGCTAGCATAGCTTCGTCACAGATGGTGTTGCGTGCGGTTGCATCCTTGTGCTGGGCATAACAAAGATCGTGGTGATATTTGGTCAACTTGAATAATGGGTTTTGACCAAGCTTTCGGGTGCCATCGGGAAGTAGTCGCTTTCTAAGTCTAGTCCCTCGCCCGGTGAAGTTGTGTCCGGGTACATGCATTTCCATGGGTAATCGGTTGATTAGTTTGTTCATGAACCCTGTACCGGTTGTAGCAACGAACTGAGACTTCTTGGCATCGCACACCTTGCAGTTGCCAACCGTTCTCCGTCGCCCGTTGCTGGTCATTATCTCGCTTGTGTTAACTGTGTACGTCTTTCTATGACTCTCACGCAGAAAATCATCTCTATGTTATTTTAATAAATGAACGTTGAAGACATTTCCTACAGTGCCAACGCCCCCACGAGGAGTAATCACTACCTCCTACTTCAGCGTTTAAGACGGTTGATCATTGGGAAATCGGACTGTGGTAAGACTACGCTGCTGAACAACCTATTCTAGCGCGATGGATGGCTCCGACTACAATCGATTGTACGTCTACGGATAATCGCTTCACCAACCTATCTACAAATGTACCAACTGTTGGAGCAAGCGCTGGAAAAAAGCTTCCCTAAAGAAGATATCGAGACCTCCTACAGTGCAAGGGCAAGTCACCCTACTCGTTGATCGATGTGGTCAACACCTTATCACCACCACGACACCGAAGTGGTATCGAGACTTTTTTTCGATCAAGGGAGCGATGTACCAAACCCCCGAGAACTTGATCCCTGCCGTAAGAACCTCATGGTGAACCTCATGGTGTTCGACGACTTGATGCTGAGAAAACAGAACACGTGTGAAGACAACGTCGATTGTTTCTACCTGTGCCAGAACTACTTCACACTGCCCCGCCAGTCGATCCGGGAGAATGCCAACTTCCCCTGCCTCTTTCAGCAGAATGCTAAGAATATCGACCACATCCGACGCGATCACTGCAACGATCTCACAAAGGAACAGTACAGTTTGACGCTCTGTGTAAGCATTGTTGATCCAAGCCCTATGGATTTGTAACCATCGATTTTACAAGCACCAAGGCAAATGGAAAATATGCAAATTAAATGAGTTCTTTGAGGTATAAGATAATAATATAAATAGATAATATCTGGACACAGAGGAACCCCAGCCCTGCAAGTTCGAATGGCCCTGCAAATGCAATTTTGAGTGGGTTCCATGTTGAAAATGCAGTTGCGTGATCCTTCGACCGATCTAAAGCGGTGGAGGTGATTTCAATGCATAGAACTCCACCATTATGGTAAGGTGTAGCGGTTTTCTCAACCCCAATGCCCTGCCAAGACGCTTTGAGGCCACCAGTGCACATATCCATGACACTTGAATCTTTCGAAGAAAAGGGATCCGTATCAGCTGTGTAATACTTTCATACGCAACTCATTGATTAGGGGCGTTCACACCAACGCTTAGGGGCGTTCCACAGCATTCGATCCTATTAGATTAATGACCTTTATCAAGATTATCGACCCTAAGCAGCGTGAGGCACTTGTCAGGGAGTTGCAAGACACCAAACGGAAGATTCAAGCCAGTAATATGCAGCATCGCCTCTACAAGATTGAACTTAGCCAGGACCTTTACAAGGTGTTCAAGCCTGTGGTTGAGGCTTAGCGAGAGGCAGCTTCACAGATCACCAAAAAGATAGCAGACCTTCCTGCAACAGTGCCAGTACTCCTTCCTCCACCGCCCAAGTTTGCCGACCCACTACTAATTGCACCACCTACAGAAACCGTCCTTGGAGCTCGAGCACAGCAGCATTTGCAGCTCAGTATGACTACTTCCGCCGACCACACCTTTTGATTGCGATCTGAAAACGATGGTATCTTCATCAGAAGCTGACCAGTTACTTTTGACGGCGATAATTTGTTCATGGATAGTGTAAAGTACAAAGGAACCCTTGGCCTCTGGGAAGTTATGGTGAAAAAGAAACCAGAATCGTTCGAGCACGACGACCTTGACGACAATGCAGAGATTCTGAAAAGTTCCGGTGATATGTATAAAGGCAATTCCATCTTTTCAAGAACCCCGAATGCGAATAATAATTACAAGTGGAAGGGAATCGTGTCTCAAATCTACCAGAAGTATAAGTTTGGCAGTGAGCTGCAAACCGTGTTTTTTTCCAACTTCAAGCAGCTTCTCGATCGCTTGGAACTGTGTGCTGCAGCATACCGAGCAGGAAATAATGGTGTGCGCAACGAAATTGTGTCGATTATCCATGCTATGAAAAAGGGTAGATATATCAGCATCGAAGAATATATGGCGCTTCATCATAGTATCCTATAATAAATGTTGCAAATCAAGAAAGGTTACGCCTGAAAGTAGGCATACAGTGGTAGAGGACTGTTTGACACAATTACCAGTTTGGCTGGACGCATGTTTACTTCCTCTGCCACCAAAACCATAGGAAGTAAAGCCGTGAGTGCAAAAACCAATGCAGCCTTGAGAGGTGTTGAAAAAGGGGCCCCAAAGCCGTCGACCATGTGGTTGATAAAGTGACCCGCCCCCGAAAACGCAGAATGTCCACTCAACAGTCCAATGGTCAATCAGCAAACCGCACCAAACCCAGCTGAACAACCTGATCTCCGGTTCTGGCATTGCTACCAGCCACGACTTTGTGCAGCGCTATAAATAAATACATAATGTCCAACATCCTTATAATCACCGAAGGGTTGATCTACGACGAAAGTCTCCAAAAATATAAGGTTCACGAATACGAACCTGAAGCTGGTGCCAACCTGAATAATTCAGGTGAGATCCGAATCAACATCGAAACCCAAGACTTGTTCCTCCATCCTGTAAAAGAACCACGGTAGTGCATATGCTAATGCAGATCTAGTGTCTCTCATTCACAATGGAATCATGTATCTCTTCAAGACTATCAGTTACAATTAATGCAAGCTCTCATGCCAGCTGATCGAACATATCAACGACCCAGTCGTTGACATCACTATTCTGGGCATGTTGATTTATCCCAACAATTTCTCCAAATCCCAAGGTCTTAACTAGCTGTGGTACAAAGATTCATCTACCGAAGCCGAGGCCAAAAACACAGGCTTTGGAGCACGTCATGGGTATATTATCACCAAGCCCGCCAATAAAAGGATCGTTTTCATTCACCATACCCCTGAGACATATTTTCGGCTTTGCAGACGATTACAACAAGATTGTGTATGGATTCAAGCACGAATTGTCACTCGTGCGCGACTCGGACGACAATGCCATCCTGCTGCTGCCGTCAACGACGTGGCGAAAATCAACCTAAGTAAGATCTCTTGGTTTGTCCCTCACGTCCTTCCTTCCTTCCTTCCGATAAAAAAAAACTGCGGTTGTAAAAGACCATCCAAAGCAAGAGTAAGATCGATTGTGGTTTCCGAATACGACAGTGTGATTCTACAAGTGCTACCGAAACCTTACAGTTCCACTAGCGTTTGTCTGCCAAGAGCGGTCGGGAGAAACCGAGATACATTATCGTAGCCTTTCAGACCGGTAAAAGTACGATCGGACTTAAAATGAAGCCGTGTTCGACCACTGCCGGTTGCGAACTATCTACGTCACCCTCAACGCAGAACGCTACCTGGCGGTAGACTTCAATGCCAGTTTCACACAAACCAAGATCGCCAGAGAGTACAACAATGTCGCAGAGTTCTAACTACTTCAACATGGACCGTTTTATCAGCAACTGCAACATTAACCCCTCCGATTTCAACGATCTGTATCTACTGTTTGTCATTGATGTGAGTCAAAAGTCCATTTGAATCCGATAGTCAGAAGATGAACGTCGTGTACAAAAAGTAAAAAAATGGATAAAATTCGCCTACAAGTAACTCCTCTTTGCCAGCCGCCCTGCCGAAGTCTTTGCGATCGTTGTGATCAACAAGTGAGAAGTATGACGGTATCGAAGAGTGGAAGCAAAAATATGTGACAATGGTGTACCATAAATAAATGGATAACACATGGTTTCAGCAATTGCTAAAATCACCAACCCCAAGCATGGGTTTTCCTTCATCGTTTCTGGAAACGATAGCCAAATTCTTACCCGGTTCAACCTCCACTGCAACTCAAGGAATCAAAGACCTACGAGATGGCATTGGTAAATCTGAAAACCATTAATTCCACCCCTAACATTCATATGTATACAGGTAACCATTCCTTCCGCTACTCTCCCGATAATGGTGCCAACTGGTTTTCCATCGCACTGAGCACAGGTTCCTATGACATCGAAGACATCAACAATGAAATCCAGCGACAGCTACGGCTCAACAAAGACAAAACGAAGATCATCATCGATGCCAACCGGGCGACCCTAAAGCAACGCTGACCCTCGCCAAACTCTATCAAGTAGACTTCAAAGTTGTCAATAACATCAACACCGTCTTGGGATCCAAGTGGCAGATTTACACGTTCGGTATGATCACAAACGGTTATACAGAAGGGGAGCACATTGTAAATATCATCAGAATCAACAGCATTCTGGTGAATGGTGATATCAACCATGAAGGTATGTAAATGGTACACAACAGTCTTCAATCTACAGCTTTTTTTCCCCGCAGACGGTCCTGGTATGAAAATCATTCAAACCCCCAAGCACCGTTTGGTAGTATACTTGCTAGTGATCTTGCGAACCAGCAATCGCATACAAACATATCTCAACGATCAAGGCGGTAGGCTCATCGATCTCAGAGGTGAACATCTCACTATCCGTTTTCATCTTCTTGCGTTTACACAGTGAATCCCAGTGGCAACGGTCTCTATCTCAAATCCCCAAACGCCCGGATTACCTATGGGTTTGGACTCTACTTGGAGCGTGGTCAGCAATTCCACGACGGAGCCGTTCTGATCTTATATTTAGATGCTTACAGTCCCTTTAAAAACATTCCCCTCCTCGGTATGCTCCTATAAAATAAATGAACGATTTAGATTCTTGGTACCGACAATGTGTGTCGAATCAACTCGATGCAGAAATTTGAAGGTATCAAACTACCTTGAATGCCTATAAACGTCTGGACAAAGCTGTATCTGTAGCACTGGGTGCTTGTTCTGTGGTTAGTTTGGTGTTAACCAGCAGTACCCTGGGTTCAGCTTTGACCGGTACAGGTCTTATAGCCACCCTTCTTCTGGGGTTTCTAGCTTGCTTGAATGCTACCACCGTGATGGATCTCACACTAATTTCTAGGCATGTAACCAGAAAAAAAAAAAAAAGAAAGAAACACCACGATACCTTGGGATTACCCCAGTCCAAAAAGTCCTTGGTTGAGCAATGTATCAGCTCTGCTTTAGCTAATGATGAACAGATCTATGATGCCGAGTTTGAGAAAGTCGTCACCTGCCTCAAAAACTCAATTCAATGGTTTTAGACCCGATTTTCAGGCTTAAACAACATATCCTAACGCTTCCAATCATACCGTCCTTATCAAAAATATAAAAGCCGTGGTAAGTATAGCCGGTGCGCCTGGTTTTTTTCATCCCATAGCTCACGATTTGCACTACTCCATCGGTCTCTCTCTTTGTCCCAAAGGTGGTCAGCTGTTTGTTTAGTCTTTCACATCCCCAAGTGCGGATATTTTTCCCTTTGCAGCACAAGGTTATGATTTTTGCGAACCCACATTTCGTGTCAACTTCATGTCAACATCTTTAATGTCTTTGACAATCCAGGGTGAGTACTGACTAACTTCTCGCCATTTGAGAGTTTCCTCAGCAGTATTTTCAAAAATTTCTACCTCTTGTGCCATATTCTCTCTCTGATCAGACATATTTGTAATCCTACAATCCATTGTGTTTATTATCTGTGGATTTTACTTGGTGTGTTTTCTTTCTTCCACAAAGATACATTTTCCCACGACCCCAACCCCACTTTTTTCCCTCTTAACCTCGTCAATGAGCGTGCAAGATTTTCGAATTTTTCGGTCCGGTCCCAGCAGAAATTCCCCTCAAAATGTTCACGCATATTTCAATATTTAAGTCCTTCGTTACCCCGCGGAATAAATTGACTATATACAATTTGTTCCTCTCTTTATAAGCTTCCGAATGGGGTATAAGGTAGATCTGTAATAAAGGGCTGAAGGGTCACAGTATTCCATTCCATTATTCAAAATATCCATTTCATTATCCAAAATTGACTGTTTATTATTTTTCACACGAATTTTGGCATTTAAGTCCCCCGTAACCCCTCAAATGGTCATTGCGGTACATATTGTTTTTTTTCTCAATTTATTCATCTATTATTTCCACATTTAAGTCCGTCGTTACTCCTCTAATATGCGTTGCCAAACATATTGACTATATACCGTTTGTTCCTCTCGTAATAAGCTTCCGAATGAGGTATAAAGTATATCTAGAATTAGGGGATAAATGGTCGCAGCATTCCATTCCATTATTCAAAATACCGATTCATTATTCAAAATGTGCTATTTCTTAATTTTCAAGCGTAATTTGGCATTTAGGTCCTCTGTAATCCCTGTAATGGTCATTGCGGCACATAATGTTTATTCTCAGTTTATTCTTTTATTAATAAGCTTTAATTTAGTGTAAAAAAAATTTCCTGAATAAGAGGGGACGGGTTGCAGCAGTCCATTCCATTATTCAAAACATCCATTTCATTATTCAAAATTGGCTATTTCTCAATTTTCACGCGTAATTCGATCATTAAGTCCTTCGTTACTCCTCTAATATGCGTTGCGGAACAAATTGACTATATACCTTTTGTTCCTCTTTTAATAAGCTTCCGATTGAGGTATAATATATATCTGTAATTAGGGGTTGAAGATTCCTGCCAGTCCATTCCATTATTCAAAATAACCATTTCATTATTCAAAATTGGCTATTTCTCAATGTTCATGTGTATTTCGATCTTTAAGTCCTTCGTTACTCCTCTAATATGCGTTGCGGAACAAATTGACTATATACCTTTTGTTCCTCTTTTAATAACCTTTCGATTGAGGTATAATATATATCTGTAATTAGGGGCTGAAGGGTCCTGCCAGTCCATTCCATTATTCAAAATATCCATTCCGTTATTCAAAATTGGCTATTTCTTAATTTTCACGCGTATTTTGACATTTAGGTCTTCTAATATTCGTTGCGGAACATATTGATTATAAGCATGTTGTACCTCTTGTAATCAGCTTTCTAATGAGGTATAAGGTTTATCTATAATTAGGGGCTAAAGGGTCGCCGCACTCCATTCCATTATTCAAAATATCCATTTCATTATTCAAAATTGGCTATTTTTGAATGTTCACGCGTAATTCGATATTTAAGTCCTTCGTTTCTCCTCTAATATGCGTTGTGGAACAAATTGACTATATAACTTTTGTTCCTCTCTTGATAAGCTTTCGATTGGGGTATAATATATATCTGTAATTAGCGGCTGAGAGGTCCTGCCAGTCCATTCCATTATTCAAAATATCCATTTCATTATTCAAAATTGCCTATTTCTCAATGTTCACATGTAATTCGATCTTTAAGTCCTTCGTTACTCCTCTAATATTCGTTGCGGAACAAATTGACTATAAACCTTTTGTTCCTCTCTTGATAAGCTTTCGATTGAGGTACAATATATATCTGTAATTAGGGGCTGAAGGGTCCTGCCAGTCCATTCCATTATTCAAAATATCCATTTCATTATTCAAAATTGGCTATTTCTTAATTTTCACGCTTATTTTGGCATTTAGGTCTTCTAGGTTTATCTATAATCGGGGCTAAAGGGTCGCTGCAGTCCATTCCATTATTCAAAATATCCATTTCATTATTCAAAATTGGCTATTTCTTAATTTTCACGCATATTTTGGCATTTAGGTCTTCTAATATTCGTTGCGGAACATATTGACTATAAACATTTTGTTCCTCTTGTAATCAGCTTTCGAATAAGGTATAAAGTTTATCTATAATTAGGGGCTAAAGGGTCACAGCAGTCCATTCCTTTATTCAAAATATCCATTTCATTATTCAAAATTGGCTATTTCTTAATTTTCACGCGTATTTCGGCATTTAGGTCTTCTTATATTCGTTGCGGAACATATTGACTATATATATTTTGTTCCTCTTGTAATCAGCTTTCGAATAAGGTATAAAGTTTATCTATAATTAGGGGCTAAAGGGTCACAGCAGTCCATTCCTTTATTCAAAATATCCATTTCATTATTCAAAATTGGCTATTTCTTAATTTTCACGCATATTTTGGCATTTAGGTCTTCTAATATTCGTTGTGGAACATATTGACTATATACATTTTGTTCGTCTTGTAATCAGCTTTCGAATGAGGTATAAGGTTTATCTATAATAGGGCTAAAAGGTCGCCGCAGTCCATTCCATTATTCAAAATATCCATTTCATTATTCAAAATTGACTTTTTCTTAATTTTCATGCGTATTTTGGCAATCAGGTCTTCTAATATTCGTTGCGGAACATATTGACTATATACATTTTGTTCCTCTTGTAATCAGCTTTCGAATGAGGTATAAGATTTATCATAATTAGGGGCTGAAGGGTCGCCGCAGTCCATTCCATTATTCAAAATATCCATTTCATTATTCAGAATTGGCTATTTCTCAATTTTCACGCGTATTTTGGCATTTAGGTCTTCTAATATTCGTTGTGGAACATATTGACTATATACATTTTGTTCGTCTTGTAATCAGCTTTCGAATGAGGTATAACGTTTACCTATAATAGGGATAAAAGGTCGCCGTAGTCCATTCCATTATTCAAAATATCCATTTCATTATTCAAATTGGCTATTTCTTAATTTTCACGCGTATTTTGGCATTTAGGTCTTCTAATATTCGTTGCGGAA
The DNA here is from genome assembly GCA_037788925.1 of Mytilus galloprovincialis. NCBI lineage: Eukaryota > Metazoa > Mollusca > Bivalvia > Mytilida > Mytilidae > Mytilus > Mytilus galloprovincialis. The sequence goes on from CM075332.1 coordinate 2,642,137, forward strand.
CATATTGACTATAAACATTTTGTTCCTCTTGTAATCAGCTTTTGAATGAGGTATAAGGTTTATCTATTATTAGGGGCTGAAGGGTGGCCGCAGTCCATTCCATTATTTAAAATATCCATTTCATTATTCAAAATTGGCTATTTCTTAATTTTCACGCGTATTTTGGCATTTAGGTCTCTTTTAAAATATTCGTTGCGGAACATATTGACTATAAGCATGATGTTCCTCTTGTAATCAGCTTTCGAATGAGGTATAAGGTTTATCTATAATTAGGGGCTAAAGGGTCCCCGCACTCCATTTCATTATTCAAAATATCAATTTCATTTTTCAAAATTGGCTATTTCTTAATTTTCACGCGTATTTTGGCATTTAGGTCTTCTAATATTCGTTGCGGAACTTATTGACTATAAGCATTTTGTTCCTCTTGTAATCAACTTTCCGAATGAAGTATAAGGTTTATCTATAATTGGAGCTAAAGGGTCGCCGCAGTCCATTCCATTATTCAAAATATCCATTTCATTATTCAAAATTGACTTTTTCTTAATTTTCACGCGTATTTTGGCAATCAGGTCTTCTAATATTCGTTGCGGAACATATTGACTATATACATGTTGTTCCTCTTATAATCAGCTTTCGAATAAAGTATAAGATTCATCTATAATTAGGGGCTAAAGGGTCGCCGCAGTCCATTCCATTATTCAAAATATCCATTTCATTATTCAAAATTGGCTATTTCTTTATTTTCACGCGTATTTCGGCATTTAGGTCTTCTAATATTCGTTGCGGAACATATTGACTATATACATGTTGTTTCTCTTGTAATCAGCTTTCGAATGAGATATAAGGTTTATCTATAATTAGGGGCTAAAGGGTCGCAGCAGTCCATTCCATTATTCAAAATATCCATTTCATTATTCGAAATTGGCTATTCCTTAATTTTCACGCGTATTTCGGCATTTAGGTCTTCTTATATTCGTTGAGGAACAAATTGACTATATACATTTTGTTCCTCATGTAATCAGCTTTCGAATGAGGTATAAGGTTTATCTATAATTAGGGGCTAAAGGGTCCTCGCACTCCATTCCATTATTCAAAATATCCATTTCATTTTTCAAAATTGGCTATTTCTTAATTTTCACGCGTATTTTGGCATTTAGGTCTTCTAATATTCGTTGCGGAACTTATTGACTATAAGCATTTTGTTCCTCTTGTAATCAACTTTTGAATGAAGTATAAGGTTTGTCTATAATAGGAGCTAAAGGGTCGCTGCAGTCCATTCCATTATTCAAAATATCCATTTCATTATTCAAAATTGACTTTTTCTTAATTTTCACGCGTATTTTGGCAATCAGGTCTTCTAATATTCGTTGCGGAACATATTGACTATATACATGTTGTTCCTCTTGTAATCAGCTTTCGAATGAGGTATAAGATTTATCTATAATTAGGGGCTAAAGGGTCGCCGCAGTCCATTCCATTATTCAAAATATCCATTTCAGTATTCAAAATTGGCTATTTCTTTATTTTCACGCGTATTTCGGCATTTAGGTCTTCTAATATTCGTTGCGGAACATATTGACTATATACATGTTGTTTCTCTTGTAATCAGCTTTCGAATGAGATATAAGGTTTATCTATAATTAGGGGCTAAAGGGTCGCAGCAGTCCATTCCATTATTCAAAATATCCATTTCATTATTCGAAATTGGCTATTCCTTAATTTTGACGCGTATTTCGGCATTTAGGTCTTCTTATATTCGTTGCGGAACAAATTGACTATATACATTTTGTTCCTCTTGTAATCAGCTTTCGAATGAGGTATAAGGTTTATCTATAATTAGGGGCTAAAGGGTCACAGCAGTCCATTCCATTATTCAAAATATCCATTTCATTATTCAAAATTGGCTATTTCTTAATTTTCACGCGTATTTTGGCATTTAGGTCTTCTAACAGTCGTTGTGGAACATATTGACAATATACATTTTGTTCGTCTTGTAATCAGCTTTCGAATGAGGTATAAGGTTTATCTATAATAGGGCTAAAGGGTCGCCGCAGTCCATTCCATTATTCAAAATATCCATTTTATTATTCAAAATTGGCTATTTCTTAATTTTCACGCGTATTTTGGCATTTAGGTCTTCTAATATTCGTTGTGGAACATATTGACTATATACATTTTGTTCCTCTTGTAATCAGCTTTCGAATGAGATATAAGATTTATCTATAATTAGGGGTTAAAGGGTCGCCGCACTCCATTCCATTATTCAAAATATATATTTCATTATTTAAAATTGGCTATTTCTTTTTTTTTTCACGCGTATTTTGGCATTTAGGTCTTCTAATATTCGTTGCGGAACTTATTGACTATAAGCATTTTGTTCCTCTTGTAATCAACTTTCCGAATGAAGTATAAGGTTTATCTATAATTGGAGCTAAAGGGTCGCCGCAGTCCATTCCATTATTCAAAATATCCATTTCATTATTCAAAATTGACTTTTTCTTAATTTTCACGCGTATTTTGGCAATCAGGTCTTCTAATATTCGTTGCGGAACATATTGACTATATACATGTTGTTCCTCTTATAATCAGCTTTCGAATGAAGTATAAGATTTATCTATAATTAGGGGCTAAAGGGTCGCCGCAGTCCATTCCATTATTCAAAATATCCATTTCATTATTCAAAATTGGCTATTTCTTTATTTTCACGCGTATTTCGGCATTTAGGTCTTCTAATATTCGTTGCGGAACATATTGACTATATACATGTTGTTTCTCTTGTAATCAGCTTTCGAATGAGATATAAGGTTTATCTATAATTAGGGGCTAAAGGGTCGCAGCAGTCCATTCCATTATTCAAAATATCCATTTCATTATTCGAAATTGGCTATTCCTTAATTTTCACGCGTATTTCGGCATTTAGGTCTTCTTATATTCGTTGAGGAACAAATTGACTATATACATTTTGTTCCTCATGTAATCAGCTTTCGAATGAGGTATAAGGTTTATCTATAATTAGGGGCTAAAGGGTCCCCGCACTCCATTCCATTATTCAAAATATTCATTTCATTTTTCAAAATTGGCTATTTCTTAATTTTCACGCGTATTTTGGCATTTAGGTCTTCTAATATTCGTTGCGGAACTTATTGACTATAAGCATTTTGTTCCTCTTGTAATCAACTTTTGAATGAAGTATAAGGTTTGTCTATAATAGGAGCTAAAGGGTCGCTGCAGTCCATTCCATTATTCAAAATATCCATTTCATTATTCAAAATTGACTTTTTCTTAATTTTCACGCGTATTTTGGCAATCAGGTCTTCTAATATTCGTTGCGGAACATATTGACTATATACATGTTGTTCCTCTTGTAATCAGCTTTGGAATGAGGTATAAGATTTATCTATAATTAGGGGCTAAAGGGTCGCCGCAGTCCATTCCATTATTCAAAATATCCATTTCAGTATTCAAAATTGGCTATTTCTTTATTTTCACGCGTATTTCGGCATTTAGGTCTTCTAATATTCGTTGCGGAACATATTGACTATATACATGTTGTTTCTCTTGTAATCAGCTTTCGAATGAGATATAAGGTGTATCTATAATTAGGGGCTAAAGGGTCGCAGCAGTCCATTCCATTATTCAAAATATCCATTTCATTATTCGAAATTGGCTATTCCTTAATTTTGACGCGTATTTCGGCATTTAGGTCTTCTTATATTCGTTGCGGAACAAATTGACTATATACATTTTGTTCCTCTTGTAATCAGCTTTCGAATGAGGTATAAGGTTTATCTATAATTAGGGGCTAAAGGGTCACAGCAGTCCATTCCATTATTCAAAATATCCATTTCATTATTCAAAATTGGCTATTTCTTAATTTTCACGCGTATTTTGGCATTTAGGTCTTCTAATATTCGTTGTGGAACATATTGACTATATACATTTTGTTCCTCTTGTAATCAGCTTTCGAATGAGATATAAGATTTATCTATAATTAGGGGTTAAAGGGTCGCCGCACTCCATTCCATTATTCAAAATATATATTTCATTATTTAAAATTGGCTATTTCTTTTTTTTTTTCACGCGTATTTTGGCATTTAGGTCTTCTAATATTCGTTGCGGAACTTATTGACTATAAGCATTTTGTTCCTCTTGTAATCAACTTTCCGAATGAAGTATAAGGTTTATCTATAATTGGAGCTAAAGGGTCGCCGCAGTCCATTCCATTATTCAAAATATCCATTTCATTATTCAAAATTGACTTTTTCTTAATTTTCACGCGTATTTTGGCAATCAGGTCTTCTAATATTCGTTGCGGAACATATTGACTATATACATGTTGTTCCTCTTATAATCAGCTTTCGAATGAAGTATAAGATTTATCTATAATTAGGGGCTAAAGGGTCGCCGCAGTCCATTCCATTATTCAAAATATCCATTTCATTATTCAAAATTGGCTATTTCTTTATTTTCACGCGTATTTCGGCATTTAGGTCTTCTAATATTCGTTGCGGAACATATTGACTATATACATGTTGTTTCTCTTGTAATCAGCTTTCGAATGAGATATAAGGTTTATCTATAATTAGGGGCTAAAGGGTCGCAGCAGTCCATTCCATTATTCAAAATATCCATTTCATTATTCGAAATTGGCTATTCCTTAATTTTCACGCGTATTTCGGCATTTAGGTCTTCTTATATTCGTTGAGGAACAAATTGACTATATACATTTTGTTCCTCATGTAATCAGCTTTCGAATGAGGTATAAGGTTTATCTATAATTAGGGGCTAAAGGGTCCCCGCACTCCATTCCATTATTCAAAATATCCATTTCATTTTTCAAAATTGGCTATTTCTTAATTTTCACGCGTATTTTGGCATTTAGGTCTTCTAATATTCGTTGCGGAACTTATTGACTATAAGCATTTTGTTCCTCTTGTAATCAACTTTTGAATGAAGTATAAGGTTTGTCTATAATAGGAGCTAAAGGGTCGCTGCAGTCCATTCCATTATTCAAAATATCCATTTCATTATTCAAAATTGACTTTTTCTTAATTTTCACGCGTATTTTGGCAATCAGGTCTTCTAATATTCGTTGCGGAACATATTGACTATATACATGTTGTTCCTCTTGTAATCAGCTTTCGAATGAGGTATAAGATTTATCTATAATTAGGGGCTAAAGGGTCGCCGCAGTCCATTCCATTATTCAAAATATCCATTTCAGTATTCAAAATTGGCTATTTCTTTATTTTCACGCGTATTTCGGCATTTAGGTCTTCTAATATTCGTTGCGGAACATATTGACTATATACATGTTGTTTCTCTTGTAATCAGCTTTCGAATGAGATATAAGGTTTATCTATAATTAGGGGCTAAAGGGTCGCAGCAGTCCATTCCATTATTCAAAATATCCATTTCATTATTCGAAATTGGCTATTCCTTAATTTTGACGCGTATTTCGGCATTTAGGTCTTCTTATATTCGTTGCGGAACAAATTGACTATATACATTTTGTTCCTCTTGTAATCAGCTTTCGAATGAGGTATAAGGTTTATCTATAATTAGGGGCTAAAGGGTCACAGCAGTCCATTCCATTATTCAAAATATCCATTTCATTATTCAAAATTGGCTATTTCTTAATTTTCACGCGTATTTTGGCATTTAGGTCTTCTAATAGTCGTTGTGGAACATATTGACAATATACATTTTGTTCGTCTTGTAATCAGCTTTCGAATGAGGTATAAGGTTTATCTATAATAGGGCTAAAGGGTCGCCGCAGTCCATTCCATTATTCAAAATATCCATTTTATTATTCAAAATTGGCTATTTCTTAATTTTCACGCGTATTTTGGCATTTAGGTCTTCTAATATTCGTTGTGGAACATATTGACTATATACATTTTGTTCCTCTTGTAATCAGCTTTCGAATGAGATATAAGATTTATCTATAATTAGGGGTTAAAGGGTCGCCGCACTCCATTCCATTATTCAAAATATATATTTCATTATTTAAAATTGGCTATTTCTTTTTTTTTTTCACGCGTATTTTGGCATTTAGGTCTTCTAATATTCGTTGCGGAACCTTTAATAGCTGACTATGTGGTATGGGCTTTGCTCATTGTTGAAGGCTGTACGGTGAGCTATAGTTGTTAATGTCTGTGTCATTGTGGTCTTTCTGGATATTTGTCTCATTGGCAATCATACCACATCTTCTTTTTTATATTTCCTCATTTTTATGCATATTGTGGTATTTAGGTCCTCCGTAAACCGTCTTATGGTCATTTCGAATCAAAATATAGCTATAGTGTCACAGTCAATTTTTTTTTATATTTTTTTCACTATTCACCGCTTCAATTTGAATAATGAAACATAAACCATTTCATTATTCATTATTCATTTTTCAATATTGAATAATGAATAGTGAACTATTTCATTATTCATCATTGAATAATGAATAATGAACTATGAATAATGGACGTACTTCAGCGCGGTATGCAATTCGGAGAAATTTAGAATTATGGAACAATTATCATATCAGACATTTGTTAACTGACAATTTTATTCTAAAAGTGTGGAAAAATATTATTTTTTTGGATAATGAACTTCATCGGTTTTCCGGCTTTCTGATCTATAAAAGAATAAAATATTTTTTTTTTTTAAAGATTTAGTATTAAAGTCAGCATACGGTGTCTATGTCTACGTTCAGATAGTATGAAATTATACTTTTGGCCTGATATTTTTGTCCCCGAGACAACTAAGCATGTACTAAATTAATTAGAATACAAGTTACCGCCAAAAATACGTCTTCATAACCATATCGTCTGGACAAAAACACAAAAATAATTATATAACATTCATTTTCGTGTTTAAGACAGCGACCTCTGCCTGCCGACGGGATATTTTCAGTATGCAAATACAAGACAAATATTTAATTTTAGAATAAATTGAAAAATAATTGAGATAAATCACGTATATTATATCAAAATGACAGTCGAATTTCTTTATCAGGGGGTAGGTAAAAATTCCTTCTGATAAAAACGTCTTAAATAGAAAAGAATCTATAATATCAAGTGTTAGAGAGCTCTTGTCATTTATCAGCGATTTACGGGGAACAAAAGAGGGGAACATTTATATTAGAATTTATTTTAAATTTGAAATAGCTGTTCTTGTGCTGTGGTCAATCAATTATTGCTATAACAGATTACTAGCGTACGTGCTGTTGTGCCATTGTATACTACTGCTACATTTATCTTATTTTTTGCAGCAAAATAGTTGAGAGTGAGACTTATTTGAGATGAGCTTTTATTAACATTCACTGTTCTAGTTTGCCAAAAAAAAACCTTAAACAATTGATTTCAACCGTCTTAGACCATCCGAAAGACAATGTTAACCTAAATGTGTTCTCATATATAATTAGTGCTGGTGATGATCAACTTGATCCTCCTCCGTCCTCCTAAAAATAATAAGAGAACAAACCAAACCTACATTATATTTAAATCCAACATATCACTAACTCTAAGTTAAAATGGTAAGTCTTAGGGTTCAGACTGTATTTATAGTTGTTTCTACACACCGAAAAATACAAAACAGTTTCTCATTATAGGAATTTCGGTTTTTTATGCCCCATTCATGGACATTATGTTTTCTGGTCAGTGCGTCCGTCTGTTCGTTCGTTCGTCTGTCTGTCTGTCCGTCCACCCGTTCGTCCGTCCGTGCGTCCCGCTTCAGGTCAAAGTATTGGTTAAAGTTTTTGGTCGAGATAGTTTTTGATGAAGTTGAAGTCCAATCAACTTGAAACTAGTACACATGTTCCCTATGATATGATCTTTCTAATTTTATTACCAAATTAGAGATTTCCCCCCATTTTCATGGTCCATTGAACATAGAAAATGATAGTGCGGATGGGGCATCTGTGTACTGGGGACACATTCTTGTTTAACCTTATTTTTTTAGAGTGAGAGAAACCTGTTACAGATTAGATCAAAAATCTTTTTTAATTTATTTTCAACTTTTAGCATTCTACAGCTTTCCTCCCTCTATTTCATTCAGATTTGCTTTGCCATGGTCTTTCTTGTATCTTAATTCCTTCAACAGTCTTGACCTTTGCTCTTGGTAGATCTACCCCCTCAACTACCTCTTTCTGTATTGGTAAGGACACCATTTGTTTGTATATGGATATAATCTGTTCATAACGTGGTATAAATCAAACTGCTTGTAATATTTCATAAATTTTAGCTAAGTAATAAAGGTGCGTTCAAATAATTTTTCCGATTGAAATATTTTATCTTTGATCGAGATTTTATAGCTACTAAAACATTGATCAAATATTTCCAGTCCATTATTCGTGAAGTATCCAAACAGAGTATAGTGACGTTACAGTACTTTATTTTAAAGCAATTGCGTGTGAAAAAAATAACTTTTAATAGTTTACATAAACTAATAACTTGAATTTAAAAAAAAATAATTACGGTAATTAGATTTGTATGTGCTTTTTTCGTGATCTTTGGACCGATATATAATAAATACACCATTTTTGTATTGAATAACTAATTCAAGATTTTGATATTGGAATATAAGTGCAATATGGCATCTCCACCGAGATCATTAAGTCTCCCGTCCACAACTCATGGGCCAAGTAAAGCTATGCAGAGAACTGGAAGTTTACCATGTACTGGATCTCTAAGAACCAGCCAGTATGGACAGTACCTAAAACCCTGTTCGTCTTTAGATGATCTCGATGAACATTACGCCGAATCTTCACCGTCTCCGGGGAGTGCTGAAAGCTTACCCGACGGTGGATTTTTCACTAAAAAGGAGATTATCCTCCAGGAAAAAGAATAAAAATCGGAGAGATAGGAAAGGATCAGAAGATTTATTCTTGGGAGTTTTATTCAATAATGATGTCGGAAGGAGGTTAAGTAATTCATCCAGGGATAGTCTACCCAAAGAGTTCAAGGTATTTTTGAACATTTCACCATTTTATACCCGCTGGGTGATAGCAATGATAAGATTTGATCCATAGTGTGTTCATGGTAAACCCACCATAGATACATGCATATAATTACTTATATTACATGTACTTATATAACAGCGTTGTTTTATAATGTTATAGTTATTTTCCAAGTTTCTTAAAATTTAAGGGGTCATTCATTTGGATACATACAGACAAAGATTGACTAAGAAGTAAATGTGTAAGTGTTGCTATAATAAGACGCTCGAAAAAGAGGTGGTACAGGGTTTCGTCGTATAATTTTACAACGAGAAAGATCAGTCAAAAATTGAAAGTTAAATAAAATACATGTAATGCGCTTAACATATATTTTGTTTTATTCTGATTAAGATCATAACACAATATTGACTGCTGTACCCCTATTTGTGACAGTTTTACCTATTATGTCTGTTTGTTTTGTTCACACATCGTTGTTAATATAAGGGAATTAGATGCTACTGTCATACAAGTGATAGGTTTAGCTAGCCTGTACCAGGTCAGAAATATGACAGTCGTTATCCATTGATTTATTGTGTTTGAGCTATTGATTTATTGTGTTTGAGCTTTTGATTTTCCGTTTAGATTAGGGACTTTCCGTTTTGAACTTTCCTCAGAGTTCAGTATTTTGGTGATTTTACTTTTTTCCATAATGAATTTTAAACACGGTGTAAATTCTTTAACCTATTCGTCAAAGATTCAATACCTATCGGATATATGAATAATATTCTGTTCTTGTCCCGATTAATCATGAACTATGTGTTACTGGACATTATGCAATAATAATCACTTCATCTATATTTCAACCTAAAAATTACATCGTCTGTAATATTGTCAATGCATATCCGCGCGTGTTAAGGTGAGGGTCTTATTTGGGATCTTTTACTTCTTTTACTTTAATTAGACAAATGTTCTTTAATCATTCTTTATTTTGCCCATCATGTATAATTATGCATTCTCTATTTTTTTCATTTTATTTTTTGACAATTTTGCTCTATTCTTTATTATTTTTGACAATATTTTTCTTATAATATTTTATTATATGTTTGCCTAGTCCAAATAATTATGACGTCTGGCAAGGCTATTTTTTTTTCTGGGACGCCTTCCTCCCAAAAAAAAAATTAAAATAGCCTTGCCAGACGTCATAATTATTTGGAATAATGTTTGCCCGTTATTCTGCTCCTTTTGATAATAATTCTTTATTCTGTGTAAACCCTATCCAGACACTCGCAGAGGATATATGTATGCCGACATGATTCGTGTTATATTTCTTGTTCTTCTTTTTTCTAAACTTTGTTTGTCATATTTCTGAGGAAATCCATGCTTTTAATAAAAAAAAATCTTCATTTAACTTTCTCTTAGTCTTATATTCTGTGTAAACCCGACCCAGACTCTCGAAACAATATGCCGACAAGATTTTAGGTTATTTTTTTTTCATCTTTTTTTAAACATTATTTTACAATATTTTTGTCATATTTCTGAGGATAATCCATGTTTAATTTCTTGATTTTATTGTCTCTTATTCTTAACCTTAAGGGACTATTTTGTGAGTAGTTAATATGTCCTTGGCAAATCAAAATATGTGCAGGTTTTACATAATGATATGAACATTACGCAACATATATAGCGCTTTAATTTTGACCTGTATTGAATATCGGGTTTTACCATATATGCACCGGAAATGTAATCCAATTGAAAAATCATATCTTGTAAAAGAAATATTATACATATTCTGTCGATATCTATTGTTGAATATAATAATCTTTAAATTAATGCCCCCCAAGTATGCAGATAATAATAAAATTAGTTTTATAACCCATAATTTACAATTACGATGACACTATTAAGTTTAGAAAACGAACCCCGCATGAATATGTTTACGGTCGGTTCACAATTGTGACTATTTGTTACGAAGCTACTTGTCTCAATTTCAACTGTAAACTTTTAAACTTCAATTTCAAATCGTTATTGTCAATTACAAATGTAGATTGTGACAATTTTATAGCACATAAATGATACATATTAGACATACAATAAAAATATAAAATCATGCTATAAGGGACGACATCAAAAGATCAATGTAGGATAGTTATGGGGTGTGGGTAAAAATTGCTGCAAGTTTTGTTTATTTGACATCGATTTTACATATATATATACATATTGGTCAATCATTTCTTCCCCAAAATAAGTTAAAAAAAGGGGGGGGGGGTCAGTGAAACAACTATGTGAATTTAGTTCTGTTGATGTCGTCCCTAAAAGATCAAGTAAATATATCATCACTTTTTCAATAGCCTCTATAATTTAAAAATTTTGACAACTTAAACAGAAAAAGATAATTTAGTTTAAGCATACATGAAAATATAAAATCATAAAATAACAAAACATGTAAATGAATCAAGAGCATCGTTTCCTATAAAAACACAAGAGACGAATTTTGAAATACGCGATTTGGGGGGTATATTATCTTTTGTATACATGTAATTATTAATTCGCTTCACTACCAAAATGTGAAATAAAACATCCTTACAATAGAAGAATAATAGATGACATAGATACATCTACCTGAGACATTTATCCATTTAGTAAGTTAATTCAAAATTACAAAAGGTGTATTACCTTGATTGTTAAAAGTGTCATTAGTACACGATTGTAAAGATACGGGTGGTAAAATACCCGTATGTAGAAAAAATACGGATTGTGATAACGTATCAAACATTGAAATTTATAGATAAAATAAAATTCAAAATAAGATTGTCTTATGTTATACTGGAATTAGATTTAAGTACATTTAGTTTTTTTTTTAAATGAGAATAAAAAATGACAAGGTAAAGTTCAAGGTGCAGTATTTTTTTCGAATTAAAAAGACGCAGACTCCCCTATGACACCGTCCTAGACTGTCAACTGAAATATTTTGAAATGTTTTGATTATTGTATTTAAACTTAAAACACAAACAAATCACTTTCGTTATTTACTTAAGTATTAGCCACAAAATGAATTTACACTTTAGGAAAATCTTCAAAATACATGTACATAGAAGACATCATGATAAGTACTATATCAAACATCATGATACGCAATATATAAAACAGCATCGAACGGTAAGATTTTAATATACATTTTATTTACTAGATATTTTCTAATCTTGGTTTAATTTTAAAAAGTCCTCGAAAAGTCAACAATTCAAAGTCAATTTGATAAGAGGTGTGAATTTGAATGTCATCATTTGGACTCCAAGCAATTTATCACGGACACATACTCAAAATGTCGCAGACCTTTTAAAACACTCCTTGACTTTATTTCTTTAAGGAGTAGTGCTCTGCAGTCGCGTGCTTTTGATTTAAAAATCAAAATCTTATCGCACGTGCCATTTAGCCTTGCACAGTAAGACCAACGTGCCTTACAAAAAATGTAACTCAAGTCTTATTTGCAAAACGGAATAAGTTTATTTACTACCCATGATTCTTTATCTGAGGGTACCATAATTGAATGGGGCTTCTTCATTTCTATATTATATAAAGATATATAGGTATGTCAGGAATCTGATGTTCAGTAGTTGTCGTTTGCTGGTGTGGTTCATAAGTGTTTCTCGTTTTTATATAGATTAGCCCGTTGATTTTCCCGTTTGGATGGTTTTACACTAGTAATTTTTGGGGCCTTTATAGCTTGCTGTTCGGTGTGAGCCTAAGCTCCGTGTTGAATTGAAGACCGTATCTTGACCTATAATGGTTTACTTTTATGAATTTTGACTTGGATAGAGAGTTGTCTCATTGTCACTCATACCACATCTTCCTATATCTATTTTACTATGTCTTTAAAAATAACGTTTATACTGTTAAATTCTCGTAAAACTTATTCGAAATAGATTTTGTTTGTTATAAGACGTTTTTTTCTGTCTGTACATATAGTTCATTTCTGTAATCTGTATTGTACATGTACATAACTGTTGAATTTTCCACAGTCTTTTGCTATACTTTGCACCCAATTTCTGTTCGTCATATAATTTGCTATTTTTCTCTTTTCAATTGTTTAAATTTGTGCTATTATTTTATATTCTGTAAACTCCATTCAAACCCCTTTTCTATACAAAAGTTACTAGTATATATATATAGTTGCATTGTACAATAGAGAAACACATATGATTACAGACCAACTGCAGGTACGAAGTTGAAAACAAAATCTTCAAAAAACCTTCATATAGGGAGATGTTCCCCCCTTCACCTCATCTGCAGTATGAATTTTCCAGCCGGTTTTCGCTCGACACACTTTGCTTAACCCACCTCTTTAATTGTTTCCTCACTAAATATGCATGCCATCTTTGTAACTGGATGTTAAGCAAATAACGATCATTCAATCATTGTATTCTTTAAACTGGTCAAGGAAAAACATAATATTTATCATCTGATATGGAATAATGGGGTCATCTCTTTGATAGCAGTTACTGGTTGGTTGTTGTTTATTGCGACGTTAGCCCTTAAAAAGTATAGTTTTAATGTGAGATTATATACATATCATATTTGACATGGTTTACCCAAAAAGCTACTAATTTTAACTAACAATAGTCGTACCCAAAAAATATTTCTTTCTTATCAATCCTTTTCATAAGACACTTCGTAGCAAGAATAAATTGTGTCGGCAATGCTACTGTCTCATGTCTGTGTTAAGGAAATTTGCTTTTGCCATACTGAATATATACTATTTCTGTACTTAGTAATACAAACTACTAGTTTTAATTGTTTACTATCATGTGATGTTGGGTTACCATCTTGTTGATAGTTACTTAATAAATCTTTCATTGACTTCTTTCATGTACACCTTTTAATAATCAATCAGAATCAAACAGTTCACCCACAATCCCTCCCACTCTAATTTCCGGGGCGTCAGTTGTCAAGTATAAGCGACATTATGATAAACTTTTCATGGCTACTAGTATATTAAGGGTGGACTATAAAATTAACGTGTTATACTTATCACACTTTCACTAACATACATCGTACTTGTATAGTTATAGTAGTCATGAAACTGGTAAATATTTATTTCCAAACAATCTTTACGATACACTGAAAGTACTTTACTAGTATCTAGATTTAATTTGGATTCAAATTCGTGGTTCGTGCATTTTAAAAATTGATATGTTTTATGGGTTTTGATTTCGATTTAAGAAAAGGAAATCATGAATTAGATCAAGTTTAAAAATGCTATTGAAAATTCACGTTTTAAAGTCAGTCTGAACAAGTCTCTGTTCGGTATGAGCCACGGTTTTGTGTTGAAGACCGTACTTTGACGTATAAAGGTTTACTTTCATAAATTGTGACTTAGATGGAGAGTTGTGTCATTGGCACTCATACCGCATCTTTTTAAATCTATTATCTGTAATGCATTGATCTTTCACTGACAGATTCGTAGAATATCTTTTAAGCTTGGGCAATCATTTCAAATCAACGACTGTATCTAACTAACTACGATGTGTATATCTCTTATTCCATTTCCCAGTTTTTCTATACTTCTGGTTCTTCTTGGTTATATTTGTTTTTGTAATTATATTAAGTAAAGTGCTTTGCCTGAAATGAATTTTAGTGTACAGTCTTTTGACATTCACTCTAGTTCTATTTGGATCGACAATAAAAGTTGTAAATCAGTTTAATCTCGACACTCTGTCCATAAATAAATATGTACGCAAGGGGAACCATTTCAGTGACTTTCGTTACTAGGTATATTCAGACATTGTAGTACATGTATTATATTGAATCGATCTTTCTTCCATGGTTTATCTTGATGATTTTTGTCTAGAAAATTGTCGTCAGAGGTCGATCTTTAACAGTGTCAGTTCACATATTTTCTCGCCTCGATAGCAACTTAGAGTCCACACAGATTTAATTTAGGATAGGCGTTTGTTCATTGTGAAGACTGTTAGTTGAACTCTAAATTTTCCATCTAGAACGAAATTCAGTAAACGTCATAATTTCTGTTAACTTTGCGTATTGAGTAGTTGTCTTGATAAATTTCATGTTTCTTTCAGAATGAAAATATTTACCGAGGCTTATTACGAGGACTGTTACATCCACTTGGCATACCAGACAAAAGTCCAGGACTAAGACCTGGAGATTTAATTGATCATTTAAGAGAGGTAGATATGTTGAACATTCTTATGACGTAGATTTTATCTAATTATAACTTGTAAACGTCACAAATGTGTTTGAATTAAATGGGCGATGTTTCGTTAAATGCTTCCTTAGATTTAAATGACTTCCGAATATTTATACAAAGATAAATTTATAGCTAGGGAGTTTATTATTATATCATCATATGGAATGTTATTCAAAAGACCTTGATGAGGTCAATCGCATATATAACCCGACCTTGTGTAGGGCAGAAACGATTACACTATAAATATTAGTTGACTATTTAGTTATGATCTAGTTATGTTATGATTTTGAAAACTACATTTTTCTGCAAAATAAATGGTTGTCTTTTTAAGAATTGGGACTTTAATTATTACTGTGTATTGATCTTTTGATGTCATTTATTTCATTTTTTTTTATATTTTCTGTCCATCATTCTTCATTCTTAATATTTAAGCACCCTATTACTAGTATTATGTATTCTTTATTTTTAGCCTGTTTTTTTTTAATCTGTTTACGTTTTTATCCCTTTATTTTGCGCTTTTGGTCGCAACTCTCTACTTCGCAAACCCTCATGATGATGGAATTATAAAACAAATTTTAATTATGACTCACTTCACCCTAATATTGTTTTAAATAATTTGATAGATAAGAAAGTCCATATTTTCTTTCTTTCTGATTTTGATAATGTTAATATATTCTTTTGGATATATTTAGATATTTGAAGTAGACAGAGATGAACACGAATATTTCATTAGAGAGGAACTTGTTCACAGGGTACGTTAATATTGCATACATAAATACAAATATTACTTTTTTATACATTGCACACATATAAATACACAAAAAATGTACTGCCTATGTATGTATGTAAATTTCAAAAAAAGTTATTTAGTTTATACTACATAAGGCTGCTTGTACCAAGTCCGAAATATGACAGTTGTTTTCAATACTTTTGATATTTTTGAACTTTTCATTTTGCCATTTCATAAGAGACATTCTGTATTGAATTATCCTTGAAGTTCGGTATTTTTGTTATTTCACTTTTTATTTCTCGAAACTGTATATCAGAAAACAGTATGCTAATACTTTATTAGAAACCGTGAACATACCTACATCATTTATACAAAGAATAATTATTGATATTGTTTTACAGCCAAAGCACGTCCAAGTAAAAGTGTCTATTATTGAAGGACAAGGCCTGGCGTGGTCAGGTGAAAAGAAAGGTATAAACTATGCATCTTTTTGAAATATGTCATCCATATTATTCTCGCATGCTATTTATTTTCGATAAAGGAAAAAAAGACGAACATAGGTGCCTACGAATATGTAAAACTATGATCTTTCATTTTAAACTACATCTATATCATTACAATACAATGCTTAGAAATTCTTTAAGAACAATTTTATATTAAATATTTATTTTATACACATTAAAAGTTCAATTACGCTGTATTGATTGCATTAACAAAATCTAGTGAACCTGTGTTGTTCAGAAATAACCTTATTCAGTGACCAAAAGTTTTGAAAGCTACTAATATAAACATTAATTTTGATAGCACAAATAAAATAGTTTGGACCATTATGGGTACACAAAACTAATATTAATGATCACAGGCTTATAATTAAAAACGATATGCAAACATTTCGTCTATATCATTATCGCTTTAAAATTAAAATAGGTGAAAAGCGAAATCAATACCAATTTATCCTGAACTCTCAGTGTACAAACCATATATTTTGCAAACTTGTGTCTCTTACAGGAGATTTTTACTGTCTAGCAAGAATTGTTCATCATGGAAAGAAATCACCAAAAATATCACCAAAAAATTCGCCAAAGTTATCACCTAGGATGACTCATTCTTCTGGCTCATTTGATGAAGCAGATATCTCTAAAACATTAACTGTAAAGAATTGTTCGAATCCACAGTGGAATGAAGAATTCAGTCTGTAAGTGATTCAAATGTTGTTTATTTGTCTTTTTTCTTGGACATAATTTCACACATGTATCTTTCACAAGTCCGATCGACGCTAAAATGACTTTACTGCCTATTGATGAACTATCATTCGTGATACTGATGTTAATGCACTAGATGCACATTTCGACAATTTATGTCGCTCCAATGATGGTCGAGGCCAGTATGTTTGAAACCAAAAGAATAAATGAAACTTTGAACTGCAAATCAAATCAAAATGGACCTAACGTATAGCGAATTCCGAACAAAGATACGTGTTTAACCTTTGAAATACTTTCAAGATAGATTAACGCAACAGTAGTTTCCTGATGTTAAATCTCAACGTATTTTAGTGAAAATCGGTAAATACAGGTATCAAAATGAAAAATAAAATATTTTTATACACTCTAGTCAACACTGTTTTCTTTTTCTTAATATATTCAACATTAATCAAATTTTTTTTCTCAGAAATATAGATAATTTCTTTACTGATGAAATAAAGATTTATATCCGTGACCAAACTGTGGAACAAGAAGCTTTGGGACACCACGTTGATAGACATCATCATGAGCATAAATTTAAAAGGTAACTATGATGAGTTTATTTACACTCCTTCTCCGAAATAAAAATGGTCAGTATGAAGGTTGAGATCCATTGAACTGAAACGGAAATTTGATCTGAACACGCTCTGAAACAGCTGAAAGAAAATACAGATTTCAAGGAACTTTAAAGATCTTGTTTTGCTTGCTGGAAATTAAGTATTGTACGAACTCATATGTAGTCAATCTTGTTCTACTAAGTCTTTTAAAATCGGTGTAGACAGAATACCGAATATAATATTAGATAACTGAATTCCTATCTTTTAACTACGTAACTATGTACTTAAAAATCTTGTCATTGACCCCGAAGTGTAAATTTAAGAAACCAGTTTCGTGTTATTCTTTCGTTAAAATCTCGTGAACTAAATTTTCAGTTTGCTTCGTATGATATGGCATTCTAGTGAACATGACAAATCGAAATGTGGATGCTTTGGAATGGTATCAATAAATGTCAAGGTAAGGTCATATATATTTGGGTAACTTTAGAATTTTATCCATTAAACTCAAGATTATGCGATCTATATATATACATTAGGTTTTTTTAGAATTTTTAGAATTGTATTCATTTAACTAAGTATTAGTTCATACATTTGGGATAGTGTGAAATGGCATCCATAAATGTGAACTAGGTCATAAATAGTCGAAATGATTAATAATGGTAATCAAAGATGTCAAGGTTTATGATAAATATTTGAGAGTCTACATAAGACTCATCAGTGACGCTCATCTCAATAAAGTTATAAAGCCAAACAGGTATGAAGTTGAAAAGCATTTAGGATCCAAAATTCCCAAAAGTTGTGCAAATGAGGCTAAGGTAATCTATGCCTCGGATAAGAAAATCCTTAGTTTTTCGAAAAAATTCAAAGTTTTGTTAACAGGAAATTTATGAAACAGATAACGGGAACCACCAACAAAATACTGGACATAGCATCAACATCTGACCTCATTACAAATGAGACGTACATAACGAATAATACATTATCCTAATAACATGACAATAGTGTAACACACTGATAATTTAACTGAAAACAAATGTATCAGTACTTCCGAAATCCAAGGTGAATTTAAAAAGAGGCAGAACATGAAACGTTATCAATCAATGGAAAGAGTGGAAGCAACTGACATATTTCTGACTTGATACCTCCCCCGAGCTTGATACATGCATTTATCAAGTTTTATAGCTAGCTAAACCACCCGTTGTTTAAGTTTGGTTTATTAATGAAGTTGAGTGAGCAACTCAAGTAGATATAATAGAATAATTTAATATCTACATTTGTGTACACATTAATCACAACTGACAAAAACATTCACACAAGCATGCAAATAAATGTAACAAAAACGTCAACATGAAAGGCATAAATAGCAATATCTGAACATGCTATTAAATATAAAAACAAACACAAAAGAACAAAACACAAATATACATTTCGAGTGTCCTTAATGAATGTTGAACAAGTACCAGAAATTGATATGTTTGTCACAGTTTTATATACATTTTTGTAATTACTCGCCAAAATTCAATACTAATAAAAAGGAATCAGCGTATATACATAAAATGTATGTTATGTGAATTCGTGGAGCAATTACTACATAAGTAAGCCGCCTTCCATAACCAATAGCAACAAGAAACATATAATATGCACATTGATATTTTTCTGTTAAATTTCGTATCAAAATAATATTTGAGATATTGATGCATTTTTAGGATGTGGTTGCACAAGGAGTTGATAAATGGTTTGACGTGACAGAATGTGGAAATAAAAATGTTGTTGTTGCCAAATGTCGTATTAAGATCAATCTTTGTCATAGACAGGTAAGTAGTTTTTACTTATGATAGTAAACATGGAAAATTAATCTTGAAAAATGATAATGTTTTGACATTCAATTTGAAAAAAAACCCACACCTTCTAACGTGCAAGATGACCAATGACAAGCTGTGTGTGTTTTATATAATAAATATTGGAAACTTTCAGGTAGATATCAAGATATAAAAACCGTAGTTAAATAAAAAAAAAAAAAAAAAAAAAAAAAAAAAGAATCTACGACTGTGAAAAGTAACACGACAAAAAAAAAACATCAGCATCTCCCGTTTCGACTTTGAATATAAGTTAAATGCGCTTATGTCAATTCCAAATACTTATTTTAACATTCGTTTCTACCAATAATTCTCTGAAAGTTTCAACAAATTGAAGACATAAACAAACTGGAATTATTATTTTTTAGGATGATATTATGAGCGAAGAGTATTTTTCTATCGACGACTACTACCAAGCTGCCCAACAAGTCTACAGTTACGCTGCTAAAAGATGTTTGGTAAGAATCTGTAATACAATTTTCTGAAATGATCATTAAATGTTTTTAAGTTACCATGTATATTTTATCAGCTGCCGAATGATTTCAAACCAGAAACTCACTTCTTATGTACTGTATATTATGTCATAAAGGTACACTTACCTTTGTTCCGTTATTCATATTTTTATATGCAATTGACAACTTCAACAACCTTTTGTATAATAATCTTTTTATGCTATTTCAGTTTCCAGGCATAGGTATTCATTTTTGAAAAATTGTTTCGACTATTTGCTTTTTAATTGTTTTTAATGTCATTTTCTTTGATGTCTATGTTGATTTTGCATTGTGATTGTGTTGATTCAAGAGTAACGATAAGTTTTATGTAGTCGAAAAGCATGCATGACGTATCAATTGTAATCGTAGATGAGTTTGTTCCACTGATTTAATTATTCGGATATTTCATATTTATAGCAAGATGACATGCCAATGGAAGCAAAGATACAACCACAGGATAGAAGAGTACTAAATACATTTGCATCATCTCATCAGATATCAGATCTGTCTCAAGCTATTATGTAAGCATTTTTGTTGTTTATTTCCAGAATAAAAGGATACTTTATATTACAAATCTTTGTTAAACATGTATAAAGATATTAAAAGATGTGTCTGAGTGTCAATGAGACAAATCTCCATCCAAGTCACAATTTATAAAAGAGGAGTGAAAAATACCAGAGGGGCAGTCAAACTCCTAGATCAAAAATAAACAGACAACGCCATGGCTAAAAATAAAAAAAGACAAACAATAGTACACACGACACAACATAAATATCTAAAGACTAAGCAACACGAACCCCCCTCAAAAATTGGGGGTGATCTCCACATGTGGCACCAGTAGCTTTGCTCATCTTACTACAAACCCGGTCATAGTTTCAACTATATTATGTTGTTTATTCATTATTATATTTAAGCATATTTAAATTTTCTTCATAAATTAAAAATATGTTATTTGGTGTTATTTCTTTCAGTCATGTGATCATTTTGTTAGAATGGACAACTGAAAATGACAATTTGAGTCATACACAACATGCTCTTGTAAAACATATACAAGAATTACAAATGACCTGGGTCACGAAGCAGTTCAACATATCAACAGCAGCACAAAAGATGCCATTAACAGATGCTGAGGTACTTTTATGATTTTATTTTTTAACCTTTCCTGGTTCAAAACAGTGATAATTATTTCGATTTATGATTTAAAAAAAATTGATCTGGATAAATGAATTGGTATAACAGAGTTTAACAGAATTATGTCTTAATGTTATATTTAACATTGCCATAAAAGTTGGAGGTTTGGCATGCCACAAAACCAGGTTCAACCCACCATTTTTTTTCCTTTAAATGTCCTGCACCAAGTCATGATATGGCCATTGTTATATTATAGTTCGTTTCTGTGTGTGTTTTATTTTAATGTTGTATTTCTGTTGTGTCGTAGTTCTCCTCTTATATTTGATGTGTTTCCCCCAGTTGTAGTTTGTAACCAGAATTTGTTTTTTTCTCAATCGATTGATAAATTTCGAACAGCGGTATACTACTGTAGCCTTTATGTATCATATTTGACTTAGAAACTGATGTCAAAATACGTGTACTTCATCACTAGTTGTATAAATCTATTCTATCTACAGATAGGTTGGTATAGAAAAGCAGCAGCTGGTTACATAAAGTGTATCAGTGATCATTTAGAAGAACTACCAGAACTCTTCCCACCTTCTGTTGACAATGTCAACCTACTTAAAGCAAAGTTAGGGTAAGTATAACATGAAAACTGTTTTATGTATTTCATTAAACGATCCAAGTAAACTGTTGACACTTTTTTTGCAATTATCAATTTTCTTTGTAAAATCGAAAAGTCTTTCACACTGAAACAAGAGATAAAATATCCTTATCAACATATATGTATATATAGTAGGGTAATGAATGATTTCTTAAAAAAAGAATACAACACTATGGTAATAACATCTCCAATTTAACGTGGTTCTGAGGTACATGTTATCAAAACTCAAAACACACTAAGTGCTAGGCTTAATGACGTGAAATAAATCTTTCTTGGTTAATACAATGATTAAAATTAACGTTAATTAATGTGACATATGATTACGGATTTTCTGTTTTGAATTTTCCTCAGAGTTATGTAGCTTTTTTTATTTTACTTTGTAGGTTTTCAAATCTTAATGTAACTTATTCATTGTAGTGTGACAGTACAGTTGTTAGAATTGGATTTATGGGAATCAAAGAGTTCTCCACATAAAGATTTAGCACATTTACTTCTGCATAAACTTCAGGTAAGGACCATTGTATTTTAATAACCACACATTGATTTCTCAGGAATGACTGTACCAAGTCCATAATATGATAGTTGATTTCCATTCGTATGATGTGTTTGAGTTTTGACATTGCTATTGCCATTTGATAAAGGCCGTTTCATATTTCACTTTTTCTTTGCATGCATTTGTTTGTATGTATTTTTGTTTATCTTTTGTACATTAGGGAATCTAAAATACATATATTATTATCATACCAATGTGCTCATGTTTAGAATCAATTCAGCAAATGTGTCCATGATGTTTTCAGGATTGAAAAGTATTACAATTTTAGATATGCTCTTATAATGTTTATGCACGAGCTTAAACGGTATTCTAATTGTAAATGATTAAACGTGAAAGATTTTCTATCATTGCCAAAACATGTTTGCATATCGAAATTGCAATGTTTAACAGAATAAGTTATGTAATAATTATCAATTTAAATTTTGTAGAGTGATGTTGACACCTATACCCACGACAAAGTAGAAACCATATCTATGCATGACTTGGTAAAGGACCCGGTAATTCCTGAATTAAATATTCTCGGAGAAATAGTTGATAATTTGTCATCACATTGCTACCCGATGGGAGTTGTAAGAACCTTTTACAACTCCATAGGCATCAACTATTACCGAATAGTATCCTTATCAGCTGAAAAAAACGTGAGTTGCTTGCTTTAAAATTCAAACATATTCGTGTACAGTTTTATTTCGGTCACAGATCTTAATAACTTTTGAAATAATTATTTAGATCATGTGTTTTTATAGGTTTTTTTTAATTTTTTTTAGGTCTTTATAGCTTGGTGGGTTATGTGATCTCTTGTGCTGTGTGGTTTATTGCTCATTTCTGTTGTCTTTTCATATATTTCTGTTTTCAAGTAAATATTCCTCAGCCTCGAAATAAAACGTATAACATTTATCTGAATACTGGTGGTGGTTGATCCATTGTGTACATTTACAATACCAAGACAAATGACGATATTTGTTCATTAATTTTTTTCTATTTATCGACGATGCCTCATTTTCAATTGTTACATTTCGATTGAGTGGCCATTCGTATGATAAATTCTGCATGCATATCAACAGAAGCTTTCCCAGTCGATTTTACCGGTCTTGCTAAACCTAATGTTTCTGATGCAATGATAGCTACAAAATTCGTTATTATGTATTTTGTTTTAACATTTTACAGATAAGTACAAAGACCAGAGAACTGATGATTGAGTTGGACAAATACCAAAGAAGATATCACAAGTTTTCAGTTAACATAACCGAAAGCAGCAAGCTCGCTCTTAGAATCTACTTCCTTGTGAGAAAGTTTTATAACATAACACGGGATAATATCAGTAGGAGGTATGTGATATTTCTTATATATGTTTTTATAATATTTTGATACCTTTAATACGTTGACGATTGTATCAAATACAGAAACAAAACAACAGGAAAGACGTTGGTGTCATTAGAAAGTCAAAGCTATTTTGTCAAGTTCAGAGAAAATACCACAATTTTTTTTTTATAAAACTATATTTATATAACCTTCATAAAACATTATAAAAACTGAAATTACCTTCATTAATTTTGAAATGTAGTAGGGTGTTATTGTTGTTAGTTTTTCGTTACACTTCAGTGTTTCTAATGTTTCGTTGTTTTCCTCTTATAGTTGATTTGTTTCCCTCGGATTTAGTTTGTTACCAGGATTTGTTTTCTCTCAATCCATTTATGACTTTTGAACAGTGATATACTACTGTTGCCTTTATTAACGCTTGCATTTCAATTTGAATATCATCTCTTGCATGAGTTTTGAATATCGTGGATAAGTGTTTTAAATTTGATATGAAGCTTGATAATTCAAACTTTCTCAATTCACTTTCACATGGTTTTAATTAGAAATTATAATCTATTTTAATTGTATTTCAATGTGATTTCAGAGACGTTTTCAGACTAGCAATATCAAACTATCAACAATGGTTTCAAGAGACCCTTGTTTTCTGGATTCAGACATTTAGAACAGAGTGTATGACTCGGATAGAAAAGGCGTTGGAGATAGATAAGGATGTAAGATTATACTCAAACTATTTTATTCTCTGCTTCCCTTCTGAAATATTACAGGAAAAAAGAACAAACAACATTACAACACAACAATTTCCTCAAAATAATATTTTAATTCATCAGTTGCTAGGCTGGAAATACAATTCCGTAAGTAAGGTAATTACAATATTTACCATATTGTATAGCTTACAGATAAACAAATTCACATTTCTTTAAGGATGACGTTCATTTTTGTTATGGCTAATATGAATATAAAGTTAACTATTATTAAGCAACTCGTTTTGAAATTCTTCATTAGTTTTCAAATTTAAACATTAATCTACTTTAATTTCATATTACTTTATCTATAAAGCAATTAAAAACATCTCATGATTTATTTCTCTTTTTCTGTTGATAGGTTGTTCTTGTAACATCACGGTGTAAATTTTCAAATTCCTCTGTGGATGTTCTTGCCTGTTTTGCAAAGGTAAGACTATTTATATCAATTGATAAACAATGTTCATTTTTATAAAATACAGGATTAAGTAGATTTCAAAGGTAATTCTTAAAAAGTCATAAAATTGCAATATTTAATTCGTGAAACTTTTGTCGACATTTTTATCACAAGTATTTTGTCATCACCATTTTTTTTTATATGGTACATTGTGTCATATAAGTAAAGAAATTGTGAGGTTTGATAACTGTTAATAATACATGTATCTAGAACTGCTCTTTTTAATAGTAACCAATGTATTTCTAGATAACAGAAGAATGGAAGGCTATTGATTTCCATGATCCTGACTCATCGTTAATGGGTGTCACAAAAATAACTGATGTAAGTTGTTACTCTTTATTTGTCTTCCGTTAGTGTTTATACTCAAGAAGTTGACAGTTGTGTTTCAGTCGGCTGATACATGTATGGTCGATATAGCTTTTTTCCTTTTTTGTGGGCTTCCATCTTTTTGAAATCACTTGGGAGTTCGGTTATTTCAATTTTTCCATGACATTTTAATTAAATATCAATGTCAATCGCTTTTGACTTGAGCATTACTGATAAGTCCTAAGAGGACAAAACGCCCGTATGGTAGTTTTATTGGCATACTTAAGTATACAAATTTTCTCTTCATACAGAAAGGGAAAGGACTTTTTGTAGTGGAACTTGTCACCTTTGTTTTTAATAAACACGAATATAAACGTATGTCAGCAAAATAATCTTTAAAACAACAGACTGGCTTCTCGCAAGCAACCCCTCCTTAACCATCCTGTGTATCAGTATAACCTTGTATTTTCAGTTAATTTGTGATGGTGCAAGACTGTATGTGCAGAAGATACAAAACATTTTGGAGAGGAATTGTTATTACGATGATGAAGAAAAAACATTTAATGTCACTGACAGGGTAAGTTCTATCAAATGACGTCACAATGAAAATTTTGTTTTATGTATACTCTAAGCGATAAAGAAAATAAGATTGTTTTAGTAAGACCTTTTGTAAATTGCAATAAGCAATATTCTTCTTTATTTGGAGTTTAAACCTGATTGAATAGAGAGTCCCGGTGAGTATGTTGTAGATAAAATGCTCGTCTGGCATGCAAAATACGATGACCCTGGTTTCTTTTTTTTTTTTGAGAATGTGAGTTTTTCACGTACATCGCTTTTTTAAACAGTATCGCATTTCAAAATGGCGATCATTTTAGGCATGGTTTTTGTAAAAACAAGAATGTGTCCAAAGTACAGGGATGCCCCACTCGCGTTATCATTTTCTATGTTCAATGGACCGTAAAATTGGGTAAAAAATCTTATTTGGCCTTAAAAGTAAAAAGATCAACCAAAAGGAAACATGTGTACTAAGTTTCAAGTTGATTGGACTTAAACTTCATCGAAAACTACCTAAACCAAAAACTTGAACCTGAAACTCACACTTTTAATTTCTATGTTCAGTGGACCATGAAAATGGGGTCAAAAATTTAATTTTGTTTTAAAATAAGAAAGATCATATCATAAGGAACATGTGTACAAAGTTTCAAGTTGATTGGACTTCAGCT
Source organism: Mytilus galloprovincialis (assembly GCA_037788925.1). Classification (NCBI taxonomy): domain Eukaryota; kingdom Metazoa; phylum Mollusca; class Bivalvia; order Mytilida; family Mytilidae; genus Mytilus; species Mytilus galloprovincialis. Next base: position 2,668,516 of record CM075332.1, read on the forward strand.
TCATCAAAAACTACCTTGACCAAAAACTTTAACCTGAAGTGGGACGAACGGACGGACGGACGAACGGACGGACGAACAGACGGACGAACAGACGGACGAACAAACGGAAACGCACAGACCAGACAGCATAAGCCCCTCTACTATCGTAGGTGGGCCATAAAAAAGAGGCAAATGATACCAAAGGAACATTTAAACTCATAGGTCAAAGTTTGTAAATAGTAGAGAGATGTCTATTTCTTTCTGAATTTCTTTCTGTTGAGTTAGTGTTGCAGGATTCTCTATAGGATGTTTCCATTGTCAAATCTATTAGAACTTTTAAAACAATTACACATACTAATAAACATTGTTATGTTTCATTTGTTGAGTTATCTGTTTTAGCTCTGCATAACACTCAACAATATAGAACACGTTCGTCAATACTTGAATGAACTTCCACAATTATTGGAATGGGAAACTGTGGTATCAAGAATCTCTTCAACACACGAGAACGATCGTATAGGAACACAAGCTCACTCGACTCTTACACGACTTCTTAGTACCACAAACAAGGAGATAATTATGAAAAGTTCCCTGTTACTGACGCAGATTACGGAGAAAATGAAAGTAGACATGGCCGCTTATATGGATATATTTACAAGAAAGAGACCAGAAAAGGCATCGGTAAGTTTATAAATCATTCATTTCAAAATATTCTACGTTATACATAAAATATAATTTTGCAGATATGATAAATACATACAATGAACCTTAATTTTGTAATAAAACTAAGCAAGGTGTCATACAAATCATACTTTGAAAAAACATTATAGGATTAAACACATTTTTTATAGAGGTTATTGATGTGTAAACCGGGGCGATTAACTCACAAACTGAATAAAAGTCCGAAGGACTTTTATGTTAAGTTTGTGAGTAGGAGCCCCGGTTTACACATCAATAACCTCTAGAAAAAATGTGTTTAATTCTTATAATTCTTCAGCCAAACATTTCTGATGTTTAAGGAACATTTTTTGTTTGATGTCTACGATATTTACCATCAAATACACACTGGCATGTCGTAACTAAGGAGTACGCCGCCATCTTGACTTTCTAAATACCATACATGACCGATAAATGCAACAGAATCTAAAATGATATAGCACCTACCTCAAAAACTTCATTTTTATTAGTTATTTTCCGAATTTGAAGCGTACGAGTAACGAAATAATCTTTCGTTTGAAAGTTTTCCTTCGTATGACGTCGTATTTTTCCATGACGTAAATTCGCCAAATCATTCGTGAAATTTCCCGGAATTTTATATGAATTTAAATTTTATGTACATTTTTAAAGTTTTAAGGCATTTTTTTCTTTTATGTTTTATATGCATTAAAATAGAAACAAGTAAACTTTTATGCTTTGGTTTTCAATCTCAATTTGCTGAAAATCCCAGGATCCCTGCATGTATGTGTATTGCGCATGAATATATCACAGTGAAGTTTATGAAAGTAGTTTTGAAAACATGGTTTATTGAAGTGTAAACCAAAGGAAAAATATGGAATTGACCAATCCCGTTCAAGTATTTATAGATATGCAAATCATATAAGAATTATTATTTAATGTCTTATTTCTGCAGTTACAGCAATTGGAGTTTTTAAAACTGATTATGATAATTATATATATTCATTTGTCAAGTTGTCTTTGAAACAAACACAAAATGTTCTAATGCCAACCTTTTATTGTAACAGTTTTATTTGTTTTCTTCAGTCGGTTGACAAACTAATTGGGTACATGTCAGTTAATCTAAAGACCCTGCATGACAAAATGATGACACCAACATATTACAGGATGATAGAACATCTGTGGCCAACCATGGTTACTCTGTTAGACCAAAAAATGCTGTCTGGGGTATGTTTTCCTTATCATTGTAGTTTTGAATGGTAAACCGCAATGTAAACTATCTCACTATCTACTTCTTGCATTTTCAATTCATCTCTTCTTATGAGATTTTTATGTACGTTCTGGTTCCTTTTTAATATTTGGTTATGTTAAAGAAGGTAAAGTTAGTAACCTCCTTGGTGTCATGAATAAGTAATAATTGCACCTAACTCATTTAACTAGAGTGATAGTTAGAAATGAATGCAAGGGCAAATTTTTCTAATGATATCTCATAAAAAAATTATGAAGAATGATATCATTTGACACACTATACGTAGATTTCTGGTATGATTTAATTTAAAAACAAAATTTATTCACTTTGGTTTTTTTCTATTATACAGTACATTTGTAATTTTCTTTTGTAGGAAAGACCGGAGTACTATTATCAGATGAAACAAGTAAGTCTTTCATTGTTTAGTCTTATATAAGATATGTTGTTTAGGATGCTTAATATATATGTCACGTCCATAGCGGAGAATCCACATATACCAATTTTAAAGTCTTTGGTTTGACCCGTCTAGGGTAAGAACCCATCGTAGGCGAACAAGCTACCACATGACATCCGAGACGGTAATTCAATAACGATTAAGATGGTATATATTATTTGATAAGAAAGAATAATTAACGAATAACGAAACAAGTGCGTATCGCAGAGCAACTATGTTGCTGTTATAGACGATTATAGTATTGTCAGTTATAGCTAAGATCACTCATTGTACTCGAATTTTGGTATTTTGAAATTAATTGAGATACCGATAGTCCCCGGATTTAACCAATAATTAAATGAACTTGTAAACGTTCCAGGTCAGTATGTTAAAATTGTTGTTTTATTTCGAGGCAGCCAGTTTTTATTAGTGGCGGAAACCATCATCCCTAGATAGTAAAACTGACAATCCTAGTAAAGAATGTAAGATTGAAGACAGGTGAACACGCACGAAAGGATTCGAACTCACAACCTCAGTGTTGACTGGCTAGCGATTGCAGTAGTAACTACCTCGCCAACGAAGCCTATGTTGTTTTAAAAGATGCGTCACTATTCGAATATTGAAACATTAGACATTTTATTGACCGTATGAATAAAGTAATATGTTGTTTTTCTTGTAATAAATGGAAAATGATAATTCAATTTATAAATAAGAGATAATCATAGTTAACATAATTAAATAATTCAGATAACAGCGAACGGCAATTAAATTTATTTCAGCATGTGAAAGCGTTGATATCTTATTTTGTACGAGGTGGACTTCTGGAAAGACAGGTCAACAACCCTGTTTTTGAAGCTCTGAAAACACGTCTAGACTACAATACTATGTCGACTGAAGATCTGTTGTTGGCTTACTACGACAATATAGCTGACGATATGGTAAGCATTAGTACATATTTTTGTTTAGGGGCCAGTACACAATTTGTTTAGGGGCCAACTGAAGCACGCCTCCAGGTACATGATTTTCTGGCTGTATCAAAGACCCATTGGTGGCCTTTGGCTGTTTGCTGCTCTTTGGTCGGGTTGTTGTCTCTTTGACACATTCTCCATTTCCATTCTCAAAATGTAAAAATTCCATATGATGTCAATTTTTTTATAAATAGAAATACTGGGTATATTTATGAACCAATTATCAATTTTTGTTTGCATGTAATATGTTACATGTTAAAGATTATATCACTGCAAAAGCTAGCAAACTGAATTTAGTTTCGGATAAGTTTTTGAATAATTGAACTGTTTTGTGTCATTGTAGGGTACACCACTGGAATACTTTGGGCATCTTGCATTGAAATTTGCTTACATTGAGGAGACAAGAGGCAATATTACAATATATGTCAAGGGTAGGTATAAAGCTTTAAAAATAAATTTCTTATCACTTCATGAAGTTATATAAAAGCAAATACTTTTTTCGGAATTTTACAATCATTACATTTAAACATAGTTATAGCTAGATACATACACGTATAAATTTCATCATCATGTAGATGTGTTTGGCACAGTGTTCTTTTCATATAAAGTATGGTTTGTTATTTTCTCATTGTTATATTTATTTTACAGTTATACGAGGATGTGATTTACCAGGCTTAGATGTTACTGGCCTAAGTGATCCCTATGTAATACTTAGTTTACATCCGTCAACAATGTTTGGTCATGTAAAGCCCCAGAGAACCAGAATCGTAGAACAAACATTGAATCCAGTCTTTAATACTTCATTTCAATTGTAAGTTTTCTATTATTGAATGTATTTATTTTAGTCGTTATCATTTATATATTTAAATGCTCTGATACACTTTTGAAGTTTTAAACAATATCACATGTTTCTCATGTTAAACAATATCACATGCTCTTCAACTTTGTACTTGTTTGGCTTTATAAATATTTTGATATGAGCGTCACTGATGAGTCTTATGTAGACGAAACGCGCGTCTGGCGTACTATAAATTATAATCCTGGTACCTTTGATAACTATAGTTTCCTTAGTTACATTACGCGATTCAATCAAACTATATGCATCAAAATAGTTTTATAACAGTTGAATCAATAAATTAATGATAAATAATCTTCATGTACATATGATAAATATTGATCAATGTTTGCAGTATCAATTGTCATTGTTAGTTTTGCATATATCAACAACTACAAATATTTGTTTATTTACAGCCCAAATGTTCCAAGAGATTACATTGATATCCAAGGAGCTGTGGTATTGTTGAGTGTATTTGATTATGACAAGATTGGGAATGATGACTTTGCTGGAGAAGTTTTGATTCGTCTCTCCTCTATTCCAAAAATATCAATGTCACAAACAGTTGACTCTGCATCTGTTGTGATGATGGCGCTACAACGACCATCTGCAAGTTTAGAAGGACCATTTCAAGTACGTTTATTTATTTATTTATTCCGATTTTGTTTTTCAAACATAAACATATAACAAAAATGGCAATTTATATCTGAACTAGATTTTATTAAATGATATACAACTATCTCATCGTTGTCATCAACTACATCTGAAAATCAAATCAAAATAATATCACATACAAGTAAAAGCCAAATTCGTCATTTGAATTCTGTAAAAAGGTTGTCTCATTGGCAATCATATCGCAACCCCTTTTCTTTAATATTTTAAATGTGCGACAACGAAATGCGTTTTCTAATGTGATAACACTGTAGATGTACAAAGACAAACACCTTTGTTCGAAAATTTGAGAAAGAACGAAAAAGAAAAGCAAATATTTTACACATTTCTAAAGCTTGCCGTTTCGTTGTCTTTTAGAATAAGAATACAGAGTGCCTCGAAGGCCATCGTAATTTAAATGAGGATATTCGAAAGATAATTGTATAGATTAGTGAAAGGCGAAAATGTATTGTTCATGTATTGCAAAGCATCAGCGAATTCGTTGGGAGAGAGTGATTTCTGTTCATGCAACAAAACCAATGCAAAATAGACAAAAACTAGTTTAAAATATGTCATTTATTTTTAGTCATTTGAATATTATTTAGAAATTTCAGGAGGAAACATTAGTGTTGCCATAATAATTTTTGTCATAATTTGTTAATTACTATTGAAATAAAATAACACTTTTCTGTTTAACATTTCCAGGTTCTTGTGGAACGTAAGTCTTGGGACAAAACGGCAAAAACATTTCTTGCAGACAGAAAAAGATATTTGGAACATCATCGTCCACGAACTGACAGACCGTCGAAATTAACGAATTTCTTTTCGTTTCTAACAGGAGATAAGACCTGAAAAAACTATTTGAATTTGATGAACTGATCAGCATTCCCATTGCTGTTAAAAATATAAAAATATGGTCACATGATTGTGTCTTTCCAATGATGCATCTGCATTTAAATGCATGAACTATAGTGATTAAACGCTTTCTTGAAAGAACAAAATTCAAGTATGTATGACTCAGGAAAATTTTAGATTTAAGTTGTGTCTCAAATACTAACACAGTGTACGTCTAGTCCCAGTATTGAAAAACATAAGCCAAGTGTATTCTTCATATTGCAATTGAAGAATATACACATTCAACTGATTCATTAAGGAATATGTTAGTTTGCTTCCTTTGTATTCATTATATCATGTTTATTACATTTTATGAATAAATTTGTCATGATTGATTTTGTGTTTATTAATAACTTATAACACAGCATTATGTTACATTTCAGTAGACAATACAGCTTGGTGTTTGTGTAAATGGTTAAAACATATATAAGCTTATTTTCTGGTACTATTCTGCTAAAGTGTCGAAAACGAATTGAATTATTAAAAATTTAAGAACAATTTGTAAAATTCTCCTTCTTAGATTAATTTTTATCGTGTGTCCTTTGTCTTCAGATTTTTTATCATGACTAGTGCGTTTTGCTCATTTGATTTTTTAATAGTTTTATATACAAAAAAAATATAATACAAAGAGGTCATTTACCCTGCTGCTTATATTCCTAGAATCAAATCCTCTGGTATTGTTCGACGACTGTATAATAGTATCATACGCATCTAGCCGTTTGTGAATGCTAACAAGGTATTAGAACTTACAAATGGATATAGTGATTCGTATATGTTGGAGGCTAGTACAAGGTCTTAACATGACACTTAACAAGGCCATCTTAATTCATCCAATGTTAAATACAGCTTGACGAAATGACACTCTGTAGTATTAGTACAGTAACAGTCGATTGAAATGAATTGAATTTTAAAGAGAGCTAAAAATTTCTACATTTGCAAGTTTTCAATATTACCAAGGTTCTCATAATCTGTTATTCACATCCTCAGATAGTTTTCGACAAACATAATAGAATTGGTTGAAAACAAACCGGACATACCTATATAATATATAGTTAATTGCCACATGTACCTCTGTTTGCTATTAATAAGAATGCAATGTGCATTGTTATTAAATGTAATATCAGTATTTAATTCAAATATAATCTTAAATCAATCCTAATTATATCTTACTTTTGAGATATAGTTTTGGTCATTCAAATGTGACGTCATTTGTGTGCCGTTTCAGAATTTCAAATACGACGTAAATTTTTGTGCCTTTTCACCCCTTCGTATGTGAAGTCACTTTTTTCACTTTTTGTGTTGAGGCCTTGACTAATAAGTAGGGTGTTTCTAGTTTTTGTGTTGGTCTTCGTAATGTATCCGAGTTTTGTTTTCTGTAATTTGTTAATACTTCAGTTTTATCATGTATATCTTTTATATTCATTTGATAAAATTTACTGTTTGCAAAAGCATAAATTGTTCTGAATAATAAGGATGTTCTTATCCCAACCAGAAAACCCTAGCCGTATTTGGCACAACCTTTTTGAACTTTTGATCCTCAGTGCTGTACAACTTTGTTCTTTTTTTCCTTTCGAACTTTTATATCTGGGCGCCATGGTTGAGTCTTGTGTAGACGAGGAGCATTTCTGACGTATTGAATTTTAAACCTGATGCCTTTTGTTAGTGTTTCTTTGTCTAATATGCTCTCCTATTTATGTGTACTGTAGTCCTGTAATATTATGTTGTCTTTTAATGTTATATATAACATTGCCATTAAAGTGCGAGGTTTGGCATGCCACAAAACCAGGTTCAACCCACCATTTTTTTTTCTTTTAAAATGTCCTGTACCAAGTCAGATATATGGCCATTGTTATATTATAGTTCGTTTCTGTGTGTGTTAACTTTTAACGTTGTGTTTCCGTTGTGTCGTTTGTTTTCTCTTATATTTGAGTGTGACGTGTCACGGTACTTTTCTATTCCAAATTCATGTATTTGGTTTTGATGTTATATTTGTTATTCTCATCGGATTTTGTCTAATGTTTAGTCCGTTTCTGTGCATGTTACATTTTAATGTTGTGTCGTTGTTCTCCTCTTATATTTAATGCCTTTCCCTCAGTTTAGTTTGTTACCCCGATTTTGTTTTAGTCCATAAATTTACGAGTTTTGAACAGCAGTATACTACTGTTGCCCCTATTTGCAAGCCCTTACAATGTACATGAACAAACACAGGTATTGGGGTTTCACATATGTCACCTAGAACTTTTTTTTCAATTGTATAAAATAGTCTTAACAAAACAGTTAAATTCACCTCAGGTAAAATTTGTTTTTGAAAAATGAACCCCTATAATATTAGTATAGTACAATTACACAGTTTAACAACTTAAATTGAAAAATACAAATGAATCCTTTCTATCATGCCAGAAACCATTATAATGGTGTATTATTGTACGTATTATTATGTACGTAATATAAACTCATGAAAAAATACCAGGCTTTACCATTCAGCCTCATACTCATCAATGTCAGCTGAATTCAAATCTGTTAGAAGTCCAAAAAAAGAAATAGGGTATTGAAAATCCAAAGTTCCAAAAATTATGTCAAAACAGACTCAAAAGGTCATCACTGCTTTGGGATAGAAGAATAATTCAACTATGAAAAACGGTAATTTGCAGATAACAGCAGTATCAACCATTGTTCGTGTCAGCACTGGAATTCTAACAACTGAGTTGGTGTTAATCTCATGGATAAAATATCTACATCAGTGGTGTCAACTAAGTGAAACAGATCAAAGATCACAGGCTAATAACAACCCACACTCAGTGATAACTTCCCAGCAGTCAAAGAAACTAATTAAACAATAAATTATTTGTTCAAGGTTATCTTATCAGGTGTAATACCACCAAATCATGGTACGTCACATCCGGTTGTACATTGTATACGAAAGTAGGTCGAAAAAAATATTCCCTTGAATTTGACAGTTATAGGTAATTAATCCTACATTTTATTGCAGTAAAACCATTTCTGTGTCATAAACATATGTCTTGGGTATTTCAAAACACCATGATTTTTTATTTGCGATTTCTATAGAAAATTTTGTAATCTTGAGGTTACATGGTGACTAAACCTTGTACACAGATAAAATAAGGGGGAAAAATTGATTGGTTAACTTCCAATGATGGTTATTTTCTTATGTGCAATGAAATGTCATGTGAATTTTTTCCTATAGAACTGGACAGGATAAAACTTTACTCATGCCAAGTATTTCTTTATTTGAAACAAAGATAAATTCTGCACTTTTTTTTGAAAAGTGCAAATTTAACAATGACTAATAGGGGAAAATCAATGGTGGTATTACACCTATTACTGATTTTAATCTTGCATCAAGAGTGTTTCATAAGACCTTTACTGACGAACAATAATAATATACTAATGTTTCAATAAAACATGATAGACAAATGCTATGTTTCACTATATTTTAGTGGGGTACATCAACTCATCACGAAAAAAAGAAGTCTAAAGTCTACACTTGTTTATTTTCCAAATAAGAGTTTATAGATACAACAACAATTATGCATAAATAATACTGAGTATAATAGGATAGAGTATAGTACTGAAGTAAATCAAAAACAAATTGTTGACAAAATACTGTGCATATTTTCCTGAGTACTTTTACATTTATATAGTTAAAAAATTCAAAACAATATCCATTAGGACAATTCAGTTTTTGTGTTGTACATCTCTTTTAATGGAACTAGTTCTCTGTACAAAATTTTATCATACACTTTAAGTAGGTTACACTTTGTGAATAGCTAAAAAAACAGTTGGTTTGGTTGACTTTAGGTTGCTTAACGTCCAGGAGAAAAAGAGAGATATCTGAGTGAAAATGCACAATTGAGGAAAATATTTTACATTATTTCTAGATTATTATAGTATAAGTTCATATAATTGCTGCATTTTCACATTTACTGAGACAACAACCATTGGTTTTCAAATGGTAAATAAGATACTGAAAAATGTAATAACTGTTGAAATATATATATTATGGTTTTAGTACAATTATTTATGAAGTAAAATTAGAAAAAAAGGTTAAATAAAATATTCATGAACAGATCAACTCAAAGCCCTGTGGAGTATTCAATCAATAAATAATCAACAAAACATAGAATATAAAATTCTTGTACACAAATGTTTTATCCACCAGTGTTTTTCATGTATAAAAACAGTGTATTCTAACAAAACATGCAAGATCAAAAATTTACATAGTTTTATTTTTATTTAAACATGATCTTTGTCCAAAAAAAATTATTTTAACCCTATTTGCAGAAATTAACACAAGCCAATTTTTTTTCTGACAAATCAAGGAAAAGAATTGTTTAGCCACATGAATAGATGATTTGAAATGTTGCAGAACTTTCTTAGTTCCTTCTCCAACCTAAAAAGGCTAAAATAATTTATTTAAATAAATACAAAAACAAATAAAAATTATAATCTCTATATTTTGCAATACCAAATTGATAGTAAAATATGCCATCAATGATTAGTACTTTTAAGGATTAAAGAAAAGTCACATAGTTATGTAAATAAAAAAAACAAAAAAACAAACACAAATGATATTTTTTTTAAAATACTCAACAAACAGAAACAAATATTGCTACATAGCTTTAGCACTATCTAGAACATTGTCAGTAGACCTTGCTATCTATTTTTCCCTGTATTAAACGTTAACAATCTCTGTTGTGATAATATTTAGTGAAAAGAAAATAAAGCAGATTAAAACAGATTATTGCATATAAGTAAAAGGAAATATAGGGACAATAACAAGGAGACACCAGACTGAGAAAAAAATCAGAAAGACATCTTTCAATTTAAAATAGGTTTTTGTTTGTAAATTTTCTACATAAAAAAAAGAAACAATCTCATCAGATCTATAAACTATGCATACTGAATTTTCCCATATGATGAAAAAATGTGTATGACATAAACTATAATAACATTCACAAAATATTCTACTATGCAAGTGTCAATTAGAAATAACAAAGTGATTCAATACCTAATATAAAGTAAAAGCAAATATTATTTCGTTTAAATGATCACTGATCAAAAGGAAAAATACATTATTATTTAATCACAATATATAAAACTGAAATAAAAATTATCTATAACTAATACTATATACAAAATAGTACAATCTGATTATTCTTAAAAAGTAAAATAACAATAATACTAAACTCCATAACAGCTATCATATTCCAGACTTGGTACAGGCATTATCATAAATGAAAATGGTGGATTAAACCTGGTTTTATAGCTAGGTAACCTAATTGCTTTTATTATTGGTATTAATGACATAAACATACTCATTCAGTGCATTTTTCAATTGCAATGTCTAGTCTTAAAATAATAGTATTATACTGCTCTTCCAATTATTCCACATTAATTATTCTATTTATAGAAACAGAAGTCACAATTAACTATACATGTATCAATAGCATCAACAAATCATGCAATATTCTTTGTAATGAACATTTGTTTTCATTTATAGTTGATCAAGTTTAAAACTGATATTATTATCACCTAAATTTTATCCATGTCACTTTACATATGATCCAGTATTCAAAAATATATAGTAGTTTGACAGGTAAATGGTCGGGCGATCAACTTGAAAATTAAGGTACCCAAAACAAAATTAAATTAAAGCAGATGAAGTTATAGCATTGTACATCGGTGCAAATAAATTACTAGGTTTGTGCTGAGGTAACTGTTTTTTTCTATACAAAGTTCATTCACTTCATGATTTGACTAGAAACATGTAAAAAAAAATAAGCACATGTAAGAACCACAAATATATTAACTTGAGACAAACATTGTAGTAAATTTGTTGGTTCTTGCATGGAATCATGTATGTGGGTCAAAAACTTGCGTATATGTTTTACAAAACACATAGAAGGTCACTATCCATGATGCCGCAACTACATTTCTTGTGACATCAAAAGTACATAATTAACTGTTTTAATTCTATAAATACATAATTTTCAAAACAGACATCAATGGAAACCTGAAATCAAAGTTGAAATTGTTGTACCAAATATGGCCATAATCACATTGTGTACTTAAAATTGAATTAATCATATATAATGATCTAAGAATATAGTCAGTTTTTGATTCCCATATGGACTTCCCAACTTATAATCATTGTTAAATTTCAAGGCAAAATTTAGTTTTCAAAGACTAAAAATGGCTTATTAAAATGTTGACTGATGGCATTCTTACTGCTGATGAAAGTCAGATGAAGTATTTCAGACATATATATAATATTCAGTTTATATTATAATTCAAAAAATTTGAAACAATCTTAGAATCTTCACAAATTGCTATTTCCTAGCAGATACAGACAATTAAGAGTAATCTCTTTGAAAAAATCAACATAACATATATATAACAATAAAAATGCACTTTTCCTCACAAGTAAAATCAATCTAATTAACAACTAAACACCAGTAAAAGATAAAAAAAACCAATGAACTTCTTCCTTAGGGTTGTTAAATATAATTCTAGAACAATCCGAAACCATTCATAAACCTGTATAATAAAATGACAATGTTCTTCTTCTCACAAAATAGTATACACTACTTAAACAATTATCAAAATACTTAAGTTTAGCTTAAAATCCTCTCAGCTTATTATATAATATCTATTAAATTTAAACAATATTAAATTATTATATAATCAGCAGTTGATATGAAGTGTACAATCTCTACTGGCCTTGTGAGTAATAAATATTTACAGCAGTTTAATATATATATATTGCATAGGACTACACATGATTCCTAGTAACTAAGTTACAGTTAGACACTGTTTGAAATAAGTTTATTGACCATGCTATACTATCTTTAAATTATAATAACAGGTTGCATTTCAACTATATACTGAAATATTCTAAATAGAAGAACTTTTTTTCAAATAATTTCTATTTCCCTTCAAGCATCTATAAGCCAAAAACATAAACAGTATACAACAAATAATAATAAAAAACTTAACAAAAAAGTAATAAGATGCCTTTTGCTAAATGTTACCTAAATGCAGCACATGTTATAGTTGATAATTGTTTTTTTCAAAATGTGTAAATCAAATGATAAAATATCCTTTTAGTATGCAAAAATTCAGAAGTTCAAATGTAATTTTAGAAGTGTTGTAATTGGTATGTTGGAGGTATTGCATTTCAAAAACATTCCAATCAAATAAAAGCACAATTAACGATGATTGAATAAGCAAACGTATCGGTGTATTAAAGAAGACAAATATAAGACAGAAGATAAAAGACATAAAGTTATACAAGGGACAAGATACAGATAAACTCATTGTAATTATAACAAATAAATATACCAGTATTTATATCGATTAATATCAAGAAATCATAACAGAAAAAAAATGCTGTGGAAGTTTATCACTTTGTGAGTATAATTTTTTTTTTGTGACTTGTGAAAACATATTTGGTTAATGGGATTTTAAATAAGTGGTTTTATGATTGACTGGTTGCTAACATACAGTTATGACAGTGTCAATGTGGTTTTAATTCAAACTTAATGTTAATATAATTTTGTCTTACCAAAATTTAGTTGGAGATCTATATAGAATCATGACTCCTGCAAAAATTGTAATCTCAGAACAATAACTAATTCGTAAAATATTCATAAAATAACATTAAAAAGAAAATAGATAAAAATTAACAACAGTTGTAATCTCTTTGCATAAAAAACACACAAAAACAAATTTATATCTTATGTGACAATTATAATTGAGGCATATCATGGTCTTTGTAAAACCAGTTGTGTTTTTGTTCAATTAACAAAAACTTAGCAGTTGTGATTTAGTGTGTAAATATGTATGATAAAACTAAAAACAATGTTAATTGCTAACATAGCATTACATAAAACAGATCTTTAAAGACATATATGCTATTTCAAAAGCACTTTTTGCAAGTTAAAGACTTATGCGTATCATGGAGTTTATAACCAGTAAAAAATCTTTTAGGAAAAAAACAGAGGGTCTGGTGGGAATCTACATTTCTATATTCCTTAATCATTTTTAAAAAAATACGTTTTTTTTCTATTTTATTTTTTGTTTTACAATTATTCCCTAATTTATATTTTGTACCACCATTTCTGTTCTCAACCCCTAATAAATTTCTTTTCCTCTAACTCTATCCATATCTCCATTTTTGATTGATAATTCTTATACATTTGAATAAAATCTAATTGCATTTTCAAGAGAGTTTTCATAATCATACAAAGGTTTATAACCGAGTAAGGTTTTAGCCTTATCATAGGTCACATAAAAGGTTGTGTTGTTGAAAGCTAAAGACTTGGTTGTCATGGGAACATTTAACTTTTTGATAGGTCTAAGAACCAACAAGATCACATAAAGAAATGTCAAGCAAATGTACATTAACCAATAAGGCAGATACCATGATGATATTTTAGAATTAAGACAACTTAGAAAAGGCTGCAGAAATCCTGTCATTGGATTGGCTGGAGTGTCGTCTGCACCAAAAAAATAGTGCCCGCCCAATTCAGGATTTGTTATCAATCTTTCTAGTGCTCTTACAAACATCATGGCTACATTACCCACATATGCAAACTGGGCATAGGCTTTCATTGGTCCAATACGAGGAAATGTCTTGTTTTTGATTGACTTCATCAAAGGTGTTAAATTGCTGTCAAGTTCACCATACATTGTTAATGGGAGGATTGCAAGTGTCTTCATCTTTTCACCTGAAAAATATATGATCAAGCTATAAAAAAACATTTGACTCTACTACAGCCTCATAAAAAAATTGTGTGGTTACAGAGAAGTTGCGATTACAAAATGTTGCAGTAGTATATTAAGGCCAAAATTCTCTGTTCAAGGGGCACAACTAAAAGATAGAATAGTTATTTCGTGTCGATATGCACATCTTCACAGATATTCTTTTTGTCTACAAAGATTCAGGAAATTATGTTATGTGGTTTCAGAGGAGTCGTGATTAGAAGAGCAGGACTTACGAACTGACAGATAGCCTGGCCAATGGACATGTCAAAAACATTACAACCTAACTATGGAATATTGTTTCGTGGGGTATAATAGCATACCATTTTTCAACTGGAAACCATTATCATTAAGTACTGTATTCTGTGCTAAATATTTTGTTGAACCATAACTTGGGAACATGAGTGTTGAGGGGACAGTAACTGTTGTTTCAGTACCAGCCTGGACATCTTCAAAACCTTGTAGTACAGCTATTGAACTGCAGTAGATAAAGATCCCAATGCTATGCTTCTTACATGCATTCAGCATAGTTTGGGTTCCTGCAAAAATATAAAGTTTACATTCATAACTAATACTTGATGAAAAAAAACCAAAAAATAAATATCAATCAGTCAACTACTTCAGATTAATTGGTTATCCGTTTTCTTTGCATTTTTTACTTCATTTTGCCTTAACTTTTTTTAACTAAGAAAAACAAAAATGGTTTTAAAGTTCAATCACTTAAGCTGCTTTTGGCAAAACATTTTGGAATTTTGGGTTCCGCAATGGTTTTCAACTATGTATTTTATTGGGCCCTTACCTTTTTAATGAGTTTAACATACATCATATCACAGTAATATTATGGTAAATAATTTCACAGGGACATGAAATGCATTGTTTATTTTTGACAATCTTACTGCTTTTACTGTGATATGATGTATGTTAAACTAATTGTTTTTTAGATTTTCATTATGATAATGACAACCTTTAAGTTTATGCAAATGAAATCTTTTATAGTGTGTCTTTCTATTCTGTGATGGTACACTATTGTTATAGGTAAGGGTAAAGGTTGGTACATGTTTAAAGGATTAAATGGGTTTCATTTGTTTGCACCTTTCCTAAGTCAGGAACCTGATCATGCTGATGTTCAGTGGTTGTTGTTTGTTGTTGTGGTTCATAAGTGTTTCACATATTTTTTATATAGATATAACTGTTGGTTTCCCTGTTTGATTAGTTTTTCACTCGTAATATTAGGGGCCCCTTATAGCTTGCTGTTTGGTGTGAGCCAATACTCTGTGTAAGACCTTACTTGGACCTTAAATGTTTTACTTTTACAAATTGGGACTTGGATGAAGAGTTGTCTTATTGGCACTCATACCACATCTTCCTATATCATGTATATCTACTTAAATCAAATGTCATTTGGTCTTTGGGGCATGTTGTCTCATTGGCATTTTTATAATACTATGTACAATATACATTACTTATTAATTCTGCAATAGATCAATTTACCTCTAACATTAACTTCATGAAGACGTTCTTTATTTGGGAACATGGTTGTATCGATGATGGAGGCGATGTGAAGGACAGCATCCACACCACTGCATGATTCACTGACTATCTCTTCATCTGTTATATTGCCTGTGTAGGAAGTGACTGGTTTGGAATCAACATAGTCTGAAAAATATATGGTCTTGTTATAAGATATTAACATATGTTTGTGTGTGTGAAAAGTCAGATTTGTATTTCTTGATGTTTTACTCTTGCGTATGGTTGCACTACAGTACTGATTTGACAGAGTGTGCTGCTGGAGTTCGGTTACCCAAACCTTTTCATATCATTTAGTTTTTAAAAATGTAAACTTTAATATGCTAGTAGTGTGTATGTAAAAATGTAAACTTTTTGTAATTGCCATGATCATGGTTAACATCATCTTTACTTTGAGCTCAGATTTATTGTGTAATGTTTACTAATACAGCGACACTTTCAGCTGTAAGCAAATTCAAATTCAAATTCAAATATATTTTATTGCTAATCAAAGCGCCCACAAGGAGCAGAACAATCAACATTAATTACATACAAATGATTACAAGTGATTCAATATGATTAACACACAATTTTATAAAAAAGAAACCAAAAAATAACCAAACCAAAAAATATTTATTAAGACAAGTACAAGAATACAACAAGCACAGTGTTTAATAACATAAGGGGGTGACTGTGCATTTTTATATCTATATATCATTTAAGGAAACTTTCCTATATGAGGATAAGCATGAACATGCGTGAGTCTCACGCATTTTTGGCAGCCCTGGTACAGCTGAATAGTATTATTTTCAAAACTAATTCATCTGCACATGCAAAATGTAATCATCTGAATAGTTACTCAACTTTAAAAATAGCCAATCCCGGATACAAGTGTACGAGCAATGTACTTATTGTGTTTTATTTTTGTACTATCAATTCCAAGTTTACTTTCCACAGCAGTCACTGAGAGTGAGAGAAGGTATTTCACTTCGTATCTTATCACCGTTAATTCTAGTAGGAACCCCATTTCTAACTTTTTAAATATTAATTTCCTTTGGGTCAGTAAAATGTAATAATCTGAATAGTTACTCAACTTTAAAAATAGCCAATCCCGGATTCAAGTGTATGAGCAATGTACTCATTGTGTTTTATTTTTGTACTATCAATTCCAAGTTTACTTTCGACAACAGTCACTGAGAGTGAGAGAAGGTATTTCACTTCGTATCTTATCACCGTTAATTTAGGAGGAACCCCATTTTTAACACTTTAAATATTTATTTCCTTTGGGTCAGTGGGCGTGACTTCTTTCTGTACACACTCTTCTGTTTAAATTGAGATCGTTCTTAATATAATATGACGTTTATCGACATCTAACAAGTTAATTTTTCTTGACGAGTCATATTATATTTTGATTTTGAGGGAAAATACCTCAGGAAGGGAGACAACTCGAAACAATAATATGGAAGACTCCATTTCGTCTGAAGGGGTGTTATAGGTACACCTTTACGATGTGGACTACATTTATTTTAATTTAAATGATGCATATGATTTAAAATTATGCAACAACCCTCAATAGCAGACAGACATAGAAAGGATCCCATGAGTTTCAAATTAATCAATGAAGTGGGGAATCCAGAGCAACCATTCAATCTGATACCCCTTGAAATCAAGAAAACTATACGCATGCGCATTAATACATAAACAAACCCGGGACTTGTGATTTGGAACATTATTAAATGATATTCAAATGACCTAGATGGTTCTCCATTTCTTTATGAGAGTACAGTATCAAATATCAGTTTCATAACGGTAACGTATAGAAAAACTCCACTCCAGTTCTTATATGACAGAAAAAGAATTATCGGAATTCAAAGAACTCTCGCATTTATCAAAACTTGGGAATTCCCTCTGACGTGTTTCTAAATTTATAAAAACACTAAATATAAATACTGCTTAATTCTGATTTTCAGTGTTATTAAAAACACACATATAAGTCAAGGGAAATATCAAACATGAAGATTATGAGAAGAACATTACAGGAAAGTTGTTTAAGTTCAATCCTTTTGCATGTTTTTACCTTTTAAAGCAAGACATTTATAAGAATCTGAGATGTTGCTGAATGTTTAGAATAAAACGGTTGACGTGAGGGCATGGAGCCCTGAGTCTATCATGTCAATGGTATAAGTCTATAGATTGCTTGAAAGCAATCATATCCCAAAAATTAATGTTAACTTTATTGACCTCATGAGGCTTATGATTTATTTCTGATAGTTTTCCAAACCTTTTCACAAATTTCAAACTGGAAAATGAGACCCATTTCAGAAGCACCTCCTATTTGCTTGCATATAGGTAGTGTTCCCCTCCCCACAACTAAAACTGATTTGCTTTTTTTCTGCATACAAATTCTCTTAAGGTTATATGTTTTGCTTTGGACATTGCACATAATCATTTTTTCATGACCTTTTTATGAAATTCACAACTTAAAGTCTTCAGTTTAGACTCAAAGGCATTTGGAGCTGATATTCCTTCTATAGACTGCTGTCTGTTAATGAAGAACTTTGACCTTAATTATCAGTTATAAGGTTTTTCTTCCAGAACAAATAGGATCGGTAGTTAAATCCCTAAGGGTTTAGTTTTAACAAATTTATTCATAGTGGATTGGGAAACAAGTTATTGCAACTTATATTAATTCCCAATAGGAATTTTTTGCCAACAGGAATTTTCCTTCAATGTATTGCATGAAAATAAGCAATGATATTCAAAAACATAAATACCCAAATCACATGACAATAATTTACCAAAGTGGAGACTTTTTTTGTTGGTGTTTTATTTTTTTTAGGGGGGGGGGGGTGCTGTCTATATTTATTCATATAAATGCAAGTATCATGTATTTCAAATCATTTATAAAATAGAGAATAATACATGTGGCAAACTCCGTATCTTATATCGTATCATCCCGAAACACCAGTATCAGCCCAAGGGCCTTTAGGCCCGAGGGATGATATTGGTGTCTCTGGATTATACGACATACGTTTGCCATGTTTTATACGCTTTATCATATATTTCAACAGAAGAGTATTATATTATATGAACTGTTTTCTGATCCATAGCACTGGGTTTATACCTTCAGTTCTACTTTTGTATAGTTTCAAAGGCCTTAAAAGAACTGCTCATTTACTTATCCGAAGCACCTAGGTTACCTTACAATTTGCATGCTGTTGTTTTAAAAATATTATGTTTATTATTGTATTTTTTTGTGTGTTTTGTATTTTTTATAGTTCAATTTAGTGTGCCAAAAAATATGAAAACTTGACGTCACATACCAAACAATGACTTCATTTAATAAATTGTGTCACGGCCCGAAATGACCGTCCTATTGGTCCTATTTTGAGGAAAAGTTTTCTTAAGCAAAAAGAACAACAAAACTGACTTTATGTAAAAAAAAAAAAAAAAAGTAGGGGTGTGATAAAGGGTATGCCATAAAGGGTAGGGGTGTGATAAAGGGTATGCCATAAAGGGTAGGGGTGTGATAAAGGGTATGCGGTAAAGGGTGGGCATCAAAGTTGCGCGATATGGATTAAACAGCAGGCTATTTATCAAATATGCAAAACTACTGTATTTACTTCTAAACATATGATAAAAGAAGTTATCACAGAGTTTTTTTTATATATATAATCATTTAAAACAGTTTCTGTTATTTGTCATTTGTATATGTTCCTTTTCATTTTACTACCATGACTACCCAACATTAATGCACGTCTTTAAATTTCTTTAAAAAAAATAAGCAATGATGTCGCAGGTTCTGGTCCATTTTCTTCAATTTATCCAAACAACTGAACATTTATCACAATGTTTTAAATGAATATTTATTTTTTTTTTTTTTTTTTTTAATAAAAAACTTATTGTCAAAACAAAACTGCTAATAAAAAGTGTTTTTCTTATTACCGACTTCATCATTGGGAATATCAGCTTGCTCAACAGGTTCTCTTGATATTCTTGCTATAACATGTATAAATATAGTCAGTATAAAAAACAAATAAGCTATTATTTTATAAGTGTAATACAAAATTTTGAAATAAAGTTGCTGATACATCTGAATTTTATTCTTGTCTTGCATTTTTTCCTGTGAAATAGTTTAATATCACCCTGATTGATTTTTGTTTTCTCCATAAAATCATACCAGGATTAAAATTATTTACTCCAGATGGGCGTTTCATCTACAAACCAGATGCTCTGAAGGGCGCAGCTTTATACAACCACAGAGCTTGAACCCTGAACAGTTAGGGCAAGTAAGTTCAATCCATTTGTTTGTTTTTACCTTTTAAAGTAAGACAATCATAAGAATCTGATATGTACCTTAATGTTTAGAATAAAACAATTGACGTGAGGGCAATGCTCTGAGCCACCGGTATAAGTCTACAGATTGCTTGAAAGCAATCGTATCCCAAAAACTTAAACCACAGAATGAATGTTTTGTTTCTGGCAAAAAAACTAAGTCCATTTATAAGTAAATTACGGAAAAGTGGAAATTTATTTTTACAAAATTTTCTTCTTGATACTATCTTATGATCATAAACAAGCTTCTGTCCAAGTTTGGTACAGTTCAAGGATAGTTTATGAAAGTTATTAAAATTTTAAAAACTTTAAGGTGGTATGGGTGTCTTCCTCCATCTTGGATTGTAAAAAACAGAGAATCAAAGGTCCAGATTTTCCATCAAGTTAGCAAAATTTGATGCAGGAATGCAGATGTTTAATGTACATTTTCATTTAAAAGTACCAATTTATAAGAATATAACTTCTAAATATTGATATTGTTGCAAATGTTAATCATTTTTGGTTGTTTTTATCTTTTTTAGAAATTGGCATTTTTAGGGGAGGTAACTCTAAAAAAGTGCATTTTCTGAAGGATTCTGTATGGAATTTTCCTATTTTGTATTTTAGCCGGAAAAAACGTACGGTGACCCTATCTTTTCTTTTGATATTCTCAAAGCAGTGTCTGAAAGCTATCTTTTCCTGAAGTATTTAACAATTCTATCATTTTGTTTAGTTTCTAATCACAAAATGGTGTTTTTTCCTGTATAATCCATACAAAATGTGGCATTTTGTCCCGTCCTGTAGCTTGAGAAAATGCGCGGTGACCTATCATTTTTATTATATTTTTCAACATGTATCAATAGATACAACATTTTGGCAAAGTATGAACAAATTCTATCATTTTTATTTTAGACTCCCATACCACCTTAACCACAGAGTGAATGTTATGTTTCCTCGCAGAAAAACTAAGTCCATTTATAAGTAAAATACGGAAAAGGGGAAATCTATTTTTACAAAATTTTCTTCTTGATACTATCTTATGATCATAAACAAGCTTCTGTCCAAGTTTGGTACAAATCAATGATAGTTTAGGAAAGTTATTAAAATTTTAAAAACTTTAACCACAGAGTGATAGTAATGTTTCCTCGCAGAAAAACCAAGTCCATTTATAAGTAAAATAAGGAAAAAATGGAATTTTATTTTTACAAAATTTACTTCTGGATACTTTCTTATGATCGTAAACAAGCTTCTATCCAAGTTTGGTAGAAATTCAGTATAGTTTAAGATAGTTTATTAAAATTTCAAAAACTTTAACCACAGAGTGAATATTTGTGGACGCCGCCGACGACGGAATGTAGGATCGCTTAGTCTCGCTTTTTCGACTCAAGTCGAAGGCTCGACAAAAATGCTTCTTTTTGGCCCTGTTTTGGCCTCTTTTTCATAATTGTTCAGTGATATTAACCCAAAACTGACACCAAGCCTTCCCTTCATCCTATAGAACCTTGTGGTACAATGTCAGAGAGATTCATATGTACAGTTAAACATAAGTTATTGTTCCGAAACTTCAAAAATACTTTTTTGGGCCCCTTTGGGCCTCCTATTCCTTAACCGATGGGACCATTACCCCTAAAATCAATTAAAATTTTAGTGACTTCTATTTACTTATACTAAAGTTATTATCTGGAAACCATCCGTCTTCGGATGACGCTGACAACGACCCCGCCAACGACGAGGTGATACCAATATAAAACCGCAAAGGTCGTATAAAAACTCTTCAGCATGATCAGTGGCACTAGAATAAAATACTAAGCATGGCCAAATAAAGTACAAAATTGAAGAACATTGAAGATCTTAAATTCCCATTGGTTATGCCAAATACAGCTAATGTAATCTATACATTGCTATATATCCCATAATGTTTACCTAATTTTTTCTTGAATGGTAAGCAGTCCAAAATTCTAATCTCCTTCACGCAGTCACCATATAACTGAAGATGTTTAACTACATGTTGTCCCAGAAATCCACTTCCCCCTGTTACCAAGACAACCAATGAACCCATAATATAGCATCAGTCGGTTTCTCAAGCCATTTTGATTATATTTCTGCAATAGAGAATAATATTTTGAATGATTTACTTTTATATACATGCATGTGAGTGCAGATCCATGAAAACAAACTTGGTATATTTCTATGCTGGTAATAGTACATGTAATACATGTACATTGTATATCATATATATACATTAGTCTACATTTAGTCTATATATACATTGGACATGTATATATATACATGTAGTCTATGTCACAAAGTTAAGACAAAGTTAAAGGATGCAATATACATGTATCAAAATACAACTTAAATGTAAACTAAGATGTGCATGTCAGTTTGGTGCACACTGCAATTTCGTTAAATTTTAAAATTGTACCAACATTTAACATATGTTTAATTCATGCCCAGTGAATATTTTTTTTTATTCTTGGTATATTGATACCAATAGACCTAGACAGTTTCAACAAAGAATAAAGGGAAAAAAACGAGGAAAATAAAATATGGGAAGGTCAAAATATGGACACACATGACACAGGAGACAGAAAAAATTTGGACTACTTCGATTTCAGATTGGCAAAACAGGGGGAAAATTTGGGAAACTTTACTATAGTTGTTTTGAAGTCTGCTTCACTTCAATTTATAGCATGAATCTAATAACATTGTACATTTATTTTTGTACATTGAATTTGTACTTTCATAAATCCATTGATAATTGTCATGATTGTATAAAGGAGGAGGAAAAAATATTTTTGGTTTGAGGCTTTGGTTTCAACGTACATTTGTAAATGTACTTAGTTGGAATTTGAAATGGAATTACATCCTTCAAGGACATAATGAATATGATACATGCATGTGCATGTACAAGTTCACTGCTTTCAAATTTTGCTTTTGTTGCATAGAAGTTGATTTTTTTCTTCTACACATTGTACCAATTTGAACTATATATATTGATGATATTCCTTGCCTTACACACTACTACATGTACTTACACTTTACATATAATATTATCTTGAAGAAAATTAAAAGAATAAATAGTGAACATGGTTAATAAACAAATAGCATAATGGAGAATTCAGTAACAACATGAACAATACTAAAGTTGGTTAAAAGTTTAATAAATCTTATTTAAGGTAGCACTACAGTCAAAATTTTCTGACTCCAATCAACAGTCTGTAAAGATTAATTTCTACAAAACTACTCAATGGATTTTTAAAATCTTTAACTCATTTTAAAGCTGAAATATAACTCTTTCTTAATCTATATATACATTTATTTTTGGTTTGATTAATTTCAAAATATAGCTCATTAATTGCCCCAAAAGTGATCTTCCAACTTGGATGAAAATGACACATTCATGTCAAATGGTAGTAAAAATTTGTTTTCATCCCTTTAATCAACCATATACAATCAACAAAACCGTGTCTTAGATTTTTGATATATGCCTCCAGTAAGAAGATATATTGATTTAACTGTTAGGTTCCAAACCTCATTTCACCTTTCATCTTTGAAGACCTATAAATTCATTTAGAAACAAATTATCCAAAAACTGGGACACGGTATTGTAGAAAATACACCCTTTAATCATATATATATCAAAGTCAGGCCAAAGGGGGTAATCATTAAGTTTCTATTTTCATTTTTTTCCTTACAATTTTCATGAAAAATTGTCTGAGAAATGACCTAAAACTGAATTTTCCCCTTAGAACCCCTATAAAGACAATATAAATACAAAAACTCCACTGGGAACACCCCAGGAGTGTTCTGATACCATTACTATGTCAATAGAACCACACACTTTGTGTCTTTGATGCTCTAATGCTGTAAATTTTGCATTATATGTAAACTGTCCAACACTAACTTGGCATTTGGCGGGAGTTTGACGTCACAGATTTGACCAACATCTGTGATGTAGTAATTAAATATAGACAAAGTTCCGCCTCTTTCCAGACAGTCTAAGATAAGAAAATAACATGATTGACCAGCTGCATATAATCAATGTTTAACATCATTATTCTCTATATATAAAGAATAACTTTAATCTGAATTTAAAAAAAAAGAGATAAACTGTCTGAAATAAGATAGAACATTAAAAGTGGGCATCAAAAAACATGTTCATAAAAAGATCAAGAGTTAGACCACACTCTTCTTGAAAATCGACTTTCCCACATGTTTTTTTTACTTTACACATAAACTGAAAATTAGTTAAAATGCATAAAACTGTATTTAAATGAATAAGACCAAAGAGAAGACATTTATACAGACAGTCAGAGGCTTTCAAAAATACTTTCCCACTCTTTTCCATAGTACCATATTAATTTTATTTCATTTTTTGTAGATTTTTTCCTTTTTAGATTTTTTCCTTCTCTTTGTTCACTTCCATGTTATTTAAATTATTTCTGTTGCAAAACAATAAGATAAGACTACAATATTTATCTTGTGGTCAGGGATTAACAGCTGGACACTGGTATCAACAGATGATTGACATATTAGCCCCTCCCAAATGCCTATATATTTAGATTAATTACCATGTGCTTTTATTTACATAAGTTCATTATCAATTTACTCCCTGTTGTGATATGATAATGACTTTGGGATTTTTACAAACTGTGCAGAATAATTCTTACTTCAAAATTATGTGATAAAAAAAATATCTTCAAAAAATCATCGTTAGACTGTAGTGCTACCTTAAAATGTAACAACAAAATGAACAATAATGCAATGCACATGTAACTATAGACACAAATAGTATTGTTACGTTCGTTATGAATACAGCTGTAGGTTCCTCACCCAATCTAGTAAAAAAAATGTATCCCTGCAATTAGCTGATTAGTGTTCAACATTACAATAACTTTTTTGCTATTATTACTTTTAATCTCAAACATTGTTAAATGTACATGTAGTTAACATTAATTTCTAAATTTACAGTATAAGATATATTATGACAGACTTGATTCCAAACATTGTCAAATGCTTCTAACATGTCTAAGTGTATTGTGAAAATGTACATGTACATGTAAGTGTGTTTCTGAAATGTCAATTGGTGATTTCTAATATACATGATATATGCAGGGATCTCCATGGATGAAAATTGAACGATGGAGGAACTTTCACCATTACAAACCGTGTCTACTCTGCACAGCGTAGCGCGATCGGAAGTATTTTATCCCTGCATACAAGGAATGGTGAACATGCTAATTCATTGTTTATTTAAATTATATTTATTTGAATTTTCATTATAGAATTAGAAGTATCAATATTTTCATTTATTGCTGTTTTTAACCATTCAAATGCCAAGTCTTCATGGTCCCCCCCCCCCCCCCAGGGTTGGCAAAAACCCGGGTTTTATGAGTATTGCCCAGCCCAGTGGGAAATACTGGGAAAACCCTGGTTTTACTGGGTTTTAGTGGGTAATACTGGGCAATACTGGGTAATATAAAATATTTGTCTGAATTTTAAAGAGGATTCAGTGATAAACACAAATGCGATATAGTTAATAAGGTATGTATACCCTATTTTGTTTGTTTAGCATTTGTCTAGATTGGCAAACTGTAAATAGAAAGCAAATAAATCATTTTTTTTTCAAATGAATATAGCTCCTATTAAGAATTAAGAATTACATGTATTAAAGAAACATCACATTTAAATAATGTATATGTACTGTCACTAATTAATAAATAATTATTCAAATTAGAACACAGATTTGTTTATGTAACAATAATCAGTCCTTTCAATTTTATAAGTGTTAATGGCATGACCCTGTAGGGTGTTTATTCAGCAATATGAATGTATAATTAAACAATTAAAATTTACAATTCACTTAAACACTGCAAGAAAATGCATTTTTCAAAGTTTGGATTATTGAAACAATACTTGGTAATTAAATTGGTATCTTTAAATGTGCAAATCTGGTATTCTGCCTACATATAAAATTAATAGAGAAGAGAATGAAATTGAATTTTCTAGAAATGACTGTCAATGGATCTGTATTAAAAGTATATATTTAGCTGTTATACATGTACTATGAAACTATAACAAGTCTTTACTATTTTGTGTTAAAATAAGCTTAAAAAATCATATTGCCCAGTAATGCCCACTATTACCCATTTCTGAGAGTATTGCCCAGCCCGGGAAAACCCGGGTTTTCCCGCCCGGGAATTCCCGGGTGGGTAATACTTTGCCAACCCTGTCCCCCCCTTAGTCGAGAATTACCAAAAGCTGTCATGAAGGTCCCCATGTAGATTTCTTGTATTTTTGGTAATTGTTATGGGGATTAAAAATCATATGATGTGTACCTTATTTTTCATGGACACTGTCAAATTTAGGACCCATTACCGGTATGGCCGATTTGCAGCAACAACAAAACGATTTGTACGGGTTATGTAAAAGGTTAAAGAGATTTTAATGACTTTATCTGGCAAATTGATGCTCTGGTGCAACATGCATCTTTTGAGTCTGAATAGAAACCGGAAACGCGGATGTATCAACTTGATTGTAATATACGAAATGAATTCGGAATTACGATACGATATTTCTTTACAGGAAATATTTAAGTTTTTACTTTTAAACTTTTAAAGTAATTCTAAATTATTGTTACAGCAGTTCTCGAGTTATTTGCGATGAAATAATATTTACTGTTTTGCGTCTTATTTTATACTTCTTAAGAAAAGGGGGTTGCTGATTGCGTAAGTCAAAATAAAGCACGTGTTCGACTTGTTAAACTGTTTTCTTTGTAACTGGATTATTAATTTATTTATTTAATCTAAATTATCATAATCATTTGCTGAAACTTAGTTGATTAATTCAACAAATGGATCGTCTATCTGCAGATAGTATTCTCCTGTCTGGTTTGTTGATCTACCTGTATACAAGCTCAGGTACAAGTGATTAGCGATCTTAATCCGGATATCCCTCAGGCGTCAGAACTGTATTGAATTATAACATAAAAAGCCTAAGGGTTATGCAATTACATGCATTTGATTATAATTGATAATCAAAGAGCAGAATGCTCTGAGGGATAAGATTGACATATAGTTTTCATTGACACATGTATAGCAGTTCTGCCAACTTTTCATTAAGCAAATTCATGAGATTTGGCCAATATTGATCAAATAGGAAAAAAATAGATCTAAGGATACTGCCGCAAAAAAAGCATGAACATGCGTGAGTCTCACACATTTTTGACAGCCCTGGTACAGCTGGGTAGTATTATTTTCAAAACTAATTCAACTGCACATGCAACTGTAATAATCTGAATAGTCACTCAACTTAAAAAATAGCCAATCCTGGATACAAGTGTATGAGCAATGTACTTAGGCAGCAACCATTTGATTTTCGGGGGAGAGGGGGGGGGCTATATTTTTTTTTTGGAAAAAAAAGTTTGTTTCCAGTTTTTGGAGAAAAAAGTTTGTTTCACCCTCAGCTGCCACTATATGTAATGCTAAAATTGAAAGAAAAAAATTGCTTTCGACTTGTCGCGAAAAAAATAGATTGTTTTTCACAGCAGGAGAAAAAAAAAAATTTGTCCAGAAAAAAAAACATAGCCCACTATCAACGTATATTTACGAGCTGTGTTTCTAACTCTTTAAATATTAATTTCCTTTGGGTCAGTGGGCATGATTCCTTTCTGTACACACTCCTCTGTTTAAATTGAGATCGTTCTTAATATAATACGACGTTTATCGACATCTAACGTGTTAATTTTTCTTGACGAAGTCGTACTGTATTTCGATTTTGACGGAAAATACTTCCTGAAGGGAGACAACTCAAAACGATAATATGGAAGACTCCATTTAGGCTGAAGGGGTGTTACATGTAAAATTACATTGATTTTAATTTAAATGATGCATATGATTTTAAATTATGCAACAACAATAACCCTCAATAGCAGACAGATATAGAAAGAATCCCATGAGTTTCAAATTAATCAATAAGCAGGGAATCCAGAGCAACCACTCAATCTGATACCCTTTGAAATCAAGAAAACTATACGCATGCGCATTAATACATAAACAAACCTGCAACTTGCGATTTGGAACAAGAACGTTTAATATTAAATGATATGATGAATGGTTCTCCATTTCTTTATGAGAGTACAGTATCAAATATCAGTTTCATAACAGTAAAATATAGAAAAACTCCACTTCAGTTCTTATATGACAGAAATAGAATTATCGGAATTCAGAGAACTCTCGCATTTATCAAAACTGGGGAATTCCCTCTGAAGTGTTTCAAAATTTATAAAAACACTAAATATAAATACATGTACTGCTTAATTCTGATTTTCCGTGTTGTTAAAAACATGCATTTAAGTCAAGGGAAATATCAAACATGGAGATAATGAGAAGAACATTAAAGTTTATGTTCAATCCTTTTGCTTGTTTTTACCTTTTAAAGCAAGACAATCATAAGAATCTGAGATGTTGCTGAATGTTTAGAATAAAACGGTTGACGTGAGGGAATGCAGCCCTGAGTCAACGGTAAAAGTCTACAGATTGCTTGAAAGCAATCGTATCCCAAACAAATCATATCAAATTAGTGGGTCATGGGATGAGCACACAGGCACTTGTTTAAACAAGTGCCTGTGGGGTATCTGGATGATTCGTTCCAACTCCGATTCGTCCCAACAAATTTGTCCCAAGTTGCTTGGACAATTCGTTCCAACTTTTTCCAAAACTTGTCAGTTCGTTCCAACAGTATTAAACAATATTAACCATTTGCATAGCCTTATTATTTTAATTTATAATGCTGTACTTATATATATATAATGTAAATAAATACTTAGTTTTAATAAAAATCTATGATTTATTAATTGGGAAGAAAGGTATATTGGGTATGATATATTGATAAATATTAATTATTAAGTATTTCATGACAATCTAATATTTTAAAAATGAATAAAGTACTAACTAGTGTTATTTTCAAAGAATTCGTTATTATTATAATTGATTATTGTATTTCAATGATGTGCGCATAATAGTTGTTTATGCAGTCATCAAAAGAATAATATCGTACTTAGCTTGGGTCATAGCTTGGGTCCTAAATGCTTGTTAATAATAAGAAAAGCCATACCACATTCACTATGTTTTTCTTACGTGCATCGTTACTACTCATTAGCACTGGTTGTGTATGTTTTACAATATAAAATTTTACTCAGTTTCCTGTACGAAACCGAAAAAAAGTGACTTCAAAGAAATATAAAATACAAAAGAAAAAAAATTGTGGGCTTGGAGGTGTGGAAAATAGAATACATATTTTTGATAGGTCAACTTCTTCCAAACCAATAAAAAAAAATATGAAACATAGATGCTATAAAAGATTCCTCATTCCATATTTTTTTTATTACATTCCATCATGGAATCTTCGTGTGTTGTTTGTCATCGTTTTGTTCGTGTTCGCCAACATGCTTTGTCTTGTGACTTATGTGATTCTTGGACTCACAGAACCTGTGGAACTGGTAAGTTGAATTGTTTTTGTTTCTGTTTTCTATAGATCGATATATCAATAGTCTATATTTTTACTTTCACTATACGGCTGAAAAACGATCTTTTAATATGAAAACATAAAATATGATACATAAAAATTGACAAGAAATTGATGATTTTTTGCCGTGAACTATAGGTTGATTTACACAAAAACATTGATATACGGACATAAACAGTGAAAGAAAGTTGGAACAAATTGTTTAGACTGATTGAAAACGATCTATTATATGAAATATACATAAAAAAAAATGACAAGGAATTGACAATTTTTGCCATGAACAGTGGGTTGATTTACACAAATTCAGTGATTTACGAACACAAACATTATAATAAAGTTGGAACAAATTGTTAACTCTGATTAATAATGAACTAAATCAGTTGGAACAAATTGTTAAGTCTGATTAATAATAAAATAAATCAGTTGGTACGAATTGACAATTGACTTGGTACGAATTGTCCAAATCTGGAACGAACTGGTTTGGAACGAATCGGACTTGGAACGAATTGACTAGCATTCGCCTGTGGATGAGCAGATGAGTGCACAATTTTTGCAACCTGTTACATGTCTCAAAGTTTTGAGGGTTACAGGACATAAAAATCTACAGGACAAATTGTATTTAAAGAGAATAAAGGTATCTTTTTTCATCTGAAATGTATCAACAAGATTAAACTGTTTTATGATGAAAACCTTTTTTTTCAGTAGAAACAGCTGCGAAAAATCTTTCACCGGAAATGTCACTAAATCTTAATTTATGAATCGGAAAACGGATAGCCTGGTCTCCTGGTTATTTTTTCCGGTTCATACTTGGAACACAACGTACAGTTTACTATCTCATCGCGTAGAGCGCCAAATTTAACCAAATTAAAGCTTCGATGCTTGTTAGAAAATTATAGGTTTTAAAACTAACTTTCAATCAAAAGTAAAATAATCGAATATAAAATGCCCAACCCATGGTGAAATGAAAACAAATCTTTTTTTGTAAAATGATTAAAGACCGTAGACTTCGTGAACTTTGCCATTTCCCGTGTACTCTTTTAATTTTTATGCGACAATTCTTTACTTATAAAGATTTTTTTTCTGGAATATACTGATTATCAAAGTCCTGTGTCTGTGATTCGCTCAGCTATGGTGGAGTTTACCCGAGAGTTTACCAGTGCATCGAACAAACGTCGCTCAGTAATTTTAATATTCAAATTACAGTAACACATTGCTTCGGCTGAGAATGACAATCATGACACCTTCAAAGCGACAACGGATTGATCAAGAACATTGACTTCTGTTTCATTATTCCACCAAACAGAAAGTAATACTCTATATATAAAGTTCCACAGAAATATTAAACACCTACGAAAACATGTTAACTATGCACGGTACATAAGGATTTGTGTGGTCAGCTATACACCGTACACAACGTTTCTTTAGGGATAAAATATCGAAAAATAACATATGTATGAAATATTTCAATGCTAATTATTGAAACAGCTATACTTATTACACACACACATTGACCTTCTATCAGAAAAAGAGTTGAAATGAATATAGAATTATAGCGGATGAGACGAGGGCCAACTTCTTTTACAAGTATTTGCACATGCTTTTAGAAATCCCTCTTGTATTGGGAAAATAATGAGACATCTCTAATCATTAACCTACGACCAAATCATTTCTTAAAACAGCAATTATGTTTTGATTGAAGTACACATTGATATTATGTGAACAAAACAAAGATTTTTCGTTACCATGTAAGATCAAAATCGCTCACGCCCGCTTGGTTAGTACCTATATCCGCTGTACGATGATACACGGTGATTAGGATAAAAATTGCTTGTTTGTCTTTTTTAACTCGTGACTGTCGTTTTTTAAAATTAATCCAATAGCCCGGCGTATATCTTGTTTACAACAAGAAATTTGTGAGGTTATGATAAACTTATTACTTACAACAAACCGGCGAGAATTTTCCATGCCTATTTTTTACTGATAACTCCCATGCACATCAAATTTATCAGAACATAGCTTTGGATCCATACTACTAGTATCATTTTATGATAGACAATTAATAGGGAGAATACAGCATCGAAAATATCCAACCCTTACACTTTACAGCAACTTCAAAATATACATACCCCACGCCAGGAACAGTTTAAAAAGTGCATATTACACTTTATAGTTCATGTTAAAAACTTCGCCCCCTTTCCAAAATCCTGGATCCGCCTCTGATATATACACAAATAGCAAGAATAGCAAGAATATGTGTAACATGTAAATAGCTTGTTTCACATAGATACCAGTTAAGTTTTGTATTTACACCTGACGCGCGGTTCGTCTACAAACGACTCATCAGTAACGCTCGAATCCAAAAAAGTTAAAAAGGCCGATAAAGTACGAAGTTGAAGAGCATTGAGGACTAAAATTCCTAAAAGTTTTGCCAAATACAGCCAATACAGCTAACTAAGGTAGTGAATTCCTGAGGTAGATCTTAGATGATATATTTCATATTTTCTTAACTTTAAAATTAATAGAAATAGAAGAGAAATCTTTTCAAAATGTCATGTTGAAAAATACGTCAATTTTAATACACTTTATTTCAACCGATAAACTCGTGATTATACTAAACCTATCAGAACCAAATGTTATAAAACAGTTGTTTCTTTTATTAAAGAGTCATTAGAACTGTGGAAAGGCGACCAATAACTGTTTTTTTTAAACATGTATCCATATTACTATTGTCAAGTTTTTCTTATGTTTGTTTTGTCTAATAATCAATGTATTTTTTGAAACCAAAATTGATCTCTGTCTGTTCAATTCCGCAAACAAAGTTATTATAGTTAGAAAAGTACAGATTTGCAAATAATTCGGCCTTTATCTGATACTTTGTTATCAGTCTGAACACCTATCTATATGTAAATCTATTCTTTTTTTAATAAATGCCACTTCCCTGATGAGAAGCCGTGAAATAATAAATGTTAACCAAAAAACTGGTAGTTGGTTAATTTGCCTGAAAGGAATGCATTTCTATATAAAGCATACGGGTACAAACTGTCAAAAGTATAGCCAGTCAAGGACGTTAAAAACTTCAATCGTCGTCTGTCAAAAGTACCTTTTTTATCCTTAAACTTGCACATAAGGCTCAAAATATCCTCACGGAAAACTAGAAAAATAAGAATTTTGATACTTGTACTTACCTCGATCGTTTTTCTTTGCCTCAAAACCGCCACCCCGTTTCAAACATAGCCGACACCACGCGTGTTGAGTTTTACACGGTGTATCCATGTCCCTATACTGAAAACTAAGAGTTTCTTCAGTATAGCGCGGATTTGGATAGGATTTACAGTAAAGAAAATAATGGGCAAAAAGTGTATATTTAAGGACAAAAAAATAAAAATTACAGAATATTTGGTTTAAATTATAAATAATAAAGAATACTGCAGATAAAAGGCAAACAATAAGAAAAATAAAGGGGGAAAATCTGCATAAAATTGTAAAAAATACATAATTAAGAAAACGAAATGATCGTCCCACAACCAGACCCTCGAGCTCATGCGTGTATTTTTATTCAATTAGATTGAAAAACAAGGGATAGTAATCAATCCTTATATAATAGCTTGTCATTTTGACAATATCTACTTACTCGAGTTTAGAAATTGGGTAAAAATACTTGAAAGCACAATACACCTTACCAATCACCGACATATGACTTTTGTATTTCAAGTTGGAATAGGCTAAACATTTAGACAATGTAAAATAAAAAGATACTGATTTTTTTTAAGGAACAATGATAGGTAACACCGTTGTATTAATTTCCCAAAATATGCAAAAAAAAAAACACTTTTAATACAAAACAAAAAAACATGACCGTTGAAAAAGTAAAAATCACAGTGAATATTCCGTTGACTTGAAAAATCAAAGTGATGGAAATCACTCATGGAAAGATTAATAGAGTAGTTGGAATAATTTCATATTATTGAATAGTGGGGGGAAATGAACATTAATAAAGTACTAGTGCTGAAAATTGCATTAACTGCAGGTGTTTAGAAGGAAACGTGCTTTTCTAGTATGAGAATTAAAATGAGCTCAAATTAAATAATATGAGTCTCTTAAGGATGTTTGCTACTCCATTTTTTGAATTTTTCTGTCAGATTTTCGGAATCCTCTGGTTTTATCCATGCATTGTCATTAAAAAATGCCCACTAACCCCTACTTTTCTTTTCATAATTTTATTTCATAAAGTTTAAAAAGCCATACTTCAAAATTTTATAAAATTCTTGTTATTTTTTCATAGTTTTTGAAACAAATAAGGTGCCAATGTTAACTATATAAAAATTCTAGAGAGAATTATTTCCCGCTAAATTTTTAATGGCTTATATCTCGAAAACGAGCACACATACCCTCCATTTTTTCTACTTTTTTAGTTTCTTTATTTATATATATCAATTCAAAACAGTCTTTATAAAGCTTGTTATTTTTAACAGAGTAGCGAACATCCTTAATTTGCACAATTTTATTTAAACTGCAGTTAATATCTTATCCACATAATGTTGCCTGTTCTGAACATATTTAAAAAAGTCCATAAAAATGCATATCAAAATTCTTCTAGTAAATGTTACCAACTATCCTTGTAAGACATAAAATCTTACATTGGATGTTAAGTAACCAACAATCAATCAATCATAAAATCTAGACCAACAGCTAACTTTGAACATGAAAGTGTCAACACAAATAATCTAAAAATGTTGTTTTTGGGCATTTTGTAAGTTGAAAAAGAGATTATATGACATTGAAGATAAATGTGGTCAATTTCATTGACAGTTTATGAGTTGGGGCCTTGTAATAAAAGATCTACCTTGTCTCTGATTGTTTAGTGATAATGATAGTTGTCAATCATACTAGTATTGTATCAATACCCAATTACCTAATCAAAATGTTTTTTAAGAAAGCCTGCATATCAACACACATTAATGACATACATTCTCGAATGAACTGCTCTAATAATAAACCCATCTTTTTCAGTTTAGATATGTACTATGTGCACATAGTATGATACATGAGAACAATAGGGAACTATATTTCAGTGTGAATACATTTACTAACAGTAGCTAACCTGTCGTGTTGTTGGGAGGCCGGTGCCTTAGTAAAGATTTAAAACAAGTTCTAATCTTTCCAACAAGTTATAATCTTCCCAAAAACAACGTTTCCTTAACGTAGGAATAACATTCAGTTTTTTTTAGGTTTAATTCTAAACAACCATAAATATATTAGTTTTGATTAGTTACAAACATTGGAATACACGCGGAGAGAAAACCAAGACGACCTTGCCTCTTAGTTATCATGATGACGGCCAAGGTTAATACCATATACATACATATTGTATACATTCACTGAGAAAATAACAATACTATTAATGCCTTTTCATCTCTTCTTATTTATATTCAGATTGCATAAATGTTATATTGCCATTGTACAATTAATATACATAATGATTTTATTCTATCATTTATAAAGGTGATACGAAATCTATTTGGAAGTTTCAACAGTAATGTATATACATGTTATTACTCATACCGGCCAACTGTCACTATTTGCGGGGGTTTTCCTCCATGGAGGCTCTCAATTTAAAAGTTGAAAGAGCAATTTTGTTCCCAATTTTAAACAAAACAATCAATTTAAGCAATAGTATATAGAATAGTTAAAGTTTGAAGAAGCAAATGAACATCAAAAAAATAATTTTGAAGGCCCCTATTAAAGTTTTGTAGCACTGTTAGAATCATCTTGCACGTAAAACCCCAATTAAATGGGCATTTTGAAATTATGACAGGTATGATTATTTTTTTTCTTCATTTGATGTTGGTATCATACTTTATTTTTTTTAAACCTGTTTATTTACTTTTGACCTTAATTATTTAT
Organism: Mytilus galloprovincialis; assembly: GCA_037788925.1. NCBI lineage: Eukaryota > Metazoa > Mollusca > Bivalvia > Mytilida > Mytilidae > Mytilus > Mytilus galloprovincialis. Next base: position 2,704,236 of record CM075332.1, read on the forward strand.
CCCTTATCATTTTTATTAACTTAGTATTAGCATTCAGGTATTACAGATCAAATTTATTCGTTCATTGTGTGTTAATTTGCATTTTTTCTATTGAGTTAAGACTTCCAATTGATATTTTATAGTGTGTCTTTCTATGTTGTGATGTTATACAATTTTTGCAGGAAAGGGAGAAGGGTTGGTACCATTAACACGTTAAATCCCGCTGCAAATGTTTGTACCTGTCCTAAGTCAGGAATTTGATGTCTGTTTATGTAGTTCATACGTGTTTCTCGCTTCTCGTTTTTATATATTAATAGATTAGACCGTTGGGTTTTCCGTTTGAATGGTTTTACACTTGTAATTTCTGGGGCTCTTTATAGCTTGCTTTTCGGTGTGAAGCAATGCTCCGTGTTGAAGACCATACCTTGACCTATATTGGCTTACTCTTATAAATTGTTACTTGGATAGAGAGTTGTCTCATTGGCACTCATACCACATCTTCCTATATCTATTAGTATTGAGATCCCGAATTGAAATGTGCGCATGTATTTATGATTTTTCGAGTATAACATGCACAGTATAGGTAAAATGTATCCCACATTCCTTCTTTATGTCAAGCGCACGTTGTTTGCCTATACAAAACGAGGCTGTGTAGACCACTTATTGTTCGTTGTACTTTTAGTTTTTACTCTTATATCAAACGAAGAGTAAGTAATTGGTAAATGTAAAAAGTTCCCTTTACGTTATGTATATGTTACAGTAAATAGGTGAAATTAGGAATTACATGTAATCCCCGATGCACCTAGTAAATACTAGTGATTCCTGAAATGGCCTAGTTATTACCAGTAATTACTAATTTTAAAATGAATGTTTACACCTATTTACTAACTGGTAAAACAATGCTGTAATATGGTCAGCTGATCAAAAGTTAGGGTAATACTAAGGGAGCTACCATTTGATTTTTATGGGGGGGGGGGGGGGGGGGGGGGCTAGGATGAAATTTGAAAAAAATAGGCAGGACAGGAGTTTTGAGTAAAAGAAAAGGCAGGATGAGACACTTGCAAAAAAAAAAGTCAGGACGACAATTTAGGAAAAAAAAAGTCAGGATAAACTAAAAAAAAAAAAAGGCAGGACCGAACAGAGTGGAAAATAAAAAGGCAGGACAGAGATTACAGCTAAAAAAAAATGCAGGACAAAATTTTTCATCCTAGCCCCCCCCCCCCCCCCCCCCCCCCCCTAAAAATCAAATGGTAGCTCCCTAACTATAGAAGATCAGTGAGCAGTCTTTTAAAAAGTGATCAGCCTAAAATGTATCTTTTTTATAGGAGCTACGAGATATAAAGATTTTTTTTTTGTTAAATCATTAATGAAAATGATATAGTGAAATTATAATTCACTTTAAGCAGTCAATCTGGATCTATTTTACTAAAAATAAGCTGAGAAACCTGCTTGATGAGTTGTGTACTTGCAAGTGAATAAATGGACCTCATTAAATACTTATTCATGTGACCTTCAATTCAACCCCTAGCTGTAGATAAGTTACCAATGGATTCAGATTTAAAATTGTAAGGGTTTCATGGAACCCAGTATATCGCCTACATTTGCTGTTAGTCGCAGGCTCAACAAAAATGGGAAAAAAATATTAAAATTTTCCTCCATATACTATCTTTTGTCTAGGACTGGAAGAAGCTTTTGTCCAAATTTGATTAAAAACCAGGATGGTTTATGAAATCTAATAAATGTTTAATAAAAACTTTTATTGAAGAGAGTATGTAATGTTAACTGGAGAAAAGAGAACGAAGTCCATTTATAAGGAATATACGAAAAAGGATATTTTTTTCCATCATTACTTCTGGATATTATCTCATGATCATAAACAAGCTTCTGTCCAAGTTTGGTAGAAATCCAGGATATTTGAGAAAGTTATTAAAATTTTAAAAATTTTAACCACAGTGTGATTGTAATGTTAACTGGCATAAAACTAGATTTATAAGTAAAATACGCAAAAACTTAATTTTATTTTTACAAAATTGACTTGAAAAATATCTTATTATCATAAGCAATATTCTGTTCAAGTTTGAGAGAAATCTAGGATAATTTAAGAAAGTTATAAAAATTTTGAAGAACTTTAAGGGGTAGGCCTTGGTAACACCAAAATTTTCCTCTCGTTTAATTTTTCTTATATTTACATCATTAAAAAGGTAGGGGTCCATGCATCATCTGCCAAAGTCTTACAGAAATTCACCGTTTCATTTTATGTTTAGGGCATATTGAATATGACCAGTTTTGGGGTACCCTACAACTAAAACACTAGTAGGTAAAAATCATTTAGTGTTTTTGAACATGTTGTCATTAGAAATGCCTATGACTGTTAAATTGCATAGAAGAAACATATTTTAAAGTAAATCTGAAACATAATGGTAATACAAATAGCCTGAATGTAAAAAAAAATGCAGGTTTTAATCATTGATACGGCGAAAAGTCTGGCCAGCTCAGATACCACATTTTTTTTTCTCAAATTTAGACAGAAAAAAAATTGTCGTTTAATTCCTGCAAAAAAATGTTTAAACACTTGTTGGTTATCACTCTTTAAAATCACAAATTTTTGCTTTATCGAATGTCTATCATCAAAAAGAGGTGGCAAAGTTGCCTGTAAACTTCTCACAATATTTTTCAATTTTGGAATGATATCATTTGTCTTGCATGCTGAAAATGATCTTTAGGGAGTTTCAAAACTTTAATAATAACCATTTTCCAGTTTCAATTCACAAACACTACAGAGTATACACTGTATGTGTCTTATATTCCTTAATCCTTAATTAATTAAGCTCTAAAATACCTACCCTTTACGTTCTTATTTTGTATCTTGAATTATAACTTTAATTTTAAAACAAAAATATCAAGTTAGTAAATAGCTGTAAAAATTACAAAAAAAATCAGTGAATACAAGTAATCACTGAAACAACTAGTAAACACATGTAATTACTAAATTGGCTAGTAATTACAGGTATTTACTGAAATGTTTAGTAATTACGTGTAATTCCTAATTTCACCTATTTACTGTAACATATATACGATGGCATTTGGTTAACGCTTTGAAAACTTTTCACCATGCATTATATATTTCAAATCTGAAATTGATTTCATTTATGACAAAACTTGCTGTATATCGTTGATATAACATATTTAGGCATATCAAATTTTCTGAAAGGTTTATACTACTTTGCAGTGACAAATATTACATATATAGCAGAACTAGATTATGTTATGATATGAATGCGGATCTTATATATATGTTACAGTGAATTTGTATAATCAGTGATTATGTAGAATCCCTGAAATTTTCAGGGATTATGTAGAATCACTGGTTAGTTTAGGGATTATATATAATCACTGAAAATTTCAGGGATTATGTATAATCACTAGAAAAAATGTCAGGGATTATGCATAATAACTGAAATGAAGAATTAGTTTCATTTAAAAAGAAAATAAATTAAATTAAATAATTTATTCTATAGAATCATATTAAAACATAATTATTCACATACATTTTAAAATGTTTAGCACAATATGTTAAAAAATTATATTAAAATGTTAGGCACAATGTAATAAAATGTCAAACACTATGTAATAAAATGATCAGCACAATATAGTAATATATTAACATGTTAGGCACTATAAACAATATTTTAAAATGTCAGGAACAATATTTAAAAACAATCATTTATTTTTACAAACTAAATTTGGATGGCACCGACTATTACACTCTTGTCCTGCTTTTCTACATGCACATCTGTTGGTTTCACATCTGTTTTTACCGCAACATCCACATTTTAAAAAACCCTGTCCTTCACATATTGAATCGGATTTTACAGCACGTCTTAAGGAAATAAAATTTTCAGTACACACATCTGAAGGCACCAAAAAAAAGGAATCAGCAACCTCGAACTGGGTTCTTGTATATGATCCGAGCAGGATACCATGTTTTGTGGCCAAGCGATATCCTTTTTCAGTCTTTTGATGAACGATGGCCATGATGTTTTTTGTGTCTCCCTTTCCTCTGTCAACATGTGGGATTGGTATCAAAACATTAAAACCAATGTCAGCCTCCTCTAAAACTTTGTTCGATCTGTTGATCATTCGTTCTGCCTGTTTTTCTGTACACATAGTTGCATTAGTTCTCTCGGTTTGTATTTCTTGTTCATTTGTACACAAAAAGCACAAAACAGATGTCCCATAACCTTCTTCGCCATTTGCTTTACCACAAATAACATGCACTGTTGATGTACAATTTGAACATGAATGTGCATTTGACGCTGGCTTTTGACAAACAATACATGTGATTTCGTCGCTATCAATTGGAATATTTATATTATTGATTTCCATGCCTTCTTCGTTATCACGAAATCCTGTATTGGTAATATCTTTCAGATCATCCTCTGTATTTAAGAGTGAAATTATTTCATCTGGCAAGGAGGATGTTGTTAGGCCAACCTTTGCCTCTACTCCAAACATTGCTTTATACGGTGTACGTTTAATGCCAGAGTGGTAGCTTTGATTTTTTTGAAATTGGACAAATTTAATTCCAACAGGCCAATCTTTAACACCATTATCCCGCATCCATGTAATTGTCATATCTTTGATATCAGCATTTGCACGTTCGACACTTCCTTGACTTTGAGGGTGTCTTGGCTTCCCGTGAACGATTTTACACTCTGGCCATAAATCTTTTAATTGAGAAATAATACTCGCAGTAAATTCAGCACCATTGTCACTTTGTAAAATGTTAGGGGCACCAAAAAGAAGAAATATATCAAGAATCTGCATTGCAACCTCTGCTGCCCGTTTTGATTTCAGAGGCCGAAGAACCACAAATTTAGTCATATGATCTTGGTAAACCATAATGTACTTAAAATCGTCAAAACTTAATGATTGCATATCAACTAAATCCATTTGTCCACGTGAATTGAATTCTTTGCTAACTATAGGTTTAACAACAAGTCCCTTACTTGCAATTTTATGCTTCTTTAATTGACATTCTTCACACAACTCCTTAAAAAGTTCAACAGCCTCTGTTGAAACATTGGCATATTTTCTATTTGCTTCCTTGATCATCTTGTCACACCCGCCATGCCCTGTTGCAATGTGAATTTTGTAAACAATGTTATACATATCCTCCAGACAAGCGTAGTATTTAATATCATCATCAGAGGCACTGCGTTTTCTGATAATTTTCTGTATGTCTCCACATTGAAGGATTTCATACCTAAAATAGTCGAAATATATTTTGAATCCTTTGGTATTATCAACAGTTTAAATAAAACGATTCAAGATAACTACAGGAGAACAAGCTTTACTGTACCTGTCATTTGTGTTATTTGTTTTTCAATCAAACCCCCCCCCCCCCCCCAAACAACAACAACCCGAACCAACCACGCATTTGGTATCCCTTTTATGAGGGGGTACATTTGAAGTGCACATATTTTTTATTTGTAGAAACACTTGAACCTGAGCAAAAGAACTGTATTTATCTGCAGAAAGCTAAAAAAAAATCTCCCCCCCCCCCCCACACACACACACACAAATAGTTTACCCGTTTACCCAGGAGACGCAAATCGTAGAAATGGTACATGTACTTTTGATTCTGTAAATCTAGTTATACGAGTATTGCTATTCACACAAAAAATATATTTGTTCAGATATTTGTTATTGCATGTATTTGTTTTTTGTAATTATGTAAAGAGTGTGATCTGTATAAAAAAATCAAAGTTGAAATGACCCTTTTAACTATTTGAACAATTAAAAAAAACTTACTTTATCAGCAGATAGTAATAAGCAGGAGTTTTGTCTTCTTTACTTGGTTCTTTAGTCATCAAATTAACAATATCATTGTATTTATTCCTTGTCCATATCTTGCATTTGGTTTTTTCCTCAGCAATTTGCAGTAACTTTTGAGCATACGTTTGCTCTAACCCAAGCAACATCTGTGCCTGTGCCATACTTGAGTGTTTGTGAAATAATGAGGTTCAACAATTGAATTAAATATCACTTGAAAAACTGTTCACTTAAGATTAACCTAGTACATGTAGTAGAAGATCAGGAATAAAAACTGTTCACTAAAAACTTTCAAGGAATAACAAACAAAATTGTAATAATTTGTCTATATTTATTTTTTATCAAACAAAGGATCTTTAGATTATTGATAATCCCTGAAACTATATTAAAGAATTGTAGAATAATCATTAAAATATTTGTTTTTGTTATCAAACAAAGGATCTTCAGAAATCATATTAGGGAATTTGTAGAATAATTATCAAAATTTTCAGTGATTATGTAAAATCACTGGTCATTTTCAGGGATTATATATAATCACTAATGAGTTTAGTTATTCTACATAATCCCTGAAAAATCAGGGATTCTACATAATCACTGATTATACAAATTCACTGTAACATATATATGCTGATCACCATGCATTATATATTTCAATCTGAAATTGATAACATTTGTATAAAACTTGCTGGATATTGTTGATAGACAATATCAAGGCAAATCAAATTTTCTGATGGGTTTGTGTTAATATCCAGTGACAAATACTACATACATACCAGAACTAGATTATGTTATTATCCAGTGACAAATATTACACACATAATAGAACTAGGTTATGTTATTAGGTCTTTCCACTTTTCTGTGGAAAGACCTATTGTTTTTCTTCTGATTATTTTTTTTTTTCTTCCGCCTAATTTTGTTCTTGCGATAAACATTTGTTTCGCAATATGTCGCTTAGATATTTGGTATATGATATCGAACAGTTTATGCGCTTTTGAAATTTACCCTGCGTAAACGAATACTTTTCTTTGTAGGAGTTATCTCCCCAAACACTGTTTTCCTTGTTAGCGCATCTCCTTCGCAACCGTAAAAGATTATGACAAATTTGTTTTACAAAATTGCTCGTTATATCCTCCGCATGATTTGTCCTATTTTGACCGAAGCGATATGACCGCTCCATATGAGAGTTATTTCCCCTTATGCATCTGATATAAGTGATATAAATTTCTATCTTATAAAGCATAAGTGATAGAGACCTAGGATCTTTTGATTTGAGGTCCTTGGTCCCAAAAAATGAAAATTAGGTCAAGGTCAAAGGTCAAGGTCATATTCTAATATTTGAATTTGGCTTATTTTCGCTTATATCCAAAGACTGTATAAGATATCAACAAATTATTTTTACTAAATTGTTAGTTGCGACATGTCGTAAGATGTAAATTTTGATTGCAAGCGTATGTTGAATGTAAAAGGGAGTTTTCTCCCTTCTTGTATTTAAAAATACGCGTTTGGTGATATAACTCATTAACTAAATATAATAAAGACCTATGGTCTTTTGATTTGAGGTCCTTGGTTTATGACCTTGAAATTGATCTCAAGGTCATAGCTTAATTTGACGTTCTAGATTTTGACCTTTGCTTTTATTCTATATGTATACATGATAAAGATATACAACTTTTAGAAAAAAGGTATCAAACCATTTAACCTTGTAAAAAACAACCGGAAGTGACCTTTTGTAAACCGGAAATAGCTATTTTTTTGTACTTTATTAATATAAAAGTATATAGAACCAGATATTTTTGGAATCAGTGTCAAGTAAATATTCAAATATAATCGGAATTAACATTTTTCAAACCGGAAGTAACAAATTATCTCCCTTATTTAAAAAAAATGTATGGAAACAATCTATTTTTGGAATCAGCTTACTAGGAGCTATCATTTGACGATTGAAATGACATTTTAAACTTAGTTTCACAACTTTTCATATCAAAATACATTGTTTTGATGGAAAGACCTTCAATTGTTCTCTGAACAATTGGTTTTTAATTATTATATGAATACGAATCCTGTTTTATACCAGGCCGAAACGAATTTCAACGTATAAGTTCACAAGTCTCCGAGGGTATCAACAGCTTAGTAGTCGGTACTTCGGTACCAAATTTCTCTGATTTTGTTATCCTTTTATATACGAGCCAAAGGAACTTGACTACATGTTAGATATATAGCCCGTTAATCGTCTGCGTATATAAATTTAATATAAATATGCACTGTTCGGTACTGCCATGATTTATAAAAAAATCTTTCTAAAATGGTCCGTTAATGATGTTTTTTTTTTAGAATGATGAATGCAAATCCAGAATACGTTACGGACGTATGCAATATAAGTACGTTTTCATTTATTTACAAAGTAACATTCCACAAGAAAGCTTGTCAACCTTCCCGTGCACACTATTCTAACCAGAACCACCTATATAGTTGTTAATTTCTGTGTCATTTTGGTCTCTTGTGAAAAGTTAATTGTCTCATTGGCAATCATACCACATCTTCTTTTTTATAGTCTGTAGGTCAGTGTTTGTCGTTGGTTCATGTGTGCCACACTAATTTTTCGGAAATTGTTTTGTTATAAATTATGCTGTTGTTTTATTACCTGAAATGTTCCATATTTTTCATGTCGGAGCCTTTTACAACCGACTTTACGGTATAGGTTTTTCTCATTGTTGAAGGTTGACTGTAATTGACGTGTACATCCACTTCATTTGAACTTTAATGGAATGTTGTCTCGGCGTTTGGCAATCATACCACAAATTATAATTAAGAATGGAAATGGGGAATGTGTCTAAGAGACAACAACACGACCAAAGAGCAGAAAACAGCCGAAGGCCATCAATTGGTCTTCAATGGAGCAAGAAAATTCCGTCTCCGGAGGTGTGCTTCAGCTGGCTCCTCTACAAAAATATGTAAAGTATATATATTGTGTTGCTCTTAAAAAAAACGAAATGACAAACAAATGTCAACAACAAAAAATAATCTATATATGCAAACTAAAGACTGATGATAATCTCAGATACTCTGAAAAGGTCCACCAATGTATTGCTGAATGGCAAATTACTCCGTTAATAAGTAAAGACTTATTCTTTTATTGTTTTTGTCTACAAAAAAAATAAGTAAAATAGGTAAAAACTGCTACAAAGGGGTAACAACTCCTATAAAGAGACATTTTGACATTTTTTGGCAATGTTGACTTCTCTTTATGTATTATTGAGATGAACATATTTGACATATACAATTTATCTCTATCTTTTATGCATGTTTCTACAAAAATATGCATAAAATGTGTAAAATCCATCTTTCAAGGGCATAACTTCCGATGAGAGGTAAGTTTTTGGCTATCTTAACTTATTTGTAGATACTTTTTTGTCTCAAATTTTTTGCTATTAATAGTTGATTTCTCTCTTTCATTAATGCATATGTTTTATGGACATAAATGAAAAATGTATCCATGGGTCACAGCTGATGACATTACCCAAGAACGATGAAGAAAGAATTTGGAAGTAAAATAATCTTCTGACGTTTCAGTCTCGTTGAAATCTCGTTCTGGAATTATTCCCAAAACATGTGATACAAGTGGAAAATATCAAATGAATGAATATTTTAAAAATATTATAATCAAACTATTTTTTTTATTAATCAAGTCAGTCTTTTTTGCCAAAATTTTGTGAAAATGGATGAGAGGTACATGTACAAGAAATAATTTTACCAGGAACATGTACATTCCATATCACTTTTTTCTTTTCAAATATCTTAGATATGTATTTTTTCAATCATTTATAACAAAAAAAAATAATAACATACATTTTGTTCTTGAAACAGAGAATTTTTTTTACAAATTTACAAAATTGACAGCATGGTAAATTTGGCACGAAAAACATCAAAATATGATAAATCTTTCTTATATTAACACCTACCTATAGTTTTTTGGTCTACTCAAGTTCATCATTATTAAAAGTATGAAAAATGTTTAATTGTGGAACTGTGTTTTTTTCACGAAAATAGCCCAAAAATGGGAAAAAATTGAGGAAAAATGGGAAAGTCATTAAAACTTTCAAAGGGCCAGAGCAAAAACTGAAGTGCACCACCATATGATCTTTTCTTCACCAATCATTTTTTTACAGTTTTATAAACCGGAAAATCAGGTTAAGAAAAAAAGTTTAATTCTAGAAATGTTTGACTCCTCAGAGGAGTACATCCTTATATGCATTTTTTTTACTACTAATTTTCTATGGCCCAATAAAGATTGAATTACTGTTTTTATTTCTAAGATACTAACGAACACAGACATAGTTTTAATTTACTACAAAAATAACAAGTCCGTAATTCCTAATTACACAAAAATACCAATATCTCACCAGTATCGTGATTAGAAATGAAAAGTTTAGAAAAATCTTTACCGAAAGCCAAACCATAGGGACATTGAAGCCCATCTACTGATGTCAAAATAGTTTTAATAGATTTATCCTGAAATGAAAACAGCTTAAGATTTGAAGCTTCGCGATCAAGAAAATATACATTTCCTCTTCTGTCGCTTAAAACATCAATCACGTAACAAGTTTCCTCAGCAGAGATAGACACAGCTGTAACTGTTTCATCTAATCCTACGCTTTTCAATGTAGAATTTTCTAAGTCACCCTGAGCAAAGTAAATTTGATGTTTTTCACCAACTGATATAGAGTGTACTTCACTTTCCCCAACATTCAGCGTCTTCTTTAAGTCACCTGTTTTACTGATAATGTATATCTTCCCGTTCCCGCCAACAGCAATTTCATCATCAACAATACCAATACCATAACATTGGTTTGGTAGTTTTATCAGCCTTCCTTTCTCCATTGCGACAATATCTACTTTCTGAACAGACTGTTTTTCGGGTAGTGTGACCCATGCTGTATTCTTGTCTTCTTCGACAGCTATGCCCCATTGCCTGCCGTCCATTTGAACTGTTGTCAATGTTTTACCTTTGTCTGACATAACAAATAAACTTGAAGTGGTCCAATTACACAGGAATATTTTGTTATCTTTTGTCACACCAATGCCGACAATGTATGAACCAGCTACTTTGAATTTAACATCTAACTCAAATTTCGTTGGAAACTTTCCCTGTTGCTGGTGGAATTGCGCTTGCTGAAGTTTAAATGGTTTGTAATTGATATCAAGGGACGCCTCCTTAATTTCCACTGAACCAAATGATTTCATAATGGCCTGTGAATCAAACTCTTTAAACGAGAGTGAAACATCTTTCTGGGACGACAGGAGTTCTTGAAAATCATTCGCACTGCAGCTCAGTTCTTCTTTGATATTATTCATCAACATAAATATTTGAGTTTCTGTTCCATGTTTGGATACAGATTCAAACTGTTCAGTAAAATTTTGTATCTTTTTTCTTCGATCACATATCTTTTCCAGGTTGTCTTTTGCTTCGTTTGAGAGGTCTGTATGAATTGTGTCGATTTCTGACATTAAGGCTGCTTCAATTTCTTCAATGCGTTTTAGCAATCGAGTTTTGAAGTTTTTAATGTCTTGTTGAACAGTCATCTTACTATCTTTAAGACTGACCATATTTTTTTTCTTTTTATCTTCCAGTTCGTTTACTGCGGAATTCAGTGAAGTGACATCTTTGAAAATTTCTTCATACGTTGTTGAACTTTTGACCCCTTTTGCAGATACTTCAATCGGAAGTACCTTGTCACATGATCGATGTGCACTAGCCATACATGACCGACAGCACATTGTATCATGGTCGGAGCAAAAATATTCTAAAACCATATCTGGATGAACTTTGCAAGATTTACTGACAACAAATGATTTACCTTCAACGACATCAATATCTATTATATGATGAGTATCAAAACTTTTAATGTGTCCGTGGAAATCTAAACATTCTGTACAGAGCCCGTCTTCGCAGTCTGTACAATACTTTACAGCTTTGGTGGATCTACTTCTTCTGGAACAGATTCCACAACACTTGCTCGGGGATTTTGACGCCATATCCTAGAAAAGATAATATATATAAAATTATAAATATTTAAAAAAATAGTTACCTATACCCTCCTCCACAAATTAGTGAGTGTTGACATTTTACACGATTCAATACATGTTATTTAAGAACAAAACCGTGCGTTAAGAAATTACTCTAGTCCACGAGTTTTCGTTTGAGCATTAAAAAGTTACCCATAATTCTTTAATGATTAAACCACTAATCAAATTCGAAATTAGTTTGTCTTGTGTGAGTAATGTGGACAGTGTATGTATATTTGATGCATGGTGTTAAATAGTTTGAGGTCAACTTGACAAGTTACTGGGTTAAATGGGCTATGTCACAGATTTGTTAAAATATTCATGCAACATTGACCTGTTGAAAACTGAATTATAACAACAATTATGCATTTGTCTCTTTTAATTTCTGAATTATTTTGATTGTAATCTTTCAAAATAGATGAACATGTGTATGGAAATTATGACGAGGATCTTCAACAATCGACACTCTATTCACCAATTACGTATACGTCGCTAAAACTGGGGTAAATCCAGAACGCAATTATGATATGAATATTTAATAGCTATCAACAAAGGAAGACGATCATCCTCGAAGTATAGTTTACCAGCATAAAATAATTCATGTATTACACCTAATTACTTTTCTTCAATCAAGTACCTTTAAGTGAGAGCAGGCAGCCACAAATGGCCATCTTCGCTAAAAATATTTTGCTGTCTACAGGTTCTGTTTATATACAAAATTGTAATGCTTAAACTAATTTAACAAATATCTAAAAAAAACAAAACATTTCGCTCTATCAATTCACTAATCAAATTCTGTTTTTTTTTATCAAGAATTACTGAAAGAAATATACGTTAAAGTTGTCGATTATTTCGAAACGAATGTGAAAAAGTTCAGAGCTGACTTTTGTTTTCACCTAATCATCGCCATAAACTCGTTTCCTGTGAATTTCATGATAAATCAAGTTAACTTTTATTAAAAATGGTTCGTAGTTTAGGAGTAGATTACAATAGGTTAAAAGACGACAGACGCAAAACAGTATTAGCAATGCTTAAATAGTATTTGTTTACATTCTATATATTTGCAAACTGTTTTGCTAAAATCAGCATTTTTTTCTTCATCTCTCATATTATAATATCGATAAAATTCTAAGTTGTTGGGTTGGTAAAATGAATTAAGCCAATAGTATTCTTGGTTTGATGAACCGGATATCTTAATTAAAAGATCGATCTTCATTTTTATGCACAATTATGTTTTCTGGTCTTGCGTTCATTTGTCCGTCCGTCAGTCTGTTCCGCTTCAGATTTAAGTTTTTGGTCAAGGTAGTTTTTGATGGAGTTGAATTCCAATCAATTTGAAACTTAGTACACATATTCCCAATAATATGATCTTTCTAATTTAAATGCCAAATTCGAATTTGGACTCCAATTTCATGATCCACTGAACTTAGAAAAAGATAGTGCGAGTTTTAGTTAAAGTTTTTGGTCAAGGTAGTTTTTGATGAAGTTCAAGTCCAATCAACTTAAAACTAAGTATACATGTTCCCCACAGTGAACATAGAAAAGGATAGTGCGAGTGGGGTATCCGTGTACTAAGGACACATTCTTGTTTTACATATTTATTGCTTGAGTACGACCGCTTGTGAATATGGTTATATCTATTAAAACCGCATTTAATAAAGATATAAGTTCTCTTGAATAAGTGAAAAATGAGAGAAACTTAATGAATTCCAGATATATATGTGTAGTATGATATCTATATACTACGTAAGGAAGAGACCGATTTCATTGAGCTGCAACTCCTCTGAAACCATAAATACAAAGTCGGAAATATTTGTGATATAACGTATAAATGAAGTGTTTATACTTCCTTTAGTTGTTTTTAAATCAATGCTTTTACCACAGAAAACGCCCGCGAATGGTCAGTCGACGTACTGACTGCGAAATTCAAATACACTTTGTTTCAACACTTGCCAAATTGTACCGCGAAATCAAAGTCATCTTCTTACAAGATGAAAAGTACTCAAACTTCATTCTCTTACTGACAGACACATTAAAATTGAAGATATAGCGTATGAAAGATGTTTTACTATTATTAGAACTAAACACATGGACATAATAGCAAATTAGCAAGCCTAGATGTAACGCAACATTTCGTTTGAAACAATTAATTTTCTCGGCGTGAAATAAACGATTGAAATAGTCTACAAGTTAATGTAATGTCTTCTAGAACTTAGGAAGCAATTAAAATAAATATAGACCACCATTGGGAGATATCGATGTAAAATTTCAGTGACTAATACAGACACAATTAACTATAGTTCTACCAGGAAGTATATCCTGAATATCAGTCTCGTTTATTTACGTTTTTTCTTAAGTGTATTTCCCAATGATACCTTAACTTTTTCTTACTTATATTACATGTTATAATTTGTTACTAGGCTGCAATTATACCCTTAAATAGTAAGTTAATAACATATGTTTTACCTTAGTGTTAGAATCAATATTGTTGATGTACAACCATGTATTCAGTCGAGCAAGGAAAGGGTAGATAACTACTCTATATTTTAACCTGTACACAAATATGTGTTGTCAAGTCTGAATTTGGTTTTGAAGATTATTTCACCGCATTGCCTTTTGATCTAAGAATTAGTTTGTGTAAATATAGGTGCAGTAGTCATACGTTACCTATTGAATGTGGTAGATTTTATAGCACTGATAGATCAGAAAGAATATGTGATTTATGTAACATAAATGTGCTAGGAGATGAGTTTCATTACATATATGATTGCACTTTCTTTAATGCTGAACGGCTGAAATGTTTGCCTGCAGATATTTGTAAAGTTAAAAATACTATAAGTTTCTCTAATTTAATGAACAGCAAAGATAAATTTGTTCTGGTTGGCTTAGCCAAGTTTTGTAGATCTTTGTTAAATTGAGTAATGTTTATTTACAAATGACATTTACCTTCCCATTTATTCATGCATTTGTAAATATGTTTGTTCATGTATTATTTCTTATTTGTTATATTGTTGTACTATCATGCCTCATGTGAGGCCTTTAGTGAAATAAAATGTTTCAAATGTTTCAAATATTTCAAATGTTTCAAATGTTTCAAATCAAATGTTGGTTAGCATATAAAAGTGTGTTTAGTTTGTTAATGGTTTTAATTTCAATGATGAATCATGAAACATTAAAAAAAAGAAAATCGCTTTTAATTCTACAGCCATGTTTGGTAATTGTTCGAAACCGCAAACATATTATATTTGTAATATAGTACTCAATGTAAATGGCTTATATTATCTTTTGTTGGAACCTGCTGTTCGTGATTTTAGTTAAGCTTCGTAATGGAGGCATCACTGCTACTTTGAGATATGAAAAACTTCATTCCGTAACTGAATTTTGTAAAGAGCATGTAGTGGTTTTGTGTCTGGTCTCTTCCATTTAGCCTATTGTATTCTGCATTTTTAAGTTTGGTATAAAAAAAGTTAAACTTTATGTTATGAAAATGCCTACGTATTAGACATAGATGTCATGAAATTCAGGGACACTTGATAGAATTTCAGGGACACTAATTTGAAGAAAAAAAATGTCAAATTCTAACTGGACTTAAGGTTGTTTACTTAAGGCCTATTCTTCCACCCTCCCCTTTCCCACTGCCAAAAAAACAAACCCACATGGTTCCCATTTCCATTTAAAATTGTATTAATCAGGAATATCACATGTGTAATTAAAGGAAATTCTACTTGCATTTACATTAACAAAAAGCAGTCAGCGAATTTCTGTCAGTGATTTATGCATGATTTGTTCTACTTATCTATCTTTCCGTCCACTTGGTTTTTATCTTTAAAGTTTGAATTAACTTGAGAACATTTTACAAAAAAAAAAAACATATGCGATAGCTCTTTTCGAATGATAGTTTGTGTTCGACACATTATTGAAATTTTTACCTAAACCAGGCTCATATCAAATTGAAATATGCCCACATGTGGCTTATGAGGACATATTTCTTTCCATATTTTGATATTGCATCCTGTTAAAAATTAAAAATGTATCAAAATAAAATAATAATACAACTTGATATACTTTCTGTTTGTAATTAGCCAAAAACGTAAAGATTCAATAAATCAAAGATATGATGTAATATACATTTGTTATGTCAGGGGCCTTTTATAGTCGTTATATATACAACAAGGGGTTCACTTATTGTTGGAAGACGTATGGTCGCCTATTACTACTTATTGTAACTTTAACTGAACGCTGATAAATAGTTGTCTTATTGGCAATCATACAACACTTGATATTATAGAAAACTTTATATACATAACATTGATACATTTTGATAAGAATAAAAAAAAGTTTTAATTTGTTTTAAATTGTTTTCTTGCTTTTTGACTTGTTCAGAAATATAACAGGATGTTTTCCTTATGTAATGGAGCCCTGACAAATTAAACGACCGACTTCTATTTCTTTATTTAGGAACAAACCACATCTAAGAATCTTTCAAAAGAACGAGTTATATTTGTTTGCATTGAAATATGCATCAGATGAGGAGTGTGATAATCGTTAATAAAATGGACAAACCATGACGTAAGGTAATAAAAACCCTCCAGATTGCAACATACAGTTTTTAATTTTAGACAAGAGTAAATAAAATATATAAAGCTATAAGTAGTACCTAGTCTATTAAAGTGATAAGAGTTAACAGAAATAATCAAGCAAAAGTAATATCAGCCACAGAATTATAGTATATTTGGTAATTATAGTAGCTAGTATTTAGGTTCTATGAATATATATTGAAAATATATCAATTGGACACAGGTGATGTCCTCGTTTGCATAAAGGAATTTTACTTAAGAACGGTGAAAATGACACAACCAAAATTTAAACTTTTTTGTGTAAAAGTTCTCACATTTGTTTGAGGCAAACTAAACTCAAAAATAATTTTGAGACAATCAGACGGACAGACTGACAGATAGACAAGAATAACACTCAATGTTTACTCGGTTACTCGGGCATAACAAGGCCAGACCCATTTTTTTTTTATTAAAAACATTTATATTACGGAGCAATTATCTGTTTCAGATGATTTACGTGTAGATCGTTTTTACTGATTATTTTTGCCCATTACATTTTATGGATTCCACAAAGATGGTTAAAAGGGTGGCGAAAGATACCAGAGGGACATAGATCGAAGACAAGCTGACAACGCCATTGCTAAAAAAAAACAAAAAAACAGACAGACAAATAATACATCACAAGACACAACATAGAAAACTAAATACTAAGCAACACAAACCCAACCAAAAATGGGGTGATCTCAGATGCTCTGGAAGGGTAAAAAGTAAAGTCATAAAAATACTGAACGCCGAGGAAAGTTCCTTATCAAATGGCAAGATTAAAAGTTATTTTAAACCCGGTAAATAGTCTAATTTGGTAGGTCACATTCGCGAAAACTGATAGGGATTGAAGTTACGACATAAGGAACATATCAAATATCATATGTGAAACGGATATTCCGCAAAGGTCAACCAACTCGTGATAGCGTCCGTAAAAGTCACGAATGGATGGTTTTAGCTTCAACAATTGTAACTCTTGGTTTTGTAGCTTTCTTGTGAGCAGCAACCCTCTATCAAGAAACTCAAGATAGAAAATACAAGCTGGGTAATATCGTATCGATTGGTAGATATATATTCCGTATATAACGCTTCTGAAATAATGGCACATAGAAATGGAAAGTTCACAATTGGGAGGCTAAAACTATCTCTTTTGTCGCACAGTTGTTATTTATCGACCCTCATTGTCAATTTCTTAATGTAAGTCAAGGTATGAAGCATACTTAATTGTATCTGTTGTATCCTTTATCTCTGGTTCGATGGGATAGATACGTTTAACATAGTCACTAAATTTTGAATTATTTAGTGAGAGAAAATAATTTTTATAGCGGAAAATAAAAATACCTTCTTACTTACAAGTTCCTTTATAAAATTAACCTAATAAGAATAAAAGAACAAGTCACCCAAAATAGAGTACAATTGTTTCCCTTTGGAATGCCGTAAGTTTGTTTAAAAACATGTCCTCTAAAAGTAACAAATGTGTAGTTAATAAAAAAAATCAGGCATCTTGATGATGACAGTTTCAGAGATATTTTTGTTTGTATGTACGTTGGCCATTCTTTTTTATGAAACAAAGCAATACCAACTCTTTCAATTTCACTTTTAGTTTGAAATGGGGAAAAGTGTAGAAGAGTATAATGTTTTAATACTTTTGAAAGATGAAAGGGTCTCAGTACGATGTACTCTTAAAAGATCTTTGGAATTTTGAAGTATTCACATCTGATTCACGTCACCTCTAGAATAGGGAGTTTCACAATAATTTTAAAAGCCCAGATCAGCATCAAGGACAATAACTAAGGGCTGACATAACAATTTTGCCTATTTGAATTGTTAGTAGTTCTTATTTTTCTAAATATTTTATCCTCACAAGGTATTTCTATGTATGATAGCATTCGCTTAATTCTTTTTTATAAATAAGTCCTAAATGGGTAGTCCTGCTTTTCTGTTAACCACATATGAGATGAACATTAATCTGTTGATATTTTTGACCCTGGCGATTTTGCTAAAACTAATGAAATGTTTGGGATATACAGAAAATGGCTTTTTAACAATCAATTTTATTTTGATCAATCAAAAATGTTTGTTGGAGGATGGTATATATATAGTTTTTCAGAGAAATACACCTTTTAATTTTATGACGACAGATGACGGACGGATAACGACGAAGGTCTCCAAGTGATAGCTAAAGCACAGATGAACGTTTAGCTATAACAAAATGTAGTGGTATCATTGAATATCAAGTAAC
This sequence comes from Mytilus galloprovincialis, assembly GCA_037788925.1. Lineage (NCBI taxonomy): Eukaryota > Metazoa > Mollusca > Bivalvia > Mytilida > Mytilidae > Mytilus > Mytilus galloprovincialis. The sequence continues at coordinate 2,722,953 of CM075332.1, forward strand.
ACATTCCAACAAACTGATAGAGTTATGACAATAAAAGACACTATTATCATTAATTTTTATTATATATTTTTCTCCTCACTACTTTTTTTATGGCCAAAAGAAGATAACTTGAAATACTTTTTTTTATTTCTAAAATAATAACGTACACGAAAAAACTTTCATTCACTATAAAACTAACGAGTCTGTGATTTTCAATTACACAAAAATACCAATATCTCACCGGCAGAGTAATTTGAAACGAAAAGTTTAGACCAATCGTTACTGAAAGCGAAGCCATAGGGTGATTGAAGTCCATCTTTGGACGTCAATATAGTTTTAAGAGATTTATCTTCAAATGAAAACAGTTTAAAATTAGCTGCTTTGTATTCTATTAAATATGCATTCCCTGTTCTGTCTGTTTTAACATCAATCACGCCATAAGTATCTTCAGTAGAGATAGACGTTACTGTTCCATCTAATCCAATGCTGTTCGATTTTGATTTTGGCACATTACCTTGAGCATAGTAAAGCTGATGAGCTTGTCCAACTGATATGGAGTGAATTGTGCCTTTTCCAACATCAAGTGTCTTCTTTAAGACACCAGATTTACTGATAATGTATATCTTGCCGTCCCCACCAAGAGCAATTTGATCGTCAAGAATAGCAATACCATAACAGTGATGTGGTACTTTAATCAGTTGTCTCTTTTTCATGGAAGCTATATCAACTTCCTGAATGGACTGTATTTGTGGTAGTGTGACCCATGCTGTATTCTTGTCTTCTTCCATTGCAATCCCCCACTGTTTGCCGTCCATTTGAATTGTTGTCCATGTTTTGCCTGTGTCAGACATAACATGTAACATGGAACTTTTCCAATTACATATGTATAATACATTGTCCTTTGTGACACCAATGCCGACAGTGTTTGCACCAGGTACTGTAAATTTCACGTCTAGCTGAAAATCTGTTGGGAGTTTTCTCTGTTGCTGGAGACTTTGTGCTTGCTGGACCTTCAAGGGATTGTATTTTATATCAATTGAAGCCTCTTTGATTTCAACTGAACCAAATGATTTCAAAACGGACAATAAATCAGATTCTTTAAACGAAAGAGATACATCTTTCTGGGACGACAGGAGTTCTTGAAAATCATTCGCACTGCAGTTCAGTTCTTCTTTGATACCATTTATCAACATAAATATTTGACTTTCAGATCCATGTTTCGATACAGATTCAAACTTTTCAGTAATATTTTGTATCTTTTGTTTTTGATCACATATCTTGTCAAGGTTGTCGTTAGCTTCGTTTGAGAGGTCTGTATGGAGTTTGTCTATTTCAGACATTAAAGCTGCTTCCATTTCCTGAATAAGTTTTTGCAATTTTGCTTTTACGTCTTCCTTAATAGCCATCTTACTAGCTTTAAGATTTGTCATACATTGTCTCTGTTTATCTTGAAGCTCGTTTATTGAAGAATTTAGTGCGGTAACATCTTTGGCAATTTCTTCAAACATTGCTGAATCTTTGACCCCTTTCGCAAATACTTCAATCGGCAGTAACTTTTCACACGAGCGATGGGCGCTAGCCATACATGAACGACAGCACATTGTATCATGGTCGGTGCAAAAATATTCTAAAACCATATCGGAATGAACTTTGCAGGATTTATTGACAACCAATGGTTTCCCTTCAATGACGTTAATATCTATTACATGATGGGTATTAAATGTTTTAATGCTTCCGTGAAAATCTACACAGTCTGAACACATGGCATCCTCACAGTCTGTACAGTACTTTACAGCTTCGGTGGATCTACTTCGTCTGGAACAGGTTCCACAAAACATGTTCGGAGGTTTTGACGCCATATCCTTGAAAAACAAAAAAAAATATATTGTAATTGTCTTTCAAAGGAGCGCCTTTAATATATACCCTCTACAAATAAGTTATTGTTGACATCGGGTATATATTAAGACCAAACAGAAAGTATATGTGTTTACTGTCACATGCTGAAAAAAAAACAGGGAAGGTAGATAGGGATTTTTTTATGTTTTTTTTTTTCTTATTTTATTTTTTACATTGAGTCTATGGGATTAACTTTGTGACTTTATTAATGCTTAATCAAAAATGGCAAAAAATACTTTAGGGTAAAGTATACACATAAGGGTAGGTAGGGGTACAGTAAACACACATACAATATTTTGGCCTAACAATTCGTAAATTTTGTTGAAGAAGATAATCATCCGCTAAAATTTCAAATGTTTTTATTAGTAATTGTTTGAAATTTAAAAAAAAAAACGTAATTCTTTAATGATTAAAATACTCATCAGACTATGAACATGTACTATGCTGTTGAGTAATTAGACATTTCGTGTATATCAGATACAATGTATTGTATTATTAAAACTGTGTGAAGACTTAAGCAAATTTCATCATCTACATTCTTATTATTTACATATCACACATACGACACTATTTAAATTTAAACAAATACCCGGTGTGACGAAATTTTTATCTTTTATTATTAATTTGCTTATTATTCATAAATTGTAATTCATGAAAGGCAGCCCACTATCTTATTTTCATGGTTTATAAAGGTTTGTATAAATTGCACCCTGATTGGCACCCCAATCATTCATTTCCGCGCTAGGTAAAAATTATGTGACAGGTAGCACATGGTTTTTCATACAGGTAAAGTGGTTAGACCGAGCACAAATAGATTTTGATGTGAACAGACGTTTTGTCTGCAGCAGTTCTTATATTTGATGATACCTCAGAATTGTCAATTTAGGACATGGAGTTTCACAGAATAATGTAATGATATTGCTCAGGTAAGAACATTTATTTATATTTTTGAAGGTGTTATCATTTACTTGTCATTTTGACATATCAAACAGACCCGGAGACTATTCATTCACGTGGAATGTGAAAAGTGAGAATTGTGATAAATATATCATTCAACTTCTCTAACTCTTACTAGGTCATGCATGGCGTTGATCCGCGGAAATTCCGATTCATCAGTGGATATTCTGTTAACCCATCAAATCAACAAACGATGGATTAAAACCACTGGATAAAAAAATTGGTAAAGTTACAGAGGAAGGCATCTTCGCTAGCCAAGGGTTACGATCCACTCCCGCTCTCTTCGCCCTTGGCAGATTGAGCCAACATTTGTGATATCAATGTTGCGCCATCTATCGGAAGATTAAAGTTACGCCCATTCCGAATACATTATTCTTGACCAATGGTAGCACTTGAACTCTTCAATTTGGAGGTAAAAACACGGTAGCGTCTAGATTCTACCAACTTGGCAAAGCCGGAAACGAAAATATACGTCAACATTCATGCATTTGTGCATGAAACATACACAGAAACTTCTATTAGTTGATTAAAAACATTCAAGTTGTCACTAAATATAGTCGTATGTTTAGTGATGTAAAGACATGTTGCACAATTAACACGTGGCAATTGTTTACAAACACTTTCTACATTTACACGTGATCATGTTATAGGCGCTTTTTGATTGGATGCAGCGAGTTTCTACTGCAACCAATAAAAATCCTTACCTTGTGTCTCCGAAATATTATCTCAATCCACCAAGGGTGAAGAGAGCGGGAGTGGATCGTAACCCTTGGCTAGCGAAGATGAGAGGAAGGCTAACCACCTCAAAATATGGTTGAGTTTTATCAAGAAACGAGTCTTGTATCACAACCAAATATCTACAATTCCCTCAATTACCTTTAAAAAAAATAATGCAATGAAAAAAGGGCATTCTTTACTAAGCACTTGTACCTCTTACAGTTTCTGATTGTATAAAAAAAAAACGTTGCCAGCTAAAAATGATTTAGAATCGCCATTTAAGGATATACTTAGGGGAGGTTTAGGAATATGTGTCAGTTGTTTGTACTCCTAGTTTTTTTTCTCTTAAGGTACAGGGTAAAATATTTTGACCCATAGCACCCATTGTTCTTGTCAAATAAGACTCTTCAATACCTCACAAAAGGGCCTTTACCAAATTTAAGCAGATTATTGATTTCTTTTTTATCGATTTGAGAACCACATAATACCAATGCAAAAACAAGATAAAAGTCCAAGTCTGCATTTTCCCGCAATTCCTTTGGTTTGTAAGTGTTTCTTGTTTGTAGTTTTTTTTATATAGATTAATTGATTTAAGCCATTTCAACTGATATTTTAAATGTGCCTTTCTAGGTTGTGATGTTACACTATTGTTTCAGAATAGGTTGAGGGTTAGGTACCATTTACACGTTTAAACCCGCTGCAATTGTTTCCACCTGTCTTACGTCAAAAACCTAAGGTTTAGTAGTTGTCGTTCGTTGATGTAGTTCATATGTTTTTCTCGTTTCTCGTTTTTGTATGCATTAGATCGTTGGGTTTTCCGTTTAAATGGTTTTACACTAGTAATTTGTTGAGTCCCTTTATAACTTGCTGTTTGGTGTGGGCCAAGGCTCTGCGTTCATATCGAACTTTGACCTATAAAGGTTTACTTTTATAAATTAGTCTTGGATGGAGAGGTATCTCATTGGCACGCAAACCACATTTTCTTCTGTCAATATATTTTTTTTTAATTAAATATCTCGAAACGGAGCTCCATTATCTTTCAATATCTTTATCTTATTTTTACTAAAATGCTCTTCTGACTTATAGTATCAAATTCAAATTCTTGATCTTTTTTTAATTTCACTTTTGTATATCCTTAAGAACAAGAACTCCTTAAGAGTAAGTAGATATAAATATTTAACACGACTGGAATCGGTTTTATATGGTTTAAAGATATGAGACAAATACCTGTATATAACTAACAAACTTATAGTAACAAATGGACAGTATTTAAATAGAATTCATATCAGTATATTATCTCACTAATTAATTTCTGATTTCTATTAAAAAATAACTAAATGAAATATAGTTTTACGATTATACGTTATTGATTCGTAACGAATGTAAAAAAGGTTCACATATGACTTTGGTTACATATACAATATGTGTACATTGTCGGAAAATATAAAATTTATGTGTACGACCTTTAGAAACAGGATGAAAAGCGAGGCTATGCAGAGCTTTTCTCCTGTTTAGTAGCGAGTACAGACACATTTTATATTTTCCGACAATGTAGATATATTGTTTTTATCCTGCAATTTGCATCCGGTACTTCAGGTTAGCTGTTTAAATGGAAATCATTGCTTTTGATTTTTCAAAGAAATCGACATAGTTGAAACGCGGACCGCGAAGAGAACCCAAAAATGAACTGTTACCCAGAAAGAAATATCCGCCTTACTACTTGCTCAACTTCGAAGCGGGTAACAAAAGACTTTATTTGTACATCATCATCATTGTACAAATAAAGCAAAAAATTATTTGTATTCCTGTTATTTGTAGAATATAAGTCTGATGGCAGGATAAAACATATTAGTGCATTTGTTCAATACGCTATTTCGCATTATTATCAACAAAAGTGACACTTTGATGATAAATTAAGTGAGTTTGTATTTAAAATGGTTCTTAGTTTTAGGAATAGATTAAAATAGTTAAGGGACGATGGACAGAAACTGAGTTTTACCAATGCATATATTTGTATATTTGCAAAATCTTTTGAATTCATGTCTTCATGTTTGTTCATTTATGAATACATACTCTGGTCGATTAATTAAAAAAAATTGTTGGGTTATAACTTACACCATATTTAAGGTTAAATGAAGAAATTAAGCTAATAGTAGTTTTTTTTCGATCAATCGGACATTTAGTTTGAAAGATCGATCTACGTTTTGTGAATTGTCTATTGCATCACAAGTACGACCATTTGCTAATACGGAAATATTAAATTAACCCCATATTTAAAAAAGTTGTGATTCTTGTTGAAAAAGGGCAAATGAGAGAAACTAAATTCCAGGTGTGTCACAGAAGGCGTCGCATTGATAAGACGGACACATTTAAACTGGAGATATAGGCTGTGAATGGTTTGTTACTACTATTAGAACGAATACATAAGGACATTATAGCAAATTATCAAGCCTAGATGTAATATTTCGTTTCAAACAATTTTCTCGACGCGTAATTGATGTTTGGAATAATTTACAAGTGAATTGAATTGCTTCTAAAACTTTTAATTGCTTCTAAAACTTTTAGAGCAATTAAAATAAACATAGACCGCCATTGGGAGACAGTGTTGCACCGGTGACTCATACGACACAATTAACTATTATTGTACAAGGAAGTATATCCTGATTAACAGTCTCGTTTATTTACGTCTTTTTCTTAACATATTTCCTAACGATTCCAGACTTTTCCTTACGTGTGGTTATTTTACTTGATATTTGTAATTAGACCACAATTATACACTTATAAAGTTAGTTAATTAAGCACAATTTACCTTAATGTCCTAATCAAAATTATCACAGAACGCCCATGAATTCAGTTGAGCGAGAAAAGGGTAGATAACTACTTAAAATATGTTCTACCTGTACGTAACTCTACTGTGGTTTGCACATCAGAAACCTTGTTCTAGTTTATCTATAGTTGCTATCTATGTTGAATAATTATTCAGAATCGTAAAAAGCATAATCTGTTAAAAGGGGCACTAGCTACGAGATATATAGTCTAGTGAATGATTCTATCTCATTAAATCCTTATTTATGTGAAGTTCAATTTAATTCCATAGCTATAAATTGAAATCGCACGTATTGTCCATGCACGTGTTATTTAAAGGACCAACAGAATGTAAACATTGAAAGTGAAACAAAGATAAATCATTTAATCAACCGATTCGATCCACAAAATATCAATCTTTACACATGTTACAGGTAAAAACGATGAGAAACACACATTTTATATCTATAATTTAAAATTCAACACACCTATAAAAACCAATTGCACAATTCACTTAATCTATTTATGTCTATATTTATGTTAACATCGCTTAAATATGGTCATCCGAAGTCAGCTTGATAGTTAATTAGATGGCGTCTAGACTAAAATGCACACGAAACGAAGCTACATACTAGCGAGCTCATGTCCTGTAAATTGTTTATTTAAGAATTTTGATAGATTAGATAAATGTTTTACATTGTTATAAATAAGATACGAGATTATGAATCAAATCGGTGACCATAAGGCTATCTGCTAGTTTTTTTTAGGCTTTTTTATTCTGCATTAAAGTTGTGTATAAAAATTTAAACCTAGGGTAATTTTAAATGCTTACTTTTCCCATACAGATGTCATAAGCAGATACTTGATAAATGCATACTTTTAATTTTGTTATTAAAGTGTCGACTTTGAAGGCGACTTATGTTTTGCAGTTTATCCTATAGTCTCATAATTCAAAGGATTCTGTACCAGCAGGTCAAACATGTGGACTTTACGCAAATGCCATAACTAAAAGTAAGTTTTGGTATTTCGTCAAGGAGACAACAATCCAAGAACAAACGGCATAAAATAAAATCACAGACACAACGTCTTCATTAATAGACATTGCTAATTAGTACATGGTAAACTTCTGTTCTTAACCAGATTTGACATTGAGTCACCTTTAGGCATTTTAGTTCCGATAGGTTAGAAAAATGAGTCTTAGATATTGACATACATTGATTCAGAGTGGCAGTCCAAGCGACATCAGTGTACGGTCATATGACATATAAGTGCGTTATCAACATGAAAATATACAGTAGAAGGGGTACATAATCTCTGGTCAAAGTGGCTCTTACAATGAAACATGGTTTCTTCTTTTGACTTCTATTTTTCTCGAATTCCCCTCTAAAATGATTACTAGTATATATTTTTGAATAGAGGTCGGTCATTTATAAACATATCAACCGTATCATATACGTTGACGTATACGCATCTGCAGATGTACCAAAAAAATAGTATGTGCTCACGAGAATATGACTATTAAACGTCGTGCTTTTTGTTTGATCTTATTGGAACCTGTTCAAAACAATTAAACACAAAATTTCAATATTTCCGATAATGGTGTTTTGAAAAATGGAAGATCTATTAACGACTTCAGCATGCTCTTGAAAAGGAGCGAATGTGACGCAGTGACTCGAATATCCTGCAAACTCCTTTTATAAAACACGTTAATCACTTTCAAAATCTTCCAATGAAGTAAACGGCATTAACATCATTCGAAATTGAAGCAAACACATTCAAGACATATTCCAACAATTATGTCAGCTACACTATTAAATACTAGCATTAGAAGTTAATCAGTTGCCCATCTGCATTATTGAAAGCATATACAATTAAATCTCTGGATCACAAGTCATAATGTTTATTGGTAAATCCGTAGATGTCTATACGTCAACGTATATGATACGGTTGAATCGTCTTTAAGGTGGCTCGGCCCTTTAACAATGCGCATATTTAACGCATGTTTCTTACGACGAGTGCCTTGGAAACGGTCGCTGGTCTTTTCAAAAATAGCTTTGACGACCTTGGAACGCGGGCGTGAAAGCACCCTTGACGATGTAAACAAGTAAGACAAAACGTTCTTTAAAATAGGAAATACGAACGGTCAGAAATTCAAAGTGCTTTCTTCATTATTCGCATAAAAGTATAAAAGGAGAGAAATATACATGATTTAAGCATAACATTAAAAAAAAAGAACATATATATAAATACTGACAACGTCACATGTATGACGTCGACGGAATTTGGTGCCGCGTCGCTTCCAAAACGCATTCTCATTTTACACGGTCGCCCCTTGGGTCCGTTCGTACCATATTTTGAATTCACTTAAATACCGGTTCAATTATTATATAAATGATGTCTTGGAGAATTATTTTTGAAAATGTTTTGCCAATGACGCAATGATTAACTGTAAACAAATGATAGCGATGTAAACAACTGCATGTCATCATACAGCTTGGAAAAACAGGTAAAACCCGTATATGCTTTAAAGGCATCGGGGCAGGTTCATTTTCAAGCTATCCGTTTGGCGTTTTATAACAGTTTGTTTCTGTCATAAATCTCTTTAATACTTAAAATATCTTTATTTCCAAGTATTTTTAGGAGTTTATTCCCGAGTATGCGATATATTTTTCCACTGCAAAATTTTGATAACTATAGTTAGATAAAAAAATTTCTCCACAAAACAAATTTGAACATTTTCTAACAGACTTAATACTTGACAGGCACACCTAACAGCTTCATTTAAAGATTTGTTTACCTTATCAAATAATGAGCACGAAAATCATCTGATAGATTTTCTCGTATCACAATTCCATGATTTCCGGAACACTAGAGTGACTAGACTAAGTCCGTATAATCTACGACCTCGGGGCCAATGTTTTCTATTTTTATGATATTTTTCTATTACTTATTTTGCTAATTGTTATTTTATTGATTTGCATTTTCTGATGTACAAAAATGTATCTATCAATATGTCAACCGAGTTCGTATTAAAAAAAAAGAAGGAAACATCATCATTAAAAATAAAATAATTGAATCAGAGCAAGTGTTATTATAAAAGACTATTGGATCCAGCAACTTATTTCACTAAAGTGATTATTTGTTTTCCTGCAGAAATTAAGCGACACTTCAATAATTTGCTGTTTTCCGCCTTTTCATGAAGATGAAAATGGATCAATCGGGGTGGATCCAGCCATTTAAAAAGAGGGTTCCCAACCCAGGACAAAAAGGGGGTGTTCCAACTATATTTCGCTATTCAAAAGCATTGATCGTCCAAAAAGGGAGGTTCTAACCCCGGAATCCTCCCCCTGGATCCACCACTGTCAAAAGTAACTGGGACTGGCCTAGTATTCCGACCTTATATATCGGTCTATGATATAATTCCTCAATACTGCATGCTTTGCGGAGGACCGCAAAAGTTTGGGTTTCACCATGTCGGGATTTTGCTAGGATACACACCCGTAGCGTGCCGGGAAGTCTCAAACGCTACTAAAGACTTTATATATATAAAAAAAAATCAATACTACTAGGCTCAGGAAAATTTTGGATTGTAATTTTAAAACTCCGCCCCGTACACAGGTACGCTATATTAGCCGGTGATGTTGGCAAACTTTAACTTCTATCTTAATTTTTGACATGCTTTTTTAAAAGGTAAGCTAATAAGGAAAGTTATTGATTAAAAAAAATATAGTGGAGTGACTGACAATTTTGTTTGTGAACACTGATTTGATCTTACCGTGGCAATGAAATGTCAACTAATCAACTAATTATTGATCTATGCCTGATGATAAAAAGGAAGGGATGTTTTTTATTTATGATATTGAATTTTAAATTTGAACTTTGGTTGATAGTTGTTTCAGGGGCGGATCCAGCCATTTTAAAAGGGGATCCAACTATATATGTCCCCTTTCAAATGCATTGATCGGCCAAAAAAAAGGGGGGTTCCAACCCCCGGACCCCCCCCCCCCTTTGAAACCGCCAATGTTTTTCATTGGCAATCATACCACATCTGCTTATTCTCATATCGTATTGTTAACATAGAAATAGGATTAATCTGGCAGATGATCCCATGATTATACAGGGTGTTCAAACAGCTGGATGTATACATACGAAGTCTCGTAAGGTAAAAAGGGGAAATTTTGCCTATACATGCACCAAGCATAGCTGTCCATTCATTTTCTTATGGCAGTCCATATATCTAGCTCCTCTTACTTTGCATAATTTCATTATTGATACTTATCTGTATGTTCTCATTCGTGTTATGCTCAAGATGTATTTGCCAGCGACCATTCAATATGCACAAATTAAATTTTCATTATGTGCAATATATAAAAAAACGTAATTTCTGGGACTTTTATTTGTTTGACTATCGGTTTTTGGTAATTGTTGAAGTCCGTACGGGGACATAATTGTTATCTTCTATGTAAATTGGTCTCTGGTGAAGAGTTACCTCATACCCCATCTTCCTATTTTTATACCCCACGCAACGAAGTTGCGCAGGGTATAATGTTTTTGACCCGTCCGTCCGTCCGTCTGTCCGTCAGTCTGTCAGTCCCGTTTCTTGTCATCACAACTCCTCTGAAACCGACCAACAGAATTTCATGAAACCTTTTTAGATAATAAGGACATACTATACAGATGTACATATCGACAGGAAATTACTATTCAATTTTTTTTCGAGGAGTTACGCCCTTTAAACTTATTTACTTTATTTCAATAGTTTATTTTACAATGTTATGTTGTTATGTAAAATACTGTATGTTGTATCAATTATATACGTTATGTGTATATGCCCCCCTGGGGACCTAATTTGGAAAATAAAATTTATCTTATCTTATCTTATCTTATCTTATCTTATTTGCTTCAATATAATCTGCAAGTTTGTCATTGCAACTCCTCTCAAACCGCACAATATAATTTTATGAAACCTTTTTAGATAAGGACATACTATGTAGATGTGCAAATTATTTTTTTCTAGGAGTTACGCCCCTTTGAACTAATTTGCTTCAATATACTACTGCAACAGTTTGTCATTGCAACTCCTCTCAAACTACACAACAGAATTTCATGAAAACTCTTTAGATAATAAGTTATAAAGCCCCTCTACTCGCCGACTTGTTTCTTTATTATTATGAGGCTGACTTCATGCAGGAACTTCTTAGGAAGAAAGATAAGAAGTTAGCAATATCCTTTAACTCTACTTTCCGCTATATAGATGATGTTCTTTCACTAAACAATTCAAAATTTGGTGACTATGTGGAACGCATCTATCCAATCGAACTAGAGATAAAGGATACTACAGATACAGTTAAGTCGGCTTCATATCTTGACTTACATCTAGAAATTGACAATGAGGGTTGGTTGAAAACAAAACTTTACGACAAAAGAGATGATTTCAGCTTTCCAATTGTGAACTTTCCATTTCTAAGTAGCAACATTCCAGCAGCACCTGCATACGGGGTATATATCTCCCAATTGATACGATATTCCCGTGCTTGCATTTCCTATCATGATTTTCTTGATAGAGGTTTGCTGCTCACAAGGAAGCTATTAAACCAAGAGTTCCAAATGGTGAAGTTGAAATCATCCCTTCGTAAATTTTACGGACGCCATCACGAGTTGGTTGACCGTTATGAAATAACCGTTTCACAAATGATATCGGATATGTTCCTTACGTCGTAACTACAATCCCCTTCCCTTTCATGAATATGACCTACCGAATTAGACTATTTACCGGATTTGTAATCACATAAGCAACACGACGGGTGCCACATGTGGAGCAGGATCTGCTTACCCTTCCGGAGCACCTGAGATCACCCCTAGTTTTTGGTGGGGTTCGTGTTGTTTATTCTTTAGTTTTCTATGTTATGTCGTGTGTAATATTGTTTTTCTGTTTGTCTTTTTCATTTTTAGCCATGGCGTTGTCAGTTTGTTTTGGATTTATGTTTTTGACTGTCCCTTTGGTATCTTTCGTCCCTCTTTTATAGATATTTCATATCTTTTGGACAGTTTTGTGGTGTATCGTAAATTATACCATAGCTTTTGTTGAAACCCCCGGCAATAACCTCACGAGACGAAGTCGAGTGAGGTTGCCGAGGGGTTTTGACAAAAACTATGGTATAATTTACGAAACAACACAAAACTTTCCAAAAAATATGAAATATCTGTTTTAACCTATTGCATCTTTCGCTGTTTAAAATTGTGTATTTCATATATTTTGTTTGTTTACTTCGAAATTATTTTAATAATAATCTGTAAAATAACCCTTTTCGGACCTTACACTTAAGGCTCCGCCTACTTTTTAAAACTAGCACGGGCTTCAGAAACAGCGGGTAATCAGTTTGAAAAGATTTTTCGACAGCGATAGATGCATCTTTACATTGGTGACGAAAAAACTGATTTAGATGTTGACACAAGAAACTTCTAGTACAGATATCTGATATTTTTGAAGATTGCTGCAATCCCAAACTTACGTATAATTGAACTGCAAAGGGTATGTTTTTTTAATTCTATTATTTGTTTTCAAAATGTTCGAAATGTTTTCATTTTTTTATATTAATTAATGATTTTGAGGAAATTCATTTCACAAGAATCTGTCTGACAGTTTGTATGAATTATTCCCCGTTTAACTTGAAACCAGAAGCCCATGAGGGAGGGTAGGAGGGGTCCTGATACCACAATCCCGGGCTTCAAAACACGAAATCTCGCGGTCCCGAAATTCGAAAAAAAGAATTCCCGGATCCCGCAAGGGTCAATCCAGAAATCCCGAGCTTAAAAACACCCGATCCCAGAGTCCCGATAAAGGTCCTATCCACCCTCGCCCATAGCGTACATTAATTAAACAGGATTTCAAAATGTTCACGATTAAATTCATTGACATGCGACGATATAATTTTAAAAAAATAAAAAAAAAAATAGCTCATTTAGAGCTGGGAACAGTATATCTAACATATATCCTGTTTAGAGTAAAACGCTATCTAATTTTGACGGTCAAACATAGAGTAGCCTCATTAAAAGTCTAGATGCCAGCAGTGTTTAAAAAACCGGGTGTGGATCAAACACTTTTAAAGTGGGGGTGGGGGTAAAGCTAGCCAACATTTGAAAATACTTTTAAATCGGTTATTTGTTTACCATCTTTAAAAGGGGCGTGCTTCCTGTCCCCTCCATCCCCTAAAAACTAACCCGCCTTGCCAAACAAACGGTTAGATGTGATTCATGTAAATGTAGCTGTACAGTGTAGCCTATAGAAAGTTTACCATTTAATAACCGAAAATCAACATATTTTTAAACTTTATTTGTTTGTTCTGGGAGCGAATCTTGGTTCATTTAAAATATAGGACAACAGAGTTGATGTATGTGGGTTCGATTGCCACCATAAGCAATCATTTATTTCAGCTGGTGCAAAGCGGGCAATTTAGCTTAGTGGCCCCACACTGACTTTGTTGTCTCTATCAAAAAATTCAGACGGCCGCGGCCAGGTCTTGACAATGTTTTTCTTTTGAATACCTTATACAACAAAACCATGGTATAATTGTGGAAATTATACCATGGATAGCTATGGTATAATTTTCGGTTATTGAGATTTATACTCGGGTTGACTCCCATAGGTTACATTGTACAGCTATAGGTTAAGGACATATTGTGTAGATGTGCATATCAAAAGGAAATTTCAATTCATTTTTTTTCTAGGAGTTACGCCCCTTTGAGTTGATTTGCTGCAACAGCTTGTCATCGCACCTGCTCTGAAACCACACAACAGAATTTCACTAAACTTTGTGGATAATAAGGACACACTATGTAGATGTGCATATCGACAGGAAATTATGATTCAATTTTTTTTTTTAGTTATTTTGTTTCTCCAGTGACAATGTGAGACTGCCATCTTCAGTTATTCCAATATAATCAACCAATGTGCCCGCACCCTATGTCGGACTCTGTAACAATCATCCCATAAACCAAATATTTTGAAACATATTTAGAATTCAAGAAACAGACAATTAAATGAAAATGAGGTTAAGTTCAGATAAACCCTGCAAGACAGACATATTTGTTTTTCATTCATTATTTTGTACTTAAATCACCCATTAGTTTTCTCATTTGAATTGTTTTAAATTGTTCATTTGTCATTTCAAGGCCTTTAAAACCAACTATGCAGAATAGGTTTTACTCATCGTTGAAGTCCGTTTGGTGACCTACATGTATAGTTATTTCTGTGTTATTTGGTCTCTTGTGTCTCATTTACAATCATATCTCATCCTCTTATTTGATATTTTAATTGTCATAATACATTTAATAATCATTTCATACACCAATTATACATGAAGATGACCTATTGTTTACACAATATAGCATATTAAAAGAGGACTTACTGTTAACCAATTAACCATACAACTGATTATGTGGTCAATGACAATTGCCAGACAGATTGAGAATTGTAAAGTATTGCACGCAAATAGTTTATCTACTACATAAAATTGAGAATGGAAATGGGGAATGTGTCAAAGAGACAACAACCCGACCAAATAAAAAACAACAGCAGAGGGTCACCAACAGGTCTTCAATGTAGCGAGAAATTCCCGCACCCGGAGGCGTCCTTCAGCTGGCCCCTAAACAAGTATATACTAGTCCAGTGATAATGAACGCCATACTAATTTCCAAATTGTACACAAGAAACTAAAATTAAAATAATACAAGACTAACAAAGGCCAGAGGCTCCTGACTTGGGACAGGCGCAAAAATGCGGCGGGGTTAAACATGTTTGTGAGATCTCAACCCTCCCCCTATACCTCTAACCAATGTAGTAAAGTAAACGCATAACAATACGCACATTAAAATTCAGTTCAAGAGAAATCCGAGTCTGATGTCAGAAGATGTAACCAAAGAAAATAAACAAAATGACAATAATACATAAATAACAACAGACTACTAGCAGTTAACTGACATGCCAGCTCCAGACTTCAATTAAACTGACTGAAAGATTATGATTTCATCATATGAACATCAGGCACAATCCGTCCCGTTAGGGGTTTAGTATCATACCATCATAACATATATGAGAAGAACATAACCCGTGTCATGCCAACAACTGTTTTTAGAATAAATGTGTTTAGTTCCGATGCAAAGACCTTATCAGTGACTCAATATTAACGCCAAAATATGCAATCTTTAATGACTTGACAACAGTATCGTAATTATATCCCTTCTTAATGAGTCTATTCAAAGGTTTTGTAAGTTTCTGAGGTGAATACGGACACCTTTGTGCTTTATAAAGAATATTACCATAAAAAATTGGATGTGAAATACCTGAACGTATTAGAAGTCTGCATGTTGAGCTATATTTACGAAGGATGTCTTTATACCGATGATCAAATTTAGTAAATGTTTTGACTAGTTTGTGATATCGAAAACCCTGGTGTAATAATTTTTCAGTAATACATAAATTTCTCTCGTTAAAATCTAAAACATTGTTACATACACGAGCGAATCGTACAAGTTGAGATATATAAACACCATAAGATGGTGACAAGGGAACGTCACCATCTAAAAACGGATAATTAACGATAGGAAATGGAAAATCATCCCTTTTATCATAAATTTTAGTATTCAGCTTTCCATTAGTGATATAGATATCAAGATCGAGAAAAGGACAGTGGTCATTGTTAGTATTAGCTTTATTTAAAGTAAGTTCAACAGGATAAATTTCATTAATATACATACTGAAGTCGTCATTATTGAGAGCCAAAATGTCATCCAAATATCTAAAAGTATTATTAAATTTGTTTATCAGATGTTGTTTCGATGGGTCTTTGATTATTTTTGTCATAAATTGTAACTCATAACAATACAAAAACAGGTCCGCAATAAGTGGTGCACAGTTAGTCCCCATTGGAATTCCGATAATCTGACGATATACGGAATTTCCAAAGCGAACAAAAATGTTATCTAGTAAAAATTCAAGGGCATATATTGTATCAAAGCATGTCCAATTAACATAGTTTTTTTGTTTATTGCTACTAAAAAATGACCTAAAAGAGTTTGAACATATATATTCACATTCTGATTTTTTGAATGCCCATTTAATTAGGTGTGTGATTTTTTTCTTAATGAGAATGTGAGGCAATGTGGTATACAGGGTAGAAAAATCAAAACTTTGAACAGATTCAAAATCACCAATATAAGCATGCAATTTATCAAGTACTTCCAACGAGTTCTTGACACTCCAAAAGTAATTTATTCCACTATTTTCGAAGGCCTTATTTGAACAATTTATTATCAGGTTTTTAATTGTACCAAGTGTGCTGGTAAGAAGAATAGACAATTTAGTAGTTGAACAATGGCTTGAAGACGAAATAAATCTATATTTGTAAGGGGTTTTGTGTAGCTTCGGAAGCCAATACATAGTTGGGACTTTCATTGTATTTGGCTCTGCTTGTAAAGCGGTGGCTAAAAGTTTATGTTTGTTACAGATTTCGTTTTCTGAAAATGGAGTCAGTTGGAATGTTGGTGAATTGGTGATTTCCTTTTTCAGAACCTCAATGTAAAATTTACGTCAAACAATAATAATATTATTAGCAGCTTCATCTGCCGGGACAAAAACAAATTCCTTGGCTAGTTCTTTTAGTTTATGTTTGATACGAGAAATAGGTTTATTGTGGTTATTGTTTATAGTAAAATGTTCTTTAAAATGTTGAATACGTATATCAACTATCTTCATTACTGAATTAAAAAAAGAATCCAAAGTTTTTTTGTCAGCTTTTTCCCGTTTTATCCATTTCATACAGTATGTACCTTTTAGTATTTATTATTTTTGATTATATGTCCGACATGTTGACGACAGACAGTCAATGGTATACCATAATACGTCCTGAAAACTGGCGTAAAAAAAAAGGCTCAACTAAATCAAATTTTTGAAACGTTATTGATTTTATTCCTCAAATGTCTAGGAGATCAAATTTATAAAACATTTATTAATATTGTTAATTTAACTAGTATACATGTAAGAATTGTTGCCATTTATACATCCTGTTAAAAATAAATGTACATGTACAATCATTAGCTGATCAGCTCTATATTTTCATTATTTTTATTCTCCTTCACTGTGTTTTAAATAAGACTGAACATATATATATATGATCTGTATTCATCATTGGGATAGGTAGGTGAAGTAGGTCCTTTTGATTTTTATTTTTTCAAGGATTTTGACATCACTAAAGCATATACATATAGTTCCAATTTATAGTTGATCTTAGCTCCTTCAGTGGAATGTGGCAACACATATTGTATATACATGTAGGATGTTGTTCTTAAGTTTCAGCACTTTACACATTGTTTCCAGAAGCAAAACTAGATGATACTGGATTCTCATTATATTCTGTAAGTACTTTGCCAATAGTTTCCAAGTAAAGTTGAACATTCCAAGATCACTTCTGCCATTTGCATGTACATAAACAAATGAACCTGCAGCCTGAAATTAAATATCAGAGTAATTCTTTCAGAAAATCAGCAATTATTGACATTCAAAAGCATATAGATGTAAACTAGTTCATAATGGGGACTGTGTCAATGGGACACAGATGAGCAGCTGCTTGCATATAAAGAATTAAAAAAGTGACACCACCCACATTTTACTTGATCGGAGTTTTGTTATAGTAAGCATTGCATTGCATATAAGTTTCAGAACATTTGGATGAAGCAAACTTGTGTTAAAGAAAGGAACAAAAATTCAGCAATTTTTCAGTTTGTAAAGGGGCATAACTCTAGAAAAGTAAAAACGACCCCAACAAAAATTCAAACTGCATGTGTGTTTGTTGGTAATAAGCATATATATGCATTAATTGTGTATTAGTTTCATAACATTGGTAGAGGCAAACTGAAGTTAGAGAACAGAAACCAAATTTTGGACGTACATGCAAGTTTGATAAGACTGACAATGCAAGGGTAAAACTTAATGCCTCTACCACTATGGTGTAAAAATAAAAATAATGAAGAATTTGAGGTGATAAATAATGAGCAAACAAAATATATTTACATGCAGTGATTTTGTTTCTATAGGTTGATTAAAGACTTCTTGCTGTTTGGCTGCCTTCAATCCTGAAATGCAGCCCAGTCCTCATTAAAACATTATGCTGAGGTTTTTGTACCCTGTTTGGAATATAGGATACGCAAATTTTGTATTTATTAGAAAATACTATTCACAAAAATATAACCAACAAATAAACCTGTGATAATACTGCTTCTATTGGTACCAGGTTGCTTAAAATTAATCCAAAATGACCCCACAATATTGTTTTTTGAGAAAATGTAGTTTTATATACTAGCTATATTTGGTGTATGGAAATATTTTATGATGTAAATATACTCATCATAGATACCAGGACTAAATTTTGTATATACGCCAGATGCGCGTTTCGTCTACAAAAGACTCATCAGTGATGCTCGAATCCAAAAAAGTTCAAAAGGCCAAATAAAGTGCGAAGTTGAAGATCTTTGAAGACCAGAATTCCTAAAAGTTTTGCCAAATCCAGCTAAGGTAATCTATGCCTGAGGTAGAACAGCCTTAGTATTTCAAAAATTCAAAATTTTGTAAACAGTTAATTTATAAATATAACCATATCAATGATAATTCATGTCAGCACAAAAAGTGCTGACTACTGGGCTGGTGACACCCTCGGGGAAATAAATCTCCACCAGCAGTGGCATCGACCCAGTGGTTGTAGATAAACTCATCATAGATACCAGGACTAAATTTTGTATATACGCCAGACGCGCGTTTCGTCTACAAAAGACTCATCAGTGATGTTAAAATCATATTGTTATGACAGGCACTGTAAGAATATTGATCATTCAATTACATGAGTCTATTTTAATCTGCAATAATTGTACAACATACAGTTTGATAATCAGGTGGAACAAAATTATCGATGTATTTCAAAATTTGAAATTTCATTTCACTGGCTACACCGAGAATACACTTGAAGTGCTTGAAAAAAAAAACGAACAAAAACAAATGAAACAAGTTAGTTTTAAATATTGATGTTCTTTTAGATTTGTCCATGCCTTTATAATTAATTTACTCTCTATATGTGTACAAATAAAGTCAAAATTGAAATACAAAAGAAATATCCTTATTAATGATATGATGTACAGAACTACTTGGAAAAGTTTCCAGATTTATGTGAAGTAAAGCTATGATCGGGATGCAGCAACATTATACCAGGACGTTATTGCATTGAAATTATTTCTCATTTAAATTCATTTATATATAAAATAACCATATATTTTTTTTAATGGTGTACAAAAGATATTCTTTTTCGAAACTGTATAGAATTATAAATATGGTACTATCTTATAATATTTAATAAACTTATCAATTTTCAGACTTATCCACTACAGTAAAGTAAGTACTGTTAAGACAGTTTGCTTACAGTAAATTCAGTACTGTTAACCCGATCATTGACAATAGGCCATTTACGGGAACTACGTTACGGACATTTTTCAGTCACTTTCCATAATAATGATGGGATGAATATTCAATGGATAACAATATTTTTTCGTTGAATGCATTTAGATGAATGCTTCTTGTTACCAATAAAACACATTGGACGAAAACATTTGAATGAATTTATAAGGTCGAAATTGTTACGAATTCCTTAACATTCTGGTCAAACTTTGGTAAAAAAAAGTCACAATGTATGTATGTTCAGTATTTCGGATTATAGTTTCTTAGAAACTGAGATAATACAAGACGGGTAAATCATGTAAAAGTAGAAAATAAAATACATTTTACACGTGAACATTTTGTTGTTCAAGTATTGCCTAAAATGCAAAATGGAAGATTTATTTTGAATTATGGCATATCTGTGTACATGTACATAAAATAAAAAGAAAAAAGAAAAAAAAAACGTCTGTGTAAAACTATCTCTTTGCTACTAAATTTCCTGGTTAAAATGAAAGAGTTATATTATGTTATACTTGTGAAGAAATCGCAACTTTTATATTATGTTATATTTGTGTAAAAATTACAATCAAATTGCTGTCTTGTTGACATAAACACCACATTTCATTTAAATTCCTTGAAGTCATAAGTTTTTTTTTATTACATGGTTCGTATGTAGTGATTTACTTTTTAAAATCATTTGAACTGTTATCCTATTTGAACTGAGAAACATCCATAACAATGATTGTTTTGCACACCGTAGGTAACTATATTGATATTTGTTTTTACTGTTTGCCATGTTACATTTTTCTCTTTTTTCAATGTGAAAGTAAATACAATGTACTTAAATTGGATATTCAATTATCTTCTAGTTTGCATACAATGATTCAGGCATTTGTCTGATTTAAATGTGTTCATTGGCTAACCTTCCTACTTTTTTTTTGGAATATGACGACAACAAAAATTAGTAGTCAAAACTATTTCAATGAAAATCTATACTAGAATGGTATGGATTCAGAAAAGATAGAATAAAAGTCCAGTACAAAATAATTCATGCATTTTCATAATCATAAAGAGGGGTAACATACCAAGGAGACATTAAAAACTCATAATTCTAAAAAAAGAATTCGAAGTATAAATGCTCTAGAGCTTGATTCACTGGTCTAATTCGGTCATGAACATATCATTGGTCATTTGTAACAGAAATATGCCAACGGTAAACTAATCCCAGATGGCGTCCTTCAAACTTTCGATGGGATGACTTCTATTTCACCATTCAGAAGCTTTGTTCAAATAACTTCCGTTTAAGCAGCATCTCTGTATTAAGGAAATCCTGATAGACGAAGCATGCACGCTCTAAAATATCGTATCAAATGGGAGATATATACTCCATATACTGACGGTGCTTGAAAGCTATGTTGTGTTTTGTGTACTGTTGTTTGTCTTTTACTTTTGGCATCGTTCGTTTGTTTTTTTCTATTTATGAGTTTGTATATCCTAACGGTATTCGTCGCCTCCTTCTTGCTACTTCACACCTGGGAAATCATCCCCTTTGTTGTTAAGTTTTGTTATTAACCGTCAATTCAAGACATAAGTAAAGAAATGATACATATTCAATGGTATCCGTGACATGTTTTTGTTTTTTAAATTTCCACGGGATAGGTGCGTTTAACATATAGACACAAAACTTTGGATTATTTAGAGAGAATGCCGATTGTTTGCTGAAAAACAGGCCCTGCAGCCATAACAAATACATTGTATATGTGGTCAATACAAAAATAACACATGATGATGGAAGTTTCAAAGAATTTATTGTTTTTTTTTAATCAGAACGGTTTTAACAAGAAATAGTATGACTCATCATTTTCTTAAACAAGATATTTTGCATCAAGGTTTGCCATTCTTTTCTTATAAAAGAACGTTATGTTTGTGTATGTCTTTACCATGTACGCGGGAATACTAGTATAAAGATAATAAAATCAAATATTTCATACAATTGCAAGTGGAAAACATCATAGATTGTATGTATTTTAACAGATCTTTAGAATTTCTAATTTCAGATAAAATCATCATAGATATAGGATTCAAATTGTATACGGAAGATGCGTGTTGCGGCTAGAAAAGATTGGTCAGTGAAACATTGAGAACAATAAAATATCACAGTTTATTGACATTGAATGTTGATACAATTGATGTTAATAATTTTGAAATACGTTTGATAAAGCACTTGGCAGACCTAGCAACAACTTGTTGTTTCTAAAGATTTTGATCATTCGACCGACACGTTCTGTGGGCAAATAAATACCTAGCGTACGTTTCTTCCGTACATCTGTCCGTCCGAAATGGTAAATGTTCTTACACTTACAGTTATTGCCAGTTTTTCTGTAGTTCGGACAATTTCGAAAATCAGTTTTAATGAATTATTTTTGTATACAAATGATATAGAAAATTGCATCGTAAGCTCTGTCAATGAGTAATGTCTATTTAAATTCTTTAGAAAAGTCATTTTAAGTGATGTCAAGAGTACAGTTCTTGTCAGATATGTATGAAATATAACAAAGGTTTATATCAGCAAATGTCTTGGTCAAGGTCAGCGCTGATAATTTTTTTTGTGCAGGAGCTGTGTGCCTTACAAATATAAATTTTATGGAAAATTCCATCGTAAGCGCTCTCAAGTGAACAATTCTCGTCAGATTTTTATGAAATTTATAACCAGTGGTTATTATTAGCAATGTTTTGGCTGAGTTCGAAAATCAACACTGATCAATTATAGTTACAGATTATATCCCTCAAAAAGGTATACTCTATATAAAATTGCATTTTGAGCGCTCTCAAGTTTGCAATTCGATCCAGATACATGTATTTATAAAATATATAAAACATTTTTATAATGGCAATGTCATGGCGGGTTAGAAAATCAGTGCTGATCAATTGTTTTTACGGGAATGATGTTTCTAAGAAATATAAATTCTATATGGATTTGCAATGTAAGTGCTTTCAGGTGTACAATTCTTTCCAGATTTTTATGAAATTTAGATCAAAGGTTTATCACATCAATGTCAAGCATCATTTCCGAAAATCAGTGCTTATCAATAATTTGTTATACGTCTCCCTTAGAAATGCAATTCTGAAGACAGTTGCATTGTAAGCTCTTTCTAGTGTACAATACTTTCCAGATAAATATAAACAACGGTTTATGTTAGCAACATGAGCAATGTCATGACTGGGTTCGAAAATCAGCACTTATTACGTTACTTTACAGCAGTGTTTGTTTAAATGTAAAGTATATAGGAAATTACAATCTAAGTGCTTTCAAGTGTACATTTCTTTCCGTATTTTTTTTTTAATTAAGATTACAGAATTATAACGCCAATGTCATGCAACAGTTCGAATATCATTGCTATCGATTATTATAGGAGTTGTATCTATTAGAAATGTTAATTATACATATATACAAAACTGAGGAAGCATGTCATTGTTTTTGTAGTATTCAATCACCATCTTTCCCTCACCACTTTCTCCTCAGAAAGGAAAACAAGTTTCATCTCCTAAATAAGTCATAATCCTGTTGTTCGTTTTTTGCTGTATACCATGTTTGTTTTTTTCGATTATAGTTTCTCGTTTGAATTGTACATTTGTTATATAGAGCTTTGCTATGAACAGTGTACAGTACGCTTTAGCATATTGTTGAAGGCCGAACGGTGACCTGTAGATGCCAATTTCAACGTCATTTGATCTCCGGTGGAAAATTGTTTCATTGTTAATCACTGCATCTTCTTCTTGTCATATTGGTGTGAAGATATTTTCCATCGTTCACAACTCTTCTTACCTTACATCAGTGTTTTTTTCGAAAGAGTATTACAATGTATCTATGACTGTTAAACAAATACTGAACAAAGTTTTTCTTTTTTTGTTTAATACGCTTAAGCAAAGGTTTACAGAGGGAACTAAACAAATATGTCGAAATGAATCATAACAAATAATGTATATTGCAAATCTATGAAATGTTACTTATAAATGATATAAAGTATCATATAGAAAACAAAGAACTCCTTTTGAGAACGTTTAGATTGATACATATGACAAAACATAACTTTATGACTTAGCTTTGGTCTGCTTGCATATAACAACATTAAACTAGAATACAGACGACAGAAGCCAAGTGATGAGAAAAGCCCATTGGGCCAGGTGAGCTGAAAAAGGTATCATGCACTAACACACATTAAAACATTTGTACAAGCTAAGGCTGTTTTTTTTCCCTTTTCTAGTCTTAACCTATAAAATAAAAAAAAACGTCAGGTAGATTTAACATTAAACTGTCATAACTTATGAGGAAACAAATGGGAAGGATAAATCTAAAAACACTTCAGGTAATATGGCGCAGATTTTATGTGTAAGAAATATCTATATCCAATAAATAAATGCTAGGATAAGAAGTTAGAGGTTGCGTTAAGATCACAATTACAACGTCAGTATAAAATATTTTATGGATTTCTCGACATATAACTAAAACGGGTCACAATGCAATATTAGATTGAAACTTAAAATTATACAGAACAATAATGAAAATGAAATATATGTAAACAGTGATATTTTTGTGACAGTTTTTACAGTTGTTTCACAATAAACAATCAAAACACGCGTTAGGCTGCACATAACACTTTGTATAAAATCTCCATCCAGTTTCTTATATCTTAGGAATAGCAGTAACGACTCCTTTTCCGAATGAAAGCAGCTCATAACTGTAAACCAAAATAAAACAATGTCTGAAACATATTCCTTGTTGTACAATGTATGTAAAACAAAAAACAAATTAAATCATACAAATGAAACAAGCCGAAAAACAGAAGTGAAATCAACAGAGCAAACACAGAAGAAAAGTAAAAAAGAATGTAAAACTGCCTATGTACAATCTTATTTTTCTTTCTTGTGTATTCATAATTGGTTTCATTCTGTTTGGAATGTTAAATATATGTTAAAAGTGTGTGTCGAAATGTTCAATTAATAAAATATTAATAAAGTTGTGAAATAAACCTGAAAAGTGGAAATAATATAATTCTACATCCTTTTTTTTTTTTAAATCAGTTGTATATCGTATTGTGCATCCAATTCAAATCAAGTGATGGTTATAATACATACGTTTCGAAAGCTATCATTAAGTGTGTTATTCAAGTATGTGAAAGTAACCTTTATTAGGTTGATGACTATCAAAACAGAGAGGGAAGAGATATCAAAGAAACATTAAAACTCATAACTCATAAGTCGAAAATAAACTGACAACGCCACGGGTAAAAAAGAAAGAGACCAACAGACAAACAATAATTACAACACATCAAAAACTAAAGACTGAGTAACACGAAACCTAACAAAAGTTGGGGGGGGGGGGAGGATAAGCAGATCCTGCTCCACATGTTATTTTTAAACTTGTGATCATTTTCAGATTCCAATAAAAAGCGCTTGTGATGTGTATGTTGATTTTAATAAGAAACGCGATATATTTTGCACATTTTTCTCTATTTTGTTCTGAATATAATGAAAGTAAAATCACAGTACCTGTTATCGTTGTAGTTGAACCCCATACATTGTTCATCTGTCTTACAATGTATTGCACACATCGTTGCAGAAAGAATCTTTACTGATTTATATATGTTAAGATCAACTCTCTCGTTCGATAGACTACAGTTTATGAAATAGTTAGAGGCATTTCCATAAACTGCAAAAGAAATATGATTTGATTTTAAATATTTTTCAATCATAATTTAATATGAAACAACCATATAACAGCAACGACCTGAATGTTTAATTCTAATATGAGCAATGATGAGTAAGAACAAACAGTCCATGCCTTTTTTTATATACGTGTATCCATAAAAATAACCAAACCAAAACATTTTCTGAAACAGTAAAATAAACAAACTGAATGCAATCAATTATCATTTCTTAACTATTACACACACATTCATCATATATTCTAAGGCAAGGAGTGTGTGTTTTGATTATTTGTGTTTTGTTGTATGTGTATGGACGTGTGTATATATGGGAGGTAACGTTGTTTCATGTAAACAATTTAAAAAGTTACGTAGCCGTTAAATGTGGTTATAGAACTCTTGTAGTTTAGAATTAAGAAAAATAAGTACAAAGTACATCATTGACATATAGATCTGTCATATAAATTTATTATTTATATTTTATGTATTTTTCTTGTATAATTACCGGTAGCGTGTCTAATCCAGTCGCCTACAGTATTGTAACTGTTTAAAACGCCAATACTTTTCACCGGAAACGGGTCTGGATATACCCATTGACCAATAAGATCGTCTCCAATTACCGATCCTCGTCCATGTTTGATAATTCCTCCATCCTAACTCACCCAGAAATCTCTGAATTCCCAACTTTTTAAACGATGACGATCGATTACAGTATTCCAAGTCGTTGTAAATGATTCGGGTAATAAATTATCATCAATGCGTCGTACCAGCTATGTTTTTGTATTAGTATGTGCACCAACATTAACATCGTAGAATGGCATGGCGCTATCCATAGTGGCAGAGCTTGATAAATATACATTTGCATCTCTGCTAGCTTTCACTTGAAATTTAAAAGAAGTGATTTTTGAACCCTCGATGCCATATTTTTCCAAATGCTTGGAATAATCCAATATATCAGGCGTTTCACCGGAATGAAGTTGTCTTCCATTATCGGTGGTGGTAAATGAAAATTCAACTATCACACCTGAAAAACATATTCTTTATTTGACATTGATTATGTCATTGTAGTAACCCCTGAGAAAACGTTTGTGTTTTTGTTGTTGCTTCAATCCCTCTGGGTTTTGTAGTTAATATTTGTTCATACGTGTCAAATTTGTTGATTACGGACTTTCCGTTTTGAATTTTCCTCGGTGCGCGGTATTTTTTGGTTATTTTCCTTTATATAATGCTTTCCAAAATATCCCAAAGATCCTGAACGCTTATCAGACATTTGTTGTTTTTTTTTTGTTGTTTGGGGGGGGGGGTCTTATTCCATAACCTTTAATTTAATAATGGATTTTAAGTTATGACACAATCTATACGATATATCACTTAACCGATCAAACTTTTCAAACATGCTATCCATTCTGCTCTTTTGTCGAGTTGGTGTCTCCCTTTGACACATTCCCCATTGTCATTCTCAATTTTAAACTATGGAGTAATAATCAACTTAAAATCATACACTTTTGTTACATGATATATTTATATGCAAATTCAATTGATTTGCAACGAACAATACATACTTGGAGTGCTCTATGAAGTTCATTCCGCTCTTTTGTTACGTACATTTAAACTGGGTTGGTTTTAACTCTTAAAAAGGTAAAAGACTTATATCCAACTTGTGCATTTCTTAGGAAATATAATAAGTGGAATAATGTTCATGTGTAAGCAAAATATATGGTTTGTGTGTCAAAAATAGATTCAGAGCAATTCTGCATTTATCTTGGAATACTATGAGCAGATAATTCAATTTACAACCTAAAATGACAACCAACTTTCACAACTATCAATCCTAAATATGCTGCTCATTGTACATTTGTACATTCGTGAAGTATCAATAATAATATAACGAAACAGCATAAATTCAACATAAACATTTCATTTTAAACAATATGTGACCTACACAGTTTGAATACATAAAGAACATATTCCTGAAACTATACTTATAAAAATAATCCTAGGAATCCTAAAGCAAGCTTATATTCTATTTTGAATACTTGTGATTTGCAAATGTGATTTGCAAATATCATAGCATCTATAGTAAGGGCAAATATATGTCACACATTTGTTTTTAATTAAAGATAATACGCTTTAGATCTGATTTCAATAAGTCGAGGTCAATTTTAATAATTTTTTATCTGGATGATAGATATATCTATTTAATTCCATTAAGCAAAACACGTACAAAAAATAAATAGTTCATCAACAAATTGCCTGTCTCTACAATCAAAAATAGTTTTTTTATGATTTTTTTTAAACCTTCCTATGAAGGAAAAGGCAGATTTCATTTTTCAAACAGGCGTCAACAGTTTGAAATTAGTTCTTAACTTTTCTAAAACAAATAAAAACGGGTATATTATTTCGCTTCATATCGTATTATTAGTTTAGACAAAACTTGATTTGATCGTCGCAAGTTATAAAATAAACCTGGGCTACTGTAGTATCAAAAATGTTAAGCGCGCATCTTGCAAAGTAAATTACTTTTTTCCATACATTTTTCAGATAAATCATATGTTAATCAATCCACTGACAAATGAGAAGACGGAGCCGTTGTTTATTAAACTGCTCATTCCGTTCTACCACTCTTTTTCAACTACTGTCTATGAACTACTTATAATCGAGAAAAAAAAACAGATTTAAAAAGAAATACATTACTAGTAAAATCCTTGCAGCTTTTACTCGCATATTGAAATGGAGAACGAGATTTTAACGATTTGAATTTGAAAGGGAGAGTGCTGCTTCTGTTTTGTTGGTTCTTGTGTTAGAGTATCATAGTCGCACAAATATCCAGTGAGTAAAACAAAGGTGTTGGTAGAGCTAAACATTCTTCAAAATGCCTGCAAACATATTTAACCTAGCGACATTTGTAAGTGTCTGCCAAAACACAGGAGCCTATAATTCAGTGTTTATCGCTAGTTTCTGTCTGTTATATTTGTTTCACGATTATTCTTTGTCATAAATCAGGCCGTTGGCATTTATGTTTTTATTGTTTTACATTTGGTGATGTTTGGGTCTATAATATTTGCCTAAACGGTATCGATTTTGATCATTGTTGAAGGCGGTACAGTGACCCAAAGCTACCAAAATTAACGTCATTTGGGTAAACATTTATAAATAGAATAGCACAATTCTATGTGCAATTATGTTAGACATGATTCTGTTTTTTAATAATTGACTGAGCCTAATCATTTGTGCTATAAGAAGAGGAAAGACAGTACAATAAAGATGTAAAAGCTTTGAAGATATCAAAAGTTTGTAAAGAACTGAATTTCCAGAGCGATTAATCTATGAAAATCAGGACTGCTAAAGCCTCATCTCTTTAAATTGTTGTCGCATCGGCATTATTTCCCATTTCCTTATTTTATGATTCTCTTTTTGAAAACGAAATGTTGATATAAATCTACCAGTTTTAATTATTCGTCTAATTAATTATGTACCGGATACAGTAATACCCTCATACTTTTTTGTTAGTTTTTATTTTATACCTGAACTGGTAAAATGATTACAATTAACTCTGGTGGTTTTCTCTTCAAATAAAAACAAGACGAAATATGCTGAATGTCTTGCATGACATAACCAAGTTAATTTTCCAAATTGTTTGATCACTGAGAATGCAATAATCTGACATAACGTCAACACACAATAAACTACATCCACCTAAATGAAAATACTGATTTTGTGGGACAATATTTGGAGAATCATTCCTATTGTACGATTTCGCTGAAATTGTTTTTACTCAATTAAATATCCTTTTCGCACGACTGTTTGAACATGTTAAAGGAGGAGAACAGGTACCAAACTTAAGGTTAATTCTGTTTTATTATTGTGGTGTAGGTAAATAAATATATTCTGAGAGCCGTGGTGTAGTGGTTAGTGCATCGGACTACTAACACAAAGGTTCCTGGTTCGATCCCCGGTCCGGTGAGAAAATTTCAGGGACTGAATTATCTGCTCTCCCTTGACACCATTTGCGAGTATGGTCTTGAGGAAACGATGATAGTCCGTCGGAAGGGGACGATAAATGGCTGACCCGTGTTCAGAGAGAGCCATATCTCTTGCACGTAAAAGACACCCTTGTTGATTTCGAAAAAGAGCATGCTAATGCCGCTACAAGGCAGCACTCGCACCCGCAAAGTGGAAAGGGATTAATAAAAAGTTGCAATAACTTGTTTCCCAATCCACTATAAATAAATACGTTTAAACTAAAATATATTCTGCTTGCTGATTTTAAAATTGGAAAAGAACATACATACATTGAAAACAATTCATTTTAGTGTGACCAATATGATTCATTGAGACTTTCCAAAGTGTAACAATAGAGTTGACTAAAGATAGACTATTTCTATGAATAAAACACGAGCAAAAAGTAAAAACACAAAAATACTGAACTCCGAGGAAAATTCAAAAAGGAAAATCAAAAAGCAAAAAGCAAAATCAAAAGTCCAAACCGGATTAAAGACATATTTAAAATGTTTTCTTTGGAATAAACTCTACAAATGTACAAAAGTCTGAAAAGACCAATTTTTGTCTCAATTAGCATATATAAACAATTACTCGACATTCTGAATATGACTTGTGTCTTAATTTTTTTTTGACAATTTCTGATTTATATTAAATATGTATGACATTACTCGACAAATTCTCGACATTCTGAATATAGTCTTAAAATGTCTTGACAAATTCTCTACATTTCAATACTGTCTTTAAATTTCTCGACAGGTTCTCGACATTCTTTTTTCTTAGTATGGCTTGACATATTCTGAACATTTTGAATTGTGTCTAAAATTTACTTGACAATTCTGAGTTATACAAATCATGACCAATATAAATGATATATTTTCTTTATAGAATATACTGTTATTTCAATTTTAATACAATTATTACAACAAAACAAAAGTCGGGAATGTAAACTTTTATATATTTAAAAATTGGGATATTTAAATATTTTTATAAATACAAATATCATGAATATTGGTATGACATTTAAAATATTAACAAATACAAATGTAAGTATGTTGATATAAAACAATTTAAACGTGGGCTTGTAAAAATTACATAATAATGTTGATTTATAAATCTTATAAATAATTGCTAAATGATTGCAACCACTTATACTGTAGCGATATTGCATTGTTCATGCATAATATTCAATGTTAATATGGTAAATTAACAATTATTGTAACAAAATTAAGCTTTTTATATTAGCAATGTATTATTGTATCCTAATTCTTCTAAGTTTAGTTTAGTGATAGAGTTGTAAAACAGCAAAAGAAAGTGTTTAAACTGTCAGGAATGTGTCTATACACAATTCAGGCGAAATTTATACTGTTCAGATAGTGTCAAGACATCTTTAAGACCGTCACGAATGTGACGAGATATATTCAAACAGCTTTAAAACTGTCAAAAATGTGTCAAGACATATTCAGACATTATTCAGAATGTCAAGAATATGTCAAGACTGATCGAGACAAATTTAAGACAGTCAATAATTGGACGTCACTACTAATCAAGAGACTTATCAGAAGATAAAGAAAGTGTCGAGAAATTTTTAGACAATGTGAATACTGTCAAGACATATATCAAGAAAAATCAAGAACTTTATCAGACAAATTCAGACTTTATCAAGATTTTTTTTTAAATATTTCAGACAAAGAAAGAATGTCGAGTAAAATTCATGCAAATTCAGACAAAAATTGGTCTTTTCAGACTTTTTGACTTTTGTAGTGAAAATTGAGAATGGAAATGAGGAATGTGTCATAGAGACAACAACCCAATAAATGAGCAGCAAAAAGCCGTTCTTGGAATTCAATTTAATTTTTAATATCAGCGAGACAATTTAAAATTATAATAAAGATCATTATATTGATATATCATATAACTTGGGCGACTAAGTCTATTACATTGTATCTTAAATTTTCAATGAATCGGATCAGTTTATTTTTCTATTGTTCGAATAATCTGCCATCATATATTAATTTCCAATTCGATACAGTGATCAATATCACATATTTTCTTGCAAATGCTGTCTCTATGGTATTACATTTACAATTAAGTGCACTTTTCATATCTAATTATTTCAAATTTTAATTCCCCGAACTGTCATGTTTGCATTTTAAATTACGTAACGGAATTCTGATGCCTATCTCCTTAAACCGATTTTATGAACCTGCTTGCTTCTTCAAGTGAAAATGATTACATATTTTGACAAACATATCTTCGGTTAAGTTTAGTTATTATAACTAAAACACATTTTAATGACCAGCGCACCACAGTGTACCTAAACGAAATTCAGTGTACTTCAGACCAAACGATAGAAAGAAATATACAAAATTATTCTTTTCTGCTGTATTCTTGATATAAATTCGTATACATACCGAGTCAATTTCAAACGCGAGTATATCGAACTTTCTGAGGTTTTAATCCATTAGAAGGAGCCAAAGTTACATTGAAATGATAACATCGTTTTGTATATTTCTTTGCCTTCAATATGTTTTGTTATTTCAAAAAGTATTGTTAAACATTTTTTTTAAATTTTGGCGATGTTCCTGTTTTCGCTTTGGACGATGCTGAACAAGTACATGCCAGAGTAAATTTCTATTTTATGAATATATTTTTTTCGAAAAAGCTAGTTCATCTGTCTTTATTTGTTCAGAAAGGAAAGTAATCAGTTTCTTCATATGCCAAAACATACAAAATCGACTCATCATCTTTCTAAAGGAAAATAAGGTCAGAAAAAGAAAGAAAATTCGAAAGGATAAATAAAAATACAACATTGTACAAATCATGTATGTGGATAATTGTCAATATTTATAACACAACATAATTATACAAACGGATCTATTTTGTGCGGGTTCATTTTTGTTTATGTGAAGAGTTGATCACAAACAAATTGTTAAAAATTTATTCATGTTATTGTTCATGTAGTATTTAATTTTGTTGCTTAGCATTTTGTTAACATATAAAAAAAAATATGAAAAAAACTGTTTTAAAAGAAGTGGGAAATTAGAACAATGTACAAGGTAAAAGATATGCGAAAACGAGAAAAAATTAAAACCAAGAGCTACGTACATACATGTTCTAATCTGGAAAATGTAAACTTGTTCTAAATATGTGTTACCGAAAATGTAAAGTCTGGTAATAGTACTTACCAGGAAATGTTTTCAAGAAAGAAAGCAGATACAACAAACAGGTTTTGAAATATTTATCCATATAACTTTGTGATTAGAATGACAGCTTAATTTGAAGACTTAAACAAAATGTTATTTTAATCTCATACTCCGCATGATGTCTGAATCATGCTGTTTTGAAATATCTGTACGTTTTCAAATATTAATTTTTAGCGTAATGTGTCTATGTATTATTAATAAAGTATAAAGTATGATAATTACAGGTCTGAACTATCAAACAGGGTAAACATAATTATTGATGTATTTAAAAAGTAGAATTTTAAATTCACTGGTTTCATCCTAAAGACATATTTAGTCCTTGAAATGAAACATCAAAACAAATAAAATAATTCGAAGGTTTGTTTCCTGTGTATGTGATTTAATTTAAAATATTTGGTCACATAACATGCATAAGCTGTTGAACGATCATCCTAGTATTGCAATTGATACGATATTCACGGACTTGTATTTCCTATCATGATTTCCTTGATAGAGGGTTGCTGCTCTCAAAGAAGCTATTAAACCAAGAGTTCCAATTGGTGAAGTTGAAATCATCCCTTCGTAAATTTTACAGACGCCATCACGAGTTGGTTGACCGTTATAGAATAACCGTTTCACAGATGATATCGGATATGTTCCTTACGTCGTAACTAAAATCCACTTCCCTTTTCGCGAATGTGAACTACCGAATAAGACTATTTACTGGGTTTGTAATAACATAGCAACACGACGGGTGCCACATGTTCAGCAGGATCTGCTTATCCTTTCGGAGCACCTGAGAATACCCACAGGTTTTGATGGGGTTCGTGTTGCTTAGTCTTTAGTTTTATATGTTGTGTTTGTGTACTTATTTTGTTATTTAGCCATGGCGTTGTCAGTTTATTTTCGATCTATGAGTTTGACTGTCCCTCTGGTATCTTTCGCTCCTCTTTTGCAACTACTTTCATTAAAATGCAAGTATATCTAGAAATATGAATTAATACATCTGATATGACAAAATGACATGCTATGAATTTTTAATCATTTGCTTCAACACAAGTACATATTAGAACTGTTTTAAAACTTTGAAATAAATGGATTTATATATATCATTTGTTTTGCATTACTTAAATAATATTTTCTTGTTAACTTAAACATGTTAAAAATTATTTTTTTTTCTAAAATACTTTGTTATGTTTTCTACCATTGGGTGAATTTTTCGGAAATTGCCGATTGACGTCAAATTGCAAGGCGATAACGTTACGGAAAGGTATGCGATAATAACTGGAAGCAGTTGATACAATTTAGATATCAGCCTGCTAAGCACTTTTACGGAAAATATGGAATTTACGTAAATTTAATGTTTTTATTATCATCATAATCATACTGTAAAAATTATAAGCTTTTTTACTGTAAATATATGATAATAGCTGTTGAATACGACTTTTACATCGTAGATGTGTGAAAAGATATAAGAAGATGCGGTATGTGTGCCAATGAAACAACTCTCCATCTAAGTCGTAATTTGTAAATATTAAAGAAAAAACATGTAAGGTAAAAGTACGGAAAGCCAGGTTTCAGTATTCCATGCATGACTTTAAGAAAACGTTGAAGTTGAAACCCATACTGGTACTTGTTTTGTAACCTTGTAATATTTATAAAAATCAAATAAAATAAGTTAAAGAGCTATTGTAGTCATTGCAATACAGTTTAAAGTAATTCAGGGGTTGACTGTCGAAAAACATAGTTTCGGTACGATCTTTCGGATTCAAATGAATTTACGAGATTTAGCGTCTTAGTTGTTTACGCTTCCTGATTACCTGACTGCATGCTTTCGATTTATTTATATTATTATTGGTTTAGATCTTGTTTTCTGTATAATTTTGTATGATTTTGTCCAAAGCCTATTTTGTATATTTTACATAGTTTTTATGTCATTTTAAAGAAAAGAAATGATTGCATTTCAACTTTAAACTTACACATGCGGTTACATTTTTGCTCTAACGAATTTATGGTTTAAAAAGTCTTATGGTTTATCAACTTGGTCATGTGTTAGAGTAAGTCATTAGCTAGCTACCTATTCGATATAAGCCTCAAGACCAACTATCCCTTAAAAAATTGCAAATGCGTTGATTGTCACTACTGGTACAAAAATATTTAGCATCACCTAAACAGCTAAACACATAAGATCACCGAAGGTTTTAGAAAATTCGTGGTACTCAATTGTGTCAATCTTTGGTTTTCCGAATATGATTTTACGGACTTTTGATTGTCTGATTGTAATTGCTTTATATCTCAATCTTTCTCTAAAATAATTTTATCATAACGATTGATTGTTCAACCCTATATTATATACCACCAATCTGCATGTAAAATTGAAAAACCGTCTAAAAGAAATAATCAAAAATGATTGTCAATATAAAACTAGTAGCATACGCTATTTATTTATTGATTTGGGATACTATACGTCATTTTTTGTGAAAAATGGTGAAACATGCTTCAGACACAAAGAGAAACAAGTGATCAGTTTGCTAGAGTTTCTTATTGACAAAATATTTGCTCAATTTGGAAATAGACTTTTTTTCCCAATTTTTCGTCATTCCTATGGTAAGAGCTGTGCTTCTGTTCTTGCAGACCTTTTTCGATTTTTATATGAGTCGGAGTTCCTTCAGACACTAGTCCATTACAAGAAGATCAACAAAAATATATACATTTCCCTTATCTTGACTGTTGTATCCCATGTTTTAACAATTTAACCTCTACTGTCTGTTCGTTTTTCTCGCGCATATTAATATAATGGAATTGGAGGTTAAACTAGCTATACATCCAGGTTTAATCCACTGTTTACTACAGTTACATGAGGAAATGTCTGTATCAAGCTAGGAAAAGAACAGTTATTTTTCATCCATATAATGTGTTTGAGCTTTTGATTTTGCCATTTGATAGGCAAAGGACTTTCCGTTTTGAATTTTCCTGGGAATTCAGTATTTTTGCTATTTTACTTTTTTTAAAGGTTATGTCTGATTTATTTGATAGTTTTTGCTTTCCCTTTTGTTTGCCGTTTGATTTTTTATGCAATAATGCTTTTGTAAAAAACAAAAACTAATATACACCTATTCACTTGCTGTAGTTTTTTTCTTTTTTTTCCGATTTCAATTTTTGTTAACACATATTATCCCAGATTTTTTTGGCTATGATTTATTTCTGTTTACTACTTCTGGTAAACATACCATTTCCCGATACCAATTATGGTAACTGCTCTATGATGAACATGTGTTTACTTAAACGATGTATGAGAAACCAGTATGAGAAGCCAAAACGAAATATTTTTTTTAAAGATGATTCCAAGGAAATTCGCATTATTAAATCATTCATCTAACGTCAAATCTCATCAAATAGTTGCTTATGTTGAAAATATTTTTCAAAACATTCAAATCAGGTTTCCTTTCTTTTATTATTACAGAATTTTTCTTATTCTATTTAAAGTCATGTAATGATAATACTAACCTCTCCTCTTCCCCTTTTAATCTATATTACCCTTCATGCACTGTATTCTGATATTTTTCATCGACCTCAGATTAAATGCTATTTGTATTTGTATCCATCTGATGAGTTAAGCCTTTTTCAACTGATTTTTATAGTTCGTTCTTATGTTGTACTGTTGCACCACTATTCCAGATTAGGGGAAGGGTTGGGATTCCGCTAACATGTTTAACCCCGCCACACTATTTATGTATGTGCCTGTCCCAAGTCAGGAGCCTGTAATTCAGTGATTGTCGTTTGTTTAGGTGTTACATATTTGTTTTCGTTCATTTTTGGTACATAAATTAGGCCGTTAGTTTTCTCGTTTTAATTGTTTTACATTGTCATTTCGGGGCCTTTTATAGCTGATTATGCAGTATAGGAATTGCTCATTGTCGAAGGCCGTACTGTGACCTATAGTTGTTAATTTTTGTGTAATTTAGTCTCTTGTGGATAGTTGTCTCATTTGCAATAAAACCACATCTTCTTTTTATATATTATTATTGATAAATGAACTGAATGATATTTTAGTTTTAGATATATGATTTATTTATTAGTTGTTAGCGTGGAACTGATAACGTACTAAAAGTTCAATAATGATATGTGTCCTGCCGTCCTGTCCTCCCCCTGACGTCTTGATCTTTTTCCTGTGCGCTCTTGACATCGATTTCAGAGCGTTCCTTTCCTGTTTCATTTTTTATCCGGCATTTTCAGCAGCAACTGTTTCCTTATCGGAGCATCTTTACAAGTGCCGTTTGAGGAATGTGCTAGCGCCACTTACAAACGATGTCACATATATGGCTGTGAGCAAAAAACCTACTCAAGCATATGATTGAAAATTAAACCAGGTTATCGAAATTATCTCTATTGTCTATAGCAAATGTCATGAGTTTACAAATTGAACTTTAACCTTTCGCTGACTAATGAAACCCCCGCTTTAAGTATTCGATAAACAGGAAGTTGATGAATGAAAGATGCAAATAGTTATCAAAAGTACCAGGATTATAATTTTATACGCCAGACCAAAAACACATCATACGGTACAGCTAACTTTCATCATCCGATATCTCAGAAAGACTCGAGTTGTAGTCTATAATAAAAACGACTTAAAAGTTGTGCATGACCACTACGTGTAACAATTTTTACGTATTCGCTTAAATTGATCGGTCATGGATCTGAAAACACCGTGAAAAGTGGTAAAATTAGGTTTAATCCACCATTTTCTACATATGAAAATGACTGTACCAAGTCAGGAATTTGAGAGTTGTTATCCCTTCGTTTGATGTGTTTAAGCTTTTGATTTGCCATTTGTTGAGGGACTGTCCGTTTAGAATTTTCCTAGCAGGTCAGTATTTTAGTTATTTTACTTTTAAAATGAATATAAAAATAGGGAAATGTGGTATGATTTCCAATGAAACAACTATCCACCAAAGTTCAAATGAAATGGATGTAAGCAGTTATACGCAACCGTTTGGCCTTCGACATTCAGAAAAACCAATACCGTATAGTCGGCTATAAAAGGTACCGACATGCAAAATATGAAATAATTCTATTGACAGAACTCAAACAACAACAACAACTGAACTACAGGCTGCTGACTCGGACAGGGATGTATGTAACGAATGTGGCGGGGTTAAACATGTTTCTGAGTGCTCAATCATCAACCTTGGACTGTGATGTAACAGCAAAACATATAAACAAACTATAAAAATCAGTTGAAAAGGCTTCATTCATCAGATCGATGCAATGCAGAAAAATATAAGCAAAAAAAAAAACAACAACAAAAAAAAAACAAAAAAAAATCCGGACCTGGCAGAGTAGTTATACATCCCTAATCCCTGGTAACAAATTTCACAAAACTTTGATTTGTAGTTTACGAGGAAAAAATAGGACTGAAACATATGAAAGACTGATGAAGCGTTGACAGAAGGGAGAACGGATAAACGGAAAGAAGAACAGATTGACAGACAGACGTAAACAATAAAAACCTTCCTCTTGCTAAACGGGGATATGATTAAAATCAATAAAACTCATATTCTTGTGAACAAGAGTTATGTCCCATATACTGTACAGTATTGATGGTTATATTAGAATGAAATGTTTCGAAAATACGCATTTTATATCATATTGATCTAAAAAGAATAGATGGTCATAGATTAATTGCAAACAAGACAGCTGTTAGCCTCCTAAAAAGAGATTTATTTCGAAATACCAATTGGATAATATTATACATTTTTTTTTTTAGTTTTAATATTGAAAAGAAACAAGAAGAAATGTTGTCGGCAGGTGTTGCATTTATGTACAGCCTACAGCTCTGACATTTCGGTCTGATAACACACAATTTATTAATCGTTTTACTTAAACAAATATCAATCGAATCTTCTTCAAATGAACTGCAGACATGACAGAGCGATAAAAGCATTTTTTTGTTGATAACAAAGTCAAAGACTTATTGAACGGATATTAATACAATAAATTAGACCGGTAGTTTGAATTATTGTTACAGGCCTTTAACGCTTGCTGTGCAGTATGGGTTTTGATCATTGTAACGGCTCTACAGTGATCTTTAAGTGTTAAGTTCTGCGTGAGTTGGTCTTTGGTGGAGAGTTGTGTCACTGGCAATCATTCCGCATCTTGAAGGACGGTATAATTAGAAAATTAGAAGTGTTTTAAGTATATCAATCTGTAAATAAACATTCAGGCAAAATCTACACTTGGTTGGGATAAATATAACCTAACATTTAGAATAGTACCTACTTCGTGGATAACACAACTTACTTATTACACGGCAGCCGATGAGGATTTAAACGACCCGGACATTGATTATATGATTACCTTATGTTTCAAAATTCATTTTCGTCTTAAATTTTCCTCTCTAATGTCAACAGAAGCGCATTGAAAACCAGATCACTGCCTTTCTTACGATCGATGGAATATACAAATATTATACATGTATTGAAATCCTTCAGGTACCAGACGAGACTCCAGATAAAATGAAATAAGATCTGTTGATTTTTCAAAAACTTTGTCGATATCCATTTCAATATCTGTTGGTGGAACGACAGATATCTGTTTTTTTTAATTGTTCAAACTGTTTTGTCGTCATTTGTCTACATTCTTATCGCTTTGTCAAATTGAAAATATCAAGTTCTGTTTTCTTCACTAAAACCTCGTTTATATATAAACATTGATCGGAGTAGTCGTTCCTGATCATGTATTCATACACTTCTTCCGTATATGTGTATACTCTCTTGGATGCACGATTTATAAATGATTTATTTGAGAAGAAGGTTAGGGCTTATTGTCTCCATTTTTTTCAAAGTCAAATCGTACAATTTAAAGTTATTTGTCTTAACATATGAGCACATAAAGAAAGCTTGTTACGTCCAACTGGAGGCTGCAACAACTTCGTCTTAGTCGTAAAAACGCTACGCCTTTCTACTTGCAATATAACATTCATTAGGACCTGCTAAAGCTATGCATAGCTACAAATAATCGAGGACTTAGTGAAAAAAAGCACTTCCTGCTAAACTACTTAGTACATGGTTGTCATATTTTTGGGTAATGAGAATTTCTATAATTTTGGAATATTAATACAAATACTAATATTAACATGATGAATAGCAGTTGTATGTAGATCTTGTTTATTTATTGGTTGGTGATTTTAAAAAACTCGATCTCAAATCTATTTCTTTCAAATAATATGATTTGGTTTTTTTTTTTGTCTATCATACAGTTAAATTGTGCTACTCATTTCAATTATTATCATTATCTAAATACATAGGACAAAAAATATTTAACATTAAAACATGTTCATAGATTTTTCTTTTGGTTTGTTTTCAAACAAGGAAGTGGATGTAATAAACGAAAAGTAAATATGATATGCTATACATGAAAATAATTTTGATGTAGTAATCTGATATATAATCGATTAAATTAACACGCAATGTATGCTTGATATGTTATTTTGTATTGAAATACAACTATGCAGCCTCAGCTACAGAGTGCTTATAGTTCTTCTTTGAAAACATTTACTCGATATTTTGAATTTATTTTATTGGAAATAAAGTTTTTCAACATATGACAGACATAATTGATTTGTGTATAACCTCTCTCGACGTATTCCCTATGATCTTCCAATTTCGTAATATTGCTCGACAAATTCTTGATAAATTTGTTAAAAATATTGTCGACAACAGCATTATTTTTTTCTGACAATGAGTTGATCTATCAATGAAGATCTTTTATGATTTCTTTTGTTTTAGTTTGTGTTTTTCCCATCACATCCTCACGCCTCATTTTATTTATATTTTAAATTCGACTTAATTTGTTTAAATTAATTATATGAAAATTATAATTCCAACTCAAAATACAAACTGTCGAAATATCAAGGGGACAATCAATATATATAAAGTTGAACACCATTGTCGAGGGCCGTACGGTGACTATTAATCGACGTTATCTTCGATATTTGAATGTGACCTACCGAATTAGACTATTTACCGGATTTGTAATCACATAAGCAACACGACGGGTGCAATACAAAAACAGGTCCGCAATAAGTGGTGCATAGTTAGTCCCCATTGGAATTCCGATAATCTGACGATATACGGAATCCCCAAAGCGAACAAAAAAGTTATCTAGTAACAATTCAAGGGCATATATAGTATCAAAGCATGTCCAATTGACATAGTTTTTTTGTTTATTGCTACTTAAAAATGACCTAAAAGAGTTTGAACATATATATTCACATTCTGACTTTTTAAATGCCCATTTAATTAGGTGTGTGAATTTTTTCTCAATGAGAATGTGAGGCAATGTGGTATACAGGGTAGAAAAATCAAAACTTTGAACAGATTTAAAATCACCAAAATAAGCATGTATATATTTTAAATTGCGCTATAGTTCCGTAACTTTCTACCCAGTCGTATAAACGAATCGTCGACAACTGCGTACATTTTTTTAAATCAATATTTCTGGTATGTTCCAATCTGTCCTTCACTATTGAAAACGAGTATATATTACATTTTCCCAAATTCACTCTTGGAAAAAATATTTAAATAGATTTTAATTTCATCAAATCTTATTTTTTGGGTATTATTTATATTTTTATGAATTATATTCTTTACACCAGAAATGTTATTTATAAACAAGCGTATGAGTTTAGTAATGACAAGTAAGACAGAGTTGTATATTATACATCTGATAGTTCAAAATGAAAAGTTATAAGTTATCGCTCGTGTACACTGATCAATACCTGCAGAAGTGAAACGATGTATGAACTTGCAAGCCCGACAGGAAATCGATTGAATACCTGGACGTGTCATCTCACACCCCTCACAATACCTTTGGAAGTAATACCTTTAGGCATGCTGGTGATCAGATGAGGGAAGATCAGAATTTATTTGAAAAAAGTTTATTACTTTAAAGAATTATGAACAAATTAGATTTTCGAAAACAATTTTCACGGAACACTTATTTATGATTTCAACTTTGACTTTCTACCTAATTCCAATATTAACAGTTTAAAAACAACAGACCATGGTAATTTAAAAAAAGAAAAGAATATTTTCCGTATCAAGTTAGTTAGTCGGATAAAACAACCGTAAGATTGACAAGATATCGACACGCAATTACGACTACATCGGTTACTGTAGTTTTGTTCCTTTGTGGTTTTATAGACATATCGTTGTAAGTAATCGGGAAAGAAGACAAAATGGCCGAACGCAGAGAATTGATACTCTAAATTTAAAATCGATGGTGGTCGCTTATCTAGCGGAATAAAACTTTAATATCTATGAATTTGAGCATTTTTATACAGAATGAACATAATATCAATTTTTGATTTTTTTGCGAAGTTTCCCTTTAATCCCATTCTGCTTATTTTTAAAAAAAAAGAAGCTTTGTTGATTCTTAGAAAAAAATATTTAACATTAAAACATGTTTATAGATTTTTCTTTTGGTTTGTTTTCAAACAAGGAAGTGGATGTAATATACGAACCGTAAATATGATATGCTATACATGAAAATAATTTTGATGTAGTAATCTGATATATAATCGATTAAATTAACACGCAATGTATGCTTGATATGTTATTTTGTATTGGAATACAACTATGCAGCCTCAGCTACAGAGTGCTTATAGTTCTTCTTTGAAAACGATTACTCGATATTTTGAATTTATTTTATTGGAAATAAAGTTTTTCAACATATGACAGACATAATTGATTTCTGTATAACCTCTCTCGACATATTCTCTATGATCTTCCAATTTTGTAATATTGCTCGACAAATTCTTGATAAATTTGTT
This sequence comes from Mytilus galloprovincialis, assembly GCA_037788925.1. NCBI lineage: Eukaryota > Metazoa > Mollusca > Bivalvia > Mytilida > Mytilidae > Mytilus > Mytilus galloprovincialis. Next base: position 2,765,505 of record CM075332.1, read on the forward strand.
AAAAAAATTGTCGACAACAGCATTATTTTTTTCTGACAATGAGTTGATCTATCAATGAAGATCTTTTATGATTTCTTTTGTTTTAGTTTGTGTTTTTCCCATCACATCCTCACGCCTAATTTTATTTATATTTTGAATTCGACTTAATTTGTTTAAATTAATGATATGAAAATTATAATTCCAACTCTAAATACAAAATGTCGAAATAGCAAGGGGACAATCAATATTCAGTTGAACACCATTGTCGAGGGCCGTACAGTGACTATTAATCGACGTTATCTTCGTCATTTGAACAGTGGTGGATAGTTGTCTAATTAGCAATTATACAACATCTTCTTATTTCTTTATTGCAAAACATTGAAGACTAAGAAAAGACAAACAACTTCACAAAATGATACAAAAAATATAAAAACAGAACACTATCTAAAAAACTAAACACAAAGCTCTAAAAAGAAAATAATATTAAGACAACAGACTACACAAACAACTAATTACATGAAACTATCATATGTAATTTAAAGACAAAACTAAATATAAATTAAACTAATATTAAGACAACACACTACACAAACAACTAATTAAATGAAACTATAATATGTAATTTAAAGACAAAACTAAATATAAATTAAACTAATAAGAAACTACAGCAGAATACTAAAATTCAAAACAACTATATTGAAAAATAAAGTCAAGACACTACATAGAAAACAGAAAAAGCTACAGAAATATAAACATTAAGAAAATTACAGAACATTTGATACATAGAAAACTAAGGACAAAACAAAACTATTTAAAACTGAAAACAAAATACTACATAGAAAACTGAAGACAGGATGTTACGTATACAAACTAATAACAAAACAATACGTTGAAAACTATGGACAAGAATCCATATAGAAACAAAATACAAAAACAAAATCTACCAAATTTAAGACAAATCCTTTGTCTAAAAATTCAAGGCAAAACACTACATAGAAAACAAAAGAACAAACGCTACAGAAAAAACTCAAGATAGAACATTCCTAAAAAACTAAAGACAAAACATTACATAGAAATCTTTGGACGAACCACTACCTAGAAAACGAACAACGGAACATTACATAGAAATCTAAGAACAAACGTAAAAAAGAAACTCCATACAAAACACTTCATGGAAAAGAAAAATAATACTACATGAAAAACCAAAGACATATAAATGCATCGAAAACTAATAGAGAAACCTACTTACAAAATACTACATGAAAAAACTAAAGACAAAACTTTACAAGAAAAGCTGATAATAAAACACTACATAGAAAACTATAGACAATACTTTATATAGAAATCTTAAGACAAATAGAACACTAAAGACAATATTGCAATTATTATAACATGTATTAAAAAGGTGCCAATTTTTAAAGATACATACAATTACCAATATTCTGACAATAAACAACGTATCCGCATTAATGTTTTTAATGTTATATATATTTTAGCAAAACGAATGTTAGCTGCATACTTGTAAGAAGTAAAATAACAAAAATATCGAACTCCAAGGAAAATTCAAAACAGAATAATCCCCAACTATATTTTATAATAATGATCATAGCAATGACTATTCGTGTCATTACAGAAGTACTGACTCTTTTATATATACATTGACTTAATGTTCAATGTGATTACAAAAGTGAAGGAAATATATAGTATATGTTATTTGGTTGCTTTTTTTAATTTCCTTGTATAATAATTTTCAATATATAGCACACAAACAAAAGATCTTAATAGATTTAAGAAGATGTGGTAAGAGTGCCAATGAGACAACTCTCCATCCTAGTCATAATTTGTAAAAGTAAACCCATTGTGTCTTAGATACGCTTAATTTTCTATATGAATATGCCTTTAGCTGGAATATATTGATCAAAGTACAAGGTTCGAAATGCTGAAGTTAGACACACATCTTGTCTACAAAAGACAAATAATTATAGCCACCTGATTATGAAATTATTTCTTCTTCAATCATTGCTCATATTTAACACAAACAGTAATTTTACTATGACAAAAAACATTAAGTTGATTTTTTTTTTGATTTTTTCTTGGACATGCTTGGATTAGATTTTTTTTAATTTTTGGTCTTTTAACGCCACTATTATGCACTGATTTGGGCTAATTCGTGGCGGTCAGTTTTTATTGGTGGAGGAAGCCTGAGTGCCCGGGGAAACCCACCGACCTTCGAGAGGAAAACTGACAATCCTAGTCAATTAAGATTCGAGTGCACCCGCACGAGCGGGGTTCGAACTCACAACCTCAGTGTTGAATGGCTAGTGATTAAAGTAGTAACTACTTAGACCACTCGGCCACCGAGGCCCCTGGAGATGCTTGGAAGAAAAAGCATCGTTTAAAATAGAACAATACGAGACCCAAAAAAAACGAAAAATTAAAAACAAATTGTTTAACAATTAAAGGCCTTTCCACACGAATGCACATATTTTGATATGAAAATATTAAAAGCCGTTTTCAAATGTCATTTCTGGTGTCGACAAGAGTTTAATAAAAGCTAGTTCCAAAATTATATGTTTTCTATACACTTGTATTTAAAATAACGGAGATAATATGCTACTTCCGGTTTGAAAAATATCGCTTCCGTTATCATATGATAGATGACCTTACACTGATTCCATAAATATGATTCTGTACACTTTTTTTATTAAATTCATGCAAAATTAGCTACTTCCGGTTTACTTAATGTCACTTCTAGTTGACTTTCTTAAGGTAATGTGTATTCCTACCAAATGCTAAAGACCTTGTGTCTTTATCATGCATTGTTACGAAGTAATAGCATTGTTCAAATCTGAACGTCAAATTTACCTTTGCCCTTAACCTTAACTTCAAGGTCATCAAGAAATACTTTGTATTGTTAATAAGATATAGTACTATACATCTTATTTTTAACCTTCGAAAGGAAAATCTTCAAGTGAATGTAACCGTACCGCTTCGATAAAAAAAATCCTGTTTCGAAATATCCCAACTAACAATTTGATGAACATCTTTTGTCGATTATTATTACAGTTTATAAGGAGAAGCATACACGAGGAAAAGCAAAATGTTAAACCATGACTGTTTACCTTGATCCATTTTCCTTTTTTTTTTTTGGCCCAATGACTTCAAATAAGAGATAAACCTAGGTCTCTATCACTTATGGTTAATGAATAACACTTATATTTCACTTATGCCTAATATAGGAAATAAATTTCTTATGGAACCTTCAAATATTCCCTACAACATGAGGATATAACAAGCAATTTGGTAAAATGATTTTGTCGTAGTCGTTTACGGTTACGAAGGAGTAAAGCAGACAAGAGAAAAAATAAATGTTCTACCCCAGGAAAGGATGACACTACCTGTATTTGACAAAACGTTAAGGCATTTTAGGTCCTCAATGCTGCTCAACTTCGTACTTTATTTTACCCTTTTTTTTATTTAGAGCGTCAATAGTGATTTTTTTTAGAGGAAACGCACGTCTTGCGAACAACAATTTGGGTCCTCAATGCTCCTCAACTTCGTACTTTGTTTGACCCTTTTTTTAATTAGAGCGTCAATAGTGATTTTTTTTATAGGAAACGCTCGTCTTGCAAACAACAATTTGGGTCCTCAATGCTCCTCAACTTCGTACTTTGTTTGACCTTTTTTTTTAATTAGAGCGTCAATTGTGATTTTTTTTAGAGGAAACGCTCGTCTTGCGAACAACAATTTGGGTCCTCAATACTACTCAACTTCGTACTTTGTTGGACCCTTTTTTTTAATTAGAGCGTCAATAGTGATTTTTGTTAGAGAAAACGCTCGTCTTGCGAACAACATTTTATTCCTGGTATCTATGATGAGTTTCTCCTCAATATATACAAAATGAATACATAAAAAGTTATGACATGCGAGTCTCTTAATATCACCGATAAACTCGTCACCGTATTGAAACTTTAAACACATCAATATTCCGTGTTTTAGTTTCTGAACCCTTTTTTCTTTTTCAGCTGTATGTGTATAGGCAAAAGAGGGTAGGGGGTTTCTACAGTGTTATATACATTATCTACTTAACAAAATGCAGAAGGCCGGTAAACCTTTATTTTTCGAAGTGTATCTTTAGGTATATCTGTCTGTAAATAAACATTCACAAGGCAAATATTACACTTATGTTAGAGTGAATATAACTTCGAAAAGTACCTACTTAGTGGTTTACATCACCTGCTTACTTCGTGGCATCCGAAGATGATTTAATCGACGTGGACATTCCTTTTTAATAGACAGGAACTTCCTCATTTATTTATTTTTTCGGGAAAATTGACACATCTATTTCATCGATACAACAGGCATGTTTAAATTGTAGTTACCATAATCATGTCCATGTTTTCTCCAATTTGGCCTCCATAATTAGACTTATCACTGGGTTTGCACTTAGGCAACACGAAGCACCCTTTCTGTGATCAACCCTGTTTTTTGTTGTGTTGAGTTGCCCAGTCTTTCAATGTTGTGTGTTTGTAGACTGTTTGGATTTTGCTTGCTTTTTATGTTTATTGCCATGAAATTTTCAGTTCTGATTTGACTTATCAGTTTGACTACACCTTTGACCTCTTAAGCCTCTCTTTTCATGTCGACCTTTGAATGGTTCAATTTTGTCCTAAGGTGTACTTCTAATTCAAATAGAAGCATATCGAAAGACTACTCACTGCCTTTCTTACTATGGGATATACAATCATTATATTTATATCCTTGAGTACCAGATGACAAAAATGAAATAGGCACTGTTGATTGTATTAACTGTTCTGCGTGATCCATATCAATATCATCTTGTCCTAAACTTTAAAAATGCGTTTATCGTCCCTTGTCTACATTTCATATTGCTGTGTCAGTTCGCAATATGTTCTGAACTATATGACTTCCGGCTTGTATTAATTATTTAATTCACCTTAACCAAAAGAGTTTCTGAGTGAGCACAGATGGGAGTAGTCCTTCCTGATCATTTATTCATACTCTTTCATATGTGCCTGCTCTTTTCTGCATGAAAGCAGAATGCAAGCTATATATTGAAGCAGATATTTACATTGTGTCATAGATCAAATTCATTCGTTCATTGTATGTTCACCTGTTTTTGTTAATGTCTTCTGATTGCGTTAAGCCATTTCAAATGATATTTTATAGTGTGTCTTTCTATGTTGTGATGCTACACTATTGTTTCATGTTGGGTGAAGGTTGGTGCCTATTAAAACGTTTAAACCCGCTGCATTTGTTTGCACCTGTCCTAAGTCAGAAACCTGATGTTCAGTGGTTGTCGTTTGTTGATGTGGTTCATAAATGTTTCTCGTTTCTCGTTTTTTTTTTTATAGATTAGACCGTTGGTTTTCCTGTTTGAATGGTTTTACACTAGTCATTTTTGGGGCCCTTTTTAGCTTGCTCTTCGGTGTGAGCCAAGACTCCGTGTTGAAGTCGTACTTTGACCTATAATGATTTACTTTTACAAATTGTAACTTGGATTGAGAGTTGTCTCTTTGGCACTCATACCACATCTTCTTATATCTATTTACGGTTAACGCCTACATTTATCTTGCTTTCAAAGTCATATCGTATTGGAAGATATACAAATGATAGTTCGTATATGTCTAATTAATGAACATGTGGGAATTCAGGTGGAACAGAGAGCGGGTGGACTTCTCGAAAGTGAAAAAAATTTGTTTTTTTTATGTAAAATATTTTTATGTTCACACACTGGATTCGCCCATGATATCAAATAACAGCAATTGCAGCCTTCAAGTTATTCCGACACTTGATGAGGTACAATGTATAGACCATAGGTTTAAGATGTAGGTGTTCTTTTTTGGCTTAATTCCTTCTACTATTTCATTGAAATATTTGCCTTTTCCTACTGTTTCTTTAAATGCTTGCTGATACATAAATCCCCTATGTCTTTTTTTCCAATAAAAAGATATACTCAATTTAGAATGACAGATCAGCCTCGCGCAACTTACTTTCCCTGTTTGAACAAAATATTTGCTAAAATACATGTACCAAACTCGGCAGTTGTTTTTTCTAAGATCATCTTATATTAACAACCATATATATCCCTGTATACCTGACATTGAGGGTACCAAATACATCCACTGAAGGAATTCACAATCGACTTGATCACATGATAAGGATCAAGAATCAATTAAAGGTACATTTAGGTAGATTTTAGCCGTGTTGTGTTACTGGGGTTGAAACTGGTAAACACAGAAAGATAATTTTTATTTATCTTAAGTTTGATTTAATAGTATAAATTGAAAAATAGTTTGGGCATAGGACAAACATGCAGCAACCCACACACAAATATTTCAAGCCACCCAAGTATAGAAAATATATACAACACAAATTCTATTGCAATTATTTTATTTTGCTGAAAATCGTCTGTGTCTTTTCTGTATTTCTCATCTCGCTTATGGTTCGACTGAAAAAACAGAAATAAATGCAACATAATTTAAAACAAATCAAAACGTATGAAACAGTAACTTTCACATAATGTATTTCCTGTTCTGAATTGATCCATTTGTAAAGCGTTTAGGAAATGAAAATAATTATATTAACCAGTGTACATTAAACAATCATATCTGGTTTGTATGTAGATCTTAACGACTGATAGAGATAATTTACCTGGATATATATCGAGTTTCTCCAGCCACCTCCGCACTTTCGATTTTTTTCTCCAGCACAAGCCATGTTACACTCTGAATCTGCGACTTTTGGATATTTTTTGTTTTCTAGTACATTTCCACATAGACAGTATGTACTATACTGAAAAAAATGTCAATTCTGAACAAAATGATTTAAATATGCTATAAACAAATGAAGTGTATCAAAAAGCTGGAATTAATAAAAGTATGGAATTGTATGAATATTTTTTTCTATACAAATATGCATATACTGTTTTAAGCAGGGGCGCAAGAGTTGTGCAAATTGTATATAAACTTTAACATTTTTGAGTTTTATTCTAAAATGTTTCGGATTTGCCTGACGTTTAAGAAACAGATATCTAAAAAAATTGACTTAAAGCTGAATGCAAATGCATATTTCAAGTGACGTTATTTTATTTTTTTACTTTTAAATGTTTGTTATATCTCCCAATTGATACGATATTCCCGTGCTTGCATTTCCTATCATGATTTTCTTGATAGAGGGTTACTGCTCACAAGGAAGCTATTAAACCAAGAGTTCCAAATGGTGAAGTTGAAATCATCCGTTCGTAAATTTTACGGACGTCATCACGAGTTGGTTGACCGTTATGGAATAACCGTTTCACAAATGATATCGGATATGTTCCTTACGTCGTAACTACAATCCACTTCCCTTTCATGAATGTGACCTACCGAATTAGACTATTTACCGGATTTGTAATCACATAAGCAACACGACGGGTGCCACATGTGGAGCAGGATCTGCTCACCCTTCCGGAGCACCTGAGATCACCCCTAGTTTTTGGTGGGGTTCGTGTTGTTTATTCTTTAGTTTTCTATGTTGTGTCATGTGTACTATTGCTTTTCTGTTTGTCTTTTTCATTTTTAGCCATGGCGTTGTCAGTTTGTTTTAGATTTATGAGTTTGACTGTCCCTTTGGTATCTTTCGTCCCTCTTTTATAAAATGAATGTTACCTGCAAGCCTGTGTATTTATAACCTTTACAATGTTCACGGCATTTAGCTAAGGTTATAGAACTCCCTAAGCTCAAAACTTTATCTCATCTTTGTAACATCCAATATCCTAAAATATAAACAATATTATTTAGTTAAATCAGAAATTTGTGTTATAACATTCTATCGTTCAAATGCAGGTTTTGCTCATTAAGTAAATATTACACATTGGAAAATAGTTATATAATGATTTTAAAAATACTATTAACATTTATTATATGGTTCAATCATATTAAAAATCAATACCATTAGAATATATATGTGCCACTCACAATTTTTCGAAAACATGTTTCTTTATTGTATTGAGCATTGTAATTACTTTCAATTATCATCGGAACATACAAGAAACGAATTTTACTTCTACACGCTGGTCCTTTAATTGATCTCGAATTTTCAATAGTATTTCTAAAACGATGCATAAAGATATATCGTCATAGTTATTCTGTCGTATTGAGATTGTGATTACATGTATATAGACAGGATTTTTTTTCAAAAAACTACCTAAGCACATTGTATTCAATTTGAATTAATACAAAATCGTATACATATTAATAAGTTTTGTATGCAATGATTGAAATGTTGTTGAAAACTTTATTTTATATAATATATAATTGATACAAACCATCACTAGCCGGATTAGCCTGTTTCATGCAAACCAATGACCGCTTTACTAAGATCTATGAGGTCAGATTTAATTGCAGAAACGCTGGTGCTGTTATCCTTTGAAACTTCTATTAGTTTGTTCAATTGGTCCTGCTGGGATTTCATCACTTTTGCAATCGACTTTAATTTCAAAGATGAAACCTTGTCATAGTTATCGTCTATTAAGAAACCACGAATTGGCATCTTATTCGCTGCATTCAAGGATAAACTGACCGCTTTACGTTTAGTTAAACTGGTAACTATTACAAATTCAAAGAATAAAACGAGAATTTAGAAATATATCTTTTGAAAGTTATTTGTCTTATGAGCACATGGAGAACGCTTATTTCATCCATCAGGAGGCTGAAACAACTCCATCCAAGTCGTATGAACGCTACGCAATTCTACTTTTTGCAATCTAATATTCATTAGGACTTGATAAAGCTATGCCGAACAGCATATAATCCAGGACGAAGTGAATAATAACTCATTCTAGACTACTTATTATATGGTCGCCGTATTTTTTGGTAATGATTATTACTCTATCGTTTTACATATTATTACCAATATTAATAGTGTCATGATGGATAACATTATATGTAGGTATTGTTTATTTATTGATATGTAAGTTTGAAATTTTTTTTATATCTATTTCTTTCAAATATTATGTTGATTGTCTGTCAGACGAACCGTACTGACAGTGCAGTTACTGTGTGCTACTCATTATAATCATTATTATCATCTTATTATTTGACTGTATGCATACGATACACCAAATTATTCCTGTAATATTTATTTAGGTTAATTATTTTGAAGAGTTGTTATAAAACAACGATTTGTTGATTCCTAGAAAAAGGTAGTTTACATAAAAACTTTTTGATAGACTTTTCTTTGGTTTTTTTTTCAAACAAGGAAGTCGATGTAATTAACGATCTGTAAATGTGATATGCTATATATGAAAATATTTTTGATGATGTAATCTAATATGATATCGATAACATTAACACGTATTTTTGATATATTATTTTGTTTTGTAAAACAACTATGCAACCTCCGCTACAGAATGCTTAGCGAACTGTCTGACTTTTTTTCTGAAAAAAATTACTCGATATCTTGAATTGACTTTATTGTAAAGAAAGTTTCACAACATATTACTGACATAATAAATATGTATGTAACCAGTCTTGACATCTTCTGTATATTCTTTACTTTTCTGAATATTGCTCGACAAATTCTTGATGAATTTATTTTTCTAAATTTGTCTCGACATATTCTAGTTAATGTTGACATCAGCATTATTTTTCTGACATTGAGTTCATCTATCAAAAGTGTGTTTACCTCACGTACTATTTCATTTATATTTGGAATTCGACCAAATTGTCCAAAATATACAAAAAATAAATCCAACTTAAAAAAAACAAGTCAACAAATAAAAAGAGGACTATCTGTCTCTGGACTCCTTCCTAACATTTAGAAATCACCACTACCATTACACTAAATAAAAAAAAACATATTAAACTGTGATCTATGTTTGTCTCTGTTCCGTAATATTTAGAATCATGACATGCAAGATACAGGTAAACTGAACCAGTTGACCGGTACAATGCCAACATTATTCTTTTAACGCTATACAGTATAATTGTATGACAACAGAGAACTGATTGCCTTGATGTATCTTATGAATGTTATTTGGGTGATGTAAAACGCTGCGGCTGAGGTTAAAAAGGAGGAATAGGTTTTAATGGTCAATGGCATACAAGGGCAGTAAGTAAGTAATAAAATTGAGAATGGAAATGGGGAATGTGTCAAAGAGACAACAACCCGACCAAATTAAAAACAACAGCAGAGGGTCACCAACAGGTCTTCAATGTAGTGAGAAATTCCCGCAACCGGAGGCGTCTTTCAGCTGGCCCCTAAACAAATATATACTAGTCCAGTGATAATGAACGCCATACTAATTTCCAAATTGTACACAAGAAACTAAAATTAAAATAATACAAGACTAACAAAGGCCAGAGGCTCCTGACTTGAGACAAGCGGGGTTAAACATTTTAAAGACGAATCTATCAGTCTGGCATGGTCAAGTTAAAAAAACAGCATTGAAATTCATAAATGCAATTAATAAAAAAGGAGATTCATCCCAAACGAAGAAGACGCTTTATAGCTTATACACCCAATTTGAATTAAAATCTCACATCACTGCTTCCGAAACGACATTATTCGTGCTAGAACATGGCATATATTTAATTTATCATTCGTACTAGGACAAGAAACTTTCTTGAAGATTCAAACATATATTTTAAAACTCCAAGTTTTAAATATCAATAAAGATTAAAAAAGTATGTATAATGACATGAATGATGGAATAAAACATTTCAATACTATATACAGATTAAGGCCTTTCATAAGTTATTTTATTATATTGTAATGACCCTGGGAGTTTTGAAATATGTGACCTGTGTTCAATCTGCCTGTTTTACACAATGAATTATTGTTGTGATATAAATATGTTTCATAGGTATAACAGTGACTTACTTTCTGTTGAACCTTATTGTAGAATCTCCAAATGTGAGAACTTTTATTTATGTTTTTCGCAACTTATGAACGTGGACAATTATTCCATAACTATGTTAACTATACATGGGAACATGTGGAGAAATGAGAATTATTAACTTTAAAGATGGTTCAAATCGAAAAATTAATGCCACATGGACGTTGTAAACTATATGTATGAAATGTAGGTAACAATCATGACAATCATTATGAATTATGTATCATCCGACATCATGATTGTATAAATTTCTCAGAACGAGCAAAAAAAAATTGTGCATACATTTGCCTTTTGTAATTGTTGAAGTCCTTAATTATGTTGACCACTCAGTATATTAAATAGAGTTGGTTTGTGTATAGTGTGTATAGATGGGTTGCTTTCTTATTGATATATATACCCATTACTCCTTACATTATACATATATATTTGTCAGCTGGTTTTGAACCACTGATCAATGTCATATTAAAACAAATCTCATGACTCAAAACTACCAGTTTCAATCGTATCAGTTACAAATTAAAGTACATTATGACTCATGGGTATTTTGTCATTTACATCTATCCATTATGGAAAATCCATGAATGAATGTCTGCTCAAATTTAACCTCATGTTTTGTGAAAATGTTGAATATAAAAGCTTAAAATATTTTTCCATGATATTATATTTAATCAATTCTTATGATGAATGAAAAGAAATTACATATATGTCAATATGGTATGAGCGTGCGCAAAGTGTTCAACACCACTGTATGGTTGACGTTGAAGGGACATGTATGTCATTTTTAATAATGTTATATTATGATAATGTTATAATTTAGTATTTGTGTGTTATTATTTATAATATTTCAGATGAAAACAAATTACTATTTTACTAATATACCAACATTTGAAATCAACTTTTTTTTCTTGATGTGTGATTGTTAATAATAATTATAAATACAGGTAGATATGATTGGAAAATTGTTTTATTTACACGAAGACAAATGTATATAGGCAAAACTATTAAAACAACACAATAAAATAGCCCTTTATTAATGTTAACATAACAGTAAAAAGAAAAAAAGAAAAAGTGAATTTGGTAAAATTGAGAATAGAAATGGGGAATGTGTCAAAGAGATTAATAATGAAAACAACGTTTTGTTTTAAGAAACGTGATTATTTCAAATCGGTTTAGAATTAACTTATTTTATTGGACAACAAGAAGTAATTATTTCTATCGATCTTTAACAGAAAAAAAAAACGGACCAGAGAAAAGGTCGTTAACAGACTTTCACATGTTAATGACCGATATGGCATGGTTCCTTTGTTTAGAGATATGCCCTTTTAAGAAAACATTTAAACGTTTTTAGTTTTATATTTAAGTTGTTTACCATATGTTGTCGTTAATAATATAATTATAGAAAACTTTATTTTGTTTTCAAATACCCTGTACTGAAAAATTGCATTTAAATCAATGGCAGTGACTTATAGTTATCACTATGACTGGTCTTCACTCTTTCCTATAGAAATCGTACAATAACTAAGTTTGTTTTGAACAATTTGAGTTTATGATAATTTTTAAAGACATGGTTTCTCAATATAATAAATATAATAGTTTTTGAAGAATTAGTCATTATCGTGATACAGGGATTACCCGTACGACAGATGTATTGACTGCGACCGCGATAATGACCTCGCCTATTGCTGATATGTATCATTATTTCATTTCGGTTGAGAATAAGATTCTCTTATTGGATTAAAAGGGGTCACATGACATTCATTATTCTTCAGTAATAAATTCCATCGGTCATTAACAAAAACAAACGGACCAGAAAACCGGTCGTTAACAAACTTTTACATGATAATGACCGGTGGGGCTTGGTTTCCGTCTGATAATGACCGTTGGGGCGTGGTTTCCGTCTGATAATGACCGTTGGGGCATGATTTCTCTGTTAATGACCGGTGGGGCGTGGTTTCTCTTTTTAGAGAGATGTACCTTTTATAAAACATGTTTCTGTTTTTAATATATGATTATATTTAAGTTGTTGAATTGTTTATTATATTTTTTCGTTAATTATAAAATTAAGGATAACTTGATTAATAAGTATTTATATAAGATATATATATATATATTATGTAGAAAAGAAATGGCGGCCATGAACAGACGTAGGTAGATTGGTCCCACATTATTGTTCCAGTTTTTGCATTTAAAGAGATATTTTTGTCGTTTAAACTGTAAGAAATGTGCTTCGTATAGATGAACTATAGTTACTCATATGTTTTGAAGACGGAGGTAGGGAAATAAAAGACTTTTGAACAGTACACACCTGGCAATAGACATTGTTTACAAATCAGTTAGGGTGTACTCGACTTATCGAAGATGTCACAATCCCAAATTACAAGTTTTGTGTCCAAAGCGTCTGTGGGGAAATTGAAAAACTCAAATGATAATCCGACAGATAAAGTGGATACAACTGAATCAGTATTCGATTTGAACAATACAAATATAAGTGACAAATCTAACCCAAATAAACGTCCACGTACATGCATATCAGATAGCTCAGATCACTCTGTATGTATGGAGAGGGAATTAGAAGACATAAAAAAATCCATGGATAAGATAGTTAAAAAAGATGACATTGAGGAAATTGTCACCAATATTATGGGGAAATTACTAAATAAATGGAAAACGGAAATAAAAAGAGAGATTCTCGAAGAGGTAAACAAAGAAATGGTTAAGATGAAGGAGAGTTATAATAAAAAATTTGAGATGGTTGGCAGGAAAATGGACTCCATAGAGTTTGATAATGCAAATTTACTGGAAAAAAATGCAGCTCTGCATACAGAACTCAGAAAGATGAAAGAAGAGATAAAACAAATAGAAACAGGGGTAACAGAAGGGATTCGTATGGCAAATTGGAATGAGCAATATTCCCGTAAGAAAAACATAAAGATCCATAACTTAGAGGAAAGACTTGGTGAACAATTAATACCAGAATTGTTAACTACATTAAAAGACAAAGTAGGAATAGAACTAATCAAAACAGACATTGTAGCTATGCACCACATTCCTGGAAAACAGTGTTTCCCAAGACCAGTAATCGTAAAATTCGTTCGTATGGAAAATAAAATAGCTATTCTGAAGAAACGAAAAGATCTACAAAAGAGCATAGAAATTAAAATAGGAGATGACATAACACAAAAGAACCAAGGTCTGATCAATAGAATGCATCTACACGAAAGTATCACCAGTACCTGGTACTTTAATGGTCATGTGTATGGGACAGATACAGATGGTGAAAGGCACAGATTTGACATTTTTGACAATATAAACCAAAGACTCGAAAAATTAAAAAAAAAGTTTTTGTCTCTCAGTTTATTTGGAAATGTACATGTTTTTTGACATTTTTGTTTTGATTTCTTGATTTATCATTACTTTTCTTGATACTTTATATGTTTTACGTGTTTTACAACCTCATAATCCAATTTTTTTTTTCTGAAACAAATTCTTATGTAGATGAAGAATTGCGGAAAATTGACGGGGCCATATCCGGAACATGTATTTTTAATCACACCATGACACTTCCGTGTTTACATTTTTGATCTGTAACAAAAATTTACAAGCTGTTGCCCTTCAAAATAGATACCCAAAAAGCTTATATTTTTGGCCTGTATCCATGCAAATAAACTGGATAACATTTACTCTTAGGTTGGAAACTAGATAACGCATTTTAGGTAATATACCAGAGAAAAATTTCATTTGACAAATCGCCAAACATGTACAAATGTACATATCCTTTTTTGGAACATACAAATCTTGAAATAATTTGTCAAATATATACTCAATATAATTATAGACCTAAGCAAGATTTTGAAACTTGGCTGCAGAATAAAACAAACCTGATATATAGATAAGTAGTTTGTAAAAACATAAATCCTGGAAATATAAATCTATGAAAACATGTAAATTATGTTAAAACAAACCACATATATAAAAAATCCTAATACAATGTATAATTGATGTCTCTGTTGGAAGAGACCGAAAATTAGGACAGAAATAGTTTTGGTTAAATAGTAATCACTATCACAATAGTATGGTATAAACATGACACATATCAGAGTTTTAACTCTTAAATACATGTACATGCAGACATGATTTTTGTTTGTCCTTAACAGGGTTGACATATTTACGGATCTATCTCATGATGTTGAATAGAATATTGTTATTATATGTAGTTTCCATCACGAGTTAAGTAAACTTGATCATGATTATGTTTTGGACTGGTTTTTTCTTTTTCTTTTTTCTCTCAGATGGTAAAGGTAGATATATGTTGGCTTTTCATGCTTCTCAGTCCCAACTTTTAATAGTACAAACTAAATGGCTGCTTCATGTAGAACTATACTATTAGATTGTTAAAAAAATATTATTGTGTAATAGACAGGCGGTCAACTGTCTAATTTATCATGTTTATATCATATATATCCAGAAACTACACTTTTTCTTTGATATTTAATTCAAATATTATATGTAGCATGATTATACATATAATTTGTCATTTATGAATATACTGATTAATTAACTAATGATAAGTGAAAACTACTTTGTATTGGTACATCCTAGCAACACTTTTTGGCTATAAAAACACTGGCACATTAAATGTGTTTGAATTTAAAAAAAAAAAAAATTAATAATATATAAATACCTGAACCACAAAAGGGGTAAAATTGTAACTAAATTTATCTTTTTTTTTATATATTTCTTTAATTTTTTCTTTGATACTTTAATTTGGATCTTATTTTAAAAGAGCAGATAACTCATATTGGCAGAATGCATTTAGATTACAAGGCTTCATCAAGGGGGTACCCACACACAACCAAAATTATTAAGGACAGCACAAGATATGAATCTTGTTGTACAGTATGCACAACATGTAAGTTATATAAATTACTTGGGACAGACAGCAACAAATATAAGAGTGTAATATATGTGGATATTACTTTATTGACAAAATTTGTGTATGTATATCAATGGCATCCATAGTTGTAGGTTCCGTAAACTGTAGGGGATTAGCAAATAAGGTAAAAAGATTAGATATTTTTTCAATTTGTAAGAAACGTTATGATATTGCAGTGTTGGTTGATACTCACTGTTGTTTAGAAAATGAAAATAAATGGCTTCAAGAATGGGGATATACAGGTAAACTTATTAGCTATTCAAACAGGAGCAGAGGAGTAGCAGTCTTGTTTAAGAATTCCTTTGAATTTAAAATAAATAATGAAATTATAGATAATAATGGAAATTTCATTATTTTAGATATTACTGTTCAAGATTATAGACTAACACTTGTAGCATTGTATGGTCCAAATGAGGACTGTCCTGAATTTTTTCATTCATTAGAAAGCAAAATTTGTCTTTTTGAAAACTCTTCAGTTATAGTTGTTGGAGACTGGAATGTAGTACAAAATTATAGTCTTGATACTCTGAACTATCAGACTGAAAATAATCCCAGAGCTCAAGTTAAGATTCATGAAATGATGAATAATTTAGACTTATTAGATATTTGGAGGATACACAATCCTTCAGTTAAAAGATATTCTTGGAGGGGCCCTACAAAAACAAGGACGTCTTGATTATTTTTGTATTTCTTCTGACTTAGAGCCGTTTGTTGTGACATCAGATATTGGGATTAGTTAGAGATCTGACCACTCACCAGTGAGGATTGATCTCAAATTAATTAATCAGATCAGGGGAAAAGGGACTTGGAAATTTAACAATAGTTTATTGAAGGATATTGATTTTATTAAAAAAGTCAAGCATGATATTACAGAGGTTATATCTGAATATGAATGTGATCCAAATGAAGATCTTGAAAACCTTGATAAAGCATAAACAATTGATAATCAATTACTTTGGGAAACTATTAAAATGAAAATAAGAGGCACAGCCATTTCTTTCTCTTCATTCAAGAAAAAAGAAAAAGACAAGATGGAGAATATGCTTTTTGGAAAATTAGAAAAATTAAACCGCCTATTTGCTTTAAATAATTCAGATGAAATTAGAATTGATATTGAAAAGGTTGAAACAGAACTTAAAATTTTAAGAGAAGACAAAATTAATGGAATTATGAGCAAAGGCAAAATGGAAAGTTGAAGGGGAGAAGAATACACGTTTCTTTTGTAATCTTGAAAAAAAAAACATTATACAGAAAAAATTATATCAAAATTACTTTTGGAAGGAAATCAAGTTATTCAAGATCCAAATGCTATTCTTAGGGAACAAAACTTATTTTATGAAACTTTGTACAGAAGTTCTAACCCAGGGGATGAGGAGAATGCCACATTCATGAATGAAAATAACCCCTTCTTAAATAAACCTAGCAGAGAAGAGATTAATTCCTGTGAGGGTCAAATTACCTTAAAGGAATGCAGTATTGCCCTTAAAAATATGAAAAATTTAAAGTCACCAGGCATAGATGGTTTTACTGTAGAATTCTATAAATTTTTCTGGAATGACATAAAATTTCCACTTGTCAATTGCCTGAATGAGAGCCTTGACAAAGGAAAATTCTCAGTAAGTCAGCGACAAGGGTTAATAGTATGTTTACCAAAGGAGGGAAAAGAAAAACACTTCATCAAAAATTGGCGTCCAATTACTTTATTATGTGTTGACTATAAATTAGCATCTGCTTGCATAGCAAAGAGATTAAAACCTCTACTGCAAATTATTATAAGTCAGACACAAAAAGGATTTTTTAAAGGAAGATACATTGGTGAATGTGTACGAATTATTGTAGATCTGATAGATAAACTAGAAGAAGAAGATATTCCAGGATTATTATTACTGGTTGACTTTGAAAAAGCCTTCGACACGGTCGAATGGTCCTTTATTGAAAACACTTTAGCTTTTCATGGGTTTGGTCACACACTTTGTAGATGGATAAAATGTTTTTATACAGACATTACCAGTACAGTTACAAATAATGGACATTTATCAGAATTTTTTAATTTGGCTAGGGGGGTTAGGCAAGGGGATACTTTATCCCCTTATCTCTTCATCCTTGTGTTAGAACTACTTAGTGCAGCTTTAAAATATGACCCAATTGTTTCTGGTGTCACAGTAAACGACTCTGAGTTTTTATTAAGTCAATATGCAGAAGACTCCTCTCTGATTCTGGATGAAAATGAGGAATCTCTAAAACAAGCATTGCACATTTTTGATAGTTTTGCTGCCTGTGCTGGTTTGAGGGTAAATGTAGATAAAACTGAAGCCATATGGGTTGGCTCAAGATTAGGCAGTAATGAAAAACTGTTACCAAATAAGAAATTATCTTGGAATACATCAGGAAAGTTTAAACTGTTGGGAATTCGTTTCAATCTCTTAAATGAGGATAAAACTTTAGAAAACTATACAGAAAAATTAAAAGCATGAAAAGCCTTCTCAATTTATGGTCATACAGAAACTTGACATATATTGGCAAAACCATTGTTATAAAAACTTTGGCTCTCCGACTTTCGGTACAGGTTCTGACAGTCCTTCCAAATCCACCAGTTCGGGTTATACAAGAAATACAAGGAATTTTCATTAAATTTTTATTGGATGGAAAACCAGACAAAATAAAAAGGAAAGTTATTATTAATAATTATGATGAGGGAGGTTTAAAGTTCCCACATATAGAAAGTTTTTGTATGTCCCTTAAAATGTCATGGCTTTATAAATTGCTAGATCCTTTAAATATTTCTCCCTGGAAAATTCTATTATTGAGTTATATAGATAAATATGGAGGGGATAAAATATTGTACCTGACAAAAGAGGGTCTAGAAAAAATTGCAAAAAAGTTAAATCCTTTTTGGAGGGACATTTTGTTTTAAATCTGGCTAAATTGAAGCCAGAAAGGTGAAAGATGAAAACAATCCCATTAATATCCTGAGTCAACCCATTTGGCTGAATATTAATATTAAAAGATGTGGAAAGCCATTTATTTTTGAAAATTATTGTAATGATGGTATATTTTTTATAAATGATCTAATCTCAGATGGGAAAAACATATTGCCATTTGCACAGCTTAAAACTCAGTATGCAGTTAAAACCAATTTTATTGAATATTATGGTCTTGTTAGTGCAATCCCAGATATCTGGAAGAAAACAATTTCAGATCATGGTAGATTAGATATTATTGAAAATGATATTGTAGAAAAACTCAAAAATGATAAAAAAAAACATGTAAATATTTTTATCAATTATTTCTAGAAAAAATTAAAGAAAATCCTTTAAGATCACAAAATAAATGGTCTGATGATTTATGTGTTAAGATTGATGATTGGGGCAAAATCTATTCGATGGCATTTCAAGCAACAAAAAACACTAAACTTCAAAATTTTCAATTCAAGTTATTACATAGAATTGTACACACAAACTCTTTTCTTTATAAATGTGGTTTAATAGAAACAGAAATGTGCACTTTTTGCACTGAAACCAAAGAAAGCTTATTGCATATTTTTTGGGAATGTATATATAGCAAAAATATTTGGATAGCACTTCAAGATTTATTATTAAAATGTGGATTTAGCCTTAAGCATATAGAGGCAAAAGATGTTATTTTTGGTATTGGGGAAATTTTTGGCCCATATAATGTAGTACAACATATAATGTTGATTTTAAAATTTTATATTTATAGCTGTAAAAACTCAGGAGAAAAACCTTCTGTGAAAAGTAGTATTGCATATTTAAAATAATGTATAAGAATAGAACAACATACAGTAAATTTCTTATCGCCTACACAAAAAGAATATATAGATAAAAAATGGTTGCCATTACAATCTGTCCTAGGTGATTAAATATTTTATAACTGGTACGAAAATTATAGTTATATTTTTGTTGTATGTCTTGCTATTTAGAGTAGTCATATAATAATAATATCTTTAAGGCCATACTTGAAACTGTACATGTGTGTAATCCTGCTAGATTGTTTTCTGTCTTTATGTCAAAAATAAACAAATTACAAAAAAAAAGTATTTATATACTGAAAAATTGCACTTAAATGAATGGCAGTATTACTACGACTGGTCTTCACTCTTTGCCATAGAAATCGTACAACTACTCGAGTTCGATGTAGGCATTTTGAATTTATGAAAATTTTCCAAAACATGGTTTCTCAATGAACTAAACATAATAGTTCTGGAAAAACTGGTAATTATCGTGATACATGGACTGCCCGTAGGGCAGTGGTATTGACTGCTACAGTGATAATGACCTCGCTTTCGGCTAAGTCATTATCACTATCTTAGTCAATACCACTGTCCTGTGGGCAGTCCATATATCACGATAATGACCAGTTTTTCAAGAACAATTATATAATTATACTGCATAAATTACTTGAATAGATTAATTTTAATTGTTAAAAAATTCAAACTTTGGCACTAAATGCTGTTTTTATTAAACTCGTTTAATGTTCCTGCCCCATGTCAGAAATTGAGAGCATATCAGTGATTATCTCTACTCAATGATAAATGCATATTGGGTATTCTTATGCTAATTCCTTGAACCGATTTCATCACAGAAAACAGAGTAACACTATGTGTACATATAGTTTTATTAATTCGTATTTAAGCTTCCAAAACGGAAGCTTCCAATACGAAATGTTATTACTACTTCTACTTTTAATTACCATGACATTGTCACTATTTTGTGTCACTTATTTTATTTCAAATATAAATGTGCCAACTTTTCGAAATGACAGTTACCAGCTGTTCCTTGAGACAAGTTAGAGTGAATACATATGTAATAAAAAAAGTTATATTGATATTGAAAGACCTTCGAACTCAAAAGGGATGCAATATTTAAAGCTCAATTTTTATATTAACCTGTCTTGAACCATTCTGATATACAAAAACATTAGCTCCCTTTGCAATACGTTTTTAATATCTTATAGAAAAGGACATTTTGTTGATTTCTAGACTGAATTATTAGCTTTGTTTACCAGAAATATTAACAGATAAAAAAAAAAAAATTAAACACGGAAGTTCTAGCAATACACGAAATATGCAAGTGATATGTCATATCTGTAAATAATTTGAAATGTTAACAGATGTTGATGTAGTAATCTAATCTAATATCAATAAATGAACATGCAATTTACACTTGGTATATCATTTTGTTATTCTAAAAGACCAATGGTATTCCACATTGATTGAATCTGACACTAGTTAACTGTTTTCGCAATGTAAGCTTGAGCTTGAGTCATCTAAGGCTAATATTTTTTTTTTCTATCATTTTTTATAAATATAATACATCTGACGAATGGACTCTACCATTTACACAACAATGTTATAAAAATACAGAAACAAAGTACAAATCAATGCAAGAACATACAAGACAGAGAAATACATACATCAATAATATATCATTAGTTACATAGTGTGCTATTGACCTAATACGGTATATATGGGGTCAGTAAATTCCATATGGGGTGAGAGTGAAGCTCGAATCCCCATATGGAAATTCGAATTTACTGACCCCATATATACCGTATTACGTCACTAGCACACTATGTAACGAATTTATCTTACCGACTATCTTAACGTGTAAAATTTAGACCACTGATCTATCAAATTGAGCAAGTCGTCAATACAATTAGCATTAACACGATTAAGACATTACTCCATTGATCCTACAAAAACAGATGTCAACAATGACAACTTGTTAGATTTAAATGTGTTTTATGAATTTATTTCAATCTTAATCATCAATTTCTTCGTCTGTTGAAACCTTTAAGATTTTTTCTCAGTACTGTTTTGTTTATCTAAAGTGACGAAACACCACTACTCACCGTTTATGAAATAAGCCCCGCCTCCCTACTACCTTATATGGAATTTAAAGGGACGTAACTCCACTAATAACCGTGTATGAAATAAGCCCCGCCTCCCTTTTAACCTAATATCAAATATACACGGTTTCCACGAGGTCGCTTTTAACCAATCACATTCCTAGAAATGTATAGAAGGTAAGATAATAGTTAATACATGTAAACTACAGGAATAACAACGAGCATTTAAAATTAGTTTACGACAGAACACAAATACAGCCTATAATGGCTATATGCTTCCTAGGACTGACGATGCGTACTTAAATCTGAATCTATTGACATTGTTTTTATAGCTCTTTTCTCTCCGAAAGTCACTCCGAAATGATGCATAAGGCTTTCTGTTCTCATTCTGACTGTTTTGTGTAGTTTTTGAATTGCAAAACAAAGCTGCATGAGCACCCCCGCATTTTAAGCACCTATGAAGATAACGACAAGCTGAACGGCCGCATCTACCTTTATTGTTGTACAAGAAACATTTACCTGCATTTGTTTGAGATCTTTGAGGTTCTTGTGTAGGAGTTACACCCTGGGCAATATACAGAAGCCATAACTCCATGTCTACAAAACCCCAATTCATTGATGGGTTTCTGGCACGTTTTAGTCTAAATTGTTGATCATAGGTTAACCAACCCATATCAGTACATCTGCCTGCCCCCAATTTTACATTATAAATATACTTCAGTAATCCCGGGGTACTACTAGGATGTGCTGCTGTATAAATGCTAGTATAAATTAAAATAGCATCGAACCATGTATTAATGTCGGATATTTTATTTCCGAATTTTGGCTTTAAATTAAGATTTCCATTATTATCCATAACTGCTGCCCTTGATTGCTCGGAATGAGAAATAACCAATAAGTTTTCTAATTCTACATATTCCCCATTAATAATTTTGTCTTTCACTTGCTGTGAAATGTGCACCCCAAGGTCATCATTGAAACTTTTAACAGGGACAATATTATCATTATCATTTACAAGTATGCTGTTATTAGTGCTTTAGCTATTTGATCCTTTAATTCTGGCACGATGCATTGGGTGACAGTATCTGCCACCTGCTCCAACTCAGGACTCAGGCTTGCGGTCGGCTGCTGCTGAGGAACTCACTCAGTAGTGGCATTCACACTTCCAGTCCTCCGGTAAATAACTGTTTCCCCATCTGAAGAATGGTGTGCGGACTTCCTGTTGGCCGCCGCATACGGGCTTCTGGTCTTCCGGGCCGTTCTTCCCATATTACTATCACACAATCTGATAAACTAATATGTGAAATGTGAACAACAAATCCATTTTTACTTATTTCATGCAAGTGTGTACGTTGGTTTAATTCAGAACTTATATATATATCGATCCTCGCTATAGAGATCAATTAGTTATGCGTTTAAAAGGATATTATACAAAACCACGCCTAACGTTAAATCCCACTGCAAAACTTACCATAAATTTATCTTTACTGAATCTTATAAAACACATTTTTCTTTTTTGATAATTACATGTTGTATTACGTAGAAATATTTATACGTTTTTCTTACATTACATAGAAATATAATAATACAAAACCCAGAATTTACTCTGACGAAAAATGTCTGCCTTTTCTTCTTAAATCTCTGAATGCCAATGCAGGCGATATATTGACGTCACAGACGATATTGGTCCGCTAGGCCACATGACCCTCTTTCAAGAAGCGTAGTTTGATTTTCAGAAAATTGCAAACCTACATTATATTAATATGGAATTGTGTTTGAAATGGACCGGTGTACTTATTTGTATTTTATAACCAATGCTTTCTTCTAAATCAAACTGTGAAAAAACAAATGAATCATTTGATTTTAACATAAATATTATATAAATGAACTAGGTGATTAATGTCTTTACTGTTACATACATACAGAAAAGAAAAATAGAATCAAAACCACAAATGATAAAACATCAAACAACATCAAAGCATAATAAGAAATGAAACATTCTAACAAAAAACATGAATGGTGATACTCGACGTGTCTATTATCAATGCGAATGTACCCTCAGCAAAAAGTAAAATCACAAAAATACTGAACTTCGAGGAAGATCAATTGGGAAAATCCATAATCACATGGCAAAATTAAATAACAAAACGCATCAAAAACGAATGGACAAAAACTGTCATATTCCTGACTTGGTACAGGCATTTTTAAATGTAGAAAATGGTGGATTAAACCTGGTTATATAGCGCTAACCCTCTCACTTTAATGACAGTCTCATCAATTTCCGATATTTTTACATTGATGCGTTAAATAAACAGACACAATAAATATAATAGTCAAAATATGAGTACATCAGTCATCATCGTTTAACAATTTTAAAAGGAACAATTTAACAGAACACAAAGACATCTACTATCTACGAACACATTTATTGATTTGAGTGTCTGACGTCAGAAAATTTATACGTCACATAAATTTGTCGTTCAATGTGCGTACAAACAATTTTAAAATTTTCATGGGAATGTTAGCATACAGGGTTAAAATATCAAAAGTATGTAAGAATAAATTTAAGAAATAGACAGAGATTTAAACTAGTCCAAAAGTTATATATAGAATTTATAAGAATCCAAAAATAGTTAATTCCACTACGCGATTGAATGATTTTGACGTTTGTGGTTCAACGTATATTGTAATTCATAATAGAAATATATCATAATGACATATGATAGAACAATATCATACTGACGGGATCTTTTAAAGTACAGAGTCACGTTATAAAAACAAAAGAAATACAAAAAGTCGCAAATACAAAACAAACCACAAAAAAATGAAAGCCAATACAAACACATTGACGAGATGTATAAGTACCGAGCCACGTGAAACGGATATCACATAAAACCATTTAACAGTAAAAGTAATATTAATAATAGAACAAAGGCAAATGAAAGAACTATAAAACACGTTGTTAAGATGATAAACAACACCAGTACGAAGAATCTATACATCAAGACCTTCGTGTATTATTTGAGAAGTTGATACGGAATATTTATCAACAAGGTCTTGGTACCTTTCGATGAACTTTTTTAGAAAACAGTCATATTTAGTAATATTTCACGTTCGGTACTTAGAAGACCAGACGACGAAGATGGTAGCACACAATATAAGACGTGAAAGAAATGTCATTAGCTAGTTTAGACATGGACACATCGTAAGGATCAACCGATCCGTGATGGTGTCTATAAAATTGAATGAGTGTCTTTTCAATCCTAATAAATCTATTGAAGCAGTTTCTGCGTAAGAAGCACACTCCTTTATATGAAGTCCATATAGTGTGAACATGCAAGAGCATAACGTATCATCTGAAATATGTAAATACCATACGATAGGGGGAAGAGGGTATTTTACTGCTGAGAAATGGTAACTTGATAATTGAAAAGTTGAAATCGTCCCATTTGTCATAGATTTTAGTGTGAAGTCACCCATCTGTGTCCATATTGAGTAAAATATATATAGGTAAGAAGAAATCTTCCATGCAAAGGTGCTTTTTCTTTTTGTCTTTTAGAAGGTTTTGAACGAATTCTGCTTCATACGAGTACAACAAAAAATCAGCCAGTAGGTGTGCACAATTAGTACCAATTGGAATACCGACTGACTGTCGAAATATCAATCCTTCAAACTCAATAAATATATTGTCGATCAAAAAGTCCAGCATTTTAATAATGTAATCTTCAGTATATTTGCTGGTAGAATCAGTGTAGGTTTTCACAAAATAAGAATTATTATATACCAAAACAAGAAATTTATATCTACGATTCCAATTTTTATAGAAAAGGCTCTGTTAAATGAGATGGTGAAGTCGATCTTTTTATTGAGCATTGGTTTAGAAGAACATCTTGATGATCCGGCTATGTATGCTTCTTAAAAAGCAGTTTTGTGAAATTTTGGTATCCAGTATAATGACGGTAGATTTTCATCGTTTTCTATGATGTTAATACCAAACAGAAAGAAGGACAGATATGTGATTTTGTAAAATTTCATCCTTTGTAAACGATGTTAAAGAAGATGAATGATTACCAGTTCTGCTGTTTATTCGAATCTCTTTTTTAAGACATTCCAAGTAATGGTTTTTAAATATGAAAACAAAACTATTGGAGGCTTTATCTGCTGGAACAACGACATATTTGTTATGCAAAGAGTATAAACCATCAACAACCTCCGGGTTCTTGAAAGGGTTAGAAACCCTTGTGCTCATAGTAAATTGTTGTTTCTGAATGTATTTCTAAATGTACAAAGATATGCTAATTTGAAAATGAGAAATGTCAACTTGCAGATGGAAATGAAAAATGACTAGTTTCAAATAACAAAATCTTAACAACAGAATGTTCATACTAGTATATCATCAGGGGGCAATCATACACTTTGATATGAAATACAAAGTGAGTTTCGCCCATTTCTAACAGATTCATTAGCACATGCACTTGAAATATTTCAGATTATAAGCTACTTCGTGTCTAGAAAATGTTACTTCCTTTGTTATTTTAAAGAAACATTGTTTACTGATCTGTGAAACATATGGTTGATAGGGGTTTATATGTGA
Source organism: Mytilus galloprovincialis (assembly GCA_037788925.1). Taxonomy (NCBI): domain Eukaryota; kingdom Metazoa; phylum Mollusca; class Bivalvia; order Mytilida; family Mytilidae; genus Mytilus; species Mytilus galloprovincialis. The sequence continues at coordinate 2,791,779 of CM075332.1, forward strand.
AATTAGGGATATCATAAGATACTTCAAGCTTAGCAAATATATTTTCTGGTTTCATCTTCAAGATTATTTTACACTGATTTCAATAATATGATTTCTATGTACTTTGACTTGTAATAAAGTAGAGAACCAATCATGTTTGGTTTACAGAAGGTCACACCCGGTTCCATAAGATAGCGGACTTAACACCTATTCCCCAAATATATCGTTTCTGTATTTAAAAAAAAAAAGAAGACGTGGTATGTATACGTTCAACAAGAGACCAAAATGACACAGAAATTAACAACTATAGGTCATCGTACGGCCTTCAATGAACTTTTGTTTCAAATAAGGGAGATTATAAGCTGCATCCGGTTAACAATGGGTCGTGTTGGTGTCATTGTCTATGTGATTGTATGCTGATTCCAAAAATGTATAGCCTCTAATTAAGTTATCTTCCTATGAGTAAGAGTAAACATGGCTACATCCGGTCTGCATAAGGTCATTTCATGTTGGTAATTTTCAAGAACATATGGCACCTTTACCTGTGTAAAAGACCCCATGGCGTTATCATGAATCAGCACAACACTACAACCAATAAGCCTTAAATTTAACGATGTAAGGTCAGGGCTATAACTCCTGTAAGATATTATCCGATAGCTTTGGACAGAGTGTACAATTTCCTTTTTTTTTCAAAACCCCAAACATTTTGCATCAGTTCTTTTGTACCTAGCATTTATGTATGCCTATTCTGTTTGTATGTGCCTGTCCCAAGTCAAAAGCCTGTAATTCAGTAGTTGTCGTTTGTTTATGTGTTACATAAGATGTCTTTCAACATAAAAGTGAAAAACATTACTATATCAATAGCAGACATAAATGTATGTCTCCACTAAGTTTAAGCTGAAATATGTTTTGCTGAAATTGACTGTAAGGAAACCAATTGAACGCCAACTGAATTGAAATAGTGGTTGTTTCTTCAAGTAGTCAGCACTTGAAAAAACATGAATTATCATTGATATGGTCATAATTATAAATTAACCTTTTACAAAACTGTATTTGGCAAAACTTTTAGGAATTTTGCTTATTTGGCTTTTTTGTTTTTAACTTTTTTTGATCGAGCGTCACTGATGAGACTTTTGTAGACGAAACGCGCGTCTGGAGTAAATACAAAATTTAATACTGGTATCAATGATGAGTTTATTCTTAGAATTATTCTACCATACAATACTATAAATTTAAATTTATTGTATGACTTATACATCATCCCCTATATCGTCTTGTCCAATTAATTCACCTATATATTAAATACAGAATGAGGGGGAAATAAAATATTGAAACTTTTAAACATATAAAAAATAAACAAACAAAACACACACACACACACACACACACACACACACACACAAAACCACACATAATTGACCTTGTGCATCGATAATTTGACTCTTACAATTTTGAAAAAAATAGTAAATATATGAGTATTTAACTTTGGGTGTACTGCCTAAAGCAGACTGCTGTAGCGTGGGTATCATGCAACTAATATGTCACCCTGTGCAGATAATATATTGATGTTATCCATAGCAGACAATAAAGTATCAAACAAACAACTGACTGAAATACAGGATAAAAGAACAATATACGATACAAAAAACTTGATTTTGGTCATGTATTTCTACTGCATCTGTATCTTATAAATACAGAAATATCTCTCCTAATTAAGATTTAATAATATGAAAACTGGGGATGCGAGGTATGCAACAAAGTGACTCAATTAAAAGAAAAAAAATAACAAGCAATCAGATTACTTCATTAATCTTTCTCAATCCTTGTATATTAAAAGCATGCAATATCAACAAACAACAACATTAAAGTATTATCGCTTTATTTTGATACTAATCTCTGTGTATTTTCTTCATTTCTTTTTTTGCTTAGGGTTTAACTGAAAAACAAATATATATGTATTAGAATTTAAATTAATTAACCAAAAAAAAATCGATTTTTGTTTCCATTTAATAAGTTTTGGGTCATCGTACTGGTTTTCGAAGCAATCAGAACGCCTAAACAGTCTTTACCTATAATGTAATACAAGTTCCGAACTGAATTATCTAAATGATTTTATCAATGCAAATACATTTAAACATGTATTTATTATATCTGGAATTTAACAGGTAAACACAATAGATTTACATACGATATTGGTTTTGTTCATAATTAAAAGCCGTACAATTATCTTTTGTCGCTTTCATCCACATTATTTTGTCTCCGATGGATATTTTTTCTCATTGAAAATCATGCCATTTCTAAAGTGTTATTTCTAATTCCTTAATTTTATTATATAAATCTACAAAATTTCATTATAATTGATATGCAAACTATTCATTTGATTTAGTTACCTAAATAAATCGAGTTTCTAAAGCCACCTCCACACATTCGATTTGGTTCACCAGCACAAGGCATGTTACAATCTGATTCTGGTTTCTTTGGATACTTTTTGTTTTCTAAGTTATTTCCACATAGACAATATGTCCCATACTGAAATGCAAAACAAAAAGTAATATCTACAAATGTATATGATTTGCACAAAATATTAAAGAATGCATAGACGTATTTCAAGGATATGGAAATTCTACAAAGTGACGTCACAGTGGTAAATTAAATCCATATTTTATATAAACTATATTATTTGGTATCTGTTTTTATGAATCAGCTTTGCCTCAATCATGTTTGAGAAATAAATATCTACAATTGTATAACAAATAACGAGTTTAGGCCGAACACAAATGTCTTTTTTTAAAATACGTATCTGATTTATCATGTTCATGAACTTTAAAAACTTGTTTTAAATCATATCTACCTGCAAGCCCGTGTATTTATATCCTTTACAATGTTCACGGCATTTAGCCAAGGTTATAGTATTCCCCAAGGACGATACTTTATATTTAAGATGCCGATTCCAGTCATCAAAGTAACATCCAATGTAACCTAAAATATACACTTTACAAAACTTATAAGATTAAAATAGAAAAACAAAAACAAATAATGCTCAGTTATAATGTTATTTTTTTTAAATCCCATTCCCGTGTTATATTTTTTATTTCTAATCGTCGTTAAATTAATCATGCTAATAGTTTATTGTCAATAAGAAAACTTTCCGAATCAGAAAAAAATCACACAGGGTTTTGAAATACCATTGATAATTAACATTGTGAGATTGTATTTGTTTCCACTTATTAACAACAAGTATGTCCGACCAACTATAATCTGTGTCAATAATCACGAGATCGAGAGACGAGGTTTGCTATAACATGTATGACGTGCAGATCTGTTAGCAAATAACAAATTTCCAAACTGATTTGTAACCGAGCTGTTAACAATGTGCATATTAATTGTGACATTGCGTATTGTTAAAGTAATTCAAATGACCAATTCCACATCAAATGTAAAGAAAGCGCACGTTGTTTGATTCCTATATGCATCTACATTATTTCAGTGTGCACAATTATTGAAATGGTATATAGAAGTTGTGTCTTACGAATACAAACCATCAGCCAAGCCATTTATCGCCTTACTAAGGTCTTTTAGTCTTGATTTAACTGCTTCCAATTTCTCTATGGTAATACTGACCACCGGTTTGGGTTCTCCTAGAATTGCAACTATTGCAAGTTGTAAGAATGCAACAAGAACTACAAAGGTCTTCATTCTGTTGATCGACGTCAACGATACCAGGAAAACTTGATTTTAAAATGATAAAAAAAACATTATATACATAATGCATGCAAAGGTATTGATTTCTACTGCGGCTGTTGTGTGATATGGATATATATCGTATACATATGTAGGTAATTAAAAAAAGGGTTAGATGAAATAAAATCAACGATTCCACGTTGAAAATGACATACCGGCAACTTTTGGACGTTTCCACACATTTGAACTTAACACCGGCCACTTTTAGGAAAATACCCGCAAACACAATACTTTCATACAAATCACGTTGGAAAAAAATGTCCCTTATAACCGCCGGCACATACAGTTTTAGCACAAATTCAAATTTCTTTGTTTAATATCTAAAAAAAATAATGTTTTCCTACAACATAATGATGCCTTTTAGCTCATTCATTTGATTTACCTGTAGGATTTTATCATATCGTTTCAATGATACTTTAAAGAATAAATTCTATGCATAAGGTCAAAATATCCCAATGCAGATAGCAAACTAAAGAAATTTTATCATAATTAATTAACAACAATATAAACAAAATAAATATTCATTTCACCAAATAGGTCAAATTTTTGAAATTTTTCATCCAGGTAGAACATTTGACCGTTGCAGACGACTCAAATTTTTCCTTTGCAGTTACCACCCCTCAATTTAAGAATCGACTAAGCTCGATGGAGTATTTAACCTTAATAATTAAATCTCAATCAGAGAATTTATATTAAAAAACATGCTTTAAAAAATAGGGTTTCTCTCCACTTCCGTGAATGTATCATTTGATTTATTATATGATATTTGTAATTTTTGTCGATTCCCCTTGACCATCGATTCGACAATTCTGCATATTATGCTTTCTGGTCGATTGAAACTATTAGAAGTCACACTGTGTAAAGCAATACGAAATGCTTGTACCAATGAGACAGGGTAATTGCTGAACAAGGTGTGTTTACATACATAATCCTTTCCTTTTACATATTTTTTTCATTTATGTTCAATGTATACATAACTGTTACTGTTAGCTGTAATAGTTAAATTATGGTCATCATATATATACGGCTTGGCTGCGGATGACGATTTCTTTGATACGGAAGATTTCCTTTATTTTTTTTCATGTTTGATTCAAATATTTAATATTTTCTCATATTTGATCCCTAGAGTATTGAACATATATCAATTATGATAACAAATACAAGTGGGTGGATCCAGCCATTTCTTAAAAGGGGTTCCCAACCAAGGAGAAGGTGGGGGTCCGACCCGCGGACCTTCCCCACCCTTATCCGACCCTAAGGTGGACATTGGGAGTCGGGCGGAAACCAGATGACGAGGGAAGTAAAAATGAAAAATTCTTTGTTTCACAAAAAAGTAAAGGGGATGGAAGTGGGAACAACCTCATGTTCACTCCTTAAGTACAGGACGGGAACCATATGAAGAGGGTAGGAAACAAGGAATAATCTATGCCTCACTGACAAAAAAGATGTAAGGGAGAAAGAAGTGGGAATCATCCCATGTTCACTTCCTCAATTACAGGGGTCAGTGTATTAAGTCACTAAACGAACTAAAGAATTAAGTCACTAAATGAATTGAAAAATTAAGTCACTAAATTAATTTAAGTATTCTTTTTTTTTAGGTTTCTCAAAATTTCTTTACCTCAATTTAACAGTTTTATTGATAGTAGTACTTTTAACTCTCAACCAAACATCACACAAACTATTATTGACTTAATTGATCGTAGATTTCAGCTGTATACATTTTTTTACGCCTGTGTTTTAAGAGGGAACAAATTATGGTATACCGTTGTCTTGATCGTCTGTCTGACATTATCAGGTGGTACAATAACTACCACCTGCTGTCACCATTTTACAAGACACTTTGGTAAATTGATTATGAATAGATATCTATTGTCGTCTCGATTTTTAGAAATTTCTCGCAAATTTTATGAAACTTATATGCAATGCTTATTACCACAAAACATAGATCAAGTTTGAATTTGTGTGGCCTCACCTTTTATAAAACATGTTTCTGTTTTTTATATATGATTATATTTAAGTTGTTGAATTGTTTATTATATGTTTTCGTTAATTATAAAAATAAAGATAACTTGATTAATAAGTATTTATATACTGAAAAATTGCACTTATATGAATGGCAGTATTACTACGACTGGTCTTCACTCTATGCCATAGAAATCGTACAACTACTCGAGTTCGATGTAGGCATTTTGAATTTATGAGAATTTCCCAAAACATTGTTTCTCAATGAACTAAACATAATAGTGATACATGGACTGCCCGTAGGGCAGTGGTATTGACTGCGACAGTGATAATGACCTCGCTTTCGGCTAAGTCATTATCACTATCTTAGTCAATACCACTGTCCTGTGGGTAGTCCATATATCACGATAATGACCAGTTTTTCAAGAACTATTATATAATTATACTGCATTAATTACTTGAATAGATTAATTTTAATTGTTAAAAAATTCAAAATTTGGCACTAAATGCTGTTTTTATTAAACCCGTTTAATGTTCCTGCCCCATGTCAGAAATTGAGAGCATATCAGTGATTATCTCTACTCAATGATAACTGCATATTGTGTATTTTTATGCTAATTCCTTGAACCGATTTCATCACAGAAAACAGAGTAACACTATTTGTACATATAGTTTTATTAATTCGTATTTAAGCTTCCAAAACGGAAGCTTCCAATACGAAATGTTATTACTACTTCTACTTTTAATTACCATAACATTGTCACTATTTTGTGTCACTCATTTTATTTCAAATATAAATGTGCCAACTTTTCGAAATGACAGTTACCAGCTGTTTCTTGAGACAAGTTAGAGTGAATAAATATGTAATAAAAAAAAGTTATATTGATTTTGAAAGACCTTCGAACTAAAAAGGGATCCAATATTTAAAACTCAATTTCTATATTAACCTGTCTTGAACCATTCTGATACACAAAAACATTAGCTCCCTTTGCAATACTTTTTTTAATATCTTAATTTATGCTATCTTATAGAAAAGGACATTTTGTTGATTTCTAGACTGAATAATTTGCCTTGTTTACCAGAAATATTGACAGATAAAAAAAAATGTAAACACGGAAGTTCTAGCAATACACGAATTATGCAAGTGATATGTCATATCTGTAAATAATTTGAAATGTTAACAGATGTTGATGTAGTAATCTAATCTAATATCAATAAATGAACATGCAATTTACACTTGGTATATCATTTTATTATTCTAAAAGACCAATGGTATTCCACATTGATTGAATCTGACACTAGTTAACTGTTTTCGCAATGCAAGCTTCAGCTTGAGTCATCTAAGGCTAATATTTTTTTTTTATCATTTTTTATAAATATAATACATCTGACGAATGGACTCTACCATTTACACACCAATGTTACAAAAATACAGAAACAAAGTACAAATGAATGCAAGAACATACAGGACAGAGAAATACATATATAAATAATATAATATTAGTTACATAGTGTGCTAGTGACCTAATACGGTATATATGGGGTCAGTAAATTCCATATGCGGTGAGAGCGAAGCTCGAATCCCCATATGGAATTTACTGACCCCATATATACCGTATTACGTCACTAGCACACTATGTAACGAATTTATCTTACCGACTATCTTAACGTGTAAAAGAGGGACGAAAGATACCAAAGGGACAGTCAAACTCATAAATCTAAAACAAACTGACAACGCCATGGCTAAAAATGAAAAAGACAAACAGGAAAACAATAGTACATATGACACAACATAGAAAACTAAAGAATAAACAACACGAACCCCACCAAAAACTAGGGGTGATCGCAGGTGCTCCGGAAGGGTAAGCAGATCCTGCTCCACATGTGGCACCCGTCGTGTCGCTTATGTGATTACAAATCCGGTAAATAGTCTAATTCTGTAGGTCACATTCATGAAAGGGAAGCGGATTGTAGTTACGACGTAAGGAACATATCCGATATTATTTGTGAAACGGTTATTCCATAACGGTCAACCAACTCGTGATGGCGTCCGTAAAATTTACGAAGGGATGATTTCAACTTCACCATTTGGAACTCTTGGTTTATTAGCTTCCTTGTGAGCAGTAACCCTCTATCAAGAAAATCATGATAGGAAATGCAAGCACGGGAATATCGTATCAATTGGAAGATATATACCCCGTATGCAGGTGCTGCTGGAATGTTGCTACTTAGAAATGGAAAGTTCACAATTGGAAAGCTGAAATCATCTCTTTTGTCGTAAAGTTTTGTTTTCAACCGACCCTCATTGTCAATTTCTAGATGTAAGTCAAGATATGAAGCCGACTTAACTGTATCTGTAGTATCCTTTATCTCAAATTCGATGGGATAGATGCGTTCCACATAGTCACCAAATTTTGAATTGTTTAGTGAAAGAACGTCATCTATATAGCGGAAAGTAGAGTTAAAGGATATTGCTAACTTCTTTTCTTTCTTCCTAAGAAGTTCCTGCATGAAGTCAGCCTCATAATAATAAAGAAACAAGTCGGCAAGTAGAGGGGCACAGTTTGTTCCCATTGGGATGCCGACAGTCTGTTGAAAAACACGTCCTCCGAACGTTACAAATATGTTGTCAATCAAGAAATCAAGCATCTTGATAATATCGGTTTCAGAGAATGTTTTGTTTGAATCAGAGTGATTCTTTACAAAGTATGATTTATCCCTCCCTAAGACAAGATACTTGTATCTACGTTGGCCATTTTTTTTTTATGAAGCAAAGTAATACCAACTCTTTCAACTTGTCTTTTAGTTTGGAATGTGGAATACTTGTGTAAAGAGTAGAAACGTGTAAAATTTAGACCACTGATCTATCAAAATGAGCAAGTCGTCAATACAACTAGCATTAACACGATTAAGAAATTACTTCATTGATCCTACAAAAACAGATGTCAACAATGACAACTTGTTAGATTTAAATGTGTTTTATGAATTTATTTCAATCTTAATCATCAATTTCTTCGTCTGTTGAAACCTTTAAGATTTTTCTCAGTACTGTTTTGTTTATCTAAAGGGACGAAACACCACTACTAACCGTGTATGAAATAAGCCCCGCCTCCCTACTACCTTATATGGAATATAAAGGGACGTAACTCCACTAATAGCCGTGTATGAAATAAGCCCCGCCTCCCTACTAACCTAATATCAAATAAACACGGTTTCCACGAGGTCGCTTTTAACCAATCACATTCCTAGAAATGTATAGAAGGTAAGATAATAGTTCATACATGTAAACTACAGAATAACAACGAGCATTTAAAATTAATTTACGACAGAACACAAATACAGCCTATAATGGCTATATGCTTCCTAGGACTGACGATGCGGACTTAAATCTGAATCCATTGACATTGTTTTTATAGCTCTTTTCTATCCGAAAGTCACTCCGAAATGATTCTTTTCTCATTCTGACTGTTTTGTGTAGTTTTTGAATTGCAAAACAAAGCTGCATGAGCACCCCCGCATTTTAAGCACCTATGAAGATAACGACAAGCTGAACGGCCGCATCTACCTTTATTGTTGTACAAGAAACATTTACCTGCATTCATTTGAGATATTTGAGGTTCTTGTGTAGGAGTTACACCCTGGAAAATATACAGAAGCCATAACTCCATGTCTACACAACCCCAATTCATTGATGGGTTTCTGGCACGTTTTAGTCTAAATTGTTGATCATAGGTTAACCAACCCATATCAGCACATCTGCCTGTCCCCAATTTTACATTATAAATATACTTCAGTAAACCCGGGGTACTACTAGGATGTGCTGCTGTATAAATGCTAGTATAAATTAAAATAGCATCGAACCATGTATTAATGTCGGATATTTTATTTCCGGACTTTGGCTTTAAATTAAGATTTCCGTTATTATCCTAACTACTGCCCTTGATTGCTCGGAATGAGAAATAACCAATAAGTTTTCTCATTCTATATATTCCCCATTAATAATTTTGTCTCTCACTTGCTGTGAAATGTGCACCCCAAGGTAATCATTGAAACTTTTAACAGGGGCAATATTATCATTATCATTTACAAGTATGCTGTTATTAGTGAGATTTATACCTGACAAATCTGTATCTGGGGTTGAGCAGAGTGTGGGTGTCCTCTGGATAGCCTCAATTGCTTTAGCTGTTTGGTCCTTTAATTCTGGCAAGATGCGTTGGGTGACAGTATCTGCCATCTGCTCCAACTCAGGACTCAGGCTTGCGGCCGGCTGCTGCTGGGGAACTCGCTGAGTAGTGGCATTCACACTTCCAGTCCTCCGGTAAATAACTGCTTCCCCATCTGAAAAATGGTGTGCGGACTTCCTGTTGGCCGCCGCATACGGGCTCCTGGTCTTCCGGGCCGTTCTTCCCATATTACTATCACACAATCTGATAAACTAATATGTGAAATGTGAACAACAAATCCATTTTTACTTATTTCATGCAAGTGTGTACGTTGATTTAATTCAGAACTTATATATATATCGATCCTCGCTATAGAGATCAATAAGTTATGCGTTTACAAGGATTTTATACAAAACTACGCCTAACGTTAAATCCCACTGCAAAAATTACCATAAATTTATCTTTACTGAATCTTATAAAACACATTTTTCTTTTTTGATAATTACATGTTGTATTACGTAGAAATATTTATACGTTTTTCTTACATTACATAGAAATATATTAATACAAAACCCAGAATTTACTCTGACGAAAAATGTCTGCCTTTTCGTCTTAAATCTCTGAACGCCAATGCAGGCGATATATTGACGTCACAGACGATATTGGTCCGCTAGGCCACATGACCCTTTTTCGAGAAGCGTAGTTTGATTTTCAGAAAATTGCAAACCTACATTATAAAGAAACTTATAAAGAAAGGTAACTCGAATAACTGAACCGGCAGCTTTACAGAGTTAAAGCAATCTATCCCATATTAGACAGAACACAAATACAGCACAATTGAATAATGAACTATGCGTCACACTAATTTGGATTAAGTTTGTAATGGTGTTGTTTGATGTATTTTGTAACCATTACACGAATATTAATATGGAATTGTGTTTGTAATGGACCGGTGTAATTATTTGTATTTTATAACCAATGCTTTCTTCTAAATCAAACTGTGAAAAAACAAATGAATCATTTGATTTTAACATAAATATTATATAAATGAACTAGGTGACTAATGTCTTTACTTTTACATACATACAGAAAAAGAAAAATAGAATCAAAACCACAAATGATAAAACATCAAACAACATCAAAGCAGAATAAGAAATGAAACATTTTAACAAAAAACATGAATGGTGATACTCGACGTGTCTATTATCAATGCGAATGTACACTCAGCAAAACAGTCATATTCAGTAATATTTCACGTTCGGTACTTAGAAGACCAGACGACGTAGATGGTAACACACAATATAAGACGTTAAAGAAATGTCGTTAGCTAGTTTAGACATGGGCACATCGTAAGGATCAACCGATTCGTGATGGTGTCCATAAAATTGAATGAGTGTCTTTTCAATCCTAATAAATCTATTGAAGCACACTCCTTTATATGAAGTCCATATAGTGTGAACATGCAAGAGCATAACGTATTATCTGAAATATGTAAATACCATACGATAGGGAGAAGAGGGTATTTTACTGCTGAGAAATGGTAGCTTGATAATTGAAAAGTTGAAATCGTCCCGTTCGTCTTAGATTTTAGTGAAGTCATCCATCTGTGTCCATATTTAGTAAAATATATAGGTAAGAAGAAATCCTCCATGTAAAGGTGCTTTTTCTTTTTGTTTTTTAGAAGGTTTTGAACGAATTCTGCTTCCTACGAGTACAAAAACAAATCAGCCAGTAGGTGTGCACAATTAGTACCAATTGGAATACCGACTGACTGTTGAAATATCAATCCTTCAAACTCAATAAATATATTGTCGATCAAAAAGTCCAGCATTTTAATAATGTAATCTTCAGTATATTTGCTGGTAGAATCAGTGTGGGTTTTCACAAAATAAGAATTATTATATACCAAAACAAGAAATTTATATCTACGATTCCAATTTTTATAGAAAAGGCTCTGTTAAATGAGATGGTGAAGTCGATCTTTTTATTGAGCATTGGGGAAAAGTAGTGTCAAGCGTATAAAAATCATAAGTTTTAATGTTGCTGCAAAATTTAGTAGTAGATCTTTAGAATTTTTAAGAATCAATATCTGATTGACACCACTGAAGGAATATATCTCATCACAATATTTGTTAAAGGCCATCTGTTACTGTAGATATAATAGTAGTCACCACCTTAGAAAGGTGTTTAGAAGAACATCTTGATGATCCGGCTATGTATGCTTCTTTAAAAGCAGTTTTGTGAAATTTTGGTATCCAGTATAATGACGGTAGATTTTCATCGTTTTCTATGATGTTAATACAAAACAGAAAGAGGGACAGATATGTGATTTTGTAAAATTTCATCCTTTGTAAACGATGTTCAAGAAGAGGAATGATTACTAGTTCTGCTGTTTATTCCAATCTCTTTTTTAAGACATTCCAAGTAATGGTTTTTAAATATGAAGACAAAACTATTGGAGGCTTTATCTGCTGGAACAACGACATATTTGTTATGCAAAGAGAATAAACCACCAACAACCTTCGGGTTCTTGAAAGGGTTAGAAACCCTTGTGCTCATAGTACATTGTTGTTTCTGAATGTATTACTAAATGTACAAAGATATGTTAATTTGAAAATGAGAAATGTCAACTTGCAGATGGAAATGAAAAATGATTAGTTTCAAATAACAAAATCTTAACAACAGAATGTTCATACTAGTATATCATCAGGGGGCAGTCATACACTTTGATATGGAATACAAAGTGAGTTTCGCACATTTCTAACAGATTCATTAGCACATGCACTTGAAATATTTCAGATTATAAGCTACTTCGTGTCTAGAAAATGTTACTTCCTTCGTTATCTTAAAGACACATTGTTTACTGATTTGTGAAACATATGATTGATAAGGGTTTATATGTGAAATTAGGGATATCATAAGATACTTCAAGCTTAGCAAATATTTTTTCTGGTTTCATCTTCAAGATTATTTTACACTGATTTCAATAATATGATTTCTATGTACTTTGACTTGTAATAAAGTAAAGAATCAATCATGTTCGGTTTACAGAAGGTCACATCCGGTTCCGAAATATAGCGGACTTAACACCTATTCCCCAAAAATATCGTTTTCTGTATATAAAAAAAAAGAAGGCGTGGTATGATTGCCAATGAGCAAACGTTCAACAAGAGATCAAAATGACACAGAAATTAACAACTATAGGTCATCGTATGGCCTTCAATGAACTTTTGTTTCAAATAAGGGACATTATTAGCTGCATCCGGTTAACAATGGGTCATGTCGGTGTCATTGTCTATGTGATTGTATGCTGATTCCAAAAATGTATAGCCTCTAATTAAGTTATCTTCCTATGAGTAAGAGTAAACATGGCTACATCCGGTTTGCATAAGGTCACTTCATGTTGGTAATTTTCAAGAACATATGGCACCTTTACCTTTGTAAAAGACCCCATGGCGTATTCATGTATCAGCACAACACTACAACCAATAAGCCTTAAATTTAACGATGTAAGGTCAGGGCTATAAATCCTGTAAGATATTATCCGATAGCTTTGGACAGAGTGTACAATTTCCTTTTTTTCAAAACCCCAAACATTTTGCATCAGTTCTTTTGTACCTAGCATTTATGTATGCTTATTGTGTATGTATGTGCCTGTCCCAAGTCAAAAGTCTGTAGTTCAGTGATTTTCGTTTGTTTATGTGTTACATAAGATGTCTTTCAACATAAAAGTGAAAAACATTACTAGATCAATAGCAGACATAAATGTATGTCTCCACTAAGTTTAAGCTGAAGTATGCTATTCTGAAATTGACTGTAAGGAAACCAATTGAACGCCAACTGATAAATAGTGGTTGTTTCTTCCAGTAGTCAGCACTTCTGTGCTAACATGAATTATCATTGATATGGTCATAATTATAAATTAACCTTTAAAAAAACTGTATTTGGCAAAACTTTTAGGAATTTTCCTCCTCAATGCTCTTCAACTTCGTACATTATTTGGCTTTTTTTTTAAACTTTTTTGGATCGAGCGTCACTGATGAGTCTTTTGTAGACGAAACGCGCGTCTGGAGTAAATACAAAATTTAATACTGGTATCAATGATGAGTTTATTTTTAGAATTATTTTACCATACAATACTATAAATTTATTGTATGACTTATACATCAACCCCTATATCGTCTTGTCCAATTGATTCACCTATATATTAAATACAGAATGAGGGGGGGGGGAATATTGAAACTTTTAAACATATAAAGATAAAAAAAAACACACACACACACACAAAACCATTCATAATTGACCTTGTGCATCGATAATTTGACTCTTACAATTTTGAAAAAAATAGTAAATATATGAGTATTTAACTTTGAGTGTACTGCCGAAAGCAGACTGCTGTAGCGTGGGTATCATGCAACTAATATGTCACCCTGTGCAGATAATATTGATGTTATCCATAGCAGACAATAAAGTATCAAACAAACAACTGACTGAAATACACTGTAAGGATAAAAGAACAATATACGATACAAAAAACTTGATTTTGGTCATGTATTTCTACTGCATCTGTATCTTGTAAATACAGAAATATTTCTCCTAATTAAGATTTTTAAAATAATATGAAAACTGGAGATGCGAGGTATACAACAAAGAGACTCAATTAAAAGAAAAAAATAACAAGCAATCAGATTACTTCATTAATCTTTCTCAATCCTTGTATATTAAAAGCATGCAATAATATCAACAAACAACAACATTAAAGTATTATCGCTTTATTTTGATACTGATATCTGTGTATTTTCTTCATTTCTTTTTTTGCTTAGGGTTTAACTGAAAAACAAATATATATGTATTAGAATTTAAATTAATTAACCAAAAAAAATCGATTTTTGTTTCCATTTAATAAGTTTTGAGTCATCGTACTGGTTTTCGAAGCAATCAGAACGCCTAAACAGTCATTACCTATAATGTAATACAAGTTCCGAACTCAATTATCTAAATGATTTTATCAATGCAAATACATTTAAAAATGTATTTATTATATCTGGAATTTAACAGGTAAACACAATAGATTTACATACGATAATGGTTTTGTTCATAATTAAAAGCCGTACAATTATCTTTTGTCGCTTTCATCCACATTATTTTGTCTCCGATGGATATTTTTTCTCATTGAAAATCCTGCCATTTCTAAAGTGTTATTTTTAATTCCTTATTTTTATTATATAAATCTACAAAATTTCATTATAATTGATATGCAAACTATTCATTTGATTTAGTTACCTAAATAAATCGAGTTTCTAAAGCCACCTCCACACATTCGATTTGGTTCACCAGCACAAGGCATGTTACAATCTGATTCTTGTTTCCTTGGATACTTTTTGTTTTCTAAGTTATTTCCACAAAGACAATATGTCGCATACTGAAATGCAAAACAAAAAGTAATGTCTACAAATATATATGATTTGCACAAAATATTAAAGACTACATAGACGTATTTCAAGGATATGGAAATTCTACAAAGTGACGTCACAGTGGTAAACTAAATCCATATTTTATATAAACTGTATTATTTGGTATCTGTTTTTATGTATCAGCTTTGCCTCAATCATGTTTGAGAAATAAATATCTACAATTGTATAACAAATAACGAGTTTAGGCCGAACACAAATGTCTTTTTTTAAAATACGTATCTGATTTATCATGTTCATGAACTTTAAAAACTTGTTTTAAATCATATCTACCTGCAAGCCCGTGTATTTATATCCTTTACAATGTTCACGGCATTTAGCCAAGGTTATAGTATTCCCCAAGGACGATACTTTATATTTAAGATGCCGATTCCAGTCATCAAAGTAACATCCTATGTAACCTAAAATATACATTTTACAAAATTAATAAAATTAAAATAAAAAAAACAAAAACAAATCAAGCTCATTTATAATGTTATTTTTTTTTTTAAATCCCATTCCCGTGTTATATTTTTTATTTCTAATCGTCGTTAAATTAATCATGTTAATAGTTTCAGAATCAGAAAAAAATCACACAGGGTTTTGAGATACCATTAATAATTAGCATTGTGAGATTGTATTTGTTTCCACTTATTAACAACAAGTATGTCCGACCAACTATAATCTGTGTCAATAATCACGAGATCGAGAGACGAGGTTTGCTATAACATGTATAACGTGCAGATCTGTTAGCAAATAACGAATTTCCAAACTGATTTGTAACCGAGCTGTTAACAATGTGCATATTAATTGTGACATTGCGTATTGTTAAAGTAATTCAAATTACCAATTCCACGTCAAATGTAAAGACAGCGCACGTTGTTTGATTCCTATATGCATCTACATTATTTCAGTGTGCACAATTATTGAAATGGTATATAGAAGTTGTGTCTTACGAATACAAACCATCAGCCAAGCCATTTATCGCCTTACTAAGGTCTTTTAGTCTTGATTTAACTGCTTCCAATTTCTCCATGGTAATACTGACCACCGGTTTGGGTTCTCCTAGAATTGCAACTATTGCAAGTTGTAAGAATGCAACAAGAACTACAAAGGTCTTCATTCTGTTGATCGACGTCAACGATACCAGGAAAACTTGATTTTAAAATGATAAAAAACATTATATATATAATGCATGCAAAGGTATTGATTTCAACTGCGGCTGTTGTGTGATATGGATATATATCGTATACATATGTAGGTAATTAAAAAAAGGGTTAGATGAAATAAAATCAACGATTCCACGTTGAAAATGACATACCGGCAACTTCCGGACGTTTCCACACATTTGGACTTAACACCGGCCACTTTTAGGAAAATACCCGCAAACACAATACTTTCATGCAAATCATGTTGAAAAAAAACAACCGTTATAACTGCCGGCACATACAGTTTTAGCATAAATAAAAATTTCTTTGTTTAATATCTAGGTGACGAGGGAAGTAAAAATGAAAAATTCTTTGTTTCACAAAAAAAAGTAAAGGGGGATGGAAGTGGGAACAACCTCATGTTCACCCCTTAAGTACAAGACGGGAACGATATGAAGAGGGTAGGTAACAAGGGATAATCTATGCCTCACTGACAAAAAAAAATGTAAAGGAGAGAGAAGTGGAAATCATCCCATGTTCACTTCCTCAATTACAGGGGTCAGTGAATTAAGTCACTAAACGAATTAAAGAATTAAGTCACTAAATGAATTGAAGAATTAAGTCACTAAATTAATTTAAGTATTCTTTTTTTTAGGTTTCTCAAAATTTCTTTACCTCAATTTAACAGTTTTATTGATAGTAGTACTTTTAACGCTCAACCAAACATCACACAAACTATTATTGACTTAATTGATTGTAGATTTCAGCTGTATACATTTTTATACGCCCGTGTTTTAAGAGGGAACGAATTATGGTATACAGCTCAACATGCAGACTTCTAATACGTTCAGGTATTTCACATCCAATTTGTTATGGTAATATTCTTTATAAAGCACAAAGGTGTCAGTATTCACCTCAGAAACTTACAAAACCTTTCAATAGACTTATTAAGAAGGGATATAATTACGATACTGTTGTCAAGTCATTAAAGATTGCATATTTTGGCGTTAATATTGAGTCACTGATAAGGTCTTTGCATCGGAACTAAACACATTTATTCTAAAAACAGTTGTTGGCATGACACGGGTTATGTTCTTCTCATATATGTTATGATGGTATGATACTAAACCCCTAACGGGAAGGATTGTGCCTGATGTTCATATGATGAAATCATAATCTTTCAGTCAGTTTAGTTGAAGTCTGGAGCTGGCATGTCAGTTAACTGCTAGTAGTCTGTTGTTATTTATGTATTATTGTCATTTTGTTTATTTTCTTTGGTTACATCTTCTGACATCAGACTCGGATTTCTCTTGAACTGAATTTTAATGTGCGTATTGTTATGCGTTTACTTTACTACATTGGTTAGAGGTATAGGGGGAGGGTTGAGATCTCACAAACATGTTTAACCCCGCCGCATTTTTGCGCCTGTCCCAAGTCAGGAGCCTCTGGCCTTTGTTAGTCTTGTATTATTTTAATTTTAGTTTCTTGTGTACAATTTGGAAATTAGTATGGCGTTCATTATCACTGGACTAGTATATATTTGTTTAGGGGCCAGCTGAAGGACGCCCCCGGGTGCGGGAATTTCTCGCTACATTGAAGACCTGTTGGTGACCCTCTGCTGTTGTTTTTTATTTGGGCGGGTTGTTGTCTCTTTGACACATTCCCCATTTCCATTCTCAATTTCAGTTGTCTTGATCGTCTGTCTGACATTATCAGGTGGTACAACAACTACCACCTGCTGTCACCATTTTGCAAGACACTTTGGTAAATTGATTATGAATAGATATCTATTGACGTAAGCTCCGTCTCGATTTTTAGAAATTTCTCGCAAATTTTATGAAACTTATATGCAATGCTTATTACCACAAAACATAGATCAAGTGTGAATTTGTGTGGCCTCACCTTTACTGTTCTAGAGTTATGCCCCTTAATTTAAATGCAAAAATTGCTGAATTTATTTTCTCCTTTCTCTAAACTTTCGTTTGCCTCAAACAAACGTAATGAAACTTACCAACAAAACTTGATACCACAAAACTCAGATTAAGCACACAATTTGGTAGTGTCACTTTTACCGTTCCTGAGTTATGTACCGCTTTAATCTCATATATGCAAGCAGGGTTATGATATGTGTCCAATGAACACATATCCCTGTTATCTTATCTGGTGTCTGTTAACACAACAATAAATGTCGTAAACCTTTGTGTGCATAAATATTGAGGACATATAATTTGAGCTTAAAGTTAGTTTTTTTCTGTATCATCCATACTCCCTTCAACTTGAACAAGTATTTTTCTAGCATGTACATATACAATGCGATCTGAACTTCGTATGGGAAAGATTATCAAATAGTGTGATTTAAGAACTTAACTGTATTATGTTGTATATTTCAGACACCTTGTCCATAAAGAATTGTTAGCAGTAAAATCTATACAGATACATGTACATTACAAAATGTTTTGTTCTGATTGGTGTAATAAACTCAATAAATAATTGCCTACTAGTGTGCTTCGACCTTAATATTTTGTTTTCTTTTGTTTTTGTTTGTGTGCATCTTAGTGGGGTTGGGGGAGAGGGGGTAGAGTAAAATGAGTGGTAACACTTCTAGTTTAGTAACATGTATGACAAATTTGTTGATGAATACTGCTAGCCTGTAATTCAGCGGTTGACAATTATTGTCTTTAAAATTAAGAACAGAAGTACACAAAAGGGTTTGCATAATCCATATTTCCCCATAACGGACAAGTCTGAATCGGATTAACATCCACCTGTAGTATGTAGAGTACTCAGACTTTTGTAAACACAAGTTACCCAAGTACAGGGAAAAAAACGGATTTATTAGAAATAACATAATTTAATCATTTACATAATCAACGTTTTTCGGCTTTATGATTAACATCGTTGAATGGTTTTAAAAAACTATTGCTTTGAACTTCAACTTTTCAGTATTATTATGATTATTTTAAAAATTAATCCCTTGACGGACATCAGTTACAAACGGTCAATAAATGTTTTGCAAATATGACATTTGGTTATAGAGAGTATTTGCCAGCAATCAGGAAACATATTTTATATTGAAGACCAGACTAATATATATTTTTTTCTAAACAACCTATGATACAAATTTCAATCAAAAAGTTTAAGATGCATTAGCTTATTCTTAATAATCATGTAGTGTTCCTATAGGTTTTCATTCCGATAATGAAAAGAAATACCTTGTATATCCCGCGGGAATATCTAAAACACGGAAATCTTAATGTACATGTAATGTCTCTAGAACGGCGCAATATAAATTAGAAATTGAAACGGATTGTTGACATTGCATGTCAATTGCGCGTTTTAGATATTTCCGCGGGATATACAAGGTATTTGTTTTTTTCATTTTCGGAAGCTCTTTTGAATTTCCATGTCAATTTTGGAAAAAACGTTGTATAATGTGTCTTTGATTTCAGTTTTATCAGCTCTTCAACATTTGCATGTGGGTAAATTTTAATACAATATTCCATGACATACCATGAATACTGACCAGTTCAATATTTTGAATAAAAAGAACTTTTGACACACTTTTTCAAACCAGACAAAAAACTTGTTGTTAGGCAATTTACTGATTTGTCTACTACCATATGATTTTCATTATAAAGTCCAAATATGGCAAGGGTTGTTGATGCGGACAAACAATTTGTTATACAACACATTCTGAGATGTCAAAGCTACTGATTTTTGTGACGGTTAAGTATTATGAATACAATGTAAAATGTTGTTACTCTAAACTGACACGAAGAAATTTTGTATTCTTTGTGTGCCACTATTGTTGTACAAGGATTATCTTACAGCTTTTTCTGATTTATTCTGTGATGTTCCTGATGATAGTTTTTCCCGAAACGAAATCCCGGTCCGCAATACAACCTGAAAATGATTTACACAATTATTACATATATATACGTAGACAATACAAGAATGGATGTTGTTAAGATATTGTCGATGACGTTATACCAAATCGCATTTAGAATGCGTTACAAACAAAAACTTTCTTGTATTGTTCACTTTATTTCCTTCAAAATGGCAATGCCAATGTATCAAAAACAATAACTAGTTCAAAAATTCAAGTATGGAAAAATATTCAGCTCGTGACCGAACAGCACTGATAATTAGTTCATACGTGAAATAATGTCTGGTTCGGTCAATCGTTGATTCTAATGCAATTTGTATGTAACATTTTTTTTCATTGGCTAAAAGTTGCCGTCAAATCCACAGTTGACCAGGCGTAACTAAGGAAGGACAATTATTTTGAAATGATTGAATCAACAAATGTTCAAATACTACTATATAATCCAAAATAAAACAACACCTTCCTCGAATTTGCCGTTTTAAAGTTATTTTATCCGAATTTGAAGCGTACAGGTAACTTAATAGCCTCCAGTTTGTAAGTTTTCATTTGTCTGACGTCACGTTTACCCATGACGTCTTTGCGCCAAAATCATTCATGAAGTTTCGCGGGTTTTTTTTACTTGTCAAATTTAGACATATTTCCAAGTTTTATCGTATTATTTCTTTTTGAAATGCATTAGAATCGGAATAACAGTACTGTAGTTGAAGAGTTGCCACCGTCAATTTTGATTTGACGGTCGCAAATCTCCGTTTTACTCCCTCCGCTACGCGTCGCCAGTAAAACTGCATTTGCGACCGTCAAATCTACAATTGACGGTGGCAACTCTTCAACTACAGTACTGTTATTCCTGAAATATTTTTTCTATATTTGAATTTGTGGATTAGAATTTCTGTGACTCTTATTTATTTGACTTAAGTGTTATCAGATACCCAAATTGTATTCACCATCAAATATATTTGCTGTTTATTATTGACAGGAAATCAATTATTATCAATAATAAATTAAATTATAAAATATTTGATTTTTTTTTCTAAAATGTTTTTTGTACTTTAGGGAGCAACCATTTAACTTCAAAAAAGGGGGGTATGTTTTTTTTTTGTCTGAGTCAGAAAATATTTATTATTTAGTTTTTCGACGCTATCAATCAAATCATTTTTTTTTTTACCAAATTTAACACTATAAGGTATGGGGAAAACCTGGATTCAGAATAATTTTATGTAATCTGCTTGACCAAAATATTTTTTTCATCAAATTGAGGATCAGAATATTTTTAAGGAAAAAATCACAACCCAACCCCCTCCCCTTTTGAAGTTAAATGGTCGTTCCCTTCGTGTTAACTATTACAGACATGGTTTTTTTTTCTGTCTTTAACAGTATTCGATACATTCTTAATGGTAGCATTGGGTCTCTGATATATTTGACAAATGACTCATATTTAATGAACTCAAAATCTGTAGGATTATTTTCAAGTTTCTAGTGGCGTTTTATTAATATATGGCCTATTTGTGCAAGTGATCTTGAAATCTAAGTTCTTCTCTTATCAATGTCATCTGTCATGTTTACAACATTTAAAAACATTTCAATCGCCTTGCAGGTAGCATCCAAGACATCTTTTATTCTATGTTCAGTTCTTTGCCTTTGTAGTGAATCGACATGACGATTCCGTGCCTCCGCAATGTAATACGACCATACTATTTTGTATGGATATTTGCTGCAGATGATTTGGGCCCTTTCAAATTGTTGAAGGGCTGTGATTTTGTGAAGAAAGTATTCGTTTGTTCTACTGCATTGGATAGATTGTTCTAAATTACTGATAGTTTGTTTGTTGTGGAAAACACATTTTTGAAGCACTTATCTTCGTTCTTTTCGCTTCTGTGGTGTTCTGCCTGCAGCAGCTTGTGTGCATCAGTTAATTTGCTGCTTGCAATGTTTTCAATATTAGCTGACATATCGTGCACCAATGCATACCCAAGCGTTGTTTACATCTTTCTGCGTCCGATAGTCTATGCAATCCCTTATAAATCTGTTCTAGATCGGACAATGCGTTTATATTGTTTTTATTTTCCCTTAGAATATGTTCAAGATTTTCCTTTGCATAACATCGCAATCTTGGTAGTTTTGTTTTCAAAATAGCAATCATATTATCAAGAACATTATGTACACACTTATGCTCAACTTGCAGTCGTATTCTAAGTGCTTCTATTTCATCATCAATCATTAAATGAGATATAAAAGTTATCTCGCAAAAATAGCGATGAAAAAGCTTTTGCAAAAAATAAAAACAACCGCAATCGAAAATGCAAAACAAATTTTAGATTTCTAAATGTACAGTATGTCAAATGGATCATACTGATCACTTGTCATGTACTGTGTGGACCTATGCACTGGCAGATACTTTCATTTATAACACCATCTATAGTTTTCTGTATGTTTGTTTTGTTTTTGCACGTCTCAATGTAATTTTCGGGCTAAATCATGACAGAAATTTTAATGTTAGATCATGTTGATTTCTTTGCCAGATTTGTTTCGTTGGTAATATTCTATTGCTTTGTTCTTCACATTACAGTTGTGGCGTTCTTGATGTAGGTGGTATATAATCAAACCAAAATTATAGTATTGGATTTTAAAATATTTTCGTATCGAACATGACTGAGGAGATATTAAATGCCGAAATGTACATCTGGTGCAGTAATATGTTTACCGTTAATATTGTTATATGTAATATTGTAATGTGTTGTTATACATGAAATAAACTAGTAAATCAGTATATTTTGATTTTGCCATTTGATTAGGGACTTTCCGTTTTGAATTTTCCTCGGAGTTCAGTATTTTTGTGATTTTACTTTTTTTGTATGCACTTCAAATCAATGATTGAACTGCCTAGTATGTACCTATTGATTTACAAACCCCACATTTGCTACTGATGCCAGACAATACACGACAATTTTTTTTTTAAATCAAAATACTATGTATTTGTTGCTTCGAGCACACTTTTGTACTCCCGAGTACTGAGTAAAGTTTTATGACCGAGAGCCAATGAATGAATAAATTAATTTTTGTTTTCACCTTTTCATCTATAATTCATGTGAGCTTATCAATCATTTTATCATACATTCATGTGCACGAAATATATCATTTCCATTATCTTTCTTATGAGTAGTTCTGACATTTGAGTAAATTTATTTATTTTACTTTTTAAATGAAGTTAATTTAATATGTAACCCCTTTTTGGCGGTATTACATGTAGTTGCCGATATCATGCCAATCAAGTCAACTAAAAATATCAAATTTTATTTATATACATACATCTTTGTAAAAGCAGATATCTTTGTAAAAGTGTGTTTTTTTTTCTGTTGAACTAATAGGAGAAATAATGGTAATATCAAAATTAAAAAAGAAATTTATTACAGAAATCGCTCAAATTTTAGAATAATTTAGTTTAAGTACAGCATATATCGAAATTATATTAAAAAATATAGGTCACCGATGAGTTAAAAAAGATATTTCAATTTTAAAGCCAAAAAATGGCATTTTTTCACCAAAGGGAGATAATTTGGAACTTTTTCAATGATGTTTACATTTTAAAAGTCATCTGGGGCCAAGATGATTTAATTGTTTTGAATGTTTTTTGTACCATATGATAAAGTAACAACTACAAAAGGTAGTAAATAAAATTTGTAATGAAAAACAAATGTTTAATTTTTTTTCTGAAATTTTTATATCCTCGAGCCTCCTTAAGTAAATATTACACATTGGAAAATAGTTATATAATGATTTTAAAAATACTATTAACATTTATTATATGGTTCAATCATATTAAAAATCAATACCATTAGAATATATATGTGCCACTCACAATTTTTCGAAAACATGTTTCTTTATTGTATTGAGCATTGTAATTACTTTCAATTATCATCGGAACATACAAGAAACGAATTGTACTTCTACACGCTGGTCCTTTAATTGATCGCGAATTTTCAATGGTATTTCTAAAACGATGCATAAAGATATATCGTCATAGTTATTCTGTCGTATTGAGATTGTGATTACATGTATATAGACAGGATTTTTTTTCAAAAAACTACCTAAGCACATTGTATTCAATTTGAATTAATACAAAATCGTATACATATAAATAAGTTTTGTATGCAATGATTGAAATGTTGTTGAAAACTTTATTTTATATAATATATAATTGATACAAACCATCACTAGCCGGATTAGCCTGTTTCGTGCAAACCAATGACCGCTTTACTAAGATCTGTGAGGTCAGATTTAATTGCGGAAACGCTGGTGCTGTTATCCTTTGAAACTTCTATTAGTTTGTTCAATTGGTCCTGCTGGGATTTCATCACTTTTGCAATCGACTTTAATTTCAAAGATGAAACCTTGTCATAGTTATCGTCTATTAAGAAACCACGAATTGGCATCTTATTCGGTGCATTCAAGGATAAACTGACCGCTTTACGTTTAGTTAAACTTGTAACTATTACAAATTCAAAGAATAAAACGAGAATTTAGAAATATATCTTTTGAAAGTTATTTGTCTTATGAGCACATGGAGAACGCTTATTTCATCCATCAGGATGCTATAACAACTCCATCCAAGTCGTATGAACGCTACGCAATTCTACTTTTTGCAATCTAATATTCATTAGGACTTGATAAAGCTATGCCGAACAGCATATAATCAAGGACGAAGTGAATAACAACTCATTCTAGACTACTTATTATATGGTCGCCGTATTTTTTGGTAATGATTATTACTCTATCGTTTTACATATTATTACCAATATTAATAGTGTCATGATGGATAACATTATATGTAGGTATTGTTTATTTATTGATATGTAAGTTTGAAAAAAATGATTTTATATCTATTTCTTTCAAATATTATGTTTATTGTCTGTCAGACGAATCGTACTGACAGTGCAGTTACTGTGTGCTACTCATTATAATCATTATTATCATCTTAATATTTGACTGTATGCATACGACACACCAAATTATTCCTGTAATATTTATGTAGGTTAATTATTTTGAAGAGTTGTTATAAAACAACGATTTGTTGATTCCTAGAAAAAGGTAGTTTACATAAAAACATTTGATAGACTTTTCTTTGGTCTTTTTTTCAAACAAGGAAGTCGATGTAATTAACGATCTGTAAATGTGATATGCTATATATGAAAATATTTTTGATGATGTAATCTAATATGATATCGATAACATTAACACGTATTTTTTATATATTATTTTGTTTTGTAAAACAACTATGCAACCTCCGCTACAGAATGCTTAGCGAACTGTCTGATTTTTTTCTGAAAAAAATTACTCGATATCTTGAATTGACTTTATTGTAAAGAAAGTTTCACAACATATTACTGACATAATAAATATGTATGTAACCAGTCTTGACATCTTCTGTAAATTCTTTACTTTTCTGAATATTGCTCGACAAATTCTTGATGAATTTATTTTTCTAAATTTGTCTCGACATATTCTAGTTAATGTTGACATCAGCATTATTTTTCTGACATTGAGTTCATCTATCAAAATTGTGTTTACCTCACGTACTATTTCATTTATATTTGGAATTCGACCAAATTGTCCAAAATATACAAAAAATAAATCCAACTTAAAAAAACAAGTCAACAAATAAAAAGAGGACTATCTGTCTCTGGACTCTGTCCTAACATTTAGAAATCACCACTACCATTACACTAAATGAAAAAAAACATATTAAACTGTGATCTATGATTGTCTCTGTTCCGTAATATTTAGAATCATGACATGCAAGATACAGGTAAACTGAACCAGTTGACCGGTACAATGCCAACATTATTCTTTTAACGCTATACAGTATAATTGTATGACAACAGAGAACTGATTGCCTTGATGTATCTTATGAATGTTATTTGGGTGATGTAAAACGCTGCGGCTGAGGTTAAAAAGGAGGAATAGGTTTTAATGGTCAATGGCATACAAGGGCAGTAAGTAAGTAATAAAATTGAGAATGGAAATGGGGAATGTGTCAAAGAGACAACAACCCGACCAAATTAAAAACAACAGCAGAGGGTCACCAACAGGTCTTCAATGTAGCGAGAAATTCCCTCAACCGGAGGCGTCTTTCAGCTGGCCCCTAAACAAATATATACTAGTCCAGTGATAATGAACGCCATACTAATTTCCAAATTGTACACAAGAAACTAAAATTAAAATAATACAAGACTAACAAAGGCCAGAGGCTCCTGACTTGGGACAAGCGCAAACATGCGGCGGGGTTAAACATTTTAAAGACGAATCTATCAGTCTGGCATGGTCAAGTTAAAAAAACAGCATTGAAATTCATAAATGCAATTAATAAAAAAGGAGATTCATCCCAAACGAAGAAGACGCTTTATAGCTTATACACCCAATTTGAATTAAAATCTCACATCACTGCTTCCGAAACGACATTATTCGTGCTAGAACATGGCATATATTTAATTTATCATTCGTACTAGGACAAGAAACTTTCTTGAAGATTCAAACATATATTTTAAAACTCCAAGTTTTAAATATCAATAAAAATTAAAAAAGTATGTATAATGACATGAATGATGGAATAAAACATTTCAATACTATATACAGATTAAGGCCTTTCATAAATTATTTTATTATATTGTAATGACCCTGGGAGTTTTGAAATATGTGACCTGTGTTTAATCTGCCTGTTTTACACAATGAATCATTGTTGTGATATAAATATGTTTCATAGGTATAACAGTGACTTACTTTCTGTTGAACCTTATTGTAGAATCTCCAAATGTGAGAACTTTTATTTATGTTTTTCGCAACTTATGAACGTGGACAATTATTCCATAACTATGTTAACTATACATGGGAACATGTGGAGAAATGAGAATTATTAACTTTAAAGATGGTTCAAATCGAAAAATTAATGCCACATGGACGTTGTAAACTATATGTATGAAATGTAGGTAACAATCATGACAATCATTATGAATTATGTATCATCCGACATCATGATTGTATAAATTTCTCAGAACGAGCAAAAAAAAATTGTGCATACATTTGCCTTTTGTAATTGTTGAAGTCCTTAATTATGTTGACCACTCAGTATATTAAATAAAGTTGGTTTGTGTATAGATGGGTTGCTTTCTTATTGATATATATACCCATTACTCCTTACATTATACAGTACTTGATAAATTGCATGCATATATTGGTGATTTTGAATCTGTTCAAAGTTTTGATTTTTCTACCCTATATACCACTTTGCCTCATATTCTTATTAAGAAAAAATTCACATCCCTAATTAACTGGGCATTTAAAAAGTCGGAATGCGAATACATATGTTCAAACTCTTTTAGATCATTTTTTAGTAGCAATAAACAAAAGAACTATGTCAATTGGACATGCTTTGATACTATTTATGCACTTGAATTTTTACTTGATAACATTTTTGTTCGCTTTGGAGATTCCGTATATCGTCAAGTTATTGGAATTCCAATGGGGACTAACTGTGCACCACTTATTGCGGACCTGTTTTTGTATTGTTATGAGTTACAATTTATGACTAAAATTAGCAAAGACCCATCAAAACAACATTTGATACAAAAATTTAACAATACTTTTAGATATTTGGATGATATATTGGCTCTAAATAATGACGACTTCAGTATGTATACTAAAGAAATTTATCCTGTAGAACTTACTTTAAATAAAGCTAATGATAACAATGACCACTGCCCTTTCCTCGATCTTGATATCTATATCAAAAACGGGAAGCTTAATACAAAAATTTATGATAAAAGAGATGATTTTTCATTTCCTATTGTTAATTATCCATTTTTAGATGGTGACGTTCCCTTGTCACAATCTTATGGTGTTTATATATCTCAACTTGTACGATTCGCTCGTGTATGTAACAATGTATTAGATTTTAGCGAGAGAAATTTATGTATTACTGAAAAATTATTACACCAGGGTTTTCGATATCACAAACTGGTCAAAACATTTACTAAATTTTATCACCGGTATAAGGAAATAATTCGTAAATATAACTCAACATGCAGACATCTTATACGTTCAGGTATTTCACATCCAAAATTTTATGGAAATATTCTTTATAAAGCACAAAAATGTCAGTATTCTCCTCAGAAACTAACAAAACCTTTAAATAGACTTATTAAAAGGGGATATAGTTACGATACTGTTGTCAGGTCATTAAAGATTGCATATTTTGGCTTTAACATTGATTCACTGATAGGGTCTTTGCATCGGAACTAAACACATTTATTTCTAAAAAAACAGTTGTTGGCATGACACGGGTTATGTTCTTCTCATATATTTTATGATAGTATGATACTAAACCCCTAACGGGAGGGATTGTACCTGATATTCATATGATGAAGACATAATCTTTCAATCAGTTTAATTGAGGTCTGGAGCTGGCATGTCAGTTAACTGCTAGTAGTCTGTTGTTATTTATGTATTATTGTCATTTTATTTATTTTCTTTTGTTACATCTTTTGACATCAGACTCGGACTTCTCTTGAACTGAATTTTAATGTGCGTATTGTTATTCTTTTACTTTTCTACATTGGCTAGAGGTATAGGGGGAGGGTTGAGATCTCATAAACATGTTTAACCCCGCCGCAATTTTGCGCCTGTCCCAAGTCAGGAGCCTCTGGCCTTTGTTAGTCTTGTATGATTTTGAATTTTAGTTTCTTGTGTATAATTCGGAGTTTAGTATGACGTCCATTATCACTGTACTATTATGCATATTTTAGGGGCCAGCTGAAGGACACCTACGGGTGCGGGAATTCTCGCTACATTGAAGACCCATTGGTTGCCTTCGGCTGTTGTTTGCTCTATGGTCGGGTGGTTGTCGCTTTGACATATTCACCATTTCCTTTCTCAATTTTATATATATTTGTCAGCTGGTTTTGAACCACTGATCAATGTCATATTAAAACAAATCTCATGACTCAAAACTACCAGTTTCAATCGTATCAGTTACAAATTAAAGTACATTATGACTCATGGGTATTTTGTCATTTACATCTATCCATTATGTAAAATCCATGAATGAATGTCTGCTCAAATTTAACCTCATGTTTTGTGAAAATGTTGAATATAAAAGCTTAAAATATTTTTCCATGATATTATATTTAATCAATTCTTATGATGAATGAAAAGAAATTACATACATGTCAATATGGTATGAGCGTGCGCAAAGTGTTCAACACCACTGTATGGTTGACGTTGAAGGGACATGTATGTCATTTTTAATACTGTTATATTATGATAATGTTATAATTTAGTACTTGTGTGTTATTATTTATAATATTTCAGATGAAAACAAATTACTATTTTACTAATATACCAACATTTGAAATCAACTTTTTTTTCTTGATGTGTGATTGTTAATAATAATTATAAATACAGGTAGATATGATTGGAAAATTGTTTTATTTACACCAAGACAAATGTATATAGGCAAAACTATTAAAACAACACAATAAAATAGCCCTTTATTAATGTTAACATAACAGTAAAAAGAAAAAAAGAAAAAGTGAATTTGGTAAAATTGAGAATAGAAATGGGGAATGTGTCAAAGAGATTAATAATAAAAACAACGTTTTGTTTTAAGAAACGTGATTATTTCAAATCGGTTTAGAATTAACTTATTTTATTGGACAACAAGAAGTAATTATTTCTATCGATCTTTAACAGAAAAAAAAACGGACCAGAAAAAAGGTCGTTAACAGACTTTCACATGTTAATGACCGATATGGCATGGTTCCTTTGTTTAGAGATATGCCCTTTTAAGAAAACATTTAAAAGGTTTTTAGTTTTATATTTAAGTTGTTTACCATATGTTGTCGTTAATAATATAATTATAGAAAACTTTATTTTGTTTTCAAATACCCTGTACTGAAAAATTGCATTTAAATCAATGGCAGTGACTTATAGTTATCACTATGACTGGTCTTCATTCTTTCCTATAGAAATCGTACAATAACTAAGTTTGTTTTGAACAATTTGAGTTTATGATAATTTTTAAAGACATGGTTTCTCAATATAATAAATATAATAGTTATTGAAGAATTGGTCATTATCGTGATACAGGGAATGCCCGTACGACAGAGGTATTGACTGCGACTACGATAATGACCTCGCCTATTGCTGATATGTATCATTATTTCATATCGGTTGAGAATAAGATTCTCTTATGGGATTAAAAGGGGTCACATGACATTCATTATTCTTCAGTAATAAATTCCATCGGTCATTAACAAAAAAAAAACGGACCAGAAAACCGGTCGTTAACAAACTTTTACATGATAATGACCGGTGGGGCTTTGTTTCCGTCTGATAATGACCGTTGGGGCGTGGTTTCCGTCTGATAATGACCGTTGGGGCATGATTTCTCTGTTAATGACCGGTGGGGCGTGGTTTCTATTTTTAGAGAGATGTACCTTTCATAAAACATGTTTCTGTTTTTAATATATGATTATATTTAAGTTGTTGAATTGTTTATTATATGTTTTCGTTATTTATAAAATTAAAGATAACTTGATTAATAAGTATTTATATACTGAAAAATTGCACTTAAATGAATGGCAGTAATACTACGACTGGTCTTCACTCTTTGCCATAGAAATCGTACAACTACTCGAGTTCGATGTAGGCATTTTGAATTTATGAGAATTTTCCAAAACATTGTTTCTCAATGAACTAAACATAATAGTTCTTGAAAAACTGGTAATTATCGTGATACATGGACTGCCCGTAGGGCAGTGGTATTGACTGCGACAGTGATAATGACCTCGCTTTCGGCTAAGTCATTATCACTATCTTAGTCAATACCACTGTCCTGTGGGCAGTCCATATATCATGATAATGACCAGTTTTTCAAGAACTATCATATAATTATACTGCATAAATTACTTGAAAAGATTAATTTTAATTGTTGAAAAATTCAAAATTTGGCACTAAATGCTGTTTTTATTAAACCCGTTTAATGTTCCTGCCCCATGTCAGAAATTGAGAGCATATCAGTGATTATCTCTACTCAATGATAACTGCATATTGTATATTTTTATGCTAATTCCTTGAACTGATTTCATCACAGAAAACAGAGTAACACTATTTGTACATATAGTTTTATTAATTCGTATTTAAGCTTCCAAAACGGAAGCTTCCAATACGAAATGTTATTACTACTTCTACTTTTAATTACCATAACATTGTCACTATTTTGTGTCATTCGTTTTATTTCAAATATAAATGTGCCAACTTTTCGAAATGACAGTTACCAGCTGTTCTTTGAGACAAGTTAGAGTGAATAAATATGTAATAAAAAAAGTTATATTGATTTTGAAAGACCTTCGAACTAAAAAGGGATGCAATATTTAAAACTCAATTTCTATATTAACCTGTCTTGAACCATTCTGATACACAAAAACATTAGCTCCCTTTGCAATACCTTTTAAATATCTTAATTTATGCTATATTATAGAAAATAACATTTGTTGATTTCTAGACTGAATTATTTGCCTTGTTTACCAGAAATATTAACAGATAAAAAAAAAATAAACACGGAAGTTCTAGCAATACACGAATTATGCAAGTGATATGTCATATCTGTAAATAATTGTTAACAGATGTTGATGTAGTAATCTAATCTAATATCAATAAATGAACATGCAATTTTCACTTGGTATATCATTTTGTTATTCTAAAAGACCAATGGTATTCCACATTGATTGAATCTGACACTAGTTAACTGTTTTCGCAATGCAAGCTTGAGCTTGAGTCATCTAAGGCTAATTTTTTTTTTGTCATTTTTTATAAATATGATACATCTGACGAATGGACTCTACCATTTATACACCAATGTTACAAAAATACAGAAACAAAGTACAAATGAATGCAAGAACATACAGGACAGAGAAATACATACATAAATGATATAATAGTTCATACATGTAAACCACAGAATAACAACGAACATTTAAAATTAGTTTACGACAGAACACAAATACAGGTGGCACGGTAGTATTTGCATTTTAGAATTTAGGTTGCTCTTTTGTGTACCCTACTTAGATTAATGTATCTAAACAGTGTGATTGGACAAAAAATACAGTATCAACTGAACATACTTTCCCAAACTGAGGGATGAATCAGGTGTAGAAAAATATGAAATAATTTTACATACAGATTAAAATGAATTTTTGAGAATTTTTTTAAATTTTTTATTCACTGCACCATAAAAGACCTAAAAGTACTAGTGGCCTTAGGTTTTTAAAAATAGTAAAAAAAGTAAACGGTCATGATACATATTCAAATTCATTTCTGAATAGTAAAATGAAAGTATTTCAGTTAACCGTGAATGTAGAATTTTTTGCAGTGTTAGAAAGTGGTGAAAATTCTAAAAAGGCTATCATTATCCCTTATGGGCCAGGAAATACTACCGTGCCACCTTAAGGGGGATATACATTTTTACACTAAATCAATAAAGGAATTTATTTTAACTATGCAATTTGTAAGTTTATCAATAAAAAGTTGATTAAGAGCAACTATGATAAAAACAAGCCTTAAATGCCACCCCTGAGAGTAAAAGTTGCTGATTCAGCAAATTTTGCCTGATCTGTGGGTAATAATGTAAAAATTTACCTAGAAAGTAGAACTTCATTATTTTTATGTAACTTGCAATACATTTTTAATTATAAGTGCTCGTTTTAACTTTTCGCATTGTCTGACACATGTGCAACCACTGAAATTTGAGACGCGACATTCTTCGGTTGCATGTACATCCTACTATTTTCACCGAAATAAATAAATTGCATAATTTCTTATTTTTTTCAACACAAGTACAGCTATACTAGTTTTCTTCATCTTTAATTTGTAGTTCTGATGTAACATGACACCAGTAGCAGCTTTTGGGGAACCAGTAAGTGGTTAAAGGGTCCTTACTTATTCATTTAGCTCTCATATTGGTCTGAAATAGAGATAGAAATAGGGGTTTCTTTACAATAAATAGACATTACTTTTGACCAAGAATGTTTTTATGATGTTATAACAGCAAGATTAAATGGTTTATTCATTTTCCATGCAAATACCATTAATTGTTAAGATTTTCTGACAGTGAAAAACACAATAAAGGCAAATTGATTATGTAAGGGGACATAATTTAACTTAATGCATACATGAGAAATAGACTAACAGTCAACTTAGAGATGTATTCTAGTACATGTAAGTGAAAAAGATTTTAGAATAATAGTTAAGTGCAATCTAAAGACTCTTGTTGTATAGCCCCCATAATCTGGAAATGTTTAAAGTAGTATAAGGCATGCTGTAAAATGTGGAATGGACTTTAATCTCATTTTTCATGATTTGATGCTTAAACTGTTTCTTTCAGTCAGATTAATCATAAATAGAGTTGGCAATCCAATAATTCCTCCTGAATCACCATGTTTGACTTCTGTGTTGATTTGAAACATCATATATTTGGGTTTTGTTCACTCCTTGAGTAAAAATGGTAAGATGAAAAAAAAGTGAAAATCTGCCAGATGGGGTAGGGATGTAATGTTTCATTTTTTTTTTGTAAGAAATAAGTGCAGACTAGTATTCTTTATTGTAATATTTTCCAAAGTAAGAAGTCTATGCATCATAGGTGTCATGACTGGTTTCAAGTTTGTTATGTCTTGGTTAAGGTGGCACGGTAGTATTTGCATTCCAGAATTTAGGTTGCTCTTTTGTGTACCCTACTTAGGTTAATGTATCTAAACAGTGTGATTGGACAAAAAATACAGTATCAACTGAACATACTTTCCCAAACTGAGGGATGAATCAGGTGTAGAAAAATATGAAATAATTTTACATACAGATGAAAATGAATTTTTGAGAATTTTTTTAAATTTTTTATTCACTGCACCATAAAAGACCTAAAAGTACTAGTGGCCTTAGGTTTTTAAAAATAGCAAAAAAAGTAAACGGTCATGATACATATTCAAATTCATTTCTGAATAGTAAAATGAAAGTACTTCAGTTAACTGTGAATGTAGAATTTTTTGCAGTGTTAGAAAGTGGTGAAAATTCTAAAAAGGCTATCATTATCCCTTATGGGCCAGGAAATACTACCGTGCCACCCACAGCACAATTGAATAATGAACTATGCGTCACACTAATTTGGATTAAGTTTGTAATGGTGTTGTTTGATGTATTTTGTAACCATTACACGAATATTAATATGGAATTTTGTTTGCAATGGACCGGTGTACTTATTTGTATTCTATAACCAATGCTTTCTTCTAAATCAAACTGTGAAAAAACAAATGAATCATTTGATTTTAACATAAATATTATATAAATGAACTAGGTGATTAATGTCTTTACCTTTACATACATACAGAAAAGTAAAATAGAATCAAAACCACAAATGATAAAACATCAAACAACATCAAAGCAGAATAACAAATGAAACATCCTAACAAAAAACATGAAAGGTGATACTCGACGTCTCTATTATCAATGCAAATGTACACTCAGCAAAACAGTCATATTCAGTAATATTTCACGTTCGGTACTTAGAAGACCAGACGACGTAGATGGTAACACACAATATAAGACGTGAAAGAAATGTCGTTAGATAGTTTAGACATGGACACACCGTAAGGATCAACCAATTCGTGATGGTGTCCATAAAATTGAATCAGTGTCTTTTCAATCCTAATAAATCTATTGAAGCAGTTTCTGCGTAAGGAGCACACTCCTTTATATGAAGTCCATATAGTGTGAACATGCAAGAGCATAACGTTTTATCTGAAATATGTAAATACCATACAATAGGGAGAAGAGGGTATTTTATTGCTGAGAAATGGTAACTTGATAATTGAAAAGTTGAAATCGTCCCGTTTGTCATAGATTTTAGTGTGAAGTCATCCATCTGTGTCCATATTGAGTAAAATATCAAGGTAAGAAGAAGTCCTCCAAGTATCAGTCGTATCCTTAATTTCAAGTTCACTGGGATATATGAGATGTTAGTACTGGCTGAAATACGGGTTTTTTTTTAGTGAAAGGACATCATCAATATATCTGAAAGTAAAATTAAAAAAATATTTTTTCTCTTTGTCTTTTAGAAGGTTTTGAACGAATTCTGCTTCATACGAGTACAAAAACAAATCAGCCAGTAGGTGTGCACAATTAGTACCCACTTGAATACCGACTGACTGTTGAAATATCAATCCTCTAAACTCAATAAATATATTGTCGATTAAAAAGTTCAGCATTTTAATAATGTAATCTTCAGTATATTTGCTGGTAGAATCAGTGTGGGTTTTCACAAAATAAGAATTATTATATACCAAAAAAAAACTTTTAATGTTGCTGCAAAATTTAGTAGTAGATCTTTAGAATTTTTAAGAATCAACATCTGATTGACACCACTGGAGGAATATATCTCATCACAATATTTTTTAAGGGCCATCTGTTACTGTAAATATAAGAGTAGTCATCACCTTAGATAGGTGTTTAGAAGAACATCTTGATGATCCGGCTATGTATGCTTCTTTAAAAGCAGTTTTGTGAAATTTTGGTATCCAGTATAATGACGGTAGATTTTCATCGTTTTCTTTGATGTTAATACCAAACAAAAAGAAGGACAGATATGTGATTTTGTAAAATTTCATCCTTTGTAAACGATGTTAAAGAAGATGAATGATTACCAGTTCTGCTGTTTATTCCAATCTCTTTTTTAAAGACATTCCAAGTAATGGTTTTTAAATATGAAGACAAAACTATTGGAGGCTTTATCTGCTGGAACAACGACATATTTGTTATGCAAAGAGAATAAACCATCAACAACCTCCGGGTTCTTGAAAGGGTTAGAAACCCTTGTGCTCATAGTACATTGTTGTTTCTGAATGTATTTTTAAATGTACAAAGATATGTTAATTTGAAAATGAGAAATGTCAACTTGCAGATGGAAATGAAAAATGACTAGTTTCAAATAACAAAATCTTAACAACAGAATGTTCATACTAGTATATCATCAGGGGGCAATCATACACTTTGATATGGAATACAAAGTGAGTTTCGCACATTTCTAACAGATTCATTAGCATATGTACTTGAAATATTTCAGATTATAAGCTACTTCGTGTCTAGAAAATGTTACTTCCTTTGTTATTTTAAAGAAACATTGTTTACTGATCTGTGAAACATATGGTTGATAGGGGTTTATATGTGAAATTAGGGATATCATAAGATACTTCAAGCTTAGCAAATATTTTTTCTGGTTTCATCTTCAAGATTATTTTACACTGATTTCAATAATATGATTTCTATGTACTTTGACTTGTAATAAAGTAAAGAATCAATCATGTTCGGTTTACAGAAGGTCACATCCGGTTCCGAAATATAGCGGACTTAACACCTATTCCCCAAAAATATCGTTTTCTGTATATAAAAATAAAAGAAGGCGTGGTATGATTGCCAATTAGCAAACGTTCAACAAGAGATCAAAATGACACAGAAATTAACAACTATAGGTCATCGTACGGCCTTCAATGAACTTTTGTTTCAAATAAGGGAGATTATTAGCTGCATCCGGTTAACAATGGGTCATGTCGTTGTCATTGTCTATGTGATTGTATGCTGATTCCAAAAATGTATAGCCTCTAATTAAGTTATCTTCCTATGAATAAGAGTAAACATGGCTACATCCGGTCTGCATAAGGTCACTTCATGTTGGTAATTTTCAAGAACATATGGCACCTTTACCTTTGTAAAAGACCCCATGGCGTATTCATGTATCAGCACAACACTACAACCAATAAGCCTTAAATTTAACGATGTAAGGTCAGGGCTATAAATCCTGTAAGATATTATCCGATAGCTTTGGACAGAGTATACAATTTCCTTTTTTTCAAAACCTCAAACATTTTGCATCAGTTCTTTTGTACCTAGCATTTATGTATGCCTATTCTGTATGTATGTGCCTGTCCCAAGTAAAAAGCCTGTAATTCAGTGGTTGTCGTTTGTTTATGTGTTACATAAGATGTCTTTCAACATAAAAGTGAAAAACATTACTAGATCAATATAGCAGACATAAATGTATGTCTCCACTAAGTTTAAGCTGAAATATGTTATGCTGAAATTGACTGTAAGGAAACCAATTAAACGCCAACTGAATTGAAATAGTGGTTGTTTCTTCCAGTAGTCAGCACTTCTGTGCTACAGTGTAACATGAATTATCATTGATATGGTCATAATTATAAATTAACCTTTTACAAAACTGTATTTGGCAAAACTTTTAGGAATTTTGCTCCTCAATGCTCTTCAACTTCGTACATTATTTGGCTTTTTTTTTTTTTTTTTTAACTTTTTTGGATCGAGCGTCACTGGTGAGTCTTTTGTAGCTAAACGCGCATCTGGAGTAAATACAGAATTTAATACTGGTATCAATGATGAGTTTATTCTGAGAATTATTCTACCATACAATATTAAAAATTTATTGTATGACTTATACATCAACCCCTATATCGTCTTGTCCAATTGATTCACCTATATATTAAATACAGAATGAGGGGGAACAAAAATATTGAAACTTTTAAACATATAAAGATAAAAAAAACACACACACACAAAACCATACATAATTGACCTTGTGCGTCGATAATTTGACTCTTATAAAATAGTAAATATATGAGTATTTAACTTTGGGTGTACTGCCTAAAGCAGACTGCTGTAGCGTGGGTATCATGCAACTAATATGTCACCCTGTGCAGATAATATTGATGTTATCCATAGCAGACAATAAAGTATCAAACAAACAACTGACTGAAATACACTGTAAGGATAAAAGAACAATATACGATACAAAAAACTTGATTTTGGTCATGTATTTCTACTGCATCTGTATCTTGTAAATACAGAAATATTTCTCCTAATTTAGATTTAATAATATGAAAACTGGAGAGGCGAGGTATACAACAAAGAGACTCAATTAAAAGAAAAAAATAACAAGCAATCAGATTACTTCATTAATCTTTCGCAATCCTTGTATATTAAAAGCATGCAATAATATCAACAAACAACAACATTAAAGTATTATCGCTTTATTTTGATACTGATCTCTGTGTATTTTCTTCATTTCTTTTTTTGCTTAGGGTTTAACTGAAAAACAAATATATATGTATAAAAATTTAAATTAATTAACCAAAATAAATCGATTTTTGTTTCCATTTAATAAGTTTTGAGTCATCGTACTGGTTTTCGAAGCAATCAGAACGCCTAAACAGTCATTACCTATAATGTAATACAAGTTCCGAACTGAATTATCTAAATGATTTTATCAATGCAAATACATTTAAAAATGTATTTATTATATCTGGAATTTAACAGGTAAACACAATAGATTTACATACGATATTGGTTTTGTTCATAATTAAAAGCCGTACAATTATCTTTTGTCGCTTTCATCCACATAATTTTGTCTCCGATGGATATTTTTTCTCATTGAAAATCATGCCATTTCTAAAGTGTTATCTCTAATTCCTTATTTTTATTATATAAATCTACAAAATTTCATTATAATTGATATGCAAACTATTCATTTAATTTAGTTACCTAAATAAATCGAGTTTCTATAGCCACCTCCACACATTCGATTTGGTTCACCAGCACAAGGCATGTTACAATCTGATTCCTGTACCCTTGGATACTTTTTGTTTTCTAAGTTATTTCCACAAAGACAATATGTCGCATACTGAAATGCAAAACAAAAAGTAATGTCTACAAATGTATATGATTTGCACAAAATATTAAAGAATACATAGACGTATTTCAAGGATATTGAAATTCTACAAAGTGACGTCACAGTGGTAAACTAAATCCATATTTTATATAAACTATATTATTTGATATCTGTTTTTATGTATCAGCTTTGCCTCAATCATGTTTGAGAAATAAATATCTAGAATTGTATAACAAATAACGAGTTTAGGCCGAACACAAATATCTTTTTTAAAATACGTATCTGATTTATCATGTTCATGAACTTTAAAAACTTGTTTTAAATCATATCTACCTGCAAGCCCGTGTATTTATATCCTTTACAATGTTCACGGCATTTAGCCAAGGTTATAGTATTCCCCAAGGACGATACTCTATATTTAAGATGCCGATACCAGTCATCCACGTAACATCCAATGTAACCTAAAATATACATTTTACAAAACTTATAAAATTAAAATAAAAAAACAAAAACAAATAAAGCTCATTTATAATGTTATTTTTTTTTTAAATCCCATTCCCGTGTTATATTTTTTATTTCTAATCGTCGTTAAATTAATCATGTTAATAGTTTATTGTCAATAAGAAAACTTTCAGAATCAGAAAAAAATCACACAGGGTTTTGAGAAACCATTGATAATTAACATGGTGAGATTGTATTTGTTTCCACTTATTAACAACAAGTATGTCCGACCAACTATAATCTGTGTCAATAATCACGAGATCGAGAGACGAGGTTTGCTATAACATGTATAACGTGCAGATCTGTTAGCAAATAACGAATTTCCAAACTG
Organism: Mytilus galloprovincialis; assembly: GCA_037788925.1. Lineage (NCBI taxonomy): Eukaryota > Metazoa > Mollusca > Bivalvia > Mytilida > Mytilidae > Mytilus > Mytilus galloprovincialis. The sequence goes on from CM075332.1 coordinate 2,831,709, forward strand.
ATTTGTAACCGAGCTGTTAAAAATGTGCATATTAATTGTGACATTGCGTATTGTTAAAGTAATTCAAATTACCAATTCCACGTCAAATGTAAAGACAGCGCACGTTGTTTGATTCCTATATGCATCTACATTATTTCAGTGTGCACAATTATTGAAATGGTATATAGAAGTTGTGTCTTACGAATACAAACCATCAGCCAAGCCATTTATCGCCTTACTAAGGTCTTTTAGTCTAGATTTAACTGCTTCCAATTTCTCCATGGTAATACTGACCACCGGTTTGGGTTCTCCTAGAATTGCAACTATTGCAAGTTGTAAGAATGCAACAAGAACTACAAAGGTCTTCATTCTGTTGATCGACGTCAACGATACCAGGAAAACTTGATTTTAAAATGATAAAAAACATTATATACATAATGCATGCAAAGGTATTGATTTCTACTGCGGCTGTTGTGTGATATGGATATATATCGTATACATATGTAGGTAATTAAAAAAAGGGTTAGATGAAATAAAATCAACGATTCCACGTTGAAAATGACATACCGGCAACTTCCGGACGTTTCCACACATTTGGACTTAACACCGGCCACTTTTAGGAAAATACCCGCAAACACAATACTTTCATGCAAATCATGTTGAAAAAAAACAACCCTTATAACCGCCGGCACATACAGTTTTAGCATAAATAAAAATTTCTTTGTTTAATATCTAGGTGACGAGGGAAGTAAAAATGAAAAATTCTTTGTTTCACAAAAAAAGTAAAGGGGGATGGAAGTGGGAACAACCTCATGTTCACCCCTTAAGTACAAGACGGGAACGATATGAAGAGGGTAGGAAACAAGGGATAATCTATGCCTCACTGACAAAAAAAAATGTAAAGGAGAGAGAAGTGGGAATCATCCCATGTTCACTTCCTCAATTACAGGGGTCAGTGAATTAAGTCACTAAACGAATTAAAGAATTAAGTCACTAAATGAATTGAAGAATTAAGTCACTAAATTAATTTAAGTATTCTTTTTTTTAGGTTTCTCAAAATTTCTTTACCTCAATTTAACAGTTTTATTGATAGTAGTACTTTTAACGCTCAACCAAACATCACACAAACTATTATTGACTTAATTGATTGTAGATTTCAGCTGTATACATTTTTATACGCCTGTGTTTTAAGAGGGAACGAATTATGGTATACAGTTGTCTTGATCGTCTGTCTGACATTATCAGGTGGTACAACAACTACCACCTGCTGTCACCATTTTACAAGACACTTTGGTAAATTGATTATGAATAGATATCTATTGACGTCTCGATTTTTAGAAATTTCTCGCAAATTTTATGAAACTTATATGCAATGCTTATTACCACAAAACATAGATCAAGTGTGAATTTGTGTGGCCTCACCTTTACTGTTCTAGAGTTATGCCCCTTAATTTAAATGCAAAAATTGCTGAATTTATTTTCTCCTTTCTCTAAACTTTCGTTTGCCTCAAACAAACGTAATGAAACTTACCAACAAAACTTAATACCACAAAACTCAGATTAAGCACACAATTGGGTAGTGTCACTTTTACCGTTCCTGAGTTATGTACCGCTTTAATCTCATATATGCAAGCAGGGTTATGATATGTGTCCAATGAACATATATCCCTGTTATCTTATCTGGTGTCTGTTAACACAACAATAAATGTCGTAAACCTTTGAGTGCATAAATATTGAGGACATATAATTTGAGCTTAAAGTTAGTTTTTTTCTGTATCATCCATACTCCCTTCAACTTGAACAAGTATTTTTCTAGCATGTACATATACAATGCGATCTGAACTTCGTATGGGAAAGATTATCAAATAGTGTGATTTAAGAACTTAACTGTATTATGTTGTATATTTCAGACACCTTGTCCATAAAGAATTGTTAGCAGTAAAATCTATACAGATACATGTACATTATAAAATGTTTTGTTCTGATTGGTGTAATAAACTCAATAAATAATTGCCTACTAGTGTGCTTCGACCTTAATATTTTGTTTTCTTTTGTTTTTGTTTGTGTGCATCTTAGTGGGGTTGGGGGAGAGGGGGTAGAGTAAAATGAGTGGTAACACTTCTAGTTTAGTAACATGTATGACAAATTTGTTGATGAATACTGCTAGCCTGTAATTCAGCGGTTGACAATTATTGTCTTTAAAATTAAGAACAGAAGTACACAAAAGGGTTTGCATAATCCATATTTCCCCATAACGGACAAGTCTGAATCGGATTAACATCCACCTGTAGTATGAGAGTACTCAGACTTTTGTAAACACAAGTTACCCAAGTACAGGGAAAAAAACGGATTTATTAGAAGTAACATAATTTAATCATTTACATAATCAACGTTTTTTGGCTTTATGATTAACATCGTTGAATGGTTTTAAAAAACTATTGCTTTGAACTTCAACTTTTCAGTATTATTATGATTATTTTAAAAATTAATCCCTTGACGGACATCAGTTACAAACGGTCAATAAATGTTTTGCAAATATGACATTTGGTTATAGAGATTATTTGCCAGCAATCAGGAAACATATTTTATATTGAAGACCAGACTAATATATATTTTTTTCTAAACAACCTATGATACAAATTTCAATCAAAAAGTTTAAGATGCATTAGCTTATTCTTAATAATCATGTAGTGTTCCTATAGGTTTTCATTCCGATAATGAAAACAAATACCTTGTATATCCCGCGGGAATATCTAAAACACGGAAATCTTAATGTACATGTAATGTCTCTAGAACGGCGCAATATAAATTAGAAATTGAAACGGATTGTTGACATTGCATGTCAATTGCGCGTTTTAGATATTTCCGCGGGATATACAAGGTATTTGTTTTTTTCATTTTCGGAAGCTCTTTTGAATTTCCATGTCAATTTTGGAAAAAACGTTGTATAATGTGTCTTTGATTTCGGTTTTATCAGCTCTTCAACATTTGCATGTGGGTAAATTTTAATACAATATTCCATGACATACCATGAATACTGACCAGTTCAATATTTTGAATAAAAAGAACTTTTGACACACTTTTTCAAACCAGACAAAAAACTTGTTGTTAGGCAATTTACTGATTTGCCTACTACCATATGATTTTTATTATAAAGTCCAAATATGGCAAGGGTTGTTGATGCGGACAAACAATTTGTTATACAACACATTCTGAGATGTCAAAGCTACTGATTTTTGTGACGGTACACAATATACCACTCCTTTAGCCCCCCACAAAAAAAAAAAAATTCAATTTTTGACCCCCCATTTTAAAGAAAAAAAACCCTTTTTACATCCAAAATAAAAATTTTACCAACATTTTTTGTGTGATTTTTAACTTCAAAATTAAGAAGAAAAAAACACACTTTGTATTTATACCCCCCATAAAAAAAATAAAAATTTTTTTTTGTAAAGAGCACACCAAAACCTTAATCCTGGGGTTTTTTTATAAAACTCATTTTTTCCCCTAAGGGGAGTAGTATAGTACTTGAACGACTCCAGCGCCCCCCTCCAAAAAAAAAAATTTGACCCCCAAAAAATTACCCTCATTTCAAGTAAAAGAGCCCTAAATTTTCATAAAAAAAAAAGCAAAAAAACACCCAAAAAACACCAAATTTTCTTACTCCCAAAAAAAAACCGGGATAACAGGCAGAGAAAAAATTCTGTGGGATTTAAGAGAAAAAAAAAAAAAAAATCAATTTTTACTTTAAAAAATGAAAGAAAAGCAAGCGAGCGGAGCGAGATACACTCCGGTTATCCTTAAAAAATGGAAGCGAACTGTTCCCCTTAAAAAATGGAAGCGAACGATTCCCTTTATGAATTACCAAAATATCCCCATTGTGCTATTATATGTGGTCAAACTGGATGTGGAAAAACAGAGTTTGTTCTTGATTTATTAGAAAAAGAATATAGTGGAGTTTTCAAATATATAGTCATACTTTGTCCAACCATCCAATGGAACAAAGCATACAAAAATCGTGAATGGATTGGTAATGTTAGAAAACCAAAAACCAAAAAATTAATAATTGTTAATCCTATTGTTGAAGTTAGAGAAGCAAACGGTTCCCTTTATGAAGAAGAGAAGCTACAAGAACTATTAAGAATGTTCTTTAAAAAATATGCTGGTCATCCAACATTATATATCATTGATGACTGCAGTGCAACAAAAGAACTAACAAAGAAAAAAGATATGCTGTCCGAGCTTGCATTTTCAGGAAGACATGCGGAACAATCAGTGTGGGTCATTTCACAGAGATACAACTCTGTTTTAAAAGATTTAAGAGAACAAACAAAATGGTTATGCATGTTCTACACAAAAGATAGAGATAGTTTTGATAATTGCCTAAGAGAAAATGATGTTATTCCTACTTTGGAAGAAAGACAAAGAATAAAGGAAGAACTTAAAAAAAAGAAACATCGTAAATTAATATTAAAGACAGATCAACCTACTGATTATTGGTTACTTAATTGATTTTTTTTAGCAATTCTCAAGTAATGCTTAAGTAATTCTCAAGTAATGCTTAAGTAATTCTTAAGTAATGCTTAAGTAATTTAACCAAAATAAGTAATTCTTAAGTAATGCTTAAGTAATTCTTAAGTAATTTAACCAAAATAAGTAATTCTTAAGTAATTTAAACAAAAATAAGCAATAAAAAAAGCAATGCTGTTGGAAATACTAACAATTGCAACAAACACTGCAGTCTTATCATTGGTTGGATATGTTGTATTTAATTTTTTTAAAGTTAAAAATAAATTATATCCGTTTTTTGAAACGTATAAAATGAATGCTGAAGAATTATTATGCAAGCAAATTGTGGAAAACATAAATATTGATGATGAAGCGAGCGAAGTGAACGGTTCCCTTCAAGAAAAAAAACGCGAAAGATTATCAGCTGTTGTTGCTGGTGGGAGTAGTAAACAATATCTGGGTAAAGAATTACAACTGTCAGATATTGATAAAATGACAACAGAACAAATAAACAAACTATACTGTAAATATGAAGCAAGATTGGGAGCTAGTATGACCAAGACATTAGGAAACTCTTTTATAAATTTATATGTCATGGGTGTATCAAAGTTTTTCAAAGTTGTTAATCCACCAATTTTGATACAAGACTTAGAGGAAGATCCTTTTATCAATAATGCTTTAACTAATACATGTTGTGAACTGTACTATAGATATGGAATGTATCTTGCTCCTTTTACTGCAATATTAACAACAGCAAGACATATCGAACCACTCGCTTCGCTCGATTTCCAAAAAAAAGATGAAAAAAATGACATAAAAAATGATGAATGAAAATCCTGAACAAATAGAAAACAAAGAAGAAAAAAAAGAAGTATTTAAAAAACCCAAACAAAAAGACCCAAAAAGAGTAGCTGCTGGTAAGAAAGGTGCAGAAGTAAGAATAAGAAATGCAGAATTGAGAAAAAAAGAAGTGGAAAAATTAAAAAAAGAAAATTCAAAAATCAAACAAATAACAAAAGATTCTGATACAGAAACAGATTATGAATCAAACGAACATATTCCTTCGGTTGAGAAACACTCCAGTTCCCTAGTTGATTATAAATTTGTACTTTTTTCTATAAGTATTGTTGGATTGGGATTGTTTTTTTACAACCAAAGTAAGAAACCAGAAAGAATGATTAAAGAAATAACAAAACCAGAAAAACAAAAGAAAGAAATTGATCCTTTTGAATTTAATTAAATTTAGTACATTAAAATGACAACCCAAAAAGACGGAAAACAAATAGCAAATATGTTATATCATGCTGGAGTGGAAACATTGTTAACAGTTGGATATGCAGAAATAGGTAAAAAGGTATTAAGGAGGCCAGCACCAAAAGTGGATTTTAATATGAATGATGTTGTAATGTTATCCATTGATATATTACTTGCAATGGCAACAAAAGATATGTTGATTAAGCAAGGTATTATACCTGCTGATATTATGAAGTAATTTTTGTTTTTATAAAATGGCAAGTGCTTTAACAATGATGCTTGGTGGGGCAATAACAAATGCTTTTGCATTTTCAGGGAGTAATTATTTATTTTCACATATGGGTAGTAATGCAAATGAAGAGAAAATAAGACATGATAAAGCTATAGAAAAATTAGAAAAAGCACAATCAGAATGGAATAAAAAAAGAATACAAAGATTAGATTTTATAAATGAACAATTACAAAAGGAACATCATGCGGTTCAGACTTTTGATGATGTTGACCAGGCAATGAAACTATACTATCGTGTCACGAATAAAAAATTTACTTCATTATCACCTAAACCTACATTAAGTGATTTTTATACTCCATCAGAAGACCAGAAAAATAGAGAGATTGCATTTGTTGTTGGTGGTATGGCATTAACTGGTTTTATTGTTTGGAAATTAAAATAAAAAATAAATACAATTTACGTTTGTATGAAAAATTGGAAAAATAAGAAAAAAGTATGTACTATTCCTGTACTTTTTCTGTTTTTAGGGGTATAGAGAAATAATAAAATAAAATAAAAAATTCTTAAAAAGAAATTTCAGGACACTGTTTTTCAAAAACATATTCATAAACTTTATCTGGTCTAATTAAAGCATCCCAACCAGGGGGAAATTTAGATAACTTTTTACCTTCAAACTTTTCCATTACTTTCATTTGTTGTGGAGTTAAAGGGCATTCACCATCATCTCTTAAACAACATATTTGATAATTTGATAACATTATTCTTCCTAATATAACAATAGCATCAGGATCATCTTTCTCAGTATAAGCTTCAATCATTTTTTAGTCTTTTATTTTTTAAAATGAAAATTTAAATTATATAATTTTTAATATCCATAAGGAAAACTTCTAATTAGATTTTCATTTTCACAATATACCATTCTTTTATCAAACATATAATCATAAGCTTTAACTTGTTTAACTGTTTTAAGTTGATTATCTTTTCCTATTTTTATGTTGTCATATTTTACAGTTTCATATTTTTCATTTTCATCAGTAACTATTTTTATTTTTTTATCTAATGTAATCTTTTCTTCAACTTCAGCATTTAATCTAAAACCTTTACAACAGCTAACTAGTTTTTCTGTATCTAGTTTCATAGAATAATCTTTTGGACCAGCAGATATAAATTGTTTTATATGATTAGCGTTATGTTTTGAAACAATTTCATCTGTTAAATCTCCTAATTTATTTCCCATCATACTTTCTATCTTTTTACAAGCTTCAGAACCATCATCATTATAAATACAAGAATCTGTATCCATGTATAAAACTCTTTCTTGTAGAATATCCAATAGTTCGTATAATTTTAATCTAGCATGTGCTGTTGTAAACAAAGCTATATAAACATTTACACTTGGATTAGGTTTAGAGTATTCTTCTTTATTTTTATATTCTGTTAAAACAATATCTTCATCTAATATCATAGTACTTATATCTTTATATTTTTCATTAAATACTATTTTAGTTATATGTTCTAAAGTAAAACAATATTCTTTTTGTGTAAAATTATCTCTCATACCAAAATGTCCCCATAAATTATTTAAACATATTTTAGCTATAAATCTTAATCCTGAATTGTACTTAACTTTGTCAATATCTAAATCATAAGCAGTATTATCTATAATGTATTGTATTTTTGTTTTACATTCTTTATCGTTTTTACAATCATTTTTACAATATTTAGGATCACATTTACATCCTGAAGCTTCTTGTTTATATTTCATAAACGTATCTACATAAAGTTTAAATATATCTGTAGATGTTTTTTCAAAATGTTCTAGTTCATATATTTTTTGTAATTTATAACCTTTTTCTATTGCTTTATCTATTTCTATTGTAGACCATGTACCTACTATAACTCTTTCCTCATCAGAATGTATACATTTTTCATTTTTAATATTTTTACATTCTTTACATCTTTTTATTTCATGTATTTTATCATGTTTATTTAAAGTAGGATCGCTTGACACATCTATGTGTTTACATTTAAAAGATATTTTATTCATACATGTTCTACATAATCCAAAAAGTAATTTATGTGTATTATCACTAGTTGATTGTTTATAAGGTAAAACAGGGTGATACAATCCTTTAGGTGGTAATATTTTACATTTCATTATTCCGAAATAATTCCTATGGGGATTTTTTATATAATCATCTACAGAAATATCTGTATATGTAATAGGATGTCCTATAGGATATTTACAATATTTATTTACTGATGGATACAGAGAACAAAAATCTACATATCTACCTTTTAAATCAGAAAGATTATTGTATAATTGAATAGTTTCTGTTCTTCCTCCATAAAATGCATCTCTTTTATCAATAGGTTTTAAATGTGGATCAACTTCAGGATATTTTTGTTGATCAAACTCACATTCCCATATTGTATGAATTTTTACATTTGGTTTTAGATAATCTTCAATAGTTTTAAGTCTTTCTTTAGTTTGGTCATATAACTCTTTCATAGTTTTTTTATTTCTATCTTTTTTACATATTTCTTCAGGACTATAACATTTTGTACATCCATGCCAATAACATCCAAAAAATTCATAAACATTACGCATTTTATTTTCTCTATCATAATAATAACCATCGACTTTATAACATTTATTATTAATGAATAATTTCTTTTCACCTCCTCTTTTAGCATGTTGAATCATTATATTATATTTTAAAGAAATATACTCTAACCATTGTATTGATTTTTGTGAATGTACTTCTTTAATTGTCATCTTTTTGTGAATTCCAATTGTTTCATTTGTCAACATTAATGTTTCAAATATTTTTGTGCAACATTGAGCAATTGTAATATATTGAAATGGGTCGATACAATTATTGGTTATATTTAAAAATAATTTTCTATATAAGGTACAACCTTTGGCAAGAATTAATACATCCAATAGACAATAATAAAATATTTCTTTATAGAATTTAAATTCTTTTTCTTTAACTTTATTATACCATTCATCAAATAATTCTTTATTTTTAATTGTCATAGTATTATAACCAAAATATTCTTTATCAGGATAAATTCCCTTATATTTTTGATTCTCTGTTGTATTAAAATAATGTGGAAAATAACCTTTGTTACCCACAAATCCAAATGTTTTTGGGAAAGCAGCTAATCCACATAATGTAAAATTTATAGAATCTATGAATCTTAAATTTATTCCTTTAATAAATATAAATGTTAATTTTAATCCTGAAGAAATAATACTATGTTCAATTTTATTTTTTATTATCCATCCTAAAATCGGTTGCATATCATAACCTTTTCCATAATGTGAAATAAAAGTGTAGTCTTTAAATTTGTCTCTTATGAAATATTTACAAAAGTTGTCTATTACAGAATTTCCTATAGGGGTTTCATATTCCCTAAAGGGAATTTTTTCTACATCACTAAAACAATCATCTATGTCTAATTCTAACAAGTTTAAATTATCAATATTGAAATCACATTTAAATACTTTTACATAGTTATTTTTAAAACAATAAATATTTTCTAAATCGTAAGCTATACAAAAATTCATTATATGTATTCCTGTTTCTTGATTTGCTTCAAAATCAAAATATATATATTTATTATTTTTTACTTGTTTTGGTACTGATGGTTTCATATAACATAAGTGTTCTTCATTACTTTCCGTGTATTTTTCATAACATATTAAACATATTTTTTCACCACATTTGTGATTTTTCCCTATAGGGCCTGTATATGTTTTGTTACATTTATCACAAATATGTTGTTTTCTGATAGTTGTTACTGTGTTATCTTTGCATGTATGTTGTTCAGTATAACCAATTAAACATACTTTACAAAACCTACGTTTAGCTAAAAATCCTGTTATATTTGTTATAGTGTCAAAGTGTTCATCATGATAATATAAATATATTTGTTCATTATATTCTTCATTACCATTATATACAATATATTCTGTACTATTTGATGTAAAAACAATTATCCTAATATTAAGATAATTTTCAAAAGCTTTTAAATCATCTAAATTATTACCTTCTTCTTTTATTTCTACTCCTGATTGTTCATGTAAATCTTCAGCAACTCTTTTTTGTAATGGTCTACCCTCTTTAATGTGTTTTAATTGTGAGTTTGTAAAATTTTCTAACAACTTGTTTGAAGCTAAAGAAGTTGTTAGAAAATTTTACAAACTCACAATTAAAACACATTAAAGAGGGTAGACCATTACAAAAAAGAGTTGCTGAAGATTTACATGAACAATCAGGAGTAGAAATAAAAGAAGAAGGTAATAATTTAGATGATTTAAAAGCTTTTGAAAATTATCTTAATATTAGGATAATTGTTTTTACATCAAATAGTACAGAATATATTGTATATAATGGTAATGAAGAATATAATGAACAAATATATTTATATTATCATGATGAACACTTTGACACTATAACAAATATAACAGGATTTTTAGCTAAACGTAGGTTTTGTAAAGTATGTTTAATTGGTTATACTGAACAACATACATGCAAAGATAACACAGTAACAACTATCAGAAAACAACATATTTGTGATAAATGTAACAAAACATATACAGGCCCTATAGGGAAAAATCACAAATGTGGTGAAAAAATATGTTTAATATGTTATGAAAAATACACGGAAAGTAATGAAGAACACTTATGTTATATGAAACCATCAGTACCAAAACAAGTAAAAAATAATAAATATATATATTTTGATTTTGAAGCAAATCAAGAAACAGGAATACATATAATGAATTTTTGTATAGCTTACGATTTAGAAAATATTTATTGTTTTAAAAATAACTATGTAAAAGTATTTAAATGTGATTTCAATATTGATAATTTAAACTTGTTAGAATTAGACATAGATGATTGTTTTAGTGATGTAGAAAAAATTCCCTTTAGGGAATATGAAACCCCTATAGGAAATTCTGTAATAGACAACTTTTGTAAATATTTCATAAGAGACAAATTTAAAGACTACACTTTTATTTCACATTATGGAAAAGGTTATGATATGCAACCGATTTTAGGATGGATAATAAAAAATAAAATTGAACATAGTATTATTTCTTCAGGATTAAAATTAACATTTATATTTATTAAAGGAATAAATTTAAGATTCATAGATTCTATAAATTTTACATTATGTGGATTAGCTGCTTTCCCAAAAACATTTGGATTTGTGGGTAACAAAGGTTATTTTCCACATTATTTTAATACAACAGAGAATCAAAAATATAAGGGAATTTATCCTGATAAAGAATATTTTGGTTATAATACTATGACAATTAAAAATAAAGAATTATTTGATGAATGGTATAATAAAGTTAAAGAAAAAGAATTTAAATTCTATAAAGAAATATTTTATTATTGTCTATTGGATGTATTAATTCTTGCCAAAGGTTGTACCTTATATAGAAAATTATTTTTAAATATAACCAATAATTGTATCGACCCATTTCAATATATTACAATTGCTCAATGTTGCACAAAAATATTTAAAACATTAATGTTGACAAATGAAACAATTGGAATTCACAAAAAGATGACAATTAAAGAAGTACATTCACAAAAATCAATACAATGGTTAGAGTATATTTCTTTAGAATATAATATAATGATTCAACATGCTAAAAGAGGAGGTGAAAAGAAATTATTCATTAATAATAAATGTTATAAAGTCGATGGTTATTATTATGATAGAGAAAATAAAATGCGTAATGTTTATGAATTTTTTGGATGTTATTGGCATGGATGTACAAAATGTTATAGTCCTGAAGAAATATGTAAAAAAGATAGAAATAAAAAAACTATGAAAGAGTTATATGACCAAACTAAAGAAAGACTTAAAACTATTGAAGATTATCTAAAACCAAATGTAAAAATTCATACAATATGGGAATGTGAGTTTGATCAACAAAAATATCCTGAAGTTGATCCACATTTAAAACCTATTGATAAAAGAGATGCATTTTATGGAGGAAGAACAGAAACTATTCAATTATACAATAATCTTTCTGATTTAAAAGGTAGATATGTAGATTTTTGTTCTCTGTATCCATCAGTAAATAAATATTGTAAATATCCTATAGGACATCCTATTACATATACAGATATTTCTGTAGATGATTATATAAAAAATCCCCATAGGAATTATTTCGGAATAATGAAATGTAAAATATTACCACCTAAAGGATTGTATCACCCTGTTTTACCTTATAAACAATCAACTAGTGATAATACACATAAATTACTTTTTGGATTATGTAGAACATGTATGAATAAAATATCTTTTAAATGTAAACACATAGATGTGTCAAGCGATCCTACTTTAAATAAACATGATAAAATACATGAAATAAAAAGATGTAAAGAATGTAAAAATATTAAAAATGAAAAATGTATACATTCTGATGAGGAAAGAGTTATAGTAGGTACATGGTCTACAATAGAAATAGATAAAGCAATAGAAAAAGGTTATAAATTACAAAAAATATATGAACTAGAACATTTTGAAAAAACATCTACAGATATATTTAAACTTTATGTAGATACGTTTATGAAATATAAACAAGAAGCTTCAGGATGTAAATGTGATCCTAAATATTGTAAAAATGATTGTAAAAACGATAAAGAATGTAAAACAAAAATACAATACATTATAGATAATACTGCTTATGATTTAGATATTGACAAAGTTAAGTACAATTCAGGATTAAGATTTATAGCTAAAATATGTTTAAATAATTTATGGGGACATTTTGGTATGAGAGATAATTTTACACAAAAAGAATATTGTTTTACTTTAGAACATATAACTAAAATAGTATTTAATGAAAAATATAAAGATATAAGTACTATGATATTAGATGAAGATATTGTTTTAACAGAATATAAAAATAAAGAAGAATACTCTAAACCTAATCCAAGTGTAAATGTTTATATAGCTTTGTTTACAACAGCACATGCTAGATTAAAATTATACGAACTATTGGATATTCTACAAGAAAGAGTTTTATACATGGATACAGATTCTTGTATTTATAATGATGATGGTTCTGAAGCTTGTAAAAAGATAGAAAGTATGATGGGAAATAAATTAGGAGATTTAACAGATGAAATTGTTTCAAAACATAACGCTAATCATATAAAACAATTTATATCTGCTGGTCCAAAAGATTATTCTATGAAACTAGATACAGAAAAACTAGTTAGCTGTTGTAAAGGTTTTAGATTAAATGCTGAAGTTGAAGAAAAGATTACATTAGATAAAAAAATAAAAATAGTTACTGATGAAAATGAAAAATATGAAACTGTAAAATATGACAACATAAAAATAGGAAAAGATAATCAACTTAAAACAGTTAAACAAGTTAAAGCTTATGATTATATGTTTGATAAAAGAATGGTATATTGTGAAAATGAAAATCTAATTAGAAGTTTTCCTTATGGATATTAAAAATTATATAATTTAAATTTTCATTTTAAAAAATAAAAGACTAAAAAATGATTGAAGCTTATACTGAGAAAGATGATCCTGATGCTATTGTTATATTAGGAAGAATAATGTTATCAAATTATCAAATATGTTGTTTAAGAGATGATGGTGAATGCCCTTTAACTCCACAACAAATGAAAGTAATGGAAAAGTTTGAAGGTAAAAAGTTATCTAAATTTCCCCCTGGTTGGGATGCTTTAATTAGACCAGATAAAGTTTATGAATATGTTTTTGAAAAACAGTGTCCTGAAATTTCTTTTTAAGAATTTTTTATTTTATTTTATTATTTCTCTATACCCCTAAAAACAGAAAAAGTACAGGAATAGTACATACTTTTTTCTTATTTTTCCAATTTTTCATACAAACGTAAATTGTATTTATTTTTTATTTTAATTTCCAAACAATAAAACCAGTTAATGCCATACCACCAACAACAAATGCAATCTCTCTATTTTTCTGGTCTTCTGATGGAGTATAAAAATCACTTAATGTAGGTTTAGGTGATAATGAAGTAAATTTTTTATTCGTGACACGATAGTATAGTTTCATTGCCTGGTCAACATCATCAAAAGTCTGAACCGCATGATGTTCCTTTTGTAATTGTTCATTTATAAAATCTAATCTTTGTATTCTTTTTTTATTCCATTCTGATTGTGCTTTTTCTAATTTTTCTATAGCTTTATCATGTCTTATTTTCTCTTCATTTGCATTACTACCCATATGTGAAAATAAATAATTACTCCCTGAAAATGCAAAAGCATTTGTTATTGCCCCACCAAGCATCATTGTTAAAGCACTTGCCATTTTATAAAAACAAAAATTACTTCATAATATCAGCAGGTATAATACCTTGCTTAATCAACATATCTTTTGTTGCCATTGCAAGTAATATATCAATGGATAACATTACAACATCATTCATATTAAAATCCACTTTTGGTGCTGGCCTCCTTAATACCTTTTTACCTATTTCTGCATATCCAACTGTTAACAATGTTTCCACTCCAGCATGATATAACATATTTGCTATTTGTTTTCCGTCTTTTTGGGTTGTCATTTTAATGTACTAAATTTAATTAAATTCAAAAGGATCAATTTCTTTCTTTTGTTTTTCTGGTTTTGTTATTTCTTTAATCATTCTTTCTGGTTTCTTACTTTGGTTGTAAAAAAACAATCCCAATCCAACAATACTTATAGAAAAAAGTACAAATTTATAATCAACTAGGGAACTGGAGTGTTTCTCAACCGAAGGAATATGTTCGTTTGATTCATAATCTGTTTCTGTATCAGAATCTTTTGTTATTTGTTTGATTTTTGAATTTTCTTTTTTTAATTTTTCCACTTCTTTTTTTCTCAATTCTGCATTTCTTATTCTTACTTCTGCACCTTTCTTACCAGCAGCTACTCTTTTTGGGTCTTTTTGTTTGGGTTTTTTAAATACTTCTTTTTTTTCTTCTTTGTTTTCTATTTGTTCAGGATTTTCATTCATCATTTTTTATGTCATTTTTTTCATCTTTTTTTTGGAAATCGAGCGAAGCGAGTGGTTCGATATGTCTTGCTGTTGTTAATATTGCAGTAAAAGGAGCAAGATACATTCCATATCTATAGTACAGTTCACAACATGTATTAGTTAAAGCATTATTGATAAAAGGATCTTCCTCTAAGTCTTGTATCAAAATTGGTGGATTAACAACTTTGAAAAACTTTGATACACCCATGACATATAAATTTATAAAAGAGTTTCCTAATGTCTTGGTCATACTAGCTCCCAATCTTGCTTCATATTTACAGTATAGTTTGTTTATTTGTTCTGTTGTCATTTTATCAATATCTGACAGTTGTAATTCTTTACCCAGATATTGTTTACTACTCCCACCAGCAACAACAGCTGATAATCTTTCGCGTTTTTTTTCTTGAAGGGAACCGTTCACTTCGCTCGCTTCATCATCAATATTTATGTTTTCCACAATTTGCTTGCATAATAATTCTTCAGCATTCATTTTATACGTTTCAAAAAACGGATATAATTTATTTTTAACTTTAAAAAAATTAAATACAACATATCCAACCAATGATAAGACTGCAGTGTTTGTTGCAATTGTTAGTATTTCCAACAGCATTGCTTTTTTTATTGCTTATTTTTGTTTAAATTACTTAAGAATTACTTATTTTGGTTAAATTACTTAAGAATTACTTAAGCATTACTTAAGAATTACTTATTTTGGTTAAATTACTTAAGCATTACTTAAGAATTACTTAAGCATTACTTGAGAATTACTTAAGCATTACTTGAGAATTGCTAAAAAAAATCAATTAAGTAACCAATAATCAGTAGGTTGATCTGTCTTTAATATTAATTTACGATGTTTCTTTTTTTTAAGTTCTTCCTTTATTCTTTGTCTTTCTTCCAAAGTAGGAATAACATCATTTTCTCTTAGGCAATTATCAAAACTATCTCTATCTTTTGTGTAGAACATGCATAACCATTTTGTTTGTTCTCTTAAATCTTTTAAAACAGAGTTGTATCTCTGTGAAATGACCCACACTGATTGTTCCGCATGTCTTCCTGAAAATGCAAGCTCGGACAGCATATCTTTTTTCTTTGTTAGTTCTTTTGTTGCACTGCAGTCATCAATGATATATAATGTTGGATGACCAGCATATTTTTTAAAGAACATTCTTAATAGTTCTTGTAGCTTCTCTTCTTCATAAAGGGAACCGTTTGCTTCTCTAACTTCAACAATAGGATTAACAATTATTAATTTTTTGGTTTTTGGTTTTCTAACATTACCAATCCATTCACGATTTTTGTATGCTTTGTTCCATTGGATGGTTGGACAAAGTATGACTATATATTTGAAAACTCCACTATATTCTTTTTCTAATAAATCAAGAACAAACTCTGTTTTTCCACATCCAGTTTGACCACATATAATAGCACAATGGGGATATTTTGGTAATTCATAAAGGGAATCGTTCGCTTCCATTTTTTAAGGGGAACAGTTCGCTTCCATTTTTTAAGGATAACCGGAGTGTATCTCGCTCCGCTCGCTTGCTTTTCTTTCATTTTTTAAAGTAAAAATTGATTTTTTTTTTTTTTTTCTCTTAAATCCCACAGAATTTTTTCTCTGCCTGTTATCCCGGTTTTTTTTTGGGAGTAAGAAAATTTGGTGTTTTTTGGGTGTTTTTTTGCTTTTTTTTTTATGAAAATTTAGGGCTCTTTTACTTGAAATGAGGGTAATTTTTTGGGGGTCAAATTTTTTTTTTTGGAGGGGGGCGCTGGAGTCGTTCAAGTACTATACTACTCCCCTTAGGGGAAAAAATGAGTTTTATAAAAAACCCCAGGATTAAGGTTTTGGTGTGCTCTTTACAAAAAAAAATTTTTATTTTTTTTATGGGGGGTATAAATACAAAGTGTGTTTTTTTCTTCTTAATTTTGAAGTTAAAAATCACACAAAAAATGTTGGTAAAATTTTTATTTTGGATGTAAAAAGGGGTTTTTTTCTTTAAAATGGGGGGTCAAAAATTGAAGATAATTTTTTTTTTGTGGGGGGGGGCTAAAGGAGTGGTATATTGTGTGACGGTTAAGTATTATGAATACAATGTAAAATGTTGTTACACTAAACTGACACGAAAGAAATTTTGTATTCTTTGTGTGCCACTATTGTTGTACAAGGATTATCTTACAGCTTTTTCTGATTGCTTCTGTGATGTTCCTGATTATAGTTTTTTCCGAAACGAAATCCCGGTCCGCAATACAACCTGAAAATGATTTACACAATTATTACATATATATACGTAGACAATACAAGAATGGGTGTTGTTAAGATATTGTCGATGACGTTATACCAAATCGCATTTAGAATGCGTTACAAACAAAAACTTTCTTGTATTGTTCACTTTATTTCCTTCAAAATGGCAATGCCAATGTATCAAAAACAATAACTAGTTCAAAAATTCAAGTATGGAAAAATATTCAGCTCGTGACCGAACAGCACTGATAATTAGTTCATACGTGAAATAATGTCTGGTTCGGTCAATCGTTGATTCTAATGCAATTTGTATGTAACATTTTTTTTCATTGGCTAAAAGTTGCCGTCAAATCCACAGTTGACCAGGCGTAACTAAGGAAGGACAATTATTTTGAAATGATTGAATCAACAAATGTTCAAATACTACTATATAATCCAAAATAAAACAACACCTACCTCGAATTTACCGTTTTAAAGTTATTTTATCCGAATTTGAAGCGTACAGGTAACTTAATAGCCTCCAGTTTGTAAGTTTTCATTTGTCTGACGTCACGTTTACCCATGACGTCTTTGCGCCAAAATCATTCATGAAGTTTCGCGGGTTTTTTTTACTTGTCAAATTTAGACATTTTTCCAAGTTTTATCGTATTATTTCTTTTTGAAATGCATTAGAATCGGAATAACAGTACTGTAGTTGAAGAGTTGCCACCGTCAATTTTGATTTGACGGTCGCAAATCTCCGTTTTACTCCCTCCGCTACGCGTCGCCAGTAAAACTGCATTTGCGACCGTCAAATCTACAATTGACGGTGGCAACTCTTCAACTACAGTACTGTTATTCCTGAAATATTTTTTCTATATTTGAATTTGTGGATTAGAATTTCTGTGACTCTTATTTATTTGACTTAAGTGTTATCAGATACCCAAATTGTATTCACCATCAAATATATTTGCTGTTTATTATTGACAGGAAATCAATTATTATCAATAATAAATTAAATTATAAAATATTTGATTTTTTTTTCTAAAATGTTTTTTGTACTTTAGGGAGCAACCATTTAACTTCAAAAAAGGGGGGTATGTTTTTTTTTGTCTGAGTCAGAAAATATTTATTATTTAGTTTTTCGACGCTATCAATCAAATCATTTTTTTTTTTACCAAATTTAACACTATAAGGTATGGGGAAAACCTGGATTCAGAATAATTTTATGTAATCTGCTTGACCAAAATATTTTTTTCATCAAATTGAGGATCAGAATATTTTTAAGGAAAAAATCACAACCCAACCCCCTCCCCTTTTGAAGTTAAATGGTCGTTCCCTTCGTGTTAACTATTACAGACATGGTTTTTTTTCTGTCTTTAACAGTATTCGATACATTCTTAATGGTAGCATTGGGTCTCTGATATATTTGACAAATGACTCATATTTAATGAACTCAAAATCTGTAGGATTATTTTCAAGTTTCTAGTGGCGTTTTATTAATATATGGCCTATTTGTGCAAGTGATCTTGAAATCTAAGTTCTTCTCTTATCAATGTCATCTGTCATGTTTACAACATTTAAAAACATTTCAATCGCCTTGCAGGTAGCATCCAAGACATCTTTTATTCTATGTTCAGTTCTTTGCCTTTGTAGTGAATCGACATGACGATTCCGTGCCTCCGCAATGTAATACGACCATACTATTTTGTATGGATATTTGCTGCAGATGATTTGGGCCCTTTCAAATTGTTGAAGGGCTGTGATTTTGTGAAGAAAGTATTCGTTTGTTCTACTGCATTGGATAGATTGTTCTAAATTACTGATAGTTTGTTTGTTGTGGAAAACACATTTTTGAAGCACTTATCTTCGTTCTTTTTGCTTCTGTGGTGTTCTGCCTGCAGCAGCTTGTGTGCATCAGTTAATTTGCTGCTTGCAATGTTTTCAATATTAGCTGACATATCGTGCACCAATGCATACCCAAGCGTTGTTTACATCTTTCTGCGTCCGATAGTCTATGCAATCCCTTATAAATCTGTTCTAGATCGGACAATGCGTTTATATTGTTTTTATTTTCCCTTAGAATATGTTCAAGATTTTCCTTTGCATAACATCGCAATCTTGGTAGTTTTGTTTTCAAAATAGCAATCATATTATCAAGAACATTATGTACACACTTATGCTCAACTTGCAGTCGTATTTTAAGTGCTTCTATTTCATCATCAATCATTAAATGAGATATAAAAGTTATCTCGCAAAAATAGCGATGAAAAAGCTTTTGCAAAAAATAAAAACAACCGCAATCGAAAATGCAAAACAAATTTTAGATTTCTAAATGTACAGTATGTCAAATGGATCATACTGATCACTTGTCATGTACTGTGTGGACCTATGCACTGGCAGATACTTTCATTTATAACACCATCTATAGTTTTCTGTATGTTTGTTTTGTTTTTGCACGTCTCAATGTAATTTTCGGGCTAAATCATGACAGAAATTTTAATGTTAGATCATGTTGATTTCTTTGCCAGATTTGTTTCGTTGGTAATATTCTATTGCTTTGTTCTTCACATTACAGTTGTGGCGTTCTTGATGTAGGTGGTATATAATCAAACCAAAATTATAGTATTGGATTTTAAAATATTTTCGTATCGAACATGACTGAGGAGACATTAAATGCCGAAATGTACATCTGGTGCAGTGATATGTTTACCGTTAATATTGTTATATGTAATATTGTAATGTGTTGTTATACATGAAATAAACTAGTAAATCAGTATATTTTGATTTTGCCATTTGATTAGGGACTTTCCGTTTTGAATTTTCCTCGGAGTTCAGTATTTTTGTGATTTTACTTTTTTTGTATGCACTTCAAATCAATGATTGAACTGCCTAGTATGTACCTATTGGTTTACAAACCCCACATTTGCTACTGATGCCAGACAATACACGACAATTTTTTTTTAAATCAAAATACTATGTATTTGTTGCTTCGAGCACACTTTTGTACTCCCGAGTACTGAGTAAAGTTTTATGACCGAGAGCCAATGAATGAATAAATTAATTTTTGTTTTCACCTTTTCATCTATAATTCATGTGAGCTTATCAATCATTTTATCATACATTCATGTGCACGAAATATATCATTTCCATTATCTTTCTTATGAGTAGTTCTGACATTTGAGTAAATTTATTTATTTTACTTTTTAAATGAAGTTAATTTAATATGTAACCCCTTTTTGGCGGTATTACATGTAGTTGCCGATATCATGCCAATCAAGTCAACTAAAAATATCAAATTTTATTTATATACATACATCTTTGTAAAAGTATATATCTTTGTAAAAGTGTTTTTTTTTCTGCTGAACTAATAGGAGAAATAATGGTAATATCAAAATTAAAAAAGAAATTTATTACAGAAATCGCTCAAATTTTACAATAATTTAGTTTAAGTACAGCATATATCGAAATTATATTAAAAAATATAGGTCACCGATGAGTTAAAAAAGATATTTCAATTTTAAAGCCAAAAAATGGCATTTTTTCACCAAAGGGAGATAATTTGGAACTTTTTCAATGATGTTTACATTTTAAAAGTCATCTGGGGCCAAGACGATTTAATTGTTTTGAATGTTTTTTGTACCATATGATAAAGTAACAACTACAAAAGGTAGTAAATAAAATTTGTAATGAAAAACAAATGTTTAATTTTTTTCTGAAATTTTTATATCCTCGAGCCTCCTTAAGTAAATATTACACATTGGAAAATAGTTATATAATGATTTTAAAAATACTATTAACATTTATTATATGGTTCAATCATATTAAAAATCAATACCATTAGAATATATATGTGCCACTCACAATTTTTCGAAAACATGTTTCTTTATTGTATTGAGCATTGTAATTACTTTCAATTATCATCGGAACATACAAGAAACGAATTGTACTTCTACACGCTGGTCCTTTAATTGATCGCGAATTTTCAATGCTATTTCTAAAACGATCCATCAAGATATATCGTCATAGGTATTCTGTCGTATTGAGATTGTGATTACATGTATATAGACAGGATTTTTTTTCAAAAAACTACCTAAGCACATTGTATTCAATTTGAATTAATACAAAATCGTATACATATAAATAGGTTTTGTATGCAATGATTGAAATGTTGTTGAAAACTTTATTTTATATAATATATAATTGATACAAACCATCACTAGCCGGATTAGCCTGTTTCGTGCAAACCAATGACCGCTTTACTAAGATCTGTGAGGTCAGATTTAATTGCGGAAACGCTGGTACTGTTATCCTTTGAAACTTCTATTAGTTTGTTCAATTGGTCCTGCTGGGATTTCATCACTTTTTCAATCGACTTTAATTTCAAAGATGAAACTTTGTCATAGTTATCGTCTATTAACAAACCACGAATTGGCATCTTATTCGGTACATTCAAGGATAAACTGACCGCTTTACGTTTAGTTAAACTGGTAACTATTACAAATTCAAAGAATAAAACGAGAATTTAGAAATATATCTTTTGAAAGTTATTTGTCTTATGAGCACATGGAGAACGCTTATTTCATCCATCAGGATGCTATAACAACTCCATCCAAGTCGTATGAACGCTACGCAATTTTACTTTTTGCAATCTAATATTCATTAGGACTTGATAAAGCTATGCCGAACAGCATATAATCCAGGACGAAGTGAATAATAACTCATTCTAGACTACTTATTATATGGTCGCCGTATTTTTTGGTAATGATTATTACTCTATCGTTTTACATATTATTACCAATATTAATAGTGTCATGATGGACAACATTATATGTAGGTATTGTTTATTTATTGATATGTAAGTTTGAAAAAAACGATTTTATATCTATTTCTTTCAAATATTATGTTTATTGTCTGTCAGACGAACCGTACTGACAGTGCAGTTACTGTGTGCTACTCATTATAATCATTATTATCATCTTAATATTTGACTGTATGCATACGACACACCAAATTATTCCTGTAATATTTATTTAGGTTAATTATTTTGAAGAGTTGTTATAAAAAACAACGATTTGTTGATTCCTAGAAAAAGGTAGTTTACATAAAAACTTTTTGATAGACTTTTCTTTGGTCTTTTTTTTCAAACAAGGAAGTCGATGTAATTAACGATCTGTAAAAGTTATTGAAGAATTAGTCATTATCGTGATACAGGGATAACCCGTACGACAGATGTATTGACTGCGACTGCGATAATGACCTCGCCTGTTGCTGATATGTATCATTATTTCATATCGGTTGAGAATAAGATTCTCTTATTGGATTAAAAGGGGTCACATGACATTCATTATTCTTCAGTAATAAATTCCATGGGTCATTAACAGAAAAAAACGGACCAGAAAACCGGTCGTTAACAAACTTTTACATGATAATGACCGCTGGGGCTTTGTTTCCGTCTGATAATGACCGTTGGGGCGTGGTGTCCGTCTGATAATGACCGTTGGGGCATGATTTCTCTGTTAATGACCGGTGGGGCTTGGTTTCTCTTTTTAGAGAGATGTACCTTTTATAAAACATGTTTCTGTTTTTAATATATGATTATATTTAAGTTGTTAATTGTTTATTATATGTTTTCGTTAATTATAAAATTAAAGATAACTTGATTAATAAGTATTTATATACTGAAAAATTGCACTTAAATGAATGGCAGTATTACTACGACTGGTCTTCACTCTTTGCCATAGAAATCGTACAACTACTCGAGTTCGATGTAGGCATTTTGAATTTATGAGAATTTTCCAAAACATTGTTTCTCAATGAACTAAACATAATAGTTCTTGAAAAACTGGTAATTATCGTAATACATGGACTGCCCGTAGGGCAGTGGTATTGACTGCGACAGTGAAAATGACCTCGCTTTCGGATAAGTCATTATCACTATCTTAGTCAATACCACTGTCCTGTGGGCAGTCCATATATCACGATAATGACCAGTTTTTCAAGAACTATTATATAATTATACTGCATTAATTACTTGAATAGATTAATTTTAATTGTTAAAAAATTCAAAATTTGGCACTAAATGCTGTTTTTATTAAACCCGTTTAATGTTCCTGCCCCATGTCAGAAATTGAGAGCATATCAGTGATTATCTCTACTCAATGATAACTGCATATTGTGTATTTTTATGCTAATTCCTTGAACCGATTTCATCACAGAAAACAGAGTAACACTATTTGTACATATAGTTTTATTAATTCGTATTTAAGCTTCCAAAACGGAAGCTTCCAATACGAAATGTTATTACTACTTCTACTTTTAATTACCATAACATTGTCACTATTTTGTGTCACTCATTTTATTTCAAATATAAATGTGCCAACTTTTCGAAATGACAGTTACCAGCTGTTCCTTGAGACAAGTTAGAGTGAATAAATATGTAATAAAAAAAAGTTATATTGATTTTGAAAGACCTTCGAACTAAAAAGGGATGCAATTTTTAAAACTCAATTTCTATATTAACCTGTCTTGAACCATTCTGATACACAAAAACATTAGCTCCCTTTGCAATACTTTTTTAATATCTTAATTTATGCTATCTTATAGAAAAGGACATTTTGTTGATTTCTAGACTGAATTATTTGCCTTGTTTACCAGAAATATTGACAGATAAAAAAAATATTTAAACACGGAAGTTCTAGCAATACACGAATTATGCAAGTGATATGTCATATCTATAAATAATTTGAAATGTTAACAGATGTTGATGTAGTAATCTAATCTAATATCAATAAATGAACATGCAATTTACACTTGGTATATCATTTTGTTATTCTAAAAGACCAATGGTATTCCACATTGATTGAATCTGACACTAGTTAACTGTTTTCGCAATGCAAGCTTGAGCTTGAGTCATCTAAGGCTATTTTTTTTATCATTTTTTATAAATATAATACATCTGACGAATGGACTCTACCATTTATACACCAATGTTACAAAAATACAGAAACAAAGTACAAATGAATGCAAGAACATACTGGACAGAGAAATACATACATAAATGATATAATAGTTCATACATGTAAACTACAGAATAACAACGAACACTTAAAATTAGTTTACGACAGAACACAAATACATTTGTTATTCACTGCACCATAAAAGACCTAAAAGTACTAGTGGCCTTAGGTTTTTAAAAATAGCAAAAAAAGTAAACGGTCATGATACATATTCAAATTCATTTCTGAATAGTAAAATGAAAGTACTTCAGTTAACTGTGAATGTAGAATTTTTTGCAGTGTTAGAAAGTGGTGAAAATTCTAAAAAGGCTATCATTATCCCTTATGGGCAAGGAAATACTACCGTGCCACCTACAGCACAATTGATGAACATTTAATGAACTATGTGTCACACTAATTTGGATTAAGTTTGTAATGGTGTTGTTTGATGTATTTTGTAACCATTACACGAATATTAATATGGAATTTTGTTTGCAATGGACCGGTGTACTTATTTGTATTTTATAACCAATGCTTTCTTCTAAATCAAACTGTGAAAAAACAAATGAATCATTTGGTTTTAACATAAATATTATATAAATGAACTAGGTGATTAATGTTTTTTACTTTTACATACATACAGAAAAGAAAAATAGAATCAAAACCACAAATGATAAAACATCAAACAACATCAAAGCAGAATAACAAATGAATCATCCTAACAAAAAATATGAAGGGTGATACTCGACGTGTCTATTATCAATGCGAATGTACACTCAGCAAAACAGTCATATTCAGTAATATTTCACGTTCGGTACTTAGAAGACCAGACGACGTAGATGGTAACACACAATATAAGACGTGAAAGAAATGTCGTTAGCTAGTTTAGACATGGACACATCGTTAGGATCAACCGATTCGTGATGGTGTCAATAAAATTGAATCAGTGTCTTTTCAATCCTAATAAATCTATTGAAGCAGTTTCTGCGTAAGGAGCACACTCCTTTATATGAAGTCCATATAGTGTGAACATGCAAGAGCATAACGTTCTATCTGAAATATGTAAATACCATACGATAGGGAGAAGAGGGTATTTTACTGCTGAGAAATGGTAACTTGATAATTGAAAAGTTGAAATCGTCCCGTTTGTCATAGATTTTAGTGTGAAGTCATCCATCTGTGTCCATATTGAGTAAAATATCAAGGTAAGAAGAAGTCCTCCAAGTATCAGTCGTATCCTTAATTTCAAGTTCACTGCGATAGATGAGATGTTAGTACTGGCTGAAATACGGGGTATTTTTTAGTGAAAGGACATCATCAATATATCTGAAAGTAAAATTAAAGAATTTCGCAAGGTGCTTTTTCTTTTTGTCTTTTTGAAGGTTTTGAACGAATTCTGCTTCATAAGAGTACAAAAACAAATCAGCCAGTAGGTGTGCACAATTAGTACCCACTGGAATACCGCCTGACTGTTGAAATATCAATCCTCTAATCTCAATAAATATATTGTCGATCAAAAAGTTAAGCATTTTAATAATGTAATCTTCAGCATATTTGCAGGTAGAATCAGTGTGGGTTTTCACAAAATAAGAATTATTATATACCAAAACAAGAAATTTATATCTACGATTCCAATTTTTATAGAAAAGGCTCTGTTAAATGAGATGGTGAAGTCGATCTTTTTATTGAGCATTGGGAAAAAGTAGTGTCAAGCGTAAAAAAAAAGTTTTAATGTTGCTGCAAAATTTAGTAGTAGATCTTTAGAATTTTTAAGAATCAACATCTGATTGACACCACTGGAGGAATATATCTCATCACAATATTTTTTAAGGGCCATCTGTTACTGTAGATATAATAGTAGTCATCACCTTAGATAGGTGTTTAGAATAACATCTTGATGATCCGGCTATGTATGCTTCCTTAAAAGCAGTTTTGTGAAATGTTGGTATCCAGTATAATGACGGTAGATTTTCATCGTTTTCTTTGATGTTAATACCAAACAGAAAGAAGTACAGATATGTGATTTTGTAAATTTCATCCTTTGAAAACGATGTTAAAGAAGATGAATGATTACCAGTTCTGCTGTTTATTCCAATCTCTGTTTTAAGACATTCCAAGTGATAGTTTTTAAATATGAAGACAAAACTATTGGAGGCTTTATCTGCTGGAACAACGACATATTTGTTATGCAAAGAGAATAAACCATCAACAACCTCCGGGTTCTTGAAAGGGTTAGAAACCCTTGTGCTCATAGTACATTGTTGTTTCTGAATGTATTTCTAAATGTACAAAGATATGTTAATTTGAAAATGAGAAATGTCAACTTGCAGATGGAAATGAAAAATGACTAGTTTCAAATAAAAAAATCTTAACAACAGAATGTTCATACTAGTATATCATCAGGGGGCAATCATACACTTTGATATGGAATACAAAGTGAGTTTCGCACATTTCTAACAGATTCATTAGCACATGCACTTGAAATATTTCAGATTATAAGCTACTTCGTGTCTAGAAAATGTTACTTCCTTTGTTATTTTAAAGACACATTGTTTACTGATTTGTGAAACATATGATTGATAAGGGTTTATATGTGAAATTAGGGATATCATAAGATACTTCAAGCTTAGCAAATATTTTTTCTGGTTTCATCTTCAAGATTATTTTACACTGATTTCAATAATATGATTTCTATGTACTTTGACTTGTAATAAAGTAAAGAATCAATCATGTTCGGTTTACAGAAGGTCACATCCGGTTCCGAAATATAGCGGACTTAACACCTATTCCCCAAAAATATCGTTTTCTGTATATAAAAAAAAGAAGGCGTGGTATGATTGCCAATGAGCAAACGTTCAACAAGAGATCAAAATGACACAAAAATTAACAACTATAGGTCATCGTACGGCCTTCAATGAACTTTTGTTTCAAATAAGGGACATTATTAGCTGCATCCGGTTCATAATGGGTCATGTCGGTGTCATTGTCTATGTGATTGTATGCTGATTCCAAAAATGTATAGCCTCTAATTAAGTTATCTTCCTATGAGTAAGAGTAAACATGGCTACATCCGGTCTGCATAAGGTCACTTCATGTTGGTAATTTTCAAGAACATATGGCACATTTACCTTTGTAAAAGACCCCATGGCGTATTCATGTATCAGCACAACACTACAACCAATAAGCCTTAAATTTAACGATGTAAGGTCAGGTCTATAAATCCTGTAAGATATTATCCGAAAGCTTTGGACAGAGTGTACAATTTACTTTTTTTCAAAACTCCAAACATTTTGCATCAGTTCTTTTGTACCTAACATTTATGTATGCCTATTCTGTATGTATGTGCCTGTCCCAAGTCAAAAGCCTGTAATTCAGTGGTTGTCGTTTGTTAATGTGTTACATAAGATGTCTTTCAACATAAAAGTGAAAAACATTACTAGATCAATAGCAGACATAAATGTATGTCTCCACTAAGTTTAAGCTGAAATATGCTATGCTGAAATTGACTGTAAGGAAACCAATTGAACGCCAACTGAATTGAAATAGTGGTTGTTTCTTCCAGTAGTCAGCACTTCTGTGCTAACATGAATTATCATTGATATGGTCATAATTATAAATTAACCTTTTACAAAACTGTATTTGGCAAAACTTTTAGGAATTTTGCTCCTCAATGCTCCTCAACTTCGTACATTATTTGGCTTTTTTTTTTTAACTTTTTTGGATCGAGCGTCACTGATGAGTCTTTTGTAGACGAAACGCGCGTCTGGAGTAAATACAAAATTTAATACTGGTATAAATGATGAGTTTATTCTTAGAATTATTCTACCATACAATACTATAAATTTATTGTATGACTTATACATCAACCCCTATATCGTCTTGTCCAATTGATTCACCTATATATTAAATACAGAATGAGGGGGGGGGGGGGGAATATTGAAACTTTTAAACATATAAAGATAACAAAAAACACACACACACACAAAACCATACATAATTGACCTTGTGCATCGATAATTTGACTCTTACAATTTTGAAAAAAATAGTAAATATATGAGTATTTAACTTTGGGTGTACTGCCTAAAGCAGACTGCTGTAGCGTGGGTATCATGCAACTAATATGTCACCCTATGCAGATAATATTGATGTTATCCATAGCAGACAATAAAGTATCAAACAAACAACTGACTGAAATACACTGTAAGGATAAAAGAACAATATACGATACAAAAAAACTTGATTTTGGTCATGTATTTCTACTGCATCTGTATCTTGTAAATACAGAAATATTTCTCCTAATTAAGATTTAATAATATGAAAACTGGAGATGCGAGGTATACAACAAAGAGACTCAATTAAAAGAAAAAAATAACAAGCAATCAGATTACTTCATTAATCTTTCTCAATCCTTGTATATTAAAAGCATGCAATAATATCAACAAACAACAACATTAAAGTATTATCGCTTTATTTTGATACTGATCTCTGTGTATTTTCTTCATTTCTGTTTTTGCTTAGGGTTTAACTGAAAAACAAATATATATGTATTAGAATTTAAATTAATTAACCAAAAAAAATTGATTTTTGTTTCCATTTAATAAGTTTTGAGTCATCGTACTGGTTTTCGAAGCAATCAGAACGCCTAAACAGTCATTACCTATAGTGTAATACAAGTTCCGAACTGAATTATCTAAATGATTTTATCAATGCAAATACATTTAAAAATGTATTTATTATATCTGGAATTTAACAGGTAAACACAATAGATTTACATACGATATTGGTTTTGTTCATAATTAAAAGCCGTACAATTATCTTTTGTCGCTTTCATCCACATAATTTTGCCTCCGATGGATATTTTTTCTCATTGAAAATCATGCCATTTCTAAAGTGTTATTTCTAATTCCTTATTTTTATTATATAAATCTACAAAATTTCATTATAATTGATATGCAAACTATTCATTTGATTTAGTTACCTAAATAAATCGAGTTTCTATAGCCACCTCCACACATTCGATTTGGTTCACCAGCACAAGGCATGTTACAATCTGATTCCTGTACCCTTGGATACTTTTTGTTTTCTAAGTTATTTCCACAAAGACAATATGTCGCATACTGAAATGCAAAACAAAAAGTAATGTCTACAAATGTATATGATTTGCACAAAATATTAAAGAATACATAGACGTATTTCAAGGATATGGAAATTCTACAAAGTGACGTCACAGTGGTAAACTAAATCCATATTTTATATAAACTATATTATTTGGTATCTGTTTTTATGTATCAGCTTTGCCTCAACCATGTTTGAGAAATAAATATCTACAATTGTATAACAAATAACGAGTTTAGGCCGAACACAAATATCTTTTTTAAAATACGTATCTGATTTATCATGTTCATGAACTTTAAAAACTTGTTTTAAATCATATCTACCTGCAAGCCCGTGTATTTATATCCTTTACAATGTTCACGGCATTTAGCCAAGGTTATAGTATTCCCCAAGGACGATACTCTATATTTAAGATGCCGATACCAGTCATCCACGTAACATCCAATGTAACCTAAAATATACATTTTACAAAACTTATAAAATTAAAATAAAAAAAACAAAAACAAATAAAGCTCATTTATAATGTTATTTCTTTTTAAATCCCATTCCCGTGTTATATTTTTTATTCTTAATCGTCGTTAAATTAATCATGTTAATTGTCAATAAGAAAACTTTCAGAATCAGAAAAAAATCACACAGGGTTTTGAGATACCATTAATAATTAACATTGTGAGATTGTATTTGTTTCCACTTATTAACAACAAGTATGTCTGACCAACTATAATCTGTGTCAATAATCACGAGATCGAGAGACGAGGTTTGCTATAACATGTATAACGTGCAGATCTGTTAGCAAATAACGAATTTCCAAACTGATTTGTAACCGAGCTGTTAACAATGTGCATATTAATTGTGACATTGCGTATTGTTAAAGTAATTCAAATTACCAATTCCACGTCAAATGTAAAGACAGCGCACGTTGTTTGATTCCTATATGCATCTACATTATTTCAGTGTGCACAATTATTGAAATGGTATATAGAAGTTGTGTCTTACGAATACAAACCATCAGCCAAGCCATTTATCGCCTTACTAAGGTCTTTTAGTCTTGATTTAACTGCTTCCAATTTCTCCATGGTAATACTGACCACCGGTTTGGGTTCTCCTAGAATTGCAACTATTGCAAGTTGTAAGAATGCAACAAGAACTACAAAGGTCTTCATTCTGTTGATCGACGTCAACGATACCAGGAAAACTTGATTTTAAAATGATAAAAAACATTATATACATAATGCATGCAAAGGTATTGATTTCTACTGCGGCTGTTGTGTGATATGGATATATATCGTATACATATGTAGGTAATTAAAAAAAAGGGTTAGATGAAATAAAATCAACGATTCCACGTTGAAAATGACATACCGGCAACTTTTGGACGTTTCCAAACATTTGAACTTAACACCGGCCACTTTTAGGAAAATACCCGCAAACACAATACTTTCATACAAATCATGTTGGAAAAAAAATGTCCCTTATAACCGCCGGCACATACAGTTTTAGCATAAATACAAATTTCTTTGTTTAATATCTAAAAAAATTAATGTTTTCCTACAACATAATGATGCCTTTTAGCTCATTCATTTGATTTACCTGTAGGATTTTATCATATCGTTTCAATGACACTTTAAAGAATAAATTCTATGCATAAGGTCAAAATATCCCAATGCAGATAGCAAACTAAAGAAATTTTATCATAATTAATTAACAACAATATAAACAAAATAAATATTCATTTGACCAAATAGGTCAAATTTTTGAAATTTTTCATCCAGGTAGAACATTTGACCGTTGCAGACGACTCAAATTTTTCCTTTGCAGTTACCACCCCTCAATTTAAGAATCGACTAAGCTCGATGGAGTATTTAACCTTAATCATTAAATCTCCATCAGGGAATTTATATTAAAAAACATGCTTTAAAAAATAGGGTTTCTCTCCACTTCCGTGAATGTATCATTTGATTTATTATATGATATTTGTAATTTTTGTCGATTCTCCTTGACCATCGATTCGACAATTCTGCATATTATGCTTTCTGGTCGATTGAAACTATTAGAAGTCACACTGTGTAAAGCAATACGAAATGCTTGTACCAATGAGACAGGGTAATTGCTGAACAAGGTGTGTTTACATACATAATCCTTTCCTTTTACATATTTTTTTCATTTATGTTCAATGTATACATAACTGTTACTGTTAGCTGTAATAGTTAAATTATGGTCATCATATATATATATATATATATATATAAACGCCTAAAAAAGTGTACACAACAACTCCAAATACAAAAAAAGGTAACTATAAATGTAATTATTTATAAATATTTCGGATAACAGATATCCTTCGTCAGTCAGATTCTGATGTGAAATGAATCATCTTTGAGTCTCGTTAGATTAAACTTTTACTAAATCTTGAATTTTATACAATAAAAAAAGTCAAACCGAACATCAGTAAAGACGCTTGCACCATTCTTAAAAAATGTTAACATGACATAGGTTATATGGTTTATTACAACAGAGAGCTCATATATATGCTTTAAATACAAATAATAATGTGCGATGTGAACTAGCACAATTCTAAAACTGTATCGGGAACGACAATTATGATGATATAACATGTATACGCATGATAACGTCTGTAAAATTACCAAATAGACAGCACTGAACGATCTAAATATTTGAAATTGAGAGTAAAGTAGTTACAACAGAGTCTGAATATTTAAACATCGTGAACAAACGGCCGTAAAAATGTAATAATATTTTTTTACTAAGTATAACTAGAAGAATGTGGCTATGTACTTATACATCCCTCAAAAAATTAAGCAATTTAAATTGGTATCTTCAACAAATGTATTTAACAAATGAAAAAGGTTGAGAAAAAGAAACAGAGACTGTAATAATAAGTAATATAACCTGAATGTGAAGCACTACACGGAGTCGAACTACATCTTTTCATTTATCCCATTTGGTGCCAAAGTTGTTAATTTTCGTATCCAAAATCTTTCCCGAGCTATACAGACGTTTTATATATATATATATATATATATATATATATATATATATATATATATATATATATATATATATATATATATATATATACGGCTTGGCTGCGGATGACGATTTCTTTGATACGGAAGATTTCCTTTATTTTTTTTCATGTTTGATTCAAATATTTAATATTTTCTCATATTTGATCCCTAGAGTATTGAACATATATCAATTATGATAACAAATACAAGTGGGTGGATCCAGCCATTTTTTAAAAAGGGTTCCCAACCAAGGAGAAGGTGGGGGTCCGACCCGCGGACCTTCCACACCCTTATCCGACCCTAAGGTGGACATTGGGAGTCGGGCGGAAACCAGGTGACGAGGGAAGAAAAAATGAAAAATTCTTTGTTTCACAAAAAAGTAAAGGGGATGGAAGTGGGAACAACCTCATGTTCACTCCTTAAGTACAGGACGGGAACCATATGAAGAGGGTAGGAAACAAGGAATAATCTATGCCTCACTGACAAAAAAGATGTAAGGGAGAAAGAAGTGGGAATCATCCCATGTTCACTTCCTCAATTACAGGGGTCAGTGTATTAAGTCACTAAACGAATTAAAGAATTAAGTCACTAAATGAATTGAAAAATTAAGTCACTAAATTAATTTAAGTATTCTTTTTTTTTAGGTTTCTCAAAATTTCTTTACCTCAATTTAACAGTTTTATTGATAGTAGTACTTTTCACTCTCAACCAAACATCACACAAACTATTATTGACTTAATTGATCGTAGATTTCAGCTGTATACATTTTTTACGCCTGTGTTTTAAGAGGGAACAAATTATGGTATACCGTTGTCTTGATCGTCTGTCTGACATTATCAGGTGGTACAATAACTACCACCTGCTGTCACCATTTTACAAGACACTTTGGTAAATTGATTATGAATAGATATCTATTGTCGTCTCGATTTTTAGAAATTTCTCGCAAATTTTATGAAACTTATATGCAATGCTTATTACCACAAAACATAGATCAAGTTTGAATTTGTGTGGCCTCACCTTTTATAAAACATGTTTCTGTTTTTAATATATGATTATATTTAAGTTGTTGAATTGTTTATTATATGTTTTCGTAATTATAAAAATAAAGATAACTTGATTAATAAGTATTTATATACTGAAAAATTGTACTTATATGAATGGCAGTATTACTACGACTGGTCTTCACTCTTTGCCATAGAAATCGTACAACTACTCGAGTTCGATGTAGGCATTTTGAATTTATAAGAATTTCCCAAAACATTGTTTCTCAATGAACTAAACATAATAGTGATACATGGACTGCCCGTAGGGCAGTGGTATTGACTGCGACAGTGATAATGACCTCGCTTTCGGATAAGTCATTATCACTATCTTAGTCAATACCACTGTCCTGTGGGCAGTCCATATATCACGATAATGACCAGTTTTTCAAGAACTATTATATAATTATACTGCATTAATTACTTGAATAGATTAATTTTAATTGTTAAAAGATTCAAAATTTGGCACTAAATGCTGTTTTTATTAAACCCGTTTAATGTTCCTGCCCCATGTCAGAAATTGAGAGCATATCAGTGATTATCTCTACTCAATGATAACTGCATATTGTGTATTTTTATGCTAATTCCTTGAACCGATTTCATCACAGAAAACAGAGTAACACTATTTGTACATATAGTTTTATTAATTCGTATTCAAGCTTCCAAAACGGAAGCTTCCAATACGAAATGTTATTACTACTTCTACTTTTAATTACCATAACATTGTCACTATTTTGTGTCACTCATTTTATTTCAAATATAAATGTGCCAACTTTTCGAAATGACAGTTACCAGCTGTTTCTTGAGACAAGTTAGAGTGAATAAATATGTAATAAAAAAAAGTTATATTGATTTTGAAAGACCTTCGAACTAAAAAGGGATGCAATATTTAAAACTCAATTTCTATATTAACCTGTCTTGAACCATTCTGATACACAAAAACATTAGCTCCCTTTGCAATACTTTTTTTAATATCTTAATTTATGCTATCTTATAGAAAAGGACATTTTGTTGATTTCTAGACTGAATAATTTGCCTTGTTTACCAGAAATATTGACAGATAAAAAAAATGTAAACACGGAAGTTCTAGCAATACACGAATTATGGAAGTGATATGTCATATCTGTAAATAATTTGAAATGTTAACAGATGTTGATGTAGTAATCTAATCTAATATCAATAAATGAACATGCAATTTACACTTGGTATATCATTTTATTATTCTAAAAGACCAATGGTATTCCACATTGATTGAATCTGACACTAGTTAACTGTTTTCGCAATGCAAGCTTGAGCTTGAGTCATCTAAGGCTAATATTATTTTTTTTATCATTTTTTATAAATATAATACATCTGACGAATGGACTCTACCATTTACACACCAATGTTACAAAAATACAGAAACAAAGTACAAATGAATGCAAGAACATACAGGACAGAGAAATACATACATAAATAATATAATATTAGTTACATAGTGTGCTAGTGACCTAATACGGTATATATGGGGTCAGTAAATTCCATATGCGGTGAGAGCGAAGCTCGAATCCCCATATGGAATTTACTGACCCCATATATACCGTATTACGTCACTAACACACTATGTAACGAATTTATCTTACCGACTATCTTAACGTGTAAAAGAGGGACGAAAGATACCAAAGGGACAGTCAAACTCATAAATCTAAAACAAACTGACAACGCCATGGCTAAAAATGAAAAAGACAAACAGAAAAACAATAGTACATATGACACAACATAGAAAACAAAAGAATAAACAACACGAACCCCACAAAAAACTAGGGGTGATCGCAGGTGCTCCGGAAGGGTAAGCAGATCCTGCTCCACATGTGGCACCCGTCGTGTTGCTTATGTGATTACAAATCCGGTAAATAGTCTAATTCTGTAGGTCACATTCATGAAAGAGAAGCGGATTGTAGTTACGACGTAAGGAACATATCCGATATCATTTGTGAAACGGTTATTCCATAACGGTCAACCAACTCGTGATGGCGTCCGTAAAATTTACGAAGGGATGATTTCAACTTCACCATTTGGAACTCTTGGTTTATTAGCTTCCTTGTGAGCAGTAACCCTCTATCAAGAAAATCATGATAGGAAATGCAAGCACGGGAATATCGTATCAATTGGGAGATATATACCCCGTATGCAGGTGCTGCTGGAATGTTGCTACTTAGAAATGGAAAGTTCACAATTGGAAAGCTGAAATCATCTCTTTTGTCGTAAAGTTTTGTTTTCAACCGACCCTCATTGTCAATTTCTAGATGTAAGTCAAGATATGAAGCCGACTTAACTGTATCTGTAGTATCCTTTATCTCAAATTCGATGGGATAGATGCGTTCCACATAGTCACCAAATTTTGAATTGTTTAGTGAAAGAACGTCATCTATATAGCAGAAAGTAGAGTTAAAGGATATTGCTAACTTCTTTTCTTTCTTCCTAAGAAGTTCCTGCATGAAGTCAGCCTCATAATAATAAAGAAACAAGTCGGCAAGTAGAGGGGCACAGTTTGTTCCCATTGGGATGCCGACAGTCTGTTGAAAAACACGTCCTCCGAACGTTACAAATATGTTGTCAATCAAGAAATCAAGCATCTTGATAATATCGGTTTCAGAGAATGTTTTGTTTGAATCAGAGTGATTCTTTACAAAGTATGATTTATCCCTCCCTAAGACAAGATACTTGTATCTACGTTGGCCATTTTTTTTTTTATGAAGCAAAGTAATACCAACTCTTTCAACTTGTCTTTTAGTTTGGAATGTGGAATACTTGTGTAAAGAGTAGAAACATGTAAAATTTAGACCACTGATCTATCAAAATGAGCAAGTCGTCAATACAACTAGCATTAACACGAGTAAGAAATTACTTCATTGATCCTACAAAAACAGATGTCAACAATGACAACTTGTTAGATTTAAATGTGTTTTATGAATTTATTTCAATCTTAATCATCAATTTCTTCGTCTGTTGAAACCTTTAAGATTTTTCTCAGTACTGTTTTGTTTATCTAAAGGGACGAAACACCACTACTAACCGTGTATGAAATAAGCCCCGCCTCCCTACTACCTTATATGGAATATAAAGGGACGTAACTCCACTAATAGCCGTGTATGAAATAAGCCCCGCCTCCCTACTAACCTAATATCAAATTAACACGGTTTCCACGAGGTCGCTTTTAACCAATCACATTCCTAGAAATGTATAGAAGGTAAGATAATAGTTCATACATGTAAACTACAGAATAACAACGAGCATTTAAAATTAATTTACGACAGAACACAAATACAGCCTATAATGGCTATATGCTTCCTAGGACTGACGATGCGGACTTAAATCTGAATCCATTGTTTTTATAGCTCTTTTCTATCCGAAAGTCACTCCGAAATGATTCATAAGGCTTTCTTTTCTCATTCTGACTGTTTTGTGTAGTTTTTGAATTGCAAAACAAAGCTGCATGAGCACCCCCGCATTTTAAGCACCTATGAAGATAACGACAAGCTGAACGGCCGCATCTACCTTTATTGTTGTACAAGAAACATTTACCTGCATTCATTTGAGATATTTGAGGTTCTTGTGTAGGAGTTACACCCTGGAAAATATACAGAAGCCATAACTCCATGTCTACACAACCCCAATTCATGATGGGTTTCTGGCACGTTTTAGTCTAAATTGTTGATCATAGGTTAACCAACCCATATCAGCACATCTGCCTGTCCCCAATTTTACATTATAAATATACTTCAGTAAACCCGGGGTACTACTAGGATGTGCTGCTGTATAAATGATAGTATAAATTAAAATAGCATCGAACCATGTATTAATGTCGGATATTTTATTTCCGGACTTTGGCTTTAAATTAAGATTTCCGTTATTATCCTAACTACTGCCCTTGATTGCTCGGAATGAGAAATAACCAATCAGTTTTCTCATTCTATATATTCCCCATTAATAATTTTGTCTCTCTCTTGCTGTGAAATGTGCACCCCAAGGTAATCATTGAAACTTTTAACAGGGGCAATATCATCATTATCATTTACAAGTATGCTGTTATTAGTGAGATTTATACCTGACAAATCTGTATCTGGGGTTGAGCAGAGTGTGGGTGTCCTCTGGATAGCCTCAATTGCTTTAGCTGTTTGGTCCTTTAATTCTGGCAAGATGCGTTGGGTGACAGTATCTGCCACCTGCTCCAACTCAGGACT
The DNA here is from genome assembly GCA_037788925.1 of Mytilus galloprovincialis. Lineage (NCBI taxonomy): Eukaryota > Metazoa > Mollusca > Bivalvia > Mytilida > Mytilidae > Mytilus > Mytilus galloprovincialis. The sequence continues at coordinate 2,869,361 of CM075332.1, forward strand.
CAGGCTTGCAGTCGGCTGCTGCTGGGGAACTCGCTGAGTAGTGGCATTCACACTTCCAGTCCTCCGGTAAATAACTGTTTCCCCATCTGAAAAATGGTGTGCGGACTTCCTGTTGGCCGCCGCATACGGGCTCCTGGTCTTCCGGGCCGTTCTTCCCATATTACTATCACACAATCTGATAAACTAATATGTGAAATGTGAACAACAAATCCATTTTTACTTATTTCATGCAAGTGTGTACGTTGGTTTAATTCAGAACTTATATATATATCGATCCTCGCTATAGAGATCAATGAGTTATGCGTTTACAAGGATTTTATACAAAACTACGCCTAACGTTAAATCCCACTGCAAAACTTACCATAAATTTATCTTTACTGAATCTTATAAAACACATTTTTCTTTTTTGATAATTACATGTTGTATTACGTAGAAATATTTATACGTTTTTCTTACATTACATAGAAATATATTAATACAAAACCCAGAATTTACTCTGACGAAAAATGTCTGCCTTTTCGTCTTAAATCTCTGAACGCCAATGCAGGCGATATATTGACGTCACAGACGATATTGGTCCGCTAGGCCACATGACCCTTTTTCGAGAAGCGTAGTTTGATTTTCAGAAAATTGCAAACCTACATTATAAAGAAACTGTATAAAGAAAGGTAACTCGAATAACTGAAACGGCAGCTTTACAGAGTTAAAGCAATCTATCCCATATTAGGATAGATTGAATTAAAATTAGTGTACGACAGAACACAAATACAGCACAATTGAATAATGAACTATGCGTCATACTAATTTGGATTAAGTTTGTAATGGTGTTGTTTGATGTATTTTGTAACCATTACACGAATATTAATATGGAATTGTGTTTGTAATGGACCGGTGTAATTATTTGTATTTCATAACCAATGCTTTCTTCTAAATCAAACTGTGAAAAAACAAATGAATCATTTGATTTTAACATAAATATTATATAAATGAACTAGGTGATTAATGTCTTTACTTTTACATACATACAGAAAAAGAAAAATAGAATCAAAACCACAAATGATAAAACATCAAACAACATCAAAGCAGAATAAGAAATGAAACATTTTAACAAAAAACATGAATGGTGATACTCGACGTGTCTATTATCAATGCGAATGTACACTCAGCAAAACAGTCATATTCAGTAATATTTCACGTTCGGTACTTAGAAGACCAGACGACGTAGATGGTAACACACAATATAAGACGTGAAAGAAATGTCGTTAGCTAGTTTAGACATGGGCACATCGTAAGGATCAACCGATTCGTGATGGTGTCCGTAAAATTGAATGAGTGTCTTTTCAATCCTAATAAATCTATTGAAGCACACTCCTTTATATGAAGTCCATATAGTGTGAACATGCAAGAGCATAACGTATTATCTGAAATATGTAAATACCATACGATAGGGAGAAGAGGGTATTTTACTGCTGAGAAATGGTAGCTTGATAATTGAAAAGTTGAAATCGTCCCGTTCGTCTTAGATTTTAGTGAAGTCATCCATCTGTGTCCATATTTAGTAAAATATATAGGTAAGAAGAAATCCTCCATATAAAGGTGCTTTTTCTTTTTGTCTTTTAGAAGGTTTTGAACGAATTCTGCTTCCTACGAGTACAAAAACAAATCAGCCAGTAGGTGTGCACAATTAGTACCAATTGGAATACCGACTGACTGTTGAAATATCAATCCTTCAAACTCAATAAATATATTGTCGATCAAAAAGTCCAGCATTTTAATAATGTAATCTTCAGTATATTTGCTGGTAGAATCAGTGTGGGTTTTCACAAAATAAGAATTATTATATACCAAAACAAGAAATTTATATCTACGATTCCAATTTTTATAGAAAAGGCTCTGTTAAATGAGATGGTGAAGTCGATCTTTTTATTGAGCATTGGGGAAAAGTAGTGTCAAGCGTATAAAAATCATAAGTTTTAATGTTGCTGCAAAATTTAGTAGTAGATCTTTAGAATTTTTAAGAATCAATATCTGATTGACACCACTGAAGGAATATATCTCATCACAATATTTTTTAAAGGCCATCTGTTACTGTAGATATAATAGTAGTCAACACCTTAGAAAGGTGTTTAGAAGAACATCTTGATGATCCGGCTATGTATGCTTCTTTAAAAGCAGTTTTGTGAAATTTTGGTATCCAGTATAATGATGGTAGATTTTCATCGTTTTCTATGATGTTAATACAAAACAGAAAGAGGGACAGATATGTGATTTTTTAAAATTTCATCCTTTGTAAACGATGTTCAAGAAGATGAATGATTACCAGTTCTGCTGTTTATTCCAATCTCTTTTTTAAGACATTCCAAGTAATGGTTTTTAAATATGAAGACAAAACTATTGGAGGCTTTATCTGCTGGAACAACGACATATTTGTTATGCAAAGAGAATAAACCATCAACAACCTCCGGGTTCTTGAAAGGGTTAGAAACCCTTGTGCTCATAGTACATTGTTGTTTCTGAATGTATTTCTAAATGAACAAAGATATGTTAATTTGAAAATGAGAAATGTCAACTTGCAGATGGAAATGAAAAATGATTAGTTTCAAATAACAAAATCTTAACAACAGAATGTTCATACTAGTATATCATCAGGGGGCAATCATACACTTTGATATGGAATACAAAGTGAGTTTCGCACATTTCTAACAGATTCATTAGCACATGCACTTGAAATATTTCAGATTATAAGCTACTTCGTGTCTAGAAAATGTTACTTCCTTCGTTATCTTAAAGACACATTGTTTACTGATTTGTGAAACATATGATTGATAAGGGTTTATATGTAAAATTAGGGATATCATAAGATACTTCAAGCTTAGCAAATATTTTTTCTGGTTTCATCTTCAAGATTATTTTACACGGATTTCAATAATATGATTTCTATGTACTTTGACTTGTAATAAAGTAAAGAATCAATCATGTTCGGTTTACAGAAGGTCACATCCGGTTCCGAAATATAGCGGACTTAACACCTATTCCCCAAAAATATCGTTTTCTGTATATAAAAAAAAAGAAGGCGTGGTATGATTGCCAATGAGCAAACGTTCAACAAGAGATCAAAATAACACAGAAATTAACAACTATAGGTCATCGTATGGCCTTCAATGAACTTTTGTTTCAAATAAGGGAGATTATTAGCTGCATCCGGTTAACAATGGGTCATGTCGGTGTCATTGTCTATGTGATTGTATGCTGATTCCAAAAATGTATAGCCTCTAATTAAGTTATCTTCCTATGAGTAAGAGTAAACATGGCTACATCCGGTTTGCATAAGGTCACTTCATGTTGGTAATTTTCAAGAACATATGTCACCTTTACCTTTGTAAAAGACTCCATGGCGTATTCATGTATCAGCACAACACTACAACCAATAAGCCTTAAATTTAACGATGTAAGGTCAGGGCTATAAATCCTGTAAGATATTATCCGATAGCTTTGGACAGAGTGTACAATTTCATTTTTTTTCAAAACCCCAAACATTTTGCATCAGTTCTTTTGTACCTAGCATTTATGTATGCCTATTGTGTATGTATGTGCCTGTCCCAAGTCAAAAGTCTGTAATTCAGTGATTGTCGTTTGTTTATGTGTTACATAAGATGTCTTTCAACATAAAAGTGAAAAACATTACTAGATCAATAGCAGACATAAATGTATGTCTCCACTAAGTTTAAGCTGAAGTATGCTATGCTGAAATTGACTGTAAGGAAACCAATTGAACGCCAACTGATAAATAGTGCTTGTTTCTTCCAGTAGTCAGCACTTCTGTGCTAACATGAATTATCATTGATATGGTCATAATTATAAATTAACCTTTAAAAAAACTGTATTTGGCAAAACTTTTAGGAATTTTCCTCCTCAATGCTCTTCAACTTCGTACATTATTTGGCTTTTTTTTTTAACTTTTTTGGATCGAGCGTCACTGATGAGTCTTTTGTAGACGAAACGCGCGTCTGGAGTAAATACAAAATTTAATACTGGTATCAATGATGAGTTTATTCTTAGAATTATTTTACCATACAATACTATAAATTTATTGTATGACTTATACATCAACCCCTATATCGTCTTGTCCAATTGATTCACCTATATATTAAATACAGAATGAGGGGGGGAAAATATTGAAACTTTTAAACATATAAAGATAAAAAAAAACACACACACACACACACAAAACCATACATAATTGACCTTGTGCATCGATAATTTGACTCTTACAATTTTGAAAAAAATAGTAAATATATGAGTATTTAACTTTGGGTGTACTGCCTAAAGCAAACTGCTGTAGCGTGGGTATCATGCAACTAATATGTCACCCTGTGCAGATAATATTGATGTTATCCATAGCAGACAATAAAGTATCAAACAAACAACTGACTGAAATACACTGTAAGGATAAAAGAACAATATACGATACAAAAAACTTGATTTTGGTCATGTATTTCTACTGCATCTGTATCTTGTAAATACAGAAATATTTCTCCTAATTAAGATTTTTAAAATAATATGAAAACTGGAGATGCGAGGTATACAACAAAGAGACTCAATTAAAAGAAAAAAATAACAAGCAATCAGATTACTTCATTAATCTTTCTCAATCCTTGTATATTAAAAGCATGCAATAATATCAACAAACAACAACATTAAAGTATTATCGCTTTATTTTGATACTGATATCTGTGTATTTTCTTCATTTCTTTTTTTGCTTAGGGTTTAACTGAAAAACAAATATATATGTATTAGAATTTAAATTAATTAACCAAAAAAATTCGATTTTTGTTTCCATTTAATAAGTTTTGAGTCATCGTACTGGTTTTCGAAGCAATCAGAACGCCTAAACAGTCATTACCTATAGTGTAATACAAGTTCCGAACTGAATTATCTAAATGATTTTATCAATGCAAATACATTTAAAAATGTATTTATTATATCTGGAATTTAACAGGTAAACACAATAGATTTACATACGATATTGGTTTTGTTCATAATTAAAAGCCGTACAATTATCTTTTGTCGCTTTCATCCACATTATTTTGTCTCCGATGGATATTTTTTCTCATTGAAAATCATGCCATTTCTAAAGTGTTATTTCTAATTCCTTATTTTTATTATATAAATCTACAAAATTTCATTATAATTGATATGCAAACTATTCATTTGATTTAGTTACCTAAATAAATCGAGTTTCTAAAGCCACCTCCACACATTCGATTTGGTTCACCAGCACAAGGCATGTTACAATCTGATTCTTGTTTCCTTGGATACTTTTTGTTTTCTAAGTTATTTCCACAAAGACAATATGTCCCATACTGAAATGCAAAACAAAAAGTAATGTCTACAAATGTATATGATTTGCACAAAATATTAAAGACTACATAGACGTATTTCAAGGATATGGAAATTCTACAAAGTGACGTCACAGTGGTAAATTAAATCCATATTTTATATAAACTATATTATTTGGTATCTGTTTTTATGTATCAGCTTTGCCTCAATCATGTTTGAGAAATAAATATCTACAATTGTATAACAAATAACGAGTTTAGGCCGAACACAAATGTCTTTTTTTAAAATACGTATCTGATTTATCGTGTTCATGAACTTTAAAAACTTGTTTTAAATCATATCTACCTGCAAGCCCGTGTATTTATATCCTTTACAATGTTCACGGCATTTAGCCAAGGTTATAGTATTCCCCAAGGACGATACTTTATATTTAAGATGCCGATTCCAGTCATCAAAGTAACATCCAATGTAACCTAAAATATACATTTTACAAAATTAATAAAATTAAAATAAAAAAACAAAAACAAATAAAGCTCATTTATAATGTTATTTTTTTTTTAAATCCCATTCCCGTGTTATATTTTTTATTTCTAATCGTCGTTAAATTAATCATGTTAATAGTTTCAGTTTTAATATGTTGTATATTTCAGACACCTTGTCCATAAAGAATTGTTAGCAGTAAAATCTATACAGATACATGTACATTACAAAATGTTTTGTTCTGATTGGTGTAATAAACTCAATAAATAATTGCCTACTAGTGTGCTTCGACCTTAATATTTGGTTTTCTTTTGTTTTTGTTTGTGTGCATCTTAGTGGGGTTGTGGAGAGGGGGTAGAGTAAAATGAGTGGTAACACTTCTAGTTTAGTAACATGTATGACAAATTTGTTGATACGGCTAGCCTGTAATTCAGCGGTTGACAATTATTGTCTTTAAAATTAAGAATAGAAGTACACAAAAGGGTTTGCATAATCCATATTTCCCCATAACGGACGAGTCTGAATCGGATTAACATCCACCTGTAGTATGAGAGTACTCAGACTTTTGTAAACACAAGTTACCCAAGTACAGGGAAAAAGGACGGATCTATTAGAAGTAACATAATTTAATCATTTACATAATCAACGTTTTTTGGCTTTATGATTAACATCGTTGAATGGTTTTAAAAAACTATTGCTTTGAACTTCAACTTTTCAGTATTATTATGATTATTTTAAAAATTAATCCCTTGACGGACATCAGTTACAAACGGTCAATAAATGTTTTGCAAATATGACATTTGGTTATAGAGATTATTTGCCAGCAATCAGGAAACATATTTTTATATTGAAGACCAGACTAATATATATTTTTTTCTAAACAACCTATGATACAAATTTCAATCAAAAAGTTCCAGATGCTATAGCTTGTTCTAAATAATCATGTAGTGTTTCTATAGGTTTTCATTCCGATAATGAAAACAAATACCTTGTATATCCCGCGGGAATATGTAAAACGCGGAAGTCGCAAAACACGGAAATGTTAATTTACATGTAATGTCTCTAGAACGGCGCAATATAAATTAGAAATTGAAACGGATTGTTGACATTGGATGTCAATTGCGCGTTTTAGATATTTCCGCGGGATATACAAGGTATTTGTTTTTTTTTTTTTTTCATTTTCGGAAGCTCTTTTGAATTTCCATGTCAATTTTGGAAAAAACGTTGTATAATGTGTCTTTGATTTCGGTTTTATCAGCTCTTCAACATTTGCATGTGGGTAAATTTTAATACAATATTCCATGACATACCATGAATACTGACCAGTTCAATATTTTGAACAAAAAGAACTTTTGACACACTTTTTTAAACCAGACAAAAAACTTGTTGTTCTGTATACTAATATTGCTTTATTTTATAAAAATTCGAGTACAACATATCCCTGGTTACCAAATTTACTGATTTGCCTACTACCATATGATTTTCATTATAAAGTCCAAATATGGCAAGGGTTGTTGATGCGGACAAACAATTTGTTATACAACACATTCTGAGATGTCAAAGCTACTGATTTTTGTGACGGTTAAGTATTATGAATACAATGGAAAATGTTGTTACTCTAAACTGACGCGAAAGAAATTTTGTATTCTTTGTGTGCCACTATTGTTGTACAAGGATTATCTTACAGCTTTTTCTGATTGCTTCTGTGATGTTCCTGATTATAGTTTTTCCCGAAACGAAATCCCGGTCCGCAACACAACCTAAAATATTTGATTTTTTTTTCTAAAATGTTTTTTTGTACTTAAGGGAGCAACCATTTAACTTCGAAAAAGGGGGGTATGTTTTTTTTGTCTGAGTCAGAAAATATTTATTATTTAGTTTTTCGACGCTATCAATCAAATCATTTTTTTTTTACCAAATTTAACACTATAAGGTATGGGGAAAAACTGGATTCAGAATAATTTTATGTAATCTGCTTGACCAAAATATTTTTTTCATCAAATTGAGGATCAGAATATTTGTTAGGAAAAAACCACAACCCAACCCCCTCCCCTTTTGAAGTTAAATGGTCGTTCCCTTCGTGTTAACTATTACAGACATGGGTTTTTTTCTGTCTTTAACAGTATTCGATACATTCTTAATGGTAGCATTGGGTCTCTGATATATTTGACAAATGACTCATCTTTAATGAACTCAAAATCTGTAGGATTATTTTCAAGTTTCTAGTGGCGTTTTATTAATATATGGCCTATTTGTGCAAGTGATCTTGAAATCTAAGTTCTTCTCTTATCAATGTCATCTGTCATGTTTACAACATTTAAAAACATTTCAATCGCCTTGCAGGTAGCATCCAAGACATCTTTTATTCTATGTTCAGTTCTTTGCCTTTGTAGTGAATCGACATGACGATTCCATGCCTCCGCAATGTAATACGACCATACTATTTTGTATGGATATTTGCTGCAGATGATTTGGGCCCTTTCAAATTGTTGAAGGGCTGTGATTTTGAGAAGAAAGTATTCGTTTGTTCTACTGCATTGGATAGATTGTTCTAAATTACTGATAGTTTGTTTGTTGTAGAAAACACATTTTTGAAGCACTTATCTTCGTTCTTTTCGCTTCTGTGGTGTTCTGCCTGCAGCAGCTTGTGTGCATCAGTTAATTTGCTGCTTGCAATGTTTTCAATATTAGCTGACATATCGTGCACCAATGCATACCCAAGCGTTGTTTACATCTTTCTGCGTCCAATAGTCTATGCAATCCCTTATAAATCTGTTCTAGATCGGACAATGCGTTTAAATTGTTTTTATTTTCCCTTAGAATATGTTCAAGATTTTCCTTTGCATAACATCGCAATCTTGGTAGTTTTGTTTTCAAAATAGCAATCATATTATCAAGAACATTATGTACACACTTATGCTCAACTTGCAGTCGTATTTTAAGTGCTTCTACTTCATCATAAATCATTAAATGAGATATAAAAGTTATCTCGCAAAATAGCGATGAAAAAGCTTTTGCAAAAAAATAAAAACAACCGCAATCGAAAATGCAAAACAAATTTTAGATTTCTAAATGTACAGTATGTCAAATGGATCATACTGATCACTTGTCATGTACTGTGTGGACCTATGCACTGGCAGATACTTTCATTTATAACACCATCTATAGTTTTCTGTATGTTTGTTTTGTTTTTGCACGTCTCAATGTAATTTTCGGGCTAAATCATGACAGAAATTTTAATGTTAGATCATGTTGATTTCTTTGCCAGATTTGTTTCGTTGGTAATATTCTATTGCTTTGTTCTTCACATTACAGTTGTGGCGTTCTTGATGTAGGTGGTATATAATCAAACCAAAATTATAGTATTGGATTTTAAAATATTTTCGTATCGAACATGACTGAGGAGACATTAAATGCCGAAATGTACATCTGGTGCAGTGATATGTTTACCGTTAATATTGTTATATGTAATATTGTAATGTGTTGTTATACATGAAATAAACTAGTAAATCAGTATATTTTGATTTTGCCATTTGATTAGGGACTTTCCGTTTTGAATTTTCCTCGGTATTTTTGTGATTTCACTTTTTTTGTATGCACTTCAAATCAATGATTGAACTGCCTAGTATGTACCTATTGGTTTACAAACTCCACATTTGCTACTGATGCCAGACAATACACGACAATTTTTTTTTAAATCAAAATACTATGTATTTGTTGCTTCGAGCACACTTTTGTACTACCGAGTACTGAGTAAAGTTTTATGACCGAGAGCCAATGAATGAATAAATTAATTTTTGTTTTCACCTTTTCATCTATAATTCATGTGAGCTTATCAATCATTTTATCATACATTCATGTGCACGATATATATCATTTCCATTATCTTTCTTATGAGTAGTTCTGACATTTGAGTAAATTTATTTATTTTACTTTTTAAATGAAATATGTAACCCCTTTTTGATGGTATTACATGTAGTTGCCGATATCATGCCAATCAAGTCAACTAAAAATATCAAATTTTATTTATATACTTAAACGAATATCAAAATCAGACATGGATCCAGTGGTTAACAGGTAGATTTGTTTTTTAAGATATGATAGTGGTTAGCAGGTAGATTTTTTTTAAAGATATGATGATCTTTTATCATACGTCTAAAAACATGTACATGGTCGTTTTATTTGTTAAACCATTTTACCTAATGAATCGCTTCCTGAGTTGCACATTTCCGTTTTATAGTATACATTATTGTCGAATATAATATTTTAATCAAATTGGCAATCGACCTTTCGTTTTTTTAAAGGTTTGAGCGTTCCGTATGATGGAATACAGTAAATCGGTACGAATGCACACAACTTATTAAAAAAGTGTTGATATTCGAAAAAAAAATCTAAAGGAGTTTGCATATATATTAGTGGAAGATATTAGCAAGCAGAATGGAGGGAATTGTGCAAATGATGATACAAGCATGAAAATTAGCACGAAGCATCATTATTATATACTTTTTAAAAAAAACCTGCTGGCCATATAAAAAATCATTTTTTCAAGATGGCTACCACCTTTCCTAAAATGGCTGGGTTTTTTTTTTCAGTTTAAAATATCTATTTTTCTGGAAAACATTTTCTTTTACCTTCTTTTAGAATAAAATATTATCATATTTGGTGGCTACCTTCTTTTCATGTGATATATATACTAGAAATAAATATTTTACATCTTCAGGTTTTGCGCATGCGCGAAAAATGTTACAAAATTCACACAAATAGTTATCAAAAGTACCAAGATTATAAAAAAACATTTGAACTATTCATTATATACTTAGCGCTTTTGGATTTTAAATTACGTTATGAATTTGTTTGGTACCATTTTTTAAGGTTATGATACATATGCATTTAACAATTTCGCACATGCGCAGACTATTTATAGACATAAAGAGATTTGCACGCACTATAAGGGCACAATGATGTAAATCGTTGTTCATCTTACAGATGAGGATTTGGATTTTGTAAACATATCTTTGTCATCATTTCATTCCTCTAAACATCTAGGCTCTTCTGTTCAAGTTCGTGCTACTTTTATGATGCCACTGTTTGAAAACACGTCCTTTCAGGTGCAATATTCAAGCATTCATTGAATAAGGTGAAAAAGTTGGTTAACTTTCTAAATCCCAGGCAACCATAATTGTAGCTGCAGATAAGTTTATCGTCATGTTTGGTGGATTATACATTACAATGACTTGTTTTAAAAGTCTGATTAAATATTGCGTGATAGTGGATGGACTAGTGCCCTCACTGAAGCCGATATTGCAACACCTAAAATGGCAAATTCTTTTCATATATGTTCAAATGTAAGAAGAACTAAACACGCACATCGATGACAGCATGTATTTTGATTTAATTGATAATGCCAACTTATAAACGCGTAAACGCAGAACACATAACCAATGAATCTGTGACGTTTAAGTATTTGATCAACTGGTGTAAGGAAAGAGAGTCATCTCGACCATAGTTTAATTTCTGGCGTTCAATTATGAATTAAGAACTTCTTGTGCTTTCGGTAGTACGCCCATTTCACAAGTCAGATTTCGTACTTTACAAACAGTCCATACTAAGCAGGATACGTATTTTGTTTGACTTGATCATGTTAATTATGCTCGATGGTTACCGATCGCAATCCATTTCCGAGGTATGGCATCCCTTCACGAACATCACCCACAGGTGGCAATGGAATTTGCAAGTGGTAATTTTACTTTGCATAAGACCAGACAGTTGTTTTCTTATATCACAACTGATCAGGCACAAAAACAGAATAATACAATTGTGAAGGGCGATGTTGGTGCCATACGTTTAACGGAATATCCCTTTAGGACGATGGATGGTAGCTGGACCAGAAGTCAGTAGACTGGTAGATGAATTTTAAAGATCTAGTAGTTTGAGTCATTCTATAACAGATAAACGACATCATGAAGACTCTACGATACACAAACGTATTTCTTCAAAAAACTTCAAAGGCTTTCCAAAGTGATGAACTAGTTTGGAAATTCATTTCTAGAAGAGTCGTCAGATTTGTACACAATTGGCTCATTTATGGAAGTTTTGGATTCGGAGACAGGTAGGTTATGTTTATAAACTCCAAGATATTGGGTCCAAACAATACGGATATCTTTTGAAGCAAATGCAAAACGAAAGAGAACAATTCCTTATAAAAAGCGTAAAATGAAACTGGAAACGTCTTTGTCAAAAACAAAGCTGGAGAACCTGAAAAGTAATTGCGATCTCTTTATTTTAATTTAATTTCTTGTCAAAGTAGACAGTTTGACTTTGAGGATTTCTTTAGCCATGAACACCAAAATGCTCCCCCGTCTTTGTCTCAGAATGTCACTTTAAACAGTGGTATAAAATCGCAGCAAGGAGGTATACTTGAACTATTTTGCAATTTCCCATCAACTGATCCAAATTCTGACGCATTTGTCGTTGTTGGAGCAGCAATGGTTTATTCGAGGCCACTATGTGGGACAAAACTATCTGATGATTATGCAAATGATGTCATACTGCCTTATAGCCCAAAATCTTGCAACGATAAGTATCCAAGAGTAGACATTGTATTTGATGTTTATTCAATGGATGATTTAAAGGCTTGGACGAGAAAAAAGTCAAAGTATTGGTGCTAAACGGAAAGTTGGTGGTACTGGTAACACACCAAGGGTTTGGAGTAGTTTTCTCTGTGAAGATGACAACAAAACGGATTTCAGGTTTCTTGTCGACATAATTCTTTAGTGATGTATAAAAAAAAATATGTTACTCAAGGTGAAAATATTCTTTGCAATTTCAATACGGATAATTCCCAGCTATCCCCTTACCATGAAGAAACAGATACACGAATGATTATCCATGATAAGCATGGTGCTAAAAATGATTGTTAAAAGTAGAACTAACACAGATGTAGTAGCATTATAAATTGCAGCACTCGCAAGATACATGTAAGGTGCGGACAAATTGTGAATAGGTTTTTGAAAGAATATAGGCTTTCTATGGCTTCCTCTACATGTCATAGCAAATTCGTTTGGTCCTCGTGTAGCTGCTCTTCTTTTCTGCCATGAATTTAATGGGTGTGACACTGTGTCGGAATTTCATGGTTAAGTGAAGAGGTCAACTTGGCACACATAGAAGTATTCCTTGATGTAACGGACTTTTTTTACCCCGATTTTGTATTAAAACACATCACAGACATTGGCAACATAGAAGTATTTGTTTGCATCATGTATTGCAAACTCAAAATTTGCTGTTAAGGAGGCATGATTTGAATCGTTTGCAAGGAAGCAGCGGCTTTATGGTGCAATTCTGCCTACCAGAGGTTCTCATCCGGATCACATCAAAAGAGAAGCATATCAAGTGAACATGCTTTGACTCATCCGGATGTATGCATTCAACAGGTTCTTGTACCAAGTCATGAACACTCGAGTTGAATGAAAGAAAATAAAAAAATGACAGTTGGAAACCAAAATGAATTTCTTTGGCTGCCGTTGCATCCTCGTGTCAGGATTTTTTTTAAATGCAAATGCAAGAAATGAAGCTGTGTGGGTAACTGTAAATGCTACCGTTCTGGTCTTCCATGTACAGGTGTATGTATTTGTCACTGTCAGACAATTATAAGATAGTCAGCCTGTATTTATGCATTTGAACCGGACAAAGACCGTGATATATTTTGTTAAGTTGATATAAATTATAAAATTGACATTTACCACGTTGTTGCCGCCATTTTGGAACCGGAAGTCACTTTTTTCTTTATGTATGTATTGTTTTATCACATTTTACGAACTTTAATAGAAGTTTTATCAAAACTTACATTGGATTATACATATAAAACAGCTTTAAAAGGATTTACGAAATGTAGCCAATTGGATATGACGCCATTTCCAAATGGGCGGTGGCCATTTTGAAAAAATGAAAAAATTTGATTGCCAGCAGCGGATTTTTTTTAATTATCATTTAGTCATCCTATATACCAAATGTCATGCTTGTATCACGATTTGCACAATTATGTCCATAATATCTCCCACTATATCAATTGCCTGTTTCCTGCCCTTATCCAGCATACACAAATTTCTATGGACATTCTAATTTTCCGAAATCAATCGCTGATCACATACTTTTCATAAGCTGACTATTTGAAGGTTTAATTTGTTATCGTACTTACCTGTATAATTCTAAGAGTTATCAGTTATCATCAAAAAAAATTAGAGTTAAGCAATTAAACCAGAAAAAAGACAAGATAGTTCAGCAATTCATATGTTGATTATGCAGTAATAATGTATTAATTTGATGACAGAAAAATAGACTTCATTCCAAATCAATAACTACAAAACATCTTCGTAAAGTGTTACTGCATCTGTAAAATTTGAGATGATGACACTAATCCTGTTTTATCAACAAATAAAATCACAAAAATACCGAACCCCGAGGAAAATTCAATCGGAAAGTCCCTAATCAAACGGCAAAATCAAATGACAAAACACATCAAACGAATGGACAACAACTGTCATATTCCTGACTTTGTTCAGGCATTTTCAAATGTAGAAAATGGTAGATTGAACCTGGTTTTATAGCTCTGAACCTCTCACTTGTACGACAGTCGCATCAAATTTCATTATATTGACAACGATGCGTGAACAAAATGTCACAAATAGGGGTACAACAACTACACGAACCCCACCAAAAACTTGGAGTGATTTCAGGTGCTGCTCCACATGTGGCACCCGTTGTGTTGCTCATGTTATTGCAAAGCCGGTAAATAGTCTAATTCGGTAGGTCACATTCGTGAAAAGTGAACGGGAATTGCTCTTTTTATAACAAGAGAAAAGATAAATCATTTATACGCAATGACAGGGTCGATAGAGACACTTGCTTTGATGTCTATAGAAAGTGTTCATATCAGCAGGTGATATTATAAGTTAGGAAAGGGTGGATATAGATTCTTTGGTTCCTTTAGGAAGGAGTCATATCAGCAGGTGATGTTATATGTAAAATAAATGGTCGATAGAGACACTTTCTATGATGCCTACAGGGAGGGGTTAATCAGCAGATGATGTTATGAGTAGAAAAAAGGTCGATAGAGACACTTTTTATGCTGCCTATAGGGAGGGGTCATATGAGCAGGTGAAGTTATAAGTAAGGAAGGGGTCGATAGAGACACTTTCTTTTGTGCCTTTAGGAAGGGATCATATCAGCAGGTGATGTTATAGTTGAAGACACGGTCGTTAAACACTTGCTATGGTGACTTTAGGGAGGGGTCATATCAGTAGGTGATGTTACAAGTAAAGAAAGGTTTATAGAGACACTTTTTGGTGCTTATATTATAGGGAGGGCTCATATCAATAGGTGATGTTATAAATAAAGAAACAGTAGATAGTCACACTTTCTTTGATGCATATAGGGAGGGGTCATATCAGCAGATAATGTTACAAGTGAAAAAAGGGTCGATAGAGACACTTTCTATGGTGCCTATAGGAAGGTGTCATATCAGTATGTAGTTTTTTTTTTGTAAAGAAAGGGTCGATAGAGACACTTTCTATGGTGCCTATAGGGAGGGGTCATAAACAGCAGTTGAATGTTCACTTATTTTTTTTCACTTTGCAAGATTAAAAAAATATTGTTTCCCCAATTAATTTATGTATACTTATGGTGAACTATAAAAAAGACAAAACTGTACTGTCAACAGTGTATTCCAAATTTTACAAACCATTTAAATTCTTGCCATCTCACATAATTAATTTCTAGCTATTATTCATCTTAATTTAATTAATAAAGTAACATGGCATAAATTTTTCAATTTATAATCGGTTAATGTACAAAGGGAAGCAACTTTAGTTGTTCTACATAGGGGCAAAATTGGCAGGTTAATGAGGCAAAATCAGCAGGTGCCGTATCAGCAGATGAGTGATCCAGACCCGTCTCTATTTACTTATCACGTCTATGTAAATCAGATGCCAACGTCTCATATTGCAGGGCTGACGCGGACGCAGACACGCGAAGTTTACATTTAATACTACGTGACATTGCCACAACAATAATTAGTCAAAATTTAAAATAATACAACAAGTACATTAATACATGTAGGACGTGAAAAAAATTTAGATGTCAATTTATATTAAAGTGAAAAATAGCAATCAATAGAACATTGTGAAGTGCATTGCATTAATGTAATAATTATATAATCGAATAATAGAGGAAATAAATATATTATACATACATGACTTCCTGATAGATTACGTGTTTTATTATCCGGTTATAAATTTAGTTTACATAACTGTATACTATATGTTTTCTGAAAACCAGTATTTAAGTCATTAAACCGATATTGTGCACAGTCTTTTTAAATGCTCTGTTTAGTCTGTTAACATGTTTTAATCAACCTATCTTTACAGTATTGTTCAAGCTCGTTCCTTTATGTGAAATCATTATTTTATAATTTAATGAATTAAGTCAGATATTATATAATTTGTAGGTCATCAATTTTACACAAATACATATGCATATCATATGTGTACATTACAATGCATTGATTCATGCATTTGTAGATGCCAATTTAGTTGCACGTTTATTTCTTTGCTAAATATATTATTATGCTCATAGTTGGAGATTGCTAAAATAGTGAGGTAAATAAAAAAAAGAAGAAAAATGGTAAAAAAAAAAAGAGAAAAAAAACCCTGACATTAATGGACTGTAGATGGTGGAGCTAGAATGTGTATTATTTCAACTGTACAACTGTACACATAATTTTTGGGAAAATCAACTGTTTTATGTTTTCTATATATACAACAAAATAATCGAAAAAACAAAAGGGGAAAAAAACAAAGGGACAATAGAATATCATACCCCCCTCCCCCATTCCCCATATTTAACATTGTTGAATAACTTTCCTCATTAAAATTATAGATGAACAGAAAAATATCTAATAGAATAGTGCATTATATATTAAAGTATGTACACACCATCGTGCATTATATGTTAGTATCAGATGTAGTTTCTGCTATCTGAGGTGCGTTAGCCCCAAATAAATGAGACGATAACATTTGATTTACATAGAAGTGATCAATATTTTATCTTTTCATTTGTTCTAGAAATTAGTTTTACAAAGCAGGAAAATTGTCATTATCTAAAATTTAGTAACGTTTTTGAAGATGTTTTGTAGTTATGGATTTTGAATGCAATCTTAATTGTATCTGTTTTACTCTCATCAAATTAATACCATTATCCCTGCTTTTGTTTGCCAATATGAATTCCTTTACTATCTTGTATTTTTCTGGTTTGATTTCCAAAATCTGAGCTTTTTGCTTATACATGGAATAAATTTCTGAAAGATACAGCAATACCCTTTGGTCGCTTTCTAAATTATTATGAATCAAATAGAATAATGACATGGCGTACATTAGGGACACCAAATCGCCTAACGCCTTTTGGATACACAAAGTGCTCGGATGAAGATCATATCGTGTTTACTCCTTAAACTTTACTCTGAGCACAGATTCGAGCACTGATAAAACCTGTGCAATTGGAAATGTTTTAAGGGATGCTGGAATGTAGAAGAATAAAACGTATATATATTTTGTGTTTTCCAAAATTTAAAATTTGAGTGTATTTGTTTTTTGTTATCTTCGCCCTGCCAGAATTTCTCTATTTAAAGCAGTTTTAAAAATAACTAGGCAAAACGTTCATGTTACACCTATGTTGTATTTTCAGTCATGTCGGATGAAACTATAAGATTTCAAATATCTGTCAAAAAGTCCAAAACAAAAAAGCAAGCATCCTTAAACTGTGAATCTAAAAGCATGCCGTACTACAACATACATCGGAATATAGATATATATAAATAACAACGTAATTATTGTTATAAACTGTACAGGAAACATGAACATGAACACGAGTTGTGTGTGTAGATATAGAAATATACAGATGTACACCTAGGATTTTAACTTTTCCTGATATGGATTTATATAGATTATAGATTATGTTTGTCATGTGCTTAATTTGTTTACAAATATTAAAGTCATTTTACCAGCTGATTAGTTTGATGATCATATGTACAGTTTTCGGAAAATTGATTATTTTGTTTCAAAGACTTGCATTTACCATATCGCGGTGTTTTTATTAGATGAAACCAAAGAGTAAATAAATATATATACATATTCTATATATGTGATCTGGAATCAATTTCACAAAACATCGTAAGTTTAAGTCTTAAGTGTTATACTTAAGACTTTCCTAAGTGCAATCCTAAGACAATTTCACAAAGCATATCGTAAGTTTTAATCCTACACTTAGGACCACTCTTACGATTAAATCTTAAGTCTTATCTTACGACCACTCTTAAGATATAAATACCTTTAATAGCAACGTACTTTCGTTTCATCGAAGCATGCGTAGCGGTATCTCCCTGGTGTATGTAGACTTAAATTATTATTTATTTTGGCATTTTTCAGCCAGGTATGCCTGCATGGATTCTAAAATCTTAATCTGGATACATGTTTGTAGTGGCAAGTCTTTATGTCTGAATACTAAGCATTTACTGTGTAGTAACATTTCTTATTTCCTTATGTCTGCATAACCAACCCCCATCAAAAATAAGGAGATGTGTATGATTGTGAAAGAGACATATCTCTATCAAAGGCCGAATTACATGGATGTAAGGAATGACTTATGTATAGCCTTCAACTTCGTTTGAATTTGAAAGAAAGCTCTCAATTCTTAACTGCAACACTCAGGAGTTTATACCTGTATTTCAACCTTTTATTTGCAATAAACTCTGGTGAAAAAAATGGAATTCATAGGTTTGCTTGTCGGCATACCGACCTATAGTCATATACACATTTGAACGTGAAAGTTTGCATATTTGTTTGACATTTTCAGTTCACGGTATTCCTGCATACGTTATTATATACTGGTGTACGGTAAACGCTTATTTGTTTTTGATTGGATATATACAAGACTTGATTGTCTGTATACCCACCTATGTTCTACTGAATTATAGTTTTACATACATTTTAGTATTGTCAAACCAAGCTGGTGTTCAATGAGCTAGTGTAATTGTGTAGGGTTTGCCTCCAGTCTAAAATTTCTGCATATTTGGTGGAACGTATTGGATATTTAGCAAGCTGAACGGTTTTCATTCTAACCACCCGTATGTTGTACTCATGTTTTAAATTGTAAAACTATTATTTTTCATCATGCTCTAAGTTAGTAACTTAAACTGATGGATAGAAAATGGAACTGTCTTAAAATATGATATAGATGGCAATCTGCATACTAAATAGATAGCGATACAGCAAAGTTTTTAAGTCATTGTGTTTGCATCTTTGCCTGTCAACATGGTGTATGACAAAGTTCTTGTTTGGTATTTTTTTAAATGCTTTTAGGGGGATGTCTGTACAATTTGCTGTAAAAAGATGTATGCAAAACATGTATGTATTTTAATTATCGGTAATTTAAACAATTTGCAATGATCTGTCTTGACTGCATATCATAAGTCGATATAACTGGACTGGCTCAGATATGAAAATTACAGTGAATTTATAGTATTATACTATGGTAAAAATTGTCACGTATACTGGCATATACATGTACACTGGTGTTATGAAAATTAATCCTTCAATCAGGAAAGCCAAAGAATTGATGCTTTTTCTAGGTGTTGTCCTTTTCTAGTGAAGCCATTTTTACTTTATTAGCAGGAACAGTAAAAGGTCAGGTGCTGTTCATTGGTGTCGTAGTTTTCTAGGAAGGCATTGGTTTAACCTATCCAGTCACTAATAAGTGTTACAATTCAATTCATAAGCAACACATACATAGTTACATGAAAGGTATAGCCACTGTTTGAAAAATGCTAAAACGAGAAATGGAAACTATATCATGTACATATGTAAATAGTATACACTTCATAACTTTAACATTATAACAATTACGGATTTTAGAATTTATTGAACTAAGGGTCCTTAGTAGTTGAATTGAAGTCATTCCCTTGAAAGTTTTTCTTTGTCACCGTGCATCTGATTGAAGATTAATGAAATATGACATTAATTTAAATAACATTCAGTTTTCCAATTTGAACACTCTGGAAATGTGCTGTTAAGATCCTTTCGCAATAAATGTATGTTTCATTTGTTTGAATTACTTCTCAATTTTTGTTTTTATTGCTCACTAAATTTCAAAAGTTTTCTGTCTGTCTTTCGATTTTGTTAATTATTCATATATTACCCTGTTACAGTACGTGACAGCTTCTGACATATATATACACAGTGTTCTCCCCAGATATTTCATTTAGCATCCTGGTCAAAAGGGGAAATTGAAATACCATCTTGTTTCCAAAAATGATAGCATCACATTCATAACATAATCTATATGAAAACCACTTCAGATAGCATCACATTTAAGATTATAGCATCACATTACCATGATGATAAAAGTGGGTCTCATTGGGGTCTAAGCGTGACACGGGATTGCCGATTTTTTGTAAGCGTGACACGTGAAAGTCAAATTATTGTGTCGTGAAAACGGGAAATGAGGTCTTGCGGGACCCGGGAAATGACAAAAAAATGAGAATTGCTTACGTATATAGTGTAAGCGGGATACGGGAATCTGACAAAACAGTAAGCGGGATCCGGGATCGGAACTCCCCAATGAGACCCCCATAAAAGGCCCTGGGGAGAACACTGATACATGAACAGCAAAAAATCTCACGTGACAAATACTTATGGCCACACTCTGTACATGTTTAACCCTGATATATTCCAAATAATTATGACATCTGGCAAGGCTATTTTATTTTTTTTTTCTTCCTACGACGGCGTCCCAGAAAAAAAAATAAATTAGCCTTGCCAGACGTCATAATTATTTGGACTAACCCTGATACTACTATTACTAGACCTTGTGCAATTTTTGTATACCAAACAGAATAGGGGAGGGGGTGTTGATGGTAAACAAATTGTTATTGATTAAGGCGAATCCTTCAATAAGATGTATGCTTAAAAAACCTTTGAATAGACTTATTAAGAAGGGATATAATTACGATACTGTTGTCAAGTCATTAAAGATTGCATATTTTGGCGTTAATTCTTGTGTACAATTTGGAAATTAGTATGGCGTTCATTATCACTGAACTAGTATATATTTGTTTAGGGGCCAGCTGAAGGACGCCTCCGGGTGCGGGAATTTCTCGCTACATTGAAGACCTGTTGGTGACCTTCTGCTGTTGTTTTTTATTTGGTCGGGTTGTTGTCTCTTTGACACATTCCCCATTTCCATTCTCAATTTTATTGCCTCATCGTTTCACACGAAATCCCCATATTATCGATAATTTCCGTATATATATCCTGTTTTATTCCAGATCCGAAGGCATCTAAATATAAAACCGGATGTGGGTACGCGTAGCCTACAAATGCCAATTTGACTATTCGTACCCCATGCGGGTACGCGCAGACACTGCCTTTTTATTTTGTCTTGGAGCAAAGAGATGGAAGTATTGAAGTAAAAGGAGAAAATTTTAGGGTTAAAGGGAAGGGAAATATAGTTGGGACTAGGGAGTAGAAACTGTCCGAAAGAAGTTACGGGTACCCCACATACATATGACACTACCTTGGCTACGAAATTAGATATTACAAATGATGATTAAAAAAGACTATTTCATTGACACTAATGGTAGCATAAAAATGACAGTTATGGCGCTTCATAGTAGCCGTTTGCACACGGATATTTTTCAAAACTGGCCAGAAATGTTTACGACTTGTCAGTAAAGGGTAAAATAAACACATAAATAAGATACCAGCTATAACGATTAAATATGGAACAGAAATTGAGCCCGTGCAAGGTTGTAGCCGCAGTGATTTTCAACTGTAGCGAGTATTTTGAGACAACCCCCAAGTTTGTATTTTTCGTGATACTGATAACATTTGGCTGACCAATATATCAAAATCTATGTTTTCTTGTGTAATAACTCTACCTTCATCGTTGTATATTCGCCACAATGTCTCTTATGCATGTACATGGTCGTATTCATCAATGTAGTATGCTGCTCGGCAATGGCGACCTTGAAATTCCTCTGGTCCGATAATGGCGCCAAATTAGAGGGAACCTACTCGCGCCAGACAAAATTACCGTATTTCACAAAAATAATCAAAATGTCGCTTTTTGATAACAAACAGTAATACGATAACCACATTTATATTCAGCCATCGTTTATTGATATAATTACAAACATTATTTTATTAAAGCCAGCAATAAAGAATTCACAATTTAAAAGTAATTAATGGACTGCATTGAAATCAGACCTTAAGTTATGGGGTAGAGGGGTTAAACAAAAGCTCGTAACTTTTTTAAAAGCCTGGTGACCCCCATTTTATTTTACCTTAAAATGCTCGAAAAGTTCATAGCTTTGACATATCTGTTTTTAAAAAAAATCTACCGGTGAAATTTTACGAAAAATCGATTAAACCAATATTTTTTGCCTTAAACAGAAATTAGAAAATGCAAAATTTAGACATAAATCTGAAAATAAAAGGATTTTTAAGTCAAAAACACCCAATGGAAAGGTTTACATTTCAAATTCTAATGTTTTTTCACATAAATATCATACTGACTTGGTTTTTAAAAGTCTTTGAATTTGATGTAACCGTTATTGTTGAAAGGGTGGACATGTTTGGAAATAGTGTCAAAATCGCACATTTCGCTTCAATCTGAGGGGAAAACGAGCCTGGTGACCCCCTTTTTTCTGTGCATTTTTGGATTCAGCATAAACAAATCTACACAATATGTGAAAATAAAAAAAAATCTACCGGGGGTCACTATTGGGGTGAGCCACCTTAAATGGCCGATCTCTAATAGTCTAAGACGTTATATTGTACATTATCGCTATTTTGTGCATTTTTCCTTTGATCTTTGTTTGTGATAATTTTTCATATCATGCAACTCGCTTGAGATGGAAATAATCGCTAGAAACTAAGGAGGCACGTGGCGTTGCTAATGAAATTGACGTCGTTATAGGTACAATAGTGATAAACAGGTTATCATTGGTCATCACAACTCGATTGCCTCTCTCGCTTGAGCCGTACCGGCTGAAGCGAGAAAATCCATCTTTTTGAGACGATCAACGATAATCTATAAATGTTGCATGATCTTTTATTAACATCCGGTTGATAATTGACGTTTAAAAGCCAAAATGAATTTATTAGTGCACATGTAAATATGTGTCTGAGTGTTTTCAAATAAAGTATATTAAAAAATTGAATTGAACGGGCCTTTTGGATTTCACCAGTGTATTTTTTGGGATCGGGGTGTGGGGTGTGTGTGTGAAATGCTGTGGTATCTGATTCATGACATACGGTTAAAATTGCCCAATTAGATACTTGCACATGTTCGAGGCTTCGATTATTTGTTTTCTTAATAATGTTATTCAGCATGCTGTTCGTTATTTTAAAGCATTGACACGTTGAAATTGAACGTTGGAGTTGAAAGTGTTTGCATATGATAGAAGACTTACTTAAATTGTTCAGCATACAAAAGCAATAGGAGTCATGCCGTCCTACCTCGACACACTATTCTGACCCAGAGCCGACTAATCTTTGTCATAGAAAACGTCAATACTTAGACAAACCCAAATGAAGTAAGAAGGACAATAGATCATGCTACAATATATAGTGTCAACTATTGTGTTTCTCAAATAAATTCGGTGATAAGTCTTTACTACTGATATAGCCATTGGGGAACAACTTTCAATAACAAATTGATATTCTTCAATTTTCAAATATAAAACGACATGACGAGAATCCCATCACTTTAATTCTGTCCGTATTTCTCTGACATTTATATTTTTCCATCTTAAAAACACAAGACGACCAAAGACTCCACCGCCATAGTCAACATATTTGAAGAGTAAAAATAATGTATTATTCGTTAATATATTGTATTGTAAATACAGCTGATTTAGCATTTATTTCTCACTTGGCATAAATTTCAATAAAAGATATAACAATGATGATTACCGATGTTTTGTTTCAATTGAGTTATCCGAGTAAAACATTTAAACAAAATACGGCAAAAGCATAAACTATCTTTTTCTGACGATGTTTGTTAAACATGTTAATACTCCAAATTCCATTGTCTTAGACACATTGCAATCGTTTCAGACTGAATAAAGGACAGTGTACTAGTTTTATACGTATCTTGACTTTATCTAGTAAAAAAAATAAATGTAGCTATATCGTGAATTATCAAGGAACATATTCCAATACAAACTAACATAATAATGAACAGCAATATCATTCTGAAATATTTGTTATGTTCTAGTATAATAGTAATATGTCTTTCGTCTGTATGCACCCTTCGCCATTTCACTTTTAAACGAATATTAACACTTAGTATTATTCATCAATAAATGTAATTCGCATTCATTTCATAAAATAATCAAACAGTTCGAAGCAATCATTTTTTGCACCTATCAAAATGTTTCTCTTTAACTACTTTTTCTATTGCCATGCCATTTGGTATACATTCTTGACCTCTCACAAGCATTTATAACATACAAAGGTTTAATTTTCGATTGCTATACAACTAACAATTCTTTTTATTTCTGATGACACAAAAATACCAATATCTCACCGACAGTGCAATTTGAAATAAACAGTTTAGAAAAATCTTTACTGAAAGCCAGACCATAAGGTCCTTTAAGTCCATCTTTTGATGTCAATATAGTTTTTACAGATTTATCTTCAAACGAAAACCACTTAAGACTTGATGATTGTGAATCAAGAATATAAACATTCCCTATTTTGTCGCTTTTAAAATCAATCATGTCTCCAATACCTTCAGCACATATAATGGCAATTATTCCATCTAGTGTAACGCTTTTTAATATACATTTTCCTGTATCAGCATGAACAAAGTAAAGTTGATGTGTATGACCAACTGAAATGGAGTAAACTTGACCTTTTCCAACCTCGAGTGTCTTCGTTAGGTCACCGGTTTTGCTGATAATATATATTTTGCCTAACCCACCGACAGCAATTTGTTCGTCAATAATAGCAATACCATATACATAGACGTGAGAGTCACACGATGGTAGTTTAATCAGTCGACCCTTCTTCATTAAAAGCATATCTAATGCCTGAACGGAATGTATGTGTGGTAGTGTGACCCATGCTGTATTATTTTCTTCCTCCATAGCTATCCCCCACTGAGGTCTGTCCATTTGAATTGTTGCCAACTGTTGACCTTTGTCTGACATAACATAAAAGGTGGAGCTTTGCCAATTACACACGAACAATCTATTGTCTTTTGTCACACCTATACCTACAAGGTTTGAATTAGGTACACTAAATCTAACATCTCGCACAAATGTAGGTGGAAGTTTTTTTCTGTTGTTGCAATAGTTGCGCCTGCTGAATCTTACAGGGTTGGTATTTTATATCAAAGGAAGCCTCTTTGATTTCAACTGTACCAAACGATTTTATAAGAGATATCAAATCAGACTCTTTCAACGAAAGAGTAATATCTTTCTGGGACGACAGAAGTTTTTGAAAATCAATTGCATGACAATTAAGTTCTTCTTTGATATTATTTATCAACATAAATATTTGAATCTCAGATCCATGTTTCGATATAAATTCAAACTGTTCAACAATATTTTGTATCTTTCTTCTTCGGTCGCATATCTTTTCAAGGTTTTCGTTTGCTTCATTTGAGAGGTCTGCATGCATTTTGTTTGCTTCCGAAATTAAATCTGCTTCAATTTTCTGAATGTGTTTTTCCAATAGTTCTTTGAAATCTCTAACGTTTTTCAGAACAGCCAGCCTACTATCTTTAAAACTGACCATGGACTGTCTCTTTCTGTTTTCCAACTCATTTACTGCGGAATTTAATGTAGTTACCTCTCTGACAATTTCTTCATACCTAGCTGAACTTTTAACCCCTTTTGCTGATAATTCAATTGGAACTACCTTTTCACATGAGCGATGAGCACTAGCCAAACATGACCGACAGCACAATGTACAATGGTCGGAACAAAAATATTCTAAAACCATATCCGGGTGAACTTTGCAGGATGTACTGACAATAAATGGTTTGACCTTAATGATATTAATATCTATCATATGGTGTGTATCAAAATTTTTAATATTTCCGTGATAATCTTCACAGTCTGAACAAAGCGCATCCTCGTGTGTACAGTACTTTACAGCTTTGGTGGAAATGCTTCGTCTAGAACAGATTGCACAAAAAGTGTCTGAGGATTTTGACGCCATCTCCTGGAAAAGACAATACATGTAAAATTCTAAAATAGCTACAAATTAAAAAGCGCATTATTTATCCTTCACAAATCCGGGATAACTGACATAAAATAAATGTGCGATTAAATAAATGTTAGTGAACGCAAAACCAACAGTGCGTTAATATTTCATTTGGTTTCATAACTTACTTTTAATTGAAAATTTGCCCATAGTTTTTAGAATTGAGAATGGAGACAGGGGTGTGAAAAGAGACACCAACCCGACCAAAGAGCTGGAAAAGCCCACAGTCACCAATTGGTTTTCAATGCAACGAAACAATCTCGCATCCGGAAGCCATCAACCACTGCCCACTAAACTTTGATGGATACTAGTTCAGATAAATAGACGCCAAACTTAATCCGAAACATTGAAATGAACCAAATCAAAAGACACACAAGACTAACAAAGGCTTGAGGTTCCTGACTTGGACAGACCCATAAATGCAGCAGGGTTGAATCTGTTTATAAAATATAACACACAGCATTACGCACAATGAAAAAGTCCAAATCCGATGTCAGACAAGGTAACAGTAGAAACTAAGCAAATGACGATGATCAACATAAATTAACAAATGACTGCTAGCAGTTCTAACATGCCACCACCAGATCCCAATTGAACCTATCGAAATATTATACCTGCATCCTTTGATAGTCATTCACACTCGCCCCTGTGAGTGGTGTAGTACCATACCAGCATAAATCATACAGAAATAACATAACCTGTCACATGATAACAATTAGTTTTAGAAAAATGTGTATATTTGATGGTTGCATTCGTATTGCATTGCATTTTCGTAGATCCTGTTATGAAAACACGAGTGTTGCTGTATACTTTTTCTATCTTCAAAAGTATTTAATTTAACGTGACATTTATACCGTACACGCCTAAGTATTTGTATGTCCACTAAAACTAAATGAAAGCCCCTCTTGAGCTATGATTGACATGTATAATCTCTCGGTCATATTATCATAGTCGAATCATAGATGCCGCGTTCTTCCTGTACCTGTTCCTGTTCTTAGTTTTATGTTTTGTTGTTGGCTCTATCTGCGGCTTTGTATGGTTGTCTATGTTGCAAGTCCGTTCTCTTTTGCCCGTTGTTTTTTTACCCCACAAATGCATTCTTCAAAATGAACGTTTCTGTTATGCATGCATATTATGAACTCTTGCATTGTATGTTTAATTTTATCTGCGCATGTGTAAAGGTATAAATATAAGAGGCTCAATATGGGGTTTACAAAATTGTGAATGATTGGCTTAAATTGCAGAATCAAGGGTTAAAAATATAACGAGTAAATAAAGAAAGCAACGAAAACTAGAGAATGCAAAAAAAAGATAGGTGCTCAAATATAAAGAATATAGGTTGACCGCAAAATTTTAAGAATAAAGACATGAAGGTGTCCCATTTAGACCCTTATATATGTTTATAACTTGATATGCATTAACTGTTTGGTGTGCCTTCGTTTTGTTTATTTTAAAAGGTGTCCAGAGCTTATGTTTTCAATTGCCTTATTCGTTTTGATTTTAAATGAAGCTCTGTGTAATTGTATGTAGTATGTAGATTATCAAACTAAGACTCATTATGTCAACCCATAATTTGAACTTATCCGCCCAATCTGTTTAACTATTGTCAATGTGCAATGATATATATTCTTGTTTTCTTTCGGTCTTTTGTTGAACGAATTTCCCGATGATTATTAAACGCTTGCCTACCTGCCTTTTTTACACATTGTAATATGTTACAAGACTGCAATTGTTCACTTATATAGTCAATTATTTACAGATAACTTACCTTAATTTTGTTCGACTGAATACCTGATCGTACTGTGATAATATTGATAACAGAGAAAAGGGTGGATAACTAATAAATATCAACCACCTTTGTGTTGATTCGCATATACAAGTGTATGTATGATTGTAGTTTCAATAATATGATATTTTGATTAAACAAATCATTGAAATATTGCACTTACTAGAATCACTTTACGCTAACAATTTCTCAAAAAAAATTGAGGAAAAATACTCTTGAAAATTTATGAACGCGTCAATTAAAACTCTAATCATTTTGAGTCGAAATATTTTTTGTGACCTGTATATTATGTTTGAACTAGCAGGTAGTTAGTTTAAGCTTCGTAATGAAGACATAACTGCTACTTTGAGACATGAAAACCTTCATTCCGTAACTGAATTTTATAAAGAGCGTGTAGTGGTTTTGTGTTTTGAATTGAAAAACCTCATCTCTACTTTCCGTAGAATAAAAATTAAAGTTAAGGCAACTTAATGCCTACTTTTTAAGACATGATATTTCAAAGGTACTTGATAAATAAACCATCAATTTTGAAAAACTGAAAGCCTTAACTCAGCTAACGTTTTGCAGATCACGCTATGTTGACATTATTGTGTTGCAGCATATCAAACATGAAAGGAGTTATTCAAATTAAAATTTAAAAAAGTATGAATGAAAGAGTGTTCATCGTTTCGTCAACGATAAATCAAATAAAGAACCAAAGGACAAAAATATTAAAACAAAAAACAACGAGATGTCATGACACGGTCTTTAACAATGTTAATGTGAACGATTCTGTTCTAGAAACCAGCTTTAACATTGAGTAATCTAGGAATTTGATTTAAAAAAAAAATAATGTTAGAATTATGTGTCCTGGATGATGAGATAGTTTGATGAACTGATATTACATAAACTGTTATCCACCTGAAAATATGATATTTGAAATTTAAAGGTAAACGGGTCCATACAGTAATTTGTACAGAAGGGCATATGCTATTTCATCCAAGTTTCATATAAAGTTGAACGTTCTCTCGTTTACTATTTTTCTCAAATGCCCCTCTTTATATGATATAGCTTTCAATACACTACGACGTTATGCTTCACCAAAAAAAATCTAGCCTACCAACACAATGACTTTTTCTGATTTCACTAGTTTCAGTAAAAGAACAATGGTCCCCACTTCTTCAGGAAAATTATAAAAAGGATTTTTTTCTACATGCATTTATATTGACAAAAAAGCGGTCCGCGAATTTCTATAAACGGTAAATGCATTTTTCTTGACACGTCAACTTGGATCTTCTAAAAAGCTTGAAATTAACCAAGGAACATTTTACAAATCAACAAAATACAATATGAGGAGGTTATGCAACATTACAAAACAACTTAGGGGCAGGGTAAATACCAACAGTACTAACATCAAAGATAAAGATGGTCAGACAATGTGCAAATTTGAGAAACAACTTGAAAGATGAATAGAGCATTTTGATAAGGTGTTGAATAGACCTGAACCAGAAATCTCATGTGACAGGTCAGAGGAAGCTCCACCACCAATAGAAATAGAAATGGGACCATAAAACAATAAGGCTCCTGGGGTAGATGGCATACTAGCAGAAGTACTAAAAGCAGACATAAATCTCAATGTGAACATCTTACGTGATTTACTGAATGAAATATGGGAAAGAGAAATACTACCTACTCAGTGGAAAGATGGTATCATCATAAAACTACCAAAGAAAGGTAACCTTACAGATTGTAACAACTGGCGTGGAATAACTTTACCATTAGTGCCTGGTAAGATACTTTGAAGAATATTTCTAGAACGAATCTAAGACAAAATCGATTCTATTCTACGGGAAGAACAAAGTGGATTTAGAACAAACCGTGCATGTATAGATAACATCATCATACTGCAAAATATTATAGAACAGACACTAAAATGGAGATCACCCATATATATAAATAATGTGGACTCAGTGTTTAATTTCAATGTGTATTTTTTTTTCTCGAAAAAGGGTTTAAACATAGTTATGACGAGAACGGCTTGACATAGCCGTTAGTTTTTCCGTTTGAATGGTTTTATACTATGATTTTTGGGGCACTTTATAGCTTGCTGTTCAGTGTAAGCCAACTTGAAGGCTCTGTGTTAAATGCCGTACCTTGACCTATTATAGTTTACTTTTATAAATTGTTACTTGGATGGAGAGTTGTCTCATTAGCACTAATACCGCATCTTCCTATATCTATTTAACATAGGTTTTTTTTAACAGAAAAGTAAATAAAATGACTGATGGACTTAAGTGAAATATTACCTCTACCAATAATAATTTGACCTTTCACGTTGGTAAAAATTAATATCGAAATATAAACATGATGTATATCCTCACTTTATATTTAACACCACTCTCAACATACCCAAATTGTCCTGATTTACAATAAAAAGAAAATATTATCCTCCACACACATGATAATGAACACACTGAGATACAATTTACAATTCAGTTGAAATAAGAATTAGCATTAAAAAACAGTTCTAAGGTTCACGTATTGACTTTTTTTTTAAAGTAACTTGTTGTTATATTACTTTATATACATCTATTGTTTACATGTGTGTAATAGTAGATTAATTATGTTTTATTCATATTGTTAACATTGTATGTAGAGAGCCTTATTGAAAATTGGTTTAATCCAAATTAGTTACTCTCTTTAAATAAAGATTTATCAACCTGTCTTTACGCTTCGTCTTGAATAAATTTTGTTTATATAGATATAGGAAGATGTGGTGTGAGTGTCAATGAGACAACTCTCCATCCAAATAACAATTTAAAAGTTAACCATTATATGTCAATGTATGGCCTTCAACATGTCAGGTTTTTTAGATACTTCACTTGGTCTTTTTGCATCTTTTGATGTCTGTATCGAACATAAGGGTTTATCATAAACTATCGTAGTTTGGAGTATACTTACATAAGTCTCTGCAAGTGAAGTTTTTTTTCTGGAGATGGTGAAAACGTGATATATATATATACTATATTTATCAACCATACCTCAGTTAAACATTACCTTCGGATATTGTTACACGGCTGTCAGTCAGATAATCGAGGCTTTTTTTTTAATTTCTTTCGAGCGTCATTAATGAGTCTTTTCTAGACGAAACACATGTCTGGCGCAAATACAAAATTTCAATCCTGGTATCTGTTATAAGTTAATTTATCAGCTAGCAATCGTGTGTGAATTGTGAACATGTTTAAAGCAAGAGGTTTTTAAGACCATGCATCGAGCATCTAGTAAACCATGCCCAATAAGGTTATGAATCTGTGCCAAAAGTTTCACCACTAATGGGTGTAAGAGGACGACATTTGATATCCACTGGGAAAAAAGGATTTATTCATTCTATTTACTTCTTACTAAGTCGTTTTTTGTCGCCGCGCAATCATTCATTTTCGACATATTTTTTTCTCTAAATACTGCGTTGTTCTGTATGGCATAAACGGAGAACAGATAATTTATCCTCCCATAAAATGGTCGCTATTATTAGTGCCCTACCTGTAAAGCTTTAAGAGACTGTCTCTCTGTCCGTCCGTTAGTTTAGTTTAAACATATTTATTTATAGTGGATTGGTAAACAAGTTTTGCAACTTATATTAATCCCTTTCCACTTTGCGGGTGCGAGTGCTGCCTTGTAGCGGCATTAGCCTACTCTTTTACGAAATCTACAAGGGTGTCTTTAACGTGCAAGAGATATGGCTCTCTCTTAACACGTATCAGCCATTTATCGTCCCCTTCCGACGGATTATCATCCGTCCGTTATCAGTCCTGAATTTTGGTCAAGTTTATGATTGTCTTCCTGATATTGTTTGACTAACCCTATTGTTTTATTTTGTATTTACATTGTGTAATAGATCAAATTCATTTGTTCAGTGTATATTCATTAGTTTTTTTTTAATATGTCATTTGATTGAGTTAAGCTATTTCAATTGATATTTTATAGTGCATCTTTCTATGTTGTGATATTGCACTATTGTTTCATGTTGGAAAAATATGAAAAAGGTTGGTGCCTATTAAAACGTTTAAACCCGCTGCATTTGTTTGCACCTGTCTTAAGTCAGGAACCTGCTATCGTGGTTGTCGTTTGTTGATGTGCTTCACAAGTGTTGTTCATTTCTTTTTTATTGATTATTGGCACTCCTATTTGAATGGTTTTTGATGAGACTGTCAACAAAATGAGAGGTTTAGCGCTATAAAACCAGGTTAAATCCACCATTTTCTACATTTGAAAATGCCTGTAACAAGTCAGGAATATGACAGTTTTTGTCTATTCGTTTTTGATGTGTTTTGTTGTTTGGTTTTGCCATGTGATTATGGACTTTCCGATTAGATTTTCCTCTGAGTTCAGTATTTTTGGGATTTCGCTTTTTACACAAGTCATTTTTTTGGACGCTTTATAGCTTGCTGTTCGGTGTTAGCCAAGGCTACACCTTGAAAGCTGTAATTCATTTCCGAGTGTGCTAAAATGTTAACGTCTTCTTTGGTGTCATCTTCTTGTGTTTTTGGTGATATATTTGCATTTGAAGCACTTGTTTAGTAAATCGTGTAAAACGATGTATCAGAGTTCATGATGTTCAAGATACCTGTTACAAATAGAACATTAGAACTTGTATGGTTACAAATAGAACATTAGAACTTGTATGGTTTTTAGTAAACAAACCGTGTTTGAATCTGTTCAAAGTTTTGATTTTTCTACCCTGTATACCATTGCCTCACATTCTCATTAAGAAAAGTTCACACACCTAATCAAATGGGCATTTAAAAAGTCAGAATGTGAATATATATGTTCAAACTCTTTTAGGTCATTTTTTAGTAGCAATAAATAAAAAAAACTATGTCAATTGGACATGCTTTGATACTATATATGCCCTTGAATTTTTACTAGATAATATTTGTGTTCGCTTTGGGGATTCCGTATATCGTCAGGTTATCGGAATTCGAATGGGGACTAACTGTGCACCACTTATTGTGGACCTGTTTTTGTATTGCTATGAGTTACAATTTATGACAAAAATCAGCAAAGACCCATCGAAACAACATCTGATAAACAAATTTAATAATACTTCTAGATATTTGGATGATATTTTGGCTATCAATAATGACGACTTCAGTATCTTTACTAAAGAAATTTATCCTGTTGAACTTACTTTAAATAAAGCTAATAATAACAATGACCACTGCCCTTTCCTCGATCTTGATATCTATATCACTAACGTAAAGCTGAATACTAAAATTTATGATAAAAGAGATGATTTTTCATTTCCTATCGTTAATTATCCATTTTTAGATGGTGACGTTCCCTTGTCACCATCTTACGGTGTTTATATATCTCAACTTGTACGATTCGCTCGTGTATGTAACAATGTTTTAGATTTTAACGAGAGAAATTTATGTATTACTGAAAAATTATTACACCAGGCTTTTCGATATCACAAACTAGTCAAAACATTTACTAAATTTTATCATCGGTAAAAGGACATCATTCGTAAATATAGCTCAACATGCAGACTTCTTATACGTTCAGGTATTTCACATCCAATTTTTTATGGAAATATTCTTTATAAAGCACAAAGGTGTCAGTATTCACCTCAGAAACTAACAAAACCTTTGAATAGACTTATTAAGAAGGGATATAGTTACGATACTGTTGTCAGGTCATTAAAGATTGCATATTTTGGCGTTAATATTGATTCACTTATAGGGTCTTTGCATCGGAACTAAACACATTTATTCAAAAACCAGTTGTTGGCATGACACGGGTTATGTTCTTCTCATATATGTTATGATGGTATGATACTAAACCCCTAACGGGAAGGATTGTGCCTGATGTTCATATGATGAAATCATAATCTTTCAATTAGTTTAATTGAAGTCTGGAGCTGTCATGTCAGTTAACTGCTAGTAGTCTGTTGTTATTTATGTATTATTGTCATTTTGTTTATTTTCTTTGGTTACATCTTCTGACATCAGACTCGGACTTCTCTTGAACTGCATTTTAATGTGCGTATTGTTATGCGTTTGCTTTTTTACATTGGCTAGAGGTATAGGGAGAGGGTTGAGATCTCACAAACATGTTTAACCCCGCCGCATTTTTGCGCCTGTCCCAAGTCAGGAGCCTCTGGCCTTTGTTAGTCTTGCATTATTTTAATTTTAGTTTCTTGTGTACAATTTGGAAATTAGTATGGCGTTCATAATCACTGAAATAGTATATATTTGTTTAGGGGCCATAACTCCATCCTACCATGTGTTACCGCGTTAAACGATGTTTTATCGCGTTAAATGATGTTTTAACGCGTTACATTATGTTTTAACACGTTAAAGTAATGTATCGTAGCAACGTTATTGTATTGAATTTAACGCGTAAATGTGATTCATTATGACACATGTGGCCAGTGCGACGAATATTTTATCGCGATAAACGTCTTTTTCCCTTACCAGTTAAATCCCAAACTTGATAATTGTAAAGTTTAATTAATTTCTTTACGCGTTAAAATCTTGTTTTAACGCGTTAAAACTGTTTTTATCGCGTTAAATGTGATTTTATCGCGTTAAATGTTAACGTGCGTTACTTTATCGGGTTTTTGACATGAACGGCCTTTTATATAACTGTCCCCTGAGGTTTATGATTGGAAAAATGAAATATTTGTTATTCATATACTTTGATTTAATTCATACATAAAATTTGAATCTGTATGGCGAATCACATATTTAATAAAGACGAAACTATATCCCACATTCTTGCGATACATATTGCACTTGTATGCATACTTAAAATATGGTGTTCGTTGTGGTTGTTTTTATTTGCTCAAAGTTTTGTTTTCAGTTGAAAAGAGGGTCGAAAAATGCTAGAGAGACATTCAAAATCATAGATCGAAAATAAACTTTGACACATTCCCCATTTCCATTCTCAATTTTACACGCCATAGATAAAAAAGAAAAGACAAACAGACAAATAATAGTACACAAGACACAACATAGAAAACTAGAGACTAAGCAACACGAACCCCATCATAAACTAGTGGTGAACTCGTGACCTCCGGAAGGGTAAGCATATCCTGCTCCACATGTAACACGTGTCGTCTTTCTCGTGTTATTACAAACGCGGTAAATAACCTAATTCGGTAGGTCACATTCGTGAAAAGGGAACGGGATTGTAGTTACGACGTAAGGAACATATCCGATATCATTTGTGAAACGGATAATCTTATATATTTTTTCATATATATAATTGTTCTAATTCACATATTACACCAGTGCATAAAAAATTCTTTCATTCGTTTTCATAAATATCGAAAAGATTTTAAATCTATCTTAAAGTCATTCAAGACTTCAAAACTTATATCTGTTTTCATAGTAGATATGTAGTAGATGTTTTTGAAGTAATAACGGAAATTCTCGCTGAAGATCCTAAATGAGTGTACATGTACCTACTGTATATATAACTTTATTTCCTCTATTATAGAGATTTGGTGTACATGAAATATATAAATGAGAAAATTACAAAAAACAAAGAATTAAAGTCACTGTTTAAAGTTAATATGAGAAAAAAAATTAGCACTGTCTATAATATCGGTAACGGACACATCTTCTATCGATTGTAGAAATCTCTGCAGATTGTTTCAACGTGACGAACACAAGTCTTAGAGAAAAAAGTTAATACATCATTTTCTAATTCACATGATGTATTGCAAGAGAGAATTGTTGTTGTGAATTCAAGTGCCGAAAGACTGTCCATAAAAACACTGAACTGAATGGGATGAATGTTAATAATGTCTTGCCATAGATCATCTCTTTTGTCTTGTATAAAATCACAGGATACCAGTAAGTGTTCAACGATATTCAAGAAGAACTTTCCACATTTGTCGCAAAGTAAATGTTCATCTTCGTAGCGTACTATAGAACATAAGTCAATCACATACTTGGCGGAGACACGAAGTTCGGGAAACTGTTTCGCAATTGTCCATGCTTTATGCGGTTTGATTGCAGAATGAATATGTCTAAACATATAAAAGTCATTATCGCATTTATATTCTGATTTACAATAATTGACCAAAGTTTTTTTGATGGAAAAGAACAAGTATTTGCAAAATTAACAATATAATCTGTAATGTTATATTTTTCGGCTGCTTTATAGATGTCAGGTATAAAACCAAGTTGTTCTGGAACACATTTATGTTTGAATTCCAAAAGTCTGCTTATCATTATTCGTTTTGGTAACGCAGAAGACTTTAACCTACATAGTCTACCAAAAGATAAAAGTTTACATCTGTTGATAATGCTTTCAACTGAAAACCAACCTAGAAGACTTGTACACTTGTCAGAACGGGTTCGTTTTGGAAGCCCTTGAATAATTTTACACACAAATCTGTGATATCTTTCTAACATCGTAAGTTCTGTTTGAGTCAAATTGTTCCATAACTCACAACCATATAGAGCTTTGCTGTAACATATTTGAAGTATTATCTTGGAACACGTCAAAGGGTTTAAAATTGGTGGATGAATTCCAGAATTTAGAACTGAAAGAGCAGTTGATCGCAACACTCTACGAGCATTCAACGTCTGGTCCATTGATCTAAATTTACAGTTCAGAAGAATACCGACATGTTTGGCAGACGTCACGAGTGGTATGATGTCATTATACAAAGTTAGATTGCTTGTAACATTCTTGTTCTTCTTTGAATAACGTAAGACGTTGCTTTTAGTCGGAGAAAACTTGAATGCCCACTTCTCGCTATATGTCTAACAAATGTTAATAAGTTGTTGCATTCCTTTTTCTGTTGTTGAGAGTAACGCAATGTCGTCGGCTTGAACAGAGCTGCTTACACTGATATCTAGAAGAACGCATCCCAATTTAGAGTCTTCAATGTCGCACAAAAGATCGTTTATGTATACTAAATATAACAGAGCTGATAAGACGCCACCTTGGCGAACGCCTCGTTTCAGTTCAAACCAACGAGATAGCCTACCATTGAACAGTACAGAACTACGCATGTCACTGTATATTTCATCTATGAGCAGCCATAAATCCCCGGTAACTCCATATTTATGCAGTTTATATAACAATGCATCATGCCATACGGTGTCGAAAGCTTTCGTGCTATCTAACAGCACAACAATAACATCACTGCTACGTTCAATATAATGACGAATCGGTTCTTGTAAGTTAAATGAAGCATGAATACTTGATAATTCCTTTTGGTATGCCATCTGAGATTGATGTGGAAACTTTATGTGCAAGGAGTCGAATCGAGGATAAAGAGACTTTTCGAATATCTTGGCGATACAACTGGTTAACGATATACCGTGGTACGAGTTGGGATCAGTTTTGTTTTTATTTCCACCTTTGAATAACGGTATAATTACACTTGTTTTCCAATCTAGAGGAGTATAACGTGTTTGTTTTATTAGGTTGAATAGATTGCATAAGTGTTTTTGCAATGTTTTACCACCATATTTTATATGCTCATATGAAACGTTGTCTAAACCTGTAGATTTGTTGTTACATAAACTTTTACAAATGTTGGAAATTTCTTCAAACTCAAATGGGTTGATTGGAGCTTTGATTTCCTTCTGCGTTTGTCGTATTTTATTCACTTCATGTTTTACCAAATTTATGTTTGCTGAATTTGTTAACTTGCTATCAAACTGAAAAATGGATTCAAAATGGTCCGCCCATGCTTCGCATATTTCACTTTCGTTTGTATGAGTTATTCCATTTAAATTTAGTTCACGACAAAAAGTTTTCTGTTTACGTCTGCTTTTTAAGACCGACCATACATATCTTTGATCATTGTCGATAGACTCTTCCATTCTGTTGGCAATGTTCATAATATGTTCGTTGTAAGCTTTATCCATTTCATTTCTGAAAGTCCGTTTTGCATGTTTGTAATCAGCAAAGAACTGATCGCTTCTATCGTGAACTTTTCCGTTCAGTATCCATAAACTGCGCTTATTTAGCATTGTGTTGTGTGATAGATCTACGACTTTCGTCCAATAAGGCTTTATATGTTTCACAAATTGCTTATGTGGGAGTGTTTCTTTGTCAGCTTTTTGAACAGCAACTATAATAGTCTTATAGTAGAGCTCGATATCTTCTTTGGTCGCTGGTAGTGACGGCATTTGAACAGACCATAAAAATTGTGAGACTGCAAATGAATAGTCATTAATTGAATTCATTTCTAACGCTTTGGTCCACGATACTTTGTCACCCATAACACTTTCGTATAAGTTGTCACTATCAGCACGACATTGTTCAATTAGTAAAGTACACGCGATAGGCTTGTGATCAGAAACGTTAAATAAGCTTTCGTCTGGGACAAACACATTGTAAATATCTCGTGTATTTTCGTTATTTGTGACTATGTGATCTATCCCTGTTTTAGGACCATCCTCATAAGATTGAAATGTACATACCGGACCTTTGGCAAAGTCCTGAACATGTAATGATATACTGTTATTGTCAATAAGGAGACTTTCAAGAAGTTGACTACGACGATCCTGAGTAAACGAATATCGTGGTCCACCAATCTTGCAATTGAAATCACCAAGAATATACACCGTCCCGTGGTTCGAATACGATTTGTATGTGTCCATTAAGTATTCAAGTTCATTAACGAATGCTTCGTTGGGTTGTGTAATTGCTGGTAAGTATATAGACAGAAAAAATATACTAGGTAAATTAGGAAGTTTAAGTTCGATACCACATATCCTATTGCTATCAATTACTAATTCTGTGACATACGGAGATAAAGATTTAGAGACCATAATCGCAACACCTCCACGGGCGCTATAACTGTATTTTTCAGGGCAGTGTTCATCGGCGCATTTTCCAAATACTAAATAGTTTTGTTTATCGATTGAATTAAGGAAGTGGAATTGTGATTTTCTAAGCCAGTGTTCAGATCAACAAATAATATCAATCTTATTATCATTTAAGAATTCTAGTAGATATGGTACTGCGGACATTATTCCGCGACAGTTCCAACATGCTATGTTTAAAGACATTTATGGATGTTCGGTCTTTGTAGATAGAAAAACTGACCATGGAAGCCATTCTTTTAGAAAAATGCCTTCAGGCCAAAAAGACGGATCCCGTATTAAGGTTTCACATTGAGCATCGATATTAAGTTGTGCAGAAGCTGTTCGTTGATTTTGTTTATCAAAATATCTTAAATGTGTTACATTAACACCTCTTGCAACGAGATATTCACGCATAGATTCTTCACGTGAATTGTGTTTGTCGATACCACCTACGTAGAATCTGGATACACGGTGTCTTGTTTTTTTAACAAATCCACGAAAATTGTCAACGGTTGTGGGATTACACATGGAAGTTGGAAAATGCACTTGTATATTTGTATTTTGTTCATTTCCAGTTATATTGTTGTTGGTGTTCTTGATTTTATTTTCTATTGAAGTAGACGGAGCTGGATTAACAATATTACTGTGTGCATGTATGTCTTTGACTAAAACGGACAGATTCGTAACATCAGAGGATCTGACGTGTTTTGTGTGTGAGTCAACTAGAGAATTGGAATGTTCATTAATGGAATTCCTTTGAATTGGCTCTTTGGACTGACTCAAATCGTATTCGATCACATTGCAATTATCTAATGCTTCAGCCGAAGCTATAACTTGTTCAGCTTTAGATTTTAGAATGTCTGCGTACGATTTAGTAGACTTGTCAAGGACTTTGACATCTTTCTCGGTGTTTATGATACGCTTTCGCAAATCACTAATTGACTTCGCGTGAGAACAACAATCAATATCAACACAAGACACAACATAGAAAACTAGAGACTAAGCAACACGAACCCCATCATAAACTAGTGGTGAACTCGTGACCTCCGGAAGGGTAAGCATATCCTGCTCCACATGTAACACGTGTCGTCTTTCTCGTGTTATTACAAACGCGGTAAATAATCTAATTCGGTAGGTCACATTCGTGAAAAGGGAACGGGATTGTAGTTACGACGTAAGGAACATA
Source organism: Mytilus galloprovincialis (assembly GCA_037788925.1). Lineage (NCBI taxonomy): Eukaryota > Metazoa > Mollusca > Bivalvia > Mytilida > Mytilidae > Mytilus > Mytilus galloprovincialis. The sequence goes on from CM075332.1 coordinate 2,909,297, forward strand.
TCCGATATCATTTGTGAAACGGATAATCTTATATATTTTTTCATATATATAATTGTTCTAATTCACATATTACACCAGTGCATAAAAAATTCTTTCATTCGTTTTCACAAATATCGAAAAGATTTTAAATCTATCTTAAAGTCATTCAAGACTTCAAAACTTATATCTGTTTTCATAGTAGATATGTAGTAGATGTTTTTGAAGTAATAACGGAAATTCTCGCAGAAGATCCTAAATGAGTGTACATGTACCTACTGTATATATAACTTTATTTCCTCTATTATAGAGATTTGGTGTACATGAAATATATAAATGAGAAAATTACAAAAAACAAAGAATTAAAGTCACTGTTTAAAGTTAATATGAGAAAAAAAATTAGCACTGTCTATAATAGGTTAGGCTTTATAACTTCGACATAATTTTTAGCAACTCGATAAAAACCTATGACAATACCTCCTAACCGTTAACATATAGACGGGTGCAACATGTTGATTAGAATTTCTGCATATGGCACCCTTCCGGAGCACCTGCAATCCCATGGTTTTTGGATGCAGTTTTGGAGAACAGAGGGCATATGGTAATTTTAAAAATCTTTATTTCATTATCAATAAATGCTTTTACTAGCTTAGTTTGAAATCTGCCATCCAGCGACTGTTAATTTGATATCAGCCATCCAGCGAATGAAGATCTTCCGTTGTCGCCACTGGGAATCAACCCTATATGAGAAGTGGTAGCGTGTGTTCTAACATAGATATCGTCTCCTTTGTTTGCAGTTATGACCATGGTTCCAGTGATTTGATCTTGGAGGCACACTTGACGTATGTCAGAAAAAACTACACCAACAACTTGAGAATTTTTCACTAATTCATATGGACCATAGCTGTGACATTCCAAACGTATACTAAAAGAAAAAACATAAATGCCCTTCTCAGGTGCAATAAAAATACCCGAAAATGGATGGTAGCCATTGTTCTCGTTTGTTATTGCTGTATCAAAAATCAGTGTATGATGGGTGCCAGGAATGTTTTCGCTCTTGCTCATATATGCATAAAAGGCTGTGACAGCTTTTTGGGTCGGAACTGGAGTTGTAACCATACTACCTTCAAGCAGTCGCTTTTCTTGAAAACAAAAAAATTATGTGAAATTATTCACATTTACTCTAATATGATAGATGTGGCAACTTGGAAAAACTATGTGTTTTGTTGACCGTTGGTTTGTTTTAATTCAGTTTGTCTAGTGTACGTAGTCCTGTTTGACTGTTTTACTTTAACACATGTTTGTAATAGGTTTCAAAGTGGTTTTTTTTCTTTTATGTTTACTCTGTACAAATATTAACTTTACTTTTACTTTACGGTATGTACTATCAACGACAAAACATGTTTTTCTTGATGAAGTCATATGCATTATCTATGTATCTACTACTACACCTTATTTGGGGCGTCTTTGATAGATAATATGTATGTTTGTTTGAGTTTTTAAGTCAGTTGTGCTGTATGTCTGTCATATAAAAAAGAAGATGTGGTATGATTGCCAATGAGACAACTGTCCACAAGAGACCAAAATGACACAGACATTAACAACTTTATGCATATTTTCACATTTTTGGCAGCTGGGTCCCAGTTATTATATTATTAACATATCATGTCGGTTTCATTTGCTCACCAAATAGTGTCAATATAAAGGAACTACAGTACACAGAGAGATGACCGATTACCATACTACTACATTTACTAACACTGATTCTTGTGTTACATAGTGTCACACAGTGAAACGCAGATTTCTGTCCTAAATAAGCCAAGTAAATAAACTGATCAAAATACCAGGAATTTTTTATTTGCGCAATTTAGTCAATGTAGCGAGAAACTCCCGCACCCGGAGGCGTCCTTCAGCATGAAAAATATACACTAGTACAGATATAATGGACAACATACTAAACTCCGAATTATACACAAGAAATTAAAATTAAAAATCATACAAGACTAACAAATAAGACTCCTAACTTGGGGCAGGCGCAAAATTGCGGCGGGGTTAAACATGTTTATATGATCTCCACCCTCCCCCTATACCTCTAGCCAATGTAGAAACGTAAAGTGAATGTTTGCTATGTTTGAACACCAACATTTTTTTTAAATTTATAATATATAAATTTTTAAAATCATTCATGACTCGATAATTATAGTTTAATAATCTCATACTTTTCTCAATTACCAAACTGTTTCAAATGAGACTTTTTGAAACACAAGAAATTATTATTGAATTCAACAACTTCTGTCACACTTTAAAAGTACTTATGACAATAACAATCATACAGTTCAGAGAAAAAACACCAAGGTAGTATAAATAAAACAAAAATATAGGATTAAAGGGAGGAATTACTCCAAATTTCTGCCAATCCCTTCCCATTTTTTGGAGTGTTGCTTGAGTTTTCTAGTGTAAAACGGACTTTTTACAGTGTTTGGAGAATGAGAAGCAGTACTCCCTGCGTCTACTGTGTAAACAACTGTAATGCAAGCGAGATGTTTAGCTAGCTATCCAAAAAAGGTTTAACTAACTATTAAAACATAGTACCACTGTTTTCTTAGAGAAATGGCTTTATCAAGTCAGCAATATGTTTCAACTTGTTCCCTTGATTGATAACTATTTTGATTTGTCAGTTTGATGGATTTCTTTTTTTTTAATGTAAACAATCAATTGTTTATTCCGTTTCCGCCTTGTAGCAACACCCAGTCAGTAGCAGAAACCTTCGTAACTGCATTAGTCTTCCAAGGTAAGTCCGTCCCTGTTAAAGCCCCTTTTGTTCGCATAGCTCTCCAAGGTATTTAATTATTTATACATATTTCATTTTCAAGCTTAGTTTTAAGCGATTTTTGTAAGCTTTAACGAGCGTATCCAATTTATTAACTTAAAGGATTATTTTCTTTGTCAATTGAGCTTCCTGATTTTTTTGTTTACATCTGGTTGCATAGTCGTCAAATATCCAAAGGTAAATTGAAACGCAAATCGCAAAATAAAAATATCAAACACATACAACGAATTGGTACATAATCATATTCATAACCTTACTGTCTTACCTTTTACCTATCTTTACCTTTTACCAACACTTTATGTTTTTCCTGTATTTTCGAATTTTTCAAATCATTCGCATAGCTACCTACAACTTTGGTTGCCATAGTTTGGCTTGATCTCCGTAAAATTTGAGAAACACGCCAAAATTTCCTTTCATGAACTCGATTTTTGATTTTCAAATTTAGAATTTCCGATTTCTGGTTAATTATAATATTCTCCAAAGTCCGAATACGTTCATTCTGATTCGTTATCATTTCCTCAATTCTATCAAGTCTAGAGTCATATGTCTCTATGGTGTTCGGCTTGTCGGAGGCTGCATATAAAAGCAAAGTATAAACTGTCAGGAAATGTAAAATAAATTTGACACGAATCATAACGATCCTATTTCAAATCTGTGTAGGCTTAATTAAGGTGACACAGACCATGAAAGATAAGCTTATATGTGTACATATGCCATGAACTTGAACTGCAAATAGACATCTTGACTAATTGTTTTGATATTTCAAATCAGTCGGCATAAACCAAAACCGAATTGTTATTTAAGGACAACCATTTCTATAAGTATAAAAAAGAAGATGTGGTATGATTGCCATTGAGACAACTATCCACAAAAGACCAAAATGACACAGACATTAACAACTATAGGTCACCGTACGGCCTTGAACAATGAACAAAGCCCATACCGCATAGTCAGCTATAATAGGCCCCGATAAGACAATGTAAAACAATTCAAACGAGAAAAATAGTTGTTTAACAATTTTGATATCAATAAAGACATTAAGTAGATCTTGACATTCATTTGTACCTTTCAGATGTTGAGTGTCTCTAACGGTTTTCAAACTATAATAGACAATACTTGCAGATAATCCATATGTTTCTCTTGAGCATTAGTGGTCATTTTGATTGGCGAGCTGGATTACCGGACTCAGTTTCCAATTGGTTGTATGTTTAAAGGGGAAAGATTTTTTAAATATTTTGGTATAACTTGTATCATCTGAAAGACTCATCTTAAGGGGAAAAGCTCTCATAATTGAAATATAAACTTAACGAAATTCCGTGCGACCGAAGCGCTTTTCTGGATTTACCTTTATCAGATACGCTCAAACCTTTAACAATTAAAGTCAGGTTTGTGTATAGATACCGAGACACGTGAGGAGTTATTTTACCAAATAGAACGTAAACAGAATAGTACAAATTCATTATATGTCATCGTTGTCTAATAATGATGCGAAAGGGGGATCTTGATAAAGGAGTTGAATGACAATTTCCACTATTGAACATGATCCTTTTTGATGTGTACAACTTTAAATATTAAATATTTCAGCATGGCACAAGATCATGTTTTTCTCCGACTATTAACTCAGTCTCTTGTTTTATGTGATGCATTTTGTGTAATGTTGTGTGTCTGTTTGTATTTTCTTTCTTGTTCAGTTGGTTCATAACATCAAAATAATTTGACACCTTACTTCGCACAGACACATTTTCAATAAAACAAATTTACAAAGTAGATCGACAATATAGACGAATTTAATATGTTGGTACAATAATTACACATCAATTCAGTCATGAATAAGAGTATCCGAATTTTCGCCTTTGCACCTGTCGCTTGGAATAGAATAGGAACCCACAACAAGAATAATCACTGAATTCCTTTTGAAAACCAGAATTTTTCTAATCAAATATATATAAGAGTTCAAATTACTGATTATCTTGTATACTTGTCTTAAACTGTTATCTCTTCGAGAATGTTGTCTATTTTCTAAACAGAAAAACTTTGGCCGCGATCTGAATTCAGTATTATTAATCAAAGCACAAGATTAAAATAAGCGGATAAGAAAAGAAAATTATGCAGTACCTCCTAACAATTCATATTAATTGATCTTAGTAGTATTTGACATAATAAAGATTTCGGAATTGGAATGTACAATCACAATAATTTTGTTTTCAAATTATGACGATGTCGACGCGCTACCTCCGACGATATCCGATGGATAACACAATTCCTGCCTTATCACCCAACCCAGAGGAAGCTTAAAGTCCCTCCTTCATCCCCTTATCCCTTTGCACCAGCATTAAAGAACTTTCCTAAATGTTTATTTCTTCTTGTCCTGTAAAAATAAGAAGATGATGTATGTTAGCCGATGAGACAACTCTCGACCAGAGACCAAATGACATAGACATTAACAACTATAATTCACCGTACGGCCTTCAACAATGAGTAAAACACATACCAATGTTAACCATTTGAAGTCAGTCTAATTGAAATATAGATCTCTGATTTTGTTATACTAATCATATGTAGTATAACGAAGCCAGAGATCTATTTTTTAATTAGATTAATTTTGAAGTGAAGCTTACAATCCATTAAACCAGACAAGCCCCTATACTACTAATTATATCTTATTCAGTTATATACTAATAGATCTAGATTGATCTAATTATTTTATCAAAATTCTTAATGATTCATTTCGCTGAGAAATGAAAATCTAATTTTATAATTGTCCATACGGATGTACCTGTATAAATGCTTATCAAGATTTTCATAAATGTATATTGAATATGAATTCCATCATTTGGTGTACTGTACTGACTTATATCACCCTATTTAAGCAGTTGATAAACATATATGTTCCATACCATATGACTTTTTTTTACCAGACTCGTATGGCCATGACTATATTACTACAATTATACTCGTTTACTCATTAACAGGCCGTACCATCAAAGTATGTTTTGAATATATTCGCAGGAACACACAGCTCGTTTTCCGACCAACATTTGTCACAAAGTACACAACTGTAATCCTTTATTAGACATGTTGTATGACTATTACTAAGGTACTATAGGGGACATGTATCTGTTGTATTTGCTAGAATCATTAAAACGTCGCTATCATGTTGACCTTTTCGTTCCTCAGTTGGTATCTGTGACATAAATCATATTTTTCATTGCTGAGATGAGTCTTCTAATAGTTTCAACATTTTTTTGTAATTAATTCGATTGGTTTCTTTCTTGTTTCTATTTATACAATTTTAAAGTGTCTGTCGGCAATACATGTTTTCTGTTTTCTTAATCACTCCCTTAAAAGTATAGAAATTAATCAGAATGTAAACGGATCTACAATCTGTCGATACCTGTATCTTGGCATTGCACTCTGACTGTTTATGACGTCTTCAAACTAAATCCATCGGATGTTAGATGTGTATGGATAGGTACTTTAGTCTTAGATGCATGATTTGTTTTATTAGATGTTTGTGGCTTTGAACTAGCTGTCATTTAACTGTGAGTTCTCTCAGATCTGTACCTGGTGTCTTTTTGTAATTGGAATGTACAAGTGCCCGACCACGTCCACTTGTATTTGCATCTATTTGATGAGTAAGGCTTTTTCAACTGATTTGTATAGTACATTCTTATGTTGTACTGATATACCACTGTCCAAGGTTAGGGGAGGGTTTGGATCCCGATAATATGTTTAACCCCGCCACATGCTGTATATATGTGCCTGTCCCAAGTTAGTAGACTGTAATTCAGTGGTTGTCGTTTGTTAAAGTGTTACATATTTGTTTTTCGTTTAATTTTTTTACATACATTAGGCCGTCATTTTTCTCGTTTGAATTGTATCACATTGTCATTTCGGGGCCTTTCAAAGCTGGCTGTACGGTATGCTCATTGTTTAAGGTCGAACGGTGACCTATAGTTGTTAATTTTTGTGTCATTTTGGTCTCTTGTGGAGAAGTGTCTCAAGGCAATAAAACGGCTTTTTTAAAGTTAAATATTGACAATAACCAAACGAATAATAAAAAAATATGAATATGTTTATTACTTTGAGTATTTAGTGTGAAATCCGCCATCCAGCAAAGGACGACCTGTGCATGGTACTGATTAAGTATCATGTATGTATACCCCATATCTTTTGGTTTCCTATCATATGTAAAAATAAAAGGCTTCTTATTCAATATTTATTTATAGATTATCGTTGATCATCTCAACGGGATTGATTTTCTCGCTTGAGCCGATACGGCGAATTTTGAAATGCAATAGAGTTAAGGATGTACTTAGGTGAGGTTTTGGAATTTGTGTCAAATGTTCGGACTCCTTGGTGTTTTTCCATACAATACAATGTAAAATATTTTGCCCCATAACACCCATTTATTTTTTCCTATAAGACTTAATAGCTCATGAAAGGTCTTTTACCAAAATTTTAGAAGATTCTTAATTTTCTTTCTTTTGTTTTGAGATCTAATAATACCAATGCATATATAAGGTAAAAGTCCGAGTCAGCCTTTTCCCGCCATATTTTAAATCTCAAATATCTCGAAAAGGAGGTCCATGACCTGTCAATATTTTTAGCTTATCTTTATCCTTAATTGATGCTTTACCAGTTTATAGTATTAATTTCAACTTCTTAATTTATTAATTTTTACCTAACCTCACCTAAGTACATCCTTAAGATGACCAAAGATAATTTCTCGCTATTTAAGCTATGACTACGTTGTCAATTCCATGTCAATTTCATTAGCAACGCCACGTGCGTCCTTAGTTTCTAGCGATAATTTTCAATCCAAAGCGAGTAGCATGATATGAAAAATTATCACAAAAAAAAAACGATCAAAGGAAAAAAGCACAAAATAGCGATAAAATGGGTTATATATATACGGTCACAACTGAATAAGCCGAACCGACGGAAACTTGACAAAAAATCAAAGTTATTCGGGATGTCGAGTTACAGGATGTTTTCACGAGCAATAACATGTGTATATAAAAAAGAAGATGTGGTATGATTGCCAATGAGACAACTATCCACAAAAGACCAAAAATGACACAAACATTAACAACTATAGGTCACCGTACGGCCTTCAACAATGAGCAAAGCCCACACTGCAAAGTCAGCTATAAAAGGCCCCAATAAGACAATGTAAAACAATTCAAACGAGAAAACTAACGGCCTTATTTATGTAAAAAACTGAATATTTATCGCTTATGTTTTAACGTAATTTTTATGTTCCCAGAGAGGGCTAACCTAAACATAAACGGATAGAATCAAATGTGTACACATTTTCAAATTGTATGTATGGTTTATTTTTTGTAGAAAGATTCCTCTGACTGAATTAAAGTACTTGATTATTTTGGGAGGTTTGTTTTCCTTTTTAATTAATATTTACTATATATATTCATAAATTCCTGGGTTTTTTTTCTTTCTGTACTGTCATATGAAAATGGGTGTCACGTGTGGAGCAGGATCTATTTAACCTGGTTTTTTTTGTTAGTCTATTTTCTCCTCGGGTAATTTTTCACTTTCATTTTTGACATGACGTTGTCTCTTTTTGTTTGAATAACCGTTAAGTTTCTCTCGCCTCTTGGTAAAGTTGTATTTCTGATAAATTTTAATTAATTACTTAAAGGAGTTAAAAATCTAATTTCGTTCTTTAAATAATTCGGAATTACCTATGTCTTGATTGATTTTCCTTTAATTGATTATCATTGGATCAATGTATTGACAACTAATATCACCTGAAGTGGTACCTATATTATAATCTTGTATGTATATGTTTTTTTTCTACGTAACTGTCGTCCCGACAAATGGGAGTTTTGAAGTGCAAATACCTCAAAATCTAAATGGGATATGTTAATCAGTGTACATGCATGATCGTTGCTTGTAATCAAGCAATGTTAATGGTTTTTTATAATGTACATCAATTATGGGTATTACTTAATGGATGTCTCAACTCAAAATCAATTCAAACATATAATTAAAATGGTCACCTCTTTGTTTTTATGGTTTAGTAATGAATGTGTAAACTTGGGAACCTCATTTCACCGAAAAAGATACCCAGATATTAGACCTTACACATATTAACGTTTTGATATTTTATAAGGCTCGTTTAACGTTCACAATGACACACAATGTTCATAAAAATTAAAGACTGGTCTTCACCAATAAACAAAAGTATAAGACCAAACCTGGTGCTGATCTTAGTTGCACCAGAAGGATAAGCCGATTCTCCACCAAATGTGACAACCGTCGTGTTGATCATGTAAGTACATGTACAAAAAGTACGTTTCATCCATTGATGCCACATTCTAGGAAAAAGTACGGGTTTATGGATACGACAATTGGAAGATATATATCGTCGTCTGTGATACAGATTATCTTTAACGAGGAACCAACTCGTGATATTGTCCATAGCATTTTTGAAATGATATCTTCAACTTTACTTACTGAAACCCTGATGTAACAATTTTCTTTTTAGGAGCATCACTAAAAAGATCACGAAAGAAAAAGCTATTGAATATCGTACCAACTGGATGGTATACTACATATGCAGGCGTTACCAGAATGTTACTACATAGAAAAGACTGTTCATAATGTTGAAGCTGACGTTTTGTCAATTTTTTTTTCTCATCCTGTCTATTTTGTCAATTTAAAGATATCGATGCAAGTCAAAATATGAACAAGATATATGTTATGTCAAGTTTTATTATATAAAAGCATTCAAACTACCCATAGATTAGGTAGTTTCAACATAGCTCCGAAGCCTGGTTGTAATTATAAAATACATCTTAACTTAATAGTTTTAAAAAAAGTTTCATGTAGAGACTGGCAGACCCATAACATTTTGTTTGTAAGGACACTTGTGTAAATGATGTAGCAAATACAGTTAAGAGTTAGTTCTACATCTTGCATCAAAAGGAACATAGAACATATCTATGATTATTAACGATCTCCTCCTTGATTAGTATAATGAGAGTATCAATTGAGTTTCTAAGTGATGTGTCAACACATAATTCCTGTGAATAACAGTTTCGGTAATGAATTCCGATATTTTTTTTATTCTGCGGCGGAACGATAGGTGTTTAGCTACATTCTGGTCTTTGGATATCGAGATAGCGTGATTGTTTATACATCCATTCATATTTTCATAAATCAAAATTTGAATGACTGACCTCGCAGCCTTAACCTATACAAAAGCAGAATCTACGACTTCTTTTTGCGTACATCCCTTTGCTCGGCAAATTTTCCCGACTGAATCAATAAGTGTTTCGAACTGATGACTTAAAGTTCGTTGTATATCCAACATAACACATTTTGCAATGAAATGTCATGCATAATGTTTGTTGTTCATCCTTACTTTGTATCACAGCGGCGAAAATACAGAAAGCAGAAAATACCAATCTTTACCTCAAATAAAGGCAACAGTAGTATACCGCTGTTTAAAAGTCATAAATCTATTCAGCGAAAACAAATCCGGGTCACAAATTAAAACCGAAGGAAACACATCAACAAAGGTTAAAACAACGACCTCCTAACCCAGATTAGAAGATTTTTTTGTGTAGTACCTATGGATAGCTTTACACCACCATTGTCTTTTTTGTTCTGTACCAAACCAGGAATATGGCAGTTGTTATCAAATAGTTCGTTTCTAATTATGTTAGCGTTTGTTTTTGTTGCATTTCAGTGTTATTGTTGTTCATTATAGCTGCTGTGTTTCTTTCGGTTTTATTTGAAACCCGGATTTGTTTTCTCTCCATCAATTTAAGACTTTTGAAAAGTGGTATACTACTGTTGCCTTTATTTATGTCTTGTTTAAACCAAACATGATACATGCTATTGTTCTAGGTTCAAATATTTTGCTTTGTACAACACTTGAAGGCTTTTAAAACAATGCTATAAAGGAATTAAAATCTTTAAAACTTTTATTATGATTTCAAATATGTTCATCCTTTTCTTTTAAGATGAAATCATCCATCCAGCGAAGGAAGATCTTCCATGTACATCACTCACAATCATTCCGTGACGTGTTCCTGTATGCGTTCTCACAAAGACATCGTCTCCTTTTTTGGCAGTTATAACGACAGTTCCTGCTATATGATCTTGAAGGCACACCTGCTGTAAGTCAGAATTGACCACTCCGACTACATCAGCATTTTTAACAATTTCATACGGGCCGTTACTATGACAATCCACCCTAATACTAAAAGTGAATACATATATTCCGTTTACTGGAACCATAAATATTCCCGAAAAAGGATGGTAACCATTGTTTTCATTTGTTACTACTGTGTCGAATATGAGAGTATGATGAGCGCTAGGGGATGGTTCATGTTGACTCATGTAGGCATAGAACGCTGTCGTAGTAGGCATTATTGTAGGAACTGGTGTGGTTGGTATGCCACCTTCTAGCAGTCGTTTGTTGTCTACAAAAGTTTGTGAAGAAATAAAATTAATAAGTGACAATTGTAAACCAAAACGTTGAAGAAAGACATAAAGCAAAATATTGAATACGCAGAAGGTCCTTTCGGCCAAAAGGATGCAGGACGTTTTACTTAGTTTAAGTATAGAAGTATAATAAAACGGAAACGGAAAAAAGAGCAATTAAACTTACTTTTAATTTGTATTATGGTGTCACTGTTGACAAATGAAACCGTCATAGATCCGTCCATCTTCATTTATTATTTTTTTAAGAAATAAACTACTCAGATATCTATTGCGTTGTATTGTTGACTTTCAAATGTTGTATATAACATTTGTACAAGTTATAGTGGTTAGCAAAACACCCACCGCCAATCTTTGTTCTTTAACATTTCAGTTCCTGTTTGCAATTACCGAAAACTACTATGGTGTTGAAACAAAGTTGTGGTGGTGGTGTAAAACAATTTGTTAGTTCTGACAACCGTGCGTCGACATGACAGTATTTAAAACTTTTCATAGTTTGAACTTTACACTGCTACCAGTCAATTGTTGAATATATATCAATGTATTTACGGGAAAACACACCACATGTTCAATTTCTTCAAACTCCATTATTTGCAAATAGTAAATATACAGAATATAAAGTTAACAAATAATATTTCATGCCAAAACAAAAGCTGGACTGGTGCTACCCTCGGGGACAAAACATATAAACAAGACCCTAAAGAGTTACACTCAAATAAAAACAATTAAACCGAATAAGACACGAATTTGAAGATAATTTGATGGCAAAATTTTAATGTGAGACAATTTTTTTTTGTTTATCAAGAATTAAGATAAGAAGCCTGTGTTACAGATTAATAACTCGTCTGTCTTTTTTTACTCTTCCAATGCTGGATGATTGCAACCTGAAAGTACTGTAGGTTTTTATCATGCTCAATAAAGGCAACAGTAGTATACCGCTGTTCAAAAGTTCTAAATATATTGAAAGAAAAACAAATCCAGGTAACAAACTACAACATTTAGTTTCGAATAGCTAAGTTCACAGGCGGTGTTATGTTTATTTATAGTTGTCACAATTTTGCTCTGCTTTGCTCTGCTTTGCTCTGCTTTGCTCTGCTTTGCTCTGCTTTGCTCTGCTTTGCTTTCCTCGATCTTATTTTAACACTGAATAGTTTATATTATGAAATCAGAATCCGTTGTGTACACATTTGAACGAATTTGTTTTCTCAGGGGAACGGTTATTGTTGCTAATTATTAGTTTTTGACTTAGAGTTTAGAAGGCGGAGGGATAGGTTTGTTCCTTGATTTTCATTTATTTTTTATTTTTCCGCTTTAAACTTTAATGGTTTTTCAGTACCCTATCATACATGTCCCAAGTCAGGAGCCTGTAATTCAGTGGTTGTCGTTTGTTTATGTGTTACATATTAGTTTTTCGTTCATGTTCTTATATAAATAAGGCCGATAGTTTTCTCGTTTTACATTGTCAAATCGGGGCCCTCTATAGCTGACTATGCGGTATAGGCATTTGCTAATTGTTGAATGCCGTACGGTGACCTATAGTTGTTAATGTCTGTGTCATTTTGGTTTCTTGTAGACAGTTGTCTCATTGGCAATCATACCTCATCTTCTTTTTATATATTTATTTGATGGTTGATTTGTTGTCGTCTAATTCACACATATGATCTAGATACCTTTTGTTAATCGTTGTGGAAATAGTTGCCTAATTAGAGCTATTCAATAGTTCTGAAAGGTGGAATTCAATCGAAATGCAAGCTTTAAATTATTGGAGAATATTTATAATATAATGAAACTGTAAATTCTGTATTTATTTTTGTATACATTTTATTATTAATTCTATTTTGAAATCAGCCATCCGGCGAAGGATGACCTTCCGCCGCCGTCACTATAAATACTTCCAATGTGCTGAACGGAAGGATATGTCCTGACATAAATTTCGTCCCCTTGATTGGCATTTATAACAATTGTTCCTGTGATATGATCTTGAATGCACACTTCACGTAGGTCTGAATAAACCGCTCCTACTGCTTCGGCATTTTTTACTATTTGGTACGGTCCATAACTATGGCATGATAAACGTAAGCTAAAGGTAAATACGTATGTTCCTTTTTCAGGTGCAATAAATATTCCTGTGAATGGATGATAACCATTGTTCTCGTTTGTTATCACGGTGTCAAAAATAAGAGTTTGATGGGTTCCAGGATTGTCTTCATGTTTGCTTAAATAAGCGTAAAAAGCCGTTACAGGTTTCAGTGTTGAAACAGGAGTGGGAACTATATTTCCTCCCAGTAGTCGCTTCCCTTAAAAAATCAATTTCAAGTTGATCAACAATTTATGCATGCATAAATTTCGAGTTTTATCAAAATATAGATATTTGTTTACTATACTGGAGTTCGTCTGTTCACCTGTTCTTCTTACTTTTTGAGTCATAGTGATGCCTGTCTTTTTTCGAATTACTGTTTTTGTACGTGTTTTTCTTACCTCCTTCTATTTTTCATGCCGTCTAAATATATAAGGGTTGTGTGTAGTTTCATCGTTCGTACTTAACAAAAACAATACTAGCTTTAAATGTATATATGTACACCATAAAATCACACCAGTCATGGTGAGTAAGACATTCACATGACCATGAATAATTTCTTTAAGCAAAACGGGATCAATGACAATGAAAAGATTGTAGACAGAAACTTTGTTACAAAAGGCATCTGTATACAAAGTATCTAGGTCTTTTACCCTCAGAAATATAAAACTTTATTACAAAAGGCATCTGTATACAAAGTATCTAGGTCTTTTACCCTCAGAAATGTAAAACTTTGTTACAAAAGGCATGTGTTTACAAAGTATCTAGGTGTTTTACCCTCAGAAATATAAAACTTTATTACAAAACGCATCTGTATACAAAGTATCTAGGTCTTTTACCTCAGAAATATAAAACTGTGTTACAAAAGGCATCTGTATACAAAGTATCTAGGTCTTTAACCCTCAGAAATATAAAACTTTGTACAGATAGTTTTCGCCGTCCCTGATGGATTTGTTATACTCTTGTCTCGCATTCTTCTACTTTTGAATCAGGCGAGACAAAACCTTTCTGTATTTAAAAAGTGCAAACGGAGAAAAAGTAAATTGTCATATATCAATTGATAGAATGGTTCATTTGTGTTCTTTGGAAACCGTTAAATTGTTGATGTGAGGGTCATACAATGACCACCATTAAACCACTAATCGGATTGCATCTACTGTCGAGTGATTGTTATGCTATTCATTAATTGATTTGTTTGTTCTTGTTAATATTCTTTTAATTTTACTTGCATATCAAATATAAGCATGTGAATACAAAAATAAATGCTTCCGTCAAAAGACTTGATTACACCTATATTCTGTGAGTATATTCGATCAGATTTGACCAACACTTTATCATAGGGGAAAAAAACTATAACCGTTCCTTTTTATCAAAACAAAAAAAAATGTGTATCATTGTAACTTATAACTTGGATACTTAATTTTTTTAAATAACGTCAATGAACGAATGAGGGAATGAGACATACAGGAGGCAATACACGAAACAGTTAAACGCTCTAAAGACAAAAAGTCTTTGAAATTTGGTATTTTTTAATAGATGAAATACATCAGAATGAATAACACAGATTTATTAACATCACAAGTAACATACTTCTTTTCTTTTTGGTAAGTATAACGTCTTTATGTTAAATTGTAAAACAAAGAAAACAATTTGATTTTGAAATCCTCACATGTACATTCCGTTATATCAATGATAGAATGTTCATAATAGAGGAATTGTCATACAGCATATATTTGTCATTAAATAAAGCTTTTTGAAAGCATCTAATGACTAGTCGAAGATAATTGTCAATTACGAAAAACCTCATCGCATCTAAGAATGGTATGTTGAAAACGAAATAATGACTTAATTTAGATTAAAACACGGCCTATGAAAATCATGTCATGGCTTTATGAACAGTATTCCTCCTGCATATATAGCATACAATGGAGTGATGTGGTATAATTGTCAATGACAAAGTTTTCCACCAGAAACCACATTGTTTATAGGTAGATAAAAGTAACTACAGGTCACCTTACGTCCTTCATTATGAGCGAAACCAATGCCAATGTGAAAGGTCCCAACATAAAAATTGTAAAACAATTAGAAAACTCAAAGTAGTCTGTTATAATTCACTGTCGTATATTCGGGACGATTGATAGCTTGCCATAACGTACAATGTATATACATTACTGTTTGTGAAACTAAATTTTGATTGTTTCGAAGAGTATAGTCCCGTATTTTTGTGCATTTGTTTTTTCATACACTAAAGTAAAAAAAATATGACTACAATTACCTTTTTCAAATGTTATATCTTTCTTTGGTATTTTCGGCAATTTGGAATCATTCGTAGACGCACTGTTAACAACATCCGCCATTTTAGGGGTAGATTTTGCCAGAATGTCAACAAGACGTAATAGTTTTTGCTCATGAACTCGATCTTTGTTTTTCAGATCTGACACTTCATCTCTCAAATTTTGTATTTCATTTTTCTGGCTAATTACAATATTCTCCAAAGTCCGAATTCGTTCATTTTGATTTGTCAACAATTCCTCAATTCTATCAATTCTAGAATTCTCCTTTTCTTTGGTGACTGGTATGTGTGATGTTGCGCTAGAAAACAAAAGCATCCCCGACAGGAACACTAAAATACATTTTAAACGAATCAGAACGGTCATATTTGGAATCTTTGTTAGTTTAGTTTGTCACAATGCGAAAGATAAGCTTATAGATAGATATGCCACGACCTTTCCCTCAAATGAAAATGTCGACATACTTATTATTATCTTTATTTAGTAGGAGTAGATATAAACAAATGAAAAATGGTAATTTGGAAAAGATTTTATAAAAGAAGCCTGTTATATAATATCAGGTAAATTGGTTATTAATGCCCATGTAAAAAGAATTTTACTATACTTTTAAGATGAGGGTGAAATTTATTTCATTAAGAAGATAATGTAAAAGGTAATGAGTGAGTCAATATCTAATTTTGAATTTCTCAAATTGTGACACTTTGAAGGGACATACAGTAACAGCAACTTTTTAACGTACATAATTACCCATACCATATGAACATTTCAGAAAAAATTTACTCTTACATATTTCATTTTTTTTTATCTATTTACTGCGATCTTATGAGATTTATACGAGATGGTTCTGAATTCAAAAAAATATTTATGGACGTGATTGATGTTTCACTTAAAATGTTCAGCCGAGTTGTATTATGAAAGAAGCCGGAGGTCTGCATGGTCTATTATTTTCTTGCTAGGGAAGAAGATAAATGTTGATAATAATTAGATAAAATGAAGCTTAATATTTCTTAATTGGGTTAAAAAAAATTATTTTATTTACTAAAACCAAATACAAAAAAGAAAAGAAATTTCAAACTTGTATTTCAAAGTTGATTCTAACGGGAATCCAGAATTTGTGTACTTTCAAGAGGACCTAAAAGACTAGTCGAAATACAGAATCTCTATAATTCTCATCGGCATTCCCAGAATTCCATTTATTTCAAGGGCTGAAATGAATAACCTAAAAAAACGATCGATATTTTGTTAATTGTTTTTCTCTTCAACTGTATGTGAAATCATTTAGTGTGCAGTCCTTGCATATAAAAAACAGACGACACTATATATAAATTTTATATTGGAAAAAAGGTTTCCATAGCATGTACCTTTTTACGCATGCATTATAATCATCATGGTCTCGTTCACATGCAAACCCGCTCGTACAGGTGCACTCGACTCCAATCCTAATTGACTAGGATTGTCACTTTTCCTATCAAAGGTCGGTGTTTTTTTTTTCGGGCACTCCGGCTTCCTCCACCAATAAAAGCTGGCCGCCACGAAATAGCCTAAAAGCGGTTCTTAAAAAATCAAATCAAATCAAATCTCGTTGGCAGGCTGATGAAAAATGATTGCCCTCCCCTTGTTTCATATTTTTCTGTATGCGAGATATGTTATCTATATAAATTGCTTTCACGACAAGATGTATGACATAAACTATTAATTATCAAACTGATTTGATTTTTTTTTTTGCGATACCCCTAACAAAGGGATAAAAAAAAATTAGGGAGTCAATGCCTCCAGGTTATTGTAGTATCCTTCGTGATAGGTCCGTTATCACATCGTACTGATATTAAGACTTCTGACTGATTGACTTTTTTAATCTTTGATATAGGCTATAATTAACTCTGAAGTTTGTCTAATAGATGCAATTTAAACAGTAATCGTGCGATACATAAATTGTTATCTTACTAACAAAACAAAGGACCTTGAAACAAATTATCATGCATATATACATAAAACCTATATTTGGATATCAGTTGAAAGTAAGCAGTTGCTCTTCATTGTATCACTCCAACAGGCGAAACTGGTACTAAAGCAGAATACAGATGATTTACGTCATGACATGGATAAAACATTTTCGTTAATGACATCTCAGTTAAAAAGCAAATTCGATCTTTTGGAGACTAAATTGGCTGAAGTCGACAAACGAAATGAAACAAATAATGGCTGCGTATCTATGGAAAAATATCTTACTCTAGAGCAGAAATTAACCAGCGTTCAAAGAAAAATGATCAAATTAAACAAAAACATTTAATTCTTGAAAATGAAAGGTTATCTTTGAAAAATATTTCTTCCAAACAAGACATTAAAATTGAAGAGCTCCAAAAGCTAGCAACTATTAAACCGTTACAGCAATTTAATGCTTTACAACACAGTGTACATCTCATTACAGACTAAATACAATCCCTTACTATGAACGAACAGGCTCGCAGTCAGGATTTTATGGGTTTAGATAATACAACTACTGTTACAGGAAGAAAGCTGACTGAAATGAAATCCAGTTCTAATAATGTTATCCTTCAACTTGAACATAACAATACGACGGAGATGAAAATTATGAAGCAAAGTTCAGAAAGCCAAGTGGCAAGTTTTCAGACCAGTTACAATGCCACCATTTATGATTTACAAACTAAAGAAATTTCGATGCAAAGAAAAAAATAACTGAAAATAATGAAACAGATATGTTAAATGTTGAGAATGGTCGATGAAGGTTAAATTCAATTTTAATTTCCAATGTGATCAAATTGTCCAATCTTTAGAAATTAAATTGAAATTTCGTCGTTTAAATTTAAAACACCCATCTATTTTTCCACAACTATGCATAGAATTTGATACTGATGATTAACAAAATGTCCAGACAAAATACAACGTAATATAAATTCAACTTACTTTACATGTCATATCATATTTATATTGCATTTAAGAGTGATTGTTTAATTTCATAACTATGTCATAACGACATTTCTTTCATCGAATATGTGTAAGGGTAGCAATTGTCAGAATTTAGAAAATATAGACCTTGGTACACTATTTGTTTTGCCCACTCAAAAATGTCGAAGTTATTTATACAAACTGCTTTGATTTTAATCTGTGGTAATTTGATGCACTCACAAAACTAGTTTAACCTTACAAATACATCACAAGAAATATAAACAGTATTTGTTACCGTCCCTTTTTATCTATAATAATTTCCTGGTTTCGGATATTCACACAGTTGAGGAGCAAAATAGTTTAAGAAACGTGATGACAGTACACCTAGCTTGATTCAGATACGTGTTGATATAAAACAGAAGAATTCAACATAATAATAAGACAAGACTATGGTGTGCCGTAACTTTATTTACTAATTTTCAGAGAGAAATACATACTCTCTTGGTTTGATACAATGCTTCGTTCATCTAATTAAATTATGCTGTATTTTTGTTTTTCTTTCAGTAGCCGTATTCGCATTGTCTTCGGGTAAAACCAGAACCATTATTCAATTCGATGATGTAAAATTTAGCGTAGGAATAAAAAAAACAAATCTGAATTTAAAAGTACTGGAAAATTTGTTTGCAAGAAAGGTTTATACCTGATAGCTGCAACTTTATCATCTAAGCCGGATTCTTATGCCAACTTCTGTATCATGAAAGGTGGAAATGCTGTGTCATGTGCAGAAGTTTGGAAGCACTCTGGCGATGCCTGGCATAGCGGAACATCGGTGATAGCTATACATTTACAAGTGAATGCTCAGATTTACGTGGATACTGGCATGATAGTGGAATATGGTCAATGGACTCATTTTACAATAATAAAAATAAAGTAGTGCTGCAAACAATATTTATAATACATATTTTTCTAGTCAATTTTTCCTTTTTATTAGTTATTTTTGTTTGTTTAAATAATTTGCAATGTTTTTATAAGACTAGAATATTTTAATGTATCCAACTATTAAAGAAGTCCTAGATTTTTCTTATGTCTTTAATGGAAAGATACAAGCAAAAATATCTTATGTATTTACGACCATAGTTTTGATTGCGACTGTGTAAAATATTGAAACCAGATAAGCTTCAGATTCTTTTGATTCAATAAGCAGTTTTGTGAGTAGCGGAAACTTTGTTTTCGAAATGGAAGGTGTATACCTCATTGCTGTTACAGCTTCTGCTAAGGATTCTCTTGCCAACTTCTGTGTCAGGCGGGATAACACAAGTCCTGTGGCATGTTCATGAATTGGACAACCCTCTGGCGATGCCTATCATAGCGGAGCATCAGTAATAGCTCAACCTTTACATGTAAATGATACTATTTACGTTGATACTGACTATTCCATAGAAAGCGGTTTTCTCACTTATCTTACAATAAAGAAACTATTATAGATAGTGTTAAAATGTGTAAAGTTGTTGCAAATTTACATAACTCTTATAGTTGATATTGCTTTTTATTTACAGTTAATTTTTTTCCTATTACGGTTTTTCATGTAAAATAGTTCAATATATCCATATTTAATAAATACTTTATTGTACAAAACAAATCATATCAATTGTATCATCTTTGTATATATTTATATTTCATATACTTTTCAAATAAGTAACATCGCAATGCAAATCAAAACTTAAAAAAATACTTTCGTGCTCATCAGCGTAAGCTTACTGTAAAACATCAATTCTGTAGGAAAATGCGGAATTTGTGTACATCAAAGTAGATCTAAAAGACACGTTTGAATAGTAGGCAATTTGACTTGATCTTCAAAAACGCTAAAAACAATTCAACACATTTTAAACTACTACTATTGGTAAAAATTCATATCTAAAATAAATTGCCCCATAGCAAATTATGTATAGGATACGTATGTGTCTCCTTCACGTGCACATAAGGCAGGAACGCCCTCCCCTTTAATTATTTTTCGTTTATAGATCTGTAACATATAGATTCTACCATTGCATCGAGTGTGATGCGACCTTTATCTACTCGAGATAGATAAATTTTCACATTTAAAACGCTAGGGTAGCCGAGCGTTTTAAATATTTAAAATTTAACTGTCAAGAGTGGACACATATCGTACGACACGAGATTTGGTGGTGAAATCAGTACCTCTAATGATTTTTAGACATACAGACAATCATAAACATTCTTTGTGAATGATCTGCAATAGATGTGTTCTTTTTACGCATGGTCGCCTTGTTTCATGATGTCACAACTTAGAAATGTCAGAGGAAAGCGAAATAATTTTACGTCATTATCAAATGTTGACCAATATCAATTAACATCAAACGAACCACACGTTGATTAAATAAAAGTAATCAACACGTCAGGAAATGGATCAATTGGAAACGAATAAGAGAAATCTATATTTAAATTTATTTATCTTTATATTTAACTATTAAAACAGATGACTTTGAAACCTAGTATCATATAAACAAACAACGTCCTATAATGTGTTATCGGTTAAATATAGGACGTTGTTCTAAATTGTATATCTCTCTTCGCATGTTTTCATTTGGATTATAACAATGAAATCAAAAGGGTTAATGTTTCTTGCTCTTCTCGTATTTTATCAAAGTGTGCATGGCTTCCTTTTGGATGGACCGACAAACAGCGGGAAACAGACGACAGGAAACATACAGTTCCTTGCGGAGACGGATTTCATTCAGGCGAAAAAATTACTTCAGCAGAATATAGATGACCTACGTCGTGATACGGATAAAACCATTGCGTTCTTGACCTCTCAGTTAAAGAACAAATTCGTACTTTTAGAGACAAAATTGTCTGAGGTTGAAAAACAAAATGCAACAAACAATGACTGCGTATCTATGGAGAAATATCTTGCTCTAGAGCAAAAATTAACCAGCGTTCAGAAAGAAAATGAACAAATTAAACAAGGAAATAAAGCAGTAAAAAATGAACTGTTATCTTTGAAGAACAATTCTTCCACACAAGAAATGAAAATTGAAGAGCTCCAAAAGCTAGGAACTATTAAACCGTTACAGGAAATCAATGCTTTACAGCAAAGTGTTCATCTCAATACAGATACAATACATTTACTTTCTATGAAAGAGCAGGCCCGCAGTCAGGATTTCCTGGCTCTATATAATTTAACTACTGCAAGCGGAAGAAAGCTAACCGAAATGGAAACCAGTACGAATAATCTTATTCTCCAACTGGAAAATAACCAAACGATGACTATGAACAATATGAAGAAAACTTTAGAAAATCAGCTGGCAAGTTTCCAGACCAGTTACAATGCCACCATTAAATGTTTGCTTACCAAAGAAATATCGATGCAGAAGCAAATAACTGAAAATAACGAAAAAGGTATGTTAAGTATATCTTTCACGGTGATGCTAATGATTATGTGCAACACTTAAAGAAAAATATTATAGCAATGACGGTTAAACTCCGGTGACCAACACGTTTCCAATTGGAAAATAGAGATTATGTAATTCAGCAAACTTCAGCGTTACCACCAACGTAATTTGGCTCACCAATTCGAAAATAGAATTTATGTTATCCATCACCATCAGCGTTACAAAGAACACATTAAAATGCCACTATCCCGCCAACGCGATCAAAAACGCATTTCAGCGAAACACCATCACACTTCTACATGACCATCGCGGTTCGGAGTACCATCGCGGTTCAGAGTCCTGCATATATATTTGTAGAATTATATTAGGGTTGGGTATGCTATAGGGTCATCAATAATGTATTTATACAAAATTTTCAGGAGAGTTTAAACTTTGATTTATTTAACAAATTACAAGATGTGCAAATGCTAAATGAAAATACCAGCTCATGAAATGATTCACTAAATACTATTTAAATCATACAACAAAAAGACAAAGCTATTTAACATTCCAAAAAATATCTTCAGCTACCGAATGTAAGCTCTTAACACTTAAATGTTTGTTATCAAATATTAAACTTTATTTCTTTTTTTTTTCAGTGGCATTATTTGCGTGGGCTTCAGATAAAAATGGAACCGTTATTCGGTTCAATAACGTTCGATCAAGCATAGGAATAACAAACATATCTGCGTTCAAAAGTAGTGCGAAAAAGAAGGTTTATACTTAACGGCTGCTAGTGTTGCATCTAGTCAGTCAAGCACCTTCTGTATCAATAAGGGAAACACACGTGTTTCATGTACAGAAAATGGAATATTTTCTGGAAGTTACTGGCATAGTGGAACATCAGTGGCAATTCTGCATTTGAAGGTGAATGATAACGTTCATGTTGTATCATCTTATGTGGTAGAAGCCTCATATTGGACTCAATTCACTCTAATAAAAATAAAATAGTGCATAACAATCTAAAAGCATATTCACTAAGGATGTCACTATGTTATTGAACACTTACTTGTTTTGAAAAGATTGAAGTGGCACTTCAAAATATTTTCTACTGTTTTTTTATCTAACAATTTAGTATCATATTAGTTAACCTTAAATATCTCTTTATGTCTGATTCCTATTTATGAACGCTTTCTATAAAAACAAGAGGCAAGTAGAACTATTAACTTGGACACGTGAACGATTCTTAAAATATATCAGGAATATAAACTGCAGAGAAAAAGAGTTTCACAAGGATTATAGTGACACATAGCAAAAAAAATGAAATACAGCATAATTTTAAAAAAGACCCCAACATCTATTATGAAATGATTTGTCTAATGTTTCCTCGAAAAATATTGCAAAATTTCCGTACTTAAGAGGCCCTGTGAGTCTTGAGGTTCTCTTTATTGAGTTCAAATTTTGAATCAAACAAGACTAAATGGTTTCATGGGAAAGTTTGATCAAATATAAGATTGTAAACGACGCAAAACTCAACATATAATGACTATAAGCTCATAAACATGGTAATCTTGAACTGTAGGTATCTAAAGGTTGACATTTCTATTACTACTGTATGGACATGCATTATTGGCATAATGTTCTTCTTTTTATGTTTTATTACATATGACGATTGTATAAAACGTATATAAAACACACGTACAAAAAACATGGTAGTTAAAACAACCTGAAGTAGCAGCACATTCAATTCAGAATAAAATTCTAATTAAATGTCGCACAACTCTCCTAACAATTTTCTACTTTTATAGGTAATGACACATCATCAATTCCTTTTTAAACTAGGACTTCAGTATTTAAGATAAATTTTTGTTACGGCTGTTAGATTTTTAATTGTCGTTGGAAAACTCAGATGAAAGAATATTTGCATAAGTCCTGACCTACTTCGATATTCGGTAACTTGTAGTTTAAATCACGGTTTTCATGACAGGAAACTGCTTATAAAAACTGCTGAACTAAGGGTTCCTAATGGTAAACTTGAAGAGTCCCATTTTAAAAGGTTTGCTAGGCCATCTCGATTTTGTTGAATGCCGTGGAATTTTTATGTCAGAGAAATCACGGACATATTTGTTATCTTCTCAAAACAACAGCCCGTACTGTAAAAGAGGGACGAAAATTACCAGATGGACAGTCAAACTCATAAATCGAAAATAAACTGACAACGCCATGGCTAAAAATGAAAAAGACAAACAATAGTACACATGAACACAACATAAAAAATAAAGAATAAGCAACACGAATCCCACCAAAAACTAGGGGTGATCTCAGCTGCTCCGGAAGGGTAAGAATATCCTGCTCCACATGTGGCACCCGTCGTGTTGCTTATGTGATAACAAATCCGGTAAATAGTCTGATTCGGTAGGTCACATTCATGAAGGTAGGGGATTATAGTTACGACGTAAGGAACATATCCGATATCATTTGTGAAACGTTTATACCGCAACGGTCAACCAACTCGTGATGGCGTCGGTAAAATTTACGAAGGGATGATTTCAACTTCACCATTTGGAACTCTTGGTTTAATAGTTCCTTGTGAGCAGCAACCCTCTATCATGAAAATCATGATAGGAAATGCAAGTACGGGAATATCGTATCAATTGGGAGATATATACCCCGTATGCAGGTGCAGCTTGAATGTTGCTACTTAGAAATGGAAAGTTTACAATTGTAAAGCTGAAATCATCTCTTTTGTCGTAAAGTTTTGTTTTCAACCGACCCTCATTGTGACTTACCGATGACTAACCGATGTTTACTTGTCATGAACACCACGACGGGTGTCGCTTGTGGGGCAATATCTGCTTAGTTTTTCCTTATATATAGCCCACTATTACTTCTATAAATAAACAAAAATGAAAAGCAAAGTTCTAGTGATCTCATTATTTCTGTGTACATAGCATTTTGTAGATTGTTGCTTGCATTTTACAAAGTGTTATTAACATGGCCTTGTTTGGTTTGCTTTGATATTTTGGTCTCTTCTTCCTCTTTGTTTTTTCCCTTGTACTTATGGAACACGAACAGTTCTGTTATGTGAATGCTTTAACTATGATGTACTGGTTAGTTACACCATGTCAATAAAATCTAAATCGTCTTTGCATAAAAGTGCACGGGACGTTAGTATATTGTTTTCTCTGAATGCTTTCAACATCAACTACAAACTGTGGTAGTCGTAAGTAAACTGAAACATACATTCAAAAAAATACACGCGATGTCGTCCTATGTACATCCCACTACTGCGTAACAGTAATTCAAGGCATAAGAGAAGAAATAACAAATAGGGTTCTGACAGATCCGAAAAGGGCAAACATGTCACAATTCAACTATGTTGATATCAAGGATTTGTACATACAAATCCGTGGTGGTTCATGTATGTTGTCCAGATATGTAGTCAATCTGGTTAATAGTTGTATACATGTAGTATAAAAAAATGACGAAAATGGTAGTTTGCAAGAAAAGTGAAAGCTTCTTCGGCGATTGAACAGATAAGAGGATTGCAATCTGCTTCCCTTTTATCAGATTAATAAACACACAAATTGTATTTTCTTTAAATTTCTAATGTTAGTTTATATGTTTTGGAGTTAGTATGACATCCATTATGACTGAACTAGTACATAGTTGCAACGGTTTAGTGGTAAGCTGAGTCCGCCTCCATGTGTGTAATTTTTTTCGGCTGTGTTGAAGCAGAGACATATAATACAATAATAATATAAAATAATTGTATTATATGTCTCTGGTTGAAGACCAATTGGTGGCCTTCGGCTGGTTTTTTTTACTCCTTGATCGGGTTTTTGTCTCTTTGCGGACACATTCCCCCATTTCCATTCTCAATTTTAAATGATTTTGATGTTGATAAGTCTCGCGTCACAGGAAGATTTTTTATTCTTACTATACAGTAAATATCCTTTAGCTTGAAATAAATATAGTCAAATGGGATTCTCTACTCTGGCATTGAGTTCAATACTCCATGCTCATTTAAGGGTTAAAATTACCATGGGGCCATCTTACAAATTCGAAGATGTTGCCCTATTTGCAGATATGATTAGTAGTCTTAGCTATCATTTTCGTGGTTCAGTTTTTCTTTATATGTATCTATTATAATATATTGGGCAATACGCTATTGACACAGTAAAAGTCTTGTCGATATGGTTAAAGTATATGCAAATGCTGAAATGCTGAAACTAAACTAGAAATTCCTAAAAATGTCAAATTATGCAAAATATTTAAAGTCAATGATCGACTGAAGAATGAACCAGGGACTTTCTATACTAGTATACTAGTATAGAAAGTTCCTGCTTGCACTTTGTACATACCTGCCAACTGTCCCTATTTGCGGGGGATTTCCCCCATGAAGGCTCCCAAGTGGAAATTTGTTAAGAGCAATTTTGTCCAATATTTTAAAGAAAACAATTAATTTAACAATGGCTATGAGCTTGTTAAAGCACGAAGAAACCAAAAAACCACATTAGAAGATATATGAAGGCCCCATGGGCATTTTGAAAAGTTGGCAGGTATGTTTGTAAATGCAGTTGTTACACAAACCGCTCCACTTTTAAGGAGATATGGGATATTTATATAGAGTTTTTTGGTTGAGTCAAGTCTGCCAATTGATATTTTATCGTATGTTTTTCTTTGTTGTGATGTTATGCTATTGTTTCAGAAAAAGGGAGAAGGTTTGGATCCATTAAAACGTTTAATCCCGCTGCAAATGTTTGCACCTGTCCTAAGTCAGGAATCTGATGTACAGTAGTTGTCGTTTGTTTATGTAATATATACGTGTTTCTCGTTTCTCGTTTTGTTTATATAGATTAGACCGTTGGTTTTCTCGTTTGAATGGTTTTACACTAGTAATTTTGGGGCCCTTTATAGCTTGTTGTTCGGTGTGAGCCAAGGCTCCGTGTTGAAGGCCGTACTTTAACCTGTAATGGTTTACTTTTTAAATTGTTATTTGTATGGAGAGTTGTCTCATTGGCACTCACACCACATCTTCCTATATCTATTTGCTTTGTTTACGTATTGGATCTAAAAAATTATCTCTATGTTTCATCTCCAGAGACAGAACTTGGGAATGTTACCAGTATAAATACACATGGTAGAAGCGAAATTGAATTCTGAGGAGGTAGTACAAAGTTTGTTTCAATTAAATGTTGAAAATATGCCACACAACCTAGTATTTTTACCTTTAAATAAAATAGTAGTACTCATCAACTTTCCACATTATTTGTTACAAAACTTCATTGTTAAAGTGGCACAGTTAAAAGGGGAGTCCTATGTGAAGTTGCATCGTCTTTAATGACAGAAATGCAACCTGAAAGTACATAACCAATTAATTTCCAAAGAAATAAGATATGCCAATATACCATATATCACTGGCCTATTTCGGCCCCTTTAAACAGTACTAGTCATAAACTTACATGTAATCATTAACTATGCACAGGTCAACAGATCATGACTGAGGGATCAAATTATTTCCAAGGCAGTTGGATGTGCTAATACAACTGCATACCGCATATCATTGATTTACCATTAATGATTTCTTAACTAACAGAATCTCAAGCTTTAACAAACTGTTGAAACACTGCAGCTAGAAATGGCAAGGGGAAACAGAAACCATTATTAAAGAATGTAAACTTATACAAGGATTGGATCGAATGCCAATTTTCAGTTATCATTACGTATTTGTTTTTACTGTTTTTCCTGTTTACCATTTATCTTCATCTACTACATTGTTCATAAAATATGTATAAAAAATCATTCAAAAGCAAAACCTCATGTGAAAATACAGCAGGCAATTCCTGCAAAATTTTGTTATTGCGAAAAGGTCATTTCTACAACATTCTGAACATTTTTATAGAGTTTCTCTATCTATAAAATTTTCAAGATTTAAGACAATAATTGCATTTTACACTAGTGATTGTTTTTATATGTTGATTGTGTAGCCAAATTTGGTTTAAATTGGTCTAATAGAACGAAAACGAGGCCTGAGCAGCGTGGTCGTGGATTTTCACAGAGAAGAAAATTTGAGAGCTTTTCACACCCTATTTGCCATACATTTAACCTTACAAAACATTTAATACACATGTATTTCAAAATACTATGTAGAATAAAGCGTAATTAAGTAAACTAGAAACTTGGGTTTCTGCCCGTGCAGAACGAGATTAAATTTCCCGCCATTTTAAGGGTAAATAGTAAAATTTACAAAAGCATCATTAAAATTGTGTAAAGTTTAATTAATTACATTCTTAAAAGTTAATAATTTAACAAGCTACACAATTAATTAATTAATTTTTTATTTTTATTTCTCCTTCTCTGCTGAATAGTTCCACCAAGTAGGATTATAAACAAACCAAGTGACCTAATTTTATCTTTTATCTCACTTCTTATTTTTTATCCTTGTATTAATACCCACCCCCCCCCCCCTTTCGTTAATAGTTATTACACTTGCTAGGCAAGACTATTCCCATGACTGATAGCTACATTAGAAGGAGCTTGAGGCAGATTAAAATCCAAACATCAGGTCTTCAGCAAAAATATATACCGGTTTTGCTATCTGATACCAAAGGCTCGTATATTAAACGTGAAGTTACCAACTTAGATGAGCTAACGATAGAGTTTAACTGTGATATTACTGCAAAATCTGGTAGATATTTAAATCTACGCTTTCAGAATACCTCCAGTATAATCAAATACATAAAAGACAAACTTGAGGATATTATTTTAGCCATAAAAGTGTCCAGAAAGAAAAACACACCAAGAGTCACTTTACTCGAAATCCCTCATTACTCGTTAGTGGAATACAACTCTTCTCAAAAACACCCTGAACCTCGTTCTTTTTATGAAGACGACATCAAACTTTCAAAACAAATTGATTCTATAAATAGTGTAATCCGTCAGCTTTTAATACCTCAGCCTTGGATAACGCCAGATCACCACGATTCTCATTAGACTTAACCCGCCCAACCAAAGGTCACAAGGGACAAAGAGCAAAGGCTCGTAGCCATCACAATTTCAAGCACGTGTACGTGGATGGTGAACACCCCAACCCATTGCTTGCAAAACTCTGGTATCAACGCATTGGCAGACAGATGGTGTTTGACTGTTTCACAAAATCAAAAAAGCATCGCCACAGGCACAGAAAATCCAAAAACTCAAAATTTGAAAACTGAGCTGTAAAAACTGTTTTGCTGCTCATACAGATTTCCCTATTGTCAATTGAATTAACATCATTACAACCAATAAGTTCAGGATGCAGCTTTAATTTTAACTAATATCACACAATCCAACATATTCTGAGGGAGAGAAAAAAAAGGGGGAATAACTTTTAGTAAAGGTAGTAAAAACAGTTTTGCTGCCTAATTGCTATATAATCCAAGTGAACCTGATACAGTTATAAATAAGGAAAAGAATTAAAATATTGTATACGTCATCCCATCATATATAACAACATAACACCATACCTCTGACACAGCTTCATCACTATAGTTATAATTGCTTCTGCATAATAAAGATAACAAGATAAAATTGAGAAAGGAAATGGTGAATATGTCAAAGCGACAACCACCCGACCATAGAGCAAACAACAGCCGAAGGCAACCAATGGGTCTTCAATGTAGCGAGAATTCCCGCACCCGTAGGTGTCCTTCAGCTGGCCCCTAAAATATGCATAATAGTACAGTGATAATGGACGTCATACTAAACTCCGAATTATACACAAGAAACTAAAATTTAAAATCATACAAGACTAACAAAGGCCAGAGGCTCCTGACTTGGGACAGGCGCAAAATTGCGGCGGGGTTAAACATGTTTATGAGATCTCAACCCTCCCCCTATACCTCTAGCCAATGTAGAAAAGTAAAAGAATAACAATACGCACATTAAAATTCAGTTCAAGAGAAGTCCGAGTCTGATGTCAAAAGATGTAACAAAAGAAAATAAATAAAATGACAATAATACATAAATAACAACAGACTACTAGCAGTTAACTGACATGCCAGCTCCAGACCTCAATTAAACTGATTGAAAGATTATGTCTTCATCATATGAATATCAGGTACAATCCCTCCCGTTAGGGGTTTAGTATCATACTATCATAAAATATATGAGAAGAACATAACCCGTGTCATGCCAACAACTGTTTTGCTTCAGAAAATTTGGATAGTAAAAACAGTTTTGCTGTCCATTCCTATATATCAGACAAATTAAGCTTCTGCATTACTATCAACATACATTCCGCTAAGAGCATTTAACTAGAGATCATCTTATTTTTGTCATAACCCTATATATAGTCTATATTATAATCATCATATAACTTGATTCTTCAGTTTTATCATCAAGATAGTAAAATCAGTTTTGCTGTCAATAGGGATTACCCTATCTTACACATAGCTTACATACTTTGTGTCATCTGTGCACCAACTTATATATGTTCGTCAAACGTCAAGGATAGTAAATACTGTTTTGCTGCCCAAAATCTACCAAATTTCTTAGAGAAAGGAAAACAACAAAGTAAACAAATATATCAAGTTACATTAGCTTTGGAATAGTAAAGACTGCTTTGCTGTCCAAAATTTATCCAGAGTTATTGAGAAAGAAAAGGCACTCCAGTAAATAAATCTGTCAACTTATATTGGCTTCAGAATAGTAAAGACTGCTTTGCTGTCCAAAAAAAAAAAAAAAAAAAAAACAACAAATAAATTTATCCAGAGTTATTAGAGAAAGGAAAGGAACTTCAGTAAAAATTGTCAAGTTCATTGGCTTCAAAATAGTAAAGACTGATTTGCTGTCAAAAATTTTATCTAGACTTATTGGAATAAGGAAAGGACCCTCAGTAAATAAATTTTGTCAAATTTTAATAGCTTCAGCATAGTAAAGACTGCTTTGCTGTTATCTGATTCTAGAATGTCTTCCCCAAGGAGATCACACAGAGAGAAAATCTCTCCATATAGATATACACCAAGTCTAGCAGTTGCAAAACATAAAGCACGACAAAAAAACAGGGAACGTTTGCAACTATCTAGTCAATTTACTCCAAATATATTAACTCAAGGGAAATCAACAGTGACCAATTACTCACTAAATCCAACCAAAGCAGCCCAAAAGATGATTGATGCTACTGAACAGCTCAATGTACAGGCTGAATTCAAAAGAGGAACCCTTGTTATGAAATTCTCTCCTGCTGCGTTTCTGATGTTTCATAAACATACTCTTGCTTTCTATGAAAAATCAAGTAGATTAACAGCTATATCTCATTTCAGAAGGGACAAAAACAATCTCTGAGAAGAATCACTCAATATTAAACCAATCACAAATGATAAGGTTGGTAGGAGACAAGCTTACAGAATCAATTTATACAAAACTGCATTCTCTGTTGAAGCAAATGGTAGAGAGATTAAGGACTTTATTAAGAATGACCTACATGAAATTTTAAGTACATTACCATCCATAGAATTTTTAAACAATATGAACACAGCCATACAAGATTCATGTAAATCTTTCTTGTCTGATCAGGACTCTAACAATTGGATACAATCCGATAAAATAATTTCCCATTCTGCAATTGTACCTACATCCAGTAGAGATGAAAATGATCCTCTCCTGACCAATTTAAACAGAACTCAAAATTCAATTGAGACAATAGTAGCAACAGATTCTACCCAATCTCACAAAAACTGTGCTAGTTGCTCTGAGAACATAATCGACTTTGACTTTATCATGTGTATCACTTGCGAAGAAAAATTCCATTTTCAATGTCAAAACATAACTTCTGATCAATACAAATCTATGAGTATTGATGAATTGGAACAATTCAAATGCACACAGTGTAATTCGTTATTAGATGACCTATCCATCTCAGAAATAGAAACAGATGCTGGAAACATGATTCAATTTACTGGTTCCTCATGCTCCCCAGATACTTTGGTGAAATCAGTTCAGATAAACAGAAATCTTGAAAAATCTCCAAAATCAGACCCTTATTGTGGAAATTCTAATGACACGCAACAAGACCATACAGGAAAACAAGTTCATACTGCTCAACAACAATCAACTAATATAGGACCTCTTAGAAACAACTCTTCTCCAATTTTGCAGACAGATAATAACTCAATAAAACAACCTAAACAAACTGGACCAAAGAAACAAAAGATACTGAAGCAAGATGATTTAAAATCCAAACTCGCCGTAGCAGAAGCACATATTGCCGCTCTAGAGAATACCATACTAGATAATAATAACTTAATCAGAAACATGAAACTGACTCAGCTCGGTCAAAATGATTACCACCAAAATGGACCTGACCATCATAGTTATAGACAGACCCCATCATCAATCAGTGCTAACTGTTCTAATTGTCACTGTTCACAAGTAGATAACAGAATCAGAGACCTTGAGCGTGAAATGTCAAATTTGAGACTGCAACACCTTGAAAATCAATTCTTCACGCTTAGGCAACAAAGTCAAAACCTAGTCAACCTGCAAGGCACAGCACATATGAACCAACAAGGCCCTGTACATACAATACACTCTCAACATGTTGTACAACCTTCTCCAACTTCAGTGCAAAACCATTGGTTACAACAACCAGTTCATCCTTTATTCCAGCAGACAGTTCCAGCTCCACCACCTTATATGTTTAGACAACCAAGCAGAACTCAAATGGCACCTTCACAAAACATACCAAATAGTCACATGCAAGCCCAGCATCCACAAATGATATATCATAGAGCTGCAGTTGCAACACAATTATCTCCCTTGGATAGTAATAACAGTATTGCTGTCACTCCATCAATTCATCCTCATTCTCAAATTCACCACATGTCCTCTACTCAAGGAAAGGTACAGATAAACACATCTAGTAATAAAATTGTACCAGAGCTTATCACAAAATCTTACGTTTCTAATGACATAAGTAACAGTTCATCAGGAGATAGTAAAAACAGTTTTGTTGTCACTCCATCTACTCATCTTCATTCTCAAATTCACCACATGTCATCTACTCAAGGAAAGGTACAGATAAACACATCTACTAATAAAAATGTACCAGAGCATATCACAAATTCTTATTCTTATGTTCCTAATGTCTTAAGTAACAGTTCTACAGGAGATAGTAAAAACAGTTTTGCTGTCAGAAAAGGAAATGAAATGAAAGCAAACCTGAATGTTCCTTCACAAAGTGGTCATCCTAGAGATTCACCAAAACCATATGTTTACCCTGAAAATCCTGCTGCCAATACCATATCAAATTCCTCAAACTCAAATAGTAAAAACTGTTTTGCTGTTGAACAAAGGAGTGAGACAATGATATCAGAAAATTGTTCTGACACAGTAGGATTGCCACCAAACAAGAATGTTCAACACATATACAATCCTTTTTTAGACAAAGGTCAAACATTCCTCCTGGACCCAGATATAGCAGCCCCTGTGACAAGAATGATATAACCTTGGGAAAATCAAGTCCGCTCCGAATTGTCTCTTTCAACATCAAAGGCTTTAATTCCAATAAAAACTACTTTGATGAACTTCTTGATAAACATGATATTGTACTGATACAAGAACATTGGCTTTTTAATTATGAAAAAGAATTATTGAAACAACATCATTCAGATTTTATAACCTTCTCGAGACAAATTGATGATAATGAACCCTTATCTCCAATTAGTAGACCAAGAGGCCATGGAGGTATTGCAATTTTGTATAGAAAGTCCATGTCAACTATGTTTTCTCAACTTCCTGATGGAGATAACAGAATACAGGCTATCGAAATTTCAACCACAAAAGACCCAATATGTCTTATAATTATATAAATGTATATATCCCCTCAAGAGGTACCGACAAAGGGCATGATGCTTATAGAGCAGCTTTGGACATCTTAAAAGAATTACTACTGAAATATCAAAGAACTCATTCAATTATTATCGCCGGCGATTTTAATGCTTCATTCCATAGACAATACAAGGACACCCAAGATGAACTATTTAAAAACTTTTGTAAGGAAAATCAAATAGAGCTACCATCTAACTACCCTATAGACCATACATACCATCAAGGTGATTCAAAATCACAGATAGACTACATTCTAACAAAATCTAGAGAGAATGATGACGAGTCAACTGAATATATGCAGGTGAAAATCTTAAGAGAAGGCAATAACACATCAGACCATTATCCCGTCTCCGCTGAATTTTCTGTTAGATTACAGACCGCTCAAAAACAACTGAATGGAGATATTGTGACTAAGATTAATTGGGAAAAGGTTGACAAAACAAGTTATGAACAAAATTTGAAGGAGGAACTAAAAGATAGAAAGTATCTGAACATGAGAACACCTTACGGTATTGAACAAGCTACAAACCAGCTAATTTCTGGTCTTACTAACGCTTTAAATTTGAACTATCCACGTAGGAAATCCAGATTTAGTAGAAAAAAGAAGATTAGCTGGTCTCCACAACTTGCTAAAGCTGTGGGTCTGTCAAAAAAGGCATTTTATCTGTGGAAAAAGGTTGGTTCACCTCCTTCGAAAAATAATATTTACAACTTGAAGAGACTAGAGACGAAACGTTCGGTCAGATCAATACAAAGGCAACAAACCGCTGACAAAAGAATTAAACTACATGAAGAAATTATGATGGCTTCAGATAGGGACAAGGATCTGTTTTTTCGACTTATTAAAACTCAACGGTCTTCCTCTTCTCAGTTCACACACACCCTTAGAACTGAAGAAAAAGAAGCATCAACTCCAAATGAGATAAATAATGTCTTCAAAGATCACTTTGAAAAATTAGCTAAAACCAATTCAAATCCTTACTTCAACATTGGTCATGATAATCTTGTCAAGCTAGACATGGAAACCACTGTCAACATCTGTGAAAACCAAGAAATAACAATTCAACCTGTTACCTCAACAGAAATCACCAAGCGTATTTCGATATTAAAAAGAAAAAAGGCTGGGGATGTAGAAGGTTTAACTGCAGAACATCTAATTTATGGTGGAACAAAGTTGACTGAATTCTATACAAAGCATGTTCCTGAAGTCATCAAAAAAGGTCTGCTGACCCCTGTCCACAAAAAAGACAAAGACCCTACTATTCCATCCAACTATAGAGGCATCACAGTCATTTCCATCATTTGTAAGATTTTGGAGCTTTGTATTAGAGCTAGAATCGAGGGTACACTAAATAAACATCAAAACAAGCTTCAGAAAGGATCCACTAAAGGTGCATCCTCTATTAATACTGCTCTTCTCATTTCTGAAGCAATTAACGAAGCCAAAGATAACTCTGGATGCAGAAAAAGCATTTGACGTGGTAGACCATATACACCTATTTTGGAAATTATATCATAAAGGAACTAATGGAGCTTCATGGTTACTAATTAAGGAACTATATAACAAAACAACTACACAAGTAATATCTGAAGGATACATTTCGGAAACATTTGTAAATGAGCAGGGAGTCAAACAAGGTGGAATTCTCTCTGCCAATTTTTACAAGGCCTATAATAAGAATATCCTTGATACTCTTGAATCCACAAACATAGGAATTAAAATTGGAACCAATTATGTGGGTTGCCCAACGTGCGCAGATGACATAATGCTATGTGCTGGCTCAGAACATGATGCCTCAACCCAACTCCGCATCATTGAAAACTGTAACAAAAACGATCGGGTAAAGATAAACAGCAAAAAAACTGAAATTCTAATGATTAACAAGAAGAATAAAGATATAAATCTTCAACAATTTTTAAATGAAAAAATAGACGAAAAGCAAAACATTTAAAACATTTAGGAATTGAAAGACAAGAGAAAAATAATCCAAATGTAGAGAATATAATTTCTGTTGCAAGAGCTACAATGTATTCCCTATTAGGTGCTGGATTACATGGAATAAATGGTATAAATCCACTATTATCGTATAAACTATGGCGGACTTACGTTATACCAAGAATGCTCTATGGAATTGAAATTCTCAACATTACTAAAACTGATATCCAAAAATTAGAAGCTTTTCAGAAAAAAACATTTAAACAAATTCTATCCTTACCACAAAGAACTGCAGATGCTGCTATCTATATCTTACTCGGAGCCGAATCTATTGAGAAACTCGTACATAAAGCTGTCATTTCCCAATTCTATGAATATCAAAAGATCCCAACTCAATTGAGTGTAAAATTGGAATTAGACAGCTAGCTACAAAAGATGATAAATCAAATAGTTGGTACATAAATGTGGACAAAACTCTCAAATCTTATGATCTTCCATCCGCACATGAGATTATACTAAATCCAGAGGAAAATTGGAAACGATTGACTCATGATGTTATAGACAAAACCTGGAAAAACAGATGGACCGAATCTGCTAGAAGCAAATCAACACTCAAATATATGAAAGTAAACAACTGGAGCTTTAAAAAACCAAACTTCTGTTGGAGCAGTGTCAGAGATAATAAAAGAGATGTTAGCAAAGGGATAATAAAATCCAGGATACTTACAGGAACTTACAAAACCCAAAGTATTACCAACCGATTTGACGGAACAAAATGTGCAGACTGCAAATTGTGCATGGTAGGACCTGAGGATTATAAACATTTCCTAATCAACTGTGAAAGTCTGAATTGTGTGAGAAAAATTCATCAAAATAGACTAAAATCCCTACTAGAGGATAATCATATACACTATTGCAGTATAATTAATTCTGATGAGGATCTTCTAGAATTATTGGTTGACTGTTCTAGGAACGACCTTATAACTGTGTCTCAGCAGAGAGACTTAGAACGAATCTGCAAAGACTAGATCTATGCATTGCATGCTAAAAGAACCCAACTTTTGGAAAACAAATGAACAATCAGTTGAGTTCTGAGCTTAAACTGCAAGTGGCTGTCAGTCGTGGGAATGTAATATATAACAAGTATTATACTACTTTGTCTATATACTTAATTAATACTAGGTGATGTAGCTAAGTACTTCATAGTTAAACCATAACTAGAGCATATGAATATTAATTACCCCTGTAAATAATCTTATAGACCCAAATTCTATTGACAAACTCTACTGTTTTACTTAAAACTAATTTTTACAAGTTTCTTTTTTATTCGTATCCCTTACCATTTTAGATTTTAATTACATATATTTAAACTAATTATGAAACCATACTAGTCCATAAATTTAACCAATTACTAGTACAGATTAGTAGTTCCTTTCACTTTCCTTTGCTAAGAGAAATTTAAACAACTGATAAGATATTACTTTTATCCATTTTATAATTTTAAATGTATAGTGTACATACAAGTTCCTGTTTTTAACTAATTTTTAGTTTTATCCTATTCTAATTCTGCTACTATTATTTTAAATTTTAACCAGTAGATAGAATTTTAAATAACGCAATTTTAAAAATAAACAAAATTTTTAAATGCGGTGACCCTGCAGATAGGGTGGACTTCCAGAAGAAGAAGCTAAGAGAAGAATTTCGTAAAAGTTGAAGGACAACGATGGACACCAAAGGATGAGGAAAGAACGTTGAACTCTCATGCATATGTTTAATACTGCCACATATCTTAAGGCAGGAGCCTGATATTCAGTGGTTATCATATTTTGTTTTGTTCATAGTTTTATAAATAAATCAAGTAGTTTGTTTTGAATGTTTTGAATTGTTTTAAATTTTGTCATGTCTTTGTCTTTGCTTGCTATGCAGTACGGGTTATGATCATTGTTGAATGGCCATAAAGCAATCTATAGTTACAAACATCTATGTCATTTTGTCTCTGATGGAAGCTTGTCTCATTAAACTGATGTACACGTTTAATGTGAATACATTAATCAAAGAGCTGAAGAGCTCTGAGGGAAAAGACGGCCATTGTTTCAATATTTAGGGGGGTATCGTTTGATAGTCTACATACAAAGAATGAGCAAAAGAACAGCTAGAACATATAGAAAGGCTGACTATAATGAAACTAATTGTTGTTTATTGTTATTTCATTTCCTTAGTCAAGAATTCATCATAGAGACAGTTTGGACCAATGAGATCTACACCTTCTAAATCAAAAGATTTGATTAAAGTTGGGAGTTAATTATCTAAAATTCAATTGAATTTAACAACTACTACAATATTTTTAGAATTTTAATTATGTACAACTGAACGGCAGGCTAAGACCATTCTCAATTTTTTGTGACAGTATTCTCAAGAAAGTGAGGACTGAAAAATCTATTCAGTTTTAATTTTCTATTGATAAAGTTCCCAGTTACAACTCTCATCACAGGGATACATGTACTTAAAAAATCAAATATGATTGATATAAGCTGTGTAAAGTTTGTTTCCAGATCCCACATTTTGATATATCTGTAAAATTCATGAATAAATAGCTTTAAACTACAACCAGATGCTCCGCAGGGCGTAGCTTTATACGACCGCAGAGGTTGAACCCTGAACGGTTGGGGCAAGTATGGACACAACATTCAAGCTGGATTCAGCTCTAAATTTGGATTGTGATTAAATAGTTGACACAGCATAGGTTTCTGACACAGAATGAATGTGTTCTAATGAACTTAAAAATTTTTGTTTTCTCTTAGAGCAATTCACTATGCTGTTGAATATTAATCCTCTCAAAAAAATGTTTGAAGAAATTTTCTTTTTTATTTATGAAATTTCAAATGAGAAAAATTGAACCCAATTTTTTTAATCACATCCCCCTTTCCCTTATTCCAAAACTAATCTCAATTAAAATTTCTAATGGGGTTTGCAACAATAACTACTCATTTAAATACATCATAAAATATTAAGATGTAAAAAATAAAGGCAACAGTAGTATACCGCTGTTCAAAACTCATAAATCCATGGACAAAAAACAAAATCGGGATAACAAACTAAAACCGAGGGAAACGCATTAAATATAAGAGGAAAACAACGACATAACACTAAAATGTAACACATATAGACAAAAAAATCAAAAATGATTGATATAAGCTGTGTAATCAAATATGATTGATATAAGCTGTGTAAAGTTTGTTTCCAGATCCCACATTTTGATATATCTGTAAAATTCATGAATAAATAGCTTTAAACTACAACCAGATGCTCCGCAGGGCGTAGCTTTATACGACCGCAGAGGTTGAACCCTGAACGGTTGGGGCAAGTATGGACACAAAACGGGACCAAAAGTTAAGAATCTACATACACAGTCATGACAGTTAGATTCGGCATATCAAAGAACCCCAATTATTCAATTTTGATGAAATCAAACAAAGTTTAATTTTGAACCCTTTGGGCCCCTTATTCTGTTGGGACCAAAACTCCCAAAATCAATACCAACCTTCCTTTTATGGTCATAAACCTTGTGTTTAAATTTCATAGATTTCTATTTACTTATACTAACGTTATGGTGTGAAAAACCAAGAAAAATGCTTATTTGGGTCCCTTTTTGGCCCCTAATTCCTAAACTGTTGGGACCTAAACTCCCAAAATCAATACCAACCTTCCTTTTGTAGTCATTAACATTGTTTAAATTTCATTGATTTCTATTTACTTAAACTAAAGTTATTGTGCGAAAACCAAGAATAATGCTTATTTGGGCCCTTTTTTGGCCCCTAATTCCTAAACTGTTGAAACCAAAACTCCCAAAATCAATCCCAACCGTTCTTTTGTCAAACTCATAAAAAACTGCTTGTTATCACTGAATGGTAAAGATTATTTTAATTTATCAGTTGGTAGTAAAAAGTGAATATACATTGTATATTGTATATAACAAAGATTTAAGTTGATTCTGGACAAAGAAAGATAACTCCAATTAAAAAAAAATCTTGCTATTGCACAATATTTTGCAATTAGATATTTCTTGCTTACTATTCTGGACAAAGAAAGATAACTCTAATTAAAAAAAAAATTGCTATTTCACAATATTGTGCAATTAGATATTTCTTGCCATTTTGCAATACTGTGCAATTGAAAAGACTTGCTATTGCACTATACTTAATATAATAATTTTAGATCCTGATTTGGACCAACTTGAAAACTGGGCCCATAATAAAAAATCTAAGTACATTTTTGGATTCAGCATATCAAAGAACCCCAAGATTTCAATTTTTGTTAAAATCAGACTAAGTTTAATTTTGGACCCTTTGGACTTTAGTGTAGACCAATTTGAAAACAGGACCAAAAATGAAGAATCTACATACACAGTTAGATTTGGTATATCAAAGAACCCCATTTATTAAATTTTTGATGAAATCAAACAAAGTTTAATTTTGGACCCCGATTTGGACCAACTTGAAAACTGGGCCAATAATCAAGAATCTAAGTACATTTTTAGATTCAGCATATCAAAGAACCTAACTGATTCATTTTTTGTCAAAATCAAACTAATTTTAATTTTGGACCCTTTGGACCTTAATGTAGACCAATTTGAAAACGGGACCAAAAGTTAAGAATCTACATACACAGTCATGACAGTTAGATTCGGCATATCAAAGAACCCCAATTATTCAATTTTGATGAAATCAAACAAAGTTTAATTTTGAACCCTTTGGGCCCCTTATTCTGTTGGGACCAAAACTCCCAAAATCAATACCAACCTTCCTTTTATGGTCATAAACCTTGTGTTTAAATTTCATAGATTTCTATTTACTTATACTAACGTTATGGTGTGAAAAACCAAGAAAAATGCTTATTTGGGTCCCTTTTTGGCCCCTAATTCCTAAACTGTTGGGACCTAAACTCCCAAAATC
Organism: Mytilus galloprovincialis; assembly: GCA_037788925.1. Taxonomy (NCBI): domain Eukaryota; kingdom Metazoa; phylum Mollusca; class Bivalvia; order Mytilida; family Mytilidae; genus Mytilus; species Mytilus galloprovincialis. The sequence continues at coordinate 2,950,004 of CM075332.1, forward strand.
AATACCAACCTTCCTTTTGTAGTCATTAACATTGTTTAAATTTCATTGATTTCTATTTACTTAAACTAAAGTTATTGTGCGAAAACCAAGAATAATGCTTATTTGGGCCCTTTTTTGGCCCCTAATTCCTAAACTGTTGAAACCAAAACTCCCAAAATCAATCCCAACCGTTCTTTTGTGGTCATAAACCTTGTGTCAAAATTTCATAGATTTCTATTAACTTAAACTAAAGTTACAGTGCGAAAACCAAGAAAATGCTTATTTGGGCCCTTTTTGGCCCCTAATTCCTAAAATGTTGGGACCAAAGCTCCCAAAATCAATACCAACCTTCCTTTTGTGGTCATAAACCTTGTGTTAAAATTTCATAGATTTCCATTCACTTTTACTAAAGTTAGAGTGCGAAAACTAAAAGTATTCGGACGACAACGACGACGAGGACGACGCCAACGTGATAGCAATATACGACGAAAAATTTTTCAAATTTTGCGGTCGTATAAAAAGCAATATTTAAAAAAAAAATGAAAAAAAAATGACCACTACAATAATTATGATGGTACGCAAAATTATTTTTTAATTGATGACTACTTATCATATATATATACTTAATGTGACATTTTTAGTGTTCATATACATTAACTTTCATTTTAGTGGGTAATTACTCATCAATTGGAGAAAGATTCTAAAAACATAACTTTACAGAAAGAATGAAAACTGCAGTTGCTCTCCCCAATCTCAATAGGTATAAACTACAAAAAGCAACATTTTTTTTAATTTTTTTTTTAACAATTTCAATAATTATGTTGGTACACATTTTTTTTATATAGAAGACAACTTATCATATACTAAAAGAGGGACGAAAGATACCAAAGGGACAGTCAAACTCATAAGTCTAAAACAAACTGACAACGCCATGGCTAAAAATGAAAAAGAAATGCCACATTTTAAATGTTCAGAAACATTTACTTTGATTTTAGTGTAAAATTACTCATCAATTGAGGTGCTCCTAAATTGGAGGAAGATTCTAAAAACAGAACTTTACAGAAACAATGAAAACTGCTGTTTCTCTCCCCAATCTCATGTATCCCCATTGACATTGTTTAACGCGAAAGTTGACCTACATATTATCTGAATATAGCCTCAAATTCAAGCATTTCATGTTGGTGTGTGAATCATCTACACTACAGCAAACATCATTAGGTTTATATTTTACAAATACGGATTTTAAATTAGTATACAAATACTGTGAATGATTTTTATAATGAATAAAGGATATCCCTGTGTAGTGTGGCATTCAAACAATGACGTCACTAGGCTAGATATATTTAGAATATTTCGTAATACTGATTTTTCCGGACTGTAAAAGAAACGTATATAGTGTAAGGGAAAGCTCAATATACGATAATTTCATGAGAAACAGAAGGGAAATGTGTAAAAAATGTATTTAAAGTCAATCTGTTCTCCTTGTCATCAATTTCAGTATGACATTTTGAGGGGGTTTCCAAACTATCAAAACAAAATGATTGACGTGAGGGAATGAAACTCTGGCCAACCCCATTAGGGAATTGACGGCTTGAAGCCGTCTTTCCCCAAAAAGACAGAAAATATATGTTAACAAATATGAGACTAACTGTTGCATTAGAGTAACAGTTTTCTGTTATCATTCACTGATTTTCCAACTTAAAAAAACAAAACAAATTTGATTTTTGAATAATTTATTATTTCTATTTTTAATAGAAACATACGTATTTTGTGACACATGTCCTTGACACGTTTCACCATTCAATGATGATAATAATAATAATATATTGCATCAAAATCTTTGGATTTTCTGTACAAAAAAGTTCATATCAATTGTATTATTTATATATATATTTAAATTATATATACGTAATAAGTTACATCTTAATGCATATCAAAATAAAAAAAAATCTAAAGAGTCTTTTAAAAAAATTCATTACTATTTAAAAATCTTTGTAACAGCTATTATTAAAAATCAAAATATAATGTCTAAGAACGCTTTTTCCCAGACCTACAGTGTACAACAATACACAAATTAAAGTCATATTTTGTGATCACTGGAAATAGATATTTTGTAGATTAGATAAAATTTCACAAGTATTTTGGACTTTAGTACCCAAATGTATATGAATACTATTAACACATGTTAATAAAAGTTAAAAGCACTTTGTGCTGCATAAGTTATATTCACACCTTGAATAGTCAGGTTAATATATCCATACACCTTTTAAATAAAATTAATAAAACATATGATTGCATTGACCTTTTTAGAAAATGACAAAATTAAATTAAGATAACATGTCATGCAACAACAGAATAATTTTTCAGTGCAATTTTGTTAACACAACATGGTACTTAATATAGTATAAACACAATTGCCCAAAACACTTTCACATAGCCCTTGAATATAAATTTTCCATACTTTTTGAAAGCTACAAATTAAAATGTTTGGCATAATTCAATTTTAAATGAAAATAAATGGTTTCAAATAATGAGGTGACGCAAAAATAAATATAAATGATAAGCTATTAAAACACCCACGGTGACGAATAAATAAATACAAATTAATGATGAATGAACGAGATCATTTCTACAATATTGCAATAATACCATATAATCTACACAGTAACTCATACAATCTAACATTTGTGTATTAAACTTCATGTACATTTATACTTAATGTATTTATTCACATGTACATTTATACTTAATGTATTTATTCACATGTACATTTTATACTTTGATTATTCCTTCAGATGTACAATTTCTACTTGGTGTATTTATTCACATGTACATTTATACTTAGTGTATTTATTCACATGTACATTTATACTTAGTTTATTTACAGTGGTGGATCCAGCCATTTTAAAAAGGGGGGTTTCCAACACAGAGTAAAGGGGGGCTTTCAACTATATGCTCCCATTCCAATGCATTGATCAGCCAAAAAAAGGGGGTTTCAACCCCCGGAACCCTCTCCCCCTGGATCCGCCACTGGATTTTACATGTACATTTATACTTAGTGTTTTTATTCACATGTACAATGAATGATAATTTTGCTTGTTTCTTCGGATGTACAATTTATACTTTGATTTATTCCTTTAGATGTACAATTTATACCTTGTTTATTTCTCCAGATGTACACTTTATTCTTTGTCTATTTCTCTAGATGTACAATTTATACTTTGTTTATATTTTTTTGGATTTTCAATTGATACTTTGTACACTTTTCAAGTAGCACAGTCTTTTATAAATTGATTGGTTGCAGTTTCCTTAATGTCCAGTTGCAAATATTTCATGTTTTTGTTTTTAAACAAAAACAAACAACAATCAAACGGACAGGGAGGTGTTGCAAAATCATTTGACTAGGATGAAAGGCAGGGAAGTTTTCAATTGGTCCTCGAAAAATAAAAAAAAAATGACAACTTTCATTTTGGAAAAAATTGATACTTTGTATTGGAAAAAGTAAAATTACAAAAATACAGAATACTGAAGAAAATTCAAATCAGAAAGTCCCTAATCAAATGGCAAAATGGAAAGGTTAGATAAGGGGTCGATTTACCTGAGGTATGTCAATGAATATTCATGATGGCATTAACGAATCAAAATAATTGACCACTGGACATTAACATAGTAACACAAGCAACAACCAATCAATCAATCAATCAATCAAAAAAGGAATTATTAAAAAGGATTTCAACTAAAAAATGAGAAAATTTAAAGTTGCATATATATAAACAGACTTCATGGGAATGATGCTAAAATATGTTAGATGATTTAAAAAAATGAATCTTTTAATGGAATAGAAAACAGGTAAATAAAGGGTACTAAGAAAATTTGTTCACCAAAAAAAAAAAAAAAAAAAAAACAATTGTTATTATATAGCAGTAAGGTATGTTTCCTTATTTTTTAAATCTGTTTTCCCTCAAGTATATTCACAATACAGTTACACCATAAAATTACCATGCACAATCAAAGTGAATATCAATGTCATCTTGTATTTTGCTAATCTAAAATTACTGTAATCATTATTTTTTTTTCCTTTGAAAAGTGAAAAAAAAGAAAGAAAAATACCACTTAACAAGTTTACTGCATTATAATTTTTACTAAAAATAAATCCAACATATTTTTTAAGACTGTTTTCAAATTACTATCTAATAGGAAGCATGTTATCTCTGCATTTGATTACAATGGCAAAGAAAAGCAGACAAGTGTTTTCTAAAGAGTAGAAATTTACCCTATAATTAAATAAAAAATTTCGGCAAAAGTTTAAAATTGGTAGAAGTCAAATGAGAAAACTGAATTTCACAAACTGTATAATTTAAACCTTAGTACATCACAAAATATTCCTAATGGACAGCAAAAAATTATAAATATTTAGAAAATTTTACAGACATAAGATATATTTGACCTTTATACTAAAAATTTATTATACAAAGTAAAAATATTCAAAATAAATATTGGGTGTAGGTTTAAGGCAAAACCCATTGCCAACAATTTGAAAATTTACACTATGGAACAAACAAAAACCGTACCATAAAATCAAACGGATTAACAAACAGACAAATTTGTAATATCAAAAGAATTATCAATTATTTGTATGTGTTCTGATACGTATACTAATTTCTAAGTTTTCAAAAAATTTTAATAAATTCAGTAAAACATGTAAAGCCAAGTGTAAAACACCTTTTTTTACCAGTGTCTAAAAATTCTCAATTCTAAAATGTCAATTAATCAAGTACCCCTCGCCAAAAGAAAAGTTGTCTATTAATCAAGCTCACCTTTCTTCCAAAATAGTGGCGACAGTCTTAAATCTATACACTTATATGTGAAACAAATACCTTGGAAATCATCATTTTTATTTTAAACAAGAGTGCACACGCTGAAATGTCTCGCCTTCTATACTAATCATTGATATTATGTTGATAGTCCTAGGTGTAAAGCTTAGCTTTATTACAACTGTCACATAAACTTAACATTAACCAAGATAACTAAACAAAGACCAATGAACCTTGAAAATGAGGTCAAGGTCAGATGAAACATGCCAGGCAGACATGTTCAGCTAACAATGCTTCTATACAACATATATAGTTGACCCATTACTTATAGTTTAAGAAAAATAGACCAAAACACAAAAACTTAACACTGTGCAATGAACCGTGAAAATGAGGTCAGGGTCAAATAAAACCTGCGTGACTGACATAAAGATCATAAAATATTTCCATACACCAAATATAGTTGACCTATGGCATATAGTATTAGATAAAAAGACCAAAACTCAAAAACTTAACTTTGACCACTGAACCATGAAAATGAGGTCAGGGTCACATGACATCTGCCCGCTAGATATGTATACCTTACAATCATTCCATACAACAAATAAAGTAGACCTATTGCATAAAGTATGAGAAAAACAGACCAAAACACAAAAATTTAACTATAACCACTGAACCATGAAAATGAGGTCAAGGTCAGATGACACCTGCCAGTTGGGCATGTACACCTTACAGTCCTTCCATACACCGAATATACTAGCCCTATTGCTTATAGTATCTGAGATATGGACTTGACCACCAAAACTTAACCTTGTTCACTGATCCATGAAATGAGGTCGAGGTCAAGTGAAAACTGTCTGACAGACATGAGGACCTTGCAAGGTACGCACATATCAAATATAGTTATCTTATTACTTATAATAAGGGAGAATTCAACATTACAAAAAAATTGAACTTTTTTTTCAAGTGGTCACTGAACCATGAAAATGAGGTCAAGGACATTGGACATGTGACTGACGGAAACTTCGTAACATGAAGCATCTATATACAAAGTATGAAGTATCCAGGTCTTCTACCTTCTAAAATATAAAGCTTTTAAGAAGTGAGCTAACGCCGCCGCCGTAGCCGCCGCCGCCGTAGCCGCCGCCGGATCACTATCCCTATGTCGAGCTTTCTGCAACAAAAGTTGCAGGCTCGACAAAAATCCTACTTATTCAATTAATAAAAAAGTGTATATGCGTACTGTTCACATTTCATTTTATACCTAAATGCATGTGGAAATGCAGGTAAAAATCATCTCAATACCCTCTAGTTCCCTCTTAACTTCAACATACCTATATTTTCAGCAACAATTTAGATAATTGATAGAATGTACAATTTAAATAGATGGAATATATCTATGTGACTTTAACATGTCCAATGAATTACTTCTTTCATCTATTTGACAAATTGCAGAATATTATCAGTAAGGTCTTGTTTTTTGCATTTGTTTCCAATTTTAATAATTTAATGTATACACATTTAAACTTCTAAATCTTTAAAAGTTATTAGGGTGCAAATAATTAATATTTTCAGGGAGGGAACTTTTCAAGTCCAGTACCTCTCATTTTCAAATTCAAATTTCAAACCCCTGCTGTATTCTGCAATTAGCCAATTATATTTATATTACACCCAAAGTTACAATGGAAAATTCAACATGCCAACTGTGAAAAATACCATGATATAATTAGACTAAATGTAGGTATACAGTAGTTATTTTGGGACTGTTGTAGTTCAGAAAGAACCAAAAAAAAAAAAAAATGAAAAAAATTATAGCTGCCAACGAGATCACATTTCTGCTTTTAAAGCACAGATTACATCTTTACAATATTTATACAACACTATTCTAAGGGAGATAACTCCTCCTATCTGCTGTGAACACCTGGATCATTTGAATTGGAATAGTTATCTCTCTTGTCACTAGTCTCTGTTGCACTAGGTTTGCTCCGCCCCGGAGACTGAGTCCTCGATTGAGTAGCACTAGAGGAAGGTATTAACGGGGGAGGGTACCCAGCAGGGGAGCCCCCTTTTGCATGCGCTATCATCGGGCTAATTGTCCGTGGAAAGTGTGCCGACAGCGGATCAGGAGGACGTAAATGTGGATATCTACTTTGCTCAAAGGCCATTCTTTGTGGATCATAAAATGGCAATCTCTCTAATATGTCTCTTCGTACTCTTTCATCCTGTAAAAATAGTTCTTCTTTCCGTAACTGTTCTGGATCAAACAAAGACGGATGTTGAATTCGGCTCAGCATTCTCTCTCGCTCCCTCTCCATATCCCTCTGGAGCTGAAACTGATGCTGACCTAAGTTCATTTCTAACGGACTTTTATCATATTGACTTAATAATGCAGGATGGGGTGGCACACGGTCACCAAACATGTATGGGGAAGGTGCCCCTAAAAGTCTAGCACGATCCAACATACTGAAGTTCATTGGATTAACTGCTTGGGAACGACCCAATAAATAGTCTGTCCTTAGTTTATCCCTTTCGGCATGAAGAATCAAATCCTCCTCACGACGTTCCTGCTTAATTTTAAGTCCACTTTTATCGTCAAATCTTCTTTCATAGCTACTGTCAGATTTGGCAGAACCAACACGTCCATTTTGTAATGGTGATCTCGACCTAGATCTTGACCTTGATGCATGAGCATCTTTCATGTAAGATAACTCTCTTTCTCTGCTCCTTTCTTCTAAACTGACTCGTCTGTCATGTTCGCCATTTCTTCTCTCCCTGAAAATATTGGAAAACAAATGTCTTATTTTTTATTCAATTATTTATTAGAAAAACCATCAATTTCTATCTAGATATATATTGTTCACTTTAATCTTTTTTAGATGTGTTTAATTTCATTCCTTTTTTAATTATTTTTAAATCTGCACTTATATCAGTACTGTATATTTCTTGTATTTATAAATTTCAAAATAAATGTCAAAATATGTAGCAACTGTTCAACAGGACTTTTCCATAACCTGTGGTTATTCAGGGCTAACTCCATAATCTTTCTATATATATACACTTCATCTTAAATCTAGCCCAACAATGTAAGGTCTGCATAGTTTCACAAAACAAATATATGTATTGTCCTGCTTTATTTAGTCTATTGAACTTCTTTGTTATTCTAACCTTATGTTTATGAGTACGTACAGTACTAGCTAATAAAATATTAGTATTATTTTTTAAAATATTGATTTTTGCTGTTTAAATTTGTGAGAAAAAAAAAACTGCTCTTGAAAATAATAGAACAAGTATTTTTGTAAATTCAGCTGTGACAAGCAAAAAATGCATGCAATGAGATGATAAAAATCAATATTTTAACACGAAATGTTCTTCTGTATGATTCACATATTTTCTAAATGATCATTTTGTTGAAGGAAGGTTTAAGAAAGTATGTCAAATTCACAATTTCTTCAGACTTGGATAGATTTTGAGCTTGATGTTAGAAATCTATTGTGGAATGTGTACATAAATCTCTCTTGATGTCTTTTAGTTATTTGCGTTGTTGGATTGCTGCCTTATTGACATATACCCAAATTGTCTTTGAGCCAAGGTGGTTGTGTGGTCTAGCACGCCGGATACAGTGCAGGCGATTTGGTGTCACGATATCTCAGTAGCATGGGTTCGAATCCCGTTGAGGGAAGAACAAAAAATTTGCAAAAGCAAATTTACAGATCTAACATTGTTGAGTTGATGTTTAGATGAGTTGTAAAATAGTATATATATAAATTTCCTTGAAAGAAATGAGATTTTTATTATTTCTCCCGATTATCTGTATTTACCTTTCTCTGTCTTCTTCCCGTCTTCTGTCCAATGCTAAAACACCTGCTTCTGGTCCCCTGTCCCCACGATCAATCTCTCCATCTTCCCGTTTACTCCAGGGGCCTGCCTGGGCACCAGGGAATGTTGGAGGAGTCCTATGTAAACGGTTCCACTCGTGAGGTGACGTTAGTCCAGGAACATTAGGCATCTCACCACGCCCACTAAATGCCCCAGATGAACCCAATCCTCCAAATCCAAGAGGGTTAGACATGGAATAAGGTGATGGTTTTGGAAATGGGGAAGCACCTGTTATAAAAAAGTAATAATTCAATTATTGATTCATCAGTTTTGTGAGAAGGAGAAATGGTAATACCTTGAATTCCTTTATATATTTAACATCAATTGGTTTTTTTAAAACAAAGATTTTTTTTAGAAGTCTGTTAATTCATTAAAAAGCATTCTTTAAACCTGTCTTAAGTCAAGAGATTATTAGATTCACAATAATAAAAACTAAAATTCATAATTTCACTTGTTCCTTCTTATAATATATATTCCATATTTTTGACAATAGACATAATGATAGACAACAATTATTTCTGAATTTATAGTATGCATAACAGGTACCTGTTTACTTTTGAAATACTTATGTTATTTATCATAATTTAATTCAAACATGTAGATAAAAAAATCTCTCTCAGTTTACCATTTGCTTATATGCAACCTTTGTCAGGTAGTCACGTAACAAGCTTAATAACTTCTAGATGACTTTGGTTATTCTTATAATTGTGTCTCTGTCTCATTGAGTTATGCCCCTCATCTCCTTAAGTTCGTTAAAGTTATGTAAAGACCATTTTACATTTCACAAGTGCAAATTCAGATTTCGTCTTCTCTAGGGGATGACATTAAAAAAAATGTCTCCCACTCAGCCATGGGATAGAGTAAATTGTCTCCCTCATATTAACCAATCAAAATCTGTCATTTAAAAGTGAAGTATAATAAAAAGAATTATTACCCTTCTTACCCGAGTGCATGGGATTTAAGAAACCGCTATGTCCAGGTGGCTGTTCTAGACTATTTCTGCCATGAGAACCTGCAAAAGTCAATTGTATAAATTTACAAACCTTACTTCAAAGTTTATGTTTCTTATTGTATTTATGTACTTTTTATTTTAATATTTTATTTAAATCTAAAAATATTTTTTTTAGTCTTGGCTGTTTCAGATCAAACATGTAAGTTGGTTTGCAGGCACCTTTTCTTAAGCCCAATTTTACCCCTTATAGGTAATACAATATATTATGCTCTAATAACAAACTCCCTAATAAATTCAAATGCAAGTTAGTATACTACAAAGACTTACAGATAACATTTTCCTGAAAGCCATTTAAAGTATATTATCATCAAAGTTACTTTAATTTTTTCTTGTAGTTATCTCCCCTTAGACTGTAAAAATAATACAATTCTCACCAGATTTTCAATTTGATTACCTTTACGACCTTAACTTTAGACTTGTTTTGATATAGACACAACATCAAAACAATGAAAAGATAAATCATAATTACTGCATAAGTTTAAATACAAATGCACATTTCATGCAACGGTTTTTTCAACAGTATGGCATGCATGGAAAGTGAGATATCTATTTAACAGAATATACCATTTATTTTAGCTGTAAGAGCTTTGAATGCAAAAATCAAAGTGCTTTCTTCTATTATATCAAATGCTGACTTCTTTGTTTTATATTTCTGTGCATGTAAAACTGGTCAAACTTTCCTTTAGTGCCTGTACCAAGTTAGGTTTAAGTGTTGATGTTTGCTGTACTTTGTGATATTTTGGCAAAACATTTTGATCTATATATTCTTTAGCAATTTTTGACTGCAAGGGAATCATATCCAGTCTTTCATTATGAGACAAGTTCAAAATACAGGCTAATAATGGTAATTAATTAAAGGAAATCATACTTTCCCACCAAACATACTGTGGATTCATTCATTTATCTTTATGGGGGGGGGGGACCAATTTGAATTTTTGTGGACTAAGGAAATGATTTTCTTGAATACTTGATTTTATGATTTGGCAACTTTATTTAGCATACAATTAAGTCAAATGGAAATTTGTATTCTTTTAAATATTTAAATTAAGTTTTCACCTTTACCAAAATAAGCTAGTGCCCCATGATTAATAATGAATCCACACTACCAGTGAGAATAACTAAATGATGCTAACTAATTTCTTACCAGAAAAACACAAACCTTGAGACAATAGTCCCGTAGAGGCAGAGAGATCAGTGGGTCTATGCAATGAAGCTCCAGGAAAGAGATGACTTGGAGGTCGTAACGGCTCCATTGATTTCCCTTCCTGCCCTTTCTGTAACTCTATATGTTTCTGTTGGTGCTGATAAATCTCCCAAGCTATCCTTACATGGACTGCATTCCATTTGCCTGGCTTCTGTAAAAATAAGATGTATATCAAATCTACAGAATCACAACAAACACATTTCAATTTACTAAGAAGCCCAAAATTGTCAAGACTTAAAATTGAGAATGAAAATAGTGAATGTGTCAAAGAGACAACAACCCGTCGAAAGAGCAAACAACAGTCTAAGGCCACCAATGTGTCATCAATGCAGCGAGAAACTTAAGCACCTGGAGGCATGCTTCAGCTGGTCCCTTACCAAATATATATACTAGTTCAGTGATAATTACTTTTTTTCTATGAAATATAATACAATGTAATATTTTTTCACAAAAAGCAATTTTTTAAAATGAAACTATTTTGAACAGTACCTAAAGAACTGCATTACAATGTTGAATGAAGTGTTATTTATCATAAGCAACGATGACACTTTACAAACATGTGTTAAATCAGTATTTTGATATGACTAAGCAACATGTTTTTATATTGGTTATTTGTGTGCATTTAAATTGAGTCAAGATGTCATAACTATTGAATGTACTTTGTGTGGGCAAAAATAATAGATTTTCAACATTCTTACTTTTCAATTATTACAATCAGATTGCAAATAAAACACTGTCTACCTTATTACATGTAACAGTATTAATTGGGTATTATATAAATTCGAGAAATCAACTTAGCAATTAATATAATCAGACTATAAAATTATCATTAATTTTTTGTTGATGGCAGAATATAGTTATCAAAGGTACCAGGATTATAAATTAGTATGCAAGACACACGTTTCGTCTTCATAAGACTCATCAGTGACACTCATATCAAAATATTTATAAAGCCAAACAAGTACAAAGTTACAAAGCATTGAGGATCCAATATTTAAAAAAAGTAAAAAAAAAAGAATTTTGATAGTTTCTGCTCAATTCATTCAAACCATTCTTAAACAATTTGGAACATGCCATATAGTATAGACATACAACTTTTGTCAAAGACTGTATGTTGCCCTTTATCTCTTTTGTTTGTAGTTTGTACGTTAGGTTTCTGTCATATTGAATAAGATTTTCACATTTTCTTTCTAGCATTCTCAAAATGTGAAAATGGATCCTCAAAACCATTTCAAAGAACCTTATTTAATTTTGATTCCTACACCATTTTCCAACCTTAATGAAATGATTTCTTTTGAAATCTAACATTACTGGATTTCAAAAAGGAAATTTCAGTTCAATAAACCCATGAAATTGAAGCACAAAGAAATATCAAATTTTCAAAGAAACATGGATAGCCTATGTTAATCTCATAATATTACAAAATCTCGAATTCTGGTTTTCCATCCTTTCATATGAATTATAGCATATGGTATTTTTGAAGGAAAGTGTATTTAAATGAAGCTAGAGAGCATATATAAGTATGATTTAGTTAATAACTTGCTTAAAGATTTTAAATTTTCAGATAAAAAACATGTTTTAATTTCCAAAGTTTTGCTTTTAGAACATGGTAGAAGTCATGCAATTAATTTAAATAAATAATTCATTTGAAATTTCTGCTGGATATATTTTTACCTGAATATTGTGAAAATGATAAAATTCCATTTAAAAATGTAACCTTAACATAAAATATATACTAAATAAACTTAAAATTTCCAATCCTTAATAAAAACTGACATTTCACACTTCATAAACTAATTTGTACAGAACTTTTTTTATAGACTTTACACTGATGTTACATGCTCACAGTTTATTTATACCAGTGATTTTTTTTTTAACAACATTAATATGTACTACATTCAGTGCTTCTAACCTCTGACCAAACATATCACATGTCAATTTCATAGCAAACAAAAATGGTCATTTTTGATGACATAAACTTCTTTTTATTTACATTAACCTAAATATCAATATCTCAATTTCACTTTTCAAATGAGTTGAGAAAAAGAGTAGTTTAACTAATTTATTCATTTTTAGCCATGGCGTTGTCAGTTTGTTTTAGATTTATGAGTTTGACTGTCCCTTTGGTATCTTTCGTCCCTCTTTTTTTAACTAATTTAAATATTTTGACATAATCATTATACAACACAAAGTTGCTTAACTAGCAAGTAAGTTTTCAATGCCTGAAAAAGGCTTCAAAATGCATCCATTTGTCAATAACTACTGCAACATCCTCCAAAAATCTACATTTTAAAGAACAGCAGATATTGAAATTATTTTGACATTTTTGTTAACTCAAAATATTCAAAATGGTAACAAGCACTGATGTAAAATATCATCTGTAAGTGAATGCATGATTGTATGATATATCTGTTTATATATCACACTGATGTAAAATACCATCTGTAAGTGAATGCATGATTGTATGATATATCTGTTTATATATCACACTGATGTAAAATATCATCTGTAAGTGAATGCATGATTGTATGATATATCTGTTTATATATCACACTGATGTAAAATACCATCTGTAAGTGAATGCATGATTGTATGATATATCTGTTTATATATCACACTGATGTAAAATATCATTTGTAAGTGAATGCATGATTGTATGATATATCTGTTTATATATCACACTGATGTAAAATATCATCTGTAAGTGAATGCATGATTGTATGATATATCTGTTTATATATCACACTGATGTAAAATACCATCTGTAAGTGAATGCATGATTGTATGATATATCTGTTTATATATCACACTGATGTAAAATACCATCTGTAAGTGAATGCATGATTGTATGATATATCTGTTTATATATCACACTGATGTAAAATACCATCTGTAAGTGAATGCATGATTGTATGATATATCTGTTTATATATCACACTGATGTAAAATACCATCTGTAAGTGAATGCATGATTGTATGATATATCTGTTTATATATCACACTGATGTAAAATATCATCTGTAAGTGAATGCATGATTGTATGATATATCTGTTTATATATCACACTGATGTAAAATACCATCTGTAAGTGAATGCATGATTGTATGATATATCTGTTTATATATCACACTGATGTAAAATATCATTTGTAAGTGAATGCATGATTGTATGATATATCTGTTTATATATCACACTGATGTAAAATATCATCTGTAAGTGAATGCATGATTGTATGATATATCTGTTTATATATCACACTGATGTAAAATACCATCTGTAAGTGAATGCATGATTGTATGATATATCTGTTTATATATCACACTGATGTAAAATACCATCTGTAAGTGAATGCATGATTGTATGATATATCTGTTTATATATCACACTGATGTAAAATACCATCTGTAAGTGAATGCATGATTGTATGATATATCTGTTTATATATCACACTGATGTAAAATACCATCTGTAAGTGAATGCATGATTGTATGATATATCTGTTTATATATCACACTGATGTAAAATATCATCTGTAAGTGAATGCATGATTGTATGATATATCTGTTTATATATCACACTGATGTAAAATATCATCTGTAAGTGAATGCATGATTGTATGATATATCTGTTTATATATCACACTGATGTAAAATACCATCTGTAAGTGAATGCATGATTGTATGATATATCTGTTTATATATCACACTGATGTAAAATACCATCTGTAAGTGAATGCATGATTGTATGATATATCTGTTTATATATCACACTGATGTAAAATACCATCTGTAAGTGAATGCATGATTGTATGATATATCTGTTTATATATCACACTGATGTAAAATACCATTTGTAAGTGAATGCATGATTGTATGTTTATATATCACACATCTATGTATACCTTTCGCTTGATATGTTTAAAAATATCATTGAAAATTTCTTTGCAAGTTAGCATTTACGAAGTCTGCATACTATTCTATTAAAAATGGTTTTTTTTGTTTAAAAGTTAATTTCAAGTTACAATCAATTACAGACAATAGAATAGATGATTTAATGTCCAGTGGCATATATTTTATGCATTTTCAGGACAAAAAAATAATCAACTCTATCAGACTGTAAAAACTCTAGTACAAATCTATATCCAGTAACAATCTTTCAATGCAATTTTTAAACACACAGTTACATAGTACTAGGCTTGTGCAAGAAGGTGAAAAGTTAATAAGGCATAAAACACTAACTTTTTGTGCAGGCAAAGTTGCAGCTGATGGGATCTTATCTCTATCTCGTAGGGAGTGCAGCATCTGTGAAGGGTGCAGCCCTGTCGATACCCTCTGTAAACACAGGATTATATACAAAATTAAGCAAACAAATTGGATACCATCTATTAACACATGATGGTATACAAAACAAAGCATACAAATTCAACTTCAAATAAAACAAAAGTTTAGCTGTTATATACAACAATGTGCACTATACATAGCAGATTATGGTACATGAACCAAAATTTTCATGAGAATTTGTTTTTGTATATAAATAAGAAAACAAATTTTTCATGGTTTACTCTAAGTATGTTATATCAATTTTAATCACATGACTTGTATATAAATCAAATTCCAAGGCATATTTATGCAGAATTTGCACTTTAAATGAACATTAAAGGCTCATGAAAAAATGTGTTTTTAACAGTTACTTCAGTTCTATCATTCTTCAACTTGTTTATGCTTATCTGGTAGCCAATAAATACTAACATGTTTATGTGGTTGATGAATTATTAATTTGAAAAGACATGTGAAGAACATTAAATTCCTTTGAATAAAATGTCAATTAACTATAAAGTTCAAGTAGCTATAAAAGTATAAACAAGTCATAAAGTACCTGTATATATTGAACATCTGGTTGAAGAAAAAGCCAAGGAGGGAGGCAGTTTTTTTTGTTTTCATGAATCCCCCTTCCCCCCAAAAATTTAAAATCATAATTTTTATGAGATATAAAATTTCACAATAGAAAAGACTAAGTGTACAAGTTTAGAATTGATTTAAAACTTAAATCAACCAAAATAACATTTTGTTGCATTTTGTTTTTTAATAAACAAATATTTTCTGATATATTTCCCAAAACTTTCCCCCAAAAAACCTTAAAAGCAGAAACTGCCTCAAGCATCTTCTAGAAGTGAACAGGTGTGCATTAAACTTTGTATGCTCTATTTTGACTCTTTGTGAAATGTTTACATGATGAAAATGTTTACATGATGAAACGTGCAATGAACCAAACTTCCAACTTCCCAATTATGCAATATTACAATGTTGTGAAATAGATTATTTGACCACAATGCCCTACACAACAATTTTATTAATAAATTCTTTCCTGTAAAACATTTATTAAACAGGTAAATGCTAAAATTAAGAAAGGGACCACAGGCCCGTAGCCAGGAATTTCCAAGGGGGGGTTCTTTGGACTCATGAACTCGACTTAAACAGTCACAATTTGAACAAAACGTTGACTTTAACAGTGCTTATTTGATTTCAAGGGGGGGGGGGGGGTTCATCCAAACCCCCCTGGCTACCGGTATGGACCAGTTATAATAAATAGAATGTAAAATACCAAAGATTATGAACATTCTTTTTAGCAACCGCACTTTTTCAATGACAATAAATATTCAAGAAATAAAACTTTTGTGCAGAAATGAGTTTTGATAATAGTTAAAAAGAAAACATCAAAATGATTGCACTTTGTTTTTTTGCCAAGATTTTTACACTCTATACATGTTCACTTTTTATAATACTGACTGTATGTATGTTTGTCTTAAAAGAACTCTAGATTTTTTTTGTAAGTGTAAGCCTTACCTTGGGCTGGAATGCTCCAGTCAGTGTGGACGACAAGCCACCAGAAGGTGGCATCAGGGGAGATAATCCTGAATAACCTGGTGGCATACCAAACTACAATTAATAGAAAGAACATGTCAGCTTAAGGCAACTGTATAAATAATTATAAATAAACAACAGCAATATTTTATTATAACACTGTTACGACATGGGGTCCACTTCCAAGCAATAGTCATTTTTTTTGCCACATTTAGTTTTTAAATTTATGTACATTATATAGAAGATTTGTTAAATAGTGTTAAGAGAGAGCCATATCTCTTGCACGTTAAAGACACCCTTGTAGATTTCGAAAAAGAGTAGGCTAATGCCGCTACAAGACAGCACTCGCGCCCGCAAAGTGGAAAGGGATTAATATAAGTTGCAAAACTTGTTTCCCAATCCACTATAAATAAATATGTTTAAACTAAATAGTGTTTAGTCAAAGTAGAATGTTAACCAAATACAATCAGTTAGTACTGAGGGGGCCTCCGTAGATGTTTGGTCTATCAAAACTTCATGCTACAGTGTTCAAATAGACTGTTAACACTCAGAGCTTCTCTCATAAATGTCACAAATAAGACTTTTAAATATTCTATATTCCATTCTAGGCCTTGAGTATCTCAAGGTTTAAAATTTGAACCTGATATTTTTGTTAAAGAGTTCATTATAACAGCATTTTTCAAAGTTGTAGCTTTCCCTCATTCTACAGTCAGTTACATATTTTTTAACTTATACCGAATCAAACAAATTCCTATTAGTACAAATTTCAATTCATCCTAATTAAACTATTCCATATTTTTATCTTGACTAATTAAACACACACAGTCTTTCGTGACTTTTACCAACAGAAAGTTTTCAATAACATTTTTGATGCTATTTCTGACATTTCATCAATTGTTAATTTTACTACAAAACCAGTACATGTACTTACATTGCGATATAAAGGATTATCTCCAAACTTATTGACCTGCAAGAAAAAGAAAAAAAAATATATAAAGAAATTTAATTATCACATTTTTAGTTCTAAATTATCAAGCTGTGAATATCTTTCATGAAATTAATAGTGACATTTCTCTGAAATAAAATTTCAATTTCATTTAGAGAATTCCTTTAAGGTTTATGATCAGACTGATATTTCATTGTTGTTAAATTTATGTTAATTTTTTGTTTCTTTTTTATTTAAAATAAAAGAGTTAAACATTTAGAATCCAAGGTCAATGGAGATACATAAAACTGGATTAAGATTTTTATCAAAATACATTTTCAGTTTTTAATGTATCAATTACATGTGTAAAATATTTCACAAATGAACTGCTTCCTAAATTAAAGATGTCACAAGAAAGGGATTACAATTACAGTAAGCACAATCAATAAGATCAAACTATTTCAATTTTGAAAATAATCCACTATCATAAATTTCCTTTAAAACGGACCTCTTTTCGACATATTAAATAGCAGAAAAATCTTTTATATTAAGTCAAAAGAAATTCTTCAGATATTTCATATCAAATTACATTTGATAGGGTTTTGTGCCATATTACTGTATCATATTTGTCCTGAGAGAAATAAAATACATAGAAATCAATATCTTCTCGTAAAATATTTCTCTTGTGTCGCTATATTACATTTAAGTACAGATAAAACGGATGAAAGGGAGGGAAAAAATCAAATCATTTATTTTTATTTTTTTCTAATTTGCAACAGATTAAACAGACAAAAAAATCAAAAATCAAATTTCCAATTCACCATGAAATGCAACCAGCAATGCAGAGATAACTTCAGCAAAAATAACAAAAAGTCAATTTTTCACGGATCATAAACGATAAAATAATTTAATTTGCTTCACACCTTTGTACAAAGCAAAATCGATGAGTATCTCTTAATTTTTTTTCTCTATCACTGTCAGACTCTGAAAAGGGATATTTTATCATAATAGTCCATGCCAATTGCTACTAAATTCTGTAATGGCTTGTATCTTGTCAATAAAAATTATCATTGGAAGTCATTATTCCTGTAATTTGAATTTATAGGACAATTATCTGTAATCATGATATCCTGGCAATGTTTCACTTCTTCAATTTTTTTACACCCTGTTTGTCAGCCTAATCAACCAATCGTAACCATCCACTGATAGCCTCGGTAATCAGTTACAACCCCTATGAAATTTACGAGCCGTGTTATCAGACAGGAAACTGATAAGTAGGCTTGTATAGAACTTGATATAGACGGCAATAAACTCTGTTGACAGTTTGATTAGGGAGTTATTTTTACAAGTAGCTCCGCTGGTATATCATGAACCAATTGAGCCAATAAAACAGATAGCTACTGAATGGTGAATATCACATGTAATATTTGTCAGATGGAAAAGATATTTCCCTCGGCAAAAAAACGTGCTATCAACAAACATGCCTTACAGACGATAATAAGTTTGACTCATATCTGTAATTGTAGACTGTTTATTGCATTTCCAGCTTTTGTTGTTTTTTTTCCCCCATCTGACATTTTAGATTGGTGTTATTAAAGAAGCCTGATGATATACCAAAGGTTATGTGTTTCTTTATTATTACTGTAAATTGGCTGGCATTATCATTTCTCTCAGCCAGAATACTAATTATGTTTAACCTTTTAGTCATGATCATTGCTGTATAAATTGAAAATATTTTACATTCTTGAGTTTTCTAAATATATATTGTCATGGGACTTACTGCTATCAAAGTCAGTTTTTGTTTTAGTTTTTCTAAACACACAAGAAAACAGTTAATTCTGTCAAATGCATCATTCTAACTCATTATGTGTAAAATTGGTGTATTGAATTGTCTGTAATATTGTTCATAGTAAATGAAGCAATTTTTTTTCAATTTAATAAATAAGTGATGCGATTTTAATAGTTTACCACTATTTTCGTTATTCTACAGACGTTTTTAATTATTGACTTCAGTATCCTTTTTATATTACATGTATTGACATACAAAAATTAATAAAAAAACAAGGAGTTTTAGAGACTGACAAACAGACGGACAAACAAGTTGATTGCAGTAAACCATCCTCTGTCAGTGCAAAACATTAAATGAAGAGATACATACCGGTAATGGAGCTGGATTTGGGATCATCGCCCCGGTAGTAAATGGTGGAATTATGGGATACATGTGTTGATGTGTGTGTTGATGTTGGTGTTGGTGCATGTGTTGATGCTGATGAATGTCTGCTTTCATATAAGGTGGAGGACCTATCAATGAAGACGTCGGTCTCTCCTGTGATAACAAAAATCGTCTGTTCAATTCTTCACGTAATATCTCTTGACCTGAAATAAGAGTAGTGAATAACTTTCCTGTAAAACTGTGACATGAAAAAAAAGAAAACATAAATATTCGCAAAAAGCTAAATAATCCAAAGACAACTAAATTGGTCTGTTCAATTTTTCAAGTAAAATCTCTTGACCTGAAATAAAGTCAAGAATAACTTTACTGTAAAACTGTGACAGGGAAAAAATAGGAAAACATAAATATTTGCAAAAAGCTGAAGAATTAAAATAAAAGTAGGGAATAAATTTACTGTAAAAATGTGACAGAAAAATAGAAATATATAAATGTTACTCTGTAAAACTGTGACGGAAAAAGTAGAAAAATATAAATATTCGTAAACAATCTAAAGATCTAATAATTATTTCCTCACACATCAAATCAACACTTCAGAGCTAATTACTCACTTCTGCTTTTTATAACTAATGAGTCTGTTACAGAGAGAGATAGGTTTTTGTTTTGTTTGAAAGTTTCTGGAAACATATCAACTCTCACTTTGTGTTTTTTTGCCTTTGATCTAACAAACTAAGACACCTGTCTGTTTTGACTATGATGAATTCCACATGCTTTAAACAAATGTATGCGTTTTTTCTTATATCACTGTCTTTAATAGTTTTTTTGTTATACCTCCCAATGTTCGGATAATTGGGGTAGTTTTTTTTCTGTGATAGAAAATAATACTTGTTCCAATTTCAGGTGCAATGTCTAAACAAATGTATGTGTTGTTTTTCTTATGTAACTGTCTTGAAAACTTTTTATATACCTCCCGCTGTTCAGATAATTGTGGTAATTTTTTTTCTGCGATTGAAAATAATTCTTGTTCCAATTTCAGGTACATGTACAATGTTTAAACAAATGTATGTGTTTTTCTAATGTCACTGACTAAAATATTTTTATATACCTCCCGCTATTCTGATAATGTTTTCTGATTTATAGCCTCTAATCCGAAAACACTTCCTGGCAATGTTTTCTGATTAATAGCCTCTAATCCAAAACACTTCCCTGCAATGTTTTCTGATTTATAGTCTCTAATTTAAAACACTTACCTGCTACGTTCATGGAATCTGTGGGTGAACTCAATTGTGCTGCCCCTGCTCCTAGGTTTGATGAGGGGCCAGGTGGCAGGGGGGATGCAAACATACTGTGGGACAACCCTGGATTGTGGTTTGGTTGTTGGGGGTAGCCGGAATGATTATAGGGTCCAGGAGACAATGAAACCTGTGGTCCAAATAAATGTCCAGGTGTATTACTTCTGAAATAGAGAAACAGAACTATTAAGATTAAGAATCACTTCATATTTCAAATTCAAATGTGTTTCATTGACCAGTAAACGTATGGAAAGACATCTGTAATGTAAGTTGATTAACTGATACATATAATATTGATAGACCCTTTTACACAGAATGCAAGTTACTTTTCTGTCTTAGCAAAATAAACTGGCAATGTGATGGGTAGTAAATCAGATGCCATGTTATTTGTAAAACAGGGGGAAGTATAAAGGTTGAGTTAAGTGTTTCTGTTTGCTTGTGGCCGGGTTACAATAGTTCTCCCCTTCTGGCAACAACAGAATAACCTATAAGACTTGTTGCTTTAATAAAAAAAAAGGTTTGTATGCAGCTAAAATATAGCTCTAGACATTTTCACAAAACAATATTCAGATAATTGGACGAACTATTTGCACTTTGCCATCGACTGCAGTTTCAGAGTATGTATACATATTATCATTAAACGGTCTTTAACATTATAAGCACTAATTATAGTGGAGTACTTTCCTAGTAGAACATCATAAATGTTTCAAAAAACAAGCATTGTGTTCTGTTTTTAGCCCAATTTATTATCTCTGTAGTGCAATTGTGTAACAGCGTGTCATATGTTCTCGTAACAATTATTTCGTAACTTTTTCCACTTGATACATCAAACAGTTAGCTAACATCTTTAGATAGTCATTAACTATCTAATGATGGAACTTATCAACTAAATGAAACACATAGTTTGTGTAAATTACCAGTTACCGCCTAATTATAAAATCTGTCGGAACAGTTCAGATCACTTCTAACTCAAGTGAAATCTTTGTTTCAAGGGCCGTTTTATAGGGTACGAATAAAGATACACTTGAGATCTCTTGAAATTATGACGAGTTTGTCAGTAAGTGGGCACTTCACGGAAAACATTTCACCTCCTATATCCCTCTATAAAGATTTCACGTTTCCCATTAATGACGTACAAACAACAAGCACTTGTAGCGTTATCTTGCAATGAAATCGAATCTGAAGTTAATTTCGCCAATTGTGTTTAATTATATTTTCAACACTAGCCATTTTCTTTCACCATAAACTAATAGCCCACGAGATATTCCGTTTGTTATACCAACTAATCAAACGTGACAGTAAAATTGGACTTAAAGAGCCTTGATTACATGTAATTTGTGGAAAATCTATAATACTTAGACCTCAGACTTAGACAGGACTTGAACCTTAAGATAATGACGTAACATACATGTACCCATGTGCTTTGTTCCATCAGCCTGCATTAAATCTTTCTTAAGAGAGCAATAAATATGATGGGGCGCATCATGAAACATAGTATGTCGTCTGCAAAAGTATTTGCCATAAAGCAAGCAATCATCATAAAACATATTAAGGCATTACGTTTTATCTACTGTGAAAGTATTGCTTTAAATACCAATTTTTATTCAAGTAGATATAATATATATTATAATGTAACTATAAGAGCTTTCATAACAGCAAGAAAGCTATCAACAATTCGCCTTACAGAAACTTAAGATTTGTATACAATTTCATTGTTCTCACAACATTTTTTTTTAATGTAAGATCTCCTTCTGTTTACAACAATAATAAGCAACCATTACTTTTGATAACAGTGGATTTATTCATTTTTGTGGGTACTAATTTTCCTGGAGAGCAGAAAAATTGTATTTTCAAGGAAACTTGTTTCCATGGTTTAGTAAAAGTCTGCATACATTATAGTCTTTAAAAAAAAAATGGTACTTTGTTGAACATTTAAATTAGTCATTTACCTTTACCCATAAAATCCACCAAAAGTGGGTATTCATTATCACTGAACTAGTATATATTTGATTAGGGGCCAGCTGAAGGACGCCTCCGTGTGCGGGAATTTCTCTCTACATTGAAGACCTGTTGGTGACCTTCTGCTGTTGTTTTATCTATAGTCGGGTTGTTGTCTCTTTGACACATTCCCTTATTTCCATTCTCAATTTTATCTTACTAATTATGAATAATCCATATTTAAAGATTATAGCTTGCTTTATGTCCATTGGCAAATATTGCATGCATATTCAGGACAGTTTACTTTTGAAAATATTACCCGGAATGTATTAAATTCTGAAAAGAGTTCGTTGGTGATCACGTTTTTTCACAAAACAACAGTTTTCTTAAACTAAAGATAGTTCAACTCATAAAATTCAGAGGTTTGTGTTTCTCTTTTCCTGAGATGTAGACAAACATCAGACTCGTGATAAACAGTAAACTGAGCGAGGGTTCTCTTTCAATGATCACACTTTTCTTAGTAATTTAAGATAATTGAATATGGGATATCCCATACATCCCTAATAGTTTGGAGGTCAAGTGGATATTAAAATACCAAACGCTGTCAGGAAGTTAGCTTTGAAATTCAAGTCTTCAAATCTAATTTTAAATTTGATATAAATAACGAAATAAAATCTCAATTATAAATACGACAATTATACATTAATGTCATACTAGTGGGAGTTTTGATGCCGTAATAAATCAGGACAATTGATTACAAGAATAAAAGTTGTGTGACATGGATGCTAATTTTATTCACTTTTTCCGTTGAAGAACCTTTATTCCAATGCATGTTTAATTCAAATAGGTAGAAATGCTAAGTACCATTGGAAACATGAAATCAATCCTATTATCTCAGAACTATACGTAGCTATTTTATAAATATATTCATCCTTATCAAATCAGCAGGTTACATCCGCCTTTTAAATAAGACATTTGCAAACATAAACATTAACAAGACAGCTACCCAAAACGATTACCAACATGTATCATTTAGTTTATGACAAAATATACATACCCTGGCCAAGGTTTTGGAAATGAGTTGCTATGGTGTTCCTTCTCCCTAAAATCCTCCCTCTTTGGCGTGACACGTGGTGATGGTGAAACCTTCCGCTGATCCCTCAGGAAAGGTGACTGTTTAGATGCCGATAATGGTAATGGTGTTGATGATGCTGATGATGCCCTCGGCACAACAGCCGCTTTGGCTGTTATTGGTGACACTCTATTTAATGGGGACAAAGTTTTCCTTTTCAAGGAGGGAGCTGTAACGCTTGGTCCATTGGTTATCACAGAAGTTGTAGCAGTTACTGCAGGAGAAGTTATTGAACAAGTGGTTTTAGTACTTTCAGTAATGACTGAGGACGTGGACAAAGCACAAGTTGTTGTTGTCGGTGATGTGGTTGTAACTGTCGTGGAAGCCAGAGTATTGGTTGATGTTATGGTAAGATTACTTGTTGAAGAGGTTGTAACAGTGGTAGAAAATGAGCTGCTGCATGTTGATTTAGTTAAAGGTAAAACACATTCTCCTGTAACAGAAAATATTATTATTATGAAAAGATTTAAAAAAAAATTTGAATTATTGAAAGATGTACAATGGAAAAAAAAAAAAAAAACGAAACTTGTAAAATAAGGATAACTGGAAGATTTTTTTTTCTCTTCAGTTTTCTCTTTAAATATGGATCTTCCCCTTAACATTTTGTTTCTTGATCTCGCAGATGTAATTCTTATTCAAGGTATTATGTCTGTCAGCATTCAAACTGCAGATGTCATTCAAGTTTTGTCTTTCAACATTCAAACCATGCTGTGGAGGTAGTGTGATTTCTTAATTTCCCCCTTTGTTAGAAACCATCCACTTCAGATAAATAAAGTAAACCTGGATGAAACAGTATTAACTTAGTATCTTGATTTACTAACAACATAACAAACCTTAGATTCCTGCGTAAGAATAACTTGGTACAAAAGTTACACCAAAACCTGGCAACAATGAAAGAGTCACATCTGCTCTGCAGTTGTCATAATTTATTTCCAAAGTTACATCACAAAAAGGTGCTTAAAATCATGCATTTGTATATACAAGTGCTCTTCATATTTTATGTAGCAATTCTCTTTTTTTGTTTGATTAAGTAAATACTTGTCTATGTTCCTAATTTTCTTTTTCTTTATTAGGTACATGCTTTTAAGGGGTACCAAACTGTTGTAACTAGACCTAACCACTTGACCCTCACAACAGAAACTTGTTAAAACATTTAACAGAACACTTATGCATCATCAAAAAGCTTTACACAAACACTGAATCACATCTGCTAGATAGCTTAATAATGCATGTGTTTTCTTGAGTCATAAAAACTGAGCTTTTTTCATTTGGTCTAATTTTTCTGCTGCTAAGATAAAAACATCAGATAAATAATTTATTTAAAAGCCTTCTTTATTGGGACTTAACACCTACAAAAAAACATCTGCCAGAGGCTATTCACAGCTTAAGTGGCAAATTTATATATGGTACATCAATTCAAGTGGAGAATTTATATGATGTACATCAAAGTTAAAACTTTTATTCAACTGCTTGAGGAAATTTACTTTGATACTTGTATATGCTGTCTGAGCAATTTTCAAGGAATAAATTAAGTGAAATTAAACTCCCCTTTTCTGTAATTTCAATTCTTCCACATGATTTAAAGCAAGAAATAAAATGACATCTATTACAACCCATTTCAGCAGATGAATTGCCATAAATTTCATATTTATGGAATGTCTTTTTCACCATAAATTATAATGGTAGCCATTAAGAACATTTAGGTATTAACCTTCCTGACACCAAACATCAGTGAAAAGAGATATGAACCAGCTGTTAGCAGATTCTTTTGAGTGTTTTAAGTCTGCTAAAGTTGTGCATTACCTTGAAAGTGTGAAAAGAGCATGAAGTACATGAATAATGAACTGAAGAACTGAGGCTCTACATTTGATTAACAAATGATGTCTTTGTCAAAGTCATTCAAACAATTTGCCGTTAAATAGTCTCAAGTATTCTCTGATCTCATAAAAATGTTTAAAAGCTGTCTATCACTATTCATAGATATTAGGTATCTTACTCATCTCAAAACACTGATTGAGACTACTCTGATTGTACTTTTCTTTACATCTATCTGTATGTATACATTTTCTTAGCTCATATAAACAATTTCATGCATTGGTTGAAGAGAAATTAGTGGTTATTAAAGTAATTTTGATGTTCTTTTATACTATCTGCAATGGTAAAGTATTAAATTAAGAGTAAGATGTACCCATACCATTGTATATCAGTACTTACGATTATGACTTATGGAAAATATATCTGAACTTGCATCCGATGCCTGAAAAATAAATAATATATAAATTATTTTGGAAAAGGAATTAAAATATCATAACTGGGTTATACTTCAATCCTTATATAATTATATTCAATTGCACAATAAATATGTATATATAATAGCAAGATTTATATTTTTACATGAAATGTCAAGTCTGCCAGCTGAGGGAGTACAGATACTAATGTAAACAATTTATACCAACTTCATAACTGATGATAACTGAAATAAACAACTAATAAATAAATATATATTGGTATAAGCTCCAGACATAATAATTAAATTCTCTTTAGAAAACGTTTTAATAAATCATTCCATGTTTTTTTTTTTCAGATCCTCTAGGAAAATAAACATTGAACCATGTCACTTTCCATTATTCTGAAGGAAGTAAGGCACCATGCCAAAGCCACAAGTATGTAATTAGCCGATTTTAATTAGACATTAAATAATTAATTGCTAGACATACAGAGGTCCCCCTACACCTCTGTCAACTGTTGTTAATTTCACATGAAAGAGACAACCCATTGACATAAAGGCCAGGAACTGTTTAAATTTTCATAAATAGATTTTAATAATACCTTCATTAAAATTTATGACGCCACTGGGGTTTACGGATCAAACCATTTGAAGGGATTCTATGCACGACTCCACTGATGGTTGATGACACGAACTAAACATGTAAAGATCATTTCTCTGATAGCATTAAATAATTTTCAATCATATTTTTTCTGAACCTTCCTTTGACAAAAAGAAGAATGTGTCAACTTTACATAGTTGTCTAATTTTATTTTCCATATTAAACACTGTATCAAGGAATTAATTGTCCATTTCATGATAAATTGGTCTATTCGAATCCAGGACATCAATTTTGTTGTTGTTTTACTTGATAAAAATATGTGTGAATTCTATTTTGTTTTCTCAAGCTTTTATCTACAGTACATACTTTTAAAAGCAGTTCTTCCTCCTTTTTTCAAACTTCAGAGAAACTCTGTGACTTTTTAATTTTTTCTTTTAGACAAATTTATATCGTATGAAGAAATTATACTGAAACATATATTTTAGATAAAGCCAAAAAATATTTAAAAAGTTATAAAAAGAAGGCATTTTTTTTTTAAATTCCTTTGTTCTAATTGGGTTTCTAAAAACCCTTTCCATTTTACAGGTCTTGTACATGTGTATAAGAAAAGGCAAAAAAAATCCTGCAAGTTCTTCTACATGCTTCAATTCCAATAAATGAAAATGCAAAAAAAAGACATGAAAAATTATGCTACAATGCTTAAAAAAAGAAAAAAAGAAGATTTTTGTAAATACTTTAATTTTAATGTAAATATCATTGATCTTTTCTCATAACTTTTAAAATTTATTAGAATATGGCCGCTCATGAGGAAAGACGTGCATAAAATTATTGTAAAATCTGTCTTTTTAGAATCAAAATCCTACGCACAAAATAAAAGCAACATATTTCACCCATCTTACAACATTTTCATGACTTACATACCATTCTTCTTAAAAGGTTTGCAAAACTAAATCCACACTGGAGTGATTGTCCACACTTTTTAGATGTATGACATGAATTTAAATCCATTCTATTGTACATTATCCTGAGCTACTCCATGTTTAGAATATATTATAGACCTAATTCAGTTACAACCATTGCAACATTGAACACTAACTACCACAAACTCCGATCAGCATACTCGATTGTAGCAAAAAAATTGACTGATAGAATTAATGTTAGCATGTCATCTTATTTGAGATGGGAAACAAAAAAAAAAAAGCCATTTCCACTTTTCAAACAAAATAAATATATATTATCAATTGGTACTTGAATGTGTTAAATCCGACATAGAAAATAAATTCTATAATATTAAACATCACTCTGTCATGTTATACAAATTGGCATGCAAGTTTTCAAACTCACACTAATGGAGGGAGATAAATAATTGTCCTTTCAATTTGAAATATGACAAATTACATTGGTATTATGACGGAACAGGCCAATCATTCTCTTAGATCCTTTAATCAAATTATAAAAACACGTTCAAAAGTAGAAAAATGAGAATATTAAAGGGCAGTAATTAACATAAAACACTGTCACCACATTTTATATCAATCATAAACTGCCGCATATAATTGAAGTTCCCGTCTTTCAGGAATATATTATTCGAGTCGTCATGCAATAAAGTGTCAAACATCCATATCGTTTAAGCAGCGTGATGCAACAATTTTCATGTTTATATGGTAATACATCTAATTTTATATGCCCAAGTTGTCGCCTTGTACACCGTTGTTATTTACTAAATCAATTGGCCTGGGGGTAAGCGGAAATTACTTTCGGGCGTTAAATTTGAAACTACATGTATCAATAACAATTATTTTCTATGCAAATGATATTTAACAATTGTTTTTATTGTCAACTCTAACATGATGATGTACTTTTTACCTCATCAATTTCTATAAGGGGAGATAATCTGTCAATAAAATTCAAGTAATTTGGATGTTACACACAAAAAATTAATGGTGTTCTCAAACATACTTAAAGACCATGCCTTAATATATCTATAAGCACTCATATTTAAACAAAGCTTTATATTTGTCTTTTTCCTTACTTTTTCATCAAATTGTTTATAATTCTATATAATTGTGAGGCTTTTCCAGATTTCAATCTACACTCATCTAAAAGCCATCATAATTATTTGAGCAGAGATATATACTAAGATAATTTTGCATGTATTCTACAGAAGTCATATACAGACTGCAAGCTAACTTCAGTGTCTAATTTCTTTAGAAACAGGCCTAGAGTTATTGGAAGTCATTAACCTGCAATTATTAGGAAAACACTTAATTACCCATTAATCAATCGTTTTTTATTTTTTTTAAACCAATTGTTCCACATGTTTCCCCCTTCTATACTTTTATTCAATTTCTCCATCAACAATTCAGACTTTCAGATTTTTCAATAACTTTGCAAAACAACTCCAAATAATGACTTGGAAAAATCCAATTTGCATGCAGGAGTGAAAATCAAAACAATCAATATTGCATCTTTTAATGCATATTATATATCCCTGACATTGTCAAAGCATGTCTCATTAATTTCCGATATATCTTTGTTCAACACACATGATAAGATATAGGTTGACTTTATCACCTTTCGCTCATTCAAACATCATGCTTTGAGTATAAATTAAAGTGTTTTTTGTTATCAATGTTTTATTGTATAACCTTCTGACAAAACATTCAATCAATGTTAAGCTTGTTTCTTTTCAATTCTAATTAAATCTATGTGAAAGGCATTTTAATACATACAAATTCATCATTTCATAAAAAACACAAAACTTTTTTAACCAACACTTCCTAGATAAAATATTCTAAAGGCATGCAGGTGGTTAAAAATATTCAAGAATTCATAAACAATTTGATTCATCCTATATTTTTATTCAAATATTCCAAAAAACACAGCAAAAAAGTAACGTAATCACCATTTCAATTTAATATATAGTAGGAGTATGTAGCATTGTGAAAAGAACTTACATAATCTTTAATTCAATCTTCAAGAAAAGCGTTCTCATGATACCAAACCTAAAACTTTTTTTCTCAAATCAATACTTTGTTCTTTCAAATATATGAAATTTAATTCCCATAATGCAACATTATATTTTTCCGTGCTTCAGATCTGCACGATATGTACATAAAACTTCTCACCACCATAGAAATTCAATATCATTAATACTATCGGTGAGATGACATTGTCAACAAGGTATTTGTCTTATAAACGTCCACTTAACATTTGATAAATGAGCATACAGAACTCTCGAAGGGATTTTTTTTTCCGACCTAGATATCAATCTGGACAACTTAGAAATATTGCATTTCTAAATTAATCTCTTCTTTCAAGTGGTACCACATGACGTAAATCATGACAAAGGATTCTGGTCTTGGAATCAAACAGAACAGTAGATCTGCATGTCCTCGTCCGAGGCAAACAGCTTAACAAACAACCTCCGATGACACCCTTTCCAAGTAAATATAAACTTCTTGATATAATTGGAGAGTGTGCTTGAAACCATGCAAAACTCGAGTGTGACATTTGCCTAACATAAGAGGTTTATATCCACTTCAAACTTAGATAAAACCCTCAAATCAAACAATGTTTAAAACACCACTTATGTTTCTGAAGAGATCCAACGGTTCTTATTATATCATATACACGACTCTTTGAATGAAATGATATTCCCCGATCGGCATGGTATTAATTGTATGTAGTAAAGCATCTGCTCTTCAGACGTAATTTGCTCAGCCCTGTTTTCATCTTAATTAACGCTCAATGAACATAACTCTTCACATCTCAAATACTTAGCGTTAAATTGCAGTGAAAATGATTTGTAAATGCAAGTGACCCATGTGTATATTGGGATTAACATTTTTCTATTTTCAGGCAACAAAATCAACTTACATTGGTGACACATCAAGTTTGTTTTAAATTAAACCTTTTTGTCAACAAAAAAAAAACATATACATTTGTACATTAAGGTCTATTTGAACTGTCAGAGAATACTGTCTATTAAAAAGAGCAGGTACATTTTTTCCTGACCGTATTTCAAATGGTTTAGCTAAAACTTTAACTGACACCACTTAGATTTGTCCCGTGAAAGCCTATTGGTACAACAGTAATGCTAAAATATGCACATATGGTTTTAAAGGCCTATCAGAAGACAAAACTTTCAAAAAAGAGGCTTAGTTGTATTTCTTAAACATTTTTGTTGTCAAAGACAAACATCCTAAACTCTCTGACAGACTCACATTGGCGTGAGCTAACACACTCACTGCTATTATAAGATATATACACAATAAAAAGATAGGAGAAATGACAGACTCACATTGGTGGAGCTAACCCACTGCTATAATAAGATATATACACAATAAAAAGATAGGGGAAATGACAGACTCACATTGGTGGAGCTAACCCACTGCTATTATAAGATACATACACAATAAAAAGATAGGAGAAATGACAGACTCACATTGGCGTGAGCTAACACACTCACTGCTATTATAAGATATATACACAATAAAAAGATAGGAGAAATGACAGACTCACATTGGTGGAGCTAACCCACTGCTATTATAAGATATATACACAATAAAAAGATAGGAGAAATGACAGACTCACATTGGCGTGAGCTAACCCACTGCTATTATAAGATACATACACAATAAAAAGATAGGAGAAATGACAGACTCACATTGGCATGAGCTAACCCACTACTATTATAAGATACATACACAATAAAAAGATAGGAGAAATGACAGACTCACATTGGCGTGAGCTAACCCACTGCTATTATAAGATATATACACAATAAAAAGATAGGAGAAATGACAGACTCACATTGGCATGAGCTAACCCACTACTATTATAAGATACATACACAATAAAAAGATAGGAGAAATGACAGACTCACATTGGCGTGAGCTAACCCACTGCTATTATAAGATATATACACAATAAAAAGATAGGAGAAATGACAGACTCACATTGGTGGAGCTAACCCACTGCTATTATAAGATATATACACAATAAAAAGATAGAAGAAATGACAGACTCACATTGGTGGAGCTAACCCACTGCTATTATAAGATATATACACAATAAAAAGATAGGAGAAATGACAGACTCACATTGGCGTGAGCTAACCCACTGCTATTATAAGATATATACACAATAAAAAGATAGGAGGAATGACAGACTCACATTGGTGGAGCTAACCCACTGCTATTATAAGATATATACAAAATAAAAAGATAGGAGAAATGACAGACTCACATTGGTGGAGCTAACCCACTGCTATTATAAGATACATACACAATAAAAAGAAAGGAGAAAATATAAGTATTTTGGAAGATGTAGGCAGCTATTTACACACTTGAAAAATAATTTGGACAGGGACATTGAGTGAATAGAAAAACATGATCAACAACGATTAACTAAGATTATTCAACAATAAATGGAAACACTTACAATAATCCTGAACATAAGTCCTAAAGTAAATATCTCACCGCAGCTAACAATGTACAACTACAACACTAGGACATGACTTAGCAAAGCCGGCAAAACAAACAGGGCGGTTAAACAAAATCCCATAATGCAAGAGGTAAAACGAGGAGGGTTGCTTATAAATGTATTTTGCACATGATTACGAATTAATATCTGCTCTTTAAATAAATTCAACAGTACAATGTCATATGATTGCATAATCTTAAGTCTCACAATTATGATAATTATTTTGGGAAAAAATGAAATTCGGATAATGACCCTGCAGGTCGCCCCGGAAGAAATATATATCCCTGGAAGACAAGGAAAGGAAGGGAGTACTTGACAATCTATATTGACACAATGTGATCTCTGTTTTAAAAGATACAAGTACACGTAATTATACTAAAGTACCATATTATAATCTACTTCAATGTTAGGGAAGTTTTCTCTATTATGTTGTAACACGATGCTGTAAGGTCTCTACAAATTCGACCCTATAGTGTCTGGAAAAAACATCTATTGGAATTTTTTTATAATCACAACAAAATGAAAGTAGAAATTATTGTGTTTTCTCTTAATCTACCCCTTTTCATTATAAATTAGTCTCATTTACCTGCATATTATCTATATTGGCTCTATAACTAATTTAAACAAAATCCTGATCTCTCATTAAAAAATCAATCCAAGCTTCTATACTATTAAACGAGAAGACCTCATTTTGTGTGTCGCTTCTCTTTCTTCCACAATAAATCAATCATCATGCCTCTGTGTCCTATAAGTAACATGCATAGTCGCATTTGTCATCCATTCTTATGATTATTCAGATTGAGTTATTTTGGGAGAAAAACGACAAAAAAGGAGTCCGGATATGATTCCGTCATCAGACTGACTTTTAGTATAGATAAGACTTCCGGTTTGAAACATTCACAAACACAACCAATCGTATGATAGATAACAAAAAATGAAAAATAAATAAGCCAATAAAATCGTTCTCCATATCATGGTGTTTAGATCGCAAGAACCACAACTATTATACCCCCTTATAGAGGACAATTATTTTTCACGTTTATGTACATGTAAACTATGATTATACTACTTTAATATATATAGAGACTCTCTGTATTCTGTCTACTGTTTTCTTTCAATTGTTTACTATTTAAGGGGTCATACCAATTGCATGTATATTAAAATAAGTAAAACATTTTTAAAAAAACAATCGTATGATAGATAACAAAATTTGAAAAATAAATAAGCCATTCAGAGCGTTCTCCATATCATGGTGTTTAAATAGCAAAAATAACAACTATTATACCTCCTTAGAGAGGACAACTATTGTTCGCGTTTATCTACATGTAAACTACGATTATACTACTTTAATATATAGAGACTCTCTGTATTCTGTCAGGGACTTTCTATGTTACTATAGAAAGTCCCTGATTCTGTCTACTGTTTTCTTTAAAAATGTTTACTATTTAAGGGGTCATACCACTTGCATATATATTAAAATAAGTAAAACATGCTCAACTTTATCTAAAACTACCTCGACTTAAAACTTTAATCTGAAGCGGGACAGACGGGCGACCGAACGAACGCACGGATGCACAGACTAGATGGGGCATAACAATTTATTGTTGAAAGTGAAAATAGTGATTTGGCAAAAATGAAATTAAGGTAGAGATTAGAGGAAGGCAGTCCCTTTTTTCGGGGCGTCGGGATCGGGTGTTTTGAAGCTCGGGATTTGGGGATTGATCCTTACAGGATCTGGGAATATATTTTTCGATTTCGGGATTTCGGGATATGAATTTCTTTAAATTCTGCATCTCGGGATTTCGGGATCATGACCCCTCCGACCACCCCTCAAATAAGCCTTATTCGGTCTTAGTCATTTATACAAGATTCATATCCTACCATTGGCATGTTAGTAAGGCTCTCACAAAGAAAAAAGCAGATGGATTGACCTTGAAGCATATTTTATTAGACTTGTAATGGTCTATATATAAGCAGTTACATTTATTTGATGTTTGAAACGGTGCAAATTTTTAATTTGATTTGACTTTTACCAAAAGAAGCATTGTAGTAAAAGAGAAGAATAATTGTGGTCTGAGGCCAGAAACACGAAAATAATTGAATTTAACAGAAAGGAAACAAATATCGGACTTTGTAAAAAGGGAGAGGGATTTTGATACCTTTTATGAAATTCTCCATACATAATATCTTTTACAAAAAATCATCCTACAACAGTTCACAAGCTGTATGTGCCCGCGATTTCGGGGTGTGTTCTAGTTCAAAATAAAAGAACAAGGAGATGTGGTACAGCTGCAAATGATACAACTATCAAGAATCAACCAGAGCTAAAATGAAGTGGATTGTGTCAAATGATGTGTCACCCTAATGCGCAAAACCATATTTCTCAGTTAGCAAGCAATGTTTTAATTTGGACCTCAGAGGTCTCAAGGACTATGAAGAGACATATCAGTCTAAGATACATGTACTTGGACTTATTGACTTTCAGACCTAGAAAACTGGAGCACTTGAAAGTTCCACAGTAATTTATATACTTGTACTTTTTACTATCATCATTAGATATTAACAAAGACACAGTTAAATACCACATGTCAACTTCATTGCCAAGAACTGTAAAGAACCCTGTAATATCATCAGTCATCTTCTGTGCAATCAGTCAGATTATGAATTCTCAGCATCTTACAGTGCAATCAGTCAGATTATGAATTCTCAGCATGCTATAGATGCTGATATTAAGATGATAACTCTATATAAACGGGGATTATTGGGTTAGGTGGGATTAGGTTCTTTATAGGTGCTTAATCTACATCTCCCGAGACACACCCTTCAATTTTCTTTATTCAAGGGAGTTAACCAGATAAGTAATATTTAAGTCTTCCATGATTCGTTAGCAGATGCATGATATCTTTTGATTGAGGACTAATGTTTAAAGTCTGAGTTTAGAAATGTCCAGTAACTTTATTTTTTTCAATTTTCAAATTTTTTAAATTAGCACGGTAGGTGAGCTATTTTAAGGCTGATTCCAATGTTTGTTGACTATGACTGCCAGAGTAACTTTCTGTGGACTATTGGTGGTTCACTCTAAGCATTGAGAGGGCTTCTTCCACCAATAAAAACACAACACAAACAAATTACATATAAATTAAATTGTTAAACATCATCCATCAATTAAAAGAGTATATTTATGCATACAATTTCTTGAGCCAGATGGTTCACAGTAATTCAACTATATATGTACCCTTATAATTAGCCAATTATACCTCTCCACCCATCACAAAAATTGATGTTAAATACACAAACTGACAGTTATTATTATATATAGCTTTGTATATAGATTCCTTAATCCAATTATACTGGAATGATAAATCTTAGTACATCACTTATTTTTCCAATTTCACCATGAGATGTCCTTGGTTATAACGCCATTATTGACTGTGAAAAACAGGGAAATCATATGCATTATTATATAATTTAAGGTATAAATAATCGAAGATTATGCAATAAATTATTACAAAACCTTAATTCTTTTTAAAAATCTGACTTCGCGCTCACAGTGCATGTTTTTCCCTCAAACACACAGTTGTCATGCAAATTATGTAAAATCTAATCAAATAATACGACTGCTGGAAAATTTTAGATTTCCATAAACCAAATGTTTAACTGAGAGCAGATGGAAAGTTGACAGTTAATTTCCTCTTCCTAAGAATAAATGCATACATTAGAGCAGAAACAGTCCAAATATATGATGTATTCACCAGTTGTTTGGGGTTTTGGAGGGCTGCCACATTTTTTAAAAGACCAACTTTTCACCCATGTAGTAGTATTTTAGTAAAACTCATTTATATATAGATACCAGGACCTACATTTTGTATTTATGTCAGACGCGTGTTTTGTCTACAACAGACTCATCAGTGATGCTCGAGGGAAAAAGAAGGACAAAGTTGAAGAGCATATGACAAAAAGTTCCTAAAAGTCTTGCCAAATAAATGATAAATTCTAAGGTTCATCTACAGTCTGATCTCTTTTCAGGGCTTAAAAAGGGGGTGGGGGACTCAGATTTTGTCTCCAAGTTAACAGTTTATATATTTGAACAGTTAATCAACAAGAGACACTCAGGCAAGCACACAAACAGACAACAAGGATTTGAATAGAAGCAATAATGGCTATCTATTTAAGACTCCATTATAACATCTGAAACATCATACACTTTGATCTTAACCTCACTTCAATATTCTATTCACAATTTTATTTGAACAATTTCCTTTAAACCTTCCCATTAAAGACATGTCATCTCAATAGACTCAATTAAACTGTTATTTTTACAGAAATATTATCCTGCCATAAATTTATTTTTTATTTGGTGACTATTATAATTCTTTATAAATTTTCATTTTTTTTCCGCTATAAAATCTATTTTTCTACTTTTGTTCTCAGACTGCTAGCGATTAGACAAATGAAATCAACAATCCCCACCACATTTGTATTGAATTTGACATATCACACTGATCCATTTCAATTCCTCAACAAAAGAAACCCATTCCTTTTTAGAACTAATAATATTTAAATTTCACCTATGATCTGCTATGAAATTAATATCGTAAAAAAGCATTTTTTATAACTGTATTGCATTTCATATTTCGACAGCTGAACGGATAATCTTTCTTGAAATAAATGTGAATATACAATTTCCTTGCACAAAAAGAGACAAACAACATAAATATTTCATGGCCCTAATAATGTCATCCATTTAAAATTGTAAAAAATAAAACTCACCTTAATACTGAATTGTTAAAATCTCTCTTTATTTCACACAAATACAAAATCCAACTGCTTCAAGCATATAATCAAAACCACTGCTAAAATTATCAAAACACTGAAATCCTCTATCAGTAATTTTTATCTTTTCAATATTTTTTCAAGATCCATAAAACACATGCAGTGCCACAAAAATACAGAAAAAAATATCACATATCAGTAAATGCAATAAACTGTTAAAAAAATCTGCATTTTACTGGCACAAAAAATCCATGTCTAAAAATTCTGTATTCTCGATAACTGTTCCCTGACATGAAAAGCATGTTAGTTTTGGCACTTAAAACTGATAGGTACTGATAGCATTAGACATGTTCCCTGCTATGTAATATTAGTTCTGATATCACCCCAAGGGGCAAATATCTAAACATTTTATCCAAATACATCAAACCAGCATGATATAATGGCCCCCATAGCATCATCAATGTGAGAGAACAGTTGCATTGCATTATCATATAGCTCATAGTCATTCAACACATGCCTTATTGATTTATTTATTAAAGAGCTTGCCATGCTATCAGAGTGGATTATTATACTACAGTACTGTATAACCAACCCATTTAAAGTTGGATTTTAAATCTTCCTGTACATTACAACCATAATTTGAAAATCTGTCATTTGAAATTGTAAATGAAGATGTATCTATATGCATAAAGTTTGCAATTTTACTGATTTTTCTTTTAAGGAACTTTTTTTGGCAAATTGAATTTTTGCTCAACAAATACAGTGCCTCTTGCACAACATCATTGTATATTTTTGCTTGAAGCTTTGTCATTTAAATATGATTTATTATTCCAATTGTCATAATTATCAAACTTGCTGCACTTAAATGTGCATAATTTTGCAATCTTCCAAATATATCCACAAATTGGTCAATTAATCAAACCTTGACTGTTTAATGGACTTTTACTAGAATGTTTCTCAAAACACAAAGCTCCATAACAAGAGCAATTGCAAGCTTAGTCTAAATTATATACAACCAGAAGCCTCAAAAGTCCACCTTTTTTAATAAGGCTAATTAAATCTATGGAACTATCACCTAATGCTATGGTCCATTTAATGCCTACAGACTAATTGTTAATCCTGTGTAACCAATTACCAAAAGTCCCAACACAAATATTTACACCACACACTAATCAATTCTTACATGTGATCTTTGCTGCCAAATAAAACATTTTTATTCCTTTTTTTATTGCTAGCCACAAAGAAGATCAGAGCCAAATAATAATACCTTTAATTATTACACCTTCTCCCTCAGGTGATTAACACCAGATCTCTCACACTGAGACAGGTATCTGAGAAACAGAGAAACAATTCCTTCCCCATGTTCATGAGCCATTACCAATTACTGAAACAACCTCCGTACCATAGCAGACCTTATCCAAAACAGATGAGTGACTGTTTGAAGTCTGATTTGATGTAATTGAGTTAGGAAATACAACTCAATTTGAATTAATAGCTAAATTACATTAATGGCTGTCCTAACGAATGCAAAAATGATGAATATTCCATTTACAAAGAATAACATAAACGGCTGTCATCAGGTTTAAATTACGCCATGTAACATGGATACTGATTTGACATTTTAGAAATGAACAATTTTATTTATGAAATTGACATCAAAGTAGGATGTCAATATACAAAGGTCAATTGTAATGACCTTCAGTGACATTTAGCTCATGCTAGATTTATACACTCCATCAATCAAATTATCTGTTTATCAAAAATGACTAAAATGCCAACATCCGCACTGATTCTAATTGGCATTCAGACATCTGGTTCCTGATATTTAAAAAAGATTGAAGGAGCAAAGTTAAAAGAGTCAGTGAGTCCAAGCCAGGGAACCCAAACACTGTGATGACCTTGAGGAAGCAGGCAAGGTTATTCAGACAGCTCTATACAGATACTTTTGGGTACATTCATAGTTGCTTTAAGATTGACTGAGGTACAAGTTAGACCTAAATCTCAATCAATACAAAAGTTTCATATAAAATAGCTGATTTATTCAAATGTTCATCTTCAAGACTAAATATTGGTATAATCAGTGATGATCTGCCTACTAAAAAAAATGAACTTTAAAAAAAAAATTGAAAATCTTTGGGAAAAATATATACAGTATGGGATTAATTCTCTAAAGACTTGTCAATAATTTACCATATAACAATCTTATTGGTAAATCTATCAATTTAAAATCATTTCAAAACATGACATTTAGGAAAACAATCAAATGCAATAAGACACCAATAATCGACTAGATTAATTTCATGACAACCACTTCTCACCGACTTCTCACCAAAACTTTTCAAAGAGCCTAATCTCCTGATTTGAAATTAAAAACTGATTGAAATTTCGTAGAAAATTTACGTACTTGTAAAATGCTGATCTTCAGGGAAACAGTTACATAACAATAAATTGATTCTTAGCCTTCACTCCATCTATCACAAGAAAGGAACTTCAAATATACTTACAAGGAAGTATCAATTCTATAGGTATAAAAGGAAATATGGGGTAACAATAGTCTAGGATGCAGTCACACAACAAATGAAGTCAAAAACCCAGGAAATGGATCAGACATCAACAGTTATTCTTAAACAATAAACAAATGCCTTTATCATATGCAACAGGATTTTAATCCTTCAGAGTCTCTAAGCTAAGTTGTGAATAAATTTGATATAACTTAAGTAACCATGCAATGATCTGTCATCAAAGTCTAGGTCTTCTCTTTCAATATAAAGTAGAACCTCTCTCTTACAGTGAATTGCAACAATTTAAGGTAACTCCTGGATTAAACAGAGTTTCAAATTTCATACATGCTTAACACTAGTACTTATGTGGACTATCACTGTACTAATATGTCACACAAAGTTTTCTGGCTCAATTCTAAAGCTTTCAAAATTCAAAGATTTTCAAAGTAATTGAAATGCAGTGAAATAGCCTCTCATCTAAACTTCTTAGGGACTAAAAAATATTGTCCATATTCATTGTATTTTAAAGAATGTTTGCTGCTCAAAAATAGTCTGATATAATGTTTTAATCCATGCTATGAATTCAAAAGGGGATTATAGAGAAAGTCTGAGGCCTGTCAACAGTCGATATATCATGGTTTTGTCAGGCTGAATGGCAGTATGTATTGTACAGAGTCAACAGTCCCTTATCAATATGACCCAGTGTAAATACCTACTAACATTGATTTGTCTATAGACCCTAGGTGCTACTTCATATATCAAGCTTTCATATTATGTGGTGTACTTTTAAACTTATAACAATCTTTTATTTCTTTTATGAACTGAACCCTGTCACATCTGAGGGCCTGTGACATTTTTTCAAGAAGGTTATAATTTTTAAAACATGTGCATTTTTTCCTCCAACAGAAATGGTGGGTTAAACTATACTCAATACATTGATGTATATGTAGGTAACTTTTCTAGTTGAAATGCGACAGTTTAACCACAATTTTTTCTCTTTACTTGGACTCAAATCTAATCAATGTCAGTCTTGCCCATCATTTACCATTTTTCCTGGGCCCAGTCGGTAATAAAATTGTTGGTTCCCAAATTGTCTGCTGGGTTCATCAGTGCGATACAACTTTACCCTGCTTAAAATTTTCTGTAGATGAATATCAAATATTTACAAGAAATTTGATGAAACTAAGGAAATAAATGAAAATTTGTATTCTGATATTCACGACTTCCTCA
This sequence comes from Mytilus galloprovincialis, assembly GCA_037788925.1. NCBI lineage: Eukaryota > Metazoa > Mollusca > Bivalvia > Mytilida > Mytilidae > Mytilus > Mytilus galloprovincialis. The sequence continues at coordinate 2,991,023 of CM075332.1, forward strand.
AGATAATTGTGGAAAATATAGACATTGAAATTGTATTGTACATAACTTTATATCATTCCAAGGTCATTAAATCTTAAGAAATTTTTTAAAGGAAAATTGAAGTGGGACATAAATTTTTACAAGTTTTCATACTTAAATTCTAAAAAAGATTGACAGTATAAAATCCCAAGCATGATATACTCTATAGAAAAAATTGAAATAACCTTTATAAAATTTTGAGTTATTGACTTACCAATATTTTGTTATATAACAACACACTAGCAATAGAATTTGTAATTCCCTGGATTGAATGACTAAATTAAATAGCACTACAGCTCTAGAAAATTCACATTAAGATAAAGCTGAAAAATTCTCATCAAACAACATTAATAGTAATCTCACAAGAATTGGATAATGTCTGAATCTGTCTCAATAAATCACGGAACACACAAATCCACTTATAACTTAAAAACCACATCCATATTTCATCCAAGCAAAACAAATGATTTTCATTTAGAGAATATTTGGTCAGCTGTACTATATTTAGATATATTCCGTGGTCAATAGTCACCTGCTTAAGGTTCAATATCCACACCCGAACAACCACGATTTTTATGAAAAGCTGATCAGTTCCTATTTTAAATACTATTTACACAAACATCAATATGTGAACTACAAACTACCAGCCTATTCAAATTGGTGACAAATATCTCAATTCACCTGACTGTTTATTAACCAAGTTTAAATGGTTTCCGCCACAGTGAACACACAAAGCACCTCCCCAATGACAGGGAAATTGACTATCTTATTCAGGGTAGAAATAATACTATTATGTGTGACACTCAGCTCAGACCTTTGATCTTTTAAACCAAAGCAGACACGTAGAATAATCTGTTGAAAAAACCACTTTACGGCACAGCGACAAATTATTAAAGCAGTGATACTCTAATATCTAAGCCATTATTCAAATGCAATTTGACTGCACGACTGTCATATTTTTCACTCCAGGCGAATTTCAATATGAAATAATTCTCAGTAGTTGATGTAGTCACAAAAGTTAAAGAATGCAGCCGAAAGAGAACATTAAAGAAATCTCACCACTCCGAAATTGCTGAATACTGAATTACACTGATTGTACAACTCAATACATTTCAACTTTGTATACTGTGTAGAAAAGATTTTTTATGAAGTTATTCTTGAATAGAATACCTGTTTTCAAGTCAAATTTCTTGCACAACAGCAATCCTAATGATAAATGTGATGAATCTTGGCATGATCACATGATCACAATGTAAACAGATTTTTGAATCTTGGTAAACATCTGATTTCTGTAACAAATCAATTTCAATATATCAGACATTATCGTGAAAGGCTTAGTATCGTACTCCTGAGGATTTAGTGCGGCTTAACGGAAATAACAAAATTTATTTGACACAAAGCCACAATTAAGTCGCCTGCTCAATACCAATCTCCCATGATTACATACTAAAAATCCCTACAAAGCCAACGAAAATCATGGATGGTTTAATTTAATTCCTGCCGTCTCGTTTGAATATGGAACTAACAAAAGCCAAGAATTTATATCACCGCCACAAAAATATAATTCTAAATGACAAAATGAAATAATTGAAAAAGCATTTTCCACTTTTTTCGAGGGAGTAATTCAAACGCCCCAACACAGCTGTGACTAAATTATGGTAATTAAGGGTAGTCAAGCAAATTATTTTCAAGTAGTACAAAAAAATAAAACCTTGGCATTCAAAATTGGATTTTTAACACAATAAACTAGAGAATATTTAAAAAATCTTGTCATGTTCAAATGAAGGACCAATGAAAACTATCTAATGCTATGAATCAATGACATATGCTGATAAGCAGTGGAAGATAAATCCCACTTATTACTTGATTGTAATATAAACATATACCCTTCTAACACTTCCATGGTATTAGAATTTAATCTTGAGGTAGTCTTGGTTCAAAATAATCTTTTCAACAAAGAGATGATTTTTAGAACATGACATGATGTTGACAAAATGATAACATTTAAGCACCTTGTGACTGGAACCATTTTTTTTTTAATTTTATTTCCCACTGATTTTTTTCCATAAGATTGTTGTTTTACTGTCAGCAGCTGAAAATCTTGCCACACATTTTCTTTATAACTGAAAGATTATCATTTGTACTTCAAAAAATCATCTACCCCACCCCTATACCCATTTTTTTTACAGTTTCAAAAACAACTTAATTTCATATCATAATATCACAAGAAATAAAGATACCAAAGCTATATGAAAGGTATATGCAAATTCCAAACCCCAACCCCTTTTTACATAGAGTAAGATAAAATGATTAATTACAGAGGAAAAAGACAACTCAAAACTAAATTCAACATGGAAAGTAGGTCATGGAAACAATAAACCAAATTTTGAGTGGCTTTTCTTGACGAACAATTTTCTGTTTTGTGAGCTGCTTTTATTTAGACATGTTGCATCATAAGTCTTTCATTGACAGCCATTGGTTTCTGGTCCCCCCCCCACCAACCTCTGTTAGCTCTTACTTTTGTTTTAAGAACACAAATGTTCTCATACACATCTGTATCATGACCACAACTTGTCAATGTAGGAGTAAAAAACTTCTGTTATACCAAACATAATGCACGTCAATGATGTCATGTGCATGCTCAAAAAATGCAGGAGTGACATAATGTGCATACTAGAAAAATGCAGGAGTGACGTAATGTGCATACTAGAAAAATGCAGGAGTGACGTAATGTGCATACTAGAAAAATGCAGGAGTGACATAATGTGCCTTCTAGAAAAATGCAGGAGTGACGTAATGTGCATACTCGTATACTCGCTACATCTTTGTTCTGACATTTATTGTTTATCAACACAGAATACCTATAACCACAATACAATAAAGTTATACCTATACCTAACCAATAGATTAATTAACTCTATTTATCTTTACATATGTTTTTGTTGACAATAATTTGTTTTGCACTGTATGATCCAAATAAACTAAATTCACAAATCGTGTGAGGGATTTATGTAAAACAGATGAAATATTTTTATTTCATAATTATGATATTTGCATCTTCCTGAAAATTGTTTAACAACTGGAGTTCAGATATATAAAGAAAAATTAATCTTAAAGATTAAAACTGACATCATTTCTAAGAAATCCTAAGTCCTTATATCTGCCAGCTTTGACTGTAATCTCAATTATCTGATATAATAATACAAAAATCAAAAGTGACATTCTCATGGGTTTTCCTTGTACCTGTAAATTTCAGAGAACTGTACATTTTGAATAATTTCTACAATCAATATTTTTCAAGTTCAAGTCATGCACAAATACTACTGCAAGCATGCACACAGTTGCTAAACAAAAAAACTTGCATGTTCCAATATCATAATATCCTTGCAGAATTTTTCATTTGATCGTTGAGATATACAAATGACAGTTGTTTTCTAGCTATTGTGGATCTGTTTGTTTAAAACATTTGATTTTTTGAAGTTTTTATGGAATTCCCCCTTTTCCTTACTTTACCTTGGATTATATATTCTTTCACAATAAAGAATTAAGATTACTGTGAATTTTTCAAATTGTAAAACATTATATTGTTATTGATTTTTTCCTAAGAAACAGATCAATGTAATTTTGACATGTAATTTGACAGTAATTTTTTCTCATATCCTGATTTCAGCTATTTCACTCTAATAACTTGTGCATGGGTCCTTTGAAAGGCATTCATTTGTCAAGGAAGAAAAATGTGCTGTAATTGGTTGCTAGGCAACAAACAAAAATTAAATGGAAGTAGTTTCCTGATGGTTAGCTGTAACATTACAGAGATTTCAAATTTATTAAAAACGGCACAAAGCGGACTTTGATCCATAAAATTGAATTTACAAGCCGTCTAAGAGAGAAACTTAGTAGAATACAATCGGCAATCATATTCTCTTCAATTAACACTGGTGTTAAGACTGATTGCATTCTAATCTACCTATCAAATTAAATTCTCACAAAAGGCCAGAAACTAATTGATACAAAATAGCATGCTGCTAAAAATAATAAGTCAGTTCAACTTTCTTTTTTTCCAATTAGTGCTGAGAATAAGACAATTTTTTAGAGAAATGAATTATGATTTTATAACAGAGATTGAAAATACTTCAATTTACAGATTTATAACTATTGTAGACTGCATACCATTATCAAAAATGAAAAAGTTATTGGACGTCTTTCATGGCAGCCTATTTTTTTTAAATCAAATTTTGCCAAAAAAGAACATATAGCTATAAAGTATGGGCCCAAAACTAGACCATGTTTGGAGTGGAACAGGTAAAATTTAGTCTGAATTAACCATAAATGTCTCACCACAAAGAGGGGGTGGGGTTTAGCATCCTGGGGTCCCCCTCCCCCCCCTTTTCTGCTTTAACTGTTCGTTAAGACAATAATTTGTTTATTTGATGTTCAACTTAAAGAGAGAGACAAGGTGGGAAGTCCAGAGACTGGTCTTCACAGGAAAATTTACATATTCCGCTTAACACCTATGGGGTCCTCAGCTGACCAACCTCTAACTAACACACCATCTATAATGAACCTCAAGATTCTGACCCTTTAGAAAAGAAATTTATAAATACCACATTCTTTAAACAAGTAATTAAACCACCCTCATGTAAATTGAATCAAAACATTTTTTTATTTATTCTAAACATCACCCAATAGGAAAATGTGACACTTTAAATCCTTTACTTCCATTAAAATCCTCGTGACTATAATTATATACTTATCTGATACCCAATAATGGTTATTTTATTCTATTGTAACAATGCACTTCAAATCATAAAAGAGACTCAACACCAATTGTACAAATTTACACAAACTTCATTACTGTGTTGAGATATACAACCCATGTCTTAAATTTACAATTCTAATGGGCACCAGATTATAGGGAACAAGCTTGACCTCATCGACCTCCACTAAATATAGGTTAAACAGTGTACAATATGTTAAATTACAGCTTTGTAATTCAGATTTCTCAATGTAGAATAATTGTCCTGACAAGAGAAAAACTGTCTCCTATAATTACTTCCCCTTAATTCGATGTTCTATACGTCTTTATTAACTATCTGATGGCATAGACTGTAATTTTCTGCCACAGTAAACACGTTATTTATGGTAGGTCTCTCTACCATATACTAAAGTAAATAAACTAACTTCTCTAAGGTCTTTGTAAATAGTAAGAAAACATAATATCCTCTCAATTACAAAACAGCAAGACGCAGCGCTGCTCAGCACTTTTATCATAAGCCTATACAAATTATTATTTCTAGGTCATATAAAGGTTTGAGGTCAAGAATCCTTTGTTGGGTAGACAAATCTTTTCACAATTTTACGCAAGTTTTTTAAAACAATTTAAACATACAGATTGCTTGAATACAATGTATTTTTTTACTTTGAAAGTACATAAACAAAAAAACAATCAATTTCATTTTGAACCTAATTAAAAAAAAAAACAATATTTGTTTTTCTCAAAATGACAAGGGAATTATTTCAATTCAAATAGAGAATTTGTTATGGTTCTTTTGAACACTAGCTTTTATTACAAACAAAATCTTATTTTCAAATATTCTCAGAATGAACACTCTGATAGGTCACTCAACAGCCTTCGTATGGTCTTGAATGATGTTTGCTCAGAAAGCAAAAATGTCAACTACTTTAATTAACAAAAAGCCCAAAAAACTATCAAATAATCAGTGACAACAATATCTAACATCTAATTTTTCAAATCCCCATTCATTTGATAAATGCTTTTCTTGAGAAATTTTATTTTTGAAATAGAAGGATTTCTCACTTCATCATCTTTTTTTATTCGTCTTTGCCTATAAAATCTTTTGATTCCTGCTAAAACCAAATTGTACAAACAATGAACTTGTCACCATTAATATAGAACTAGAAGATTCATTCAGCCTTAAAAAGTGTCAACTTAGTTAGATTACGCTCGCACTGTGTACACTCAGAACTGTTCAGAGTGACGAGAGCTATCATCGTTTAACCCATTACTTCTCCGGCTAGGCATAAATCTACTGCAGCACATTGGAGCCTTATTGCTTTCTTCTCATGAAATGTCATCCTCCGGGAAATAAAAGCCGAAAGTAAATCAAATTAACTGAAAATTCTATTTTTTTACATTGAAGCTTAAATATTTTAAGCCGATTGCTAACGGTTTCTTCCTCATGTCTAAATTAGATCTCAATTTCCCCAGTGCTAATCGAATTTTCTATGAAAACGATTCACACTACAATTGTTTGTCTCTTAACGTTTGACGCTGCGGCTTTCTAATCACAAATGATCAGAAACCATTATGGGTTTACAAGTCCCCAGGGTGACAATATTTCCTCTTTCTACCATTATGGGTTTACAAGTCCCCAGGGTGACAATATTTCCTCTTTCTACCATTATGGGTTTACAAGTCCCCAGGGTGACAATATTTCCTCTTTCTACCATTATGGGTTTACAAGTCCCCAGGGTGACAATATTTCCTCTTTCTATAATGAAAATAATATATTTGACTTAAGTCTAGATTCATTGTTATTATACATGGATATCAATATTCGTGGGTTTCAAGGATATCTGAAAACCACCAATATCAACATTCAACATGGTTTCTGTGTAGAATTTGACCAAACTATGTACATGTGAAAATTTCAAGTGTTAACAAAATTACAATTTTTCAATAGGACTGGAAATGGATGTCAAATTGAATAAAATAAATTTCTCTAATTCTTCGTCAATTTATCACTTTCTGCACCCATTATATAAAAAAATTTAACCAAAGTGTGAATTGTTTGATCTCAGTTCTTCATTGGTTAAAATCCAATTATACCGTCGAATTTTCTTGTTTTCCTTTGCATTTTCTATTGTGACGGCCATGCCTGATGACGTCACATAGAAAGAAAACATCTTTTTGCAGATCAATCGCAAAGAAAGAATAAGTGTACCTGCATATTGTTTGAAAATCATTAGAGAAACAGATTCCACCACCAAATCTCATGTAATATGATATTTATCTACTCGCGACAGTTATATTTTAAATATCTAAAATTTAACTGTCTCGAGTAGATAAATATCGTATCACACTCAATGCAGTGGTAGAATCTATATTAATACACAATTTTTGGGTCCAGCAAACATAAAAAGGAACTGAATTTAGAGTATTTTCAGTCATCATGAATGATTTAAAAATATTTTTAGATTTACTATTCTCAAAACACCTTATAGTGGTACACATTTTGTTCTGGAGTGTGGTGTATGGCTATTTATGGATTATATCTACTGTAAAGGATATATATATATAATCTGTAGAAGTTCACTTTAAATACTCGCCAAAATTACATTTAATCTGATTAAAGCACTTATTACAATCCCTTTTATAAAATGACCACTTAACTGATGGAATCAATCCAATTTGTAATTTAGCTATATTACATTGGAATTATAAGTCTTCGGAAAAATAAATCCTCTTTCTAATCCTACGAAGACTTTCTCTAGCTATTACCATTTAAAAAACAAAATCTGATTACAGCAGTACACAATGGTAGTACATGTAAATAATTTATAGGCTTATAAAAATATAACCTTTTTCTTCTGTCTTATAACATTATGGCATCTTTCAACCAGGTGCAAGAATTTGACCTTGACCTTTAACTCTAATTACAATCGTAAGTTTTCATTTTTTAATGTCGGAGGAACCTTGACCTTTAATGTGCTACGAAAAATATCAAGCAATATCATTGCCCCTTAATTGTGATCAATAAAATATTGAATTTGAAATTTGAAAAGTTGTGTTATATTAGTGTTTTCCTATATAATTTCAAGATCTAAATGATATCTATAATAATTACTTAAATCAAAGCTATCAAATTCATTTAGTGACAGATTTAAAATCTTCAAGAAGATTTAGCCAGAGTTAAAAAGTTTTTAGTAGAAAACGTATTTAGACACCAGTAGAAAACATATCCAGACAGCAGTACTAAAACCTATCCAGACACCAGTAGAAAACATATACGGACACCAGTACTAAAACCTATCCAGACACCAGTAGAAAACATATACGGACACCAGTACTAAAACCTATCCAGACACCAGTAGAAAACATATATGGACACCAGTACTAAAACCTATCCAGACACCAGTAGAAAACATATACGGACACCAGTACTAAAACCTATCCAGACACCAGTAGAAAACATATACGGACACCAGGACTAAAACCTATTCAGACACCAGTAGAAAACATGTACGGACACCAGGACTAAAGCGTATTCAGACACCAGTAGAAAACATATACGGACACCAGTACTAAAACCTATCCAGACACCAGTAGAAAACATATACGGACACCAGTACTAAAGCCTATCCAGACACCAGTAGAAAACATATACGGACACCAGTACTAAAACCTACCCAGACACCAGTAGAAAACATATACGGACACCAGTACTAACCTATCCAGACACCAGTAGAAAACATATACGGACACCAGTACTAAAGCCTATCCAGACACCAGTAGAAAACATATACGGACACCAGTACTAAAACCTACCCAGACACCAGTAGAAAACATATACGGACACCAGTACTAAAACCTATCCAGACACCAGTAGAAAACATATATGGACACCAGTACTAAAGCCTATCCAGACACGAGTAGAAAACATATACGGACACCAGTACTAAAACCTATCCAGACACCAGTAGAAAACATATACGGACACCAGTAGAAAACCTATCCAGACACCAGTAGAAAACATATACAGACACTAGTACTAAAACCTATCCAGACACCAGTAGAAAACATATACCGACACCAGTACTTAAACCTATCCAGACACCAGTAGAAAACATATATGGACACCAGTACTAAAACCTATCCAGACACCAGTAGAAAACATATACAGACACTAGTACTAAAACCTATCCAGACACCAGTAGAAAACATATACAGACACTAGTACTAAAACCTATCCAGACACCAGTAGAAAACATATACGGACACCAGTACTAAAACCTATTCAGACACCAGTAGAAAACATGTACGGACACCAGTACTAAAACCTATCCAGACACCAGTAGAAAACATATACAGACACTAGTACTAAAACCTATCCAGACACCAGTAGAAAACATATACAGACACTAGTACTAAAACCTATCCAGACACCAGTAGAAAACATATACAGACACTAGTACTAAAACCTATCCAGACACCAGTAGAAAACATATCCAGACACCAGTAGAAAACATATATGGACAACAGTACTAACCTATCCAGACACCAGTAGAAAACATATACGGACACCAGTACTAAAACCTATCCAGACACCAATAGAAAACATATATGGACACCAGTACTAAAACCTATCCAGACACCAGTAGAAAACATATCCAGACACCAGTAGAAAACATATACGGACACCAGTACTAAAACCTATCCAGACACCAGTAGAAAACATATATGGACACCAGTACTAAAACCTATCCAGACACCAATAGAAAACATATATGGACACCAGTACTAAAACCTATCCAGACACCAGTAGAAAACATATAGGGACACCAGTAGAAAACCTATCCAGACACCAGTAGAAAACATATACGGACACCAGTACTAAAGCGTATTCAGACACCAGTAAAGTAGAAGTCCCCTGTGACGTCTACCATTAAGGTGATTGCACAATAATAACTAATCCCATCTAAAGCCTATTATGTTTATAATTCTGTCATGTTGTTTGTTACATAAGTCTAAGCCCATTAGGTGTAACCCTGTAATAACTAAACTTATTAACAGTTCAAAATATGGCACATATAAAACTTCTCATCTGACTTAAACCTTTAAATGTGATTAAATGAGATTAATAGAAAATCAGAAAGTATGAAAAGGAATAATGGGCTTCTACCAAAAATAGGGGGAGGAGGGGAGTAAATTGACCCCCCCCCCCCCCCCCCCACAAAGTAAATCAATCTTCCTGCCTGGCTTCTTGTAAATTTGAGACACAATCAAGTCTGTGCTTCTGTGCACAAGTGCTGACCTTTAAGAACTATATAATTTGCAAGGTCATAGTCGACATAAAGAGTTTACCTTAAGTGATTTGATAAAATGCTGCATTAAACAAGTAAATAATGCTATCAGAATTCAAAATGCAAGATTGTTTTTGCAACATTACTCATTTTGCAATCTTTGCAATACTATAAAACCTTCAGTCAAACTTTTGTATTTACAGCAATAATTTCTTATTTTCCCAACCCCAGGTCAACCCATCAATTTAAAAAAAAATATGCATATGATGACCAAAAGAAATATGTTCACAATTAATGTATGTTTCACAGAAAAAAAATACCAGAAATCATGACATATTCGTTATATCAAATTTCTTTTCTTTGTAAGAAGCACCTCTTTGTTTTGTATTGTCAGTAAAATAAAGGCAATATCATAATGTTTTAAACTGTACATTTTATAAGGTCACATCAAAAGCAAACAAATGTCAGCTATAATTTTTTGCTGATTAGAGCCAATTATTATCTCACAATCTGTACATAAACAGAAAACTGTACATGAAATAGAGCTTAATGCTCTTTAACATATACCAGTTTATTTCCTCGCTCCAAATAACATATCAGATTTAGATCCAGTATCGTATTGTTGTTAAAGGTTAAAACATTTTCATTTAAATTTAAATGTAAACATTAATCCGAAATAATTTTCAATAATAAACCGACTCCATTTTACGATACATATAAAATTCTTACCTTTTGTATAGCATCTGGATGTCATAGGAAATGATCCATTTCAATATAATATTCCTTTGTTGTATCCGTCCCCTTAATGGTATTGAACATTATAAAAATTGTCTTAAAAATTACATAATGTCGTGTGTAAAAATATCAATACGTTCTAGGATAAAAGCCGTGTAATCAAAAACGACACAAATATACATTTAGATCTGCATCACAAAACACACTACTATAATGCCATACAATTAACTCCGTCAGGAAATCAGTTGCCTCGGTTTCAATGGAATAAATACGATAGACGTAATGTACTACGAAAGGTGTCACTCAAAGCTGGCAGACTTGACAAGGAAAACCATTTCAATACAAAGTCACATACATAATTGACTTAAAGGCTCAAATCATGTGGCGAGTTTGTAATCAAAAGACGCCAAATATTATGATAGTACAATAATACACTTACCCGATCGTCCCCACTCTCACTGTCACACTGAAATGACAACAAAGAGGCACATTAATATTCATGAACGCTCAATGAAAAGTGCAGTAGTGCATTATGGGTAGATCGTAACACAACACAGCAGTATTAAAGCGCTTTGATTGCAAAACGGTATGTGAGCAATTTAAAAGGTGTTATAATAATATGTAACGTAAACAAAATCGAAAAAAAGGTTGACATCACGCTTGATCGACTTCACCTTGTGGTGGTATTTTAATACTCTGTTGAAGTCAGATCAGGGCGAGTGATAATAGAAGATATATGGGTAGTAATGATCATACTATAGGTTTGTATGAATTAACCACAATACAGTTGATCTTTCTATTTTGACAGGTCGACATAATCTTTAACGCTATGAAAAATATACCCAAGAACGGAGATAAGAATACTATAATACTACGATATTGTCGTCAAATGCCCACGGACAGTATTGAATGGCGGTTGGCACTAGGACAATCGTAAAGACAAGACTGGCCATGTACTAAAATAGGGAGATTGGTATCTGTAAAGACATCCACACCTCTGTTATCTCAAAAGATGACATGGTTATTACAAAGCTCCGAGATATGAAATTAATTATTACTAAATTGATCCATTGTTTTGATAAAAGTACTTTAAACACTTATATATGTTCCGACAGCGGAATGTTATCTGATTTTAGTAGTCAGATCTTTATTGGTGGTGTTTATATTATATTTTGGTACATCTATATTTGTATATTTGTAAGATCAATTTATTGAACAGATGAATTTAAAGTCTAAATTGTATACACTTGGAAAGGGGGAGGGGGTTGACAATTTACAAGAATGGCAAAGATAAGTCAAATATGTCAGGTGAGATTCCACAAATTACTTACATTAAGATTGATTGATTGATTGATTGACCTATTTACTGATTAATTGATATTGTTTAAATCCACACATTAGCTATCAATAACTTATGGCATTCACTAAACTGTTATATGATCTTTTTTATGAATTATTATACTGGCTTTTATCTCTTTTATGGATCATTGTCATTTTATATCAAATGAACCTAGATAATAGGTAGTGACAAATCCAAGGTGTGGGGGATAAAAAGTCTTTCAGTCGTAGAAAAAAAGACCATCACTATTTTTTTTCTTTTGCTGTATCTATTCAACTTTCTGGAATTACACCCCCCTTTGAAATATACTGAATTAATACCCCCAATGGTGTTTCCAAACTAGAGGCTCTAAAGAGCCTGTGTCGCTCACCTTGGTCTTGTGCATATTAAATAATGGACACGGATAAATTCATGACATAATTGTGTTTTGGTGATAGTGATGTGTTTGTAGATCTTACTTTACTGAACTTTCTTGTTGCTACAATTATCTCTGTCTATAATGAACTTGGCCCAGTAATTACAGTGGAAAATATTTTCTACAAATTTACAAAAATTTATGAAAAATGTTAAAAATTAACTATAAAGGGCAATAACTCCTTAAGGGGTCAATTGACTATTTTGGTCATGCAAACTTATTTGTAGATCTTATTTTGCTGAACGTTATTGCTGTATACAGTTTATCTCTATCTATAATAATATTCAAGATAATAACAAAAAACGGCAAAATTTCCTTAAAATTACCAATTCAGGACAGTAACCTAACTACGGCTTGTCCGATCCATGTGAAAACATCAGGGCAGATAGATCTTGACCTGATAAACAATTAAATCCTGTCAGATTTTCTCTGAATGCTTCGGTTTTTGAGTTATAAGCCAAAAACTGCATTTTACCCCTATGTTCTATTATTAGCCGTGGCAGCCATTTTGGTTGATTGGCCAGGTCACGCCACACATTTTTTAAACAAATTACCCCAATGATGATTGTGGCAAAGTTTAGTTTAATTTGGCCCAGTAGTTTCAGAGAAGAAGATTTTTGTAAAAGATTACTAAGATTTACGAAAAAATGGTTAAAAATTGACTATAAAGGGCAATAACTCCTTCAGGGGTCAACTGACCATTTTGGTCATGCTGACTTATTTGTAAATCTTACTTTGCTGAACATTATTGCTGTTTACAGTTTATCTTTATCTATAATAATATTCAAGATAATAACCAAAAACAGCTAAATTTCCTTAAAATTACCAATTCAGGGGCAGCAACCCAACAACAGGTTGTCCGATTCATCTGAAAATTTCAGGACAGATAGATCTTGACCTGATAAACACTTTTACCGCATGTCAGATTTGCTCTAAAAGCTTTTGTTTTTGAGTTATAAGCCAAAAACTGCATTTGACCCCTATGTTCTATTTTTAGCCGTGGCGGCCATCTTGGTTGGTTGGCCGGGTCACGCCACACATTTTTGAAACTAGATATCCCAAAGATGATTGTGGCCCAGTTTGGATTAATTTGGCCCAGTAGTTTCAGAGGAGAAGATTTTTGTAAAAGATTACTAAGATTTACGAAAAATGGTTAAAAATTGACTATAAAGGTCAATAACTCCTAAAGGGGTCAACTGACCATTTTGGTCATGTTGACTTATTTGTAAATCTTACTTTGCTGAACATTATTGCTGTTTACAGTTTATCTTTATCTATAATAATATTCAAGATAATAGCCAAAAACAGCAAAAATTCCCTAAAATTACCAGTTCAGGGGCAGCAACCCAATAACGGGTTGTCGGATTCATCTGAAAATTTCAGGGCAGATAGATCTTGACCTGATAAACAATTTTACCCCTGTCAGATTTGCTCTAAAAGCTTTGGTTTTTGAGTTATAAGCCAAAAACTGCATTTTACCCCTATGTTCTATTTTTAGCCATGGCGGCCATCTTGGTTGGTTGGCTGGGTCACGCCACACATTTTTTAAACTAGATACCCCAATGATGATTGTGGCCAAGTTTGGTTTAATTTGGCCCAGTAGTTTCAGAGGAGAAGATTTTTGTAAAAGTTAACGACGACGGACGACGACGGACGACGACGACGACGGACGCCGGACGCCAAGTGATGGGAAAAGCTCACTTGGCCCTTCGGGCCAGGTGAGCTAAAAAGGGGGGGGACTCCGGCGGTAACGGTCTAGGGGGGTACTTCCACTTTTGGACAATCAATGCATTTGAATGAGGACATATGGTTGGTATCCCCACTTCTAGTCATTGCAGGGAACCCCACTTTTGAAATGGATCCGCCCTTGACCCCCATTCAGAACATAGAAATTTCAACAATTTATGTGCAATGGAATCTTTCTTTCACCATATATCTTGCTATTTTCAAGGTAACGGTACATGATTATAATCAACATAAAGTTTGGTTGATACAATTCTATGGTAACGGTACATGATTATAATCAACATAAAGTTTGGTTGATACAATTCTATAAATGCAGTAACAAGAGTATTGAAAAGTTTAAAACTCAGGGTATATTCTGACAGCCTTAGTGCAATGACAACAGAACCCTCATAAAAAAAACTTTTAAAACTTTTTAGAAATATGAGCTCCATTGTCATTTACCTATACAGAAATAGAAACATTAACTGAATAGTAACAAGAAACTATAAATGTTCATCTTGATAAAGGAAATATTATATTTAATTCTCATTCACCTCATAAAATTTTATAAATTGCTATTCAGCTCTGAAATTGTACATTTTAGTATTCCTTTAAACACCAGGCACCTCAGATAACCAAACAATTTACAAATTGTGCAAAACCACCTCCACTGAGAGTAAACTGAATTATGTCACTGCATGTTGTCTGCGGAAAATATGATTCCATAGATTTGAAATAAAAGACGAATTATACATGTATGAGAGCATCAACTTCGCCAAAACACAGAGATTATGACATTCTAAGGTGAAATTTGAGTTATTAGGTGGAGATTTCTATGTAATAGTTAAATTTAAACCACTTTTAGCAGACATTCAAAAATAAGGGTACACAGGCTGGCAGTTCACATATCAAAAAGCAACTCAATCATTGATGCCGGACATTTTTTCTTGAAGATTCTTGGTGCAGAAGTTTTGGCACTAAAAATAGTACAAATGAATTAAAATTAAAATTTTTTGTACAGACCTTTCAAACAGCTCTATAAGAGAGGACTCAGATGGCATTTTTATGATACATTTAATCAAAATTATACATTTTTGAATATCAGCTACCAGCTGGTATTAAGAGAGAACCTTGAAATCATTTAGTTTAATTTCAAAATTGAAAGATATTTCGCATCTTTAAAATTCAAGATAGACACTTTAATTATCACATGCTGTTGTATCATCAGCAATTCTTATTCACAAACACACCTCAGAGTTAATCTTAATTTGCATATTTTTACAGACCAATTAAAACCTGCTTTTTCATTCACTGCTGACACATTTTTACTCTGTTGCTAAGGAATTAAATTTAAAAGTTACTAGGCTAGGAACAATGCTCTGTCCTACCATGACAATAGTAAATGCATATACAAATCTCTCATGAGCCATGTTGATACAACTGAGACTATTAAAAGCTTCATCTAAATCATAAATGTCTTTTTTATAGTTCCCAGCAGTACAACAATAAATGCAATGATATTTGACACAAAATAAGCATTATTTCCTCCTCTGAGGCTAATTTCTTTCTGATAATGGCTTATTTCATGCAGACATCAAAACCCGTGACAATTACGACTGTTTGATAACCTGAAAATGTTAATTTCAGTAAAGTACAGGCAATTTCCAATTTTCAATATCGATTCAAACTTTAAAATGATTTATAAAGTGAGTCTTTTGTCGGGATTCAAAAAACGCTTTTAATATCTATTATATGAGTTTTTTAAAACAGGAAAATCGTGTCTGAATAGTGTAATTTTAAGCTTAATACAAAATGATCTATTCAGTAACAATTTTATTATATTAGACAGAATTTACAAACATAAAAAAGCCATTGACATTTGTGAACAATACGAAAATCAGATCAGATTTTCTTTGACCTTCCAACCCTAAAATTCATTATGTTTAATTTCACAGCCTAACTGTAGCAGAAATATTACACTTTTTATGGCCTTGATACACCTCATTTGTGCAAATGGCTTCCATTGTTTGCTATCCTTTGTTCCGAGATTTTCAATAAATCTTGACTTCTTAAAAAGCCACTTGTGATTTCTTAATCTTTGGCCTCAGCAGCGACAACCTCCACCGACTGATTAACAGTGGTCTCTTAAAACCAAACATACAACTGTATTCATTAGTTAATTCTCCACCGTTGTTTGCCCAACATGCAAACAAACAGCACTTCAGATATGAAGAGGATGAATTTCATTAATTCTTCACATGCTGATGACTTTATTGTGATAATTATTCTCCATCTGTCAAAAGCACTCAAAGCCGTCTCGTTATAATGGGTGACCTGAATTGCTACAAAACATAATTTTCTCACTTAATTACCCTCGTCAGCCACAGGACAAATCTGACCTTTGATTGGAGATAATAGAGGGACCGGCTATCATCTTGAACTTGGTCAGCTGTGGATTGATCATCAGTGATGGAACGGATGTTCAGTTTCACATAAATTAACTAGAATGATGCAAGAGAAATGAACGTTGTCACTACCGCACGTGCGTTCTTAATAGAAACAAATTACTTCTATTCATAAATACAAGTTATAAAATGTCTTTTTAAAAAGAACAAAAATATTGTAATTAATTAAAATTCATGGGTATGAATTATACAAGAGGGCCAGATTTCATTTGTATTAACTGTTGTTACACTATTTATTTAGAAACGATGTTTGAACAGGCAATTTTTTCTGTTCTCATAATTCCCCACAGAACTGTCTTAGGAATAAAAGATCTTTTGTCAATGTCAATATGAGGGAATTATGTCAGTTCATTTGTCCATTTCTTGGAACTCTGTAACATTTAAGTTTTCAGATGGAACAATTGGATTCTGTTGTAAAAAAAGATTTGTTTTCGTACTTAAAAACCATTAATGAACAAAAATACATGTAATAAAATTAAATTTTTAATTTGAAATCAAATGTTTTTGAAATCAGTAAAAAATGTCATGTGAAAAAACAAACAGATTCTGGTTTATCCAAGCTGACAAAATATTTGACATTTAAAGAATTAAACAAGAAATACATTTTTTGTACATGTAGCAATTCCTTCCATTTTTTTTTTCAAACTTAAAAGGAATTGTGGAAATGTATTTATTGTACATTTGAGAAACGTTTTCTATAGAGTTGTTCAAGCAATTCAGGATTTATATCTTAACAACCACAATTTACCATGACAACCTATAATCGTTAACAAACGACAAAAATAACAGGACTTTTCTCCGTCAGTCAAATTACCAAAGTTTTTCAACATCCTTGATTAAACTGGCACTAAAGGCTTCATGATGATGGTCGGAACAGGTTAATCACTACCATTAGGAAATTTCTGAGGCTAAAAGGTTTCCACAGTAACAATTTGGCATTGATTTTATACCAATTATATTCCGTGAGAATTTCCCTAATGAGTTACAACAGTCAGTTTCTGCTAATTTTAGGCGAAGTTTAATGAATAAAAAATATAACCAATGAGATGTTTTGTTCAAACAAAGTTGCTCTTGTAACGGCTCTGTGACAGATCTCTGTGACAGATCCAAGGCAAACACTATAAGTTAATAGTTCAGTCAAATAAACTAGATGTAACAATTGGTCTATGTTTGTACTATAAAAATACTTCTATATAAATTCATATAAACATGTCATAGCTAAATTAGTTTCAAAAATACTAACTTCAATTAGCAAGTCAGCTTATTTCATGGATCTGTGATCAAGGTTTAGTCTTCGTGGTCTAGTCTGTATCTCAAATACTAAAGCAGCAGGTCAACTGAATTTACTCTTTGGAATTATTATAGGATGTCTTGAAGGTTTTATAATGACCTTGACCTCATAAATAGTTCTTTGGTCAATTTAAAGACTTTTTGTGATGTTGTCATGTAGTTAACACTTAAGCAAATTAAGTCAACTATATTTAGTGTTAATGAATGGCTTTTATTTATTTTGAATTTATTGAACCATAAAATTAATTTTTGACTGTTCACATTGAATAATCCGCGAAGCAGATTATGTTAAATGTGAACAGTCAAAAATTAATTTTATGGTTCAATAAATTCAAAATAAATTATTGCCATTCATTATAAATAAATTTCTATCAAAAATAATGCTCAAAGATATATATTAATACCAATAACAACGTACACAGATGTTTGCGTATGAATACATGTGACGTTAGAGTGGGCGTGTCTCCATAAAAATTGATAACATTGAAAATAAAGCCAATTCTTTTAGCCAATCAAAAGACAGTAAATACACCAAATTTATTTATTATGGAATGATTGTTATAGGTACATCAATGTCTGGCAAAGTTAATATGACCATGACCTCATTTTCTTGGATCTTGATAATGTTAAGTGTATGTGAGACATTTCAGAGTGCACACTCTTGTTCATGTATTCTGCAACAATTTAAAATGTGCTTTCTGCAAGCATTTCAAAGTTATTGTTTATAACTGATTATATTGTCATCTGAATTATGAAATTTTCCAATGGATTATCTTAGATTTGGATTGCCTCAACTGATGGATTTTGAATTACGATGTTATATCAGAACATCACTAACCAGTATGTGCATGTGCTATTTGTAAATTCATCTAATATTTATAATAGGCCTGAAACCAAAATCCAGTTCAATTCAGATAAAAAATGATTTTATGCAAGGTCAATAAATATTTTCTATTTACTTTAAAACACATATTTGTATGTGCAAATTGGGTGAATTGACCTTCCTGTTTAAACTATCTTCAGTTAACAATTTAACAAGAATGTGTCCTTAGTACATGAACGGACGGACGAAAGAACGAACGAATGGACGAATAAACATACAGAGCAGAAAACATAATGCCAATAAATGGGACATAATAAAAACTTAGGAAACAACATTGGGAGGCTAACACAACTGATATTTGGAGATTGTTTTCAATCTTTTTGCATGTTTATTAACAAATTTTTAACAGGGTAAAATTCACAGTGTGCATGTTAGACTTTTTATGTATGCCTCCTATCTAGGGGCACTATCATTGGATATGGTATAAACAGGAAAACATACAACCCAAAGAACCCCCTGGATCCACCACTGAAACTATACAAGCCTGATTATGGTAGCTTTACAAGGTAAACTTACCAAGTATCCTCTGCCAGAGCTAGAACTTGCCTGTAAAGAAAACATTTATAATAATTTAAATTACACAGAAATATTTCCACTTTAAATTCAACACCTGGCTATAACGTTATAAAAACTAATATTTACAATCTATAGATTTAATATAAAAAAGAAGATGTGGTATGATTGCCAATGAGACAACTGTCCACAAGAGACTAAAATGAAACAGACATTAACAACTATAGGTCACTGTACGGCCTTCAACAATGAGCAAAGCCCATACCGCATAGTCAGCTATAAAAGGCCCCAATATGACAATGTAAAACAATTCAAACGAGAAAACAAATATGTAACACATATAAACAAACAACAACCACAATTACAGGCTCCTGACTTGAGACAGGCACATACATAAATAATGTGGCGGGGTTAAACATGTTAGTGGGATCCCAACCCTCCCCTAACCTGGGACAGTGGTACCTTTTGAAAAAAATCATAGAGGCCTTTTACTTAAACAGAGTTACTCATACTAAGGAAAATGTCATTTTTCTACACATGACTACAGTTTTTTTTAAAACCATATTTCACACACAGTAATGGCAAACGAAATGTATTTTCTAATGAAAGAGATTATTTCTTTTTTTTTAAATCATGAAAATTTCAGCAACTGTCTCATGAATTGCAGTATATAAGATGTTCAAATTATGCTGTCATAAATATCAGCCGCAATATCTAATAATTTTCCAATATAAAAGGCAATTCAATATTTTTTTAAATTTGAAAATTATATGCAATTATATCGTATCAAATTTTAGCATACAAACAAACAAATTATATATCATTTAGAAATGAAAATGTCAAATGGTGTTTTTTTTTAAATCTTACCTTCCTGGTTTTATTAGCCATGTTAAAATGCCCTCTAATAACAATCTTTATATTGTTATACAGTAGATATTACACATAATG
Source organism: Mytilus galloprovincialis (assembly GCA_037788925.1). Lineage (NCBI taxonomy): Eukaryota > Metazoa > Mollusca > Bivalvia > Mytilida > Mytilidae > Mytilus > Mytilus galloprovincialis. The sequence goes on from CM075332.1 coordinate 3,011,398, forward strand.
GGTTCTTAAAGGGAGGCCTCTTCTTAAATGTTTGGATTTCTGATTACAAACTCAACCAAATTGCCAATAATCCTTAATATACACTTAAACCATACTTAAAAACAATTTCCAATATGTTAAAATTTAAAAACTTTTATTACTTCAAATATTCAGAACCTATTACCTTAATGTACTGTTGGATATTAAAATCTACTAAAAATATTCAATCTCATGCTACAACAGTACAACTTTTTCGGTAAAAGAGTAGAATTTTTAAAACTAAAATCGCCCATCAGCGCCTCTCCAAATGAGATTATTAAAGACGATTTAGAAAGCGCAAAACAGATTTTTATTTTTATTAAGAGTATTTCTTTAAAACTTTTGACATTATTCTTTAAATGGTAACACCTACCTAAAACCCATTAACTGTACTTAGCATTGAAGATCAAAGGGATTTGCGAATTAGTTATTCAGATGATTCTTTAAGAAATCTGCCACAATCTTTGACCAGGCGTGACAAAAACCACTGATCAATACATTTATAAACACACAAAGTTAACCCCCTTTCATATATCATCAAGCGATTGTACACCCTTCACATATCAAAGGCACTTTATGTCGCCATATTCCTTAATATGGACAAAATTCTTAATAGTTTTGACTTTACATATTTTTTTTTGGTTATCATTTAAAATATCAATGCTGTAACTGTATGGTAACAATTTATACAGTTCGCTACATTTAAAATTATCAATTTATGACTAAAATGTGTTTCTGTGTGAATGTACATGCTACAAAAATGTGTTAAAAACAGTATATGCATCCATGAAACTGAAGCCTTTTAAGTAGATTATCTTTTTTGTACATCAAAATTTTTCAAAAATTTAAAATTGAAAAAAATCAGATCAAACAGTTCTCTTAAAGTTGCATGATCAATTTTAAAAACTTACTTTAGTATTAGAGTGAATTCTAAGCCAACACTTCCCTTTTCATTGAAACCTTTATGAATGTGTGAATACTAAATAAGTAAGATTTTACTATAAACAGTCTGTTACACAATTATCTGTCTATATCCACACATGTTTGGTATATATATCACAGCCATTATCATATTATAAAAAGATTTTAAACATTTGGCCAAAAAATGAAATTTCAACATGTTGAGTCTTCAGATTATGTTAATTGATACAACACACCATCATAAGAGTGATAGCTGCAGTCCTAAACTTTGAGATCCAAAATTTGAATGGCCATTATAAATAAAACAATGCTCTGTGTAACAAGAGTGCACACACTGAAATGTCTTGCCTTCTTTACTAATCATTGATATTATATTGATAGTCCTTAATATAAAGCTTTATTACAACTGTCACATAAACTAAACATTAACCAAGAAAACTAAAAATTTAACAATGAACCATTAAAATATGGTCAAGGTAAGATGAGCCATGTCAGGCAGAGATGTAAAGCTAGCAATTCTTCCATACAACAAATATAGTTGACCTATTGCTTATAGTTTAGGAAAAACAGACCAAAACATAAAAACTTAACACTGAGCAATGAACCGTGAAAATAAGGTCAAGATCAAATTAAATCTGAGCGACTGACATATAGATCATAAAATATTTCCATACACCAAATATAGTTGTCTTATTGCATATATAGTGTTAGATAATAAGACCAAAACTCACAAACTTAACTTTTGATCACTGAACCATGAAAATGAGGTCAAGGTCAGATGACACCTACCAACTAAAAATGTACACCTTACAATCATTCCATACACCAAATATTGTAGACCTGTTGCATACAGTAGAAGAAAAACAGACCAAAACACAAAAACTTTACTATAACCACTGAACCATGAAAATGAGGTCAAGGTCAAATGCCACCTGCCAGTTGGACATGTACACCTTACAGTCCTTCTATACACCAAATATACTAGACCTATTGCTTATAGTATCTGCGATATGGACTTGACCACCAAAACTAACCTTGTTCACTGATCCATGAAATGAGGATGAGGTCAAGTGAAAACTGTCTGACTGGCATGAAGACCTTGCAATGTACGCACATACCAAATATAGTTATCCTATTACTTATAATAAGAGAGAATTAAACATTACAAAAAATCTTAACTTATTTTTCAAGAAGTCACTGAACCATGAAAATGAGGTCAAGGACTTTGGACATGTAACTGACAGAAACTTCGTAACATAAAGCATTTATATACAAAGTATGAAGCATCCAGGTCTTCTACCGTCTAAAATATAAAGCTTTTAAGAATTAAGTTGACAGCGCCGCCGCCGGATCACTATCCCTATGTCAAGCTTTCTGCAACAAAAGTTGCAGGCTCAACAAAAACTAAAAGAAAAATTAACTTCTATTTTCGATTTCAATACAGACAAAAGTGAGACATGTTTTCAATTTGTGCAGTTAACAAGTGTATTTTTGTTGTATTAAAATCAATTATGATAATAACCATCCATTCATGTAACTTTTTATTTGAAGCAAGCTGTTTTTTTTATTGAATTAGAAATAAGATCTTACAGCTGTGTCATCATTCTGAGTACACAAGTTAATTTGGATCGGCATGACACAGTGTTAACATTAAAACACAATGGCATCTCGTTCTGTGACGTTCAGTGACACTCGACAAATGATCTTGATGCTCCCAATATTACTTAAGTTCAATAAGTTATTCTTAGCATGCTCTTATAGTAATTTACATAAATCGTAAGTGCATTGACGATCTATTTGTCCATGTAAAAGGTTTATGTAATTACAACAGTGAATTGTGCACGACATATGTTGTTTGTTGTTGTTTTAACTATATGTACTTATTTTTCAATTTTTCAGAGAAGCCAGATGTCAGCGTGTTGGTGTGGGCATGCTGTTTTACAATTTGTTCAATATTTTTGGTATTATATCTGCTGCTCAACTGTAAACTAAAATTCAATATCTAATATTATAGATTGTCTTGCTTGGAAAATGGTAAACTAACAAAAAAGAAAATATCTAAAGCCCAAGTAAAATATGCTTGTTAGCAAGTTCTGCCTAACCTTTAACCTCAACCTTTAACTATCATATAACAGTATACCCACCATACCCACATATCAGGTGTCATTCTATTGTCAATGTCTTATATATAACCCACCATACCCACATATCAGGTGTCATTCTATTGTCAATGTCTTATAACCCACCATACCCACACATCAAGTGTCATTCTATTGTCAATGTCTTATATATAACCCACCATACCCACACATCAAGTGTCATTCTATTGTCAATGTCTTATAACCCACCATACCCACATATCAGGTGTCATTCTATTGTCAATGTCTTATATATAACCCACCATACCCACACATCAAGTGTCATTCTATTGTCAATGTCTTATATATAACCCACCATACCCACATATCAGGTGTCATTCTATTGTCAATGTCTTATATATAACCCACCATACCCACACATCAAGTGTCATTCTATTGTCAATGTCTTATATATGTCAGTCATTTACTGATTAACGGCAAGCACACAAATTTCGTTGAGGTCATTGACACCCCTTTTTTCTACCCCCACTCTTATAATTACTCTATTCTTGAAGCAATGAAAGTGGTTTTTAATTTGATGGATGCTTTTGTGCATTTTTTGTAAAAATTTTTGTTTTAAGATTGTAACACAGTGATGACTGCTGTACTTTGACTATTTTATTTATTATGTCTGTTTTGTTCAGGCATCGTTTGTAAATATAACGGAATTGATGAGACTGTCGTACAAGTGAGAGGTTTAGCGCTATAAAACCAGGTTCAATCCACCATTTTCTACATTTGAAAATGGCTGTACCAAGTCAGAAATATGACAGCTGTTGTCCATTGTTTGATGTATTTTGTCTTTTGATTTTGCCATGTGATTAGGGACTTTCCAACTGAATTTTCCTCGGGGTTCAGTATTTTAGAGATTTTATTTTTTACACAACAGTATACACACCTCACTGAGCAAGTCCCTGGAATCTGTACTTCTCCTAGGACTGTTGACTTTATGATGATCAGTCAGCTCTCCACTAGAACTAGGTTCCACTGACTCCTCACTCTGCCTCAGTCTGGGGGAAGGTAGTGGAAGAGGACGATGCTGAAATTAAATAAATCAACATTAGTAAAATGGAGGATAAAGATACCTGAGAGTTCAAACTCACAAGTCTAAAACAAACTGCAATGGCTACAACGGACATACATACAAACAACAGTACTATGTAGTACACAATATACATCCTAGAAACAAAGGATTATGCACATGATCAAAACTACTGAAATAAATTCAAAGGGTCAAACCAGAGCAAATTGTAAACAGAATAGCAAATCTTGTATATGGTCAAACTCAGACTTTCTGTCATCAGACTTTTATTGCAAATTTCTATGTGTCTTATAATATCTGTAATTCCTCTACATCAAGAAATTCCAGTTAAAGCCAATATCAGCATCATTTCCCATGTACTTAAAAAACAACTGGAATTCCCAGTTTAGAGACTAATTTTATTCTAGAATTCAATAAAATATATTTAGGAGATAATACTGATTGTCCAAACAAAAAATACAAAAACTTCCTCGCTCTCGGGAGAGTTCTGCAGGCAATAACCAGATCATGAGAAAAACAATAGCACATTCAAAGAGATTAAACAAATAGAAAATGTAATATGGGAATTAATTTGATAGGATTCTATATCTATAAAACAGACCATTAGCAATTTATGTTCCAACCTATACTCATTAAGAAACAGCTTAATAACTTTTTTTTTATTCTCTCAGGAAATAAGAACATGGCCGTTTCTCACACCTGCACACCAATTTCACCATTTTTATGTCTTTGGAAGGAGAGTGTTAATTATTCAGTGATATTGACACCTTTACTGTTGAATAATAAATGAATGAACGTTAAAAGACCTGTGGAAACTAACACACCAGAACTTGCAGATGTTTTTTTTTTTCAGTTCATAGTACCAGTTTCAAGACAAAAATATGCTTTACATTTCAAATCGATTTCGTATTTTTATCCAGTCCTTCGCCTATTTATTGCAAGGAGAAGGAATAAAATTGCTAACAAATAGCCGAGAACAACATTAGGCTATGAGTAATTGATATTTTAATGTTTAAGGTCAATTTTCAAATCAAATCTGATTAAATCAAGGATATCAAACTCTTAAGTTGGAGAACTTAGGCTTACTGGCATATATAAGTTCCACTTTATTGAATGGTTGTGCTTACTGGCATATATAAGTTCCACTTTATTAAATGGTGGTGCTTTTTTGACATATTATTTTTCTCAAGCCGACAAATTACACAAAACTGTTACATTTAATTTCCTAGGTTTTTCGTAAATTTTGGTTTGTTTTGTTGAATATCAGTCCAGTGCATATAATGGTAAATTCGTGGTTCCCTGAGTGTACTACCAAAATCTATCAAAATCATTTACAGAGCTTGAGGAAATAAAATTGCTCAAAAGCCTGTTATATATTTGGACAATTGTCGAAAACAGTCTATGAACTAAGCCCAAGAATTTGCATCAAAATGATGTTGAATAAAAAGTGAACTTATCTCCTGCACCACTTAGAAAACACCATATTTTCAAATTAAACTGTCACATCAATTATATTATGTTAGTTCACAGACACCACATGGTTTCTCTCTCAATCTATAGGTGACAATTGTTGCAAGAAGGGATAAAAATGAAATACACAATACCAAACAAGAAAAGTATATTTTTTTTTCATTATATATATATGTATATGTGATTTTGATTTTTTTTACAAAATTTCATTTTTTCAATAAATTGCAAGATTAAAATAATTTAAAAACCATATATAAAAATATTTAGTTTTCAAATAAATCTTGAGAGGCAGGATACATCAAAGAATATTTTCAATTTTTTTTTTTTTTTTTTAATTTAGAAAAAAAGGGGGAAGGTCAACCCCAAATGTGCCTGTGCATTTTCCTAAAACTTTCAAAGTTTTACAATTTTGTGTTTAAAACATCTGTTAGTTAAGTAATATTATCGGTCGCCTTAACAGTATGAAATGACAGATTTATAGCACTACTTAACCATTTTATAATTGAGAGAAGATATGAAATTTTCACTTTCTTGTACATGGATCTAGGACTGAAAAACAAAATATCTATTTATAATCAAACATCATCCTTATTTTCATGACTATAACAATCAATATTTTCCAACACATCAAATCGTAACCCACAAATCACAGCATCAATTTGTGTGCCCAGTAACAAGCTCCTGTGGACCCCCATCTATAATTATACCAGCAACCAAAGACAGTTTTATCACTGGGAATTATGGGACAAATTACAGCTGTGTATTCACGTGAAACTTTTTATCATACCCTATTAGAACTTAATAACGGTAATATAGAAACCAACTGCCTTTAATAACCATTCTGAATCAGAGATAATTTCTGTCTTCTTATACCGGAATTCCTGAAAATTATTCCTAATGACGGACACAAAATCGGAGAAATGAAAGTTTTCGACAAAGATAGTGATTAACAAAGCAATAGTGACGTCCTAACTATATGCTGCAATGCTCAGACTATATTTAACTTACTGATATCGTGTAAGGTTATATTTACACCAATAGTGACGTCCTAACTATATGCTGCAATGCTCAGACTATAGTTAACTTACTGATATCGTGTAAGGTTATATTTACAGCAAACATAAATACAACTTAACATCAAATTATACGTAATTTACTTCTTTTTATGACTTTATTGGAATATCCAGCATCCTTGACAGAATTATACAATATATCGGGAAATAAAAGATTCCATATTTCCCCATAGGAATTGTTCTCATTCTATTTTTTTTTTAAATGAACAATTGGATTTCTGACATACTTAAGTCAGTTCCCATGGTTACGTCCAATTAGAAGTTGTTTAAAATACATATTTTAATTGTGTAACATAGCATTATTATGTATACTATGAATACTCTTCTTCAATTTCTTATATATATTCTAACACTTTTAAAATGGGCATTTTCATCCCTTAAAATATGAATGGTGTGAAAGGAGGAGGGACACTGAATTTTTTTATGGTTAGGGTTAGGGTTAGGGTGAAGAAAAATATCTGCATATTGTAGGGTTTTCAATAACACATCTAGGCTTGTTGTTCGGTTTCATAAATTGCTGACATCAAAAACATCCATCCAGGCTTTGAGCAAGAAAATGCATCAAAAACCACCATCGAATCTTATTAAGTCAGACACACTCCATCCACTTGTATTTCGTAAATTAACATTGATTGTTTAACATGCTCCCTGACCAACATGTTCTAAAATAATTATCACTTAATAACTCTGGGTCATCACTTAATAACTCCGGATCATCAACTATTGATGGTATTCATCTAACCTACTCATCACAGATTTACTCCGATTTTCATCCTGTCGTCTGCCGGCCCCAGAGAGCAGGATACTTCCGAGATGTCACATGAGGATATTGATTGGCATCACGATACCATATTGATTCCCGTTTTATTTGTGTCAGTCAGGCGAACTCATCCATTCAATGAAGCCTGCCAATTTATAGCACAAATTACAGAAATAAAATGGCTTAAGGAAACTATTAGTGAGCGACAATGAAGGAAAATATTCTGTAATTTAGCCTAGTCAGTCTCGAGACATGAAATGATTAACAACAATAGCCCTTGTCAGCTAAACACATTTGAATTATGGGTTGCAAAGATTATGGTGTAAGTTGTTAGGATTAAGGTATTGAGGACCATTATCTTGGTTATGGAATAAATTGTCCTTGTACAAATCAAAACGCGAGGGTGGTGAAGGACTCACTGTTTACTAGAAAGATTATTCACAGATAAAAAAAAGTATAAAAGATACAACTTTCTTCAATCTTGACTCTCATTATAAGTAATTGCAAAAATTATGGTTTGAGGAATAAAATTTTAAAAATTATCCTTTGTTTGACTGTAATGATAGCAGGAAAAAAACCCAAGGCAGAACAGAAGTAGAAGTAATATGGTAAATAAGTAAACGGTTAGAGTTCCTAAGAAGTGAATATCTTCCCACCAGAAGGCATCACATCAACTTTAAAAAAAATCGTTGCTGGGCTTCCAAAATGTTGTAAATTACAAATTGTTCATGAAAAAAATATCTCACAAAATGTTGTTAGTAAAAAAAAAATACTAAAACTATCCCCAGATGTTTATAATGAACTTGTTATTTTCAATCATAATTTCCACAAAGCTTTTTATGTTTTGACCTTTTAAAGCAAATGTTAAATACATATAAAAATATACATGAACATGCAAATTCATTTACGCTTTTTTTCAATTTCAAATTACGTCAACATATTGCATTCTTCACGCCATTTTAGATATCTCTCTTTGCGTTATTTATGTATCATCTGCTTGTACACACCATTTATATTTCAAGCATGTATTTCCTAATGTGTTTTTAATAAATTCAACTCACTTGGAAAAATGCAAAAAATATTATTCATAAAATGAAATAACATGTATTTTGTCAAATGCTTTTATTTTTCACTTTTCAAATCCAGTTGTCATGCAGACTAACTCTTAAATTGTCTTTTATAAAACTTGATTCAAAATAAGGGAAAATTTTATAAAACTCATTAAATAAGGGACTTTGATGAGTAATTTGAATAGTTAAACTCTCAAATGTGAAAAGATAACATGATTCCATTAAAAATCTTAAGGATTTTTTTTTCAAGAATTGGTACATGATCTCTGTAAAAAATTGAAAATTAAAATTACAATTTACAAAAGGACTTTGGAAGGCTGACTGCAATCTTTCCAAACAATATTTTGCAGTATTATTGTTTTCTAAGATCATAACCATTTATATCTACATAATATTTAGTTTGTATTTTCATGTTTTCTTTAACAAAAATGTTGGATAATGATTCATCCAAATACTGTAGATTCTAGATCCTTTGGCTTATTTTCTTATAATTACATTAGATGTATGTTTCATTATAATACTTTATTCTGATTGGCTAACTGCACATCACATGTTACTCCTTAAGCAATTGCATTGCTCAATAAAACTTTTCATTCAGGATAACACGTGGTCCCACAATAAAGTGCACAGGTGAATTAAATAAAAAAATTATAAAATTCGTGTTTTCATGATCATAGCTAAAAAATGTAATTATAAGTATTGAATGCTTCTTTTTGTAGCTTTATAGGGTTGTAAAAGCGTTGACCGTGCGTACATTTTTAGAATGAAGCGCTTCCGCGCTTCATAAAAAATGTACTTCGGTCAACGCTTTTACACCCCAATAAAGTTACAAAAAGAAGCATTCAATTCTTAAATATCATTTCTTCCTCTCAGAACTCTGAATATTTTAAGTACAAATGCTATAGTGCTGGATGCTTTAAATTTTGACCCAGATTGAAGCTATAAAAATCTTTATTCCTTACACTTATATACAATTAGAGTCAATATATATCAAAAGATGAGATGTCAAAAGCAATTGGCGTTCTAAACTATAATTAAAAAAAACAGTAATATAAATCAGAAAATTAAAGAAATCTAATAACTGCCAGTTGTTGATAATTATATATTGGTTTTAATTATATCAACTTTTTCTGTGCAAAACGCTCAATTGATCAGACGTCAAATGTCCCAGAAAAAGATCTTTATATCCCATTAAGCCACAAATTTGACGATTACTTTATACAATTACAGCTTAGCTGACGAGGCTACCAAGATTAATGAAACCACACCAGATATTGCTTTATTACACAGTTGGGGTCGTTATTCATGCATCTGAGCAGATACAAAATACCAGTTTCTCATTTCCGCTGGATACATGCCCTCGTTCCTAACGCAGCTGGATAGGTATGCAAATTTGAAAGCAGAATATTGACAGTAATTTGCAGAAAGCTTGGATATTCATTATATTGACTGCAAAAACTAGCTGTGAAGTTGTTAATAACCAATACACAATTGAGTTATGAATTTTCATGGTTAATTTACCACTTTAATCTAGTCCGTGTTGCAAAACCTTTTAACATTGCAGTTAACAAGTCGGAAGCCATTAAAACTGAAAACTTGTTCCTTTTATGAACGTGCTCATAACAAAATCTTCCACATGAGAAGTTTTCTCTCATCAACATTACTTCTCGCCCAAGCCAGCAGCTAACTGGAATAATCCCTTTTCCCCCTGGATAATTTTCAGGAAAATTATCTTTAACTCAATTGTTGCAAACTTAATTGGTATTCCTAATGGAATTATCCAGGGTAATGTAAGTCATGGCAAACGAGTCACAACATGGAAATGTCTTTTGTTGATGATTATAAAAAAAAATTGATTTCTAAAATTGCAAAATAATATCAATTCAAAAAATAATAAAACTGTCTTATATTCTAATAATTTCACTTGTTCTCATGTAAAATTATTAAAATCTCATATGCAAAGCATCACATTTTATAGAAAACGAGAGAGGATAAATGTCTTTAAAAAGAGGATAAATGTCTTTAAAATAGGAAATCTTAACAGACTTCTTTTTACAATATTGTGGTGAAAAATTGCATTGCAATGTCCCAATTATTGAATTTCATTAAAATTAAAAGATTAAATCATGGGTTTTTAGCATCAGGAAATAACATCATAATTTTGTTTCATTTTTTTTTTTTTTAGAATCTCTCAAAACTTCATTTCATTCTATTGTTACAGTTTAAACCTTGTTAACTCCAACAGATATTTTAAAACCATCATAAAAACAATTGGATTAAAGGACTAAATTTAAATTCAAAATATATACTGACATGTCCTTTAATTTGATCTATGCACAAACTGCAACTTAAGAATTCTGTACTAACATTCAAGATTATGCAATTATGCTGCAGTTGAAAAACCTCGGGTAAATAGAAACTGTCAAATCAATCGTACAACCAAATTGAATTTTCTCTATTTTACATGCAGAGCACCTCACAGATCTATTAATGATTATCCATGAAAATTGTTCAAAAGCCATCTTTTCACATCACCATGACAACGAGAAAAAGCCAGGAAATTGATCTTTTTAAAAACATCATCTCATTTAAACGTAAAGTCTGAAAGGTATCTCTGAAACTAAGGCAACATTAATTGACATTCAAATAGCATTGGTTTTTAATTAAATTCAAATAAAATTGGAATTTTCAAATTTCATTAATTCCTCTAGCATACTATACATGCACTGAGAATTAATTTTTTCTGGAAAACTAATCTAGAATTTAAATGATTATTGTTAAAGGGCTTGCCATGCTATAGAATAAGTGATAAGCTGAACAAACACAAATCCTGTTCCATTAATATTTATTGATTTTTTTAAGCACATGTCTCAAATGCTGTAACAAAAACATATAGATGAAAGGTTTTGACCATTATCCATGTAGCAAGGAAGAACATTACAAATTGTATTGGTGTATAATTCTCTAATATTTTAATCATTTTTAAAGAATATTGAATACCGGTATTTAAAATCCAGAAGCAAATATTTCAAGCGTAACAATTGAATGTGGCAGAAAGTTTTACAAGTCTCACTTGAAATTTGAAATTTTTCTCATTCAAAAATCTAAAAAAAAAGGATAAAGCAGATATGTTTAACTATAATTGATGAAGTGCTTCATAAAAGTGTGTGGTTTTAAGATAGTTTGATTGGACTGCTATCAGTTCAAAAGGTCTTATATACAACAACTGTAACTTAGTTTAAAGTATCAAAAGAGTTTAATGTTTTCAAAATCAGACATAAAGGTCACCCAACAGATCTGATCAAAATAAATGAACAGAAAGCCATCATCTGAGCTCAAGATAGGACATCTTATATTAAGTGAGTGTTCAGATATGCTGAAGCAAACCCAACGATAAATAACTACTAAGACTTGCTTAGGTTTGACAGTATCTTGTTTACCTAGCTTGCATGATCAACGGCAAAATCAATTGTTAAAAAAAGTGCATATTAAAAAAATAATTTAAAACAAAAACTAATTTTCCTGCATTACAATTGATATGTAATAGTATAAATCAGTATAAATTCACCTTATTAGGTACTCTTTTTCAATTGTTCCTGTAGTAAATCAATACTTTAAGCATGGTAAAAAAGTCAAAGTACTTCAAACAATCTAAGCACCCGACACAACAAGGGACTACCGACTCAAGTGACTTAGCACAATATTTTTAATGAACTCCTCGACAACCCTTGATTTATCAATATGGTAACACTCGAAATGATCAAATCTTATGAAATTTTGTCACCTAAAAATTCATCAACTGTCACAATCTAAATATTACATATTTGTACAGCTCAGATATGGAATATGTCGTGTTTGTCCACGGCACTCATAGTACAATTGAATGGAGTGTTTTATTAGACTGCGGGTGGTATTTGGCAGTAATCAACGCTGAAGAGGCCCTCTATTGTTACTAGATCTTTCTAGCTGATAATGGCAGACGATGAAGTATAAATTCTCCCAACGTACTTGTCTGAAGTGTTGGATACCCGGCAATGGATCTCCCGTCCCGGCCATTATAATTCTGTTGCTATAATAAGACTGCAAAAAATCTACTTCCATATTGTTGTCATGCAAATTTTCTTTATTTAGTAACTGATTATTTTTTTTAAATCCTTTAAAAATGTTCAATTAAACCTAATATATATACCATCTTTTAATATGACTGTTGCGTTTATAAATATTATAGAAGGCAAAAAGGTCCAATTCCAATTAATATTATAAAGCAAATATTCTTTATTTGGCAACTTTTATCTAACATCTTTAATAAATAATAAGTGTATTAACTAAACTCAGGTAGAAAAACTAGAACATATTCAGTCTGACACTTAAAAATTAGATAATAAAACATATTTTTGACACCTTTTATGAAAAAAAATATATGTTTACAATACGTAATAATTCATATTTCCTTAGTCCTTACTGACATAATGTTAATTCTCTGATGTCAGACTTTGTCTAGAAAAGAGGTTTCATGTTTTAATGTCACTGTATCATATTCTATTTATACTCAGATAATAATTGAAATGATCCAGCAAAATCAGAAGGTACATATATATTTGTTGCCTTCAGATTAATTTTATATAATTTAATTTTGGATGTAACGCGTCTTCTGATTGGCTGACGTTATTTTGTTATGAGCCCATAGACATAATTTAATCATGTGACCGTGACGTCATCAACGTTTTTTCAAGGTTTTCTACGGTTTAAAATAGAATTTAGAATTAAATTATAAGAAATGACTGTAATATTTTTTCTGTCTATTAAAAATAACATAAAAAATGTGGTGCACACTGTTAAATAACCCGCTACGCGCGTTATTCAGTGTGCACCATATTTTTTATGTTATTTCTTCATAGACAGAAAAAATATTACAGTCATTCCTTAAATAACTTTCCCAAAAAAAGGAAAAATCTTGTGCAAAAAGAGAAAATTTAATGAGTTGGTAAATTATCGTGGTAACATGACCTTCAGTTTAGCCAGTGGAAATTAGGTAGATGTCCATTTGCCTGTGCCAGATACATAAATATGCAGCCAGAATGGGGAAGCTCAATGTGCCCAAAGTGAAACACCACTCAGGCTTTGAATGGCACTTTAACAAATGTCCTGTAACAGCTAAAGGAACCCTTGTGAACTGTGATTCTAAAATGAGTCATAGGTTGCCTGTTACAGGGCAAGATCTCTACACCTACTCAACATATGGGTAGTATCTACCTATACCCTAAGTAAAACATCCAGCACTTTATACCAATATTGCTACAGTCTTGGATAATCTACCAACAAGCTTTAGTGTTAATTTGTAAATGTCCTGAATATCCATGAAATATTTGGCAACTGGACATTAAACAAATAAAATAAATTTATTGTTCATAATTAGAACTCACTAGAAAGGTCTGTCAAACCAGAGGGACATTTGGAGTGCTATAAAACTTGGTTTGATATTATTATTATTTCAATAACACATTGTTCTTCAGATGACCTTGAACATTCAATGGCTATTTTTTGGTCCATATGTTATTTTCACTTAACTGCACACCCTTTATCACATGAAATTTGTGAGGAAAAAAAGGAAATTTGCTCCATTAAAAGTTTTTGATAAAAAGAAGACAGCAAATCATAACATGGTCTACATTTTTACAGTTGTTGTGAATAATTTATAAAATGAACGTGAATAATTCATAAAATGAATGCAAAAAATGGGCAGAAGTATGCATATATTACAATAATTCACTGAAAAACTTAACTGTTTTTAAATGCAAAGATATTACCCTTTAAATAAAATAAAAAATAAAATTAGTTTTGACACAATCTGTCAAATTATTATATCATAAATCTGTCTTTTTTTGTAAAAAGTAATTTTTGTACATGTGACATGTGCATTGGTTTTTGTTGATTTTAAAATGAAAATATATATATGACTAAACAAAATCTACAAATTATGTTTCCAATAAAATCTTCAACAGTTTTTCACAAAAAAGTATGAAAAACACAATAAATTTTACAATTTGTCAAAATATTTGGTAAATATTTACCTATTTAAGATATATCATCCATTAACCATGTCATAAATCCTTTTAAAATTAAGAATTTCACTTCTATACCTCAAAATATTGGCAAAAACTAAAAATCCTTTCAATGAACTATAAAATAACACAGTGGCAATGATAAACACAGAATTAATATGCATTACGTAATCAGTGAGTTCACAGGCGAGGTCATGTTTTATCAAGAGAATATCTCAGCTCTATTTATGACACCTACTGTTAGCATCAGTTAGGAAGATCTCTAACTTATTATCATTATGTACTTACACAGTCAAAAGATAAACGTTTCAATGTTTTTCATACCTTGAGAAATCTACTCCATAATTTCATTAGTTTAGCATTTCTATATTGCCAATTACATCTGCAAATTGACCTTTACTAATGAAAAATTTGGGATTGGAAGTAATGAAGAGCAAAAACATTACATTATTCTAGTATTAATTAACAGCAGAAAGTTATAAAGTCAAAAAAAAATTAATTTAATTTTTTAATGAAAAAAATATTTGTGGCTTGACAATACCTATTACCATTGAATGATCTTGGAAAATACCTATAGTCACTTCCCAGTGTCTTATTTTTTTTTAAAAGGCACGTACAATTATTAAACCATCCTTATAATGCTGATCTGGTTACTAATAGAAAATTAATGCGATTAATTAATTTAGATATTCAGAAAGTGCCCTACATTAGAGGTCCAACTTTTACAGGAAAGTAACATATCAGAATGAAAATACTTTTGGCAATGTTATGTTACAATTTAACCCTAGAAGATTGACATGTATTTTGCATTATCACAAAGTAATGTGCACCAATTACATTAAAAAAGAACATATTTTTCCTCAAGTCTATTAAGTGTATTTTCGTCAGAAAAACCCACTCTTACAAATGATATAGACTATAAATGATGGTGTAATTAAAGTATTATGTTTACGTTTTTGGGGTCAAATAACAAAATCACCAATTTTACAAAATAAACTGACCTTTTACTTAGAAGTAACAAGCATTTGCACTCTCATTAAATTATTCCATCTGAGTTACTCCATAAATAAATATTCCTTTTTATCTTACAGTCATAAATTGTATGGACACAAACTAAAAACTTCCAGACCACAAACTTTCTATATATCTGGACGTAAATATATGAACAAGATATTAATAAATTCCTCTGTCAAACTTTATCAAACATATTTCCACTAGAGACTGTTTGATAGTAGTCTTTTTATTGTACAAAGTTTGGCCACTACAAGTTTTCTATAGGAACTTGTCACTGTAGGACTTAGTGTGCCTGTAATGAAATATATCTGTATCTAAAACACGGCACTTGAGCTCAGGTATTTTATCACCTTTCAGCTGATACCAGGGTATAATTTTCCAATGATGATAGGTATTTATCAACCCTGCGTTACCGGGAGTGAGCCTTGAAAGCAATTTGGACAGGACGTTACGATGTCCCTGCATTTACATAAGGATTTCGTTGTCATCCACAGAAGAAAGCCCGTTGAAAAAACAAGGAATTAACATGTCTTTTGCATTGGGCATTCAACACCCGCTGTCTCTATTGACAATCATAACAGCCACCTAGCTCTCTGAACCCTGTATTGGAATGTCGTATGATATTGTATGCGTCGCATAATCTAAGCCGATTAACAGATCTTGTTAAAGACAATTGATGAAAAATGTGAACTGCAGGTGTCAACTAAAGACATTTATTGCATAGCAGCGGCGGAATTAGAAGATTATAGTATTAATACACAACTATCTTTGTACATCTTTGTTTTAAAAAATAAGTGAATTGCTGGTTGCACAGTCACCTGGGTATGGCAAAGATATTACTCAGCATATTATACAACAGGTCAATTTTTCTGCTGAACATTATTAAATCTTTTTGAAGAGCAAAGAATAACTCAAACTTTAACCCTTTTTGAAATTGAATGAATGGGAGGCTTTGTAAAATCTGATCTAACTGCTTGACACCAAATCAAATCAGCTATAAAGTATGAGTATTAGAACACCACTGAGCTTGTCAGAATCTTTCTCAACTTCAGGTGCAAACAGGTGTCCAGTATAACTTCCAGCTGACTATTTTTTGAATGCAATAACAACACTTGACCTATACAAAAAATGTGCAGGCAATAACTCTAGCAAAGGCCAGGAAATTTCAAATATAGTTACTAAAATCTCAAGATAGCTCACAATAATCAGAAATTGGTTAAATCTTTCCTCATCCTTTCACAAACCAATGATCATTTGCCTTGCTGTTTAAATGTTACTACAGCACATCATATGGAAGTCGTTATATGCATTTTGTGATAACCACTAGTAGTCTGTTGTTATTTATGTATTATTGTCATTTTGTTTATTTTCTTTGGTTACATCTTCTGACATCAGACTCGGACTTCTCTTGAACTGAATTTTAATGTGCGTATTGTTATGCGTTTACTTTTCTACATTGGCTAGAGGTATAGGGGGAGGGTTGAGATGTCACAAACATGTTTAACCCCGCCGCATTTTTGCGCCTGTCCCAAGTCAGGAGCCTCTGGCCTTTGTTAGTCTTGTATTATTTTAATTTTAGTTTCTTGTGTACAATTTGGAAATTAGTATGGCATTCATTATCACTGAACTAGTATATATTTGTTTAGGGGCCAGTTGAAGGACGCCTCCGGGTGCGGGAATTTCTCGCTACATTGAAGACCTGTTGGTGACCTTCTGCTTTTGTTTTTTTCTATGGTCGGGTTGTTGTCTCTTTGGCACATTCCCCATTTCCATTCTCAATTTTACTATCTTATTTTCAATAAAATATGTCTATCATTTCACCCAACTGTATAAACTGATTTAATGTGTTCAGCTGCATTGTATGAAAACATTTGTAAATAAATTGCCAACATATCAAAATGATTTGGTAATCAACCTTCCATGAGAAAATTAAGCACATATATATATCATACCTGCCTTAACAATAATAAAATTTCAAGATGAAGAATACCAATGGAAAATTTGTTGTGCTTCAGGTTTGTATTTGTTTGTGTATAGACTTTCGTGTAATTAACTGATACATCATGACAGATTCTTTTCCATTTCCATAATTTTATGATTTTAGATACTAAAGCACATTATAATTTAAAAGATTCTTCATTTGTTAAAAATATTTAAAATCAGCTTGTACAAAGTGAACACAAAGTAGCCTTGAACGTGGTCTGTTATCCAATGATACTTTGATTTGTTGACTAAGTACTTCTGTCAGACATTATCAACATGTATCATTAGCCAATCAACACTGATTAAGATGTTTATCATAATTTATACAATTATCTCCCCTGACGACTGATAACTGACTGATAAGTCTGTAATCCTGTAGATATTGATGTGTACTTTTGATATGAAGAACATGTTAGTGATGAGCAAAAATGTGCAAAAACCACATGTTATTATATATGTTCTAAAATTAAGATTCCAAGTTTCATAATTTTAGACCTAATGGCATTGAACTTCTGCATACCTTTTGATACCAAGACAAATCAGTTGGGGCCCCATTCAAAACAGTGGAAATGTCAAACATCTGTTAATTGAAAACCACAAATTTGCCACTTTGTAATAGACCAATGTGTTACCTTTAGGGGTAAACAGGAACATATATGTTAGATATACTGTTCCCATGGGTAGAAGAAAATAAACATTTATTAACAGTAATCACAAGATTAGGACTACACTAATGATATATATTTCTTGTCAACATTACATGTTTTAACTACTCAATTACTCAATGGTGATACCATTTTGGATGAAAAGCCTACCAGATGCTAATAGTTGGCAAAAAATAGTAATTCATGAAAATATCAACACCAATAAAACATCTGACAAGCAATTATTTACATAGTGTAACTTGTGACCCATAGACATACATTTTGAACTATTCAACAAATTGGGAAACAATTGGACTGGTTTCAAAGTTTCCCTGTGCTTTTTTTCAAAAGGCTGTAGATTAACATATTCTGAGTTCATAAAAATCACTTATTCTTTGTTCAAGCTTATAAAAACAATTGCCAAGTTTTTTTTCTATTTGTGACATACTCTCAGTACCAGCTGTAAGGACTTTTCATAGCCAGAAAATCAATTACATGTTTCTTATTACTTGTAACAGTGTGACAGATTGCTTCTCACTCACACATTAAAACTCGTTTACAAGTGGCTTAATCAAAATGTAACAATAATAAATAACTCTAAACAAATAGCTTTTTCATTGCTTGGATTAGTGAATTATACAATGTATTAACTTTTGTTATAAAGAACTTACTTTTATGAATGTATATTACATGTATCAGGGTTGAAAATAATAAGTTGAATTTTTACCAAGCTTAGTTCACATTTCCAGTAAATGTTTAAGCTGCGTCCATGTACTGAGTCAAAGTGAAGAAAATTGTACTAAAACACAAATATAAGACCATGGAGGGGAACCTCAGGCTATTAATCTCGAGGCCTTCATATTGGACCCAATATTGTTTTTAATCTTTTGCTTTCAAAACGACTTTTTAGTCTTGAATCTTCCTTGTAAATATTTCAAAATAAATTTTAGAGCCCTGGATTGCATGGCTTCTGGGTTACTGTGGTGGATAGAAAGATCATCCTTAGTATGAGTTCGATGATTGAGGTTCACAGTCTAACCTCTTATACTTATAGCAGCATTCCAGCCTTCCAACTTCTCAATCAATTGTTTATAAACAAACAATTCTATCACTGACAGGTGCCAAATCATCTGATATGAAAACTATTATAGTTTTGGTCTGTCTACCTACATTTTTGTAATGATTACACTTCTCATAAACACAACATTCATCCAGACAGGCTTTATTGCCAATTAATCTGCAGAGAAATGCACAAAAAATGCAAAAAGATACATCTAACATACCCAAGCTGCTTCTGATTGTTTTGAATGGAGATCCCAGATGCATGATGGGAACAATTACATTGGAAGGTGTTGAAAATTAATCTAAATAAACTCAAGTGATCTCTTTTGTATAAAAATATAACAATTACCTAAACTGAAGTGACTAACAAATTTACAGTTGAAAAGTTGATAATAGGTATAAAATGGCAATAAACAGTAAAATTCACAGCTTCTGATGTGAGAATTAATAAAAATTCTGATAAACAGTTTGGCAATCAGTGTTATAATTAATTCTTTTATTGCAAGTTCTTCTGGACTGGAAACAAGCAGAGGCGGATTTAGAGGGGGGCCAAGGGGGCCCGTCCCCCCCTTTTTGGGAAAAAATTTGGTTGCTTATATAGGAAATCAATGAAGTGTGACTGGAGCAGGTCCCCTCTTAGGTCAGTCAGTGGGCCCCACTTCTGAAAATTTCTGGATCCGCCACTGACAAGACATTAACACTGGGTGTAAATGGCAGTTATTTGAACTAAAAGCTTGACAAATGTTGAGAATAATGTTGCCCTCATGTTGATACCTTTAATTAATTTTGTCATTGGGTTGCTGTCTCAGTGACGTTAACCTTGCTCTTTTTCTTACATACTTTTAGGTTATGAGCTGTTTATGCGGAGTTGATTTGCACATTTTACATTAGCAGTGTCGCTCTATTCCATACTCTCAGATACTAAAGTATTAATTAATTCACTCAAACCTAGAAGGATTAGTGAACAAGTAGAAAAACTGACAAGGGGGATTAATGTCGTACAATTTATCAACTTCTCAAATCTGATTAAATTCTCCAAGGGTTTTAACAAGGATCAACTTTGGTATTATGTCCTTTATAAAATTCCCATATCCTCTCTACCGCTGGGTTAATACTTGTGTATTGAATTTGTGGTGACTGATTTTGCCTTCATTTTGAAACCCAGCAAAAACCTTGTCCTGAACACATCCCGGATTAGGGAGAGATCTCTGTTTTTTATTATGACTAAGCCAGAATAACTGTGTATCTATAACAGTCTCCCTGGACGCTACTATATCTGGATTAAGACTGCTTACATAAATGAAATTGAGGAATAAGCATTTTAATCCCTGAAAGCCTCTCTATCCTTAAATTAAACTTATTGACAAACATCAAGACCTGAATTCTCATTTCATGACAAATTCCCTAGTAACCTAGCACTTAAAAATGACACTACCTACTCGAATCATAAAATAAATGTACTATTATTATATCTTAAAACAATATGGTCTTTCTTTAAAAGTGAATATGGCATATCTAAATATCCTAGTGTAGTCCTATCAGCTTCCCTCAAACAAGGAAACACTTAATTCTAGGGAAACTTCATCAGCTTATCTTAAAATCCACTTCAATGTGGTTTCTAGTTAATAATTCCATATCTAATATATATTCTATAATAATTTTAGTTTAAATACTTTAACTATACATGTACATTGTCAGAAAATATAAATTTCTTTTCTACGAGCTTAAAAAACAGGAATTAAAGCAAAGCTGATCCTAGTTTTTCTCTACTTTTATAGCAAATATGAATAAATCCCTTTATTCTGACAATGTTAAAATATTCTATTTATTCCTTAATTTTCAAATTTCACATTATTAGGTGCTTTATATTTTTACTAATTTGACGTTGCTGAAAACACGTATGGCAAAAAGGACAGCAATTTAGCTGTGGTGTAAACAGTTATTTTAACATTTATTAATTATTTTTGACAAGCAGGATATCCAGCAGAAGTTTACTTGAACCAAAAAACAAAGATATATTTGTATATAGGTTCCTGTTATTGCCCAATAGTTGGCCGTTTGCAGGATATAGTATTCATATCTTTTAACATCTACGGAAATACTGTTTATTAATAGAAAAATGTTAACGTGTTTTCTTTAAAGTATTAAATAACTAAATCGTATCTCACTTTCACCCCTCTAGTTTGTTGCCTTATTTGTTTTGAATTTATTGCCTATTATGAGCACTGTGGTTTGAACAACCCTTAAAAATACCTACAAAATGGTCTTTATGAATACCCCAATCTCATTTTCTTGCTACATGTTTTAAACAGGTACATGTATTTTTCAGCTACTACAAGCTCTCAAGCTTGAATGTTTGATATTCAAGCGGCATATTCTACTTACTGACAGACCAAATTACCACACAATACATGTCACAATCTTCACTCAAATAACATTGAAAATATGCAGGAAATTGGTATGCACGTTTAGAAACTAGAATTATGGATCCGACATGCAATTACTTAGTGAATAGCAAATGCAAACTAACATAATGGCTGTGCATTCAATTTATTAATTAGCATGACAGCTGTCAACGGCTTCTACAAATTATTTAGCATAAAATAGCAGGATATTACACACACATCAATACCCTTGTAAAGAAACATGAGGTATCAGCCCAACGGCATATCCTTCTTACCTTTGGTTCAGGTTTTACAAATTCTACTTCTTCTTTTAAAGGCTGATCATCCATAAAGAATCACAAATGTCAAAAAATCGTTCAAATGTTTATGTTTTTATTCAGATATCACCTGAATCGGCCATAATGTTTCCCGTAATGAATGTGAATAAAATGATCTGTTATTTTATCGATCGGCAACATACAGAGCCAAGAGATTTCCAGTTGAATGACTTAAACATCATTTTACACGATATCTATTTTATTTCTCTGAGTATCTATCATAGTCATCTTCATTATAGCCATAATCACAATTTTATAAAGCTATCGTGTGGGGAATTGAATGTGAAACAAATTATCACGTACAGAGAAGTTGCGGATCTGAGATACATTATCACTGATTATTCTCCACAGAGATCATCAGTCCTTTGCCAAATCATGTTAGGTTCGCCTGATATTTTTATCAAAGCAAATTGATATATAATAAGGCCTTATTGACTTGGATGTAAATTTATCTTTATATCACCAATCGGCAGTTTAATGAATCATTTTATCACTTCATAAGTGTCAAAGAACAAGTGTATAAGCAGTTATCTACCCTTGAAATATTTCACTTATCTATAAGTATACCAAGGTTTTAGTGATTTGTATACACCTGTTCAACATAAATTTCACATTAAAATGAAGATTACAAAAATTTCAACAATCCATCATATTCCTAGTATCTTCCTGCATTTAATTTTTTGTCGTTGTATATCTTTTAAAATTGAGAATGGAAATGGGAGATGTGTACAAGAGACAACAACGCAAACAAAGGATAGGTTACACCCGAAGACCACCAATGGGTCTTCACACACAAATTGATTAATCAATTATTGGAATCTTAACACCAATGTCAGCGGCTACATCATTGTGGCTAGTATTTATTGGTAGAAGTACAGTGTCAGCGGCTACATCATTGTGGCTAGTATTTATTGGTAGAAGTACAGTGTCAGCAGCTACATCATTGTGGCTAGTATTTATTGGTAGAAGTACAGTGTCAGCGGCTACATCATTGTGGCTAGTATTTATTGGTAGAAGTACAGTGTCAGCGGCTACATCATTGTGGCTAGTATTTATTGGTAGAAGTACAGTGTCAGCGGCTACATCATTGTGGCTAGTATTTATTGGTAGAAGTACAGTGTCACCCAAAGAGAACGACTACATCATTGTGGCTAGTATTTATTGGTAAAAGTACAGTGTCACCCAAAGAGAATGACCAACCTTCAGTAGGAAAACTCAAAGACTATCATTTCACTTTTAATTAAGATAGGGGTCATAAGCACCTGCCAACAGGCAGGGGTTGGATCTAACAAATGTCAGTAATGACATGCTAGTAATACATTATATGAACTACTTAAACCACTCAGTCACCATGCAAGGCCCCCCAACAGTATTTATACTCTTAATTGGTATATTTTAAGCTTTTATAAAATTTTGCAATCTCTAAGGAAAATCCTTTCATATTCAGCTTGTACTTTATGTTTTTTCTTATCCTCTTTTCTGATTTTAGTTAATTAAGTAAAAATTTACTGATTTTCAGAACGCATGTGGCAACACAAACATTCTACAAAAGCCAGTCATACAGCTTATGACAATGATTTCTATCTCTTGTAAATATGATATTAAAATAGATTAATAATTCTCGTCTCAGATTACTCTTTTTAACAATAATGTTTGCTAACACTTTACCACTATACTCTATAATGGTCAGAGCACTTCTCTTTATTTATAAATTTGTACTTTAACCCTTATTTTGTTAATCATCCCAAGACTTGTGCAAACATTTTTAATCTTCCAAGAGCATGCTTGAAGATACTTGTATAAATTGTCTCTTTTTACAATGAAAACACTTCATCAATGGGCGAAAAATTGATTTTTATGTAATTTCCATTTAAAATAGCTTAATTTGACATTTTCTCTGTTTATTTTCAACTCCTGGAGCTACGACCATTACATACCAAACTATGATACCATAACATCTGATTTCCCGAATCCATTAGCTAACCAATTATAATAAAAGTTTAAATTAAGTGCAAGGTAAATATCAGTAAAAGTTGGGCTTTCTGACATTTTAATAGACAAATACCCTACATTATATCCAGCCCATTTCCTCTGAAAGGCTGTTTAATCATTTCCAAATCAAAGCTAATGGTTCTCAGCCGTTAATTATTACCATTTTAATAGAAGCAGTACTAAAATGGCTGCCGTTTTATTAAACATTGATTTACTCTAATACTTCAAACAAATGGAAAACACATGCTGAGTCTATCTGTCTTTTGAACTGTATTGTATGTTGAAACAAAAATATCAAAGATGAAACAGGATTAAAGCTTCAAGCTGGAATATTCTGATATGTTTTAAGTTACCCTATTCTGGAGTAAGATGCTTAGGAAATTTGTATCGATGTCAGCCAGCTGAGCTCAAATTGATGGATACAAGTATTAGCTTTCATAAAAGACTGTCTGTCATTATTTTATAAAACGAGGTCCAAAATATGTTCAACAATAAATGTGAATTCCGAACAGCATGTTAAATGGATGAACAAGTCCAAAATATGTCTTTTAATTTTCCAAGACATATATCTTTATAAAAGACAAAGATACCAAAGGGATATTTGAACTCATTGTGGAAAGAGTTTGGTTGGTTATATGGTTATAATGGGAATCTTTGAAGTGTGATGGGAATGGGCCCCCTCTTATGCTGTTAGTGGGCCCCACTTATGAAAATTTCTGGATATGCCAATGAGTACGGTATAACAGGTTACACTATAAGTAAAAAAATAATTATAATGGTCAAAAATACAACTTTTAGAAAAATAAAAGACTGGTGGCATTTTCAGAAACCTCCTGGCCGTTGAAGGCATAAAACTTTGCTCAGTGGTGGGAGCACAAAAATCATGCTCGAAACATGAAATCCAGCAATTTGATTGGTTGATTTTCGAGTTTGAGAACAAAAATCATGCTCAAAAATTTTATGACCGTGAGGACTGGGCCCTACAATTGACGTTTACAAACTTCTGTTCAAAGACAAATATTAACATCAGGTACAGCAGAAAAGCAATCAAAAGCAATCAAACTATTGTAACACCATCAGTATATCTATATACAAACCTAACAAATCAATTTTACCCCTAGACTGTATATGGCCAACCTGATCAATCCAACGTAGACACGACAATATAAGGAGTTCTCATTTCTGTCTCCTTGAGATAGTATACACAATGCTGAAGAATTAACCAATTTAACGTGAGTAATACGTTCAGGTGCAGTTTATTGCAAATTTGAAAATTTATATCTATTTTATTTCAGTTTTTGCATTTCATCTAAGCTGTGTCAATGCTATCTAAAAACCTCTTCAAAAGAAAAACATATTAAATACCTAAAATTAATATTGCTACGAGATTATTCAATCCCAACAGGGAACAATAGCCCGCTGAGTAAATAACTTCTCAACCTAACTATGTATTATGCGGAATGTCAATCGGATAAGAGATTTGGCCCTCGACAAAGATTTCAACAAATAATCCAATTCAATACCAACCATTTGTCATTCTTGCGGTATAAACAAATTATGTCAACAATATTATGAGGTATTCCCCGGCGAGAAGAAATTCATGACTTCATGAACTATCATGAATGGTTCGTGAATGTTCATGAATGGTACATGAAAATTCATAAATAATTCATAAATGAAGGTTCATGAATTTAATTCATGAACTGTTCATTAAAAGTATTTTATGAATGTTCATGAAGTTTTGATGAATCACTAGCTGCTCATAAAAATTCATGAAATGTTCATTAAAAGTATTTATGAATGGTCATGAAGTTTTGATGAATCACTAGCTGCTCATAAAAATTCATGAAATGTTCATTAAAAGTATTTATGAATGCTCATGAAGTTTTGATCAATCACTAGCTGCTCATAAAAATTCATGAAATGTTCATTAAAAGTATTTATGAATGGTCATGAAGTTTTGATGAATCACTAGGTGTAACATTTATAACTTACATCACACGAATAAATG
The DNA here is from genome assembly GCA_037788925.1 of Mytilus galloprovincialis. Classification (NCBI taxonomy): domain Eukaryota; kingdom Metazoa; phylum Mollusca; class Bivalvia; order Mytilida; family Mytilidae; genus Mytilus; species Mytilus galloprovincialis. Next base: position 3,037,380 of record CM075332.1, read on the forward strand.
AGTATCAAAGATACCGTTTCGACCTTTCAGAGTAGAACATTTTACCTAATTATTCGTGAAATATCATAAATGTATGGTGTTTTTATTTTTTTATTCCTGCAAAATAAAAAAATAAAATAAGATGAAATAGAAGTTGTAGCTGTATTTTAAGATAGATATTATATACAAAACTAAAATTTTAAAAGGAAAACGTATATTTTAATGAAAGTGAAATACATTTTCAAAACATTCTCAAACACCCATATTAAGGGGAAGTAACTCTTGTGATTTTAAATTTTTACAAACCGGCAAACCCCGCAAATCGGCTGTTTCCGTAGTCCAACGGTCGACCGATTTTGAGAAGTTCACTGAAATACCATAACAGGGACGAATCAACTTCGGGCCGATATTATATGGGACGAGATTGACACCTTGACTTAAACGCACTTGCAAATATGACGTCATATGATTACGCTGGATAACAAAAATGGAGAATCCAAACGCAGATGTTTTCAGATAAGTATTTGATTTAACATATAATGATTATGAAATACAATTTGTTGAGGCAATATAAAACATTTAGGATTTTAATCTGAGCAAAACATCAGAAAGTTTAGGCAGACAATAAATTATAATGAAGAATGATAAATTGATATATTGTTGTCACATTCATAACAGACATATCGTAATCTGACATGTAAATGGTACATGGGTATATATGATAATCTGATATGTAGAAATTAAATTGTGTGAATAATATTCATCGTAAATTAACTTGGTGAAACGTTAATAATAATTTAAGTCGCCAGTTTCATCTTCAAGGGTTAAAGAGGGGGGGTACTAAATTTGAGTTTAACTTAAACTTCCAATGCAATTTAAGATGCATAATGCTGTTTCTATTGAATGTATTGCTTCATACAATCATTACCTCTTGAACAATTGATTCTTTGTGGATATTTTTGTACTTTTAGGGGATTAAATATGAGCTGCCAGCAATGATATGAAACAGATTTTATGCAGACTCCATTTTAATACCTTTATTCAGCAATTATTGTTGGAAATACAGAGACAGCAAGTTTTGAATTACAGAAAGGAAGAGAAGTTTATATATCACACATAATTTTTATATTAGTTAATCAGTTTGTGGATTTACCAGTGATAATTCCAGTGGAATCTACTGGAACAATTCATGAACAAGAAAGTTCATGAACATTTAAGTGTTCATGAACTTCAATGTTCATGAACAATTTATGAACAAAGTTCATGAACAATTCATGAACAAGAAAGGGTTCATGATCATTGTTGTTCATGAACATTTAAATGCTCATGAACCTTTCTTGTTCATGAATTGTTCATGAACATTAAAGTTCATGAACATTACTGTCGATTTTCAGTTCATGAATTGCTCATCAAATGTTCATGAAGATATGATGAACTGTTCATGAAATCTGTTCATGAACAGTTCATGAAATGTTCATGCATATTCATGAATTATTCATTATCATCTCACAGGGGTTAAACCCCTTTACATCTTAACAGACAGGGAGAAAAAGCTTTAAGTCTTGGATTATTATCCCGGTTTTAAATATCGGTGGTCTCAATTTAAAGTGTTCGTTACTCAACAGAAATACTTTATGTACTAAGGTTTTATCACCAGAAAAAAAAATGCTCAATAGAAATATTTAATGTTCTGAGGTTTTATCACAAGAAAAAAAACACAAGAAAATTTTAAAAAAAAACACTTACACGAGTGACTCCGTCTGTTAAACATAGTGAAATGAATACAATTTTAGTCAGGTTTTTAAAAATAATTTATCAATACTTCAGTACTCAACATGAAGAACTGAATAAATTATTAAAAAAAAGTGCACTTAACTTGTTCTTCATTGAACTGAGCGAAAAAGAACTTAGTTGAACAGTACAAAAACATGTAGTACTTTAAAAAGTATGATAAATATAACTGTCACTTCAATAAACTTGGGGACAACAATTTAATCGGTTTTGAACTAGTGATGCATAATGATTTTATACTGCATGTAACCTAAATACAAATTTTAGTGAAATATCCTTTCAAGAAAAATTATCCAGTTTTTTTCAAATTCATTATAAAAATTCTAATTAATTTAATACATGTTTAAAATTTGGCAAGAATTTTTATTTTCAAACATATTTTCCTATCTTTACTTTATGATGAGTATCAAGCCATCATTTAGTTAACAATTGATTACTAAATTAATCAAGTTACATTTCCAATTTTTAATGTGTAGATATATAAAGTAAGTGGGAGAACTTCTTGGTACATGCATCTAGTGACAGTGATTATACTCATTTTAGAATAGTAAGTATATTTTGTAACAGTCAATTGCAAAATCCATGAAATAAGTTCTTTAAGAGACTAAAGATATAATTCAACTTGAAAATTTTCATTCAATGTCTTTTTATACATGCATTCAGAAAATTGTTTCAAAACATGTAAGGACATTGTTTGCCATAAAAACATGTACTGACAGTGTTTGCCATAAAAACATGTTAGGACAGTGTTCGCCATAAAAACACGTGACAGTGTTTGCCATAAAAACATGTAAGAACAGTGTTTGCCATAAAAACATGTAAGGACAGTGTTTGCCATAAAAACACGTAAGGACAGTGTTTGCCATAAAAACATGTAAGAACAGTGTTTGCCATAAAAACATGTAAGGACAGTGTTTGCCATAAAAACATGTAAGGACAGTGTTTGCCATAAAAACACGTAAGGACAGTGTTTGCCATAAAAACACGTAAGGACAGTGTTTGCCATAAAAACAACATGTAAGGACAGTGTTCGCCATAAAAACACGTTAGGACAGTGTTCGCCATAAAAAAAAGAGTTGTCACCATTCCCAAAAGGGCAATAATTCCCATTAGTATATAGGCCTAAATTAATATATTGTTTGTTTCCCCAAGCCAGGTGTGGGTCGGAAGGTAGGGAAATAATTTGATTTTTTCCAAAAAGCTTGAACAACATTGGACGATCCTGCAAGCCTGAAAATTGGAAATGAATAAAATAATATTTGACTTACATTTGACAATAAAATTTAATGAGTAGCACTGTTTTTGCAGGGTCAGTCGGGATTAGGGAAACAAACAATATTTTGTTTTAGGCCATATGGATCATGAAAACCTCCAGTGGTTTATTATTCATGTTGTGTGTGAAAATCAATAGAAATCACATTAAATGTCAATCTGTGAGTCATTTTAGCTTATAATCCCTTCCACATATTATATAATGCCAAGTAACCTCCATAAACTTTAAATCAAATCAAAAAAACTTTTTAACATGATACATTTATGATTTGTGAACTATTAAAGTAGGATCCCTCCAATTACATCTAAAAAGTTCCCTATTACTTTCCAACAGAATATCTTTATGATTTGTCAACTACAACATATCCCTCCACCCATATATATCAATCCCTCCACCCATATATATCAATCCCTCCACCCATATATATCAATCCCTCCACCCATATATATCAATCCCTCCACCCATATATATCAGTCCCTCCACCCATATATATATCAATCCCTCCACCCATATATATTAAACAAAGTTCTAGAAATCTCTGATTGGATGTTTTTCAAAATTCTATTTTAAAATTGACTTCATGACTGTAGTCAAAACTATACCGGTAGTGTTAAATGTTGTAATTTTATTTTTTTAGGGGTTAGCTTTTAAAATTTCATAAACCAACTAACACAAAAATCCCTTTATGTTTCATCTTTTGCACTTCAACAAACGCCACTGTATTGACCTTTCAACCTTTTTTTGTGCATGAGAAAAAGCAGAATCATGAAAGATGATTCCAATCAAATGAAAATGTACCAGTAAAAGTTCATTTCTTACAGATTCAATTTTGTATGCAGAGTGAATACAAAACATAAAATACTCCATTAACAAAAATCAGAAAGGCAGTTAAAGTCTATACAAAATGTCTATCTTGTTCATAAAAAGATATTTGATATATTTACAAAACGACACTAAACTAATCCCATTGTACATGTTGTATGAAGTTGCATGAAAAATTCAATTTCAATGCCAATGTGATTTGCATATAAATACATTTGTAAGTTAATGTGATATTTCACAGTTTCTTAACAATGAAAAGAATTACTTATTTGTTAATTAAAATGACACGGCACATTCTTGTCAAGTTTCCAATTATGCATGAAGATATCTTTTATGTCCAAAGGGAGATAACTCAAACTTAAATAGCTGTCAAATTTTCTAAAAATTACCTGACAAATTTTAAACTTCAAATGGAATTGATTGTTTCCACAATCATCCAGACCATATATATTTTAAGTGTGATGCTGACTACTGATAACAAATTGAGTCCATTCATCAATAGCCAGATAACTTGAAACTTCAAGACTGTATTTTCAGCTTTTGAAGTGTATATATGTATTTAATCATTGTGAATTTAATCTTTTTTAATACTCCAATTGAATGTTGATAATAACAAGTAATTTTTTTTCTTCATTAATATCAATATGAAAATTATAAATCCCTCCATAATTGATATATTTATATAATTCTTAAATAAAATAAAAATCCTAAATGAAAAAAAACCATTGGTATTATATACATTATTATAAATAATACAAATAAAATAGCCTTGTTAATTGTACACAATTGACCAACATTTCCTCTGTTTAATATCATTTATATATTAGTTGTTTAAAAATAACCTAAGTATTTCCTTGTTAAATTATGCAAGCGGATATGCATGTGGGATGTAATATATAAAATTTCAAACAATTTTAGTTATAAATATCTTATACTATTATCAGAACTACTTAAAATAGAAATTATTCTTATATTTCATTATTCATAAGTACCTAGTCTATTAAAGAAGATCAAATAATAATGCTACATAGGGCAACAATTCTTACTCTTACAAGAAAAATTATCTAAGTTCATGGTCGAAAAAAAAAGATAATTTTGATTGTACATAGAATAAGAATAAGAATAAGAATAAGAATATTTTATTATTCCAATCAAGGGCCCTAGATGGGCAGCATATCATGTACACATAACACAATACATCATGATTTGTGACAGAAAAACATTGTAATAAACTAAAATGAAACATTAAAAACAAAAAGTTCAGACAGATGTTATTATCTTCATTCTATAAAATCATATAGATTTAATTCAAGGCAGGATCAGAACCTTCGTGTACATATTTTTAACACAATGGAAATAATATGGACTTGTAACTTGCTCCAGTTTTTTTTTGTAATTTTTTGTGGTCTTTTGTTCATCTAGCTGTTCAAATGAAAATCACTACTTAAATTATTTAAGCAAGTTATAATCATTGAAAATTAAGCTCCGATACTTTTGTAATTACTAAACACATCACAATAAGTTCTCAATTTACAGTATCTAATGTAAAATTGAGAATGGAAATGTGACAAAGAGACAACAACCCGACCATAGAAAAAAACAACAGCAGAAGGTCACCAACAGGTCTTCAATGTAGCGAGAAATTCCCGCACCCGGAGGCGTATGTTATAGCATTTCTAAATAACAGATAAATTCTGATTTATAAAAAGATTGGGTATGCTTGTACGTTTGTTTATTTAACTTTTAGTAAGTCTTTCTAGTTAATTAAGTAGTCATTCTTGTAAATTTACATTCCACCAAGTTAAGTTTTACAAGAATATCTTAAAACTGCAGGAAGTATTTTGTAAACCAAGTAAGAAATCTACAAGGTTTTCCTTTGATTGCTAGTTCATTTACAAGGAAAAAACATATTACTTATAACTCAAGATTAGACATTATAATAACATTATGTGAAATATAAATATTACAGGAAAATAGCAATATTATATAATATGATAATAAGTTAATAGCTAGCTGGAGAAACAACAAATTTTTGTATCTCATAATTCATTTAAAAGTAATTCAATGTTTATATAAAATTGATTTTTTATTTTATTCATTTTAAATTATATGAGTGAACCTATTGCTATGATTACATAATATTAAAGTGTTAGATACCATATCTCAATATCAACATACAAAGTGACTTTGAGCTTGTTTTCAGTATAATAATCTGTGTGTATTCTTTGGTGAATTATGACTGTGGATTTATGTTATTTGTTAAAGGTACCAACATGGATGTCATGAATAAAGTTGAACCCCAAATTCAAACATTTGATCATAAAAATATTAATTTCTCAGTTATGTACAAAAAAAAACTTTCATGTCAGAGCATTCTAATTAGCTGACTGTATTACAGTACAGTATGGACTTATGGACTCATTGTTGAAGGTGTACAGTATGGACTTATGGACTCATTGTTGAAGGTGTACAGTATGGACTTATGGACTCATTGTTGAAGGCTGTACAGTATGGACTTATGGGCTCATTGTTGAAGATGTACAGTATGGACTTATGGACTCATTGTTGAAGGTGTACAGTATGGACTTATGGACTCATTGTTGGAGGTGTACAGTTGTCTATAATTGTGTTAATCCACTTCATTTAAACTTTGGTGGATAAGTTTTCTCATTGGCTGTATCAAACCAAATCTCCTTATTTGTATAGAATTCTGAGGAATCAGATATCCTGTTTTGTCTTTAATAAAGTTTAATGTGTTTTTGCCCTACTACAGTATTATATATTTCAAAACACCCATGTACTGTGTTTAGTGCCTGTTGCTGCCTATTCATGGAGATTTTTTTTGTCTGCTTTAAATCTTCACAAGGCTGTATATGTACTATTATGACTTTACATGTACTTAAGACATTTATCAAAATCTTAAAAGAGAAATGTTTTGTCCTAAGCCCTATACATACAATTGATGTAGGAATATATATTAATAAAGATCTGAGATATTTATCCTCTACACTATAGTATCAATAGAACTTTACCGACGTGATGTGCTTGCCTATTCAATAGAATGAAATCAATCTAGGGGTGTTGGGTTTTGGGTATGGGGTGAGGCCCTTTAACGTCCCATTAAGTGCCTATTACTACCTAGGTTTTTGTCTACTTTAAATCTTTATATGGCCAATACTATAAGGACTGTCTTAACATGTACTTAAAACATTTATCAAATTCCTAAGTGATGTAAGAATATTAATAAAGATCCGCGACATTTATCCTCTGTACTATACAGTATCAATAGAACTTTACCAGTTGTGATGAACTTGTCTATTTCTCAGTCATTATCCTTGCCGATTAATCAACTATGTTATATACTCTAACAAAACTCTCCACTTGTATCATGCAAAAACATCAATACTCTGACAACACAATGCCCCTTTAGATATTAATTGCTCTTCAATAATTGATCCTACAGTTATAAGCTTATACCATTAACATTGGGGATTTAGATCAAATTTCTACGATATTGATCCCCGATGTTGATCTCTAGAAATAACGACTAAACAGATTCATGGGTTTCTTTGTCTTCTTCTACGGAGAAATGCCAATCAAAGTTCCGTAATAATGGATTGCCGAGTTGTTTCTACCGCTTGTCTGTTGATATGACACAGTAACAGAGTTGATTTCCTATCTAAATATTGTTTCGTTAACGGTATTGATGTCTTGTGTATTTCTTTCTTACAGATCCGTATGAAAGCGATGAAGCCACTTTTGTCATGTAAATATATAATTAAAACTGCTAGAAAAAACCAGGTTGAACTCTTCGATAAAAATAACAAATATTATAAAAATTCTATTGACAATGAACCTTCATTGACAAATCAGCGCCATTTCTACTTAAACTCCCAATAATTTCCATTTTAAACTTAAACATTTTATTTTTTATCACTACCAACTTAATTACAATTATAAAATATTGAAAATCCTACAGACTTCTTGTCCAAAAAAGGCAGAACATTTAAGTACAAAAAAAATCAGAAGAATTAGTATGAAAAAGTCACACATTAACAAACTAAGTGGCACTTATCAATTTATAGCAATGGAAGATGAGCTTGATGATTAAACCATACCACTTCTAAGATCAATTAACCACTGTAAAATCTGTAATTTAGAATTAATGGGTATAAAATCTGTAATTAAGTTTGTAACTATTAATTATTTGGATTGTTGAACAAATGACAAACATGGGAGATTAACTATTGAGATTTCAAAAAAACTTTGACATGCAAGTTTATATTTTTGATAAAATTTATCCTGTCACAATTCAAACCTTATAAAAACATTTGAAAAAATCGCAATTTACATATATAAGTATACAGCTTTTTAAGTAAATCTATTATCTTTGTGGTCATATTTTTTGTGATATGATCTATTTTTTCTAAAATTAGAGAATAAGCGAAAAATTGAAGTCTCACAAAGTTCTACTTTTTAACATTTTGTTCTGAACAGAGGATTATATCAGTCCGACTTAAATGGTGGAAAAACCTCCCTCTGATTGGTGGAATCGTATTGAAGCAAAATTCACAGGAAAGGTTTTTTCCCAAAATGATAAAACATCTAAAAAAAAAATTCTCTATTTACAGTAGTACTGTATCTGACAGTAAGATATGTATAATGCTAAAGTAATGGTAAAATAAACTTGATGAGAAAAAAAACCACATAATTCAGACTTGTTAACAGGAAGATCAATAATCAAAATTATCGATCTTTATCCTTAAAACTTGTCCTTACGTAAATAAAAATACAATAACATATGCATTATACATTCTGTTCACTATACCATGAGAGAGACATGTCTTTATGTGTAACTTAAAGATCACAAGCTTATAATGTATGATCAATACAATGCTCATTTGCCTGTCTTTTATAACCTGGAGTAGGGCTGATCTCATAACAGATTGTGTAACGAAGGACACAATTTCTCATTATGTTTCCCGCTGAACTTAATTACACAAAGATGTATTTTACAAATTGTTAGGATTTGTTGATTAATCAATCAATCAAAGCTAAAATAGTGGAAATCATTCACTTCTGTAAAGTGTCTGACACAGCTACTTGTTTCTATCAATTATGAATTGTAATGCAGTTTACCATGAACTTAAATGGCGTAATATGCATATCAGATGCAACATGCTTCTAAGATATATACAACTTAATAATTGTTCGTGGTTGAACTGATAAAAAAATTGAATTATGAAAAATCTTCTTTTTCCTTTCTTCTTTTTTATATTAAATGATGAATCACATTCAAGTGGAGGGCAGGAAGGTGTGTCAGCCCAAATTACCCCATTATAAAGGATTTAAGGGGCCAAAAAAAAGGTCTGAATTTCATCAACTTTTTCCTTGTTTGATAAATATGTTCTGTAACATAACACGAGTCTAGGAAAATTTGCTTAACCCACAATTAACTAAGCATTTAACCCTAATTTAGCTTATTACTTAATACACAAAAGCACAATGCAATCTTTGAATAACGGCCTCAACAAATTCCATGGTCATGTGATGAAAGTCATGTGATTTCCAACCATGATATTCCACCATGAATTTTAACTTCTTCCTCATACTTAAGTGATATTTTGAATCTTTTTCTAAATTACTTATTCAAAGATCTTTTTGTTAAATTTCTAAGAAAATCTAGAAATTTTAAGAAAAATTATGACATAATAGTTTAGTTTCAGTCATCATATCACACATTATAGGGTATACATTGGTCTTAAAATTTATAGGTGCCTCATGACTTATGGGAGCAGACCTCTCTTCAAAAATTTTCAATAAACATTATACTTCCAGACTATACAAGAATCATATATGCCTGCATCCAATTAGTAAAAATATCTAGAAATTTTCACTTTTACATTACAAATGTACTTAAGGTGGTACCTAACACCTTTACTAAAATTAATTTGGCTCGTTTAATTTTCTTAAAATTTTGATCAAGTATTTACTTTGAACCTTTGACAAAAATATAAAGGAACCTTTGACAAAAATATAAAAAATATTTGAACCTTTGACAAAAATATAAAGTGACCTAAAAATTTCAAAAAATTTGAACCAACCGTTTAATCAGAAAAAATACACTGGTTATATAACAGTTTGACAAAAACTTGTTTTGATCACTGAGAAGCTTAATATTCTTTTGAGAACACAATGTCATTAAAACGTTCTGCTGATTTTACAGAGTTGTCTCCCTGTAGTGTTAGGTACCACCTTAATTTCTTTTTAAAATTATTTACAATACTTGTTTAAGGATGTATTCTTCTGACGATTTTAACGTAATTTGGAATCGGTCTACGGGAGATAACTCTTATCTTATCACAATGTCGCAAAATTGATGACAAAATTCATAGTTCGCCGAAAATAAATAAAAACTGTTAAATACACTTAAATGTTGTCTTTTTATGTTTTTTGGGGAAATACATGTTCAAAACTTAAATAGAAATTATTTTAAAATGTTGAACGAAACACTCACTTTCCCGGATGCACGGGTCGCCAATGTAAACAACATTCAACGGGACATAACTCATGAGACAGCAGACGATAACATAAGATGGGACGCAAATTAAAAGGAGGATTCAAAACAAGACAACAGAAAGAAAGGTTAAAGAAAGTATCTGCGGGATTGTTAGAAAGGAGAAATAATGTCGACCTAGACCCCTCTGTCTTGCAGTTGCACGACCATTGTTATTCGTCTCTTGACAGTGAACAGAATGTCCCTTCAAACGTCAAGTCATGGAATTCAGGAAGGCGTATTGTAGAGCTTGGTGTACTCGCAGAGGGTCTGTCGGGCTGTAAGAAATGTGGACTACCTCTGCAATTGGCCTACGCATCTGACATTCTCACATATGGATTGTCAGCTATTATAAAGGTAAACACTACAAAACGTACACCAAAAGTTCGTATTTATTTCAAATAATCTTCAGCCCTCATTCAGACTGTTATCTATTTGAGTATTTCATACCCCAATCTCCTAACCTATAACATGCTTAAGAAGACACATTGTAAAAGGTTTATGGGCTTTGTTTATTTTGAAATTGAAAATGGTATGAGGACAAAGATGAGGTTAGTATTTTTTTTACTTATTCTATCATAGGCACGAAATGGTGTATGGTTTCATGTTTTATAAATGAACCTGTCCCACACCAATCGTTTTCTTTCTTGATTCCAATCTGTTGGTGACTGCAATTAATATAGTTAAGGTTGAAGCGCACATTTCTTAGGGGAAGTGCTGCCCAATTTTTTTTCATCTATGGACTCCCTGGCGGATCTAGAAATTTTCATAAGTGGGGGCCTACTGACTGCCCTAAGAGGAGGCCCCCTCCAGTCACGCTTCAGTGATTCCCTATATAATCAACCTTTTTTTCCCAAAAAAGGGGGGGCCCCTGGCCCCCCCTCTAAATCCGCCTCTGGGACTTAATTCATTTCGGCCATTCCCCCCTCTACTATTGAGCAGCACAGACTGGAATGTTATCGTACTTGTAATAGAATTTTGGATTGATTTTGGCAGTTTGATTGTACAACACCGTCAGGTTTATAGAATAAAATTGAGAATGGAAATGGGGAAGGTGTCAAAGAGACAACAACCCGACCAAAGAAAAAAAACAAAAAAACAACAACCAACAGGTCTTCAATGAGGCAAGAAATTCCTGCACCCGGAGGCGTCCTTCAGCTGGCCCCTAAACAAATATATACTAGTTAAGAAGTCTGTATGTCTGCTTTTACGAGACACTGTTTACAGTATAAAAAAATATTTTCAGGAGTATCAATTGAGAAAAGGGGTTAGAAGGGGTCCTGAATAGGCTGATCCTGAAATCTTGGGCTTAAAACATGTAATCTGGATAAAGTTGCTATCTCCCCTCAAATGACAATTACCATATTTTTATAATAAGTTTATATCATGTTTAACAATACAAAATTAAAAGCTCCTTACTGAGCATCCACCAACCATAGTAAAAATAGATTCATCCAGGTAGAAATGTTACAACCAGAATTTAAGATTTATTTAAGTTGCTGTTTATTTGAATAATAAGATATAGGAAGATGTGGTTTTTAAGCCAATTAGAAAACTCTCCATTCAAGTATAATAATACCATTAATTCAGAAATTATTGCGATGTTTTGGTTATTGAAAAAAATACAACTGGGTTTTAATCTCAATAATTTAAACTCACATTTTGAAATATTTTAAACAGGTTTTCTTTTTCGTGTCCCAAATATTAAAAACGCATTAAAGTCTTACAGCTAATTTCCTAATGCATGTAGAGCAACACTTTGGAGTTTTCTTGCTTTGTTTGTATAGTTATAACGGGATAAAATTCAATTGAATTTAAATATCATATATTCAGGTTTACATACCTATATGAAGATGTCAATCTTAATTACAAGGCTTGAAATGAACAATTATACAAAAAAAGAAAGGAATCCAACCAAACCTTTACTCTACAAGCAGTAGGGAATAAGCTGTAAAGGATAAAATCACAATAATAAATGCACACAATAATTCTGAATTTACAGTATATAAAAGTAAACCATTGTAGGTCAAGGAACTATCTTCAACTTTGGAGAACTGTTAATTGTACACCTATTTTTACCCCGTACACACAACTTTGACACATTTTTTTTTACCAACATACAAAAAATCTACAATGCACTTATTATAAATTTAGCAAGGTTTTATTTTGAGGACACCAAATCTGCATGAGGACTACAGCTTTCACGTACTAGATTATCCCTGTAAAAATATAAGTTGAATTGTACACATAAATCCACTGAATTTCTTCATTTTCTTTAAAAAATGCTATTACTACAGTTTATAGACTGTACCAAATAATTATGCACTGATCAATTGCAGACAATATGTCAAAATGTTTTAACTGATGATTTTATTCTATTCTTTTTTAGATACCATGTAATAATATAAGATGTCAGCACATGAACAATGTTCACACTGGAAAAAGACATGACAAAATATGGGATGCCAACACAAAATTAGCTACAGGTATGTGCTATCACATGTACAATTCTTGCCAGATTTTTATAAATAACAACATTATCAAAGGTTTAGATCTGTGCTGACTTTTGCAAAGTTGTGATGATCAACAGTTTTTTTTGGAAATTATATTGTATTTTTTCTAAAGCCAACTACATGTATCTATATATAAGATAAATTGATTGTCTTCTTTATTAGAAAAAATTATGAAGTTTACACTTATAAGTTTCTTGTATAGATAAAATATATATGTAATTTTGGTCTTTTTGGTTTGATTTTAGTTTATGACTAATTTTATATATTGTTCATCTCTGAGTTTTCATTCATATTGAATAGTTTGTAATTATTGAACATTTTATGTGTACTTTCAGCAATGGTGCATACTGGAATTGGTGGTAGACAAGTTAATTCCTTTTTAACTGCTCTAAATATCCCACCTGTTAGTAATACCTTACTTAGTGCAAGACAAAAGGAATCTGGAAGTGCCATTGAAACAGTAGCAGAGACTACTATAGCTGAATGTTTATCTCAAGAAATAGATATCACTAAACAGTAAGTTCCACATTTACCACATTTTATATAAATAATATAAAAAGGTTCCAAAAGTAAACATAATTTGAAATTGTAGCGTTTTAGAAATAGTCTTGCAATGCTGATGTTTGGTGAAGCAAATTGGTTAGACCACACTAGATATTGGACTAAGGGGAACAACTCTTATTCAAAGTAGTTCAGCATTTAATGATATCTGTGTTCCATTATTACTGTTGTAAATATTTATGCCATCTGGAATGATAAGTTTAAAGAATTTAATTATGTTATTTTCATGCCCCAATCAGTCTATATCAAACTATTTAAGCTGGTTATTGAGACTAACTGAAAAAGAACCTTTTCTTCTATATTTTCAGCTAAAAAAATCTGAAAATGTCATTATTACAGTATACAGATATTTTTTCCAGGAAATTTGATAGTAATGAGTTGACTGTGAGTGTTGATGGTGCATGGCAAAAAAGAGGAAGTGGCAGGTCATATGACAGCCTTTCAGGTATGTATAATGTGAAAATTCTCAAGTTACTAAGGTTTTCTTTTTTTCAAAGAAAATAAGCTACAGACAAAAATTTGGAAATGGAAAACCAACAAAATTAATATTTTCACAATATCCAATAATACATATGGTATAGCATTCTATTGTTTTCATTGGGTATTACGATTACAATTTTCAGAGGTTATTTTATCTACATATATCCTAAGCTTTGTTTCAACTTTATGTTTATTGACGCTATGTATCAATTTATATGTATAGAGGTGGTCAATTAAAAAAAAAACCATTCTGTGCAGTATGGGCTTTGGTCATTGTTGAAGGCTGTACGGTGACTTATAGTTGTTAATGTCTGTGTTATTTTGGTCTTTTGTGGATAGTTGTCTCATTGGCAATCATACCACATCTTCTTTTTTCTAACATATGACGTCACACATGTAACAACCACAGAGGAAGCGCTCCAGCATACAAAAAGAAAATTACATGTTATTCACTGGATATTTCTGTGTCATTTTGGTCTCTTGTAGAGAGTTGTCTCATTGGCAATCATACCACATCTATTTTTTATATGTTATAATTCTTGCAATTTTTTTTTTAAAAACACACAGAACGAACATATGGCGCGCATTGAACACTTTTTCCCTTATACATTATTTACATATGTTATATGAAAATTCAGGGCTTTCACTCATTCAATACATTATGTATGGACTTTAAAGATTATATTGACACTCAGACTTCTTCCTAGTTCAATATATTACATATATTACATCTAATCCCTCTATTAAGTGTCTTATGAGAGTTGTGTTTATAGGCAGATCCAAAGGGGGGGGGGGGGGGGGGGGGCTGAGGGCCAAGGCCCCCCTTTCTTAAGAAAAATTTGGTTAAGTATACAGGGAATCACTGAAGCATGACTGGAGTGGCCCCTCTCCCTTATGTAAGTCAGCACCCCCTCCCCCTCCCCCTTTTACAAAAAGTTTAATTTCACTGCACACAATTCAAATCAAACCTGAATTATTTTATTGCTGTACATTCAATTTGATATTTTGAATTACAGGTCACTGTTCCATGATTGGTACAGAAACAGGAAAAGTTTTAGGCTTCAGTGTCCGCAGCAAGTATTGTAAAATGTGTGATGAAGCAACCAGAAAAGGAGTACAGGCAAAGACCCATGACTGCAGAATGAACTGGGATGGAAGTGCAAAGGCAATGGAGCAGGACATGGTGGTAGAAATGGTCCAAAGTATCAAAAGTAAAGGGAGTAATGTTGGTACAATCATAGCTGATGATGATACTACTACAATAGCAAGATTAAGAAAATCTGTTGATCCCAACATCAAAAAAATGTCTGACAAGAATCATGTTAAAAAAAATATAGCAAACGCACTTTACCAGCTTAAAGCAAAACATAAGAAACTTACACCAAAGGTAATCAAATACTTGATTAACTGCCTTAACTACATGCTGTGCCAAAACCAAGATAACCCTAAAGGAGTAGAGAATGGATTGGAGGCGGTAGGAAGACATCCTTTTGGTGACCACTCATTTTGTGACAAATCATGGTGTTCCCACAAGGAAAATGCTTCAAAAAAATATTCTTCTTTGCCTTTTGGAAAGCCTTTAAAGGATATACCTCTTCAGACTGATTTGACGGACCTAATGAAAGTATATAAGAAACAGAGCCAAAAGTTGTCAAAGCTAGGTAGTACCCAGGGAAACGAGAGTTTCAACAAGAGTGTTGCATCAAAAGCGCCAAAATCTCATTTTTATAGCGGCACATCAAGTCTGAATGTGAGGGTTGCTGCATCAGTTGCACAGAAAAATGATGGACAGTGCTATTTGATAAAGGTATGTCTGATACTTAATAGCAAGTTAATATTTGTTAAAGAAAAAAGGTTATCGCTATTTTGTGGATTTTTCCTTTGATCTTTTTTTGTGATAATTTTCATATCATGCTACTCGCTTGAGATGGAAAATTATCGCTAGAAACTAAGGAGCCATGTGTCCATTGCTAAGAAATTGACATGAAATTGACAACGTTGTCATAGGTAAAATAGCGATAAACAGATTATCATTGGTCATCTCAACTCGATTGCATTTCTCGCTTTCGCCGTGGCCGGCTCAAGCGAGAAAATCAATCTCGTTGAGATAACCAACGATAATCTATAATTATTATAAAAAAGAAGAAGTGGTATGATTGCCAATGAGACATTTCTATCCACAAAGACCAAAATGACACAAACATTAACAACTATAGGTCACCGTACGGCCTTCAACAATGAGCAAAGCCCATACCGCATAGTCAGCATATTAAGTTGTTTCATGCTTTGCTTTTTACATAGGAAACAAAGACAGGTTGGAGAGGTCGTCACTAAAAATTAAATATTGTATGCATATAATATTAGCATACAATTTTAAGCAATGTCCACTGCAAACATCATGTTATTGACATTAAGTGGTCTAAAATGTGTGGATAAACAAGTAAATACTTAACAATAAAATCAATTGAATAAAAAGATATCTGCAATAATTATTTTTTACATCTTTGATAGTGATGCTCACAGTACTTCACTTACACATGTGTATTGTCAAATTTTTGAGTATAAATATATAGAATAAATATATTTTTCAGGTCAACAACAACATCGGCTTATCTCCAGGTGTTCATACAAAAAGACTTGCAATACTTAGAGACCTTCAAGCAAGGAAAAGGAGAGCAATAAGCATTACTAGGAAAGAAAAAATCAGAAGGATCCAGCTACGAAACAGAAGGTAAATAATTATTTCAACTGCATTTAAAAAAAAAAAGAGGGAGATTTATATGTATGTCAGTGGATTCACAATGACTGGTAAATTGACCACTTATTACTACACCTTTAAGGACTACAAATTTAATTTTCCTGCTCCTACATGTAGGTCTGGTTTACGCTTTATTTCCAGGCGTTGTACTCCTTATAATTTTGTACGGGTGGTCATGTCATAAATATAAGAGGAAATGGTACTAGATTGTTTCTCATTACCTGAATATAGAAATTTGAGGATCATGGAAAGAATAAAAAAAGAATTACAAATTCTATCAACCTTTCAAATGCAACAAATGTTTTAGAAATGAATTTTGCAACTACAGTGACATTAGTGTCAAAATAAACCTAAATCATTTGACATTATTTATTGTTTTAACAAAGGCTAGAATGACTTTAAATGAAAATGTTATTTTTGAAGGGTGAAGAGAAATGCAGTTAAAGAGATGTGTGAGGGCACAAGTTACAGCTGTCAAATTGATTTGCAGGACCACCAAGACATTGTTGAAATTCCTTCAGCACCTGTTCCACCAGAAGTTCACTGCAATATTCCAAATACTGCAAAAGTTATTTGCTTTGACTTGGAAACCACTAGTTTAGGTATATAATTTGTTTTAATGACATAGGTCAAGGTTATTGCAGGAATACTGGTGAATATAGAGTTTAATTTCATATCACACAAGCTCAAATAATAATTAAAATTCCAAGTACAATATAAATATTCTTGCAATATAACACTTTGACCTATGATAGCAAAGAATCACAAACTTTTTAAGAATATATTTTTGTCACTGATTACGTTGTTTACATGTAAGATAGAAGCTCTGTTTGCACTAGTGCAAAAAAAAGGATAAAAGATATACAAGAGGGACAGTCAAACTCATAAATTGAAAAGAAGCTGACAATGACATGACTAAAAATGAAAAAGACAAACAGACAAATAATAGTACATGTATACAAGAAACAACATAGAAAATTATTATAAAGACTTAGCAACATCAACATTCATTGGAATATAAAAAATGAGCAGGTTTGGTATAATTGACAATAAGATTTATTTATCCACCATGGTTCAAATGAAGTTAATGTAATCAATAAAAGGCAAACATGTGACCTTCAACAATAAGCTAGATAAACTGATGCTTTAGTTATATAAGACTGGTATATACTTTATGAATGAATTGTTGCTTTTTCAACATAGTTTAGATGGGTAGAATTATCAAATTAGTATAAAACTGCATGTTTGATATATATTTCTAAAATAGATCAACTTGAGCAGATTTTCCATTATATTTGCCATAAAACTATATCTATTTAAAAAGAAAACAATGACTGATGGACAGTTGCATGGACCACTTTTCTTTCTGAACACTTGCACTTGGTAATGTACTAAAATTAAAATATTGTTTTTTTTATAGCAAGGGACTCACATATTACACAGATTGCAGCAGTCAATGGAGAATCTCACTGGACTTCCTACGTAATACCAAAATTACCCATTTCCAGTCAAGCCAGTGAGGTAACAGGTCTTACTATGAGAAATGGACGGATGTTCCACCAAGGAAAAGTTGTGGAATCTTCAACAATTTCTACAGCATTAGATGGCTTTCTAGAATTTGTTAAAGCTGCAGGTCATAACATCTACCTCACAGGCCATAACATCAAGACCTTTGATTGTCACATTTTAATTAATACCCTTAAATCTGTTGGAAAGACTGAAGAATTGAAAAAATGTGTAGAAGGATTTGTAGATACAAGGCTGCTTTTTAAAATTAACAATCCAGATCTGAAGTCTTTTAGCCAAGTTAACTTGATAAAATCTCTTATGAATTGCAGTTATGATGCACATGATGCACTAGAAGATGTGATTTACCTTCAAAAACTATTGGACTTCACAAATATTAGAATAGCTGATCCTAAATTTTCCACTGCAACTTTCACTGTACAGACAGCATATTTTTCTCATGACCAAATTATTTTGACTAAGTTAAACCTTACATCACTAAGGGAATTTATTGAACAGAAAGTAATATTAGCATTGGAATTGCTCATAAAATTGCATCTTCAAATTTAAACAAATCTTCACTTCTGCTAGCATTTTCCAGAGGCCAGGAAGAAGGAATTAGACAACTATTTTCAGAGGAATGTTGTAACCAAGGACCAAGAGTGACAAAGTCGTCAAAAATTATAACTGCTGTTTCAAACTTTATCAAACAACACTTGACTGAAAGTTAATTAATTATTGACTTTAAGGTGGTACCCAACACTTTCACTTAAATTAATTTGGTTCGTTTAATTTTCATAAAATTTTGTCAAAGTATTCTTTGACCCTTTAACGAAACTATTAAAAGTTCAAAAATTTTGAACCAACTGTTTTGTCAGAAAAATTACACTGGTTATATAGCAGTTTGACAAACACCAATTTTGATCATTGAGAAGCTTTATATTCCTTTTACAACACAACGTCATTAAAATGTTAAGCTAACTTTACAGAGTTATCTCCCTGAAGTGTTAGGTACCACCTTAAGTTAATCTACATTGTATTTATGTCTAATTTTCAATGTTGGACAGCAGGTCAACAGGGATGAGTTGTGAAATGAGATAATTTCTGAAATCTGTTTTTTAATACTTTGAAATATGAATGGGATATTGTTACCAAGTCATCAACACATGCTTTCTAATTTTTGTCATTTTTCCATTGTTATTCCTCAGACTGTTTTTATATGCCATTTCTTCATCATTTATATATCTGGTCTTACGTTATAATCATTAAAATTCTAGGGATATTTAAAAACTGCGAAAGAAATAAGCATTAGCTAGCAAAACATATATCATAATTTCCTTTTTTTATGAGATAATCGACATGAAACTGTCTTGTATGCACACCAAGCACCTATTTCCAAGGACTTGCAATGTTCATTTTATATTGGTTCTATTGTATATTACCACAGAAAAAATTTTAATGCTAGAAGTAAGCTATTTGTAAAGAAAATTTTGGAATTAAGGGTTATTTTTATGATAAATTTCCCAAAAAACTTTAAAAATAGCAAGGCATGTGTTCTTTAATATTTTATTTATGCCAAAGAACAATGTATTTAGCAGATCAAACACACAAATTGATGTTTTAACTTGATTACTGAAGAAAAAAATCAAGAAATCTGCTGTTTTTAATGGGATTTTTTGTTTTTTTCATAATATGCGACTTGTGGGTGAGGGATCGTTGAATGGCATAAAACTTTCTTATATGCGCACCTACCCCCAATTTTTTTTGGCTTAAAATGTTAAGGTTATGTGGGTCCACATGTTTGCTAAGTTTAAAAAAAAGTTTAATTCGGGAAGTTTAGTATTTTTTTGGTATTAGTTGGAATTTGGGCTATTTTTTGTGATAAATTATGAAATTTTTTTTTCACTATAATGACAAAAAAAAATTAATGTGTATTCAGATGAGGTATTATTTATATTTTTTTTATGTAATGCATAGTATTAAAGAGATACAGCACAGGAACTAAGTTGTTTACTTGATTATTTGAAAAAAAAATCATGTTTTGTCTGTTTTTATTGGATTTTTCACTTTTTCCGTATTCCATAAATAGTCAATTTTCAATTGGCCGTAGTTTTCTTAAATGCGCACCTACCTACAATTTTTTTTTTTTTAAACACTTCAGAATTTATTTTTCTACAGGAATATTATATTCATTTAAAAAGTTTAATTCGGGAAATTTTTGACTCTTCAGAAGAGAACATCCTTAAGGGGCCTCTATTTATAAGTTATGCAGTGGCCTAATTGTTCATAAATATCTATCTATTTATATTATAATCTTTATTGCAAAATTACATCCATAAGGGTCAAGCAATACAAACAATTATATATAATCTAACCTATCAAATACACATTATGTTAATAAAATTACAAATATCAGTAATTCAACTTCAAATAGCATTTACTAAAACCCAGGTTTTATAAACAGATCAACAGAACATTATTATAATTAACAAATCTGTCTGTCATAACATAATTTGTTTGGCCTATCTTGTTTAGACAGATGTATACAATGAGTAAGTAATAAGATTATTTTTTACAAACTCTGACTAAGCTATACAGGTGTATGTTATCATGTATATTTATCAGATTAAAGTGTGTGGACAAGTCTGATAAATACAAAATCAATTTCACTAAATCTTAAAATCATCAGGAATTTATAGAACATCATAGTTGTTTTATAACCAATAAATAAATACTATAGTGATATTGAAGGGCTTTATGGTCTGCTCCAGGGTCCAAAATTATTGAAGGACAGATAAATACTTCTGATTAGGTCTTAATGATATCCATCAGTAGGCAAAAATGGCAAGAACATTTGTACAACTTTTACAACACAATGGACCACCATAAGAGCTACCTGAGACTGGACATTACCGATAAAATGGCCAATGAACAGCAATATTATATCTGTTCAAAAAATTAGTACTTCAGGATTCAACAGACCACTAAAAAACTACCAACATCCATGACCATGATATTACCACTGAACTGAAGGACATAAATTAACCATGACAACAACTGCAAAAACTCTAATTGACCATGAGAAGCTCTGTTGGACATCAGATGACCAAATTAATAACTACTGGTCAAAACCATACCCTGACCACAAAGTCTGCAAGACTTCAACTAACAAGGACAATATATATGTGATAGAACCATATTGAAAGTCCACTGGTCAAATAATTTTTATTGTAAAATTTCTAATGGGTCTCTATACAAATTTTTTTTAAATGATTGATTGATTTGTAATTTCAACATGTCCCCATTTCACACAATAGCCTATATTTTGCAGTAATAAAATTTTTTAAAAAATAAGCCATTAATATAATTATTTTTTTATTAAGATGAGAGCGTCAGATTTGTGGCTGCAAATGTTTATTTTGAAGACCACCATATAATAACATGTAATAGTCATCAAACACCTTACACTTTCCAATCTTTAATAAGTGTCTACAAGGCAGAATTGTTTAATGATCCTCTCATAACATCTTTGCCAGGTAACATAAACCTTTGATATATTTAGATACAGGTGTATTACACGTCCACCTGTCCATTGCATCACACATCAGGTGACATATGAATAATCACAAAATGTCTTTATTTGTGGTTGTACTACAATCTTTACATTATTAATATAATATTTGGTTTGTACCCAGTGGTTATAATATGCAATCTGTTTGCACCTTTAATACCAGGTGAATACAAATCATCACAGGATCATATGATCAATATCACCACAATCAACAGCAGACGACATGATTTATAGTGCAACAACCTCCCATGCAATACAAGAGTAACTATTGCAGGACGCAACCAAGCATTAATGATTCCAGTGCAAACCTTTGCCATAAAGTGACTAACTTTCAGGGTGATTAAGTTATGTGATTTGAAGGGCAAGATTCTGATTACAAATTTTTCTTGATTCTAAGTAGTTGAATAGTGATGTTTATGAGAAATGAAATTTATTTGATGGAAATTTTTGCTATTTTACAGTTTGTATGAAATCAGAAAAAAATTCAAAACCCTTGTATAAGTTCGCTGCATAGTAGTACATGTATATAATACACTGTAATATAACTGGTTACCTTAGATGTTAAAAATCCTATATAATCTTTAAAAGCTTAAGAAGGAGTTACTGGTCTGTATCTGATATATATCATTGATGGAATGTGATGCATTGTTTTAATACCAATTGAATTAAACTTGTATCTAATTTGTTGCATGATTTTTTTATTAGTTGTTAGTGGCTTTAAACTAGCTGTCAGATAACTGCGAGTACTCTCAGATCTGTTCATTGTGTCTTTTTGTGTCGGGATGTATAAGTACCGGGCCACGTCCATTTGTATTTTTGTCCATCTGATGAGTTAAGCCTTTTTTCAACTAATTTTTATAGTTCGTTCTTATGTTGTACTGTTATACCACTGTCCCAGGTAAGGGGAGGGTTGGGATACCGCTAACATGTTTAACCCCGCCACATTATTTATGTATGTGCCTGTCCCAAGTCAGGAGCCTGTAATTCATATGTGTTACATATTTGTTTTTCGTTCATTTTTTTTTTACATAAATAAGGCCGTTAGTTTTCTCGTTTGAATTGTTTTACATTGTCTTATTGGGGCCTTTTATAGCTGACTATGCGGTATGGGCTTTGCTCATTGTTGAAGGCCGTACCGTGACCTATAGTTGTTAATGTCTGTGTCATTTTGGTCTTTTGTGGATAGTTGTCTCATTGGCAATCATACCACATCTTCTTTTTTATATGATACATTTTATCTGCTTTTCTAATTTTTGGTGAACAATCTCATGCAAGTAATAAAAATATACATCAGAAAGAAAAACAGATCTCACTAGAGGTTTAGCATGTGACAAAAATCAATCAATCAATTGACCAAGCCTGATCATCTTTTATTTTTTATTTCTAGTTATGATTAAATATATGACAAATACAATATATATCCTAACCATATAATGGATCAATCACCTGTCTAGTTTACTTTCTGATGGTCAATATGCTTTTTATTGATGTCTTACGCAGCCACCCACTGTATATATATACAAGAATGTCAGTCAGAGGTACACCTAAACTTTCATGACAAGATAAAAAGCGTTTAATCTAGAAATACAAATTTAGAACAAAGAGACTCTGTCCTTTTTCTAAAATTAAATTTCTAAAATTAACTTTCCCTCCATTCTTGATCTTTTTTTTCAAAATATTTGAGTGATTTAATTTTGTCTGCAATCTTAAACTCAGCAGATCAGGTTAATCATTTTAATTACAGCCATTATTTAGTAACTGCATTTAGATTCTGTCATACTTTAGTATTACAGCTAGTTTACGTTACCACAGAACTTTTTATAATCTTGTAGGTTTATAAATGATATAATTTCCATCAAGGATGACTAGGAATGAGGTTTTAGATGTGAATGCTTAATTGCCATGGATCCTAGCTAGAAAAAGCCCCCTCCTGAAAAAATCTTTAAATTTTAAATTGTCACAGTCAAAATTTCTCCCATTTCAAAATAATATTTATGTTATTTTTTTTAATTTCATTTCAATGTAATTTTTTTTCTTTCTCACAAAATCAGGGTTTGGTTTCTGTGTATAAATGAAACCCTACCCATCAAGGTCAGTGAACAATAGATATTCATAATTCTTCTTTAATTCTTATTCTTAATTTCATCCAATTCCATTTTTAGTTCATTGATAAACAACCTTCTAAGTCTCAGAACTGACCAATCAATGATTAGAATTTGTGTAATGTAAACAATGTTGAAAGGTGATGCGAATAAGAATCCTCTACACTTTCCATAGACTTCAATGCAAATTAATTTAATTGATATATATTGTTACCAGTTGAATATAGTAATTTTACTCTATTAATATTGTTAAAGACACTATATAATATCTCCATTTTGATTTTTAACATACTATAACCTCTGGTTAAAACATAATTGACAATATAAATAATCAGTAATCACCTTCAAATAGATGACAAATCTAGAGGATTCCTGTTCGCATCACCTCCTGAAAAATGTAAATGCCAGGATGTCCGGATCTGAGAATAACAGTTTTATGCTGCTGTGGCCTTAAATACCAATATTCTATAATCAATCAAAAAGTTATAAAATGTTTTTAATATGATCTACAAAACATCTCTATCATACCTGTAAAAGTCACCAGTCTATTTACACCTGAATAATTTACATTCCTATTACCTGGCTGTTTTATGATAAATGAGTGTAGATTTTTTACACAGGTGTCAAGAGGTTTGGGTATTTTATGGAATCTAATATCAACAAGATGTTTTTTTACTGATAAACCAGTGTTATCAAAACATAATGTAATGGGACCCCCTGTTATAAAAGACCAAAAAACAATTTGCTTTGCAACAATTATTTTTTTTCTTCTAAATTGACACATGTATACATCATAGCAAGTGTCAGTGTTAATTATATGTCATAATATTTCACCGTCAATCCTGCCCAAGGGGTCATTCTTATTTGAAGGATGTGAAAAATGTTTGCTTTAGGTTTTTAAAGATTTTGCAAAAATTCATGCTAAAAATAAATTTATCATTATCCTTTCAGGCAGAAAAAAATAAAGTCTGATAGATAACTTATTACCAATATTCAAGTATATTATATCTGGGTATCTTTTATAGATTCAATAGATAGATATTCAGTCATAGCACAGTTTTACCTGTATATAAGGTTTTTTAAACTTGAGCACCACACCACACCACACTGTAAATATCTGTAAATATTTTAAACCTTATATCCCCAAGTGGGAGTGCTCCGATATATAACGGAGGAAACTACCTGAACAGAACACAACGGAATGACATTTTATTCAACCTTTAGTGAAATTTGATGAAGAATTTTTTTCCTGTAAAACTCAGTCATCAAATTGCTGACATAATGCCTTTCAGTAACTATAAAGCAATCCAAGCATATTATTTACAAATTTCACCTTCGATCCTGGCTATTGGCAACTTTTTTTCTTACAACAGTTATTTATGAATCATCCTGTATAAATATTTAATCCCACACAAGACCAGCATTGTAGCACCTGCTTGAGATGCCTGTTATAATTTTATGTATTATTTTAATTACATAAATCATTGTTATATCACTAAAAAAAAGTTTTTAAGTTTGAAGAATTCATTATAACAATTTCTACTTTTAGAATGTTTGTTTGAGAAACAAATTTTCCCTTTCTTTTCTCACTAGTTACAATATACTTCAACTCTGACAATTAGCTATTTTTTCCTTGTTAGACAATAATCATGCTAATAACTGCATGAATCTAAACTAAATTAAGCTTGCTAATAAGCTTGCATGTTGAAAATTTAACTTTTTTAAGTTTAGAAAAATGGGTGATTGGGCTCTTTAATAGTTCAATCTTGTTATTCATCTGTTTTTCTTTTGGTCATGAAAATATTATTTTTCTAGGATCTTCAGTGTTCAGTGATTGCTCCTAAAAACTGAATTGCCCCACCCGCCCCTTTTTTTGCAACAGAAAGAAAATGCATGTAAACTAAACACCTTTCTTTCCAGTCAGTATTGACAGGTTACACTGTATAATATGACCTATAGATCAGGCGGTGTCTCTCGTTGATGATAAAAATAGATCTGTCTCCAACCCAAATCATTCTGCTATCATTAAATTTTATGTAATTAATAATAGATCCATCTGTATTCCAGACATGGACCCATTCAAGCACTAAGATGCTTGAAGAAAATTGTCTTTCTATTTGAACATCTAAATTGGAACAATCACCACCATATATACATCTCTTGACTTGAGGTTGTAATTACTTTTCTCAAGCTTTGCAATATGTTGTATCTATAATTATGTACGGTAATAAAATTTCAAACCATTAAGTCTGCTTTATATGAAAAAAAATGAAATATGTTACCTCACTTGAAACATGTGAGCCATTATTCAACCATAGATGACTCTTTCTTCATTTCAGTCAAAATATGTTTAAGTGTGTTGATAGAGTGTACCAGTGCAATCAAATTTTCACAGCAATCTGGTACCCACTATTGAGAGTTTACACAACAAAGAGATAAACCAGACCTACCTTTTTGACTTTTTTCTTAATGGAAGACTTGTGTTTATCTTTAAGAACATTTGTTTCTGTTTTTTCATTCTGTTTTGTGGAAGCCTTTATACAGTTCTGTAAAGAAAATGCATACAAATTTATTAATGTGTGTCAGGAGGCAATGTTGTAAATTGTTAGATTAGTGCAGTAATCATCTATGTGCTCCCTTACTTAATCAAGATCTTATAAAAATAATAAGATGTTCATTGATAATGATTGCCAATGAGACAACTTATAATCTACCCAAGAGACAAAATGACAAGGTTAAATGAAGGAACTATAGGTCACTGTGTATGGCCTACAACAATGAGCAAAACCAATACAGTATTAGTATCCTATTAAAGGGCTCGACATGATGTGAACTTTTAAATGTTTAACTCCACTTTATCCTTTTTTTCATATTTCTGCCAAAGCATTTAGATCTATACTATACAATATTTTAGTTACTCATGAATTTTGTCATGCGTCATCATAATTTATCTAACTAATTTCACTATTAAACTGACAATTGCAGTTTTGTAAATTTCCCAATGAAGAACATGTAAAGTTTTGATCATATGGATTTGATGAAGTGATTAAGTTTTTTCATTTAGTAACACATCAGAGGGATTCATACCCTTTCTTGTATATCTTTCAACAATTATACTGCCCATAGAGTATTATTACTTCCAAAAGTCCACTTTAGTGACCATATGCAGCCATTCATCCATAAAACTAATACATTTAGTAACAAACTTTTGACACAGAGATATGTCTCCCTTGTGTTCAATTTGTATTTTTATGCAAATGTTAAATGGCTGTATGACTGTCTCTCAGTACTTAGTACACCTAGGGGGAAACTAATAACAAAATTGTTTTGTTGTTTTGTTTTGTTTGTTTTGTTGGTTGGTTTGTTTGGGTTTCAGCTAAATGTTGGGTTTTTGTTGGGTTTTTTTTTTTTATTTTTTTTTTTGGGGGGGGGGGGTTCAACTATTTTACATGTGCTAAAACATATAAGATACATCTTAACATTGCAAAGTCTCTAAAATGGTTGATTATATAGGAAATCATTGAAGCATGACTGGAGCGGGCCCCCCTTAGGTCAGTCAGCAGCCCCCCCCCCCCCCCTTAGGAAAAGTTCTGGATCCGCCACTGATGTATACTCTTCAAAAGCAGTAAAGGCAATTGACCTTGAATCAAAAGAGTACCAGAGCTAAATAATCAATCAACCAAAAACATTACAGGGTAAAATTGACTGATCTTTGGAGATGAAATTGGTCAATCCTGATGGTCCCTCTTGTAAGTTTTACAACTGAAGGTCCATCAGGCTCTCTCTTATTCAGGGCAGTCTGACTTCCTCCATAAACAAAATAGAGCAAAAGTGCTGAAAGTGAAACTTTTAGGAATTTTGGTCCTCAATGCTCTTCAACTTTGTACTTTATTTGACCTTTTTAACTTTTTTGTATTCGAGCGAGCTTCACTGATGAGTCTTTTGTAGACGAAACGCGCATCTGGCGTATATACTAAATTTAGTCCTGGTATCTATGATGAGTTTATTTAAAGCACAATTAATCAATCACATCTAATCATTTTGGAAAAAAAATATAACAGATAGCAATCAAAAACCATCGGAAAATGGCAGACAAGTACACATTGCCAAAAACAAAATAAAATGGCAAAGAGTTACAGTCCATAAACAAAGTACTCGGAGATTGAAGAACTGAGTCCCAAATACCACAAAATAATGAATGACTTTAGTTCAAATTTTCTGATTGAAGATCATCATGAGTTACAAATACCACAAAATAATGAGCGACTAAATAATTTAAATTTTCTATTATAGGAAGCTTATTAATTCTATAGAGTTAAAATTTCCTTTAATCTACATGTAGGAGGTGATCTATATACAAACACTTAGACACCACTTGAAAATAAATGTTCACAATATGAAATCAATCTTTTCGTCAATTATAATAATGTTCCAGCTTGCTTTAGTGATTTTATCTCCTTTGAATACACATCATGTTAGAAACAACAGCCAATCATTCATCTAAAAACAAAATAATTTATTTTCTCTCAGTTATAATGTCTGACATTTTAAATCCAATTTCCCAATATACTCTGGCTTAAATTCGTTGTTAGAACAAATCATCAAAAAACGTTGTATATACAGAGGGAATACTATCCGTCATTTTAAATTCAATAAAGTTGAAAGCTTTGTGTGTGGAAAGAGATCTTAATCTTCGCTTGTAAAAATATTTCAATACAAAGGGTATCGGTGACACTTTATTAAACATAATATACTACACTCTAATGTATAAAACATAGGTGTGTTTTATATCCTGTGGTTTAAGTTAAAGGCTCCATCTCTAAAAGTGAAATAGACAGAAGGCTAGACTGATCTTTCCCTAACATTGAGATAGAAGACAGGAGGCGAGACTGATCTTTCCCTAACATCGAGATAGAAGACAGGAGGTTGACAAAAAAATAAACAATAATTCACCTGCCAATCCTATTTTAAAAATTACAAAACTAAAAATTGATGACTATGATGAAAGTTTAAGGAAAGGATTAAGGGGGAAAAGACAAATGTTCAACTGTTATTCTACAGAATGGTTCTAGATATAAAATGTCACTTATCAACGTGTGTTGTTTTTTATAGTCTTCACAGTTTTTTTTGCAATGTGGGGTATAAAATTTCAAGGAGACATTTATAAATGAGTCATAGAAAAAACCCATCTAGAACACTGATAGTATAACACACTTCTTCACAACAGACATAAGTGTGTATATCATAGTCAGTCAACTTCACTGAGCTCTTAAAAAACTGCAAACAAAATGTGCACTGAGTATAATCACAATCTGATTACAATACAGATCATCAGTCTCTTACAAAGGTCTGACAACTCTACTGTCTGTTTGAACAACCTTTTAGGGTCCTTTTTTAAATTCATGAACTGATAAATAAATGGTGTGATTATGGTCAAGCTTACAGTTTATGTAACAATAGCACTCTAATGGATATGGCTGATTTAAACATGGTGTGCATAACTATATTGGATAAGTTTAAGGTTTATGTAACACTAACAGTCTTGTAATTATCATAAATGGATATGGATATCTGTTGCACAACGCAAATTCAATTTACAGATGAAATTGCAATTATTACACCACTGAAAGCGATATCCTACTGAACCTAGTAAAATGACATGATTTACAGTAACGACCAACTATTCAATTAACAAATAGGCCAAATATGGTTGAAATAGTTTCCTTTTAAATGAAATTTATCAAAAATGCATTTTAAATATTTGTTTGTTTATATTTGATGGAAAAATAAAATTTCACAGATACCGCGACCTCAGGATTCAAATATTTTTTGGATATCAATTTTCATTGATTGATGAAAGTCTGCATTTCCATGGATATTCGATTTTGTGGTTTTGCGAAATAAAATTGAGAAAGGAAATGGGGAATGTGTCAAAGAATTCACAGTTTGTTGAACATTTGAATTCCTGGTTCATGGTAAGACTGTATCCACAAAATCTATCAAAAATTGGTATCATACGAATAATAATGAATTCACAGTAGTTCTTTTCCATAGAATTAACCCTTTATAGATAGTAACTATTGTCTTTACTTCAGCTTTAACTGATGCAAAATGTCTCATCTGCTCCAACAGATTAAAATGTCTCATCTGCTCCAACAGATTAAATTGTCTTATCTGTATAATCATCTCTCAGAGTCTTTGGGATTAAAGTCTTAGGGACGACATCAAAAGTTCAATGAAGGATAAAAAACTTAATTCAAATAGTTTTTTTCACTGACCCCCCTACCCCCCTATTAACTTAATTTGGGAAAAATTGATTGACCCATATGGATATATGTAAAAATCAATGTCGGATAACAAAATCTTGCAGCAGTTCAACCCCCCCCACCCCCAAACTATTTGAATTAAGTTTTTTATCTTACATTGATCTTTTAATGTCGTCCCTTAGTGCATGCATCAAGAAAATAAACATAATCGATGAACCATGAAATTGAGGTTGGTCAAAATAATCCAATCAGCACATTACTCACTGAAATTATTAGTCATTTACTGAGACATAACCTTTAAGTAATCAACTTTGGTCAGTTAACAATATAAATGAGGTAGAGTTCAAGGGTCAGACAGATAAACTAACTGTAACAATTAATTATTTACAATTTAGAGGCCTAATGTTACTGAAAAACTGATCATGGCTCAAAAGCAAAGTATGAAATGAAATCACTGAACCATATAAAATGAGATGTATTAGGTCACTGAACCATATAAAATGAGATGTATTAGGTCACTGAACCATATAAAATGAGATGTATTAGGTCAGGTGATATAGTGTATGATGGTCATGTCTATTTTAACAAAGGTTACACAGTAATTGAGAGTTAAACTACCATAATTTAATTTTGAATGTACGCGTCTTCTGATTGGCTGACGTTATTTTGCTATCAGCCCATAGAAATAATTTAGTCATGTGACCGTGGTGTCATCAACGTTTTTTCATGGTTTTTAACGGTCTAAATTGGAATTTAGAATTAAAATTATAAGAAATGACTGTCTATTCGAAATAACATAAAAAAATGTGGTGCACACTGCTAAATAACGCACGTAAGTGTGCACCATTTTTTTTTTATCTAATTTCTTCATAGACAAAAAAATATTACAGTCATTCCTTAATTAAAGGGACAAAAGATTTATGTTGATCATTGAACTATAAAAATGAGGTCAAGGGTCAGGTGACACATGTTAGATGGACATGAACATTGCAATGATTCAATAGACCAAATGTAGCTGACCTATAATTTATGCTTACATGAGCATTGTCAACTTAATATAACCTTTGAGTCAATGAACCATGCAAATGAGGCCAAGACAACTGGTTAATGTCAGATGGAACACTTCAATAGACTCACTATAATGAGGCCAAGATAACTGGTTAATGTCAGATGGAACACTTCAATAGACTCACTATAATGAGGCCAAGACAACTGGTTAATGTCAGATGGAACACTTCAATAGACTCACTATAATGAGGCCAAGACAACTGGTTAATGTCAGATGGAACACTTCAATAGACTCATTATAATGAGGCCAAGACAACTGGTTAATGTCAGATGGAACACTTCAATAGACTCATTATAATGAGGCCAAGACAACTGGTTAATGTCAGATGGAACACTTCAATAGACTCACTATAATGAGGCCAAGACAACTGGTTAATGTCAGATGGAACACTTCAATAGACTCACTATAATGAGGCCAAGACAACTGGTTAATGTCAGATGGAACACTTCAATAGACTCACTATCTACATGTAACAGTATATACAAAATGTAAACAGTCTAGCTTATCTACATTCTGATAACAATTAATTAATGAGGTTGCCAATTTGCTGCCAACACTGCAGAAAGATAATAGCATATATCTACTAGTATATATAAATGTCTTACAGGCATGTCTGTTGATAAACTAGATTTAAAACCAACATTTTTATGAAGGTATTTAGCCTCATATAAAATGAATACTCATGCAATGTATTGATTTCAATGCTTGTTAAAATGATTAAAAAAGTATATCAGATTGTTCACATCTTTTCAAACATCAGTTTTCACAAGCATTGAATTCATGTATGAAATTAAATACCTTTATAATATAATCCACCTATTAATCTTGTAAATCCTTTAAAAAAAATATTTGAACAATATATCTATCAGTGTGTTTGGTTATGCCAAATAAATACAAAAACAAACTAATTGTTTTTTATCATTAGTTTATATTTAATTGATATATTGTTTACAAATATTTTTTTCCAGAATGTACACAATTTATTGACACCTACACAAGATGTCTATTTTATTTACCCTAAGCCCTGTTTACATTTTATAGTCTTTTATCAATTATACGATAACCTCTGTTTACCTGTCATGTGTGAGAATTAGTTAAAGGGGTCGTAGTGCTATTCAAGTTGAAACACCTGAGTTATTTACATTTTATGAGCGTTTTATTGAT
This sequence comes from Mytilus galloprovincialis, assembly GCA_037788925.1. NCBI lineage: Eukaryota > Metazoa > Mollusca > Bivalvia > Mytilida > Mytilidae > Mytilus > Mytilus galloprovincialis. The sequence goes on from CM075332.1 coordinate 3,069,791, forward strand.
TTTAAAATCTGTTAAAATTATGTAAACACCATTTGAATTATGAGCAGGAAAATCAAAACGATATAAAAAGCGGAGAACAATAATTAAAAGCAAAATTGAACGAGACAAAAATAAATTTGGTTTAAAAGAAGAATAACATCTTGACAAATTCATAATTAATTCAAATCTTTAATTGCTTCATTCTTTAGCAATTTTTTATGTTAAATAATTAAGTCTTGAATGCACAATTGTTGTCAAAATTCTTATGTGATGAGAAATGACATTTAAATGGATTTTCATGTTCAAACCATAAAATACGAAACAATTTTTAATCTGCAGGTTTTGTAAGCACGATTATTCCATCAGCCTAAACATCATGTCAAACAGAGAAATTTAGTTATATTTTGACATTTATAAACATATATATAAATGTTATACATCTACACCTGTACATCAAGAACTTTTCATATCTTAGTATTTCACAATTTGATTTAAGATTTTTTTTTTGCAATATTAATTTTTTTCCTCCATTTGAGAATATTTCAGAGGCCTTTAAGTAAATAGACATTGACAGGTTTGTTTGTGTAACACTTCTGAGGGGAGTCTCAGTCTTTCTGTCTCTGGATAGATTTTTTCAGAACCTTGTTACGGTGGTGGAGTAATTATTGCAGAGGCGACTTAAGAGGTGAGCCCAGGAGGCTGCAGTGCCTCCCATTTATGGAGCTATACATATATGCTAAATGCAGACTTCATATTGGATTTACTAGAACTGACACTCTTGGCCAGTCTCCCTTTTTTTTAATTCTGGATCTGCACCTGGTATATGTTATCATAAGTCCAATTTTTATTAACGTAACAAAGCTTGAACAAATTGTGCATGTTTATGATGGATTTTTTATAGTAGCAAGTTAGCAACCATAAAGAAAACTCGATAAAAAAAATGTTGACAAACTTAATTGGATGAAATAAGAGTCTCATCCATTTTTTTAAAATATGTTGAACTAATGGGACAGGAGTTATCCAATCACAGAGCAGTCTTTTCTTTGACCAAGGTTTTGATGAAAACTTTGATCTATAGTGAAAATTCAACTGAATATTTGACTTAAACCAAGTTTACCTGATCAAACTTTTCAGTGACCAGGGTTAAATCAGGTTAAAAACTCTGATAGTGACAACCATGACTTGGACCAAAATTACCTAATGTCAAAAGTTTTCTGTGACCATAGTTTTGGTGTAGGTGTAATACCACCAAATCATGGTACGTCACATCCGGTTGCATACGAAAGTAGGCCTAAAAAAATATTCCCTTGAATTTGACAGTTGTAGAAAATTAACCCTGCATTTCAATGGACTTAAATTTTTCTGAGTCGTAAATATGTATGTTGGATGTCTGAAAGCATCATTCTTTTTTTATTTGATGGTCTTATAAAATATTTTGGAACGTTAAGGTTACGTAGTTACCAAAGCAGGTAACATGTAAATAACAGTGTAAAAATTGGGTTGTTTACTTCCGGCGATGATTATTTTCTTATATGCAATGAAATGTAGTGTGAAATTTTCACTGTATCACTGGAAAGGATTAAACTTTCACATGCAAAGTATTTCTTTGGTTGAAATAAAGGTAAATACTGTACAATTTTTTTAAAAGTGCCAATTTAACAAAGACTAATAGGGAAAAATCAATGGTGGTATTACACCTATTTAGGGAAACTACATATGCACTCGTGACCTTATTGTACTTTCATTTTTAAAAGTTATTAATAAACCAGTTCATACATTGTAAACATGGACTATTCGGAATGGATTTAGACACAGAGAGCACGTTTGAGGTAAAATTGCCTTGAAATGAGGGTTTACGGGTGTTTTCTAAGTCAAATGAGTGGACAGACATTAAGCTGTATTTAGTTTACTGTGTTAAATTTTAAATTACCCTAACAGATTTGTTTATACAACATGTGATTTTTTTTATTTCAGTGTTAACCATGTTCTGAAGAGCATTCTGTTGAAAAATCTCATATGTGAATTGGTCTGCAGATGACACTTCAGCATTAAAGTAAGTATCAACTATCATCATGTTTTTTTGGTTTTTTTTGGCCGCAAAAGTTTACAATTTGCCATTGTGCCGTCTACATTTTGCACAGACAATAAATCATCTAAACACTTATTTGCCCTGGATTTACACACATCAGAATCCAGTCTCACATACTTAAACTTTATAATTCTTACCAATTATTTTTTGTACCAGCATTCCAAGGGACATAACCCTTTTTAAAAACATTTTGAGGTATTTTTTTATTACTCTTTCTCCCAATTTTCTAATGTAAAATACAAGAAAGTGGACTCTTTGTGTAAATCTATTAGAAATATACTGTTATGAGTAAATAAAAAGACTTTGATACCAGTAACAATAAATGATTGACTGAAAGGGAACCGTTATTTGTCACACTAGGCGAACAGACCAAAACCTTGAGTTACACATAAGGGCTTATAGAAACTTCCGTGTAGACTGTTAACATTTATAGAGACAGTTCTTTCAGCTAAAACACTTTAATTATATTTAAAATTACATTTATTTCATTTTTGTGGGGAACTAATCACATTTGTTTTAATTTTTAGACAAAGGATATCAAGTTTTGATGAAAAAGGAAGGAAGGAGGAAAAATGGACCAAAACAGACCAAAACAGACCTTCAAATGAACTCTAAAAGGTGCAATAAAATTGTTTATCATCTTAAAGTTGTCTTTTGTATTCTATATAATTGTTTGAATGCATAGATCATGAGTTTATGATCAGATATTAGTCAACACTGCATTTTATAATAATACACTGAAAATAGGATTTTTCGAAGAAATTAGACTGAAATTGCCGTAGGATATGGCCTTACATTATAGTGATTTTCTCTGAAACTATAGCTCTGACTGAGACAAAACTTGACAGTTATGCTTGAAATAACTTGCAATTGGAGGGGAAAAAATTACATTAAGTTTATTTGACATTTAGGTGTTCCTTGATAGTGACAACCCATGAAATAGGCCAAGTTTTAATAGTTGAAATTTTCTGTGACCAATAGCGGTTCTGGTATAAAACTTTGATAGTGGCAACAGTTGACTTTACTGGACCAAGTTTAACCTCGTCAAAGTTTGATAAAGACAATAAATGACTTGAACCAAAAAGAATACTTTGACCAAGTTAACTTTGATATTGACAACTGAGGGTTTCAGTTTGGTTTGACCACAAGATTTCTCTGATGTGATATGGAGCTCCTTTACATATTATGACTTCTAGATATCACCTCAGGTTAGATTGTGATGTTTAGTCAACCTCTATCCCATAGATGTAACTTAAGACGTGATTCCAAGATGTTGAAAAAAGGGGGTCCTCTGGCAAGCCAACATTTGGGATGATTTAATAAAAAGTCAATGCATTTATCTAATATAAACTGTTATCACAGAGATATGTCTTGCCTTTTTGTAATTTTTATTATGCAAATGTTGAAATCAAAATAGCAATGCTTTAATATCTTACACAAGTTATGCAAATAATCAAAGTCAATGAACCATGACTGAGTTACATGGCTAAACAATCTCCATGTAAATGAGATGTGCCAATGCTAATACAACTGAATACCAAATACCATTGACTTATTATAAGTCGTTCCCCATTATCTAAATACAAAAATTAACTTGTAAACTATGTAAAAGTTTCAAATCAAATGAACCATGAAGAGGGGTTGGGGCTATATAATCTCCATGGAAACAATACTTGCAAATGCAAATAATTTTGCATACCAAATATCATTGATTTAACATTAGCATTTCATCTTAAACTGATCTAATCACAAACTTATACTTGTACATGTACACTAAGATAAGTTTCGAAGTCAATAGACCATGACTGAGGAGGCAGGGCCAAAAAATCTCCATGAAAATGAGATGTGCCAATGTTTACACAACTTCATACCAAAAATGATTGACCTACCACCTGTGGTTCACCATCAAATAGACCTAATCACAACTAATACAGTGATGGTGGCGCCATCATTGCCGCCGTCACCGCTGGAAACAGCATACCTATGTCTCGCTTTTTGACTCCATCAAGGCGAGACAATAGGAAGCTCTGTAAGGATTGTCACCTTTGTTAAAATGCAACCATGGTTGACCATGGTTACCATTGCTAACCAGTGTTACCATAGTCAATCCATGGTTGGTTGTGCTTTACACCATGGTCAGCTATGGTTTTCCTCATCTGACCATGGTTGAACAAGCTCAAATCTCAAGTTGTTTGGTTGACCACGGTCAATTTGAAACCATGGTTTTCTACCTTTGCGACCATCTGTATTATGGCTGACCATGGTTTACCAAGCTCAAATCGCAAGGGTTTGACCATGGTTTACCAAGCTCAAATCGCAAGGGTTTGACCACGGTCAATTTGAAACCATTGTTTTCTTAACCTTTGTAACCATCTGTACCATGGCTGACCATGGTTTACCAAGCTCAAACCTCAAGGGGTTGACCATGGTCAATTTGACAACCATGGTTTTGTACCTTTGTAACCATCTGTATCATGGCTGACCATGGTTTACCAAGATCAAATCTCAAGGGGTTGACCATGGTCAATTTGACAACCATGGTTTTGTACCTATGGAACCATCTGTACCATGGTTGACTATGGCTAACCCAGCTCAAATCTCAGGGAGGTGACCGATGATGGTCAATTTATGAACCATGGTTTTGTACCTTTGTGACCATCTGTAAAATGGTTGACCATGATTAACCAAACTTAAATCAGACCATCGTCAACTTGATAACCATTATAAACAAAAGACAAAATTAATTGCACTTTTAAAATTTTTCATCAACTTGTTGAAATTCTTGGAAAAAGTCACTGAATCAAACTTTCTCAATATCATATATTATATTATCACATGTATTCCTGTTCACACCATTAAAACATATTTCAGGTGCAAATAAAAAGGTTAACAAAAAGAATGTTTTCCTTTCAAATTCTCGAGATTAAAAAATAAAACAAATTAAATCTTTGAGATGACCCTTTTTCACCTCACAAACATTGTTATTACAAATCCAGCCTGAGATGACCCCTATCCACACACTATCAGAATACATGTCTATACAAATTTACCCTCTATAGTTAACATGTTAATCTTATCTACTTCACATCAAAGCTTTAAATCAATGCCTCTGTAATGTTGTGATTACCAGAAAATAAATACCAGCTCTCTCTAATGTTTTTATCTTTGTAACAAGGAATTATTTACTGAAAGCTTTTTGATCACTTAGTCAATATTTTGAAAGATGCATCTGTGTAGAAATTGCTTCATTTATATCAGGAATTTGAATTTTCGGCTAAATAGGAATTTAAATAACTTCAGGGTCAAACAAATGTCACTTATCTTTTTAAATTGAAATTTCCAATTAACCTTTTAAAGGAAAGTCATCACTGTACCTGATAACAGGTTTTAGGGCCAAAAACGGCCCCCCTTTTTTTGCTTGAAAAATAAGGTTGATTATCTACCGGTAGGAAATCACTATAGCAAGGCCCCCTCTTAGGCAGTCGGTGCCACCGGGCGCCCTCCCTCCTTATGAAAATTTCTTGATTGGCCACTGCAGACTTACGGAGATTACAGGTTTTGCATACAACTATAAAATCAATAGGCACAAAATATCAACATTCAGGCAGGTTTAGGGTTCTTTTGAGGCCAAAAAAAAGCCAGTTTCTTCTTATCCTAACCCATCTACAGCAATTAAGTCATGTTTTTAAAGTGAGGATAAGCAGATTTCTTCAAGGACTACCATATGTAAAAAAGAAGATGTGGTATGATTGCCAATGAGACAACTGTCCACAAAAGACCAAAATGACACAGACATTAACAACTATAGGTCACCGTATGACCTTCAACAATGAGCAAAGCCCATACCGCATAGTCAGCTATAAATGGATCTGACATGACAATGTTTTCAAAATTCAATCAAGAAAACTGACCATGCCTACAGTCAAAGCACTTATATACATGTATATATTAATAGATCACTATTGTGACTTGTGAGCATTTAATAAATTCATATTTTCAGCACATTATATAACCTTCAGGAAGTAACTAAAAGGTTTTGCATCTAGAGAATAAGTATACATTTGCTCACTCATAATTAATAACTACAGCAAACTTTTTTTTTAAATCCCTGTTGAGACAGATAATTAAAGACCTATAAGTATATGACAGCACTTTTACCTAAGATCTACTTTTAACATGTTCAGGAAGGCTTTTAACAATAAAATACTTATACTGATGGCCTCCAAAAATAATCTTGAGTGTCTGTTATATGTTTAACAAGCAGATTGATGACAATGACATTTTTCAGTCAATAATTTGTCTAACAAAACATTAAACAACAGCATGACAACATGGTATCAATAAATAATTAATCTATTCAACCATAATACACACGAGTCTAGACTGTTATTGAACAAACTAGTTATTGTACATCACACTCAAATCTCATTTTATAACAGATTTTCATATTTTCCCCAATAATGTTGATATTATTCCATGTAAGTGTAAAACAAATCATATCTGTGATTGTTCTATTACATATTCATGTACATCTCTTATTTTAAACTTGTATGTATTACAGGTATTTTAATTTCGAAAAGGGGTGAATAATTAACAAATTCTCTTTGTTATAACTGACAGGATGTCAAAATTAAACTACAGCATCATCTATGTATATTCTTTATGGCAGCTCAGGGCAACTATCAGTGTAATACTTTCAAGTCATTATAAATTGCACCAAAAATAACATTATATGCAATTGTGATCCAGGTATTGTGACCTCACATTACAGTGTTATATATACATATTTTCGTTATAAATAATGGTTGCTAGTTCACAGTCTGGCATCTGTATCATTCCGAAATCGGAAAAGGGTTATTTCGTATCCGGACTGATATTAATTCTCTCTTTTCTTGTTAATGCGGGTGGCAGACGTAATTTTATATTGAAAGCAAAATATAAGAAGTAAATCTATTTTATGTGTATTTATGTGTATTTATGTGTATTTGTTTGTGTCCGATACATACAAAAGTCCCCCAAGGATACACAAACAGGCAAGGGATTTGAAAGTCATAGAAGCTCATAGGTATAATTGGTGCAAATTTTGTATTCCTGCAACTTTCTAACAAAAAATCAACTCAATAAGTGTTTAATGGCTTAATAGATAAAACATACCCCACCCCATACAATCTCAGTGTGCTTCAATTCTGTAAAATTACCATAATATGATAACTTTGCTCAAACTGGCCTTATCTCTAAATATTGCGATTTTAAAAATCCATTATATAACAGCCTAAAATTAGTCTTAAAATATTGATTGTTTAGATAAGGTTGAAGTATCTTTTCTTTGTCTACTATACATTCAAAAATTGACGACAAATAAAATGTTCCTTTTTTATTCAAAGTTTCAATTTTTGTTAAAATATGCAAATTAAGCAAGGTCATTCAGGTCTTCCACCTCACAGTCAGACAATCAGGTGTCTCACTGCGGCCACCACCTGATTGATATTTGAGAAACCTGCCTTACCTAACCGTAACACCTCAGAATATTCACCATATATTGTCCCCGAACTACCAGTGAGTTTCTTTTTTGACGAAAAGAAAGATTTTTGTTTTTCTTTGTCACAATGACATTCAATCTTTACAATTTTATTTATGTTCAGTGCAAACAAAGATTACCAATAACACAGAGTTACATTTAAACTTTAAATAGCACCTGACTGGGACTACATTCCATTTGAACTCCGACCTTCCAAAGGTGGAAACACTCAAGTATGTAATTTACCTAGCTAAAAGATCTCAATCAATTTTAAACTGATTTTTACAACTTATCTGATTGAATTGTACTGTTGAGCTTTAAAAAGTTAATCTGAATAGTTTAATAAGATCGAAGGATCAGATCGCCAATTAATATGCAGCTTGTGTCTTGTTTATATGATGTCTGCCGAACCAGCTATTTATTAGTAACAGATAATAATCCACTCTCCTTTGCTATTTGACAGAGTAATGCCTACAGTAAATTGTCTGTCTTGATAAGTAATAACAACCTTCTAACAGATATTAATTAGCCAATAAACTTCATAATGAAAGGTTTAAGTATACACACATATATCTACACTACATTGTCCTGTCACTCTTTGTTGACAGAAAAAAACTAATCAGCTACAAAATGGGACAGCCATTAAAGGTCCACACCATTTATTATGCCACAAAGTAAGGCCTAGAGTCTCCCTAGAGTAGTAAATATTTAGCCTACGTTAATCGGAGGAGATAGAGGAATAGTCTTCATAAGGTGGTAAGAGCAGTCCTTGACTATCAATGTAGAGCAATGTAACGATTGGTGTTGTGACAGTAACGCCTCACTTTCAACACTATCATGTTAATGTTAGTGCATGGCAGTCATTTTTGATTGGTGGAGGAAGCCTTTAGAACCCAGAGAAAATTATTGATTTCTATTAAATATTCTAAGAAAAACCAAATACAAAATTTATGCAAGTAGCAAAAATTAATATGGCAGATCTCGTTATCAAAATAAATTCAAACCCCTGTAAATCTAAATTTGTATTATTTTTTTAAATTCACATGTTTGTTCAAAATTTGTCTTCACTTTCTCATTAACCTTGGATCATAATGAAGTGTCGCATGTGTCATATGTTTGTACTCTCACCACCATCCCAACTTTTTTCCTTTTTCCTCGTTACGGCCAAGAACATTATCCTTATAAGTAGTTCTCGGAAACTCACAATAAATTTTCCATTTGATAACCATACATGTACGGTACATAAAAGAAGCAGCATTAATAAAGAAATTTCAATTCAACTCTGCATAACAACTCATTTCCCCAATGCTCATCAATACCGTATAAAATTTCCATTCTCGTTACGATCACCAGTAAAGCAAGCTCATTTGATGGGATAGGTTGTACAAAGCCATGTTATAATTTTGTGAGTTAAGTACCCATTAATAAAGATGCTCTGAGATCACAATATACAACTATAGGATAATCAATTACTTAATCAATAATTGAAAGGACTTTATTGTGCATTCATGACTATATGCTGTACAACCTGAGAGCTCATTACAAAATGTTATTACATTTTTCTTTTAATTGTCTCTGCTTTAAAAAAAAATGGATTAAACAATAAAGAGCGAAGACTGTCCATGGAGGTGAAATATAAGGTATCACAATCACATAACTGAATCATTTGTTTCTAACTTAGCATCTTTTAAAAGATCAGCTCTCCGAAAAGATTCACTCCCAGTAACAGTTTTCCCTAGGCTGTTTTAAAGCGCTGACTGGTATTCCGCGCCATCCCATTTTAGTCTCCTAATAACTTTTTCAAGCAATGTTCAAATTACTTCTGACTAATATTTTGTTAGGCAGTAATTTTGCTTAGTACTTAGTATTAGTGCATTGAAAAATATTGCCCTGTCACAACCATGACCAATAAAATCTATATATAAAGGTTATAACCTTATATTGAGAATATTGACCATGTAACAGTGGTGACATTTGAATTAAATTAAAATGTTCAAAGTGCAAAGGTATTATTACAACAGGTTTTACCTAAACAGATTTTTGCTCTAATGAGGTGTCATAATTTTTGAAGCAGGTTTGCCTGCACTGTATTATTTTTATATAAAGATTATTAGTGATTTTGTTTGGCAAAATATTTTTAAATTGTTCCTTTTTATTATCGCATCCATTTCTTTCTGTTTTTCAATCCTATGGTATAAATTGAATTCCAATTGGAACATGAACCATAACAGCCAGGTTTAGATCATAGATGAGACCAGAAATTTCAAAAGCAGCGAAAACATTAAGACAAGACAATGAAAGTAAAGTGATTGTCATTACACAAATGGCCCATGGACTAATTACTCTATTTTTTAAATCGGCTATAAAAATTAAGCCAAAGTTAATTTAAAGAGTAAATGTTCCATGACTTGCAATTATAATTATGTTTAGTAATGTGTGTGTGAAAAAAGCATTTGATATTTAAAAATATTTTTTAAAGGAAGATATGAGTACATTGATAATAGCTTTCATAATTACGTTATTTATCTGTGTACTTTTATACACACACATTATATAAACAAATCTGTGACATTAAAATCAGCCATTGATGTCAGGTTATCAAGGAATCTGTGACAGTAAAACCACATATTGACATATGGGTAAACCAATCAAAATCATATGTAATTATCTTCTTAATTGTGACTAAATAATAATACAAATCTGTACTTTACTGATTGTTTGCCCTTATTCAGAAATAATGTTGCGACCGCATTTACTATTGCGATTTTTCACAAATAAGCAATAATGCAAGTTGAATAACTTGCAATTTTAGGAAAAGCTTCGATTGTATTTTACTCTTATGTCGGGTTGTTGTCCCTAAATTGACATATTCTCTATTTATTGATTGAATGTGAAATTTTGTTTGAATAATTGTCTTCTTCACTCATATGTCAAGTGAAAATGTCTGAAACAACCCTTTTCTCAATAATATTCACTGTTTTATACATTTTTTTTAGAACTAATCAAACCGCACACATTACTTAAGCTAGTCTTTTAGAATATACAGCAACCAACCTAACATTGTTTATTATATTCATGTAAAGTACATTGATTGAATGCAAGACTTTAAATGTATTCACGCAACGTTAACAGTAAGTAAAAATGTTATAATTTAATTGAATTACCTGATTACACAAAAATGTACCCCATGGATTTAAATTTGTGAAAAGGTAATAAATATTTATATGCTATGATACCACTGTGGATCAGATTTAACAATATTTTAAAACTTTGCAGATTTAAAAAAAAATTAAACTTATCTATTTGTCATGTTTGTATTTAAAAAAATAAAAAATGCATTTTTATGAAAATGTCAATCAAATACATGTAGTGAAAAAAGTTTGTTGTTGCAAAAGTCAAACATTGAATAACTTTAAGGTGATTAATATCAATTGATTATTTGATTTTGATATATTATCTGATATTTTGACCACAACAGTATTTAATTAGCAGGCATCAATTAGTCATTTGAATTTATCAAATTGAGTTTTAATTGGCGAAAATTGACCATGCTGATCATATCTGTATACCTGATTCAGTTTAAAATTAAATATGATAGTCTCCAAAAGAAAATGAAATCCAACAAAAATATTTTCTACTTATGTTAATTATATATACAAGGCATTATAATAAATTGAACCTTAAACCTAAGTTAAGTTATATATACAAGGTGTTATAATAAATTGAACCTTAAACCTAAGTTAAGTTATATATACAAGGCGTTATAATAAATTGAACTTTAAACCTAAGTTAAGTTATGTCGTTCTATATATGTAATACTCAAGTACTGGTTTCAAAAAACTTGACATTCTTCTTTTTTACACAGGATAAAACCCATGTACACAGACTTCATTTAAGATTGAACTAAAGAAGAATGTGTCCTTGGGACAGATGTAGGAACAGACGTACGTTGGACAAGGAAAAAACTTAAGGCCCCTCCATCACGAATTGGAAATTTAAAGCAGACTGTGTTGATATTCATTAGTCCTGCAGTCACTGAGTGTCAGACCTGATAAATTTGGACTTACGTTGGACAAGAAAAACACAAATTTGAAATTTAAAGCAATCGACTGTGTTGATATTCATTAGTCCTGCAGTTACTGAGCATCAGACCTGACAAAATTTGACGTACGTTGGACAAGGAAAAAACTTATGGCCCCTCCATTATATATAGACACAAATTTGAAATTTAAAGCAGACTGTGTTGAAATTCATTAGTCCTCCAGTCACTGAGTGTCAGACCTGATAAATTTGATCAAGTAGACTGCCAGAACTCTGGAGTGTTGTATACTACATGTACTATACAAATTACAGATAATGATACATTGATGAAAGCTACTCAAATAAACTCAAAATAGATTTTAACAACTCTGAAAAGGTCAAGGTTATTTATTTTTTTGTGTAAAACATAGAATTCACCGATATTTAACATAACCAAAGAACATCTGATATCATCATATGACCATTTACATTTTCATAGCAACAAGCTCTGAAATTACAAATTACAAATTTGATCACCAATGCTATTAACTTGAGCTGAAAATTTGATCTGAAAAATACATTATCAAGTATCTCAAATTACACCCATCATCTGCAGCTGAAACTCAGTTTCTTAATAATGTTTTTATGGGCTTAATAGTGACTTGTCTTTTGTCAATCTACTGAAGAGAACACAAACCAATTTTCTTTTTAATACTTAGTATTAATTGCCCCTGAGCTATGTGTATGATTCACCACATCCAAAACCACATTATTATTTCATTTCCACAACAATATTTACAAATATACCTGCCTAATTAATTTGACAATTAACTAATTAAGGCATGTCCCAACTGATAATTAATCCACGTCTACATATTTTACTACCACAATCATAAAACAACATCGATAACTAGAAATTCAACACCAGATGCTTGCAAGCGATCATATAAAAATCTTTCAATTCATATGCTCTGATCTGATAGAAAACAAACCGGCTATTATCAACAGAAATCGTTGGAAGTACATTTGTATTATTGGTATTGATTCGGTATTGTCAACCGTGGCAATCTTATTCTTCAGGATTTTCTACACGTCACCGTCACATTGATGTTACATTGTAGCAAATGTGATTTTATGCTACAATTGTTGAATATTCAATGTACGGCTATTGATAACAGGTTATTTTTCTTTCCTTCATTATTCATATGTATTTAATAGCTTAAGATTTAAACTCAGCCGTCCACTTTAATTCTGGATTTTATCCTTTCTGAATAATTGCAGTTACTCACAAATTATTTCATAGCATAAGGAGACATCTGGGGCATTATAAAATTATTATCTCATGCATTTTTATTTCTGAATCCATTTAATGACAGTTTAAACATACATAAACTAATTTCAGACAAATTATCTTTTGCTCTTTTTACTTTCTAATCATCAATTATATTTGAAAATTTGAAAAAATAAAAAAATTTCTTACTACAAAATTCAGGCGTTTTAATTATGAAATTGTCAGAGGATAATCAATATCTTATAAGGACATTAAACTATTTATTAGACTTTTTCTGGACTAACAAAATTGAAGGGGAAAATGGGGAGGAGGGGTCCAACATATGTAAATCTTTATCAATTTCCCCAAGCTGCTATATTGATTGATAAGGTATAGAGATTTTGGTGTCCAGATGAAACAACTGCAGTTGTGTGGCAACAAAAACATACGATTAACATTTTTGCTGATATTTCCTAACATTAATCTCCATCAATTCATAAAAAGATAGATATCATAAGAAAATCTGAAGTCTTAGAATTTGACACATGTGCTGTGATGTTCTTATTGGTTTTATACACTCCTTCCTCTGGTAAAGAACTAAAGGAAACTGATATGGTTAATTCAATAAATATTTTGTTTACAATAACAAAGAAATTATAATCCTTTCCTCCCAGATAAAGTGACTGAAGCCTACAGATTATTTTATGAGCAAGTCAACAATTTATTTTATTAATCCTGGCCTCACAACACTTGTATATAAGTAGCCACTTGTGTAACATATATTATATTACCACTTTTGCTTGTTCAGAGGATAGAAACAAAAACCTTGGAGAAACTTTCTGTATCAACTTCCTGTTTGGCGTAGGTGTAGATTCTAATGACGGACCATGCAGGTCTTTTGTTACAAAAAGCTATTCATAATGCAACCCCCTCGTCTTCACACAAGTACGAAAAAACCTAGGTCTCTTTAATCGCAGCGAGTCTATACTAAGCCTATCGGTACATAAAAATCCAGGTGAAATCCAATTATCAAGTAATACCACTATCGCCCCATACACGCCATTTAAACAGACTATGTCATAAGTGTCAAAGTGTCGTGATTTAACGACTTATACTTAGATCGTCTAACAAATGAAGTGCCATGCCCTTACAATGGATATGTCAGCTATTGGGAGACGAACTTATTTTTGTCGCTTACAAAAATCGAAGGAAAGGGATTGTAGATCATAGTCCTGATTTTTTTTTTACATCAAAGCAATTATAAACAAGACTATTTTAGATGGTACAAAATGTATGACCTCTTTTAAAAGTCAACCGGACTAGTAAAATAGTCCCTACCCTACTTCATACTTTAATAAACACAGGCTTTTTGTTCATGTTAAAGTTTGCATAAAATCCATCTCATAAATGTATTATCCTTTTCAAATGTTATTAAAAAGTATTATTATATAATTTCATCTGAGTGGGCAATGCAATTTTCAATATAATTTATTTCAAAAGGGACATACCAGTAATAAACTCCTTTAAGACTTGTATATTAGCTAGAGCACTCAAGATTTTCAGATACTGAGAATCGTCCAATATATGTTTTGCTAATATCAAACCCAGAGGTTCATTGAGTGTTATTATTAATTTCACAAAATTAAATAATATCAGGAATTAATTAAGCAGAGAATGCAAATTACAAAACAGGGGACAGATGGATGCAAAGACACAAAGACAACTTAGTTATTTCAATTTTCACCTTACTGTGTTGCAGAAGGTGACAATTAAGCTCTATCTTCTTGTTTATACATAAACTGTGCACAAGATGCTTTTACATACATACATGATACTCTTGTGCTTCTTCACTCAGAGATAGGGCTTTTATGCTTGCACAAGCTTTATACTGCATGAGCTTTGCATTGTGTTGTATATATATATTTCTTGTGTAATTACATGATGTATATGATATTGCTTTGATTAACTATGTTATGTTTACATAATAATTCAGGTATGATATAAGAGCTTTGAAACATAGAGCTGAGACATATTCTATGTTATGTATGTATAAATATCCAATTTACAAAAAATATATATTACTAACAAATAAACTACATTTTAAGTATCTAAGAATTTAATGAATGTTACATTCAAATAAATGTATGTTCAAATGTAACCTTTAATATTTTTCAAGTTTTAGAACAAAGACAAGCCTTTAATATTACTGAAGGTTTGCAGAGAAAAACACAGCTGGAATTTCCACTTGCAATTTGACCTTGTATCAAAGGTCATCAAAATCTAAAACCATCCAAGAATTCCGACCAGGGGAAATCAAGTAACAAAGATGAGATTGTAAAATATCCTTAAATTCCCTCTTTTCATCCCTTCAATTCTTTACTACATTCACCCTCTCATCATCTGTGTAACCTAATTATTCCATTAATATTCTAGATATCAACATATGTTTTTGTAATCACTTTGTAAGTAACAGAATATTGTGAGAAATACTTCAAACAGATGTAAGTTAAGTTCAAAAATATAGTTTTTGTTTTCTTAAGATACAGACGTTTTTTTTGCCATTTTCCAACCAGCAAAATATAATTGGACAATATTTCTGCTGTATCATATGCTTGAAGTCTGTTTCTTATAGTCTTGATACTGATTATTGTACACCTATCAATTCTAGATGAAGAAGATATAGATTTAATACTTCATTATTAATATTTAATACTTACTAATTAACTCAATTACACATTAACTGCATCAGATCAAAATCGACCTTTATGCAAGTATACATGTACATTTTTGTTCATATTTTTGATTTCTGGCCAGTTTCATAACTGACTGTGCAGACCATTATGCTCATTGTTGAAAGTTGTACAGTGACATAAAGCTCTCAGTGTCAATTAGTCTTTTGTGAAGAGTTGTCTCATTGACAATCATACCACATCTCTCTTTACTATATCTTTGATTGATATAATAGAACTTTCTATTAAATATGAAATGAAAGATGAGTTTGTTTCTTAAGGTTTTTATAACAACTCAATTTTCAAACATGTACTATTATGCATATTTTGTATAGAGATTTGTTCAATCAGAACTAGGTTAACAGATGTATTGATATTCATTTATAGCATAAGGCTGATTCCCATCTATTCACACAGCTCAATATTAACTGTTTCACTCAATCCATATATATATCTTTTTTAAATAAAAATTGCAAACTCATTTTTTAAGAGAGTTGCCATTTGAAATACAGCTGCCTGAGTTGGGCTATTTACCACTAACTTAAAAATACCCAGTGTCAACGTATTCCAATACTTATTTAAACAATATAAAACTTAAACTTAAAGCTTGAACATATAGTTGATAGAAAATGTTGTTTGTATATACGCCTCTGACTCAGCACCTCACACTATTTGACTTAATATGGTTTGAAATTTAAAGCTGATATCACATTTTTTTTTAAATATTTTAAATATTTATATGCAACATGTAAATTACTAATTAAAAACAATGAACTCAATACCTTGTAATAGGAAATCATGACAGGATTTAAATTCTGGTTTCATAGAATAATTTCCTGATAAATTTTTCCTCCATAACATCAATGATATACATGTATAAGGAGAGGTTGCATAATTGAGCATGAATGTTTTAAAAGTACTTATCTTTATACATTCATAGGCCAACCAGAAATAATCTTCTTTTTTTAAATTCAGCAGTCAGTTTAATTTAAGAGACATAAAAATCCAACTAAAACATCTCAATTGATAAAATTACATACCTTTTTTAATATTATCACATATTAAAATTTTTAATGGGGTTCGTAATAATCAAAGAGATGATAGCTCTGAGGTGGAAGAAGGTGAATAAAAGGTAACTTGAATTACCATAAAAGCAGCCCCACTACTCACTCAACTGTTACCCAGTCTGCTTTGTTCCATTATCGTTATGACATTTTTTTTTTCTTCAAACAAGAATGTGTCATAAGTACATGGATTTCCCATCCTACAATCATTTTCTATGTTTAGTGGACTGTGAAAATAAGGTCAAATCTTTAATTTGGCAGTAAAATTAAAAAGATCATATCATAAGGAACACATGTGTACTATAAGTTTCAAGTTGATTGGATTTCAACTTCATCAAAAACTACCTCGACCATAAACTTTAACCTGAAGCAGGACGGATGGACAGACCAGAAAACATAATGCCCGTAATTGGGGCATATATAAAAATAGTAAGACTTGTAACATACCCGCCAACTTTTGAAAGTTGCTATGGGGGCTTTTAGTGCGCGGCAACAATTTTAAAGATTACAATTTTTAGCGAAGTATTTTGCACAATCTGGATTGTCTAGAAAAAGTGTCATTTGTATGATGAGCTTACATGCCTTTTTCTTAAGTCTGTTTGCATGATTCTAGTTATTAAATCGGTAGAAAAGTTGAACATGTAGCTAGCAGACCAGGGTTTATTTTCTTGTGTAAGAATATTAGATGCTTGTTGAAATTTCCAATTTTGAATTATGCACAAAGATGGACCTTTAACAGGTTGGGAACAACACTCCAAATGAGTCTGTAACCCTCATTGGAAGAACATTACAACCCACTGTAAAAAATGAGCACCTTTATATTCATATTATTGGATGAAACTTTTCCCAAAGAACTATGCATCTATCAAGTATTAAATGGTCAAAACATGTCAAAAGAATTTTGAAGTCTTCTTCCACCAAAAACAAGCCTAGAATATTATTTAAATAAATCAATTGAATATTAAGTCCTTTTGCTTTTATTACGATATATTATACACTTTTAAAGATCACAGGGTCGAGGATGTAACGAACCCTTCTGACGAAAAATTGAATAACCCAATGGATTTTATTAAGGCGTCTAGTTGTGCATTCAGGTATAACAGTGTCTACGAAAATACCTAACATACCACATATAATGTGTATATATTGTGAGTAAACATTAGCAAAGAGAATCGATAACACTGTATGTCTCATCATTTAGTTAACTATCATGACTGAAGATTGAAAAAACTTCGACATTCTTCAGACAAAAATCCCTCAATGTAATCTGACACCAGATTGATTCATTTGTACACAGATCAATTTACAATTTAGGTGAAGGCTTGTGTGTGGACAGTTTGAATACAATACAAATGTAAAGCAGTGTAAAGCAGTGTATGAAATGACCATAGAATGGCCCTCAGGCACCATGCTATCTATTGGATGTCTTAGGCACCATAGAATGGCCCTGGCACCATGCTATCTATTGGATGTCTTAGGCACCATAGAATGGCCCTGGCACCATGCTATCTATTGGAGGTCTTAGGCACCATAGAATGGCCCTGAGTGGCACCATGCTATCTATTGGATGTCTTTAAGCACCATGCTATCTATTGGATGTCTTAGGCACCATAGAATGGCCCTGGCACCATGCTATCTATTGGAGGTCTTAGGCACCATAGAATGGCCCTGGCACCATGCTATCTATTGGATGTCTTTAAGCACCATGCTATCTATTGGATGTCTTAGGCACCATAGAATGGCCCTGGCACCATGCTATCTATTGGATGTCTTAGGCACCATAGAATGGCCCTGGCACCATGCTATCTATTGGATGTCTTTAAGCACCATGCTATCTATTGGATGTCTTAGGCACCATAGAATGGCCCTGGCACCATGCTATCTATTGGATGTCTTAGGCACCATAGAATGGCCCTGGCACCATGCTATCTATTGGATGTCTTAGGTAAAATTATTGATGAAGGAGCAAAAGGATTTAAAAGGCACTACTACATGACCCCTATTTCTAGTTTATTTTCAATTTAGGATTACTGGTAAATCGGGGCATTATCACTATCATATAAAGATAACATAACAATGACTAGATAGGAAATAGATATTTGTATTTGAAAATTTACCTATTATCATCTGACATCATGAGGTCACAAATGTTTTTTTTTATTATTATATAACATATTAGTGAAAATGAAACTGTCAAAGGGCCTAATGCATGTGTATGAGATCTATTCAATGAATTGTGTATGTGGTGTCTTTTGTCAACAGTAATACTTCTGTGTGCTATTCCTACATGCATATACTGTTACATAGGCTTTACAAAGGCAGGGGCGGATCCAGCCATTTACAAAAGGGGGGTTCCAACTTATGTCCCCATTCATATATACATTGATCATGATATATTGACAAAAAAAAGGGGGGGGGGGGTTCCAACCCCCAGAATCCTCCCCTGGATCCGTCACTGCAAGGCGACCTTTTGCTTGTTGCCTCACTGTAACCCTAGTATGAAATACAGCAATTCAGAAGGATCATGTTTGACCTTTGCTATGGTCTTTTTTTTTTGGCAAAGAGAAATTTAACCTGATGTAAATATGTGGTGTCATGAAAACGATGCCAAATACTTTCTTTTTCGATGTACTTTTAATCAGTAATATAGACATAAGCCAACAGTTATTATATGTGTTGGGGGAATCTAAATGTTCGTAAGACACCTAGACATTTAAATAATTACTTGGCAAGATTATCTGAATTAATCTAAAGCATTTCTTTGATCCAAAAATTCATTAACTCATTGTTGATTTGATATCAAACAGTTCAAGAATAGGGTATATATATAACATAAAGTAAAAATGTCTACCTTTAATATAAACTGTTACATAATATAACACCAATAGAACTTAAAATATGTTGTGAACTCCAAAAAGTTAAGCATCAAACAAGTATATGTGCCCATAAGACACATGTGTTATCCCACTCTTCACATTTTCCAAGTTATAACTTTTCTTATATCTTTAGATAAATAAGTTTGATGTAAAATATCCTGACAATTTTAGCATTGCTGTTTGTTATTTTAGAGATAATCAATGCAGCTGTCAATCATGGACTATATTTTTATGTTATTCATCAATTTCATTATAAATCATTTAAAATGCTTTAATATTTACACATCACATTTTTAATGTACATGTGCATCAAACTTTCAATGTATAATGTACATGTGCATAAAATTTCATGATCATGTGCATCAAACCTTTAATAAACATGTGCATCAAACTTTAAATGTACATGTGCATGAAATTTCTTGTGTTACATTTGTACATGTGCATCAATTTCTTATGTACATGTGCATCAATTTCTTATGTACAAGTGCATCAATTTCTTATGTACATTTGTACATGTGCATCAAATTTCTTATGTTATAATCATGTGCATCAAAATCCTAATGTACATGTGCATAAAAAAAGTTATGTACATGTGCATAAAATTTCTTATGTACATGTGCATCAAACTTCTAATGTATACATATCTCCATGATACCACATTTATAATTTCAATGGCCTCACTTATAAACAAAGTTTACAACATCAAATAAACAAATCTACAGCTCTCCTACACATGTTTAACATTGATGTCTGAAGAATTAAGATTTATCAGGTCACCACCTTGTCTCACTGGTAAGTCAATATACTATTTACATGTAAGTCAACTTGTAGACATGGTAAATAAATACTTTAATGGATTATAATTTTTCAATTGGATGGATTGATGTCTGTTTAATGCCTGGTGAGTAATTTTTCAGTCATCATGTCCACTGTAATGTGGGCAGTTAGGCAGCAACCATTTGATTTTCTGGGGGGGGGGGCTATGGTTTTTTTTTCTGTACAAACTTTTTTTTTCGCCTGCGGCGAAAAACAATCTATTTTTTTCGCGACAAGTCGAAAACAATTTTTTTCTTTCAATTTTAGCATTACATATAGTGGCAGCTGAGGGGTGAAACAAACAATTTTTTTTTCTCAGAATCAAAAACAAATTATTTTTTTTCTCCAAAAACTGGAAACAAACTTCTTTTTCCAAAAAAAACCATAGCCCCCCCCAGAAAATCAAATGGTTGCTGCCTTAATGAAGACACTGTCATTGGATCTACAGCCATAAAAAAAAACCATCAATATTAATAACACCTACTTTACAGCACTACATGTACACATAACATTGGTTAAATAATTGTCTCAATATTATTAATGTAACCAAACCCAGAACTAGGGAGGGGGTCTATGGAGCTAATATATTGTTGATAGCCATTAATGAATAGATTTTTTATAGTGCCACTCCTAAGGAAAGGCGGTCTTGCCAGTCTCATCTCAGATAAAAATTATCGTAGTATATGCGGGAGACCCAGAGTAATCAGTCAGGGTTAATTTTCTACTCAGGTTAATTGTGATTTCTTTATATCAAAGTGAAAATCACACTTTATAAATTTTGTGAATCTGGATAATCGATCCTGCATACTTTTCTAAAAATTTCCTAATAAAGAATGCCCAACACAAATATGTGAGGCCATTTAAGGACTATCAGGGAATTTACTAGAATATCTAAAGGTCTTAAAATAAAAAAGCCAAATCCAAATTAAATAAGGTGATCTCAAATGTCTTCAGCAAGTTGATGTAACTATCTCTAATGACAATAAGCAAACAGCAATCAATCAATCTTATACCATTATGATTCAGTAATTCCCTTTTTGTTGAAAAGTCCTCTGTTAGCTGAATTATAATTCTCCGTTCAATTATTGTGTTACACCATTGGAACACTAACTGTAGTTAATGTGAAATTGATCTGCTCGTTCATTTCAACTAGAACATAACACGAGAATCTTCATATTAATAATTCATTTGTAATTAATTGTAATGTGTAATTAAGATTAATCAATAAGACATTTTAATGAATCTGTGTTTAATGTGGGTCTGCCACAGTTTTTCACTTTTAAATTAATTAGCAGATCAAAATATAGAATATATTTATTTTTAACTATATATATATATATATCCTATCCCAGAATAATGCATGCCTAATTAAATAGCCTAAACATACTGTCTTTGCTCACAATATTAGCCTCACACCTTTAAATTTAATATAAGTAATCAGTTCTGAGTGCGGCTTGCAAAATTATGGGTTGAAGTATGTATTTTTTTTACATGTGTATTAAGAATCGAAAAATAAATTTGATTTTAAAAAAATGTGAGTCTTACTCTGGTTTCAATGTAGACTGAAAATATATAATATGTACATGTACTGTAGTAAACAG
Organism: Mytilus galloprovincialis; assembly: GCA_037788925.1. Lineage (NCBI taxonomy): Eukaryota > Metazoa > Mollusca > Bivalvia > Mytilida > Mytilidae > Mytilus > Mytilus galloprovincialis. Next base: position 3,091,753 of record CM075332.1, read on the forward strand.
TATAAACATTGAATAACACAATATGATGTTCAAAATGTACATGTGTATGTAGAAGAAGATCTATGTAAATACAAATGTATCCATTCAACATAATGGAATTTGATGTGACTGTCATACAACTGAGAGGTCTAGCTAGCTTATAATTAAACCAGGTTTAATCCACCATTTTCTACATAAGGATATGTCTGTACCAAGTTAGGAATATGACAGTTGTTATCCATTCGTTTGATGTGTTTGAGCAATTGTTTTGCCATTTAATTAGGGACTTTCCATTTAAATTTTCCTCAGAAATCAGTATTTTTGTAATTTTACTTTTCACTTATTTTAACTTCAGTGAAAACTAAGCCTATCTGATTGCAAGAATGCAGTGATAATTAAACTAAGAATGGTTGTTCACAAGTCAATAAAAATTTTCTTTGCATTCACCCGAGGGAATTTAGAATCATTCTTCCGATTTCCCTACAAAATTAATTTAATATCGTAATACTCTGGAGAAAAAAGCATTTGTATCAGGGAAGAAATCAGCTACAGTTTCAATACAATTCTCTTCTTTAATAACAATGTACTTGTCAAAACATCGAGACAAAACTAACTTATTAAAGTTTACGGAATGATCAAACAAAAAATTGTATGAAAACATTTAAATTCCCAACTATGAAACTGAATAACTGTGTTGACTCATAACCTGTGTCGATTTCTATAATAAACAGCGTTGATCAGATCACCTTTCCTGAACACCTGAGCCCTATTTACAGGTAAACAATTTGGTTTAACTACCCCCATTCTGAAAAGCTTTAGCCATTAATCATTAACCGTCAATGACAACCAAGGATGGTTTTCTGGTTAAGCAATAAATGATGGATGACCCCTAAAAAAAGGAATTTTTGGACACTAAAGAACCTTGAATCACATAATTAACATACAAACAAGTATTATACAGTAATGACTGCATCGATGCAATCAACACTTACAATGTCACATCATACATACAAATGTAAACTATACACAAAAAAATCATTACAATACAACAATTGCTGGATAATTCATTTGCATGTGCTGTACTTCATTAATAGTGGGGGAACAACTAAGATTATTTAAAGTACAAATCCCCTTCCATTCTCAAGGATGCGAGAAAGCTTATTCAAAAGTTTGGACCAAACATGTTACAGTAGTAGTAAAATGTACATTCGTGTCATTTTTTTGCTAAATATTTCTATATTTAGTTTAATATACATGTACACTGTACATGTTGATATTATAAGAGTTCGCGAAAAGTGGTGGTTGTAGGGATTTTACCACCAAAATTTTACATAGGACTGACACAATTTTTAGTATTTTTCTATAGAATTTATAGTGAGCACCAGCAGATTTTCTCCAAGGACCACCAGGGAAAAAAATATTTCGTGAACTCTGTATTATTATTCCCATTATTGTCACAGTCTTTAAATGATACAAAAGCTTTTGTGGACTAACATGTAAGCAAAATTGTAAATGATGATGTGTTGACTTCCAATTAACAAGTTGAGTTGCTTACATATTCTTACATATTATAATCATGATAATAGCAGACAACTTTTAACTCCCAGAAAATAAATATACATACATACATGTACATGTGTTGTCACATGTAGACAAATTGGGGTCAGTTTTGATTTATTTTTACATTTCATTTTTTTATCTTGAGAATAAAAACTCCTCTAAAGGAGTCCTTCGATGAGACTAACTGATACATGGAAACAAGTAAAAGATAAATTGGGTAGGGCATTAACAAAAAGGTAACGACTGGGGGACAATAAACACACATTCTTTTTATTGTTATTTGGCCTTACATGTGTTTATACATTAATGACAGATTTTGTTATAATACACAACATGGTTTCATGTAGACGTATTTAGCTTTTTAAATAAGTCATGACCAGAGCTTATAAAGTTAAATATCTTTTTACCTTAGAAAGGTAAAACTGTCTGAGAAAACAAAGAGAAAAGACATTTTTCTCCTTAACTAATTAATTTACACTACAGATTTATTCCAATTTGCAGCACCATCTGAGAACACAGAGGAATGGGGGGGCAGCGTTTTTGTCAAAGAGAAATGGGGGCAGTGTTTTTGACAAAGAGGAATGGGGGACAGCGTTTTTGACAAAGAGGAATGGGGTGGGGGGCAGCGTTTTTGTCAAAGAGGAATGGGGGACAGCGTTTTTGTCAAAGAGAAATGGGGGCAGCGTTTTTGACAAAGAGGAATGGGGGACAGCGTTTTTGACAAAGAGGAATGGGAGACAGCGTTTTTGTCAAAGAGAAATGGGGGCAGCGTTTTTTGACAAAGAGGAATGGGGGCAGCATTTTTGACAAAGAGGAATGGGGGCAGCGTTTTTGACAAAGAGGAATGGGGGCAGCGTTCTTATTCAATAAATGTACACTCTTAGATGAGGTGTGGATTTTCCTCATAGTTGAAGGTTTTAAATTTGACTCAACACATTGTGATTGTTAACTTCTGTGTCATTTGGTCTCTCAGGTGGAGTCACTTGTCTCAATTTTCAATACCACATCTTCTTATTTCTTTATGATTGTAAATTCTACATGACTGAAAATATTCATCCTATATACAATGTACTTTGTTAACCTTATTAAATATTGTTTCTGCATGCCAACCTTAAAAGAGGTAGAAGGCTTACACAAGTCCTTTATTATAAGCACAGCCAACATGTGGAGTGACAATTAAAGAAAAGACTATGAATTTATCATAAATGAAGCTCCTGATGATAAGGGTCTGGGCCCATAATGTAACCCCCCCCCCCCATTCTGCCTCTAAATTACAACTGTAGACAGGTAGACAGGGGGTAGGATCTAAGAATAGAAGGATCTATTTTAATGATACAACATTTAAAATTTTGAAAAAAGGGAAAGTATCTAGTTCAACAAAAGTCACATAAACAAATTTACATGTACTGTCTTAAAATAATAATACACATGATACAATAATTGACAGTATAATATAGATTATTGTCAAGCTGAATAATTAAATGATCCCGGCATGTCTTAACTACATGTTTAACAGATGTGAATAAATATACATATAAATAAAAGAGCACATGCATGCATGCTGTGGTAAATATATATATTGTACATGTATGGAAAAAGTAAGATTTGGCCATAAACATTGACTTTGGTCAGTAATATTGTATCATGTGAAGGTCTAGAATCGACATTGTACAAATGTATATAGCAAGAATTAAGGCTGTCTGAAACAAAAATTTACTTGTTTGAGACATCAGACTTATTAATTAAAGTGGCAAACAGTGCACAATGTCTGAGGGCTGAGCCATCAAACACTGAGCTTGTCTGCTTGTATTAGCCCTACATGTACATGAAATCTGAGCTTGTCTGCTTGTATTAGCCCTACATGTACATGAAATCACGGAACATAAAGATGATGATGCCTCTTTAATGAGATGCCAGCCCTCAGCCAAAAGAAAGATTTTAAAAATACAAAAATAAAGGTGCAATGGACATTCAAGGCATGCTATGCCAGTTTATTAATGGACATTCAAGGCATGCTATGCCAGTTTATTAATGGACATTCAAGCATGTTATGCCAGTTTATTAATGTACATGTTGTATGGGAGTGTTTGATGTGGGCCAACTGAAAAAAATTCTTAACCCAGTATCAAAATCAAGTTGAGGGCCTGAGAACTCTTACACCCTGTCCGATAACCACATATAATCTGTCAAAGTCTTTATCATTGGGGTATTTTGTTGTTGAGACTAAATATTTCCTTCATCAGTGTATAAGATAATTCATTTATTTGTTTTTGGATAATGTATTGAACCAACAGTATTATGATCCTATCAGTGGTGTCAGCAAAGGTCAAACCTTGTTTTTACTGACACACATATGGTGTACATGTACCGTATTTCTTTATCAATACAAATGAATATGCTGAGGGTTTCAAAATATAAATTAAACAATTTTCTTTTTAGTTTTAAATGTTTTCCTTTTAATATCATGTTTATCAATCAAAAGAAGATGATGATATTAGTGATATTTAGATGTATTTAAAGAAGATCTTTAATTATTAGGGCTTCCTGACAAGACAAATGTAAGTTCTCGTATACAAGTTTAAAGCTCGTACTTGGCATACCAAAACATGTAAAACTTTGGACTATAATCTATTTAAGGAACAGGTGCAAACACCGTTAAAAAAAATTCAAATTAAATTTGATTGTAATACTGCACTTTCATTGACTTTATAATAAACATTTCACTGAATCTGAATATATACAAATGTATATACATGTATATAAAATTTTCAATTGTGTCAGATTCTTTTATAAAAGATCTCTAGCTACATTTGTAAGTATTATATATATTATAACATCAACAGGAAAATAATTCTTGGTATTTTTCACAGTGTAATAATTTTGAGTTGCAAAGTGTTGTTGTATTGAATTCATCAGTCAAGTGGTATTTTCCGTTTCTATTGTGAATCAACTGTTACTTTGCATAAATAACAATCAGGGTTTTTTCTCTCATCACCACGGCCACATGATTTACTGTATTCAGTCATCACACAATTTCCCAATTCACTTAAGTCAAATTAAAATTAACTACAAGATTCCTCTTTATAAATCAAAAGTCAGCCATGTTTTGTTTACGACTAAATATCAAAGCATTACACATGTTACATGTATACAAATTAAGATATGTACTTTTATTACTTGAATTATAATGGTTCCGCAGACTACATAAAAACAAATTACTGTGGTGTGGTTAATTAATCTGATTTCGTTTTACATTAAAAGATAGACAGACTTTTTTGATTAAAAATATCTTTTTTTTTTAATTTGTAAAACAAAGACGTGGATACATGAGAAAAACATGTACATGTAACTACAAAACCTCCAACCCCTGTTATAAATGTCAATCTTCCTTAGCATGATGTCAGACATGTTCCTCATTTGGAAGACAAAAAATATTGGAAATAATGTGTTTTATGTTTTTATATTCTTAGAAGACTGAATTTTATTTCAAATTTTTTAAATCAATATAAAATAGTAGTCAAATGTTCATAAAATATCGACAAAAGAGAGTAAAATTATTTAAAGATTCTGTTAAAATTTAAATTTTAGTTTTAAATTTTTCAGTAGGTGTAAACAATGAATCAAAACTTCTTTTTGTAAAAAATAAGCATACATGTACTAAAGATATCACTCTTTAGACGTACAGGTATTTTCTTATGGTTACTTGTACATGTACATGTAGACCTACATGTATGTACATGTATCAGGTTATATGGATGTTTTACTTTTTAATACTTTGTTTTATCATGGTAACTGAACAGTAAAAGAAATCTGTAAAAAATTGAGTGGGTCTAATATACATGTACTGTACATGTATGGGTCTTTGCGTGATGCAGGATTGGCTGCTTTTTGTAAGATCGACACATTGGAGTTAAAATTATTTTGCTTTAGAACGAAAACTAAACAAGACATGAGAAATTACAAGATTATTATAACAATAAGCAGGATGACATAAGCAATCAGGAAACCTCCTCATCCAAAATCAGAGGGAATAAATAAAATACTTTAACCAATATTTTTGTTCCCCCAATGAAGGCGTGCCTCGCAGGGAAGGTCCTTTCAATGCTATTTATAGTATGATTACATGTAGTTTTTGTATAATTGTACCATGACAATGAAGAATAGATTTTGCAAATTATTTGGAGTTTAGGATCCTAAACAAACTTCTAATTGGGAATGGATTCATTTGATTAGACCCTAAGGATGGAATGCAATGAAAATCCATATTTCATGTAAACCTGATGGATATTGCACTGTTTGCTTCATACACAACATAACAAAGAAATTCATTATAAAAACTTGCTTCTTACCTATTTTTTCTACGTTACACATAATTTAATACGGAACAAGTCTTCTGCAAATTTTAACTTCATGTAAATGTATGCAACTCTGACATACTACCTACTTGGTTTCTACAGAAGTCAATTAGCTTTCAGTAAACAAAACTGTCAAAACAGCACATTGTTTTAGAATCTCAGATTTATTTAACTGGTATCATACACTGTAGCATACATACATTTGTACTTTTGTTATGTGAGGATTTATCTGAATAAACTAAATGTAAACAAAGACAAAAGACGCTCATTTTATCTTTTCCTATAATACACAAATAAAAGTTTTCTTACAAAGGTGCTGTGTATAACATGTAAAATATGAATGTGGAATGTCTGTATACTATTTTTGAAATTTCATTGATTTGAAAATCTTCTGTTGAATGTATTTTGTATATTCAAACTTTCAAGTACTTGTTTGTAGTTTGGGAATACACTTGTTAATAACCAATTAACTACAATCAACAATTAAAATAACAAGTTTAATTCAATTATCTCAATTCATAATCAAGTTATTCAAAGCTAATTAACACCTTGATTGACCACTCAATTTTAGTATGTGCTACCTGGGGCAATATTACACAGGTAGATTCTACACAGGTTGCAAATAAAGTTATAAATACTAATTAAGATTTGTGCAAGGTGCCCCCTGTCAATCAATTGTCAATTTCAAAATGTACATTTCGATACATTGTAATTATTTTAATTACATTGTTATTAATGAGTTAGGAAATTGTACACATACCACAGCAAAGTAACAAAGTAATCAATCATTACAGTAGCAAATTTCCTAACAATGAAAATACAGGTTTTGAAGAAAATCTGAATAATGGGATTTGGATGAAGACCATCAGATCATGCTTGAATGATCAATGAAAAAAAATCTCACCTCAAGATCTTCGAAGCTTTTAAAACTAAGAATAGCAAACCCATCTATCACATCCTCTTCTGATAAATTAACAATGTTTTTCTTCTTCCTGGGTTTAGATCGGGGTTTGTCTTTGACTGATGGGGGGTCATCATCCCCACTCCCGTAATCAGGAACTTGGTTTACTTGTGCACGTTCGCGGCGTTTAGTAAACCGTTGCTTTTTACTTGTCTCGTTTTCCATTGAAATATTATTCCAAACTAAACATTTTAAACCAATTTTAGAATTAATTCACATCCTAGTTGTATTAAGGTATCGATTTTGCTTATTGAATGATTAATCCATTGTGAATGTAATGTAAAAATCCAAAGAAATATCGGGGATGAAATCCACTGTGTTTGAAATGGCGGAGGATACAATATGGCCGAACTACTCAATTGATTATGGCATATGTTCTTCCGCCGTCAACAAATCTAGTTACAGTGTAAGAATTGGAAAAGTTTTCAGAAATGATTGTTGTGAATTACAAAAATGTAATCTAAAGTGAAATGTTTAAATATTTTCATATAATGATTCATATCTGTGTAAATAAAAGAATGAAATTCATTTTTAAATACACACAAATTATTTTATTTTCTATCAGTTTACTGACCATAAAAATTATGTACCGTAATTGCCTAGGGCAAAATCGGTATTTTCACGCCAAGTGCGGTTATTTTTGTTTACCGAAATTATTAAAAATTAATACTGGTGGTTATTTTCGTGAAAGATAAAAATAATTTGAGTAACTTTAAAGCAAAGAAGAGAATGACTTCATAAATAACGTTTTACAGAAAAATGATTTAACTTTTATTATAAAAGAATGTTTTAATGCACTCGAAAAGAGGAAAAACATTTGAGACCCTGTGTCAGAATTTGAGGTTGGTTTTGGGGCCTCACACACTTCTTTTATAAACAGTAATCACTAAAAAAAATTTGAGTCAAGCAATATATATGAAAAAAAAATCAAGGGAAACTATGACACTCAGGATGCATCATTTGAAGTATCGGGGAGAGTTCAAAAAAAAATATGTTAATCAATAGCAGAGACATATAATACAATTGTATTAGATAGATATATTTTTGTTGCCGCTCAAAGGGAAGGGTCGTACACCTTCTGTTCCGACACTCGTCCGTTTCCTAACGACAGGGGTTCTGACAGGGGCGGATTCAGGCTGGACGTGGCAGTCCCCCTAAAATTTGCTAAGCTTGGGTTGTTCTCAGAATATTTTGCTAAATTTGCCTCCAAAAGCATTTAGAGAAAAATGGACATGAGGTTTATATGTTCATAGGGTTAAGATCTATCTGCCCTGAAATTTTGAGACGAATTGGGCAACCCTGCCCACGGTTCGTTGGCAGGCGGGGTCAATGGACACATTTTTTTTTAACACGATACCCTTATAATGGGTTGTGACCAAGTTTGATTAAATTTGTCTGTGAAGTTTCAGAGGAGAAGATTTTTTTAAGATTACAAAAATTTACAAAAAATTGTTATAAAATTACTATAAAGGACAATAACTCCTAAAGGGGTCAATTGACCATTTTGGTCATGTCTGACTTAATTATTTGTAGATCTCACTTTGATGAACAATATTGCAGTTTACAGTTTAGCTCTATATAAATTAATATTCAAGATAATAACCAAAACTGCAAAACTTCCTTAAAATTAAAAGATTCGGGGGCAGCAACCCAACAATGGGTTGTCCGATGTATCTGAAAATTTCAGGACATATATATTTTGACCTAATAACCTCCCCCCCTTTTTTCATGTTCTATTTTCACCATGGCGCATATCTTGGTTAGTTGCCCCCTTAGTTGGCTGGGTCATCGGACACTTTTTTAAAACTAGATACCCCATAATGATTGTGGCCAAATTTGCCGGATTAAATTTGGACCAGTAGTTTCAGAGGAGAATATTTTTGTAAAGGTTAACTGACGTCGACGGACGCCAAGTGATGATAATAGCTAACTTTGAACATTGGGCCAGGTGGGCTGAAAAGGGATCGTCTTATAATTTGGATAAGTTGGTAGTGTGTCTTGCCTTAACTGCGATATGCCCCAATCAGATTTGATCATACTGGTATTTATTAGTTGCACTTTACCCAAGCATATATTCCAAATTAATATACAGTTCTGAAGGTCATGTTGCCACCAGGTTGATAGATCGAAATTTGATTCTAAAATCTAGCCATTATTCTCCATTCTTTATGTTTCACCAACTTATTCAATATTCTCTATTCTTTTTTTTTGTCGCACCATTATTCTACACTCTTTATTTTTGACGGCTTAATTTTTCTCTATGTTCTATATTTTGTATCCTATTTTTTCTATAGTTTGGTGCTTTATTCTCTATTTTGTAAATCCCATCCTGGCCATCATTGTACATGTAAAATCAGTTTTTAATCTTTCCTGCAGTTTCAGAGGCAAACATCTGTGAATATCTATAGATTTAAGGACAATAACTGCTATAACTGATATAGAAGAAGAAGAAGCTTTATTCCATAAAATGGACTCACAAGGAACATAATACAGTATCATTATAATATTATCATTTTACAAATATAATAAACAATACAGTATACATAGTTAAAAGCACAAATAAGAAACAACAGTTTTCATGTAGGCTGAATATATCAAGCTGAACTGCAGGAGGCACCAAAGGACGGTGCTATATGGCATGGTGTGTACATATTAAAATGTGTATCGGGACACTAATGATATGGTAAGGTATTGTAAGAAGTTGCACATAACTGGTATGTCATCCTCGTGCCTGGTGCAGAGGAGTCAGTACTATTTAAAGTGACACAACTGCAAGAGACACCAAGAGACAATGCTAATTGACATGCCAAAGTGCACATATTACGAAAAGGATAAAATATTACCAGTTTAATAAAAAAAATATCACAAACAGAAAGGTAATAGAACTTATACGATGTGTCCTATACCCCACCATGCCAACCTCGTGCCTAGTGCAGAAAGCCTGATTTAAATATTAATCTTTCAAGTTATATTTTGTCTTCATCAACTAACTCACAGACAGATAATAATATATCAAGATTCTCTACATAAGAAGCCATATCAGTTTTTGGCTAGGAATCAAATGCATAAAGTTAGGGCATAGTGAGTTAATCGTGGAATTTAAACAATTTCTCTTATCTTGAGATGATGTGCACGAGAATAAAACATGTTTTTCATCATCAACTTCATTTGAGGTGCACCTGAGACATATCCTGTATTGTCGGAGAGTACCCTGATAGCGATCTTGTTCAATTCTTAGTCTGTGAGAAGAAATACGCAATCGAGTGAAATTTCTCCTCTGCTCAGGCGATTGTAATATAGTGAGATATCTTTCAAGACCAAAAGGGGTCTTAAAAGTGCTATAGCTACAAAGCTTTCCATCAGCACAATTGTGCATTTGGTTTCTCCATTGTATTTCATAGTGCTGATACAAAAACTTTTTAATTAAATTTTTGAATCTAAAGTTGTTTGCAAAGGCTAGACTGTCAACCCCATTAATTTGATTTTTGCAAATAGTTTAATGATCCATACCAAGAGGGAATTTTTGATTCAAATAATAGCTTTGACTCTTAATATGCATCTTTTAGTAAGGGAAATGATGAACCAAAATTTTCAAGCCTGTGTCAGTATCTGATCATAGACTTGGTGGTATCAAAATGTAAAGGAAATCTCCCAAGTTCTGAAAGAGTGGCAAGGTTAGTTGCTCTTTTCCCCACACCCAGTAACAATTTACAAAATTTCATTTGTAATCTTTCTAAAAGAAGTTTAGGATAGGCTTCATCAACTGGTGAAGTCTGAGAATTTTTTTTTTTTTGAAGGGATTAAAAAAGCCCCAAATTTCCGAACTATACAAAAGAATAGGTTTAATTGTATGATCAAATAAGTGGAGGCTGTATTTAATATTTGGATCCAGTGACAAAAAGTCCTTTCGTAGCTTGTAGTATGCTTTCAATGCCTTATTGTACAATTCCTTCTGAGCAAGGGAAAAAAATCCTGATGCACTAAATGTTATACCTAAATATTTACAATGTTGAACACAATCTCTCAACATGTCATCAAAATAAAAATTATGTTTTATATGCCTGCCTGCTTTGTTGAATACCATCACCTTAGTTTTATTTAGATTAATTTTCATACACCAATCTTTACAATACTTATTTAATTGCAGAGGCGGATTTAGGGGGGGGGCAGGGGGCCCGGGCCCCCCCTTTTTGGGAAAAAAATTGGTTGCTTATATAGGGAATCACTGAAGCGTGACTGGAGCGGGCCCCCTCTTAGGTCAGTCAGTGGGCCCCCACTTATGAAAAATCCTGGATCCGCCACTGAATTGATCAAGTTTACACTGAAGCCCCTTTCCGAGGAAGAAAAAATGACAATATCGTCAATCTAATTAAAAACCGATCTCTCATCGCTCCTGTTTCTGATATGTCGCGTGGGAGATCTAACGAAACCCGCTTTGAGGTCATATGTGAGTGACCTCGTAGGTGTGTCTTTTTCGACCAATGAAATTAAGTCTTCCACGATCTTGAAAGTTTAACGTAAGGTAAAGGGATGTAACTCATTTTATTTACGACGAAATCGTCAGTCAAAATAATTCATAAACGTTTTTGATTGGCTTATTAATAGGTCGTCAATTCATTTGCATATCATTATAAATTCATTATTTTTAGTTCACTCACATGTGACCTCAAAGCCGGTTTCGTTAGATCTCCCACGCGACATATCAGAAACAGGAGCGATGAGAGATCGGTTTTAAATTAGATTGCAATATCGTCAACATATAATAAACAATGAACTGGCTTGGAGTTAACCAAGACTGGATCAGGTGACTTTTCTAGATAATTAGGGAGATCATTTATGAAAATTTTAAACAAATTTGGACTCAAATTATCTCCCTGTTTCAGTCCCACCTTAGTTTAAACATATTTATTTATAGTGGATTGGGAAACAAGTTTTGCAATCCCTTTCCACTTTGCGGGTGAGTGTTGCCTTGTAGCGGCATTAGCCTGCTCTTTTTCGGAAATCTACAAGGGTGTCTTTAACGTGCAAGAGATATGGCTCTCTCTTAACACTGGTCAGCCATTTATCGTCCCCGTCCGACGGGCTATCATCGTTTCCTCAAGACCATACTCGCAAATGGTGTCAAGGGAGAGCCGAAAATTAAGTCCCTGAAATTTTCATCCCAGACGGGAATCGAACCAGGAACCTCTGTGTTAGTAGTCCGATGCACTAACCACTACACCACGGCACTCCCACCTTAGTTCGAAAAAGGTCTGTAACTCTATTCTTTAATCGAATATACGATTTACTCTGGGCATACATACTCTTAATTATATTATAAAAATTTGTACGAAGCCCAATGTTTAATAACTTGAGTTTTATACCTGGGTGAATGACCGTGTCAAAGGCCTTTTGGAAATCAACAAAACAGGCAAACACTCTACCTTCTTCAGTATGACAATACTTATCAATAATGGTCTTAAGTATGAACATATGGTCAGATGGTCGTGCTTTTCTTGTGAAACCAATTTGGCTATTTTTAATGATCTGATATTTATCTAAAAATTAAGACGGGTGTCAAGAATTTTATTAAAAAGCTTCCCCAAAGCATCAGTAATAGTTATTCCTTCCATAATTATTAGGGTCAGATGCATCATTCCCTTTATGAATTGGGAATATGTAACCAGTAGTCCAGGGTTCTGGGTATTTTCCATAAGAGAGGCAATTATTAAAATTTTTTAGTAAACAAGGTAACAAAGAGGTTTGACCATATTTTAGCATACTGTTAGAGATGTAATCCAACCCTGCTGCTTTATTAATTTCTAAAGATGACAAAGCAGTAGATATTTCGGTTTCAGAGATCCTACTATCAAGTTCATTAAAGCACTTTCTTTTTTCAAGAATGTTAAGCTTTTCCTCCAAAAATTGCAGTCGTTCTTTAAACTCATCTTTTGGTTCAGTCAAATTTTTAAAATGATTCAACCAATCAAATGGTGCAACTAATGCACTCTTATCCTTTTCCTTACCCTGCAGTTCATCAATCAACTGCCAGTACTGCTTAGGGTTTTCCTCATGCAGTGTTTCTATTTGCTTCAACAAAGACTGCTTGTACTCCCTGTATCTGTGTTTCCGTGCCTTAGTATATAAGCGCTGTAGTTTATAAAAGTGACCTTTAACAGCAGGATCTCTGGGAAATCGAGAATAAATTTTCCCATAACTGAATAGGTTTTTTTCGCAAATATGCAAGATTACAGTCAAACCACTTTTGGTGTTTAACCCCCTTATCCGTTTGGGCTTTACGCCTTTTAAGAGAAATATTGGCAGCAGTTATGATAATGTCTGTCAATTCTAGAGATGCGCTATCAATTGCATTCTGGGAATCTATGGGCTCTAGTTTAAGGAATTTGTCAAGTCGCTGCTGAATTTCTGCAGTAAAAAAGGCATCTTGAAAAAGAGCTTGTGAGTCATCTGACCATATGAAACCTGGTGACATTTTATGAGTTTTAATACTACCACAATCAGTTTTTAAACAATATTTAGCAGACAATGACCATTCCAACAAACAATGGCAGTCTCACAGTGTTGGTATAAAATTACATATTCTCATGTACAAAATTTGATTTAGGATACTCTCCGACACTAAAACATAATCAACTGTACTAGCTCCATTAGGAGTATAACATGTTAGCCCACCAAAGGTGTCACCAAGAACTCGACCATTTAGAATCCTTATTTGGTTACTAATACACAAGTCAAGCAGGTCCCTGCCCCTTGAGTCAAGTTTATCATCTTTGCTCCTTCTTTCAAGAATTTGTTTATCGCTGAAATAGGACTGATATAATGGAGAAAGATTATTACTGTCATCTATGATAAAATCTGTATCAGAAGCCACTCTGGCTTTAAAGTCCCCACACAATAATATATTACCCTGTTTTTGGTAGGAAGCAATATCCTTTTCTAAACATGTAAGAATATCATGGTCAAGTCCTTTAGAGTATGACAACCCTTCTGGTGGGTTATATACAACATATATAAAAAGATCTTTGTCAAATCCAATGAATTGTTTTTCTAATTTCACCCACTGAAAATCTGGGATAGATGATTAGATTTTAGAATTTTCACATGTTGTTTTAGTGAGGGCTTGCGTAGAATTATTGCAAGTCCTCCAAAATGCCTGTTGTTATATTTAGTTACTGGTCTACAAATTAGATGACAATGGAACGACCCTATATTAGTTATATTAGAATCATACCCCAAGTGGGTTTCAGCGAGAAACACTAAATCTAGATTTTCTATATGTTTCAAAAAAAGGGGGTCTTGAATCTTGTTGTTTTGTCTTTTTTTTTTTAGACCACCCACGTTCCAGAAGCCCATTGTAATGGAAGATAAATTATCACAAGTCATTTAACAAAATAAAAGAGTGTCTTTAATTCTATCTTATATTTTTTTTTAATAAAATTGAGAATGGAAATGGGGAATGTGCCAAAGAGACAACAACCCGACCATAGAGCAGACAACAGCAGAAGGTCACCAACAGGTCTTCAATGCAACGAGAAATTTCCGCGCCCGGAGGCGTCCTTCAGCTGGCCCCTAAACAAATATATACTAGTTCAGTGATAATGAACGCCATACTAAACTCCAAATCGTACACAAGAAACTAAAAGTTAAAATAATGAATAGTATATTCTTGAATAACTTGTTTTAATGATTTTAGATATTAATAAAAGAATTTGAATATGAGATACTGGCTATCCTAACTCAATATCTTTATACAACCAAATTTTAGGGTTTTAGCTACATGTGATTGTGATATTAGTGGGAGATATTATGGACATAATTGTGCAAATCGTGATACAAGCATGAAATTTGGTATAAAGGACGACTAAATGATACTAAAAAAAAATCCGCTGCTGGCCAAAAAAAAAATCATTTTTTCAAGATGGCCACCACTCATTTTGAAAATGGCAGCATTACAAATTGGCAATACTGCGTTTATCCTTTAAAAGGTGTGTTATGCCTAAAATCCGATGTTAGTTTTGATAAAAAGTAGATAACAGATCCTAAATGTCGACTGTACAGTACATAAATGAAACAAAAGGTGACTTCCGGTTTTAAAATGCCGGCAAAAAATGCAAAAATGCAAATTTTTATACTTTCAAGCAACATCACAAGGGATGTTACTGATTGCTTTCAGTTTTCTTTCATAGTTTGGATAAAAAAACATTGTGTGTATCTAAAAAATTATCAAACTGACAGTGGCATGTACATAAACCCGTACAAGGAAGGCCAGAACGGTAGCATTTACAATTACCAACACAGCTGGGTTTCTTGCATCCGCATTTCACAAGTTCCTGACACGACGACGCAACTGCAGGTAACGAAGTCCATTTCGGTTTCTAATTGTCGATGTCATTTTCTTTCGTCCAACCCCAGTGTTCAGGACTTGGTACCTGTTGAATGCATACGTCCGTTTGGGCCCAAACATGTCCGCCTTGGAATGCTGCTCTTTTTGTGTGTTTCAAAAGAGCACCTCTGGTAGGCTGAATAGCATCATAAGGCCGCTGCTTCCTCGCAAATAATTCAAACCGCGCCTCGTTCACTGCAAATGTTGCTGTTGATCTGTCATACATAATGCAAACAAATGCTTCTATGAGGTCGATGTCTGTGTCTTCAATAGAGTTTGGTCTCATACTCAAGCGCGCGAAAACGTCTGTTACATCCGCAAATACTTCCCATGTCTGCCAAGCTGATTGCTTTCCTTTCCCATGAAATGCGGACACAGTGTCACACCCACTGAATGCATGGAAGAAAGGAAGAGCAGCTACGCGAGGACCTAAGGAATTCGATAATTCATGCACTGGAAGCCATCGGAAGTTTTTACTTCTTCCAAAACCGATCCACAATTTTTCCACACCTAATCTTTCAAATGCTGCAACTCCTAACACTACTACATCCGTGTCAGTACTACTTATTATCACTTTTTTACAACCATTTGCAGCAGCATGCTTAACATGGACAAACAGCCGTGTATCGGCTTCTTCGTGGTTACAAGGAGATAGCTGGGAGATATTCGTATTGCTATTACAAAGAACATTTTCACCTTGCGTCACATAAACAATTTTTCTATCAGTCTCTAAACGGGCGATTCTGTCGGCCAGAAACTGGAACAATTCAGTTTTGTTCTCATCCTCACGGAGAAAACTACTCCAAATCCTTGGCGTTCTACCTGAACCAACAACTTTCCGTCTTGCACCAGCACCTCGCTTTCTTCTCGTTCCAGCCTTCAAACTATTCTTCAAGTAAACGTCAAATACAATGTCTACTCTTGAATAATCATCTGTGCAAGATTTTATGTAAGGCAGTATGACATCATTTGCATAGTCATCAAATGTTTTTGCCCCACGTGGTGGTCTGGAATTAACCATTGCTGCCCCATCAACAATGAATGCGTCAGTGTGGATCAGTTGATGGCAAATCGCAGAAGGATTCAAGTATGTCCATTAGCTGCGATTTATTTCCACTGTTGAAAGTGCCATCCTGAGACAAAGACGGTGGAGCAGTTTGGTTTTCATGACTAAAGAAATCTTCTAAGTCACACTGTCTACTTTGACACGAAATGAAAACTCTAGAAAAGAGATCGCAATCACTTTTAAGGTTCTTAAGCTTGGTTTTTGATGAAGACGTTTCCGGTTTCGTTTTACGGCTGAATAACGGGAAATTGTTCTTTTTTATCGGGTCATAAAAAGCAGATTCTCCTTCGTTTTGCATTTTTTGTAATAGATCTTCGTATTGTTTCGATCCAATATCTTCGAGTCTACATATATTACCAGCCTCCGATTCAACAATTTCCTTAGAGTCAATTTTGTATAAATCTGATGACTCCTCTAGAAAGGATTTCCAAACTCAGTCATCACTTTAGAAAGCCGTTGAACTCTTTCGAAGAAATCCCTTTGGGTCTTAGAAGAGTCTTCATGGTGCCGTTCGTCTGTTGTTGTATGACTCAAACCACTAGATATTTCAAATTCTTCTACCAATCTACTGACTTCTGGTACAGCTACCATCCATCGCCTCAAAGCTGAGGGATCCTCAGTTAAACCTATGGCACCACCATCGCCCTTCACAATTGCATTGTTCTGTTCATGTGCATGATCAATTGCGATATTAAGAAACAACTTGTTGGTCTTACGAACAGTGAAATTACCATTGGCAAATTCCATTGCCACCTGTGGGTGATGTTCGTGAAGGGAAGCCATATCGCGGAGATGGATCGGTAACCATCGAGCATAATTTACACGATCAAGTCCAAAAAAATACGGTATCATGTTTGATAAGGACTGTTTGTAAAGTAAAAAATCTGACTCACGAAATGATCGAACTACAGATAACACAAGAAGTTCTAAATTCATAATGGAACGCCAGAAATTAAAATGGGGTCTAGTTGACCCTCTTTCTGTGCACCAGTCCATCAAATTATCGAACGTCACAGAGTCATCAGCTATATTTTCTGCGCTTATGCTTTTATAAGCCGACATTAGCAATTCAAACAAAACACAGGCAGTTATTTGATGTGCGTGTCTAGTCCTAGGTACATTTGAACATACAAGGAAGGAATCTGCCGTGCCAGATGTTGCAATATCGGCTTCTGTGAGGGCACTAGTCCATCCGCTATCACGCAAAAAGTCACCAAGAATATTAAAACAAGCCATTTCAATGTGCAATCCACCAAACATGACGACAAATTTATCTTCTCCATACAAATTTGGCCATTCCCACTGAATTTGCTTTGCCAAAACAAAAAGTGGTTGATCTGCAGTTATAATTGGGGTTTGTCCTGGATTAAGAAAGGCAACCACTTCCTTCACTTTATCCATAGAATGCTTTATCATTGCAACTGAATGGGCTTGTTCTTCAAACAGTGGCATCAAAGAGGTTAAACTAACTTGTACAGAAGGGCCTCGTTTTTAGCTCACCTGGCCCGAAGGGCCAAGTGAGCTTTTCTCATCACTTGGCGTCCGGCGTCCGTCGTCGTCCGGCGTCGTCCGTCGTCCGTCGTCGTTAACTTTTACAAAAATCTTCTCCTCTGAAACTACTGGGCCAAATTTAACCAAACTTGGCCACAATCATCATTGGGGTATCTAGTTTAAAAAATGTGTTCGGTTACCCGGCCAACCAACCAAGATGGCCGCCATGGCTAAAAATAGAACATAGGGGTAAAATGCAGTTTTTGGCTTATAACTCTGAAACCGAACCATTTAGAGCAAATCTGACATGGGGGTTAAATTGTTTATTAAGTCAAGATCTATCTGCCCTGAAATTTTCAGACGAATCGGACAACCGGTTGTTGGGTTGCTGCCCCTGAATTGGCAATTTTAAGGAAATTTTGACATTATATGGTTATTATCTTGAATATTATTATAGATAGAGATAAACTGTAAACAGCAATAATGTTCAGCAAAGTAAAATCTACAAATAAGTCAACATGACCGAAATGGTCAGTTGACCCATATAGGAGTTATTGCCCTTTATAGTCAATTTTTAACCATTTTTCGTAAATCTTAGTAATCTTTTACAAAAATCTTCTCCTCTGAAACTACTAGGCCAAATTTATCCAAACTTGGCCACAATTATCTTTGGGGTATTTAGTTTAAAAAATGTGTCCGGTGACCCGGCCAACCAACCAAGATGGCCGCCACGGCTAAAAATAGAACATAGGGGTAAAATGCAGTTTTTGGCTTATAACTTAAAAACCAAAGCATTTAGAGCAAATCTGACAATGGTAAAATTGTTTATCAGGTCAAGATCTATTTACCCTGAAATTTTCAGATGAATCTGACAACCTGTTGTTGGGTTGCTGCCCCTGAATTGGTAATTTTAAGGAAATTTTACTGTTTTTGGTTATTATCTTGAAAATTATTATAGATAGAAATAAACTGTAAACAGCAATAATGTTCAGCAAAGTAAGATTTACAAATAAGTCAACATGACCGAAATGGTCAGTTGACCAATATAGGAGTTATTGCCCTTTATAGTCAATTTTTAACCATTTTTCGTAAATCTTAGTAATCTTTTACAAAAATCTTCTCCTCTGAAACTACTGGGCCAAATTAATCCAAACTTATCCACAATCATCTTTTGGTTATCTAGTTTAAAAAAATGTGTCTGATGACCCGGCCATCCAACCAAGATGGCCGCCATGGCTAAAAATAGAACATAGGGGAAAAATGCAGTTTTTGGCTTATAACTCAAAAACCAAAGCCTTTAGAGCAAATCTGACACGGGGGTCAAATTGTTTATCAGGTCAAGATCTATCTGCCCTGAAATTTTCAGATAAATCGGACAACCCGTTGTTGGGTTGCTGCCCCTGAATTGGTAATTTTAAGGAAATTTTACTGTTTTTGGTTATTTTCTTGAAAATTATTATAGATAGAAATAAACTGTAAACAGCAATAATGTTCAGCAAAGTAAGATTTACAAATAAGTCAACATGACCGAAATGGTCAGTTGACCCATATAGGAGTTATTGCCCTTTATAGTCAATTTTTAACCATTTTTCGTAAATCTTAGTAATCTTTTACAAAAATCTTCTCCTCTGAAACTGATGGGCCAAATTAATCCAAACTTATCCACAATCATCTTTGGGGTATCTAGTTTAAAAAATGTGTCCGATGACCTGGCCATCCAACCAAGATGTCCGCCATGGCTAAAAATAGAACATAGGGGTAAAATGCAGTTTTTGGCTTATAACTCAAAAACCAAAGCGTTTAGAGCAAATCTGACAGGGGTTAAATTGTTTATCAGGTCAAGATCTATCTGCCCCGAAATTTTCAAATGAATCGGACAACCCGTTGTTGGGTTGCTGCCCCTGAATTGGTAATTTTAAGGAAATTTTGCTGTTTTTGGTTATTGTCTTGAATATTATTATAGATAGAGATAAACTGTAAACAGCAATAATGTTCAGCAAAGTAAGATTTACAAATAAGTCAACATGACCGAAATGGTCAATTGACCCCCTAAGGAGTTATTGTCCTTTATAGTCAATTTTCAACAATTTTTATAAAATTGTAAATTTTTACTAAAATTTTCCACTGAAACTACTGGGCCAAGTTCATTATAGATAGAGATAATTGTAAGCTGCAAGGATGTTCAGTAAAGTAAGATGTACAAACACATCACCATCACCAAAATACAATTTTGTCATGAATCCATCTGCTTCCTTTGTTTAATAGTCACATAGACCAAGGTGAGCGACACAGGCTCTTTAGAGCCTCTAGTTTGGAAGAATGATATGACGACCAAGATATGTGTTCGAAACCCAAATCCTCATCTGTTAGATGAACCTCGTGTAGCCATTCAAATTCACACTGGAGGCTTTGTTTAAGATAATCATGATCTGTTAACTTGAGTATTGTATCGGGGCTATTTGGAGGTTTAGGTTTAGTCTTTAAGTAGGCAGGTCTAACATTTGCGTATGTATCTGGAAGTGAAGATACTTGTCTTGAATTTGATCTATTTCCAAGTATTAATTCTCCACGTTCAATCCCACTAATGTCATCTGACGGGTGCTGAAAAATGGAAATTCCTGTCCCATGGAATGATGTTTTTGCAGTTGTTGAACTAGGGTTGTGATCAATATTGTCAACAGCAGCTGTAGTGAAAAGCCCTTTTTTCAAAACAGGTGGACATACTAAACCTTCGGACAAAAATCGTTCAACTACAGCATCTCCCAGTTGTGTTGATATTTCTAATACCCGGTGATATGAAATGCATAACCCATATTGAAATAAAATATCGATCAAGTGACGCTTCCTAGTCCTTGCAAAAATTAAAAGTCCAATAAAGATACAAAAAGGAGGTTTACGATCTACTGCATGCCGTTGTTGTTCTGATATTTTTGGTGTTTTTGCATGATAATTGTACAAAAGCAACTGAGCAATTGCTAGATCAGACTTGCATACACTGTTTTCTAATTGGGATTGAATATCAGGGCCATGTTCAATCATGCACACTAGTTCTAGCAGTGATGTTGCAACGCTTGATTGGGTATCTTCGGCAGAAAATTAACCAGAAAAATTTGTTTTATGTTCCTTAATTTGTGCCCTTATAATTTCTGCAGTTTTTCCAATATGTATGGTGTCGTCGTAATTACATGCTAATGCTATTGCTGGACCGACATCTTTTTCAAAAACCAATAACACCTCCCTACCTTTCGTATATGCTTGAAGATCTGGTATCTTTGCAAGAAGCATTTCTTTCAGTCGTGTCCTGTGTATTGGAATTGTACCCTCACTTAATTGCTGAACCCTTTTTTCATACATATTTGAAAGGTCTGCGAGTCTAAATGCATTGGCCCCATCACTATTTCTTTGAGTTTCAAATACGTAATTAACCAATTCAGCCAAGGCAACATCTCCTGCTTCTTTTTCCGCATCGTTATCAATCTGTGCCTGTTCTTCTGTCCTTTTCTTCATGGCTCTTTCTTTATTATATAGAGCTACAAGACAAGCGGGGTGGTATTTCAAGTCTTGGGCTATGACATCCCCAGTACTTAGTTTGGCCAATAACTGTTTGTCTTGGAGAGTTTCAGCACAACTTTTCAATCTATCATTCAGCTTCATTGTCATTGCTTCCCTGAGTGAGGAAGGCGGAGCCTCTTTGTCACACAAAAAACACTTAACAGTATCTTGTTTTAATTTTGTATCTGAATGATCAATTGAACGGCGAATGAACTTAGGAGAACAACAAGGTTCACTTTTGATTGATTGTGTCGACTCGTATCGTTGTTCGACACGTTTCAATTTGGTGTTGTTAAATTTGATTCAACAACTTGGATGGTATTTTGCCTCATTTGTTGTCAAAGTGCTTTCAATACCAGAACCGTTGTTAAACCTTCTAACGTCTAGTGGTATAGGTAAGCTATTCATTTCGTGAAACTTAGGAATGTTGATAGCCAACATTTGATACCCATCAGCAGTTAATTTTAATGTTTCAACTGTGTCTTCTTGACATAAACAACATTTTGTCCAGTCAGTTTCCCAACTGTCTGTTGAGACTGATGACAGACGAATTCTTTTCGCCATAATGATTGTGAAAATAAAACCAAATCAAATATTTACTCTTATAGCATTAATGATATCAACAATAATTGCAATACAGTTATAAAAAACCTTTTTTAAATTTCACGCAAATGATAACAGGTCAAGAGATTTATCCGACTACATCGACGTACATTAGTGAATTTACAGTTAATTTTTAATAATTTTCAAGAAAAAGAATAAAGTTCAAGATTAGGTTCGTAATAATGATATTCGATAAAATTGAGAATGGAAATGGGGAATGTGTCAAAGAGACAACAACCCGACCAAATAAAAAACAACAGCAGAGGGTCACCAACAGGTCTTCAATGTAGCGAGAAATTCCCGCACCCGGAGGCGTCCTTCAGATGGCCCCTAAACAAATATATACTAGTCCAGTGATAATGAACGCCATACTAATTTCCAAATTGTACACAAGAAACTAAAATTAAAATAATACAAGACTAACAAAGGCCAGAGGCTCCTGACTTGGGACAGGCGCAAAAATGCGGCGGGGTTAAACATGTTTGTGAGATCTCAACCCTCCCCCTATACCTCTAACCAATGTAGTAAAGTAAACGCACACTAAAATTCAGTTCAAGAGAAATCCGAGTCTGATGTCAGAAGATGTAACCAAAGAAAATAAACAAAATGACAATAATACATAAATAACAACAGACTACTAGCAGTTAACTGACATGCCAGCTCCAGACTTCAATTAAACTGACTGAAAGATTATGATTTCATCACATGAACATCAGGCACAATCCTTCCCGTTAGGGGTTTAGTATCATACCATCATAACATATATGAGAAGAACATAACCCGTGTCATGCCAACAACTGTTTTTAGAATAAATGTGTTTAGTTCCGATGCAAAGACCTTATCAGTGACTCAATATTAACGCCAAAATATGCAATCTTTAATGACTTGACAACAGTATCGTAATTATATCCCTTCTTAATAAGTCTATTCAAAGGTTTTGTAAGTTTCTGAGGTGAATACTGACACCTTTGTGCTTTATAAAGAATATTACCATAAAAAATTGGATGTGAAATACCTGAACGTATTAGAAGTCTGCATGTTGAGCTATATTTACGAATGATGTCTTTATACCGATGATAAAATTTAGTAAATGTTTTGACTAGTTTGTGATATCGAAAACCCTGGTGTAATAATTTTTCAGTAATACATAAATTTCTCTCGTTAAAATCGAAAACATTGTTACATACACGAGCGAATCGTACAAGTTGAGATATATAAACACCGTAAGATGGTGACAAGGGAACGTCACCATCTAAAAACGGATAATTAACAATAGGAAATGAAAAATCATCCCTTTTATCATAAATTTTAGTATTCAGCTTTCCATTAGTGATATAGATATCATGCATTTAATAACAATTTAAGTTACAATACTATAATAATAGAATAGAAAATACAATAGTTACAACTACAAACGATAAAACAGTTAACAATATTCGATCAATATAACAAATGAAACATTGATACCAAATTCATGAATGTGGGATGACTAAATACCGTGACACGTCTTATAGCAATGCGATTTTATACTCAGCAAAAACAGTCAAAATAGGGAATAAGTGAGATCTGACGACGTAATTGTAAATAACAATCATTATTATACGTGGAAAAATATCATTAGTTAGTATAGACAAATACATAAACGAAATGGTAAATGTTTTTGAATTTTGTAACTATTTTTTGAGCATGCGCAAACCCCAAACAAGTCAAATATTCATTTATATAATATATCTCTCATGTAAGGAAGGAACCCACCGAACCTTATATGTTTTTTACCAAAAGAATGACAAAGAAAAACAGGTTTCCAGAAAAATAGGTATTTTCGAACTTTGAAACTACAGCCTTTTGAAAAGGCCGTGGCCATCTTGAAAAAATGATTTTTTTTGTTGGCCAGCAGCGGATTTATTTTTAGTATCATATAGTCGTCCTTTATACCAAATTTCATGCTTGTATCATCATTTGCACAATTCCCTCGATTTTGCTTGCTAATATCTTCCACTATATGAGAGTAATAAGACTTTAAATATTTTCACAACTGATAGAACAATGTTTCACCATAAACACACAGATATTTATGCATATAATATATAATATAGTTGTAGCTAGCATACTACATACATACACACATGTATCCATAGCTAATTGTTACATAGTTGCAGCAAGGTAAGATGTAAGATAACGACAAAACAAAACAAATACAAAATTAAATAGTAAAAAGAACCACAACAACATTACCCTGATATATAATTCAATATTTAGAATTTATGTGCATGTGAGCTTGCTGTTGTTCATGTATATGTAAATGCCCCCCTCAAATAAACAAGAGACAAGAAGAAACAAACTCTGATAGTCCCCCTGTGAATATTTTTTATAATAAAATAATGCGAGAAAAAAAAAGCAAACAAACTTACTGACTGATATTTGAAACACAGCTTATTCCCAGTTTAACGTCTTCTTGTGCCCCTATCATAACCTCTTGGCCCCTTGGCAGCGGATTGGGACCGCCCTCTTTGCTGGGTAGGCATAGGAATATCAAGGGCCCAATGTATTGATTTTTTAATATTACTGGCCAAAATAGACACCTCTTTTGTAGATAAGTGGAATTTATTTCATCAGTTAATAAATCATTGATGGGATTTCCCTGTAACAGCATATTCTATGTTTAGCGGTGGTGGTCATGCTGGTTGATGGACCAAAACAAAATCGACAAGCTATATATATATATATATATATATATATATAACTCGTCTAAACATCAACCCAACAATGTTAGATCTGTAAATTTGCTTTCGCAAATTTTTGGTTCTTCCCTCGCCGGGATTCGAACCCATGCTACTGTGATATCGTGACACCAAATCGCCTGCACTGCAGTCGTCCCGCTAGACCACACGACCACCTGGGCTCTACAAAAATAAAGCTTTCAGTGGCCGTGTGTTACCTTTCCTCGTCAGTTTTAATCTAGCGGCGTACTACAGTACATGATATATAAGGCATGGAGATGTTATTGTTACAGATCAGCTCAATTATCTATAGTAAAGGATCCTACAAATTAATGTAAGATACAGTCACAGAAAATAATTATATTTATAAGTACGTCTGAGTCAGTGACAACTCTACAACAGATTAATTTGCGAAAGCAAATTTACAGATCTAACATTGTTGGGTTGATGTTTAGACGAGTTGTATATATACATTATGTACACAGCCATGTATCACCATCATTGATGGCGATCCGATGGATAAATCTGTTGTAGAGTTGTCACTGACTCAGACGTACTTATATATATATAAGCAAGACTCACGCAGAATCAAGCATGTAATACTTTAGTTACTGCAATAGATAGTCAAAGATATGTTGTTTGATTGCCAGTGAGACAGTTATGCTCTAGATCACAACAAAATTTTGGAGCACGGTATGACCTTCAATAATGAACAAAAACCAAAACTATACAGTTTAATAACATATATACTATTTAAGCATTATTTGATAGGTAAATATAGTTATTTATTATTTTTATATGAAAATAAGGAGATATGGTACGATTACCAATGAGACAACTATCTACAAAAGGTAAAATGAAGTGGGTCTAAGCAAGTAGACATCTGCATGACCTTTAACAATGAGATGAATGGTCATCTACAAAAAGCCCCGACATGAAAAAATATGAAAAAGTTTATTTGAGAAAACTAAGTTAACAACATGGTTTAAAACAAAAAAATAAAAACGATAAAAAAAATATGACAGACATGAACCAACGACAACCACTGAATTACAGGCTACTGACTTGGGACAGGCATATGCACAATGGTTGTATTTGTGTTTTTCTTGTATATATTATTCTTTTCATTTAAATCTGTGTATTTCCTGTACTGAATTGTATTCTATATTCTGATCGTTTTAAAAGGTTATCAGAAAAGAGGGGCGAAAGATACCAGAGGAACAGTCAAACTCATAAATCGAAAATAAACTGAAAACGTCATGACTAAAAATGAAAAAGACAAAATCACAAATAATAGTACACAAGACCCAACATAGTAAACTAAAGATTGAGCACCCGACGAACCCCTCGAAAAACTTTGGATGATCTCAGTTGCTCCGGAAGGGTAATCAGGTCCTGATCCATATTTGGCACCCGTCGTGTTGCTCCTGTTATTACAAACCCGGTAAATAGTCAAATCCAGGTCACATTCATGAAAAGGGAAGGGGATTGTCGTTACGACGTAAGAAACATATCCGATACCATCTGTGAAACGGGTATTCCATAACGGCCAAACAACTAGTGATGGCGTCCGTAAAATTAACAAAGGGATGATTTCAACTTCTCCATTTTGAACTCATGGTTTAATAGCTTCCTTGTGAGCAACAAACCTCTATCAAGGAAATCATGATAGGAAATAAAAGCGCGGGAGTATCGTATCAATTGGGAGATATACACACCGTATGTAGGCGCTGCTGGAATGTTGTTACATAGAAATGGAAAGTTCACAAATGGGAAGCTGAAATTATTTCGATTGTCGTAAAATTTTGTTTTCAACCGGCTCTCATTGTCAATTTCTAAATGTAAGTCAAGATATGAGACAGACTTTATTGTATCTGTTATATCATTTATCTCAAGCTCGATGGAATAGATGCATTCAACATAGTCACCAATTTTTTAATTCTTTAGTGAGATAATATCATCTATATAGTGGAAAGTAAAGTTAAAGGATATTGCTAACTTCTTAATTTTCATCCTAAGAAGTTCATGTATGAAATCAGCCTTATAGTAATAAAGAAACAAGTCGGCAAGAAGATGGGCACAATTGATTCCCATTGGATTCCTGTTGAAAAACACATCCTCCAAGCGTAACAAATATGTTGTCAATCAAGAAATCAAGCATCTTGAAAATGTTAGTTTAAGAGAAGATTATGTTTGAATCAGTGTATAGCCAAATCAAGGTCGTTAAAAACTTCCATTTGTTGTTAGTGTGATCCTTTACAAAGTAGGATTTATCAATACTTGTATCTACGTTGGCCATTCTTTTTTTTTATGACACAAATCAATACCAACTTTTTCAATTTGTCTTTTAGTTTGAAATGGGGAAGGGTTCAGATGTTCATATGCAAATACTGCATTTTCCACCTATGTTCTATTTTTAGCCATGTCTGCCATGTTGGTTGGCCGGTGGGTTCATTGGACACATTTATTAAACTAGATACCATAATGATGATTGTGAACAAATTTGGTTAAATTTGTCTTAGTAGATTCAGAGGAGAAGATTTTTGTAAGATTACAAAAAAATACAAAAAAATCGTTTGAATTTTGCTACTAGTACAAAGGACAATAACTCCTTAAGGGGTCAATCGACCATTTTGGTCATGCTGACTTATTTGTAGATCTGACTTTGCTGAACATTATTGCTTGAATCTTTATCTATTTTAGTATTCAAGATAATAACATAATAACAAAAAAACTGCCAAATTTCCTTAAAATACCAATTCAGGGGCAGCAACCCCAAAACCGGTTGTCCGATATATCTGAAAATTTCAGGACAGATAGATCTTGACATGATAAACAAGTTAACCCCGATGTCAGATTTGTTGTAAATGCTTTGATCTCAGGCAAAATCTACATTGTATCCTATGTTCTATTTCTTGTCATGGCGACCATCTTTGTTAGTTGGAAGCTAGATACCCCAATGATGATTGTGGCCAAGTTTGGTTAAATTTGGCCCAGTAGTTTCAGGGGAGAAGATTTTTTAAAAATTAACGACAGAAGACGGACGACGGACACCAAGTGATGAGAAAAGCTCACTTGACCCTTCGAGCCATAGTCTTAGTTGGAAAAATACGTCCCTGTGAGTACTTGAAAGATACTAATGTACGTATTTGGAATGTGCTCCTGTGAGTATTTGTAATTTGTTCCTGTGGCTATTTGGAATTTGCTCATCTGGGTTTTTGTAATATGCTTCTGTGAGTATTTGGAATATGCCCCTGTGAGTATTTGGAATATGCCCCTGCGAGTATTTGAAATTTGCTCGTTTACGTATTCTGAATTTACTCATGTGAGTATTTGGGTTGTGCCTCTTGAGTATTTAGAATCTGCCCCAGTGAATAATTTGCCTCTGTGACTTTGTGAAGTATCCTCCTGTGATTATTTGGAATGTTTCCTGGGAATATTTGATATGTGCCCTATGAATGTTTGGAATGTGCTTATGTGAGTATTTATAATGTGCTCCTGTTAGTTGAATGTCACTCTGTGAATATTTCGAATGTGCCCCTGTGAGTACTGTAAATTCAGAAATCGTTGCGTGCATTTATTATTGCGATTTCGTCATTTTAGACTAAAATGCGATTTTAATTTTTGCTATATTGAGAAAAAAATCCTGTTTAATTCATATAAAAAATTTCAAAAAGCGAGTTTAAATTATTGCGATTATAACCCTGTCGCATTTTCGCAATAATAAAAACATCGCAATAATGTCTGAATTTACAATACTTAGAATGTGCTCCTGTGAATATTTGGAATGTGCTTATGTGAAAATTTGGAATGTCACTCTTTGAATATTTGGAAAGTTCTCATGTGAGTAATTGGAATGTGCTCATGTCGGTATTTAGAATAAGTCTCTGAGTATATGGAGTGTGTCCCTGTGAGTATTTCGAATTTGTGGACGCTTTTCTGCATTTCCAAGAAGAAATAGACTATATAATTTTTGTAAAAATGACATTGAAGATGAGATGCATTTTATTTTAAAGTGTCCCACTGAGCAATGTCTTTGATCTTATTTTATCAAACTATATTATTGGAGAAAACATTCTATGTATAAATATATATAACTAGTTAATATCTAATAATCTTAGAGAATTATGTAATTTGGGTTTATATATATATTTCATCAAAAATTAAGATCTTACCTGTTGTAAGATGTTTCACACTACCTTCTGCTATCTATGTATACTTTGTGTAGTTTATATGATGTATGCATATACATTGTAGTTGTTATGACTTTGGTAAATTTAGATTGTTCATCTTGATAAAATAATGTGTGAATATCAAAGTGCACATCCCGCCTTCTAAAATATATTCACACTTACAGGAAAGTTTTTTTTTTGTTTAATAATTTTACTGACAAGAAATCATTTCAGAATTAAGATACATTTGTATTACATGTTAATTAAAACGATACATGCACTTAAAAAAAATTTACAGAAACTTGCCCTTTTTATGAACATCTAACCAATCTTTCTCTTGGCATTTCTTTCGTGAGTATACAGCAACCCTACACAGCACAGTAGAGTGAAAACAAACAAAAGCATTTACGTATATGATGATAGTTTTATCCTCACCGAACTTACAAACAAGACGAGAGATGTTTAATGCTGTGCATCCTATAGCTGATGGCATATCTCCCCAACTCCTCCCTTAGTGGTTTCAAGTTAAGAACAAAACTCATCTTCATCCTTCAGATAAGTTCTTTATAAGTAATGTTAACATAAGCACATGATGGGTATTTTAATAAAGATGAAAAATAACAATAAATAAAACCATATCATTGAGGTTAAAAAAAAAAACATCATCAAATTCATATTAAAATATATTTATAGATTCACAATTATCGATCGATTTGATGTAAAGAAGCTTTTTAACAAATGAAGAGAAATCTGGAAACATAGATGACCAAACCTCGACGTGTGTTTTGATTCCCATTGAAAACGCTGTAAGAACGTCGTATTTATCAGAAATGAGTTATGTAAACTTACATAGTTGAAATTTTATCGTATATAATGATGTTTATATGTCTTTAATAAAAAGACGAAGTATTTTAAAGGGGTCAAGTTTTTAAAACTTTTGTCTTCTCTGTTTTTTCTTCTATTTCATTGTACATTATTAATTTTATATGCTAAAAGACGCATTGGTCCCAGTTTTTTGCACCATACACTTACAGGAACCTGAAGCTCAGACACAAGAGCGCACACTCTTTTTCTTGAAATATGCTTGTTTCTTATACGGATGTTTATTCCAAAATCTATCAGGCTGGACAATATCTTTAAAAATGTTTGATAGTTCTCAGAATTAATATCGTTTCTTAATTTATCACCAATATTAATAGGAACATATCCATCGTAAGAACAAACGAAATTAAATCTTGTCCGCTGCTAGCAAAGAGATGCCGATAATATCCTAGTTTTTAAGTTATGCATGCTCTCTCACATATCCACAAGTCTAAAACGTATGATACACTATGATTGCTATTTGCAAAAACATGCTGGACGAAACATTTATCGGTAATTATTATCATTTGTCATACTTGATGCTTTGCTCACAATTGGATTTCTTGCTTCAATTCAATGGTGAACTAATACTCAACCAAGTGTAAGAAGTAAAAATTTATCAGGACATATACTTATTCTTTAGGGCAAGAGCATACTATATATATGTAATATAACTATATACTTTCAAAAAGATTTTATGTTGGATTATTATCTGACTTATATCAGAAGAATGTCATTTTCTTATGTCTATGGTAAATTTGCCAATCAAGAATCAAAATGTTTATCTTGTACTTTTTATGACGCCACACTATACAGCAACCCAACACAACAATGAAAGTAAAACAAAATGCCATCAGAAACAATAACATAACATGACATCCCTACCGCATATATAACCAAGAAGAGAATGTTAGCCACTGTTTATCCTACCTGATGACATATCTCCTCCAACTCCACGACCGATCAAGTCTTTTACAAATAGGATATTATCTAATAACTATGGAAGCGCATATGGTACACCCCTTGTAAAGTTATTTTGTTGCTAATAAGTCGGAATTATTAGTTATGTTGTGTGGTATAAGCTCGAATCTTATGTGGAGTCAAATTGTCTCGTTTTAATTGCTTTACATTTAACATTTCGGGGTCTCTTATAGTGAACTAGCCAGTATAGGCTTTGCTTATTGTTGAAGACCCCAATAAGACAGTTCTTTAAAACATACCAAATCACTGAGAAGTAAACTGCTATATGTCACTATATGGCCTTTAACAATGAGCAAAAACCTTACCGCATAGTTAGCTATGAAAGATCCCGAAATGATAATTGTGAGAAAAAAAAAGAGAAACAATACAATCTAAAAACCATATGCGCTTCTATAAATATCTGAGTCCTCCCTTTGTGGTTTCCAATTAAGAATCATACTTATCTTCACCCTTAAGAATACCAGTAGTTCTTTTCATGATTTTGTTTAAAATGAGCATATGATGGGTATTTTAATAAAGATGAAAAGTTATAATAAAAAACAGCATGTCATGAAGTTAAAAAAAACACCTTCAAATTCATATTAAAATGTATTTATGGACTTCTAATTCTCCATCGATTTGTAGTCAAGAAGCTTGAACAAAAAAAAATAAACGAAATCTGGAAAAATAAGATTGTTTAATCTCAACATGCGTTTTGATTCATCATGAAAACGCTGTCAGAACATCTTATTTATTAGAAATAAAAGATTGATGTAAACTTTCATAGCTGAAATTGTATCGTATGTAATGATGTTAATACGTCTTCAAAGAAATTTGACGTATTTGTATAGGGAGTGAGTTTTTACTCGATTATCTTATATGTTTTTATTTAATTGTGCATCATTAATTTTACACATGCTAATAGACGCATTTACCTGCAAGTTCTCCCGTTGTAAAGGGGAGGTGTCTGAATGAATATGCATGTTTTTATATGTTTGCACCTTTCACTTAAATGAGTCTGAAGCTTAGAAAAAAGCGCCCATTTTTTTTTCTTGAAACATGTCTGTTTCTTATACGGCTGTTTATTAAAAAATCTATCAGGCGGGACAATATCTATCAAAATTTTGATATAGTTCTCAGAATTTTTATCATTTCTTCTATCACCAACATCAATAGGAACGAACGTAAGAACAAACGGAATAAAAACTTGTCCGCTGCTGGTAGAAAGATGCCAATAATATCTTAGTTTTTAAGTTATGTATGCTCTCTCGCATTCCAATAAAGTATCATGATACACTATGATTGTTATTTGCACAATCATACTGGACGAAACATTTATCGGAAATTATGATCATTTGTTATACTTGGAGCTTTGTTTACAATTTGTCTCCTTGCTTCCTGATATAGCAATGTGAGTGTTGAGAATGAATCCTATGACTATTCAGAATATGACCTGTACAATCTTAAAACTGCCTTCGTCTTTTTATCTGAACATATATAATTACACTGTTCTCAAAAGATTTTTTTTATTAACAATATATATACGTTTGCTTTCCAAACATTTGATGTCATGCGAACTTAATGTGGTACCTAACACTACAGGGAGATAACTCTGTAAAATCAGCTAAACGTTTTAATTATGTTTTATTATTAATGGAATATTAAGCTTCTCAATGATCAAAATTAGTGTTTGTCAAACTGCTATATAACTAATGTAATGTTTCTGATAAATTGGTTGGTTGAAATACATTTTGTATTTTGAAATCTTTATATTTTTGTCAAAGGGTCAAAGTAAATACTTCGTCAAAATTTCATGAAAATTAAACGAGCCAAATTGAATTAAGTAAAGGTGTTGGGTACCACCTTAATGGACAGGTTTCCAAAAAAAAAACAAAACAAAAAAAAAACCACGAATATAATGTGCAAATATAAATAATGTTTGGAAAGCAATCTGATAATACCCTCCCCCTTTTTTAAGTGCATGAAATTTTGTAAAAACAAATTCATCCCAATGACAACTTTATATAAAATAAAAAAAAAATATATACATTTCTGTGAATAGCAGGGCACATCCCTCCTTCTAAAAATATTTAACAGGAACGCTTGCTTTGTGTTTATCATTTTACTGAAAATACATTATTGTAGAAGATGCATTTGCATTACATGTTAAACTATACATGTACGTCAAAATGTTCCAGATATTTGCTGTTTTGCTTAATAACTTACTAATCTTTATCGTGGTATTTCTTTCGTGACGTCATATTCAAACTGTATTATTACTCAAACTTTCTTAAATATTTTATCAGAAGAATATTATTTGCTAAAGTTTATGGTAAAATTGTCAAACAAGAATACAAAAATTATATCTCTGCTTTCTATGACGCCAAAATATATAGCAACCGAACAAAACACAGCACAATTGACACAAAGAAATACCCTTAGAAACAATTACATGATGATAATTTAACCCTACTGCACATTAAACCGAAATAAGAATTGTTTACCGCTGTTTGTCCTACCTTATGAAATATCTCCCCAACTCCCCGACCGATCAAGTCTTTTACAAATTAACTATAACCATCGGATTCCACCATAAGTGGTTTCCGATTAAAAATCAAACTTATCTGCGCAATATGAGAACAGTTCTTCATAAATATTGTTGACATAAGGACATGGTGGGTATTCTTATAAAGATGAAAAATTACAATAAAAACAGCATGTCATTGAGTTAGAAAACAACATCGTCAAATTCATATTTTATGTATAATATTTATGGTTTTAAAAATTTTGCTGATCGATTTGTAGTAAAGAAGCTTACACAAATAAGTGAACGAAATCTGGAAACATAGATTACTAAATCTCAACATGTGTTTTGATTCATCATGAAAACGCTGTCAGAACATCTTATTTATCAGAAATAAAAAAATGATGTTAACTTTCCTAGTTCAGATTTCATTGTATATAATAATGTCAATACACGTCTTTAATAAAAAAGATGAAGTATTTTAAAGTGATCATGTTTCTAACTCTATTGTCTTATGGGTATATTATTCATTGTGCATCATTCATTGTACATATATGCTTATATAAAAATTTGCCTGCCCGTGCTCTCGTTGTAAAGGGGGCAGTGTCTCAATAAAAAAAAATATACGTGTCCAAATGAAAATATATATGTACATATTTTCGCCACACACTTGAATAATCTGAAGCTTAGACACAGGTACGCATACCTTTCCCCCTAAAATATGACTGTTCTTATACGGCTGTTATTTTTACAAATAGATCCCCCGGGACAATATCTATCAAAATTTGTAATATTCATTTTTTTGTTTTGTGTGGACGTAGCGCGCGTCTGGCGTATAAAAATATTTTTAACCTGTTACCTTTTGATGGCTATTATTCGTTTGTTTCTCTGTCCTATATTTTCTTCCATTTATCTGTTTATTTATTGTAACCCTGTCGTGTAATGTTGTCTTTTCATAAAATGCCCTGTACCAAGTCAGGAAAATGGCCATTGTATCATTATATTTTTTTTGCTGTGTGTGTAACGTTTCGGTGTTGTATCTCTGTTGCGTCGTAGTCCTGTTATATTTGATACGTTTCCCTCAGTTTTAGTTTGTAACCCAGATTTGTTTTTTCTTTATCGATTTATGAATTTTGAACAGCGGTATACTTATGTTGCCTTATTCTATCACCAACATCAACATGATTATATCAAAGAAAAGAACAAACGTCAATTAAACTTGTCCGCTGCTGAAAAAGTGTGCTGATAATATCGTAGATTTAAAGTTATGCATTTACATTTTTATACAATTACAACTGAACCTTTCCAATGCATATTAAGAGTGCATTTCTTTCTCACCAAAATTTTGTAAACGATGTGTGGCGTTTGCCGTCATTTTCTAAACGCTACAAAAGTAGAAAGAAATACATCGTTTAATAAGTATTTACTGACCCTGTTTAAACTTTCAATGATGCATGCTCATGTTGTTGGTAAACAAACTTATTACAAACGTAGAAAAAAATACATCGTTTAATCAGGTTGAAATAAGAAACAAACGTAGCGTTTGTACTAACAAACTGTAGACGCATCTTAAGCGAGTGCATAGTTTGTCAAAGTTTATGTAAACTTTGCAAACGTATGTTAGAAACAAATAATCAAAACATGTGCGCGCTTAACCGTTTGCATCGTTTGTGTAAGAAAGAAATGCACCCATAGTTTTGTTTTCCAACCGTTTGGTGTCATGCGAACATAATGAAGGCGATACTAAAACCACAAGTAACATGTGTACAATCACGTTTTGTGTTGAATAATTCATCCTTTTTATAAAGTTCAATGAAATGACAGCAAATTCCACTTTCATAATTATATTCACACATTCAGTGTGAATTGTGTAAATTATTTTGCTGGCAAAAATCATTCAAGAAGATGCATTTGCATTACATGTAAATTAAGATTATACATGTACGTCAAAATGTTCATGAAATTTGCCCTTTTGTTTAATATCTTACCAAACATTTCGTAGCATTTCTGTCGTGACGTCATAAGCAAACTGAATTAACTATTACTTGTATTTTCTGACAGCTTTAATGTTGGATTGTTATCTTTTTATATTAGAAATTGTCATTTCCTTATGCTTTTATAAATGGTAAATTTCCCGAACAAGAATAAAAATGTGTATTATCTTCTTTATATGACGTCACAATATACAGAAACCTCAACACAATACAGCAAAATGGACACAAACAAGTACATGATGAGAATTGTATCCTCACTGCACATACAACCAAGGAGAGAAATGTTAACTGCTGTTTATCATACCTGATGACTCCCATTTTCCAACCTCCCGACCGATCAATTCTTTTGAAAATAAAAAAATGGATTCCGCCTTTAATGAATTAGTGAATTTCTTCACCCTTCAAACACTTTTTTATATATTATGTTAACATGAGCACATGATGGATATTTAGATAAAGACGAAAACTAATAATAAAAAAAACAGCATGTCATTGAGGTTAAAAACACCATCAAATTTAACTAAAAAATGTATTTATGGATTTACAATTCTCGATGAAGTTCTAGCAAAATAAAATAAATAAATTAATCTGAAAAACTGAGATCACTCAATCTCAGCTGGAATATGTTTTTTGTTTCAGTATGAAAACGCTGTCAGAACATCTTATTTGTTAGAAAAAAAAAACGTAAGTGATGACATCAACTACTGAGTTTGTTTCCAGAGATCTTTGTGATAGATGTATGTCAATGTTTGGCAGCGTATTACAAACAAACATGGAAAACTGTGCCTTCTAAAGCCATAATACACAAAAATTACCCACAGATTGACTACCGAACTTGATCATCTTGAGAGGCGTACAAAAACATTTATGAGATGTTAATAAGATAATGATTATATTGTAAAAAAGATGATCTTGTAATGGCACCAGTATTTTTTCACTTAAGATATGTATAATTCGTAAGAACTTTATTATTT
Source organism: Mytilus galloprovincialis (assembly GCA_037788925.1). Lineage (NCBI taxonomy): Eukaryota > Metazoa > Mollusca > Bivalvia > Mytilida > Mytilidae > Mytilus > Mytilus galloprovincialis. The sequence continues at coordinate 3,127,908 of CM075332.1, forward strand.
ATGAGTCAACCTGATTTGATTGCTCAATTATATTTTGCTTATTTATCAAGATTATCGACACAGGTAGTGAATGATCTCTGTGAATTTTACATAAATAGCAAAATATCAATAATACCGAACTCCATGGAAAATGTCAAAACGGAAAGTCCATCATCACATGCATACATTGTATATCAATTGCAAAAGCGCAAACACACCAAACAAATTGAAAGAAACTGTCATATTCCTAATTTAGTACAGGTATTACCTTATGTAGAAATTTATGGATTGAACTTGGCCTTATAGCTATCTAAACCTCTCACTTGTATGACAGTCGCTTAGAATTTAATAATATTAACACCAATGTATGAGCAAAACAAACAGATTTAATAGAGATAAAAATGTAAAAGAAAGGGGTTCAACAGTCAACCTTGTTTTATATGTTTTATAGTTTGTATCACGATAAAAACAAACAACTATGTCAACAAAGAAAAACAAAATACACGTCACTCTTGAGAATATACCATACGTCGGAAGATATTACCTTGTTGATGTTAGTAATGTGCTCTGGCGGATCTAGAAATTTTCATAAGTGGGGGTCCACTGACTGCCTCAGGGGGGCCGCTCCAGTCACGCTTCAGTGATTCCTATACAAGCAACCATTGTTTTTTCCAAAAAGGGGGGCCGGGCCCCATGCCCCCCTAAATCCGCCTCTGATGTGTCCTGTATTTATTGCGATAGTATCCTCACCCCATGATTATTAAACATGTTCTTTTTATTTGACGATAATACCTTGTGATTGCAGAGAATGTGATATGATTTTAAATGAACTGGAATTTCGATAAGGTGCCTGGTGATTTTGATAATATGGTTTTCAAATGTGATTTGATGTTAATATGCCCAGTGATTTGATGTTAATATGCCCAGTGATTTTTTGTAATGTGCATTTTGCCTCTTGAGATTGTTTATGTGCCCAGATCACCTACTCTTTTTGTATAATGTGCTATGTAACTATCTATAAGATGAGATCTACGATTGTATAAATGTACATACATTTTGAGAAGGCACCCTGCGAAATATGCAAGGGTTTACTGAATGTGAGCTTTGTCAGTATTGATAATGTGCCATGGGATTGCTTAAATCGTGCGTTAATATTGTTGAATATGCTCTGCGATTGCTGAGAAAAAGACTTGTGGTTCATGTAAATGTACCATGTGATTGCGGAAATCTAGCGTTAGAATTGTTAAATATGTTCTGTGATGGTTGAGAATATATATTCCTTGTGATGGTTGAGAAAAAAGTAAAATCACAAAAATTCTGATAATGTTCCTTGTGATTTTTGAATGTGCTCTGCAATTGTTGAGAATTTGTGGTTGTTGTGAATGTGCAATATGATTACATATTAATTGTGTACTCTTTTTTTTAATTGTGTACTCTAATGGATGACATAATGTGCCCTGTGATTGTTGAATGTTCCATGATATTGTTGGGAATGTGCCCGTAATTGTTGAGAAAGTGCCCTGAAATTGTCTGGATTGTTCTCGATGGTTGACGAAAGTACCATAAATATTTAGAATATGACCTGTAAATGATTAAAAAGTATCCTGTTCAAAATATCAAATGTTTGTTACCAACATGCACAGTGATTCAATGTATCATGTGAATTTCGACAATGTACAATTTTGGGACTAATCTCTGTGAATGATGGATGTAAAGATAAAAAAGTACAATGCGACTGTTGGAAGTATCATATGTCTGTAAGGTATGATACCTAATTGCAAGTGTTGAGAAATAACCCTGTTCTTGTAAAAGGTGAATATAATTGTGATTTATGAACGTGCCCTTTAATTGTTTATAATATGTCATATGATTGTTGTCAATGTTTTTTGTGCTTGTTGTCAATGTCTTCCTTGATTGTTGTCAATGTCTTCTGTTATTGTTGTCAGTGTCTTCTGTGATTGTTGTCAATGTCTTCTGTGATTGTTGTCAATGTCTTCCTTGATTGTTGTCAATGTCTTCTGTGATTGTTGTCAATGTCTTCTGTGATTGTTGTCAATGTTTTAAGTGATTGTTTTCAATGTCTTCTGTGATTGTTGTCAATGTCTTCTGTGATTGTTGTCAATGTCTTCCTTGATTGTTGTCAATGTCTTCTGTGATTGTTGTCAATGTCTTCCTTGATTGTTGTCAATGCTTTCAGTGATTGTTGTCAATGTCTTCTTTGATTGTTGTCAATGTCTTCTGTGATTATTGTCAATGTCTTCCTAGATTGCTGTCAATGTCTTCTGTGATTGTTGTCAATGTCTTCTGTGATTGTTGTCAATGCTTTAAGTGATTGTTGTCAATGTCTTCCTTGATTGTTGTCAATGTCTTCTGTGATTGTTGTCAATGTCTTCCTTGATTGTTGTCAATGCTTTCAGTGATTGTTGTCAATGTCTTCTTTGATTGTTGTCAATGTCTTCTGTGATTATTGTCAATGTCTTCCTAGATTGCTGTCAATGTCTTCTGTGATTGTTGTCAATGTCTTCCTTGATTGTTGTCAATGTCTTCTGTGATTGTTGTCAATGTCTTCTGTTATTGTTGTCAGTGTCTTCTGTGATTGTTGTCAATGTCTTCTGTGATTATTGTCAATGTCTTCCTAGATTGCTGTCAATGTCTTCTGTGATTGTTGTCAATGTCTTCCTTGATTGTTGTCAATGTCTTCTGTGATTGTTGTCAATGTCTTCTGTTATTGTTGTCAGTGTCTTCTGTGATTGTTGTCAATGTCTTCTGTGATTGTTGTCAATGTCTTCCTTGATTGTTGTCAATGTCTTCTGTGATTGTTGTCAATGTCTTCTGTGATTGTTGTCAATGTCTTCTGTGATTGTTGTCAATGTTTTAAGTGATTGTTTTCAATGTCTTCTGTGATTGTTGTCAATGTCTTCTGTGATTGTTGTCAATGTCTTCCTTGATTGTTGTCAATGTCTTCTGTGATTGTTGTCAATGTCTTCCTTGATTGTTGTCAATGCTTTCAGTGATTGTTGTCAATGTCTTCTTTGATTGTTGTCAATGTCTTCTGTGATTATTGTCAATGTCTTCCTAGATTCTGTCAATGTCTTCTGTGATTGTTGTCAATGTCTTCTGTGATTGTTGTCAATGCTTTAAGTGATTGTTGTCAATGTCTTCCTTGATTGTTGTCAATGTCTTCTGTGATTGTTGTCAATGTCTTCCTTGATTGTTGTCAATGCTTTCAGTGATTGTTGTCAATGTCTTCTTTGATTGTTGTCAATGTCTTCTGTGATTATTGTCAATGTCTTCCTAGATTGCTGTCAATGTCTTCTGTGATTGTTGTCAATGTCTTCTGCGATTGATGTCAATGCTTTAAGTGATTGTTGTCAATGTCTTCTGTGATTGTTGTCAATGTTTTCTGTGATTGTTGTCATTGCTTTAAGTGATTGTTGTCAGTGTCTTCCTTGATTGTTGTCAATGTCTTCCTTGATTGTTGTCAATGTCTTCTGTGATTGTTGTCATTGTTTTCTGTGATTGTTGTCAATGTCTTCTGTGATTGTTTTGTCAATGTCTTCTGTGATTGTTGTCAATGCTTTAAGTGATTGTTGTCAATGTCTTCTGTGATTGTTGTCAATGTCTTCTTTGATTGTTGTCAATGTCTTCTGTTATTGTTGTCAATGTCTTCCTTGATTGTTGTCAATGTCTTCCTTGATTGTTGTCATTGTTTTCTGTGATTGTTGTCAATGTCTTCTGTGATTGTTTTGTCAATGTCTTCTGTGATTGTTGTCAATGCTTTAAGTGATTGTTGTCAATGTCTTCTGTGATTGTTGTCCATGTCTTCTGTGATTGTTGTCAGTGCTTTAAGTGATTGTTGTCAATGTCTTCTGTGATTGTTGTCAATGTCTTCCTTGATTGTTGTCAATGTCTTCTGTGATTGTTGTCAATGCTTTAAGTGATTGTTGTCAATGTCTTCTGTGATTGTTTTGTCAATGTCTTCTGTGATTGTTGTCAATGTCTTCTGTGATTGTTGTCAATGTCTTCTTTGATTGTTGTCAATGTCTTCTGTTATTGTTGTCAATGTCTTCTTTGATTGTTGTCAATGTCTTCCTTGATTGTTGTCAATTTCTTCCTTGATTGTTGTCAATGTCTTGTGTGATTGTTGTCAATGCTTTAAGTGATTGTTGTCAATGTCTTCTGTGATTATTGTCCATGTCTTCTGTGATTGTTGTCAGTGCTTTAAGTGATTGTTGTCAATGTCTTCTGTGATTGTTGTCAATGTCTTCCTTGATTGTTGTCAATGTCTTCTGTGATTGTTGTCAATGCTTTAAGTGATTGTTGTCAATGTCTTCTGTGATTGTTGTCAATGTCTTCTGTGATTGTTGTGAGTGTCTTTTGTGATTGTTGTAAATGTCTTCTGTGATTGTTGTCATTGCTTTAAGTGATTGTTGTCAATGTCTTCTGTTATTGTTGTCAATGTCTTCTGTGATTGTTGTCAATGTCTTCCTTGATTGTTGTCAATTTCTTCCTTGATTGTTGTCATTTTCTTCTGTGATTGTTGTCAATGTCTTCTGTGATTGTTGTCCATGTTTTCTGTGATTGTTGTCAGTGCTTTAAGTGATTGTTGTCAATGTCTTCTGTGATTGTTGTCAATGTCTTCCTTGATTGTTGTCAATGTCTTCTGTGATTGTTGTCAATGCTTTAAGTGATTGTTGTCAATGTCTTCTGTGATTGTTGTCAATGTCTTCCTTGATTGTTGTCAATGTCTTCTGTGATTGTTGTCAATACTTTAAGTGATTGTTGTCAATGTCTTCTGTGATTGTTGTCAATATCTTCCTTGATTGTTGCCAATGTCTTCTTTGATTGTTGTCAATGTCTTCTGTGATTGTTGTCAATGCCTTCTGTGATTGTTGTCAGTGTCTTCTGTGATTGTTGTCAATGTCTTCTGTGATTGTTGTCAATGTCTTCTGTGATTGTTGTCATTGTCTTCTGTGATTGTTGTCAATGTCTTCTGTGATTGTTGTCAATGCTTTTTGTGATTGTTGTCAATGTCTTCTGTGATTGTTGTCAATGTCTTCTGTGATTGTTGTCAGTGTGTTCTGTGATTGTTGTCAATGTCTTCTGTGATTGTTGTCAATGTCTTCTGTGATTGTTGTCAATGTCTTCTTTGATTGTTGTTAATGCTTTAAGTGATTGTTGTCAATGTCTTCCTTGATAGTTGTCAATATCTTTCTTGATTGTTGTCAATGTCTTCTGTGATTGTTGTCAATGTCTTCTGTGATTGTTGTCAGTGTCTTTTGTGATTTTTGTCAATGTCTTCTGTGATTGTTGTCATTGCTTTAAGTGATTGTTGTCAATGCTTTAAGTGATTGTTGTCAATGTCTTTCTTGATTGTTGTCAATTTCTTCTGTGATTGTTGTCAATGTCTTCTGTGATTGTTGTCAATGTCTTCCTTGATTGTTGTCAGTGTGTTCTGTGATTGTTGCAATGTCTTCCTTGATTGTTGTCATTGTCTTCTGTGATTGTTGTCAATGTCTTCTGTGATTGTTGTCAATGTCTTCTGTGATTGTTGTCAGTGTCTTTTGTGATTGTTGTCAATGTCTTCTGTCATTGTTGTCAATGTCTTCTGTGATTATTATCAATGTCTTTTGGGATTGATAGGAATGTACCCTGAAATAGTTTGGAATATCCACTATGATTATTGGAAATATCATTTATGATTGTTGTGAAAAAAACCCTGTGATTGATGGGAAGGTCCCGTGTAATTGTTAGGAAGATACCGTGTGATTGTTGGGAATATGCACTGTACTTGTTTGGAATGTTCACTGTGATAGGTGGGAATATGATCTGCAATTGTTATGTTATAAGACTGTCCGCTGAGATTGAAAGTAATGTCCACTATAGAGATTATAAGGAATGTGAATGTAAGGAATGATATTATAAGGAATGTGCCTTGTAATTGTTAATAATTCTTCTCTGATTGTTTGGAATGTCCACTGTGATTGTTTAGATTGCCCATCGTTATCATTAGGAATGTTCCTCTGTTATTGTTTGGACATCTACTGGGATTGTTTTTATGTCCACTATGATGAAGGGGTTTCCCCGTGACAAGTGCACTGTAATTGCTAGGAATTACCCCGGAGATTGTTTGCGATGTGCCTTGTGATTGTTGGGAACAAATCCACTGTGATCGTTTGTTTTCCCCCTGTGAGTGCTGGGAATGTCCACTGCTACTGTTGGATATTTCCCATGTGATTGTTACGGATGTGCATTGTGATTGCTGGGACTGCCACTATGATTGTTCGGAATCTCTTCTGTGATTGTTGAAAATGTCCATTGTGTGCAAGAATGTCCCTTGTGATTGTTGCACGATATTGTGCACTGTGTTTGTTGGAAATGTCCATTGCGATGTTAAAATGTTTAAAGCAATTGTTATGATTTTGCTCTTGGATTATTGTGAATGCCCACTGTAATTGTTGGAAATGTTTTCTTTGATAGTCCGCTGCGATTGTTTACAGATTAATGCGAATGTTCGTTGTGATTTACACGAACACGATACCAATGCGAGTATTTAACCTCATAAAGTATAGTGAGTGGCAGGCTAGAAAACAGAAGTAACTGGCCAGAGAACTGGATAAACTGGCTAGATAAATTGAGTAACTGGATAAAGAACACTTCAGTAAGTGGATGGAGATTTCAGTGTTATTTGGCTTTAGTTAAACGTGAGATTTACATGTTTACATTGGTACATGTGTTAACAGAGGTAAAAGTTATTCGTCAACAAAGGTTTTCAATTGAAGAGGCTGTTTCTGTTTCATTGACCCTTTTCAATATGTATTGACGTGCATAATACAATGTACCTTCCATCATATTTAACTACTGTAAATTAGCAACATATATATGCAATGAATGTAAAAAGTCAGTCTTAATAACTAAACTTTGAAAGGTTAAAACAAACAGGATAAGCAAATTTGCAAATAGATATTAATACATACAGGAAATGTGTTTTGTGTTTTTCATTTTCCTGGCAAGAAACTATTTTTGACAGATACATTTGCTTTGCATGTTAATTAAGATAATGTCAATATGTTCTACACATTTGCCCTTTGCTTAGTTCCTGACATTACAACACATGCATATATTCACGAAAGCTTTTATTCTGAAGTTTCGAATACATTTAATAATAAACATGTTTTTATGTTTATGGTGAACTTTCTAAACTAGAATCAAAATGTATCTTCTTTTTTAAATTAAGAAACAGAAGAGATAAACCCAACGCAACATAAATATATAAACACCCACTAGTTTATTTCATATACTTGTAACGTTAAGAAGTATCTTGTGTTTTCGAAATGATAATACTTAACCTTATTTTATCTTTACTGATGACACTCTCTTCACAACTTACCGACTGACCAAGATCTTAACTTACAGTTCACAAAAGCTTTTCTTCTGACGTTTCGGATATTTTCAATAATTAAACATGTTTTTTTTTTATGTTTTTCGTGAACTTTTCAAACTAGAATAAATATGTCGCTTCTACTTAATATGAAGACAGAATAGATAAACCCAACGCAATATAAATTTATAGACACATACTAGGTGTTTATTTCCAGCACTAGCAACGTTAAGAACTGTTGGGTGTTTTCGAAGTAATAATATTTACCCTCATTTTATCTTTACCAAAGAAACTCTCCTCAGAATTTACCGACCGATCAAGATCTTTTTAAACTAAACATACAGCTCTGATACCGGCTGTAGTCATTTTTCAATATTTAGTTTCAGACTTGTCGTTACCCTTCAACACTGTTTTTATATGTTAACATGGACTCTTAAACAAAGATTTAAAAAATAAGAATTACATCATCATGCCATGAAGTTAAAATCTTATTATTAAAAGATTATCTATGCCTGGGATAAGAAAAACCTTAGTAATGACCACATAATTGATATTTATGTCAACACCGAAGTGTTCAATGATGGGCTGGTGAAACCTTTGGGGACGAAACATACTGACAATTTTCAATCATCGGATTTATTGCTATAACAGACGATTTGGTAAATGTATAACATAAATCTGAGAGAGAGAGAAATAAGAACACTAAATCTTAAATGCAACATGTATTTTTATTATTCAAATATTGCCAGAAAATCGTACTTATCAGATACAAAAGTAAGCATCGACCTTGCGAGCGTTGTTTAGCCAGTCAAGGTCGTTAAAAACTCCCATCATCATTACTTAGTTCGCTTGCAGAGATCTTTGTGATATATGTATGTTGGTGATTCGTTAAGTATCTTTTAGTGTACAATGAAAAGGTTTTAAAAAAATAAGATAGATAACGGAAATTACGGTAATAAAGTTTCGTTATTTTTAAATATTGATATCTAGTAGTTCAGAGCTTTAATATGTAATCTAACTAATTCATGTAATTGAATTACTCATTTCTATGATACAATTATGTGTCAAGATTATATACGTATGTCTTGAATTTAACATGTGATTATTAAGAATAAATCGTGTGATTGTTGATTATACCCTGTAATTGCTAAGAATGTACTTTACTCTAGCTTTTGTATGTAAATGTATCCTGGACTTTGATATATTAGGCTACTATTTGTATTCTAACGGTCATATTCTATTTTTAACTTAAGTGCATAGTCATGATAGTTGATTACTTAGAATATAACTCACAAAGAACTAGTACAAGCTAACTGTAAGAATTATGTAAAGGCATTTCACACTCATTTTACACTTTTCGAAACAGATAATATGTTAATGAATTGGCTTCATGGATCCACATGTGGAGCAGGATCTGTCTATCCTTCCAGAGCACCTAACATTACTTACATTTTCTGGAAGTTTTAATTTTATTGTTTATATGATAAACTTAAGTGAAATGTATTCTTTATGGTAATGGAGAGTTTTTGTATGTAAATGTATCATGGACTTCGATATATTAGACAACTATTTGTATTCTAATGGTCATTTTCTCGATCTTGATATTTATATTATTAACGAGAAGCTCAATACAAAAATTTTATGATAAAAGATATGATTTTTCATTTCCTATCGTTAACTATCCATTTTTAGATAGTGACGTTCCCTTGTTACCATCTTTTGGTGTTTATATATCTCAACTTGTACGATTCGCTTGTGTTTGTAACAACGTATTAGATTTTAGCGAGAGAAATTTATGCATTACTGAAAAATTCACAAACTATTCAAAACATTTACTAAACTTTATCATCGGTATAAGGAAATTATTCGTAAATATAACTCAACAGGCAGACATCGTAAGAGTTCAGTTATTTACCATCCAATCTTTTATGGCAATATTCTTTACAAAGCACAAAAATGTCAGTATTCACATCAAAAGCTTGCAAAACCTTTAAACAGACTTATTAAAAAAGGATATAGTTACGTTACTGTTGTCAGGTCATTGAAGATTGCATATTTTGGCTTTAATATTGATTCACTTATAGGGTCTTTGCATCGGAACTAAACATATTTATTTAAAAAAACAAGTGTTGGCATGACACGGGTTATGTTCTTCTCATATATTTTATGATCTTATGATACTAAACCCCTAACGGGAGGTATTGTACCTGATATTCATATGATGAAGACATAATCTTTCAATCAGTTTAACTGAGGTCTGAAGCTGGCATGTCAGTTAACTGCTAGAAGTCTGTTGTTATTTATGTATTATTGTCATTTGATTTATTTTCTTTTGTTTCATCTTCTGACATCGGACTCGGACTTCTCTTGAACTGAATTTCAATGTGCGTATTGTTATGCGTTTACTTTTCTATATTGGCTAGAGGTATAGGGGGAGGGTTGAGATCTCATAAACATGTTTAACCCCGCCTCAATTTTGCGCTTGTCCCAAGTCAGGAGCCTCTGGCAATTGTTAGGCTTGTATGATTTTTAATTTTAGTTTCTTGTGTATAATTCGGAGTTTAGTATGACGTCCATTATCACTGTACTAGTATACATATTTTTTAAGGGGCCAGCTGAAGGATGCCTACGAGTATGAGAGTCTCTCGTTACATTGAAGACCCATTGGTGGCCTTCGGCTGTTGTCTGCTCTATGGTCGGGTTGTTGTCGCTTTGACACATTCCCTATTTCATTTCTCAATTTTATTTATGGTAATAGTGAGTTTTCCAAAACAAGAATCAAAATGGAACTATGGTCACAAAGAAGGTTTCAACAAAATACAATTGCATCATGGAAACTTTATCTCCGGCATATATAACCTTGAGAAATGACCTCTCTTCGGAAGTAAATTGTATACAATCGTTTTGTAATAGCGATGACAGCCTCTCTCTAATTTCTTGACTGACAAAGACCTTTATAAAATTGAATATTACGGCTATGCGTCCGGCTTTAGTCCTTTCAAGTTAAGATTCAAAATTATTTTTAACCTTCATAAGATACATTAACAAAAAAAAAGGTTAGACTTGTGAATAATAAACCAATTTTTGCGTAAAACGCACAATTTAATTCACATAAAAAAGTATTTAAGGATTCACAAATGCCGATAAGCAGTTTTGTTTGAAAAACAGACGTTTAAATGAATAAATAACATGAATTTTTGATAGAAAAAACTAAAAATACTAAATCTTAAATCTTAAATGCATTATGTATTTGATTCCTTATTTTAACGCTGCCAGAATATCTTATTTATCAGATATAAAAGTAAAAGTTGGCATGATTACTTTACACCATTGTGCTATATGTATGTTGATGTTTGGGAATGCTCTTGAATTGGGTATTCAAATGCCTTAAACACAAATATTACACACATTTTCTGACTTCGCACTTAATAGATATAGGAAGATGTGGTGTGAGTGTCAATGAGACAAATAATAAGTCATAGAGTAAAATTTAATTTTGAATTACTAAAATAATAAAAAAATAAATAAAAATTAAGGTTATAAAGCTCTATGGTATCTGAGAATAAAAAGCTGTTTAAAAATTTAATATGCAACCCAACTGTTTGAATAGTTCAATTTTATGATAATGTCTCTGTCAAGATAATGAACAAATATCTGATAAACTCTGCGAGTGAAACATGTTATTGTTGAGAATAAAGTCTGTGATGATAAAACATATCCTGTTGTTGTGCCTTACATATAATGTATGTTCCTTGTGATTGTCATGGTTGATAATGCCCCCTGTGATTGAAATTTATGCCGGAATATATTGTAATGACGAGAAGGCGCCCTATGCATGTTGAGAATTTGCCCGTTGATAGTTTCAATAGTTGAGAACGTTCCCGATTACATGTGATCGAATGTGTACAGGGTTGCGTTCAATATCGTAGCGGGTACACAGGGCTACGTAGATTTGTGACTATCGAACGTGCAGCTAGCCTAGTTTCTACATAGATATTGATAGCTGCTACGATATTGAACACGACCAGATCATTTATTGATATTGATTTCGATTACTGTTTATACCGTATCCTTTGATTGTTTGGAAGTACCGTTTTATTACAGGAATGTATCTTATGACTTCGGAAGGAAAACGTATTGAATTGTAGGGAATGTATCCACAGTGATCGACCAGAATGTGTTCTCTTTGGTTAAATGCAAGATCTGATTACAGAGAAGTGTCGTTTTTGGGGGTTCAATTTACTTTTTAATCATTGAGAATGTGCCCTTTAATTAATGTGATTGGTTTATAAACTTCGTAACAGTTCTTAACACGGACGTTCTAATAAAGTTCAGAATTGTTAAAAAATAAGACAAGTATGTCATAAAGAATAAAAAAAACCACCACACCATCTAATTCATATTAAAGTATTTAAGGATTCACCAATGCCTAAATACTTTTAATAAGAATTAGATGATTGGTTAATTTATATAACAGACGCTTTAATAAATAAACAACTTAAATTTGCGAGAAAAAACAAGAACACTTAATCTGAAATGCAACATGTATTTTTGATTCATTATTAAAACATTGCCAGAACAAAATTTTTTTATCAGATATAAAAGTAACACGATGGCTAAATTACGCAGATTGTTTGAAGAGATCATTGTGATATATGTATGTTGATGTTTGGTAGTGCTCTAGAATTGAATGCCTCTTACGTATATTCACAAAGCAGTTCTTGAAATGCATAAAAGTAATTCAATATCTTTAGTTAATGAAGAAAAAGTAAATGAATACAAAAAATAAGGTAATAAAGTTTCGTGATGTTTCATAACAGATAATACAGATAAAACAGTATATACAGTTAAACAGAACTTTTTTTTATCTACAATCCTTAATTTTAAAAGCTTAATTTTATGAGGCTTTCCTTGTCAATATTGTAAACAAATATCTGATCTACTCCCCGAATAATACATGTAATTGTTGTTAATGAAGCCTGTGGTTGTTGTACAGTCATGTTAATGTGCGTTACATTTGATGGATGTTCCTTGTTACTGTTGATAGTGAGCCCAATACATGATATCTCAGAATGTGTTATTTTTATTATTTGAAGAATGTATTGTATGATTGCTGTATGCAAATGTGATTTTGTCATGCTTGATTATATACCCTGTGATTTTATTTTTATATTGTATTGTTGAGAATGTACAATGTGTGCCCTGTGATTGTTGATAATGTGCCTTAAATAAGATGGGTGATTAAACGCGTTCAATTTTTTCATTTCTTTTCCGATTATTGGTACACGGTAGCCTGTTAATTAAGATCAGATGAAATTACTTTTACAGCTTAGTGAATAATACGTATATCAAATAAGACAAAGGAGACTTTTAGTCAGAGTTAAGTTATTGTTTCATTTTCTAATATACGAACAGAATTTATATACTAGCATGTACAAACACACTAAACAATAAACGATGACCTCGGATCATTGTCTTCCAGATACAGCGCATGCTTCCTTATATCTTGACTTACATCTAAAATTGACAATGAGGTTGAGAAAATAACTGTACCACGAAAGAGAGATTGATTATTGGGAATGTTAATTGTGATTATTGGGAATGTCCTTAGTGATTGTTGGAATATCCACTGTGATTATTGGGAATGTCATTTGTGATTGTTGGGAATATACTTATTGATTGTTGGGAAGATCCTTAGTGTTTGTTGGGAATGTCATTTGTGATTGTTGGGAATGTCTTTAGTGATTGCTGGGAATGTCCTTAGTGATTTTTGGGAATGTCCTTAGTGTTTGGTGGGAATAGTCACTGTGGTTATTGGGATTATCATTAGTGATTATTGGGAATATCCTTAGTGATTGTTGGGAATGTCCTTGATGACTGTTTGGAATATCAATTGTGATTATTGGGAATATCCTTAGTGATTGTTGGAATATCCACTGTGATTATTGGAATATCCACTGTGATTATTGGGAATGTCATTTGTGATTGTTTGAAATATCCTTAGTAATTGTTGGGAATGTCCTTAGTGATTGTTGAGAATGTCCTTAGTGATTGTTGGGAATGTCCTTAGTAGTTGCTGGGAATGTCATTTTTGATTGTTGGGAATGTCCTTAGTGATTGCTGGGAATGTCATTTTTCATTGTTGGGAATGTCCTTAGTGATTGTTGGGAATGTCCTTAGTGATTGTTAGGGATATCCACAGTGATTATTTGGAATGTCATTTGTGATGATTGGAAATATCCTTCGTGATTGTTGGAATGTCCTTAGTGATTGTTGGGAATGTCCTTAGTGATTGTTGAGGATATCTATAGTGATTGCTGGGAATGTCCTAAGTGATTGCTGGGAATGTCCTTAGTGATTGTTGGGAATATCCTAAGTGATTGCTGGGAATGTCCTTAGTGATTGTTGGGAATGTCCTTAGTGATTGCTGGGAATGTCCTTAGTGATTGTTGGGAATGTCCTAAGTGATTGCTGGGAATGTCATTTTTTATTGTTGGGAATGTCTTTAGTGATTGATGGGAATGTCATTTTTGATTGTTGGGAATGTCCTTAATGATTGTTAGGGATATCCACAGTGATTATTTGGAATGTAATTTGTGATGATTGGAAATATCCTTCGTGATTGTTGGAATGTCCTTAGTGATTGTTGGGAATGTCATTTGTAATTATTGGGAATGTCTTTAGTGATTGTTGAGGATATCTATAATGATTGTTGGGAATGTCCTTAGTGATTGTTGGGAATATCCACTGCGATTATTGGGAAAGTCATTTCTGATTGTTGGGAATGTCATTTGTGATTGTTGAAATGTCATTTGTGATTGTTTGGAATATCATTAGTAATTGTAAGGAATGTCCTTAGTAATTGTTGGGAATGTCCTAAGTGATTGCTGGGAATGTCCTAAGTGATTGCTGGGAATGTCATTTTTGATTGTTGGGAATGTCTTAAGTGATTGATGGGAATGTCATTTTTGATTGTTGGGAATGTCCTTAATGATTGTTAGGGATATCCACAGTGATTATTGGGCGTGCCATTTGTAATGATTGGGAATATCCTTCGTGATTGTTGGGAATGTCCTTTGTGATTGTTGGGAATGTCATTTGTGATAGTTAAGCATGTCTTTAGTTATTGTTGGGGATATCCTTAGTGATTGTTGGAAATGTCTTTAGTGATTGTTGGGAATGCCGTTAGGTATTGTTGGGAATGTCCTTAATGATTTTTGGGAATATCCCATATAATTGATTGGAATGTCCCATGTGATTGTTGGGAGTATGCACTATGCTTGTTTGGAATATTCACTATGATTGTTGGGAATATGATCTGTGATAGTTGTATTATAAGACTGTCCACTGAGTTTGTAAGTAATGTCCACTAAGTGTGTAAGGACTGTGCCTTGTAATTTTTAGGAATTCCTCTCTGATTGTTTGAAATGTCCACTGTGATAGATGGTAATGTCCCTTATGATTGTTGGGAATTTATCTATCTGACTTGCAAATGTGCAATGTGATTGTTCGAAATGTACGCCTTGGTTGTTTGGGAATGTACACTGTGATTGTATGGATTGCCCACTGTTATCATAAGAAATGTTCTACTATAATTGTTATTATGTCCACTATGATGAAGGGTGAAAGTGCACTGTAATTGGTAGGAAATTGATAGAGATGTGCCTTGTGATTGTAAAGGAATATATTCACTGTGATCGTTTGTTTTTCCCCTGTGATTGTTGTGAATGTCCCCTGCTACTGTTGGATATTTCCCATGTGATTGTTGTGAATGTCCACCACTACTGTTGAATATTGTCCATGTGATTGTTACGGATGTGAATTGTGATTGTTTAGAAAATGGCCACTATAATTGTTCGGAATCCTTTCTGTGATTGTTGAAGATATACACGGTGATTGTTGGAAATGTCCACTGTGTTGCAGGAATGTCCCTTGTAAATGTTGAATGAGAATGTGCAATGTGCTTGGTGAAAACGTCTACTGCGAGTTAAAATGTTCAAAGCGATTGCTATGATTTTGCTCTTGGATTATTGTGAAAGTCCGCTATGATGATTGTGAATGTCCACTGTAATTGTTGGACATTTTTCCTTTGATAGTCTACTGCGATTGTTTAAAATGTGCACAGATTGTTGCGAATGTTCATTTTTGATTTTCAGTAGGGTTTACACAAACACGAGACCAATGCGAGTATTTATCCTCATAACGTATAATGAGTGGTCGGCTGGAAAATGCAAGATCTGATTGCAGAGAAGGCTCTTTTATGGTGTTTCAATTTACTTTTTAATTATAGAGAATGTGCCCTGTAATTAATGTATGAGTCTTGTGATTGTTTATAAACTTCGTACCAGTTCTTAACACGGACGCTCTTATAAAGCTCAGAAAAACAAGAATGTCATAACGGATAAAAAAACCCACCTTACCATCTAATTCGCATTAAAAGTATTTAAGGATTCCACGGGTGTCATTCGGTTTATCGAGAGAAATGATCGTGAAAGAATATCTAACGGCGGTCAAGTATTGAGAGACGATCGTGAAAGTTCTGGTAACGGATCGTGAAAGACATTTAATCGAGAAGACATATGAAAGGTCAATAAACATTCTAATTTAATTAATTACACAGACAAATTAACGACTAAATAAAACTGGCTGTCAAAATGGTTCAACATTATGATCAGTATGTAATAATATCCAGTTTTAAAAGTACATAGTTATTACAAAACAACAAAAGGCAGATTGCTTCTCGACATTTCAATGACATAAAAAATGTAAACAAACATGATTTTTTTCACAAATTCGACTAGAAAAAAACTACTTTTATCCGAATAAGGGCATTCTATTTGAATTAATCAAATGGTTCTCATAGTTATTTTGTATAAACATAATCTGAAACTTGGTAAATAAAGAACTATTTACACAAAAATAGATTTTTCGGATCGTGAAAGATCACGTACCGCATTTTTGAAGATCGTGAAAAGGATCGTGAAAGATCTGATGCTACGAAGATGTTCAAATTATTCTTCAATTATATCATAATTTATATTTGTTATTGTTATTCAGTAAAGCTAGATAGGTCAACATCCTTAATAGGTTTAAACATTTCAAAGTATTAATATTTTCAGAAAATGAAATGTAAAATAGTTGGATGATTGTAGGATGAAGCTTTTTATTGTCATGTAAAGTACTCACTTATCACGAGTTATAAGATACCCACATTTTGTATATTGGATCCTATAAACTACATGTCCGTCAGACAAGATTCACCTGACCCCGAATTTGCCTCATTTCATGAATGAAGATTCATTTTTGTGGTCAAGTCCGTATCGCGGATTCGTTAAGCTTTAGGATAACTGTCTGTTGTTATGATTGTAAGGTGTACATTTTCGACTTCTGCAAGGTTTCAACTATCATCGAACTCATTATCATGCATTAATCGGCGATGTTCGGTTTCTGTTGCTTAGCCTTTTGGATATATACCTGTATGCTATAGCGCCAAGGTATTTCGTGTATGGTGTACATGCATATATATGTCTGTCTGCATGTTTCATATATGACCATGATGACGTCAATTGTATTTGATATATTGAAGGATAGTAAGATGTCTATGTCTGGCTGTCGGTCAGGGTTCATATACTTTTGACCTTACGTTCCGAATTAATTGGTCAATCATAACTTTTACATTTGTCAGTTTCTAAGGCACTGTAAGGATCGATACACATTTATTTGGTTTACGGGATATATGTAGAGATCTGTGTGGCATGGTATTCTGACCTTGAACTCTTTTTATGAACATTTGACACTTCTGGTAAAACCTTTGATATTATAGACGTTCAATAAATATACTATCATAAGTAAAGCAGACGAGACATTACAACATTTGGGCTCTGGTATTCTATAGTCTGTAGTATATAGTTAAATCAATCTACATCTGCGTTGTATATAAAGAACTTAAGAAAGTACTGTTTCACAAAATGTTGGTTATCGTTCAATCTCAAATTTCTCATGAAAGATGCATGCTGTTTTGCTGTAAGTTTTTGTTTGATGAATATTATTTTTGTTTAAACGTTGAATATCCATATTATTGGCTAAATAGTGTCGGTCTGCCTGAATTGCACTTAACCGATTCTCAGAGCTGAATCGTTCACATTTATTTAGACACGTTTTTAGTTGTTGTTTTTTAACTTTCGAGATAAAGCGTTGAATTGAAAAAAATAATAGTTTTAATGTTTATCCTTATCAAAATAGTTACAGGCTTCAACCAGTTGCAGGTTTATCAAATGGTAAAAGAAATACTGATTTCTGATTACTAGTATTAAGTCTGGTCACGCATTATCTTTCACGATCAAAATAATGCGTCGCCTGATCTTTCACGATCAAGTTTGATAGAAATTCAACAAATTCAAGGTTTTCATATAAAAATTAATGCTTTTAAGGGAAGAAAATACTTTAATTATACTGTACAATCAGATACACCAAAGATTAAATTTCAAATGCATCATGATAAACTGAAATATGACCATTATAGGTACATAAAGCGTGTTATTTGTAATTAATTTCATATACATGCATTGCGCCTTTTGTGTTTTTTCATAAAGTACTGCATATTTTCTTAATCTTATTTCACAGTTATGTTGAGGAAGTTAAACCATTTTGACAGACATAATTTTTTGTTCGGATTTGTTGCGCGTTTTGAAAATTAAGCGTTTTTTCAAAGATTCTGAACTAGAATTTACATTAAATGTCTTTCACGATCCGTTACCAGAGCTTTCACGATCGTCTCTCAATACTTGACCGCCGTTAGATATTCTTTCACGATCATTTCTCTCGATAAACCGAATGACACCCGTGGATTCACCAATGCTTAAATACTTTTAATAAGAACTAGATGATTGATTAATTTGTATGACAGACGCTTTAATAAATAAGGAATTTTAATTTGAGAGAAAAAATAAGAACACTTAATCTAAAATGCAACATGTATTTTTGATTCATTATTAAAACATTGCCAGAACATCTTATTTATCAGATATAAAAATAAACGATGGCTAAATTACTTAGATTGTTTGCAGAGATCATTGTGATAAATGTATGTTGATGTTTGGCAGTGCTCTGGAATTGAATGTCTCTTACAGCAGTTCTTGAAATGCATAAAATTAATCCAATGCGTTTAGTAAATGATTAAAAGTAAGATGAATACATAAACATTAAGATAATTAAGCTTCGTGATGTTTCAGAATAGGTAATTAGTATATGCAGTTAAAAAGAAATTAAATATGCAATCCTACTATATTAACAGCTAGCTTAATTTTATGAGACTTGTGAGTGTACCTGGTGGTTGTTGAGAATATGTCTTGTGTTTGTTGTGTACACAGTAAATGTCCTTTGTGACTTTTGAGGAATATGTTGATTGTTACCTGCGCATGTTAAAAACATGCCCCATTGTATATCGTGATACCATCAGAACTGGATTAACTTGATATATTATAATAGTAACAGAATCCATGAATACTATATAGATTGATGTATGGAGTCGGTAGATTATTACAGTGAAATGGTAATCACCTGGATTCATTTGGTCAATGGAGTAGACCTCTGAAATTATTGACATTTACTAGTAACTGAAATAATTAGGTGCAGTTCTCAAAACGCTCCGAAAGAGCCATCTTCAGATTACTATCATAGAAAAATAAACATCATGGATATATGTTTTCTTTTTATACTTATTGCGCATACCAATTCTTTCGTCGTTTTGCAATCGTCACATGGATATGATACCATCTGATCGGGGGAAGTGGGGAAAGGTGGTGCGATGGGTAGGAGGAAAGGGGTGTAAGAATAAATACTAAAGTAAGAAAAATAAAAACAATGCCTCATACGATTCGCGTTTATATTTAAAACACAATAAAACCCTGTCAGTCCTTTGAATTCTGAATGCTATAACAATGGCTTCAGGTCATCTATTTTATCTATGATAAAACCAAACGAAATAACTTTCATAGCCCAGAAAGGAATAGATAAACGAGGACAGATTTTTACATTCAAATATCGAGGTTTTCATTTATTCGAAGAGATTTTACATATGTAGTTATCAGAGACAAAGAGTGATGCGTTTGAATTGCACTAGATACTAGGAGATGACCTTAACAGGTGCAACATGTAGAGAAGAAACTGCATACCCTTTCAGAATAAATCATTAAATGAATAAACTCATCATAGATACCAGAACTCAATTTTGTATTTACGCCAGACGCGAGTTCCGTCTACAAAAGACTCATCAATGACGCTCGAATCCAGAAAAGTTAAAAAGGCCAAATAAAGTACAAAGTTGAAGAATCACCCTTGATTTTTGCTGGGTTCGTGTTGCTCAGTCTTAAGTTTTCCTATATTGTATTTTGTGTGCTGTTGTTTGTCTTTTAGTTATTTTTATGGCCATGGTCTTGTCAGTATGTTTCGAAGAGGGACGAAAGATACCAAAGGGACAGTCAAACTCATAAATCTAAATAAACTGACAACGCCATGGCTAAAAATGAAAAGGACAAACAGACAAACAATAGCACACATGACACAACATAGAAAACTAAAGAATAAACAACACGAACCCCACCAAAAACTAGGGGTGATCGCAGGTGCTACGGAAGGGTAAGCAGATTCTGCTCCACATGTGGCACTCGTCGTGTTGCTTATGTGATGACAATTCCGGTGAATAGTCTAATTCGGTAGGTCACATTCATGACGGGAAGGGGATTGTAGTTACGACGTAAGGAACACATCCGATATCATTTGTGAAACGGTTATTCCATAACGGTCAACCAACTCGTGATGGCGTCCGTAAAATTTACGAAGGGATGATTTCAACTTCACTGTTTGGACCTCTTGGTTTAATAGCTTCCTTGTGAGCAGCAACCCTCTATCAAGAAAATCATGATAAGAAATGCAAGCACGGGAATATCGTATGAATTGGGAGATATATACTCCGTATGCAGGTGCTGCTGGAATGTTGCTACTTAGAAATGGCAAGTTTTTTCTATACTAAGGGAGATGACCTGAAGGTTATTATATCAACTAATCCATACACCAAAGCGTTTAGCTGGTCCTATATATAAGAAGGGGAATATCTAAGGAAACATCCTTTTAAATAAAAAGGATGGCGCCATTTGACAAATGTGTTATAATAATCAGAAATAAGTTGAAGTCATTTTAGCATGCTTGTTATGTACATGGTAGATAAAAGAGATGACCTCCGGTCATCGTCTTTCACATTTGTATACACAAATGATGGCCTGGGATCAATGTTTTGGCACTTTAACACTTTATACTAATAGTCTTTTGATTATGAATATTCTTGATCATCAACAGTGTTGGATGATGTGTTTTTAAAAAAAACTTGATTTGTTGAATAAATAGATTATGTATTTAATTCAACACCTGGAAGATTAATATAACTGATATCTCCAGTGTTAAGATGAAATGCTAGAGTAAACAGCAAAAACTATGTCTCATTTGTAGAGATTAGAAACCATACCTTGAGTGTTTAGATGAGTATGATGAGAGATTATATTGAGTGTTGGTATATGCGAATTATAAATTTAGGGTCATATCGCATTTACAGCAGTTAAAATCGATTCTAAGGCACTAAGGGCGTACTTGATCATGTTGTCATGTTTTTGAATTTTTGACAGATTTTCAGAATCCTCTGGTTTTATCTATTTGAATGTCTTAACAAATTTTGCCCATTGACCCTATTTTTTCTGTTTATTAATCTTATAAATCTATTATTATAAACCATGTGTAAAAGTCTTAAAAAATTGTTATTTTTTTAATAGTTATGGAGTTTATTACGTCAGACGCGCCTTTCGTCTATATAAGACTCATTAGTGACACTCAGATCAAAATAGTTGTAACGCCAAATAAATACAAAGTTCAAGAGCATTGAAGACCAAAAATTCCCCCAAAAAGTTGTGCCAAATACGGCTAAGGTATTCTATTCCTCGGATAAGAAAATCCTTAGTTTTTCGCACAATACAAAGTTTTGTAATAGGAAATTTATAAAAATGACTATATAATTGATATTCATGTTAACACCGAAGTTCAGCTGACTACTGGGATGGCGATACCCTCGGGGTCGAAACGCCCACCAGCAGTGGCATCGACCCAGAGTTTTATATAGTTATCAAAGGTACCAGGATTATAATTTAATACGCCAGACGCGCGTTTTGGAGTACTTAAACTTGTTAATGATAAAGGTAAGAAAAATCAAGCGAGAGAACATTTGCCCACCAAAATTTCAATGGCTTATATCTTGAAAACAAGTACAATAACCTTTATTTTATTTTTGCTATTTTGGTTCCTTTTGTAATCTCCTATCAATATATTCTAGTGTTATAAAAAGCTTGTTATTTTGAAACTGGGTAGCGACATTCCTTAACTGCAGAGTTTAATGATACAGTCCCCTAGCAGCTCTTAGGACGAAGAACAGTAATTTAAGCACATTTTCCTAAGCAAATCCGTGTTTTTCATGTGGTACATAATTCTCTGGTATCTTGCCCTTTGTGACCCTTTATTTAAGGAATGACTTTAATATTTTTTCTGTCTATGAAAAAATAACATAAAAAATTTGTTGCACACTGAATAACGCGCGTAGCGGGTTATTTAAGTGTGCACCACATTTTTTATGTTATTTCGAATAGACAGAAAAAATATTAGAGTCATTTCTTATAATTTATTTCTAAATTCCATTTTAAACCGTAGAAAACCATGAAAAAACGTTGATGAAGTCACGGTCACATGACTAAGTTATGTCTATGGACTCATAACAAAATAACGTCAGCCAATCAGAAGACGCGTTACATCCAAAATTAAATTATTTTAAAATGTACCATGTAAAGATGTAAATATGCAGACTTGTGATTGTTGATAGCTAAATGTTCCATGTGATTGTTGTATGAAATCTGTAATATGTGAATGTTCCATGTGATTGTTGTATGAAATCTGTGATATGTGAATGTTCCTTGTAATTGTTTTTATGAACTCTGTGATATGTGAATGTTCCTTGTAATTTTCGTATGAACCCTGTGATAGCTGAATGTTCCATGTGATTGTTGTATGAAATCTGTGATATGTGAATGTTCCATGTGATTGTTGTATGAAATCTGTGATATGTGAATGTTCCATGTAATTGTTTTTATGAACTCTGTGATATGTGAATGTTCCTTGTAATTTTCGTATGAACCCTGTGATAGCTGAATGTTCCATGTGATTGTTGTATGAAAGCTGTGATATGTGAATGTTCCATGTGATTGTTGAATGAAATCTGTGATATGTGAATGTTACATGTAATTGTTGTATGAACCCTGTGAGAGCTGAATGTTCCATGTGATTGTTGTATGAACCCTGTGATAGCTGAATGTTCCATGTGATTGTTGTATGAACAACGTCTTGGATATTTCTTGTGTTTTGGTATGCATCCTGTGGTAGCTAATTATTCCTTGTGATTGTTGTATGAAAAATGTAAAATCACAAAAATACTGAACTTATAGGAAAATCATTTCCGAAAGTCCATAATTACATGGCAAAGTCAAATAACAAAACGAATCAAAAACGAATGGACAAGAACTGTCACATTCCTGACTTGGTACAGGCATTTTCAAATGTAGAAAATGGTGGATTAAACCTGGTTTTATAGCGCTAACCCTCTCACTTTGATGAAATCAGTGTAAGTTGAACCGTCCTTGTTCTATTATGACGAATGCTGTAGTTGAATGTTCCGTGTAATTGTTAAATACACATTGTGATAGCTGAATGATTCTTTTAATTGTTGTTTGAACCCTATGAAAGTTGAATGCTACCTTAGTTATTTTTCTCTTTTTTCTTTTAAGGTTTATGGATATTGTAAGTTAGAATATATTTGAAGAGTTTGCTTGTATCAGTTTTTTAAATATAATTATTCATGATGACACAAGCATTTTAAACGGTAATGGTAATAGATAGATATAAGATTAGATATGATAAGATATATTATTTTCTAAATAAGGTCCCCAAGGAGCATATACACATAACATATTGTTTACAACATACAGTATTTTACATGTATAATAACCTAAAGTACTGATATAAAGTCTTACAGGCTATTATAAGTTAAACAAAAAAAAGTATTTAAGAGTTGCTACTCCAGATATGTGGCAAACGTTTTTTCTCTCTTAATGTTATAATGTTTTTGCTGGAAATGTAAAAATACTAATTATTTTTTTAGCTGCAACAGGTACCAAGGGACAATGCTCTAGGATTGTGAGCTTAAGAGCTATAACCAGCCTCCTCGTATCTGATGCAAAAAAAAAAAAAAAAACCAAACATAAATGTCACAAAAGTTCATGTGTATTCACAGCAAATAAAATATACTGTAGCAATATATATTGAGAGTAGTGAAGGTTTCCCTTCTGCAACAGACACCAAGGGGCGGTGTTATTTACACAATCCTCCTCGAGTCTGAAGCAGACAAAAAAAAAAACCCCACATAATTAACAATTTTTAAAAGATTACCGAATAATTTTATGCTGGAGGACTTCTTAATACTGCAGTAAAAGCCAAGCGCCATAATTATTTTTTCAAGAGTTTGAAGCCACTGTCAGGACCAAGAACAGCAAAACAAGGTCAGCTGTATAAATAACATTGATAGTGTGAACTAGAGATGATGTGATTTTGTCAAAGGCGATGAGATAATCCGTGTGATGAGAGTCTTGTGGTAAAAAATGAATTGATTTGATCGAATGCTGAAAATATTAAAATCATCATTAAGTAATGTCACATTTGGATAACAGGCTGTGCGGGAACAACCATTTGATAGTCTAGGGGGATGGGGTAATATCTTGCAGATAGAAGATTCCTGTTAACAAGTTGCTAACTTAAGTATTACGCAAATATTTTCTGTACTGTTCTTATTCATTTTCGACAAAACACTCATGTGTATTTTTTTTACTTCATTGGCTAGTGTATGAGAAGATCCACACTTACCAGCTTTATTCTTACTGTTACAGTCACAGGCACTTGTCTTAGAAACAAACTCCTAAACACCTTAATACAATATGTCATATTAAGGTATATAGGAAAACAAAATTCTAAGACAATTGCATGCGGTTACAGTATCGATACTCTTTTATCGAAATGTTTAATAGTTTTGTGTGTGACAGAAGTGGTTGACTGTGAAATACATTTAATTCGTTGACAAAAAGCACAAATATTTCTTGATCTCAATAATGATAAAGTGACAATGTTCGGAAAACCAGTTGATGTTCATTTCACCTCAAATGGTTATTATTGCATAAACATCAAAGACAGAAGAACTGGGCAGACCAATGTTGAAGTGAGTGAGGAGGAAATTCTGAAGGTTGATTCTAGATTCTCTAAGAAAAAAAAAAGAATATCATATTAAACCTGCATAAACAATTCGGTCATGCCTCATCTGAACAGCTGTTGTCTTTATTGACAAGTGCAGGCTCAGTTGACTCATGTACATGGGCAATAGTGAATGATGTTTGCACAAAGTGCATTTTCTGTTTCAAGTACCAACGTCCGAAGCCAAAGCCAATAGTGGGATTTTTCCATGCAAATGATTTTAACCAAATTGTTGCTATGGATTTATATGAGATTGATCAAAATTTCTACTATTTACACATGATTGACTTGTTAAGCCGTTTGAGTGCAGCAGCCATTATTAGGAGAAAAGACTCAGTTAGTTGTTGACAAATTCATGCAACTATGGGTTAGTGTATATGGTGCTGCTGAAATTGGAGTATACACTGACAATGGTGCGAATTCAATCTCAAATTTTTCGTGATATGGCTGAAAATTTCAACATGTCAGTTAAAACGACAGCAGGATACAGTCCCTGGTCAAATGGAATTGTAGAACGACATAATGCAACTCTTACTGAAACAGTAAACAAAGTCAGAGAAAGCTCAAATCTATCTTGGGAAACTGCAATAAGCTGGGCTGTGAATGCCAAAAATAGTCTTATAAATGTGTATGGGTACAGTCCTTATCAAATTGTGTTTGGAAGACATCCTAACCTGCCATCAACACTAGTCAATAAACCGCCAGCTCTTGAAGGAGAAACATTGAGTAAAACAATGGGAAAACACTTAGTTGGTCTTCACGGGTCAAGGAAAGCATTTGTAGCATCGGAATCCTCAGAGAAAATTAGGCGTGCTCTTCTAAAGCAGGTTCGTCCCTCAGGTTAGAAATTTAGAAATGGAGATAAAAGAGGGACGAAAAATACCAAAGGGACAGTAAACTCAGAAATCTAAAATAAACTGACAACGACATGGCTTAAAATGAAAAAAACAAACAGACAAACAATAGTACACATGACACAACATAGAAAAATAAAGAATAAACAACACAAAACCCACCAAAAACTAGGGGTGGTCTCAGGTGCTCCGGAAGGGTAAGCAGATGAAGTATACTTTCGTAGAGACAATCAATGGAAAGGACCTGGTACAGTTATTGGACAGGACAATGTTGTTGTGTTTATAAGATATAGAGGACCTTATGTAAGAAAGCTTGAATGTAGGATTTTAAGAGATATTGATGAACAAAAAGATAAGGAAAACAAACAACAGGAAAAGAGGGTAACATTGAAAGAAGGTCTAAAAACTCCAAACTTGAACAAAAATAAGGCTGAGCATGAAGTCCTTTATTATGATAGTGATGAAGAGGAAGACTCTCATGTCAACAATCAGTCAGACAATGAACATGGTGAAAGTGACAATGAAGTAGAAGGACATGAATCTGAATTAGGAAGTCAGACAGGTGACTCTGAACTAGACAGGGATAATCCGGTGAATCAAGGGCATGAATCTTATGAGGAAAGTCGGTCAGGAGGTGACTCGGAGCTTGATAATAATAATCATGAAGATACTCCAGTGAGAGAACAGAGCAATGAGCAAGCAACTTCTGTGGTACACCGTAAAAATGTTGATGAACTTGATGCTAAGTGTAGTAAAGCATTACTTTTAAAAAAGGATCAAAAAGTGAACTTTTAAATGCCAGGTGATGATACTGCACGAGAAGGAGAGTAGAGCTGGTAAAGCATCATCAAGTAAAAAGAATTAGTACAATATAGAATATAGGAAACCTGAAGAGCTTAAAGGTAACATATTATCAATAGACTTAAGTGCAGTTGATGAATTGCAAGTTGTAAAGTCTGACACAGATCAGGGTACAGAAGATGACAAAGAATCAGAAGAAGCATTATTCAATGATATTGACTTTTGTGATGCTCGTAAAGCTGAACTTGGAAATAGGAAGAGACATCATGTTTATCAAGACGTTGAAGACTATGGTCAGTCATATGTATCCACTAGATGGGTATATACTATAAAAGAAGTTGATAATAAAATACACAGGAAAGCAAGACTCGTTGCAAAAGGTTTTGAAGAAGATTGTTTGGATGAAATACAGAAGAACTCTCCTACATGTGACAAACAATCTCTTAGACTCATTCTTTCAATCATAATGCAAAAGAAATGGTCCATCAATTCCATACACATTAAAACTGTCTTTCTGCAAGGCGTGAAAATGCAAAGAAAAGTTCATCTTCGTCCAAAGCTAATGCTAATGGAAAACTCTGGTTTTTACAGAAATGTGTGTATGGTCTTGCAGATGCTTCTTTAAAATGGTATGAAAAGGTTAAGAAAACCCTAAATGAATGTTGAGGTGCTGAATCTAGAGTTGATCCAGCAGTACTTTACTGGTATAATTCAAATGGTCTGGCTCGTGTTCTTGCAGTTCATGTTGATGATTTTTTTGTGGGCAAGAACCAATTTGTTTGAAACCGAGATTATATCGAAAATAAGAGAGAAATTCAGTGTCGGAGAAGAAACTTCAGAATCGTTCAAATATTTAGGACTGGCTCTAAGTCATGCAGATGATAAAACAATATTGAGTCAGACAGATTATGTTGAAGTGTTAAAGACAGTCTCAATTGATAGAAAAAGGCCAAATGATTCTCAGCTTTCATCAGTCGAACAAACTGTTCTTAGATCAAAAGTTGGACAACTGTTGAGGCTTGCAAAACACACTCGTCCTGATATTGCTTTTGACATTGTTATGATAGCATCAAAGTTAGAAACAAGTACTATTGAAGACTTCAAAAGAGTGAACAAGCTTTTAAGGAAAGTTAGAAATGATTCAGTGTCTCTTCATTTCAAGGAACTTGGAGAACATGTAGAACTTTTATTATATACTGATG
This sequence comes from Mytilus galloprovincialis, assembly GCA_037788925.1. NCBI lineage: Eukaryota > Metazoa > Mollusca > Bivalvia > Mytilida > Mytilidae > Mytilus > Mytilus galloprovincialis. Next base: position 3,155,510 of record CM075332.1, read on the forward strand.
CTTCAGTTGGTAATCTTCCTGATAGGGGAAGTCAAGGAGGGTTTGTAATTATACTACTAGGAGAAAATGGGAAAATCAATACGGTTACACGGCAATCTCAGAAAACAAGAAGGGTTGTTCGAAGTACACTAGCTAGCGAAGCTTAATCTTTAGCAGATGGTATTTATTGTGCTACATCACTAGCTACTTTGTACAATGAACTGGTTTTCAATAAATGTACTACAGAAGGAGGTATTGCAGTAAGATGTGTGATTGACAATAAGGACTTTTTCGAAGCTGTTCATTCAAAGAAAAATGTATCTGAAAAGAGACTGCGAATCGAAAATAGTTGCATCAAGGAGATGATCCAAAAAGGAGAGCTAACTGTTCATTGTATTGTATTGAAACAAAAGAGCAGATAGCTAATGTGTTGACCAAGCATGGTGCCAGCGCGCAGAACCTTTTATATTGTTTTGAAACTGGACTTGTTAATACCCTTTTTATGAAGTAGCTTTAAATTGATCATGTGACACTTACAATAGTGATATACATATATTCGAGAACAGTAGTTAAAAAAAAAAAAAAACAGGAAGAGAGAATTAGTTATAATGTGATAAGCAATATCTATAAAACTTTTATTTCATTTTATAAACTTTTTTACATCTAACTAAGAAAGAGAAAGGATCAGATTGTTAACTATTTAGTTTAGTAGTTTAGTTATTATAGTTTAGTCTATATAGTCTTTAGTTCTATTTGTATGTATCTTTGTATTTACAGTGACTTAGTGGGTTAAGATTAAAGTTGTACAACGAACACTTCAGTCACCAAAATGGTCATGATTGATTGCATTGTATATATACAAGAAGACAATTTTCAAACGAACACGAAGATAGGTATATTTAAAAAGTGTTTACCTTCTCGTAGTATTATGTTTCTTGCCCATGATCAAAAAGTAAAAAAATGCGAAACTCCTCTATCAGAAAACATGGCCCCCTTAAAAAAGGCATGCAACTGAGAGCAGAAGTCTTAAATCTTTTTTTCAATAACTTAAATTCTTATAGAATTGTTTTGTCTTTGCTATATCATATTTGTTTTTGCATTTGTTTTTTTTTGTCACAAACATATATATTTAATTAACAACAATATATAGAAAAGAAATATTCGTTTGACCATCCGTTACCTGATGCAGACGATTTGTACACATTACACCCATCAATTTGGAATCGGCTAAGCCCTCCATCAATGTTTTTATACTTCATCATTAATTCTACCAAAGGAGTGTTTATATTAAAAAGGGGGTGTCCAACCATATGTCCCACCCAGAAACCACCTTCCCTTAAAGATGCCACTAGATGGACACGAATTAGGTTAGAGGGAATGTAGAGTGGAGATGGAACCAGGTGGCAAGGAAAGTAAAAAAGGATAATTTATGCTTCACAAAAAAAAAAAAAAAAAAAAAAACAGAAAAGGGGAAGCAAGTGGAATCATTTCATGTTCACCACCTCAATAACAGGGGTCAGTTTATTGTGTTATTAATTAAAGAATTTATTTATAAAGGTTTCAGGAAATCAATAACATGTCATTAAATTTACTTTGTAAATAATGAAATTAACTGAACAAAATTATTTATATCGTTTTATTTGCTCTAAAAATGTTTGAAATATTTGCGACTGTACATCCAGCATTTCACCATCAAAAGTCAAGATCAGTTAATATATGTGTTTCTAATTATTATACTGAATATGAACAACTAACTTTGAACAAACCGATGCTAATAAATGGTCACTTAATCGATAGTTGGAGAACTGAGAAAATTTGCACTAGTCTAGTAAAAAATGATAAGATAAAACAAATGTATTGTTAATGATTCAAGTTTTCAGCTTTATTTGTTTATAAACATATTTGTAAACACAGATCTGGGTAATATACATATATTATGCTCCAGCAAATATGAATAGAACATAGAAAATAGCTTATTGTATTGTGGATTAATATCTCGTTGGTCTGTATTTTTATATATGGAAAATACTTTTGTAATACATTTGTACTAAAACGAAGCTTTTGTTTTTCGTTTTGCAAACACAGCTTCTCTGTTGGTGTGACTAGTTACAAAGGTATTTAACTAAGGATTATGTACCCTTGTGTTGATTCAATGATAAACATAAGGATTTTTTTAATAGAAAATCAACAACCTTTCCCTTTGTACTCTCATATTTGGCAATTCGGTGCTTGGTAGATATAAGATTATTGCATGTAGTGCTAACAATGATTTCCTCAAAACAGGTTTATAAATTTAGATATTGATTAAAACAAATAAAAATATGGACCAATAGACCACTTTCGAGTTCATCCGTCACCGGAAAAAAACTCGTCAATGAGGCGCGCCTTTGTGACGTCATTTACCAGATAGAGGGGATCGCCCGTATCCCTGCACTATCAAAGTTCATCAAGCGTCTTAGTATTCGTCATTGTGCAAGATAAACTAGAAATAATTTTTGTTTTGTAAGTACTTTTAAAAGCCCAATGCCCAAATGACAGCAGTGCTTATTGTCAATTATGAGAATTTAGTTTTCCGAATAAATCGTGCAATATAGTATTAAAATTTTCCAACCACACGCTCAACATTGAAATGGAAGTGACGATGCCCCTAAACGCACGAATGATGTTCACTTAAACCAGAGTTTTTGACGGAAATGCATCGAACTCGAAAGTTGTCTATTCAAGTACACCTTATCGGGTGCGCTCAACTTTAGTTACTCAGCACGAGGTAATTTGGAATGTAAAGGTTGTTTTGGACTTGTTGTAAGCAATAAATGCTAGCACATATAGAAAAACAAGTGAGTAATACCTTTTTTTAAATTTTATAACAAAAATCTATAATCCATAAAGTCTGTTGATTTGTTACAAAAATCTTTGATTTATTTGCCACAAAATTCCCTTTTCCTTTTAAATACAATGACACAATAATGCTTTACAAGAAGTTTGTCGTTGGTATATGCACAAAAAAGCCACTCTGCTATTCTTATATTTGCTGTTTTGACACTATTGGAGTTTGAAAATTTCGTAACTCACATGGCTACAGGTTCAATTGAAAATTTAAATACACGTATTTGAAATAAGCACTTCGTAATGTCGGCTAATTGATGATCTGAGAGCTGTTGTACAAAAAGTTCGCTTCCACAGAATTCTATTATTTTGCTGTTTTGCCATTTTTTTTTAAGAAAGTTCACTCAACCTTTACAGTAAAAGGGGCGTAACATGTCAAATTGTTCACCGATTTGACTAAAATTCTTATATTTAATTTATAACATACTTAAATGGATATCCAAATTAAATAAAACAATAATGTTAAGGTTATTTGATTTATAACAAACTAAAACGTATATATCCAAATTCTAAAAAGTCTAAGATAAACAAATAACGTACATGGGGTCGATAATATGTATCAGCATTTTGTGTGTATTTCAGTCTATATGCAATCTAATTAACCATCCAGGTGACCTCCACTGACTACCCTCAGTCATGTAACCATCCAGGTGACCTCCACTGACTACCCTCAGTCATGTAACCATCCAGGTGACCTCCACTGACTCCCCTCAGTCTTGTAACCATCCAGGTGACCTCCACTGACTCCCCTCAGTCATGTAACCATCCAGGTGACCTCCACTGACTACCCTCAGTCATGCAACCTGATATAAATTTTAATATAGATAGGTAAAACGTGAAATTGTAATTTTCGAGGTCTGCTTGATTTCATATTATAGACTAAAAACTAGTTTACTCATCGTTTTACCTGTAGATTATGAATGAGTTTTTGTGGATCGAAACAGTCTACAAAATGATTTCTCTTTGTTTCACTTTCAATGTTGACATTCTTTTCCTTTTGATAGCTGAAAACATCAAATGTATGCTTAACCCATTCATATCATAAGGAGTTAAATAGCTGGTCACATGATTGTTTCAATCAGGCGAATTATTCACTTGGAAGTGAACACTTCATCAGCGATATTTCAAATTGTTTTTTTTTATGGTTTTTTATGTTCTTTTTTTTATGTTTTTTAGTTGTTTTTTTTTCAAATTATATCTTAGTTTGATAAAACTGAACCAAACTTACTGCAAAAAGTGAATTATTATTATGCTATTTGACTTTCATTAATGATGGAACAAACAAAAACATGTTTTGATTTTTCGTTTTATCTCGTAGCTAATTTCCCTATATAATTGATATACGTGGATGGGAACAGTCGTAAACAGAGCATTCACTGGGAGAGGATTTGAGGTCATGCGTAGGGGTAAGTGTCGTGTAGGGTAGGGGAGATTACAGGGTGTATATTTGGTGACTGTACTTTGACCTATAATAGTTTACTTTTATAAATTGTGACTTGAATGGAGAGTTGTCTCATCAGCACTCATACCACATCTTCTTATATCTATATATGAAAATTTTGTCAAGTACCAACTAATGCAAAAGCAAAAATCAAAAGATAAAAAACGCATTTTCAAATGACGTTACATGAAATACTTGCCATTAGACATAACGCAATTATACCATATAAACGGAAAACAAATTCAAGCAATAACCTCTTCTAACATAATTACTCAACCAAAGAGCAGACCGGGTTTCTGTCTGTTATTAACTACCGTCGCATTAAAAGTAATCGAATGCAGTGTCCCCACGTGATTTCATAGAAATAAAATTGAGAATGGAAATGGGGAATGTGTCAAAGAGACAACAACCTGACCATAGAGCAGACAGCAGCCGAAGCCAATGGGACTTCAATGCAGTGAGAAACTCCCGCACACATACACCTTATCGCTAATCCTGGCTGACCCGGCCGCTTGAACTTTTGACGCATACAACAATCACTTTTCCATTGTGGTGTCAGATATTTTGTTTTATGACGACAAATTTTTACGGGAACATGTGTGATATCCAGTAATGGCGGACAAATAGCGATAGACAAATATGAAGACTGTATACCAAACTTTTATCATCCACATACAAGTGGAAGGTGTTTATGGAATATATAGTCAATGATTGGGGATGAAGTAGAAAAACGGGCAAAAAAAAAAATCCGAAACAAGAATGTGTCCAAAGTACACGGATGCCCCACTCGCACTTTCATTTTCAATGTTCAATGGACCGTAAAATTGGGTTAAAAATCTAATTTAGCATTTGAATTAGAAAGAGATCGTATCATAAGGAACATGTGTACTAAGTTTGAAGTTGATTGGACATCAGCTTCATCAAAAACTACCTTGACCAAAAACTTTAACCTGAAGCGGGACGAACGGACGCACAGGCGAACGGACGAACGGACCCACAGACCTAAAAACATAATGCCCCTCTACTATCGTAGGTGGGGCATAATAACACACAGACAATGATGGCCTGAAGTTTTGAAAATACAGAAATCAATACCCCTATCAAGATCCTCATACAAGACTGTCTTCAAATCTTTGACTGCAGGGAAATCTGCCCGTGCCTTCTCTCGCCATTCAAACACAATACAACCAAAGTTCTAAAGCTTTTGATCAATGTAAATAAATAAGTATTAAAAAATATATAAGGTTAGAGGCGCAAAACGTCTCTTTCAAAAAAAGAAAAAAAAAAAGAAAAAAAAAACACTTATGACCACCAAAGTATCAAATAACTAACATATTCATTGTTCAAATGTAAGCCCTTGTTCAGATATGAGGGTAATGGATGGATTCCTTCATTTCTGTATTCTTTATTATTTTGGCCTGTTTTAATTTGCTGTTATAAAGGAACCGAATGATACATTGTAATTATAAAACGGTGAAAGTGACGGCCACGCCACCCGAATTCGTATTTGATCTGTGTTTGGTGGAATAAGCATTGTCGTATAGAGTTCATATTTGGTTTACACAAACTGAAGTATATAATAGAACGGAAATCAATTATACGGACAGACGGACAAGGGTAAACTCGTGATGCCCTTTCTTATAGCGTTGAGGGGCATAATAATCAAAAGGGTCTGTCAAATTGAAGCCTTGAAATTTAACAGGCATGTTTTCATTATTTGAATATGGAAAATTAAATTGATGTAGAAGAGACTGACCAATGAAATCCACATTGAAGCGCTTTCATGTTAATCTTTTAGAGTATCAATATTCAATGATAGTTGTCAGCTAATCAGAAATCAAATCCAATTTGATTTATTGCAAAAAGTACAATTTAATTGACGAATCTGATAGTTATCAGATAAGGAGAGATAACCTGAATTATATTTAAATCATCAACCGCGGTTTCGACTTCTATTGCAATAAGAAAAGTTGCTTTACATTTTAACCTCCGAAGTAAAGCAACAGAGATGACATGAGGGGAAGTTTTAAATGCACTTGAAAATATGTTTGGTTTAAACATATTTCTTATAGTGGATTGAGAAACAAATTATTACAACTTATATTAATCCCTTTCCACTTTGCGGGTGCGAGCGCTGCCTTGTAGCGGCATTAGCCTGATCTTTTCCGAAGCAGCTAGGCTTAGACTACAAAACGTGTGAGTATGTGCCCAAAGGATGTACTCCTTTCCAATTCGTAAGCAACCACATTTTACTTTTGAAAAGTATGATACAGCGAAACATCCCAAAGCCTTTTAGAAAGCTAAAACTCATAATTTCATGATTGGGGTGCCGTATGGAACTATTGTTTTTAACAACAATTTTAAATTTTGAAATCTCAAGGGCTCTTACCACAACAAATCTTAAGACCGAAGATACTAATACTCCATGCACTAAGATTAATTTTAAAGCGTATCAAAGCATAAGCATAGTATCTTTGGTGCGTTTTCACTTATTATTGGTTATTTATATAGACAGTAGCTTATTGGCCGACCCGAAAACGAGAACAAATTTTTGTCTCTTCATTAATATGACTTATCTCTCTTGGACCGACTCTATTCTAAATGAGTTGAGGGTATTAACACAGTCCTTACGTATCTCTCTTGGACCGACTCTATTCTAAATGAGTTGAGGGTATTAACACAGTCCTATAGTATCTCTCTTGTACCGACTCTATTCTAAATGTGTTGAGGGTATTAACACAGTCCTTAAGTATCTCTCTTGGACCGACTCTATTCTAAATGAGTTGAGGGTATTAACACACTCCTTAAGTATCTCTCTTGGACCGTCGACTCTATTCTAAATGAGTTGAGGGTATTAACACAGTCCTTACGTATCTCTCTTGGACCGACTCTATTCTAAATGAGTTGAGGGTATTAACACAGTCCTTACGTATCTCTCTTGGACCGACTCTATTCTAAATGTGTTGAGGGTATTAACACAGTCCTTACGTATCTCTCTTGGACCGACTCTATTCTAAATGAGTTTAGGGTATTAACACAGTCCTTGCGTATCTTTTTTGGACCGACTCTATTCTAAATGAGTTGAGGGTATTAACACAGTCCTTACGTATCTCTCTTGGACCGACTCTATTCTAAATGAGTTGAGGGTATTAACACAGTCCATAAGTATCTCTCTTGGACCGTCGACTCTATTCTAAATGAGTTGAGGGTATTAACACAGTCCTTACGTATCTCTCTTGGACCGACTCTATTCTAAATGAGTTGAGGGTATTAACACAGTCCTTACGTATCTCTCTTGGACCGACTCTATTCTAAATGAGTTGAGGGTATTAACACAGTCCTTACGTATCTCTCTTGGACCGACTCTTTTCTAAATGTGTTGAGGGTATTAACACAGTCCTTACTTATCTCTCTTGGACCGTCGACTCTATTCTAAATGAGGTGAGGGTATTAACACAGTCCTTACGTATCTCTCTTGGACCGACTCTATTCTAAATGAGTTGAGGGTATAAACACAGTCCTTACGTATCTCTCTTGGACCGACTCTATTCTAAATGAGTTGAGGGTATTAACACAGTTCTTACTTATCTCTCTTGGACCCACTCTATTCTAAATGAGTTGAGGGTATTAACACAGTCCTTACTTATCTCTCTTGGGCCGACTCTATTCTAAATGAGTTGAGGGTATTAACACAGTCCTTACGTATCTCGTGTCACTACCAGATGAGCTTGGTCCACCCCTACACTAAATAAAGAAACATGGATACCTGCATTATGTGATGCATGTCGGAGCTACCGAAACTTATAAATGAAGTACAATGGTAGAACTCTTTGTGGTGAGTCCCGCGATCCACTTAGAATGAATCCCAACGCTAAAACGCCATGTTAATAATTTAAAAAAAAAAAAACAAAAAAAAAAAACTAAAGATACTAAGAAACCTCTGCAATTTTATAAGATATATTAATAGTAAGCTCACTCCTTCTTAACAACCATAATTTATTCACCATACTTATACACGAAACGTATTTCTTTATACAATTTTAATTTTTACATATGACTGTATAAGTATAGATATATATATTCTTTTATATGTTATCTCATCCGAATTTTTATGCATTTTTAATGCATGTTTTTTTTAATGTACATTATTAGCCACATTGGTATGTGTACAGTTAACGTTGCTGTTACGTTTATTAAACGGAAGAAATATTAAAATAAAAAAGTGCATCGCAAGAGAAATTATTTTACTATGAGGAATAAGTCCTATTTCTGCATTTGTCTTGTTTATAGCCATTTAAATTTAAGGCAGCAGTACATTAGATTTGGAATGAAGAGATCGAGGGAGAATTAAAACGATATAATAACTACATGTAAGTTTTTTCATAGAAATAACTTCACTAATATTCATGACCGTCATTCATTTATGACATTTTGGTTAGTAAATCCTGTTCCCGTTCGTGGCACCGGGTGTAGGGTATTAAGACTTTTTTGTATGTCGCTTTCAGATGTTTGACCCCTAACAACACACACGCAAACACTTTTGAGTCTAGTAGTCCTCTACCACTGTTAAATTGCCATCAAATTGGATACTGGTGAAGTGTATGTAATTTTCACTAATTTACAGATGTTTTATCTTTTGAAAAAGTTATAACGGTATTTTAAAAAGAGGAACACTGTTCCACGTATTACGGACGTCTCTCCAAGGTAAAGCTCGTGTGTCAAATAAAAAAATCAAATCTAATCTTTACCCTCACTCGAATTTGACCCTTACAGACGCAGTGAGTAAAATAATTCAAAATATGACCGATATAAATATATTTTAACAAAAATGTCGATTTTGTTATTTACAGATCAGATTCGTATTGTCAGGAACTTTTACTGTTTTTCTTTCGCTATACTGTAAAAACTTGATTTTTTTTTGCACACACGAAACCAATAGTTCATTTCATATTACCGACTTTTGACTCCGGATTCTATTTTTTTCGACAGGTTACATTTGTACCTACTCTGTGGTAATACCGCAGTCCCACTAGGCAACGATCGCACTACGATCTGTGAAAAAACATGCAAATTTTGATGATCGTAGTACGATCGTTTAGATCGCAGTAATGTTGTATCACGGTCGTGGTGAGGTCTTCAAGATCGTGACGAACGGGGTCAACTTTGAACATGTTCAAAACAATCGTGGTGCGGTCGTGACGAAGTCAGGTCGTAGAAGAAGCGTAGTGAGAGCGCACTAAGATCGTAGTAAGATCACATAGGTCGCTGTACCATCGTAGCGAGAGCGTAGCGAAAGCGTGATTCTATTCCGAGAGACTTCGCTGCGATCTCACAGCGACGTTATTACGACCTCACTACGACCATCATGTTCTCATCGCGACCCAACTACGCTTCCACTTCGACTATACCACGCTGTTCACGACCATAGTGCGATTCTAGCACGCCCTTGCCGTCCTCATCACACTCTTCTTACGACCTGACTACGTTCATACTACGACCATCATTCTCACTGCCATTTTCACATAAAATATATTAAATCTCTCCAGGTTTTGTTTGTCTGTATGTAATTAGGACCTCTTGTCTATTTTCTCTAACGGATCAACCATGCTTTTCGTTTTTATATAGATTTCAGGAATCTGATGTACAGTAGTTGTCGTTTGTTTATGTAGTTCATACGTGTTCCTCGTTTTTATATAGATTAATGCGGGGTTCACACATTGCCGATTATTGCTCCCGTTTGAGATCAGACAGCGATACGACACGAAAAGTGAAAAAGTCGGATTACTATCCTCAATTATCTGGAATGTCCTTTCATTGTCTGAACGCAGTCGTTTTAGTTCGTAACAGATTCCTTCGGGTCGGGAAGGGTCCGAATAGTTCGGCGAAGCACCCCGATAGTTAGGTACGTCCCGTAACTTTCGGTGAAACTCATCCGATTCTGTCTAGTCGGATTACAATCGTGCCTAATGTCGTGACAGATTCTGCTGTATCGGATCAAAATCCTAACAATGTTCTGTGTATTCTGGACGGTGTCCTCTGGAATGGGAATGATCTGGAGAAATTTTTCTTTGCTGTTTTTCTGCCGATTGAGTCCAGATTGCATCCAGATCTTGTCGAATTCGAACCGTTTTTGCCGAAATCGTTCCGGAACAGTCCCGTTATTAATACGAAATTCGTCAATGAAACCAACTTCAGAATCCTGAAAATTACAGAATACAGTACAACTGATACCAGACAAAGCCGTTTGCAATGCGATAGAGCGGACCGTGATAGGATACGTTCCGACAGTACCTGATCATCCCGAGTATGCCGACAGTTTTCGAACGGAATTACCTCCGTCAGCGTCGGTTCACTGTCTGGTCACTGTCTGATCTCTTTTGGATTACATTCGGTAGAATCGGGACGCAGTCGTGACAGACTCGGTCGAAGTTAACTAGACAAAAGATACAAATTGGATAAGAAGCGTATCGAGAACGGGATTATCGGAATAAATTCGCTAGGAAAGACCGACGCTTCCTGAACAATATCTGATTGTTGTCGTAATTAAAGTATTTTTTTACAAATTTTAATTAAAGTTTGAACTTCTATCCACGATTCACAGGATTTTGATCAGACTTTTTACAAATTTTAATCGGGGATGGTCCTGTCAAGAACGGCAGTAAAAATCGTGAATGTTTGAACTCAGCTTAAACCGTTGTTTTCCCGTTTGAATGATTTTACATTACTAATTTTTTGGGCCCTTTATAGCTTGCTCCGTGTTGAAGGCCGTACCTTGAACTATATGGTTTACTTTTATAAATTGTTATTTGGATGGAGAGTTGTCTCATTGGCACTCATACCGCATCTTCCTATATCTATTGACACATCTGTGTCATCTCTGCTATCGTTTAGTGAAAGGTTGGATTGGTCGTTTCGACACATCTGCTTGATCAGGATTCGTTACTATCAGAGCTCCCTCTGCATCTACATCAATCCCTACAACTACGCCCATGCCCGTCATCTAGTAGATTTTGGTGGCATGACTGTATTGTTTCCGAGAAATCTGCGTTTTAATAAAAAATAGAAGGAATTGAACTGTATTGATATGGAAGACAATGTTCACGTAATTGCTGAGAACGTAGTAAGATCGCGGTATGAACGTAGTATAATCGTGGTTAGAACGTGTTATAATCGCAGGAGAAGCGTGGTAAGATTGTGTTGCGATCAGATAACTCGTGGTATTGTCGTAGTGAGAACGTGACGAGCGTAGAAAGATCTTGATAAGCGTAGTGATGTCGCAGAATAAGTGCAATGAGAACGTGGTATAATTGTAGCGGGATCGTTGTAGAAGCGTATTCGTAATGAGGACGTAGTAACATCGTGAAAGCAACGAACATTTACATTTTCATACCGCGACCTCACCACGATCTGAAATGATTTTAGATCGCTGTGAGCGTGGTGCGATCATGGTCCAGTGGGACTGGGGCTTAAAGCATCCTGGTACGATTACTCAGTCAATAATGAGCAACCGGAAGGTAAATTCAAAAATATATAAACGGTGCAATTTGAGAGGGAAAATTTACTGCTTTCTGGTGATTTAGTTATGTATATCAAGCATTAAACACTAAACTTTCACTCAAAATGTACCTATTAAAATCTAGAATTTACTTATTTACGTTGCTCTTGCTTGACCCGGATTTCCTACCACAGAGAAGGTAAACTGTCGAAAAATACATGTATATATCCCGGAGTCAAAAGTAGGAATGTATGTGAAGTTAGCAGCCGGTTCGTTATTCGTTATTCGATATTCAATATCCAACCGGCTGCTAGCAGCCAGTTTGATATTCAAAATTTAGTGAAAAAATTACAAGATAATTAAATACTTGATAACATAAAAAGCATGATTTTCATATTTAAAAAGACTGATAAGATACTGAAGTGTTTGTGTGGGCTTGCTTATAACTTACCAACAATAACTGTCAGATTAGCGTAGCTTCTATAATATCTAGACTTCTTGTAGGAGCTGTGTAACACACCTCAGACATAGACCATGGGTTAGAACAGGAAGCCCCGAATTGCACGATCTCACTTCCGGCTAAGTATATATATTTCTCCTGAGAGTAGGAGCACCTCTGAGATTCACTACACTCCTCCCTGTCATCTTCTTTTTGTTGATCATTCTCGGGATTGTGAAGGCAATTGCAGTAATGTTCCTATCCGCAGAATTTTCATTTTTATCCATGTCTTGATATACATAACACGTTATTGCGAATTTCCAAATATTAAAAATATAATTCAATGTTATTAAATGTTAATGACTTGTCGGAATGACAGGTGTGGTTGTGAACGTTCCTTCACCATTCCGATCTCCTTCCTTACACAAAACTTTAGGTGAACAGCACAGCTGTCGCACACTAGAATTCTGCATAACATAAATTACTCCGATTCTTGATGATCCTATTCTTACACAAAATCCTAGATGGACAACACAGCTGTCACACACTAGAATTCCGCATAACATAAATTACTCCTGATTCTTTATCCTCCTATCCTTACACAAAATCCTAGATGGACAGCACAGCTGTCACACACTAGAATTCCGCATAACATAAATTACTCCTGATTCTTCATCCTCCTATCCTTACACAAAATCCTAGATGGACAGCACAGCTGTCACACACTAGAATTCCGCATAACATAAATTACTCCTGATTCTTCATCCTCCTATCTCATTCCTTCCACCAAAGAATTTAATTACATATATACATATAAATGTCCATCATTTAAACATTCTTTAAATCCTTTTAAAGAAGTAATATTACTATAGGTCCACATAAAAAATATGTACATATATATAAGAAGTCACAAGTATTTATATCTCACTGTAATTTATAGATTTTCTTTGAATTTTCGGTAGTAATTTTGAAAACATCTTCAATGGGTTGTTGTAAAAGTTCAGATATTTTAAGTGCAACTGCATGAACGGAGTAAGGATTTCCAATGGTGTGAGAATGTAGTGGGATATATGGAGCATCTGATTCCAAAACTAAACGTGTAATGCCAAAAGTTTTCACAATTTCTACAATATTGGAGTATCGGTCCTTCAAAATAAATGGGGTAATGCCAAAAACAATGTTAGAGAATTGACTGACGGCTGCTGAGTACAGTTGAGTGGAACATGTGAAACAATGCCAATGAATTAATTGGTCCGGTTTGCATATTTCACTTAGAATGGCCAAAACATGTTCATGCAGTGATGGTTTTCCTCTTGAGTGTATAACGATAGTTAAATTCAATGCTGCTGCCAAATACAGTTGCTTTCTAAAATATGTAATTTGTCGGTTGAAATCTCTCCTTGAAGGGTTGGTAGAATCATCTAAACCAATCTCTCCTACTGCCACTGTTTTTGTTGATTTTAATAAATTTTGAAGATCAGTCCAATTATGTTCCAGAGATGAAGTTGATGATGAGCTTATAATTTTAGGATGAATGCCAAAGGTGAATCTTAAACGGTTATCTTTCCTGAATTCGCTGCGCTGTGCTGAGTTTGGCCAAGCTGACGGAAAAACAAAGTTAGCAATGGCATATTTTAGTTCTGTCTTATAAATGCTTTGGGAGCCAAGGTCATCCAGATCCTGGAAAGCTCCACTACCCATCTGCCTACATAGTTGGTCTAGATGGAAGTGAGAGTCTATGATGGGTAGTGGTCCGGATAACTTTGTGCTCAACTGTCCAATTTGAAGTCCGTCTTTGTCCTTTCTTTCCTCGAATTTTAAGAGCCAAAGTTGTTCGTCTGAATTCAAATAACCAATGAGATTTTTGAGAATTTTCCAGTGAAGGATATGATAGATTTCCATTAGTGGAGTGGCAGGAATTTTGTAATCAGCAGCAGGTTCCATACAATTCAATTTCAAGAAAGAATCCACGAGTTTAACTTCAGAAATATGGAATTCTGTAGGTGGCAATTGTGTCCTAATTCTCATTATGGCATTCAGTTTCTCTTCAAGGCCTACTGGGTAGGAAGTGCCTAATGAACGTGCTAACTCTCGTAGAAGACCGTTCATTAGCTCAGCGTACATCACTTCTCTGTTCTTAAAGGTAGCATCAATGGCATTTGTGGGATGACAGCGAGTTATGTGCTTGTTCAGGAAATTGGCTGTCTGTTCCTGAGTACCACAAATCCAACAGGCAGTCTCTGGCGCCACATACCATGGTAGATGAGTTTGAATGGTGTGTCTTCTTGGGTTTGTAAATGTGTGAAAGCAAATATCACACTCCCTGTGTCTCAAGCGGACATTTGTAGCCTCACCTCTGATAGCTATCTGCCTTTTAGGTTCAGTTAAGTGGTCCTGGTTCTCCTCCTCCTCATAATCCAATTCTTCCTCACTCATTATACCAGTCTAGAAAATACTGAATGAACCTACTAATTATTTATTGTTACTTAATTATAAATAAGTAATTAAGTTTTTTTTTATAAGGCTTTGAAAATGAGCAAATACTATTACCTTTATGTGTATTCATAAAAATAATAAAAAAAAAAAAAAAAAAATAGGAAAAATATTACATACTTTAACATACTATACAAAAATATTTAAAAACATTTGTGACGAACATCATCACTCAAAACTCTTCGCTAACTACATCCACCACATAATTTGACAAATAGCTTGGCAGAAACCTCTTTCTTTTTACTCTATCTGATATTTCAGTTTTATCAGGTACTTTTAAAGTATTCTTATCAGGAGACAAGAGAACAGCACTGCTGTCACTATTGCCATTACTCATGTTAGCCAAATCCAATGGATCAGCACAACTACCATGATTAATATCATTCTCACTGTCTAACTCCAATCCAGGTACTTTTAAAGTATTCTTATCAGGAGACAAGAGAACAGCACTGCTGTCACTATTGCCACTACTTTCATCATTCCTATTCAATTGGACAGCACTGCTGTCACAGTTTGAATATGGAAGTGAAAATAAAACATCTGACCAACCATCAGGCAACTCGTTTTCTTCTTTTCTTGAATCCATATTCCCCTCTGGAACACACTGACCAAACAAACGGTTTCGGAGTCTCTTTATCCAAAATGGGACAATTTCGTCGTCACATTGTTTTATCCTATCATGATGTATTACCATCTCTTTCTTTCTACCTGTAATTTCATACAACACAGGGGACAATACTCTGGTTACTACATAGGGTCGCTGCCAGGGAGCCCTGAGTTTCTTGCTCTGACCTACTTTTGATGTTGAATCCAACTTGAAAACAATATCACCTACTTCGTAAGTTTTATGATACAATTTTATATCGTAAGTTCTTTTCTGACGAAGCTGAGCTGCCTGTAATTTTTCGCGCGCAAACTTATGAGCTTCCTGGAGAGTATTTTTTAGGTCAATTACATGATGAACGGTTTCCTTGGCTTCAAAATTGACAGAACAAGTTCCTGTTAGTAAATTGATTGGATGTAGTACTTCCCGACCTAACATCATCATGTTAGGTGTAAACCCTGTCTGTCTATTCACAGTTGATCGTATAGCACCAGAAATGGTTTGTAAATGAAGGTCCCAATCTTTCTGTTTTCCCTTCAAATAGCATCTGATGGCTTGTAAAATGGTTCGATTAAATCGCTCAACTTGTCCGTTAGAACATGGTCTATATGGAGTGGTCCTAGTTTTGACGATTTGTAACAGTCTGCAAATATCATGAAACAAATGACCGTCAAAATTTTTCCCTTGATCGGTGTGAATTTGGACTGGACATCCCAATCTTGAAATGAAACCGTCTAGTAATGTTTTAGCCACAGTAATTGTGTTTTGATTAGGTAATGGAAACATTTCCATCCATTTTGTGAATTGATCTACTAACACTAATACATATTTGTTAGCAGAAGAACTCTCGTGTAGTGGTCCTAGAATGTCCATATGCAATTTTTCCATAGGAATTCCTGCGTGAAATTGACCTAGAGGCCCCTTTGGTTTGACGTTGGTTTTTTTGTTGACATTACAAGTATGGCAAGACTTCACATAATTTCTCGCGTCTTCCCTTAACCCATACCAAATGTAATTCTGTTTTAATCTTTCAATAGTTTTTGCCTGTCCAAAATGCCCTGATAGTTTAGCATCATGACAATTCTCTAAGATTTTGTGTCTTAAAGATCTTGGAACAACTAATAACAATCTTGAATGAACTGGATCTAACCATTTATAGCATAATATACCATCCTTAAGTACTAATTGATGTTTACAATTCCATAAATGTTTAATAGAAGGGCTACATAAATATAATTCATGCTCCTCTGGTTCTTTTTTATCCTCTAACCATACTATCAATCTGTTAAGTTCCTGATCTTTCCTTTGTTCAGCTCCCATATTGGTAATTTCAGACTCGCTTATCCAATTACAATTCACTAAACTATCTAAATTGGTTTCGTCCAAATCTTCTTCTTGCTCTGAAACACTCCTTACAGACAATGGAACTACATAATCGACATCATCTTCAAACGAACTCCAGACTTTTTGTGCTCGAGTACAATATGAGCAACCACCGCAAGGTAGCAATTTTATATCTGCACCAGCATAATAACAATTACAAGAATCTAAATCATCTGGTCTCCTTGATAGTCCATCTGCATTGGTGTGTAGTTTCCCTGCTCTATGTTGTATTACCATGTCATATTGAGACAATTCCTCTAACCATCTGGCTAGTTGTCCTTCGATCATTTTAAACCTTAGTAGCCATGTCAAACTGTTATGATCTGTCCTTATGATGAATTGTTGGCCTAATAAATAATTCCTGAATTGTCTGGTAAATACTACAATCGCTAACAGTTCTTTCCTAGTGGTACAATATTTCCTTTGGGCTGGTGCCAATACCCTACTTGCATAACATATTACATACTCTTTTCCACCAATTACTTGTAATAATTCTGCTCCAATGGTGGTGTGGGAGGCATCGGTATCTAGAATGAACTTTTCCTTTGGATCTGGATATGCTAATGTAACTGAGTTGACAAGTGCCTGTTGTAATGATTCAAAAGCTATCTGGTGTTGCTTTTCCCATTGAAAAATTACTTTCTTCTTTGTCAGAGCATACAAAGGCTCAGCAAGGGTGGCAAATCTTTTAATATGCTCCCTATGATAGTTGGTAAATCCAAGGAAAGATTCAACAGCTTTCTTCGTCAGAGGAACCGGCCAATTCAATATAACTTCTCTACTAGAGGGATTAACAGCTATTCCTTTCTCATTTACCAGTTTACCCAAGAAAATAACTTCTTTTTGGAAAAATTTGCATTTTTGTGGCTTTAATTTCAAATTATTTTCCCTGAATCTTTCTAGTACAGTTCTTAAATTTACAAGATGATCTTCAAAATCTTCACCCAGAACAATAACATCATCAATGTATGCTAGACATATTTTCCATGTCAAACCTGTCAAAATTAACTCTATCATCCGCTGAAAGAATGCAGGACTGTTACATAATCCAAAACTGAGTCTTATGTGTTCGAAAAGTCCATATTTAGTTATGAATGCTGTCTTGTGTCTATCGTCCTCGTGTATCTCAGCCTGATAATATCCTGATGCCATGTCTAGACAGGACATAAATTTACTACCTCTCAAAGTGTCGATACAGGTCTCTATTCTTGGAATCGGAAATGCGTCTTTTCGAGTAATAGAGTTTAATTTCCTGTAATCAATACAGTACCTGATCTTCCCATCCTTCTTGCGAACTAGTACTGGGGCTGCACTCCATTCTGATGATGATGGCTGTATGACTCCTCTATTTAATAAATCTTTGAGATGCTTTTCTTCTTCTTCTTCTAACCCTAGTGGTGTTCGTCTCATTCTTTCTCTTACAGGAGCTGAGTTTCCAGTGTCGATCCTATGCTTAACCTTGGTATAATGTCCAATGTCGAGATCATGTTTTGAGAAGGTATCTTTAAAGTCCAGCAATAGTGACGCCAATCTCAGATTTTCGCTTAAATCTAAATTTTCCTTTGACGAATCTAATAAAGGTTTTAATTGTACAGGAAAATTGGAATACATTTCATCCCATTCATTTCTTAAGTCTCTAAGTTCCCTCTCCACTGTGTTAACTGACCTTACTGATGCTCTGTCCTCATAATCACACCTTTCCTCATCTATCACCCCACAAATTTCCATTGCTGTACCAATGAAGCGATTTTTCTTCAGACTTATGGACTTATCTGTCAAATTGTTTAGGATAATAGGTACTCTTGAATCAGCTTTGGTCAAAATATTTGGCATAATCAGCCCATTCAAAGACTTACTTGGTTGAATAGCCACTTCATTTTTAAATTCCTCTGCCAATCTTACTGGTAGTCTGACAGTTGAATTAGGTGGAACAATAAGAGTCTCTTCCAACGTTATGCGGCAAATTTTAAAACTACTGTTTTCTGATTTAACTTCATTAATAAAATGTTTTTCACCTCTAATTGTTATTGACAAGTCAGTCAAATCTATCACGGCATCAAGATGTTTAAGAAAGTCTAATCCTAGTATCACTTGATCATTGATTTTAGCTACTATAATTTTCCACTTGGTATCAGTCTTCCCTACCTTAACTGTAACACATTCTGTGTACCTTGCTGTAATGCTATTGTCTTTTCCAGCACCTTTCAACATTAGCGAGCCTTTAAAAATTACCGGAGGCTTAAGTTTCTTTGCAAATTCTTCACTCATAAGTGTGACCTGGGCAGCTGTATCAATTACTGCGTTCACAGTTACCTCATTAATTGAAATACCTAACACAAGAGTATTGGATTCTGGATTTCGATCACTTGGATACAGTTGAACCTCACGTAATTGAGGATTATCAATACCATTCTTTGTATCTTCCTTTTGGCCACTATTGAAGTCTGTCAAGTTACAATGAACAGCACTGCTGTCACTAATTGTAACCTGTTTTTTTCCCAATACCTCTGGTTTTAATTCTCTAAGGCCACTATTAAAGTCTGTCAAGTTACAATGAACAGCACTGCTGTCACTAATTGTAACCTGTTTTTTCCCGAATACCTCTGGTTTCAATTCTCTGAAGGGAGATAATTGGCCTATTTGAGGTTTTTGGACTGATGAGCGACCTACATCTTCAGTCCTTGCTCGTTTAAAGTCCCCTCTCTAAGATTATTATTTGGAGATGGTGATCTGTTGCGTCTCATTGGCGACCAACTTTTCTTTGGACACTGTGTACTGAAATGGCCCATTTCCCTACACGTATAGCATTGTATATCCCGTATATCTCTGGTTGGACTTCGTCCTCTTGGTGAAGGCGACCTTTGGCGATCAGCAGTGGTTTTGGGACTGATTGAGTTGATAATCTTCTTGATGTCTGATTTAATGGTCCAGATATGTTGTTCTGTAGTTGCCATTCTTGTTTCCATAGTCTCATACTTTTTCTGTAAGTCTTGCATACTAGAATTATTTGCCGTTTTGACTTGACGTACTAAACATTCTGTACTTTCTTCATCTGAGTCATCATAAAACTGAACCCTTTTTACCTCTGGCTTTCTATACCCTAATAAAATCTTTTGGTTGTGAATGGAGCTCTTAACATATTGTAACGCTTGGTCCATTGTATTTGGGTCTTTCTCCATGGCAAATAGCGCTGCTTTTTTGTCCGTACACCCCTTCAAAAAAGCGTCAACGGCTATAGTATCAACTACATTCTCTGGTGTATTTAGATAACCATCTGTTGCTAGTTCCTGTATCCTTTCGGCAAACTCCTCTATCGACTCATCCACAAACTGCCTTACCTCTTGCAATTGACGCCTAATGGTGTGAGGTAAATCTTTATTCCCAAATCTTTGACTCAACTTTTGAACTAACACGTCATAGTCCTTTTGAACGGTCTCTTGGCGAGTACTCACAAATTTCAGAGCCTTATCTCTGAGGCATTCAATTAGACGATCTAATTTTTGTTCATTAGACCATTCATACTTCCTGGCTATATGGTTAAATTGCATGAAATACGGCTTCCATTCTGATTTCCCATCAAAAATGGCTAGCTTTGGTGGTGTTGGTCCAGAACGTTGATTGGATTTAACATCCTTACAGCTCGAGTCATCTTTTCCCTTCCCTGATGTTGGAGTTTTCCCATTGTTATTAACCTCTTCTTTTGAGTCTCCAAGTTTATCTGGGCTAAATGTTTGTCTGGATTTAAGCTTTTCAGAATCACTATACCAGGAACTAGCTGACATCTCAGTTACTTTACCCCTAAATATATCTCCTGGAGCTAGCTTTTCAGAAATAAGTCGTGATGTTTTAAAATGCTGTAATTGCTCTTCTAATGCAGTTAATTTCCTGCCATATTCTGCATCCCTTTGTTTCATCTGCTTATATTGCTCCTTGCTCCTTTCTCTTTCTTTATCCATCTCTTGAGCCTGTTCCATGACTTTATCCATTAATGTTTGACGTTCCCGTTGCATGCTCTCCATTTGTTCTGAAAAACCACCTTCTTTTTCTGCCATAGTACTCTCATACTGATGTTGTAACTCACTCATTTCTTGTTTAATTTGTGTATTTTCAAAACTCAACTCTTTTTGACTTTTTTCCCTTTCCAGTTGATCCTTCTCCACTTCTCTTTGAAAATTATCTTTTGTTTGTTGGAGTTCAGCAAGGCATTCCTCTATCTCTGCTGACTTACGCCATAGTTGCTTCTCAAAAGTTACTTTTAAATCTTCAAGTTCTTTCGTATATTCCCTTTTTGAATGAACTTTGTCTTGTTCTGCAATTAACAACTTTGTCTTATACTGTTCTATTAATGCAGAAGTGTCACCTTGTGCTGTTGGTTGCTTTTCTGGAGTTTCTTCCTCTGGACTAACTTCAACTGTGCCATTCCTTATCAATGGGTCCCAAATCGTGTTTGGTACACCTTCTATCATCTTTAGATCTTCTAATGTCAAGGCGCCTTTAATTTTTCTTGCTTTTATAATTAAATTGGCTCTGGCCTCCCCTATGTCTCTAATTCCCATTAACTCTTCTTTTGTCGCAGTATTGATGTTAATTGTCGACATCTTCACTTTTATTTAATACACAATAATTACTTCTATATCAAATAAATTTTAAGATACGTTTTAAATACGGCCAGCACAGCTGACTCACTCAATGATACGTTTTAAATACGGCCAGCACCGCTGACTCACTCAATACCCCTAAATTAATTTTAACACGGCCAGCACTGCTGACACGATCATGTAAATTTATTTATTTATTTTTCTAGATTTCAGTTTATATTCTAATGTTTTATCTCAAGTATGCTCAATCAAAAAATTTACTTTAATCAATATGATTATCCATAAATATATATATATATATCTATAGTTTGAAAAAAAAATTACAACAAAATAACACCAAAAAACACAGCAAATATAAATATAATAACCAAGTATATGTGTATAAAAAAAATAATAAATCTTTATTTCAATTATATGTGTAGAAAAAATAGTAAGTCTTTATTTCAATGTACAACAATTAGACTAATATAACTATTCTGAATATCTATAGCATCAAACCAATATCTTTCTTGCTTTGTAATAATAATTTATATATATTCAATTACTAACATGTATATCACACAAACTGAATATATAATGCGGTATACTTTTATTATATACCCCAAAGAAAAATATACACACTGTAATAGTATCTGCCAATTGCTCAATTATGTCTATTTCTAATACTTTTATTAGTTTAAATTAAACAAATAACATACATTACGACAGCACTACTGTCTCAATAATCATATTTTTGAATTTTGATAATTGGCCAGTACTACTGACTCAGATTAAATAAAAATTTGCCAAAAGAATTTCAATCTTTTGATGTTTTGTTTTTATAATTGTCTCCCTTTTCGTGTAACAACTGGTTTTTGTTTTTGTTTTGATAATTGTCTCCCTTTTCGTGTAACAACTGGTTTTGTTTTTATAATTGTCTCCCTTTTCGTGTACAAACTGAAATTCAGTTCATACGGTTTATATTTTGTTTGTTTTCACCTTTATTCAAGTGAAGTGAGTATATTCAATTCAATGGTTCAAAGTTTTATTGGTAATGGTGTGGAAATAATGCGTGAATGTTTAATTCACAGGGATAACACGGTTCAATTGACAAATTTGACCCGCGAAAATCAAAATTTCAACACGACGCGTTTCGCGTTGAAAAGACTATTTTCCACCTGTGTCAATGACTTTTACATCTGACACCAGTGAAGTGTTTGTGTGGGCTTGCTTATAACTTACCAACAATAACTGTCAGATTAGCGTAGCTTCTATAATATCTAGACTTCTTGTAGGAGCTGTGTAACACACCTCAGACATAGACCATGGGTTAGAACAGGAAGCCCCGAATTGCACGATCTCACTTCCGGCTAAGTATATATATTTCTCCTGAGAGTAGGAGCACCTCTGAGATTCACTACAATACGTGGGAAATCGTTAAATGACCTTTTCAAGCTGTCGTAATTTCTCGTCGTAATTTCTCGTTGTCCTCGAATATAAACCCTTTTCCATGTTGCATATTTGTCTTTATGTAATATAGAGTTTTGTCAATAAACGACTTCAAAGATGTACTTTTGTGTATAATATTTCTTAAGACAAAAAGAAAAAACCATAACTCTAGAAATATTTATAACTATAAATAGAAATATATATGGAAAGCCAAAAAAACAAAACAAATCATTCGAAAAATGTCAAAATCTTAGGACAAAGGGCACAGGGTAATGGTGAGAGCCCCCTGATCTCTCAATCTTTCTAATATTTGACAGACATTTAGTCAATAGGTAGATACAAACGTGACTAAAAGGAATTTGGGTACACTTCCTGTCTTCTATGTTTACGGAGCGCCCAAAGTGCCAGTTGGATATTCAAAATATATAGCGAAAACCTACCCGAGACCGCTTAAATGAGGTTGAGACCCCCCGGGTCTTTCAATGTCCATAAAATTCAACCAAATCATTGACTCTGTATACATAAAGGTTGTATTAGATGGATTTACCAGAATAACGTCATCGTCTATATCTACGGAGGGCTAAGATTGTCACTTTTCAGTCGAAAAATGTCAAAAACTTAGGACAAAGGGCACAGGGTAATGGTGAGAGCCCCCTGATCTCTCAATCTTTCTAATATTTGACAGACATTTAGTCAATAGGTAGATACAAACGTGACTAAAAGGAATTTGGGTACACTTCCTGTCTTCTATGTTTACGGAGCGCCCAAAGTGCCAGTTGGATATTCAAAATATATAGCGAAAACCTACCCGAGACCGCTTAAATGAGGTTGAGACCCCCTGGGTCTTTCAATGTCCATTAAATTCAATCAAACTATATAATCTATATATATATATATATAGAGAGATTGTCTATATATATATATATATTTACAGATCTAACATTGTTGGGTTGATGTTTAGACGAGTTGTATATATATATATATATATATAGATTGTATTAAAAGAGAAATGTTCTTGAACGGACTGTTTGCTCCAGATCAGATTAGACCAGAAGCCTAGTAGAATCGAGAACCTTGTTTCAGGTACAAACTGTCACCATAGGTTGAAGTTAGCTTGGCGGGGAAAGATAAACAGACCTTTACCACGCACCTTCACACAGCTCACACAACCACCCCTTTTGATGTAAAATCCAGGTCCAGATGCATTGTTGGCGGCTATTTCACACAGGAAACTTAGGGCTCCAACACCTCATTCTGGCAGAATTGTGTTCGCCAACATAGGAAGGGCTCGCATTGCCCTTCCCGCTAACATGGAAAGGAATCCACTTTCTTTTTGAATGTTTTCTTCAATTGGGTAGTGCTCATTATCAGAGACATACCACTAGAACCTTTTTGTAGGAGCTTGGTGATCTTTTCAATCTGTCGCGTGTTTACCTTGCAGATTTGTGTGGGATAAACGAATGGTGACAGGGCTGCTCTCTGTGATTTATTAGCTTGACCTTTTATCAAGTTCAAACCGTATTTTGATAGACTATTCATTCATACCTCACGAAGATGAAAGCGGATGATGAGATGTTCACTGCGGAGATTGGTATGATCGCCGTCTTGATCGGTGAGGTATGTCTGCATGCGAATGATGGCTGTCAAGGTCAGGGGTAAGTACGCCATGTTTTTGTTGTGTTTGAGTTATCTTTACCCCGGGATCGATTGCGAGGGAAAAGCTGTAGATAGTGGAATGTTGGGTGCCGTTTACGTAGCTTCCATTGGTGATGCCACTGTTTACTAGGATGCTGTTGATGCTTTGTTGATGCTAACAATGCATTAACCCTCTTTGTAACCGTTTGTTGACCGATCAAATGTGTTGAGCTGTCGCTTAAATCCCAATATAGTGTTCTATTCCATAAATTGTAGTTGGGGGAGGGGGTGAACCACCGGGTAAGAATGCGACTATCGTTTCCAGAGACAAGGATGAAACCCATCTTTTTGGGTCTGTGTTGTCGATGATTTTCTGCAATAGTATGGTGTCCATTTATTTATTAAAACACGACGTTCCGTCCGATTCGAACTGGAGGACTCCTACGGAGATTGCAAGTGCAAATGCTTCGGTGTTGGAGGGAACATTACGCTTGAATTCCGCTCGAATCTGAATGTCCACTCGGACTGATGACTTACATCGATGACGAACTGCGGCTATAGGTAAATGAAATCAGAGGGATTGACACCTCCGTTACTGAGGAGGGTATCAACATTTTCGAATTTCTTTCTGAAGTCTACAGCCTCCTTGAACACTCTGGTGACCTTGTTTTGTGAAAAAACGGCATTCAAGTGGACGGCTGAGTAGCGTTCAGCTTTGAGGGTGACATGGATATTTTGCAATCGACAGTGATTGAACACGGTAGTATTGTGGGTTTTATCATTATCTCTGTCGGTTTAATTTGGAAGGCAACAATGATATATCTAGGCTTTTCGTGACCACTATTGGCAGCTAGGCGGCAGTTAAACTGTGAGGCTTGGGGAATGGCTATGAAATCGCACTGTCTCATGCGAAATCCACAGTGGATCTTGGATTTATTCTGGATGGTTTTGTACAGTTGCATCTTGTTTTCGTCTGCAAGAGTGACGTGAGGGAGGAACCAAGAGATCTTAATCAGGACTATGTTTGCCACGTTATTGACGGCGGCTGCCCTAAGAATGGTATTTGCATCTGAATTGCGAACTAGTGGCAGTTCGTGCCTGAACCCGTACACTATTTTGTTGTAATCATCCCAAAATACGTTTCAGGGGGATGGCAAACAAGTACGATCCTTTGTTAGTGGGCTTGGTGATAATGTATCCATGGCAGGCTGCAAATCTAGTGTTCTCAGCCTCGGCATTGGTGGAAAAATCCTTATGCCACAGTTGGTTGAGACCCTACGAGTTAGAGAAGTCGTCGGGGTAGGTTAACATTCCCAGCATAGTAGTGGCGATGCCGGGGTCGTTAATGTGTTCAATCTGCTGGCCGGAAAGTCGATAACAGATAATTTTGAAGAGATACATGATACCATTGTGAATGAGATTAACGTCTGCATATGCAGTACCGTCGTGCGTTTGAAGTCGCCCTTCTACCCAGAGATAACGCTCGGTTGAGTGGAGGAACAGGTCCTGCAATGTTGATTCGGATCTCCGCTCCAGAGTAGGTAAGTTGGGCGCCGGGTTAAGGTTCGAATTCGTGAACCTGGTATTAATATTTTTGAAGACTTTCATCGAAGGTCAACCCTTCTGTGATTGTAAGGATGTCAGACATTATGTATTTATTTATAGCTTTGGAGGAAGTCGTGAATGGTAGCGATTCCTCGACCAGAGATGAGATTGTTTAACTGGGTTTGGTTGTGGGGCTTACTGCGTTTAACACTGAGCTGTTGATTGGGCTTGCTGCGTTGGACACTGGGTTTTCGAGGGCGGTTCACTTTGTCAACGTCATGGTCGACGACTTTGGCTACCACCTTTTCAAATCCTATCATGGCTGCATAGGTGGCAGCGATCATAGCCTTACTTTCCAAGGTCTTGGCAGTAGAGGTGATGAACATGCGACCAGCGATAACGGCGATAGTGTCAAAGCAAAACCTTTCTGAATTCTTAACATTTATTTACAGAATATTACGATGGGGTTGCTTATATTCTTTGATGCTGATGTGTTCACCTTTCGTCATGGCATCGAGGATCGCCACAGTCTCGTTGCGCACACCATTGTTTCCAGCACAGTAGGCAGCGTTGCAGCGATAGAGGAGCTGGTCAAAGTCGGAGCGTAGAGATACGGTTTGAAGTCCGCTACAATGCTTATCTTGCTTTAGATGTGCGACACAATATTCGTCCACTTGTAACTCTTTATCGCCTTCGGGTTCTCGAGAGGGTTAATTACCTTGATACATGGCACATGGCACCGGAACTGCTCAGGATCTCTGCATAGTCAACAAGTTCTTAAAAACGTCGGGCTCGAACGATTCTGGTTTCTTTTTCACCATGAGTTCCCAGAGGTCAAGGGTTACTTTGTACCTCACACCTTCCACAAAAATATTATCGCCGTCAGAAGTAACTGGTTAGCTTCCGATGAAGATACCATCGTTTTCAGTTCGCGATCCAAAGGTGTGGTATGCGGAAGGATTGTTACTGAGCTGCAAACACTGCTGTGCTCAAGGTCCGAGGATGGTGTCTGTAGGTGCTGCAATGGGAAATGGGTAGTCAAACGGTGGAGGAGGGAGAGCTGTCACTGCTGCAGGAAGGTATTAGATCGTTTTGGTGATCGGTGAAGCTGCCTCTTGCTGAGCCTCAACCACAGGCTTAATACATTGGAAAGGTCCCGGATGAGTACAATCTTCGGGAGGCGATGCTGCATGTTACTGGCTCGAATCTTCCGCTTGATCTCTTGCAACTCCCTTGCGAGCGCCTCACACTGTTTAGGGTCTGTAATATAATCTTTATAAACGTCATTATTTATAGCGTTGTCGTGAACTTCCCTAAGCGTTTGTTTGAACGCCCCTAGGCGTTGGTTTGAACAGGGTACCTTTCCTAAAACCATAGACATTACCCGCCCACGTCCACTTGTCCATCTGATGAGTTACTAGTAAGCCACTTTCAATGATGATGATAGTTTGTTCTTATGTTGTACTGTTATACCACTGTCCCAGGTTAGGGGAGGGTTGGGATCCCGCTAACATGTGTAACCCCGCCACATTATTTATGTATGTGCCTGTCCCAAGTCAGGAGCCTGTAATTCAGTGGTTGTCTTTTGTTTATGCGTTAGTTTTCTCGTTTGAATAGTTTTACATTGTCTTATCGGGGCTTTTTATAGCTGACTATGCGGTATGGACTTTGTTGAATGCCGTACATTGACCTATAGTTGCTAATGTTCGTGTCATTTTGGTATTTTGTGGATAATTGTCTCATTGGTAATCAAATCCCATCTTCTTGTTTATATACACCCCAAGGGTGACTGGGGTATAGAAATATGGTAACTTGGTCTTCTCCCTACCGACAGTAAAACGCTTGCCGAATTGGGGCGTCCGTTTGGCTGTGCGGGATGTATCAATTTCGAAGTCACGTCCGGTCAGACGGGGGACGTTATATCCGATGCCTCGTTTAAAGAGAGTGCCACACTCTTTGCACGTTAAGAACCCTTGCAACAACTCTTTGAGGAGTCCGTAGGTTGCCTGTTGCAAGGCAAAATTTCTGTCCCTATCCAATACACTCATTTTCCAGTGGCAGTCCAAATTTCCCCGACCATCATCCCAGATGGCCTCTATTGCATCAACCTACCTATTGTATTTATTGTGAACTTGTTCTCGTCCTGAATATGCATGAAATATTTGCCACTGGACGTTAAGCAAACACATGCATTTCTGCTCGTTTTTCCATAAAATTGAATTGGAAAGATCGATCAATAAATCTTTGTTGATAAACAATACAATAATTTATGGACCAATGGGTGTTACGGATAGGGAAATACGGACTGTCAAACAGATAAATGCCATATAAAACATGCTAAAAACAATCTAAATGTTCATATTATCCCATTAAGAAGGCTATATTATTCTTTAATTATCTAAAAATCTATTTTATTGTACAAAAACTTTCATATTTAAAAAATTCACCATGACCATAATGCGAAACTAAACTTCTAACTGTGTATTTCTACCTTATATTTTTTGGTGTCAACCTTATCTGTAAATCAAAGCACTCAAAGTCCGCTTACACCACCAAAGGGACTCTCATCGAGTGGGTGTTGTTGACAAAGGTCATCTGGTATGTCCCTTTTTTGGGCAGCTCGATCTTGACTGTCTTGTGGATGACGCAACACTCTTTGTTGGTGTCCAGGACTTCCTTGCTATAAAAGTGGGTCAAGCACCTGTAGCCTTCGATCAGCAGTAAGTTGAGTTCTCTTTCCCGTTGTTCACCAACGTTTGAAATGCGCAGCGGGTATAATTCACTATCATCTTTCTAAATACATTAACCGCCAGGATGGAATTGGCTTTCTCAAATTTATTAATATCCTTAAGGCTAACCAGATTGAGCTCTGTGTAACCCTGTCTGTTTTCTTTTGGGTCTACTTCGTTATGGTGCAAGTTCAAAAGTATTGAAACACTTCTCGTCGTTATTTTTCACATTGATTACAGCCTTCTTGGCTTTGATCCACGCCGGCCCATAGGTCGGTTTTTGTTAAAATTGACTTGAAATTTAACAATTGCCTTCGATGTCCAGCCACTTTTTTCAGAGGTCCACTGTCTTTTCTCCGATCTTTTCATCCATCTCCTCAAGTGTTTTAAGCAAGTCCGTGCACGTGGTAGAAGTGAAAATCGAGTTTCCCTAGTATAAGAATCCCACGTTCTCATCATCCATCTTACCTGTTTGGTTAATCTTCACAGTGCAGCATCATATTGACTTTCTATCCTTTCAATGCCCAATCGTCTATAATTTCCATCCTTGAGATTCAAGAGACCTCAAGGAAGGTCTGCACCTCTATGTCAATAATTGGGGTCATCTTTCAGTTAGTAAATACATCTTTAAAGACTTTCTTCAGTGGATGTACCTCAATTTTATCCCCAATGGCTTTCCTATCTTCTCTGATCTTTTCCGGTAATATCTACAGTAGTCGATCTTTCGACATACTTTTAACCCCTCGCAACCCATGCTGTTTGACCTGGGTGATAATATCCTTCCTCGTATAGGGTTGGGACAACGCTCAAATAATGTTGGTCTTCGTTCCGATCAACTTAATCAACTGATCTTTCCTTATCTGGGAGTACTATCGGAGGTGCTTCATTTTGATAATACCTCTCAGGGCTTTGACGTTTTCAACAACTAATTCGAGCTAATTTTAGCTGTTGGATCCATGTCTTTATCCTAACAATCCAAATTAAAATCAATTTAGGTCACCCAAAACCACTATCCCCAATTCAATGGTTTTTAGACCCGGTTTTTGATCTTTCTATCCTATCGTCCATATAAAAAAAACTATAAAATTCGTGGTAATCATACCCGGTGCGCTTGGTTTTTTCATTCAATAGCTCATAATTTGCAGAGCTCAATTGGGTCTCTCTCTTTGCCAAGACTGTGGTCACCTGCTTGCTTAATCTCGATCTCACCACCTCAAGTGGGGAAAGTTGCCCCTTCCAACATAAGGTTATAATGTTTGTCTACCTATTAACTAAATCTTTGCTTAATATTAGGCAGATTGAAAGATCAGGGGGCTATCACCATTGCCCTGTGCCCTTTGTCCTAAAATTTTGATAATTTTTAAGTGAAAAGTGACAATATAAGCCCTCCATAGATATCGAATATGACAATATTCTGGGAAATCCTTCTAATACAACCTTTATATATACAGAGTCTATGATTTAATTAAATTTTACGGACATTGAAAGACCAAAGGGGGTCTCACACTCATTTAAGCGGTCTCAGGTAGGTTTTCACTGTATATTTTGAATATCCAACTGGCACTTTAGGCGCTCCGTAAACATGAAAGACAGGAAGTGTACCCAAATTCCTTTTAGTCACGTTTGTATCTACCTATTGACTAAATGTCTGCTTAATATTAGACAGATTGAAAGACCAGGGAGCTATCACCATTGCCCTGTGCCCTTTGTCCTAAAATTTTGATAATTTTTAAGTGAAAAGTGACAATATAAGCCCTCCATAGATATCGAATATGACAATATTCTGGGAAATCCTTCAAATACAATCTTTACATATACAGAGTCTATGATTTAATTAAATTTTTACGGACATTGAAAGACCAGGGGGGTCTCACACTCATTTAAACGGTCTCAGGTAGGTTTTCAATGTATATTTTGAATATCCAACTGGCACTTTGGGCGCTCCGTAAACATGAAAGACAAGAAGTGTACCCAAATTTCTTTTAGTCACGTTTGTATCTACCTATTGACTAAATGTCTGCTAAATATTAGACAGATTGAAAGATCAGGGAGCTATCACCATTAACCTGTGCCTTTTGTCCTAAAATTTTGATAATTTTTAAGTGAAAAGTGACAATATAAGCCCTCCATAGATATCGAATATGACAATATTCTGGGAAATACTTCTAATACAACCTTTACATATACAGAGTCTATGATTTAATTAAATTTTACGGACATTGAAAGACCAGGGGGGTCTCACACTCATTTAAGCAGTCTCAGGTAGGTTTTCACTGTATATTTTGAATATCCAACTGGCACTTTGGGCGCTCCATAAACATGAAAGACAGGAAGTGTACCCAAATTCATTTTAGTCACGTTTGTATCTACCTATTGACTAAATGTCTGCTTAATATTAGACAGATTGAAAGATCAGGGAGCTATCACCATTGTCCTGTGCCCTTTGTCCTAAAATTTTGATAATTTTTAAGTGAAAAGTGACAATATAAGCCCTCCATAGATATCGAATATGACAATATTCTGGGAAATGCTTCTAATACAACCTTTACATATACAGAGTCTATGATTTTATCAAATTTTACGGACATTGAAAGACCAGGGGGGATCTCACACTCATTTAAGCGGTCACAGGTAGGTTTTCACTGTATATTTTGAATATCAAACTGGCACTTTGGGCGCTCCGTAAACATGAAAGAAATGAAGTGCACCCAAATTCCTTTGAGTCACGTTTGTATCTACCTATTGACTAAATGTCTGCTTAATATTAGACAGATTGAAAGATCAGGGAGCTATCACCATTGCCCTGTGCCCTTTGTCCTAAAATTTTGATAATTTTTAAGTGAAAAGTGACAATATAAGCCCTCCATAGATATCGAATATGACAATATTCTGGGAAATCCTTCTAATACAACCTTTACATATACAGAGTCTATGATTGAATTAAATTTTACGGACATTGAAAGACCAGGGGGTCTCACACTCATTTAAGCGGTCTCAGGTAGGTTTTCACTGTATATTTTGAATATCCAACTGGCACTTATGGCGCTCCGTAAACATAAAAGACAGGAAGTGTACCCAAATTCCTTTTAGTCACGTTTGTATCTACCTATTGACTAAATGTCTGCTTAATATTAGACAGATTGAAAAATCAGGGAGCTACCACCATTGCCCTGTGCCCTTTGTCCTAAAATTTTGATAATTTTTAAGTGAAAAGTGACTATATAAGCCCTCCATAGATATCGAATATGACAATATTCTGGGAAATCCTTCTAATACAACCTTTACATATACAGAGTCTATGATTTAATTAAATTTTACGGACATTGAAAGACCAAGGGGGTCTCACACTCATTTAAGCGGTCTCAGGTAGGTTTTCACTGTATATTTTGAATATCCAACTGCCACTTTGGGCGCTCCATAAACATGAAAGACAGGAAGTGTACCCAAATTCCTTTTAGTCACGTTTGTATCTACCTATTGACTAAATGTCTGCTAAATATTAGACAGATTGAAAGATCAGGGAGCTATGACCATTGCCCAGTGCCCTTTGTCCTAAAATTTTGATAATTTTTAAGTGAAAAGTGACAATATAAGCCCTCCATAGATATCGAATATGACAATATTCTGGGAAATCCTTCTAATACAACCTTTACATATACAGAGTCTATGATTTAATTAAATTTTACGGACATTGAAAGACCAAGGGGGTCTCACACTCATTTAAGGGGTCCCAGGTAGGTTTTCACTATATATTTCTTTTTTGGGCATTCCATAAATATTTCTATTTATATTTCATAATGTTTTCAAGAGTTACATATGTAGTGGTTTTTCTTTTTGTTTACAGAAATATCATGTATAAAAGTAAATCTCTGAAGTTGTTTTATTGACAACAATCTATTTATATAAAGACAAATATGCAACATAGAAAAGGGTTTATATTCGAGGACAACGAGAACTTACAACAGCTTGAAGAGGTCATTTTACGATTTCCTACGTTTCTTATCAGTCATCTTAACTATGAAAATCATGTTTTTAATGTTATCAAGTATTTATTTTTTTTAAGATTTTCAACAAAATTTTGAATATCCAACCGACTGCTAGCAGCCGGTTGGATATTGAATATCGAATATCGAATAACGAACCGGCTGCTAACTTCACATACATAAGGCCAATTAAAATTAATTGCTAGATTTTCATCCCCGCCCGCCCCTCTGAAATCGTCCCGCCCCGATTTTTTTTATTTAACAAAAATACAATTTCCGGATTTTGATCATGTCTGTTACCGGGAACCATCAATAATTTTGTTTCATTCAACACTTCCTGTTTCAATTTCGTTTTTGTATTTCTTCAAGTAATCTAACGAAAATGATTAAGTCGACATATTCTGCTGCTCTATGATGACAACATCATCTACCGAGAATAGAGATTGATAACGAGAAGGGCATGAAATATTCGAGTTACGAGTAAAACGCTTTGTCCTTGAACGCAAATTGCGGTAGTCACATAATAAATTTAAGTGAATCGAAAACCGTGTTTTTTACTTTATTTATACAATGAGTTGTGTCAGGAAATTTGGACTGTGAATGATATCCAAAGCGCAAGAATTGTAGAACAAATAGGTACAAAAACATGACTGGATTAAAGAAATTGACACAAGCACGAACTTGTTTGATTTATGACCGTATATTGAGAAGAAAAGTCGACAAACACGCATTTTAATTATAACAAGCCCTTATATTTACCGATGGGTGCTATTTTTGTTGACAAACAGCACACAGGAACTGTCCCAATACCCTCAATTTAGTCATTAAACACCAACTACTTTTTGGTTAAGTTCATGTTTTACATCATAATTACTTTCAACACTGAGTTTAAATTTTATTCTGTACTCATAATACTTGTGCTGCATACAATTGCACCAATACATTTTATTGATTTTATGGGGACTACAAACCATTGCTTAGAAAGCAAAATAAATTTGGTGTAGGTATAGTCCAACTGAAGAGAGCATTTCTCTTCTTTTTGATGTATACTGTAAATAGGTTTCTAAAGCGGCAATTACATGTATAACAGTGGTTGCCAATCAGGGTTTTTTTATTTAAAGAGTTTAAAAAATAGTATAGGATTCCTTATACAGCATGTATATACATTATACAAGCTTGTTTTCCACTAGCATATACCCCGCGGTATGAAGAACTCGTGACGAGGGTTTCATATGAAATAAAATTTAAAAAATAAAATCCTCCCACCCGCCCCATTTTTTTCAAAAATTTGGATGAAAATCTACTAATTAATTTTAGTTGGCCTAAAGTAGGAAATATGAAAATGGTCTATTATTAATGTCGCTTCTATTTTCGTTAAAATTTAACAGGTCAGTTGATGTTCTTTTAGAAGCCTATACTTTCTAATGCCAGTCAAGAATAAACAAAATAGTTTTATATTCAATACTTTATTGTAGAAGTAAAAAACGCCTTGTTGGTTTTTGCAGTTCTTCTCCATGTTATCATCTCCTACCAAAGAATAAAGAAATATGAAGAACAAAATATAAAATATAGTCATAAAATTTTTGCATTAATCTTTTAACAAACTCCCTTTTGTGTTGTTTGTTGTCTAATGTACAACACTGTACTTTTCCTGAACATAAGCTTGTTTTCAGTTCCTGTGTTAGGTAGAAATAGTGTGCTTTCATCAGTGTTCTTTGTTGAAGGCCGTATACGGGGACCTATAATTGTTAACTCCTATTCCGTTTGGTCTCTGGAGGAGAGTTGTTTCATTGGCCTTCATACCACATCTTCTAATTTGATATATATTGCCAGGCCCAGACCTATTATACTGCTTTTCACGGTATAGTTTTACCCATTGTTGAAGAACACAGTTGAGAACTATAGACATGGATGGACAAGTGACGATAGTACAACAATATGCCCTATAATAGTCGTGTTTCATCCAATCGGCAAACCTCGGGTGACTCTGCTGCTTTCCTTCTATCCTTAGATGAGGTACGGAATCGACCGAGTTGTGACGAATGATACACTCATAAATCGGCAAACCTCGGGTGATTCCGCTACTCTCCTTCTATCCTTAGATGAGGTACGGAATCGCCCGAGTTGTGACGAATGACTAAGACCTCAATCGGCAAACCTCGGGTGACTCCGCTACTTTCCTTCTATCCTTAGATGAGGTACGGAATCGACCGAGTTGAGACGAATGTTTTTTTTTATCATCAGTATTCTTTCCAAGTGAGTCGTATCATTATGGATGTGAGTGGGGTTTCCGAATAGAGAGTAATAGGTATATTAATCCCCAAAAATGCAATGTTTAATGACCCGAAAACAGTATCGCATCTATATTCTTTCTGAATAAGTCTGTTTAAAGGTTTTGTAAGCTTTCGAGGTGAATGTCGATATTTTTGTGCTTTGCATGGAATGTTACCATAAAAGATGGGATGTGAAATAACTGAACGTATAAGATGTTTGCACATTGATTTATGTTTACAAATATTGTCATTGAATCAATGATAAAATTGACAAGTTAACGATATCGAGTGAACCAAGACGCAAAGTAGTGTACTTTTAACATATTTGACTTGGATGGAGAGTTGTCCAATTTGCACTCATACCTCACCTTCTTATTTATACTCATCAAACATACCAGACTGACAATTTTGTACGCCAGACGAGCATTTCGTCTACAAATAACTCATCAGTGATGTTCGAATAAAAAAAGTAATACGGCCAAAATATTCAAACCGCACACAATCTGTGTGTAAAAAGAAAAAAAAAAAACAAAAACAAAGCAAAACAAAACAGAACATACACAACTTTGACCTGTGTTTTGTTGATATTTACCTCTACTGTGGACATCTGCAGTGGTGGTGAGAATGCTCAGGAACGCAATCACAGCTCCTTGATGGACAACCGTTGGGAAAGCCACCAGGTGTACATTCAATTGGAATTTCACAGTAACAGCATCTTTTATTGTCAAAAACATGACAGTGAGGAGTTGAATTGCTGTAAGATCGGTAAGATCCACATCTACAGTCACGGTCTCTAATACATGGTACACAACTCAGTGAAATACCTATAAGATGTAAGCTAAGAAATTCAGAAGATATTAGAGTTATCGTATGATAAAAAGCTGTTAACTATGAACACACAAGAGTAACATTGGACACACGTACCTAAGTACAGTATCTACATGGAAAGGGAAAAGGGGGGTCGTCATTTCTTTATTCTTTAGATTTTAGGCAATTGCTTTCTCTATTCTTTAGATTTTATCACTAAATTATTTTCTATTCTTTATTTTTTTGTTTATGTATTTAGTGTTCTTTGTTCTGTATTTCCCCCTTTATTCTCTGCTCTGTAAACCCCAGTCAGACCCCCATAACTTGTGTTCGAAGCAAACGAACATAACATTTAGGAAGGGCAA
Source organism: Mytilus galloprovincialis (assembly GCA_037788925.1). Classification (NCBI taxonomy): domain Eukaryota; kingdom Metazoa; phylum Mollusca; class Bivalvia; order Mytilida; family Mytilidae; genus Mytilus; species Mytilus galloprovincialis. The sequence continues at coordinate 3,191,593 of CM075332.1, forward strand.
CTGTACAATGGGGAAAGAGAAATAATCTCATTATATAAAATAGTAAAAAGATCTGATATTCTTGTCTATCTATCAAAGTTCAAATGACGTGGATTTTTGGCAACCATAGGTGAGAGGGGATAGGACGGGTCCTGATCCCGAAATCCCGGGCGTAAAAAACATGTAATCCCGAGGTCCGAATTAAAAACAATTAAATCCCGACATCCCGAAATTCGAAAAAATAGATCTCGGATCCCGAAAGGGTCATCCCGAAATCCCGAGCTTAAAACACCTAATCTCGACGTCCCGAAAAAGGTCCTTCCCCCTCTAATAGGTCACCGTATGGCTTTCGAATATGAGCAAACCCATACCTATGGTCAGCATTAAAGGCACCTACATATGAAAATATGTAACAGTGTTAAAAAGAAAAAAAAGTGTTAGTATTGATTATGCTTTCTTGAGAAACATTTTTATAATTCCGAACCGATCTGTTCTTACCCCTAAATACTGAGCATTTTGGTATATTACATTCGTCACAACTCGGCCGATTCCGTACCAGAGGAGTCACCCGAGGATTGCCTATTGGGTAAATAAGCGACAGACCTTTTGCTTGCCATTGTTGGAACACCGGAACAGTTTTGCAACTAAGATTGGCGCGATAGCATCAGACTGTTATAGATGTGATGTTTGGTACAAAATATTATGCTGATAATTAGACAGGTATATTTTAGTGTTTTTACGAAGTCTTACATAGTTAGAAATTGCTCAACGCCTTCACTGTCAGACAAGCAATATGAAAAATATTGAGGGACATTAACTTTAATGATAACAAGACGTATGATTGTGTACTGTTGAGGCCTGTTTCGTCTAAACAAAACACTCTTCAGTGAAATTAAAACAATTTAAACGCCAAAGATCTTAAGTAAAAAAAACCTAGCACCATATCCCCAAAAAGGTATACGTGAATTAGAGAAAGGATAAAACCAGAAATAACTAAATATGTCACAGAAAACTGAAAATTGACCACCGGAACAACACAAAAACGCGGGTTACGCTTAGGTGTACCCTAATTATATTTTATTTCACTGTTTTAAAATCTAATGCATACTGGTAATATTTTCAAAAATTGCACACCAAAAACTTTGTAATTGGTTTTAAATGTCCTAATGTAAATTCGACCAATGATGTATCATTATTTTTTTTTGGTGTACGAATAGTGATATTACCCATAGTATTATAGATTTTGAACTGAAAGTCGAATTGACCGCTTTACGTCCAGTTTCAAACATGTTCAGGACGACGAACAAAGTAAGAAGTTCCTTCTCAACATGTGATACTTATCGTGTTGCTCATATTATAGTTAGTGTTCCTCCAAAATAAAATACGAAGTTGAAGTGCATTGAAGACCAAAAACTTCTAAGAGTTTTGCAAAATACAGCTGAGGTAATCTATTCCTGAGGAAGAAAAGCCCAAGTATTTTAAAAACTCAAAGCTTTGTAAAAAAATAATTTACAATTATGACCATATCAATGATAATTCATGTCAACACAGAAGTGCTGACTATTAGGCTGGTGATATCCTCGGGGAATACAAACTCCACCAGCAGTGGCACCGACCCAGTGGTTGTAAATAAATTCATCATACTTAGATACTAGTATTGAAATTTTATGTTTGCGCCAGACGCAAATTTAAAGAATTTATTATTAAGTTGTACTTTTTATATTTGTAGATTTTTTATTTTATTACTGGATGTTAGGCAAACTTCAATCAATATATTTTCCTATAGCACGGGGGCGGATCCAGCCATTTTAAAAAGGGGCTTCCCAACCCAGGACAAAGGGATTCCAGCTATATGTTCCCATTCAATTCAAATGCATTGATCGTCAACAAAAAGGGGAGTTCCAACCCTCAGACCCCCTGGATCCACCACTGTAGTAGATGAGAGCATGATTGGGGTACAGAATAAAGAATGATGGTGCAACACCACAACCTAATGATGAAAAGAAGAATATAGAATAATATGCCAAAACAAATTAGAATATAAACATATGGGGTACTGAAACATAAAGAATGGAGAATAATAAACACAAATATAAAGAAAAGAGAAAAATGAACAAAATAAATAAAGATTAAATACAAATACTCTAAAAAATTGAAAAATACAGAAATATACTTTCAATCCAGTCCCTCTTAAAATACCTATACTTTTTTAAATCATGCAAAGAAACTAGGAATTATATCATTTATATGTACTATATATATTAGCAATGAAAATTAGATAATGTATGACATAAATAAAGAAAATATAAAATGTATACTGACCTACAATACCAAAGAATACAATAATAAATAAAGTGTTCATCTTCGCTGTTTAGTGGTAATTCAGTTGTCGTAATTGTTTCAACGTCTTTATTTATACAGGCAGACAAAACTTGTTTAGTGTGAAATGTTTTGATAGATCGCAATACATTACGTAATTAATTACATTTGTCATTGGTTTTCTTTTCAGACAATACATGTAAACGTTTATTAATTATTTAAACCACAAAAAGGTACAAGATGGTATGTCAAAATCCCCCTTTATGTTCGTTGTAGTTTTTTCTCTTTTCTTGGAATTCAACCGCATCATTATGAAAATAAACATGTTTGTGTTAGTTTCTAATATTAAAGTGACATGTAAAAAGCTTTTAGTTTAAACTAAAATGTTATAGAGACAGAAGGTCGAGTTGTAAAAGAATATACAGAAGTTCACACCAATCCACCATAAGAGTATGAAAAAAGCAAAAGATTAAAAAATGGTACAAATGTCTCCTAGTATGGTTGCTGGATGCGGCCATTTCGCCATTTCGCCATTTCGCCTTTTTGCGTTTTCTCCTTTCACCTTTAAGCGCTATCGAGAAATCGAGATATCAGGAAATCAGGAAATCGAAAAAATCAAGAAATCGAAAAAATCAAGAAATCGAAAAAATCAAGAAATCAAAATCGAGAAATCGAGAAATTGGGAAATCACGAAATCAAGAAAGAAAAAACGCGAAAACGGAGAATAAATAGATCTCCCTATTTCGCGTTTTCGCGTTTTTGCTGTCTTGATTTCTTGATTTCGCGTTTTCGCTTTTTCAGTTTTTGCTTTTTTGATTTCCCGATTTCCCTATTTCTCAATTTCTCGATTTCGCTTTCTCGATTTCCCGATTTTTCGATTTCTCATTTTCGCGTGTGCAAATGGGAAGAAATGTGAATTGGCCACCATATCATTGTTATAATCACACAAAGATGTATGGTATACAGACGGGATTATTAATTTAAACATATTTATTCATCATCAATACAAATATATAATCATACAAAATACACAATAATAACAGGATTCGGAAACAAGCTATTATATACTAGTATAGCTTATTTTAATCCGTTTCCTTGAAATACCAACTCCAGTTAACTATTACATAAAAATAGCATGCAATATTACAATGATATGGAACAAGAATAAATAAGTAACTATAAAACTGAAAAAGAAAGGAGAAAAAAAACCCACTTAATTTTGAAATAATGAAAATAAATACAACAAAAGAAGAAAAAAAAAGTTAAAAAAAAAGAAAAAAGAACACTACACTGAAATAATATACACATGTTTAGATGAAATATAACTGAGTGAAAAAAGTGAATAACAATTTATCTTGTAAATCTCTTGCACTTTAGTAAGAATTTTTGTACTTTTCCAAAAATCTCTTTATTTTGGTCTAAATTTAGAGCTTGTGATCCAAATCAAAGTAAATTTGTATTTAGTTCAAATGGATAATTAATCGAGAAAATAATGTCATTACGCAATTCGTCATATTTTTTACAATGCAATAACAAATGAGCTGTAGACTCGATCAAACCACACGAGCAGTTCAAGACGGGATAATTGATTACTTATTTTCCCTAAGTCTGATGTCCTGTTGTTTGCTTCTGATAAAACTTACATTTACTAGAATATTTGTAGGCATGTACATTTGTAGGTGAAATACTTTACAGATCGGTTATTTCTGTCCATTTGATGGAGCATACATTAAATCTTATATATGGTGACATGTGAATGGAATACCATGCAGATCGTTTATTTCTGTCCTTTTGGTGGAGCATACATTAAATTGTAAATATGGAGGCATGTAGGTGAAGTACCTAGCAGATCGGTTATTTCTGTCCTTTTTATGGAGCAGACATTAAATTGTATGTATCGAGACAGGTAGGTAAAGTACCTTGCAGATCGGTTATTTCTGTCCTTTTGATGGAGCATACATTACATTGTATATATCGAGACAGGTAGGTAAAGTACCTTGCAGATCGGTTATTTCTGTCCTTTTGATCGAGCAGACATTAAATTGCATGTATCGAGACAGGTAGGTGAAGTACCTTGCAGATCGGTTATTCATGTTCTTCTGACGGAGCAAACATTAAATTGTAATATGGTGACATGTAGATGGAATTCTATGCAGATCGGATATTCATGTTCTTCCGACGGAGCATACATTAAATTGTATATATGATGACAAGCAGGTGAAGAACCTTGTAGATCGGTTATTTCTGTTCTTTTTATTGAACATACATTGAATTGTATATACGGTGACGTACCTTTCAGATCAGTTATTTTGGTTCTTTTGGTGGAGCATACATTATATTGTATATATACATGGTGACATATAGGGTTAAGTATCTTGCAGATCAGGTATTTCTGTTCTTTTGATGGAGTACACATTAAATTGTATATGTGGTGACATGCAGGTGTAGAAACTTGGAGATCGGTTATTTCTGTCCTTTTGATGGAGCATACATTCAATTGCATAAAGTTACATGTAGGCGAAATACCTTGCAGATGACTTATTAGGAGCATACCTTAAAAAGTAGGTATCACTGAAAATCTAAGTTAGTCAATTTGACCAATTTAATTGGTCATTTTGACTGTCCTCTAGATGACAATGCACTTTAATCATTTTGACTATGCTCTTAGTCGTTTGACTAGAAGATTAGTCTCATTTGACTGAGTAAGGTGGTCATAATGACTATATTAGGAAGTCAAAACGACTATATGTTATACTCGTTTTGACGAATTGGATTGTTCAATTGACTATGCACATTTGTCAGTTTGACAATCGAATGCAGTCCATATGACTTATTGAAATAGTCGAAACTGACCATGTTGGTTAGTCAACATGATTACTAGTATAGTCACGACAAATACACTGTTAGACTGTTATTGTAATTTGTGTTGTGTTTTACTTCTACCATTTTACTTTGGCTGCGCTTCTATCGGTTTTGAACTTTTATGTTTCAATTCTTCTATTATTCTACTTTATGTTGTTTCTCTTCCATATGACATCTGGAATGTGATATCATTAAAAATATCACAGCAGCAATGCTAACAATGACAATAATATAGGACCACAAAATTCCCCATGTTAAAAACCTTCCTGTATCTTAAGTGTGCATGTGTTACCATTACTCAAGTACATATATTGAAGTCTAAAAATCAAATAAAGAAAAAATATTTATTAAAAACTCATTTTAAATACATTTTCATATCCCAACTTAAATATATTTTTTATACATTTTCAGTATGTCACAATTTGAAGTGTTCATTTCGGATATTTTGTCGGTATCATCGTGTCTGTGTAATATTCTCCCTGGTCAAAAATCTCTCAGCTTTGTTCATACAAAAGTAATGTCTTCATTTGCTGAAAAATATTATTATATATCATTTTAGAAGCTAAAATATAACAATAAATAATATATATCAGTCATGTAAAAAGTAAGAAAAAAACTAACTTTAAAATGTTTGACCTCGTGATTTAGTCACTCATCTTATACCATTATTTTGTAATGTAAGCACCAGGATCTTGACAGCCACCGATCCTATATCACAACATTGTAATGTAAGCACCGAGATCTTGACAGCCACCCATCCTATATCACACCATTGTAATCTAAGCACCGGGATCTTGCCAGCCACCCATATTATACCACAACATTATAATGTAGACTTTTGTTGGAGGATGCAGTAAATTGTATATATCGAGACATGTAAGTGAAGTAACTTGCAGATCGGTTATTTCTGTCCTTTTGATGGAGCGGACATTAAATTGTATATATCGAGACATGTAGGTGAAGTACGTTGCAGATCGGTTATTTCTGTCGTTTTGATGGAGCACACATTATACTGTATATATCGAGACATGTAGGTGAATTACCTTGTAGATCGATTATTTTTGTACTTTTGATAGAGCTTAGTACTGTAAACTTATATATGGTGCTGTGTAGATGAAATACCTTGTAGATCGATTATTTCTATCATTTTGATTGAGACTACTATACACTTATATATGGTGCTATGTAGACGAAATACCTTGTAGATCGATTATTAAATATTTCGGTCATATTGACGAAGCTTACTATAAACTTATATATGGTGCTGTGTAGATGAAATACCTTGTAGATCGATTATTTTTGTGCTTTTGATGGAGCTTAATATAAAGTTATATGTGGTGCTGTGTAGATGAAATACCTTGTAAATCGGGTATTTCTATCCTTATTGAAGGAGCATACATTACTTTGATGTCCATTTGTTTGATGTGTTTTAGCTTTTGATTTTGCCATTTGATTAGGGATTTTCTTTTTTGAATTTTCCTCGGAGTTCAGTATTTTTGTGATTTTACTTTTTTGTAAATATGGTGACATGTAGGTGAAGTACCTTACAAATCAGTTATTTCTTCCCTCTGATGGAGCATACATTTAATTAAAAAAACAGAGGCACATAGGTGAAGTACATTGTAAAACGATTATTTCTGTCCGTTTGATGGCGCATACAATAAATTGTATATATGGTAACATGTAGGTGAAGAACCTTGCAGATCGGTTTTTTCTATTCATTTTGGATATATGTAGGTTAAGAATATTGCAAATCGGTTTATTTCTGCTACATGTTCGTTTGATGGAACATACACTAAATTGTGTAAATGGTGACATGTATATGTGTCAGACCACCAATTACAAAATAGTGCTTTTGATGTCATTGTTAACTAACCACCAAATTTGCAGAAACGAAACTTTTGGTGAAAGGGACAATTCAGGATGAATGCGCTACATAGGACACTAATTTAAGATTTCCAGAAAACCGGGAGTTATTTTGGTAGTACCTGTGTTTTCAAGATCAGAAATTTCTTATAAGACTTCAAACATTGGTTGAAAATTGGCATTTGGAAAGGTGATACATGTACAATTCAGGATACACCTGGTTTCCTTGAAGTTAAACTTGAGATAACATATTTAGAAAGCTGTGAAAATTGCAAAATTTGGTTGAACAGAGAGGGACTTTCAATTGGTGCTCTGACACCTGTATAGGTGAAAAACCTTGTAGATCGATAATTTCTGTTCCTTTTATCGAACAAACATTAAATTGTATGCATGGTGACATATAGGTGAAGAACCTTGTAGATCGGGTTTTTTTGCTCTTTTGATGAAACAAGTACATTGCAAATCGGTTATTTTGAGTCCTTTAATGGATCACACATTAAATTGTAAATATGGCGGCATGAAGGTGAAGTACATTGAAATTGGATATGTTGAATTGGAGAAATTTGATATACAGATGGTAAAACCTGCTGATCGGCTATATCTGTTCTTCTGATAGAGCTAACAATACATAATATATATGGTGGTAGGTAGATGGTAAAACCTGCTGATCGGCTATATCTGTTCTTCTGATAGAGCTAACAATACATAATATATATGGTGGTATTTCCCACTAATATCGTAATGAATATAACACAATTCACACCTCAAGTTTATTCCAAAATATTCCAAGTTACAGTGAAGTGACTGGATCCAACGTATAAACAGTAAGATGAGATTGACTACAAGAAAATGCAATCATCATAAGATTTATACCAATAACAATGTTCAAATCATTCATACAAATATAAACATTTGTGTGAAAATATAGAAAACAATCATTGTAACATCTAGGATTTACACAAGTAATGAATAAAGTTCGTATTTTCGAAAATAAACAATTATCAGATTGGCAATATTTATTATTGTCTCAAGTTCACATTAACGGCATTGAAATAGCTAAATTTTCTTTCATATTATCACAAAATTCAAAGAATAAATGTAAAAATCAACATACCTTATTTGTTAGACTCTGATATTTCTATATTATTCAAAATTAAAGGGTTCAAAATTGTCGTGACCCATTTCTCAATTTTCAGGGAATATATAAGTAGGGGAAAGTAACCAATGTACCAAGGATACTTCCATCAAAATCAATAAATTTGCAAAACGAAATTTGTAACAATTCTAAAAAGAGAAATTGGCCTTTACAGGTGGTATGTAAATGGTAAAACCTGCTGATCGGCTATATCTGTTCTTCTGATAGAGCTAACAATACATAATATATATGGTGGTATGCAGATGGTAAAACCTGCTGATCGGCTATATCTGTTCTTCTGATAGAGCTAACAATACATAATATATATGGTGGTATGGAGATGGTAAAACCTGGTGATCGGCTATATCTGTTCTTCTGATAGAGCTAACAATAAATAATATATATGGTGGTATGGAGATGCTAAAATCTGGTGATCGGCTATATCTGTTCTTCTGATAGAGCTAACAATACATACTATATATGGTGGTATGTAGATGGTTAAACCTGCTGATCGGCTATATCTGTTCTTCTGATAGAGCTAACAATACATAATATATATGGTGGTATGTAGATGGTAAAACCTGCTGATCGGCTATATCTGTTCTTCTGATAGAGCTAATAATACATAATATATATGGTGGTATGTAGATGGTAAAACCTGCTGATCGGCTATATCTGTTCTTCTGATAGAGCTAATAATACATAATATATATGGTGGTATGTAGATGGTAAAACCTGCTGATCGGCTATATCTGTTCTTCTGATAGAGCTAATAATACATAATATATATGGTGGTATGTAGATGGTAAAACCTGCTGATCGGCTATATCTGTTCTTCTGATAGAGCTAATAATACATAATATATATGGTGGTATGTAGATGGTAAAACCTGCTGATCGGCTATATCTGTTCTTCTGATAGAGCTAATAATACATAATATATATGGTGGTATGTAGATGGTAAAACCTGCTGATCGGCTATATCTGTTCTTCTGATAGAGCTAATAATACATAATATATATGGTGGTATGTAGATGGTAAAACCTGCTGATCGGCTATATCTGTTCTTCAAAAATTAAATCATGATGTTGTATGTGTAATTTAGAATTTGAGATATGAGAATCTTGGTGAATATTACAGAAAACGGAATAACAATAAAAAAAGAGAAAGTATGACAACATCGAATTTTAGAAAATCGTTTGGTGCTTAAATATAAAGAAAAGAATTAAACTTGCAAACTAAAATAAGGATACATTTGCGTTAAAATAAAAACAATGACAAACACTTTACAGTGGAATCACCATCTATTGGGATATAAGTAAACAGTAAAATAACAAAAATAATGAACTCTAAGAAAAATTCCAACCTGAATGTCCGTAATAAAATAATAAAATTCCAAAATTAAAGACTCAAACATATCAAACGAAAGGATAACAACTGTCATATTCCTGACTTGGTACATGCATTTTGTAGAAATTGGGGATAACAGACTTGGGTCAGAGATAAAGAAAAGCAAAAAGTAAGAAATATGAAAAAAAAATAACCAAAAAAATCTGATTTTTGAAATGATCATCCCCGTAATAATACTACTGATTTATCAACTAACGTTACCTTTATTGTGGACACATGCAGTGATGATGTTCTCCTTCTGGTTCACAAATACAGTTTGCAGGACAAGCAACCGTAGCATTACTTGGATGACATTCAATTGGAATTTCACAGAAACAGCAGTTAGCGGTACTATTATGATAATGACAATGGGGAGCTCCTCCACTTTTACAATGTTTGGAACAGTCATCACTGTGTAAATTACATGTTGTACAACTCAGTACAATGCCTGAAAAAAATCATGTGTATATATATAGGAAGATGTTGTATGAGTGCCAATGAGACAACTCTCCATCCAAGTAACAATTAATAAAAGTAAACCATTATAGGTCAAGGTACGGCCTTCAACACTGAGCTTTGGCTCACACCGAACAGCAAGCTATAAAGGGCCCCCCAAAATCACTAGTGTAAAACCATTCAAACGGAAAACCAAAGATCTAATCTATATAAAAACGAGAAACACGTATAAACCACACAAACAGACGACACCCACTGAACATCCGATTCCTGATATGTATATTAAAGGCTGCACTGCTTTCAACGGAATAACTATTGATACCTCTATAGTTGTATACTAAATTTTATTTCGAGAATACAAGAGTTCTTAATTTTATGCAGCCGACATTATATACAAACTACACAACAATTATTGAAATTATCAGGGCTAATCTACATAAAATTTAGCCGTATTTGGCACATCTTTTTGGAATTTTTGATCCTCAATGCTCTTCAATTTTATACTTGATTGGCTTGATAACAATTTTGATATGAGCGTCACTGATGAGTCTTATGTAAACGAAACGTGCGTCTGGCGTACTAAATTATAATCCTGGTACCTTTGATAACTATTTGATAGTAGGTAATTGAAAGTGTTGATACTTTTTTGAAAATTGGACAAAAAAAACAAAAACAAACAAACAAAACACTACACAGAACACTTAAGTTCTACAAGATTAGTCATATGATGGAGGGTTATCTCATTTGCACTCATACCACATCTTCCTATATCTGAATATGAAAGTTGCAGGAAAATCCTACTCCACGTGTGAAATCCGTCGAGTTACATCGAAAAAAAACTTTGCTTATAAACGTAGCAAATTGAAACATAATCGATAAAGCTAAATTAAACAATAATAAACCTCTACTTTAGAAAATATTTCTTGTTTACCGAGGTTTAAACATTAGTAAACAACTGTGTCACCTTATTCTGGTCAAAACATATTGTGTATGGACATTGAAGAAATAAACTTTTTCAAAATAAAATGAAAGAAAACTTACCATAAAGACAAACGCATACAATCCCAACAAGCAAGAGTTTCATATTCAATGTCAATGTGATTAGATTATTATTTTAACCGCTTACATGTTCTATTTATACCAGTAAGTCATTTTTTTAAAAACTTATTTAAAAAATTGTTTACTAGATTGCTATACATCGTGCGTAATTCAATTTTTAAAATAAAAACATTAAATTAACAAACATACTCAGTTCATCCTTTATGAACAGGATAGTAAAAACGTTTTAGCCGCAACACATTAATATCATTTGTTATTACATGAAAATAACATCATGTCAAATTATTTGCATCATTTCTTTACGTAGCCAAAATAAACATCCGTTTACTATGAAAACTAAATTGAACATTCCCTATATTTGGATGTGGTTCAATTAAAATGTCCGTCACTTACTATAACACAGAGTCATTAACATAAACATTCGGCTATCCTCGGTATAATCCGCTAGATGATGGAACGGAATCGGCCGAGTTGAGACGAATGTAACATAAAAGACTGATTCTTAGTAAACGCAAATGGAATTGTAATTAACCTTTAGAAAAATATATATAAATAAATAAGATGTAACAGCAATCAATATTTATATTTCGTACAATTTTGATCTTGAAATACTTATTGTGTTTTTTTTCATAACGACCTTTAAAAACCGAGATTTGTATCTTTGATACATCTTATCAATATAATGTGTAACTTGAATACTTATAGAAATATAAGAAGCATAATGATTCAATAGATGTACATATATTGTACTGTTATACCACTGTACAAGATTAGGTGGAGGGTTGGGATCCCGCTAACATGTTAACACAGCCACATTCGGTATGCATGTGCCTGTCACAAGTCAAGAGCCTATAATTGTCGTTTGTTGATTTGTTACATATTTGTTCTTCGTTAATTTGTTTTGAACATAAATAAGTTTTATTCCAGGAGGTAACTCTGTGCATGAATAAGAAAATTAGTTTTCTCGTTTGAATTGGTTTACATTGTCATTTAGAGGCCTTTTATAGCTGACTATGCGGTATGGACCTTGCTTTTTGTTGAAGGCCGTATGTTGACATATAGTTGTTAATTTCTGTGTCATTTTGGTCTCTTGTGGAGAGTTGTGTCATTGGCAATCATATCACATCTTCTATTTTTATGTATACAACTGAAATCATCAACAAAACAATAAACTTATTCAAAAAAGCTGAATATAAAAAAAAAAAACAGATTAAGGATAGTTTTGAATGAAAATGAAATCCTTTTTTGCATTAAATTGGTTTGTTTTTTGTTGTTGTCGGTTACATTTCTTTGGCCTGACAACCTGTTTTCTCTTTCCGTATCTGTAGTTGTGATTAAGGTTTTCATGATCACAGTTTTCGCAATACTTCAGTTATTTCGTTACCACACATTTATTCACAACTTTGAAAATCTTTCCATTAGTAAACTAATCTAAAGATCTTTTTAAATAGCTTTATCAAAAAACGGAAAATCATATTTCATTATCAAAGAGCCCGAAAATTTAGATATGATCCATGTACACTGATTAATCTTTAAAAAAAAACCTAAATTTTAGGGTTATCATTCAACACAGTAGTTCCATTTTAAAATATTGTCTTTTTCGGTACTGTTATTGATAAAAGGTGTAATACCACCATTGATTTTCTCCTATAAGTCTTTGTTGAATTTGCACTTTTCCAAAAAAATGTTCAGAATGTATCTTTGTTTCAAATAATGAAATACTCGGCATGAGTAAAGTTTTATCCTGTCCAGTACTATAGAAAAAATTATAAGAAAATAACCATCATTGGAAGTTAACCAATCGAATTTCTCCTTATTTTATCTGTGTACAAGGGTAAGTCACCATGTAACCTCAAGATTTCAAAATATTCTATAGAAATCCCGGATAAAAAATTATGGTGTTTTGAAGGACCCAAAACAAATGTTTATAACACAGAAATGTTTTACTGCAATGAAATGTAGGATCAATTACCTACATCTGTAATATTCAAGGATTTTTTTTTACCTACTTTCGTATACAATAGAAGTGACGTACCATGCTTTTGGTGGTTTAACACCTATATTTTTGAAAATTATACATACATTGCTATATATATATGAACTACCCATACTGAAATATCCTGTCGATAAAGTGTCCGTTTAATCTAACAATGAACATTGACATACGTGTCTCACACTATTTATACTTATTGTTTTCCTGTATCGATCGATCAGTATATCTTGTAAAAGATTATTTATCTATAAGTTGTGAGTAGCTTTGAACCAGCCTTCAATTCCTCCTCTTATATCGTTCATGTATATAAATTGTTTAGATATTAGATGTTGTCATCTTCGAACAGATTTAGAGAGTTAGACATTTGTGAATTATCTGTTCTTATGTTTTACTGCTGCACACTTGTCCCCGGTTAAATTGTCCTTTTATTTTGTTAAAATGTCCTGTACCAAGTCAAAAAAATGTCAATTGTTATCAAATTTGTTTTTCGTTCATCTTTTATACATAAATAAGGCCGTAAGTTTTCTCGTTTAAATTGTTTTACATTGTCTTTCTGGACTTTTTATAGCTGAATATGCGGTATTTGCTTTGCTCTTTGTTGAAGGCCGTACGGTGATATATAGTTGTTAATTTCTGCGTCATTTTTGGCATTGATGGAGAGTTGTCTCATCTTCTATTGTTTTTTTATACAACTGAAATCATAAACAAAATAACAAACTTATTTAAGAAAGCTAAATATAAAAACAGATTAAGAATAGTTTTGTATGAAAATAAAATCCTTTTTTGCAATACATTAGTAAGTTTTCTTTTTGTTGTCGGTTATGTTTCCTTGGCCTGACTTCTTGTTCTCTTGGTCCGTATCTGTAGTTGCGATTAAGGTTTTCATGATAATAATTTATCCAAAACTGGTAACTCAATACGTCAGTTATTTCGTTACCACAAATGAGTTTAAACTTTTGAAGATCTTTCTATTAGTAAACTAATCTAAAGATCTTTTTAAATAGTTTTATCAATAAACGGGAACCATTAGAACCATTTTAAAATATTGTCTTTTTCGTTACTTTTTTTTACTTTTAAAATATACCTAACTCAGAGGAAAATCAATTCGGAAAGTCCATAATCACATGTAAAATCAAATGACAAAACACATAAAAAACGAATGAACAAGAACTGTCATAGTCCTGACTTGGTATAGACATTTTCAAATGTAGAAAATGGTGGATATAACCTGGTTTTAAAGCGCTAAACCTATCACTTTGTTGACAGTCTCATCAAATTCCGTTATATTTATAATGATGCCCTAAACATATTTCTCTTTTTTTGTGACTTTTATTGATGATATTTTTGAAAATAATACATATATTGCTTTATATATTTACTACTCATACAGAAATATCCTGTCAATAAAGTGTACGTATATTCTGGCATTAAACAAAGTCATACGTGTCTCACACTATTTATACTATTATTTGTCCTTTATTGGTCGATCAGTATATCTTGTATATTGTAAAGGATTATTAATCCATAAGTTGCGAGTAGTTTTTAACCAGCCTTCAATTTCTTGGAGTACTCTTATATCGTTCGTGTATATCAATTGTTTAAAAATTAGTTGTTGTAATCTTCTAACGGTTTTAGAGAGTTCAACATTTGTGAATTATCTGTTCTTTTGTTTTACTGTTGCTCAATTGTCCCTTTTTTTCCTTTTTAAAATGTCCTGTACGAAGTCAGGAAAATGTCAGTTGTTATAAAATAGTTCGTTTCTATGTTTATGTATGTTGCATTGGCGTTTGATGTGTTTCCCTCAGTTTATTTTGTAACCCGGGTTATTTTTGTTCTCAATCGATTTTTGAATTTCGAACAGCGGTATACTATTATTGCCTGTATTGGTATTTATACAATAAGTTTAGATGAGGTCTTGAGCTGACATGCCAGTAACTGCTAGTTCATTTATAATTCTTTTGGACAGAGTTATACTATGCATATTGCCATGTGTTTGTTTTTTCTACACTGAGAAATAGAAAAAAAACATTTTAACCCCGCCGCCTCTGGTCTTTGTTTTTCTTGTATGATTTTCAATTTTTATTTCATTTATACATTTTGAAGTTTGGTAACGTCCATTACCACTGAACTAGTACACAATTTTTTTAGGAGTCAGCTGATGCACGCCTCCGGTTGATTTCTCGCTGTATTTAGTACCCATTGTTTGCATTCGGCTTTTGTCGGGTTGTTGTCTTTTTTGACACATTCCCAATATCCATTCTATATTTTATTTATTGAAAAAAAAAGCTAAAACAGTATTACGAAAACAACAAAGAATGGAAGCAACAATAGAAACATATCAAACCGAGCGATACCAGAAATGACATAAGCCTTTAAAAAAACCGGATTTTGCAGTAGAGGTAATTAAATTCTACACCTTTTCGAGTAAAGAAAATATCTACAAATTATTTCATGAATACACTTCTATTTTAAAAAGCAACTATTTGATGACAGATGCAAAGAGATACAATTTTTTTCCATAACAAAGTTTCAAAAGACAATAGGAAGTATAAACAAGGAAATTAACAAAATTACCGAACTCCAAGAAAAATTTAAAACGAAATCTCCTTAAATAGAGATTACCAGAGAGACACAACATAAAAATCTAAAGACTGACCAATACATACCCTTTCAAAAACTAGCTAAAAAGGAAAAAGACAAACATACAAACAATAGTACACATGACACAACATAGAAAACTAAAGAATATGCAATACGAACCACACCAAAAACTAGGGGTGATCTCAGGTGCTCCGGAAGGATAAGTAGATCCTCTCCACCTGTGACACCTGTCGTGTTGTTTATGTGATAACAGATCTGGTAATAAGTCTAGTTCGGTAGGTCACATTCATGAAAGGGGAGGGGATTGCATTTACGACGTAAGGAACCTATTCGATATCATTTGTGAAACGGCTATTCCGTTTTTCTATAACAGTCAACCATTTCGTGATGGCATCCGTAAACTTTACGAAGGGATGATTTCAACTTCACCATTTGGAACTCTTGGTTCAATAGCTTCCTTGTGAGCAGCAATATAAAATAAATCATGATAAGCAATGCAAGCACGGGAATATCGTATCAATTTGGAGATATATATACCCCGTATGCAGGTGCTGCTGGAATGTGGTTACTTAGAAATCGGAAGTTCATAATTGGAAAAGTGAAATCATCTATTCTGTCATAAAGTTTTGTTTTGCGACTGAGTCCATCAATATTTTGAAGTTGTGTGTCCAATTGACATATTTAGACTCACGATATTTCGAACCTATGGATTAAACATTCCGGAGAGAAGTGTTATTGACAATGATGAGGTCCACTATCGTAACTTTGCCAGCCGAATTATATGTAAATTGAGAATTAGCACAGTTGCAATCAGGAGGATTAGACTTGAAATTGTCAATATCGAGATCATGCAAAACATGTTTTCAATTGAAAATGTTATTTGTAATCGGTTTGTTATAAGACATTATTGATTAAAACTGATCTTTAAAATAGAGAGGTACTTTCAATTGAACTAATTTATGATGAAGATCATTGTCCAAGTTTCTCTTGTTCGTCTTTTTTTTTTTTAATGCAAACTGGTTTGAAAAGGCTGACTTGCAATATCCAAAATGATAGCTGTAAGTTTGAATGAGGGTTTGTAGTAGTGGTTTCCAAGTTTCGTGTGTATTAATAAATACCTAACAATTATTGTAGAAACGGCAGCAATTTATTAAAAGAGACATCATGCAAAGCTAGTGATGTATATCTACGATGACCAAGACTGCGTCTACGTCAAAGAGTAGAGATGAAAATATTCATCACATTTATGAGTGAGCAGTTTCTGGCAGATTACGATATAAACATACAAAATATTTCGTATAATTGGCCTTATACTTTGTTCCACATTAGCTAGGTGTATATGGGGTAGGCTGCTGACACATCCAAAACATGTTATAACCGCCGCATGTTAACCCTGTTCCAAGTCAGAAATCTTCGACCTTTGTAAATCTTGTGTGATTTGTTTTAATTATGTTTCATTTATACATTTTGGAGTTACGTGTGTCCTCCATTATCGCATACAAATACATTATTGTTTAGGAACTAACTGAAACCGCCAACGGATGCGAAACCTTAACACCACATTGTAACAAATAATGTCACCATGAGTTCCTAATCTAAATTAAAAAGTCATAAATATGATAATAATTTTATTAAGCATTAAACAAATCATTCACAATTTGAAGGTATAAGTACTTTTCCTTAAATACATGTATTATTCAAGCAGAAGGATTACAAAATATGACTAACTGATATTAAAACATAAACATTTTCATCTAAATATAAATTTTGAAATACATTTTTCCTTGCGTGTATAAAGACATACAAACTGTCTCATCATCTTGATTTTCTATGTTTTTGTGTTGTTGATGTTTTTAGCCAATTATAGTATCTCATCATCTATTACACTATTTATGATAATCATGATAATATGCCAAAACTAATATGGTAAAATCTTGACATGTGAAAGCAATGACTTACACGCGATCTTTGGAAAAATGAGCAAAATATATATTACACTTTTAAATATAATAAAATATGATAAACTAGTGAACACATTGGGTTTCAAAAGATCAGTTTTGTATGATGAACATTTTATCTTGATTACATGAATCCAATACATTATAACTATACAGGTATGCAAAGAATGGTTTATACCCAGTCGTACGCACATTGAAATTCTTACTAGAATAAAATGGAAAACTAAGAATGTATCTTATCAGCAGTTTGTTAAATAGCTTGCATGAAAAACTTGCATCAGGATCTCCTTGATTGTACTTATTCTGTCTCGAATATGACTGTTTAAAAGCCCAATAACTTTGAACCATAAAAATGAATTTATCATAACTCCAAAGCAACAACTTTTCAAAATAAAAAAGTATTTTATTTTTACGAACGCGTATACGTTTTCTGAGAATCGGTCCTAACATACATGTATTGCACTTATTGTCGATAAATTTTAGATAAACTTGCAAGTAAATTCTCCGTCACTTCAACAATAATAACCATTCAATTATATACACAAAAACAATTTTCGTTTGCACGTTATGTGAAAATGATTCTTCTTTTTTGTATAACAAAGCTTATGGTTCGGAAATGACATGAACAGATCTGTCAGAGGTAGATGGTTAGTTAAACCAAAAATCCATTAAATTCTTGACAATCAATTGATTGTGTGTCATAGGTAATATATAAACACAACTTTGGTTTACATCTGCATACTATAATTACATGGTAAAATGTTACATAAGATTGACCTATCATCAATAATTTATAACTATAAAACACAACTTTTAGATATAATAGAATAACTCTTTTAATTTCACCAGTAAATGAATGAACTATAGGTCAAAATAACCTCTCTACATTTTACAGATCATATGTATAATGCGAGATGTCGACTCGTACGTTAAACTATACAAATATCAATGAAGCATTACATATAGGGCATAAAAGAGGGACGACATATACCAAAGTGACAGTCAAACCCATAAATCTAAAACAAACTGACAATGCCATGGCTAAAAATGAAAAAGACAAACAGACAAACAATAGTACACAAGACTCAACATTGAAAACTAAAGAATAAACAACACGAACCCTATCAAAAACTAAGTGTGATATCAGGTGCTCCGGCTTATGTTTGACCTGTTTGACCATATCCCCAATTCATATGTCTACAAAGTAATTAGTTATCGAAGGTACCAGGATTATAATTTAGTACGCGCGACGCACGCTTCGTCTACATACGACTCATCGGTGACGCTCATATCAAAATATTTATAAAGCCAAATAAGTATAAAGTTGAAGAGCATTGAGGATCCAAAGTAACAAAGACTAATTAACCAGCACATATACATTACCCAAAGAATTTCAATCATACAGTATATGTCATATGACTTGTTTTTGTTAAGCAAAGTTATAGTCTCTTAGTTAAACCTATACATAAAGTTATAAAGTAAAAGATGTATTTGTTAACACAATATTTCTTTGAACTTTTACATTGAATTGGATGCCATGGATACTCTTCATTGTTTTCAACGATGGTAACTAAAATCTGCAAACAATGGTAATTAATCTTCATCATGTACCAATAATGTATGTACACATGTTTAACATCGTTTTCAATAACAGTGATTATCATTATATACATGTACACAGAAATGTAAATACAATTGTTTAAAATCATTTTCAATAACAGTGATTATCTATCATATTCATGTACACAAAAATATATACAAAAATGTTTGACATCATTTGGATAACTTTGTTTTAGATAACACTGATTATCATTTTATAGTATTTACAAAAATGTATAAAAATGTTTGAAATCATTTTGAATAACTTTGTTTTAGATAAAACTGATTATCATTTCATAGTATTTGAAACAAATGTAATTACAAATGTTTGACATCATTTTGAATAACTTTGTTTTAAATAACACTAGTTATCATTTCATAGTATTGACAAAAATGTCTATACAAATGTTTGACATCGTTTCGAATACATTTGTTTTAAATAACACTGATTATCATTTCATAGTATTTACAAAAATGTATATACAAAGGTTTGAATCATTTTTAATAACTTTTTTCAATAACAGTGATTATCATGTCATAGTATTTACAAAAATCTAAAATACAAATGTTTGAAATCATTTTCAATATCTTTGTTTTAGATAACACTTGATTATCATTTCATAGTATTTACAAAAAATCTAAATACAAATGTTTGACATCATTTTAAATAACTTTGTTTTAGATAACACTTGATTATCATTTCATAGTATTTACAAAAATCTAAATACATATGTTTGACATCTTTTGAATAGCTTTGTTTTAGATAACACTTGATTATCATTTCATAGTATTGAGAAAAAGCTAGATACACATGTTAGACATCGTTTTGAATAACTTTGTTTTAGATACACGTAACACTGATTATCATTTCATAGTATTTACAAATATGTATATGCAAATGTTTGACATCATTTTGAATGACGTAATAATCATTTCATAATGTGACAGCTACCAAACACAAACTAATAAACAGTCCAAAATAAATCATCATAAAATCAACAAACATCTATTTACAGTATTACATTCGGTTAATAAGAACATTATATTTTAAAATTGATAGTCATATATCTGTATATATCAACTTCAAACACCCAATAAAATCAATTGTCTATTGATATGTCTTATTTCAAATGTACAAATATACATTTTAAACAAATACATGTTTTTTTAAATGTATGCATTGAAACACACACACATAGAATTGATACACATACATGTAATTTTCGACGACGTAACGGGTACCTTCATCGTGTCAGTTGTACCATGTTTTAATGCTATACTATCCATATACTTAGCTTATATTTCATGATAAATTGACGATCCATATCTCTCAATCAATATCAACAATATTGAGCAAGTCAAAAAAATCAAATGCATCTAGTTATTCTCTTTACAAATTTGTGCAATTGGTTAAATAAAACAAGTTACACACTACATGAAAAACAATAAAATACATTTTTGCAAACAAAAAGAACAAATTCATATCAACTCTTTCAATTTAAAAAAAGTGTATGAGAAGAATATTTGGTAAAGATATAATTCAACTTAAACGCACCAACCACAAACCGGTTATATTTCTCGTTCATTCATGTAATTCATCTAAATATTTGAAGCAAGTGCGAGTAAAAAAATAATGATGCAAGCAATACAAATTTTGATAATACACCTTTTATTCATGAAAACATTGCATAAATCACAATTTAAGCGTTTATACATCCATTATTATTAAAAACTGAGTACAAATGCATGGACATTTGTACAGCAAGCTACAAACAAAGCATTGATCTTAAAAAACTGTTTACACTAATACTAAAACCTGTCACTTATAAAATCACTTCATTAATGTGAGGTTTCTGTATGCAATATGGTGCACTCACATCAGACATTTTGAAATGTAATTTTACAACAAAAATAGGTGGCAAACAATCGATATGTTAAAAACGCGATCACCACCCTCTACTCCACCCCTCCAAAAACAGTAATGCAAATATACAGTATAGATGATAATCTATATATACGGATACACACTGCCTTGTAAATGAAACTTATTTCAGATGAAAATCCACTCAACAACCTTGTATTATATATAAAAAAAAGATGTGGTATGATTGCTAATGAGACAACTATCCACAAAAGACCAAAATGACACAAACATAAACAATTATAGGTCACCATACGGCCTCAACAATGAGCAAATCCCATACCGCATATAGTCAGCTGTAAAAGGCCCCGATCAGATATTAGTTTTTATATACAATAATGTAAAAGTGTTGAACATTTAGAAGATAACAGATACATCCTTTAAGTGTTTATATTGTTTTAGCATATATTGTATGCAATGTTGTCCGTTGTGTTGCTATGAAAAATATTCATTTTTTTTTATTTAGAAAAACTTGTTATGGTATTGGTGATTGATTAGTTACGTGTTGACGATTTTAACACTTACTCTTGTTGAAAGCATACACGCACCAGTGGGGATATTGTGTAGTTTACATATACAATAAAGTAAGAAACCATCTCAGTTGTTGAGTTTGACATACGTTGTTTTGTTTAAGAAGTGACATGTTGTTATTTTAGAGAAATTTCTGAGTCATTTCACACTAGAGAGTTATTTCCAAAGATCTAGAAGACCTCAATCACTAAATGTACTGTTTTTCGGTTCTAAATATATCAATATCCATACATGTGCTATGGAGTTCATCATAATAAAATTACCGTGTTCCTGAAAGCAACGCTTCTACCTCAACGTGTTCTTGCTCCTGAGCTAAACAGAGAGGAGTTTTACCTTGTCCGTCACATATGTTTATATCTGCGAAATGTTGCAACAATTCTTTTACAACATTAACATGTCCTTGCTTACTTGCCAAATAAAGTGAAGTACATCCATCATTATCACAGTGATCAATATCAACTTCATCACAATTGAGAAGTTCTTTTACAACATCCGTTCTCATAGTGTAACAGGCAATCTGTAATGGACTGCTACCATCTATCCTATAATTATTGACATTTGCTGAACATTGTAACAATTCTTTAACAACTTCAATGTGTCCTTGCTGACTTGCCCAATAAAGAGATGAACGTCCGTCATTATCACAGAGGTCAATTTCAATGTCAGAACACTGTAAAAGTACTGTTACAACATCGATCTTGTTGTTGAAACACGCGATCTGTAGTAGTGGTGTGCTATCTTTCAAGCATATATTGACATTTGCTGAATGTTGTAACAATTCCTTAACAACATCAACATGTCCTTCCTGACTTGCTATACACAGATTTAGTTTAAACATATTTTATTGTCCAAAAACATTGACAATAGGATTAGACACAAGTTTTGCAACTTAGAACGTCTTCTCCATTACATACAAATAATAAATAACCGAACAAAAATGAAATACATAATAATAACATCTTAAACAATATTAATATGAAGACATGAAACTAACGAGAATGTAAACGACATGACTCATCTATTTCTAAAAGTCGAGTTGACCGTAAATTTTTATGATAGACCTACCTGGTAGGTTGTATTAATCTTGGAATAAATATTCCCTCAAAAGGTAAGTGTTTACTGTATTTTAAACAAATAAGTTAAATTGTTGTTGTCAACTAATGAATTATATACTAAAATCAAATTGATGATCCATGTCTTAGGAAAAAATGAACAATTTCATTCGAAGTCAACAAAAAGTAATAACATTGTTATTGGTATATATTTAACAATAATGTCTATAAACTATGAAAAGCGATTGGTCTCTTTAATATAATTCTTCACTTTTATAAAAATTAGCCTGTTTATGTTAAAAGTAAACAAAGCATTGCCGTACATTAAATTTTCAAAGTCGGTGGGTATATTTTCTTTTCTAAGTTCAAAAAATAAGGTATTCCTTTGCACTGTATAATTTTTACACGAGAGGAAATAATGTTGGGCATTTTCGTATAAATAACCACATTGACACATTGCGTTAGTTTTAATATTAGCGTGATACAGGTCCATGTTCAGGGCACTGCATTTGTTCCTTAATCTTGCGTGTAAAACATTTAAATATCTATCGCCAATATTGAAATATGTAGGGGGTGATTTGTTTTTATAATATTTCTGTTTAATTTTCAATTTAAACATATTTAAAGAAAGTTCATTTCTAACACTTAAATCAAGCGAATTCCACAGTTTGATACTAGATGGAATAAATGATTCCTGATAAAGAGACAGTCTGCTAGAGGTTTGGTATATATTTTGACTGCTTCGTAGATTGTAATTGTTTGTTTCTGCAACTGTAGGGGGTATTAAATCTAATAAATATTCTGGGGCATCCTCTTTCATAATTTTGTAAAATAAAGTTAATTTCTTAACTTCCCGTCTAATCCTTAATGTTTCCCATCCCGTCTCTAAATAAAGTGATTGAGTGCTAGCATAGCTTGTTAGACCAGTGACAATACGTGCTGCTTCCAGTTGTAATTTTTCTAATCTTTCAGAATTCAACTGTCCGCAATTATCCCAAACTTCAGAAGAATATTCTAGAACAGGCCTTATAAAAGTTAAATATATTTTTTCTAAATATTCCCTTTTTAGTCGGAATTTCAAACGTCGAAGAACATTTAATTGTTTTGATACCTTTTCTATTAAAGAATCGACATGCTTGGTCCACTTACAATCACTGCTAAAAAATATGCCTAAATGTTTATGACTGGTAACTGTATCTACCTGAACTCCGCCAAAATTAAAAATCAAGTTATTTTTTGAATTTTTGTTACTAAATAACATGATATTAGTTTTATTTGGATTGAATTTAACTAGCCAATGATTTTCCCAGGAATTAATATTTTGTAGATCGATATTTATCATAGATTGGAGAGTAGTTACATCTGGAGCAGTATGTCCAATAGATGTATCGTCTGCAAACATTCTACTTAATCCAATCATATCATCTGCAATGTCATTAATAAATATTAGAAATAAAAGAGGACCCAGTACTGAACCCTGTGGAACACCAGCTTTAAGATTACCTAATTCTGAAGTCGCATCTTTTAATACTACCCTCTGAGTTCTATTTGTTAAGTAACTTTCAATCCATAATAACAGATTGCCTTTTATACCATATCTTTCTAACTTAAGAAGTAGACCCCTTATCCATACTCGATCGAATGCCTTGCTTACATCGGCAAAAGTTAAACTTGTATAGAATTTATTGTCTAAAGCATATACGATAGAATGATACATCTCAATTAGTTGATGAAAAGTAGAGCAGCCGGGTAGGAAACCAGACTCAAATTTATACAAAAGTTTATTAGAAACTAAATGATTGAATATATGTTTATATATTATTTTTTCTAGTACCTTGCTCACGCAAGAAAGAAGTGATACTGGTCTATAATTACACGGCATTGACTTATCTCCATTTTTAAATAAAGGAATAACATATGCCAATTTCCAATCTTTAGGAAATATATTTTGAGAGAGCGATTTATTAAAAAGAATACATAAGGGAAGTGCAATCTCATTTTTTACTGCTATAAGCATTCTATTACTAATTTTGTCTGGACCAACAGCTTTATTTGGATCTAAAGTAGAAATAATATCTTTAACATCTTCTAAAGTTACTGTAATTTCAGACAAAATGTTAATACCTCTATCATCGAAGTCGGGCAAATTTTTGTTTTCTTCATCTAGACTAGCTATTGAACAAAAATATTTATTTAGAATATCAACTTTTTCTTTTGCATCATAAGAAAATTCATAATTATTACTAGGGTTTTGCATCGGTGGAATATCATTTGAAGATCTGTCTTCTTTTAATAAGGAGTTTATTATTTTCCAATATACTCTACTATTCGTTTGCTTTAGTTCATTTAAGTTTTCATTAATATTATCATAAAAGTTTTGTTTAATTTGTTTCTTTAAACTATTCACTCGATTTCTTTGGTTTTTAAAGTTCTTTTCGTTTGTCATGCTTTTATTTTTTATAAATATTTTACGAAACCTGTCTCGTTTTCTTATTTCTTTACGGAGGTTTGAATTAAACCAAATTTTATCATTAGATCTAATAATTACTTCTTTTTTCGGAATGCAAGATTCTGTCACTTTTAAAAATTCGTCCGTAAATATATTGCAAGATTCATGGATGCTAATATCGTTCTCTAGTAATTTATTCCATTCAACCTCTGAAACCATCTGTTTCATTAAATTATAATCCCCCCTTTTATAGTCCCATATTGTACGTTTGAAACTCTTCGAGTTGCTGAATCCGCTTCTGACTGTTATATAAGTACCTTCATGATCACTTATGTCTCTATTGATAGGTATAATACTCGAGTCAATAAATTAAATGGAATCAGTTATCAATATTGGGTCTAATAAGGACAACGATCCAGTCCGAGAATCAAAATGAGTAGCATCGCTAATTGTATTAAATAGACCATTTATACTTAGTATATCACTGATACAGTTAGGTAGGTCGAGAAGAAAATTTTTGCTTAGATCACCCAAACAAATAATATGATTAGTTTCGTCTGATGCCCTTTTCAACATCATATCATATAACGACCAAAAATTGGACGGTGAAAAACGTTCAGATCGATAAGTTATGTTTATCAGTATCACGTGCAATTTAGTTTTCAACTCAAACCACATAATTTCTAGACTATCATGCTCCAAATCCAGGCGCCGCTTTATGTTAATGTTACTTTTATAGTACATAATAACACCGCCTCCATCGGAGTTCCTGTCTTTCCTTATTGGTGTTTCAAATTCTGGGAGTGCTATTTTATCATTGGTAATAAAAGGGGCAAGATGAGTTTCTGTAAAAAATACGATATCGAACTCTTCTATAACATTTGAAATATAATCCAGTTTGTTTCTTAAACTGCGTATATTACAGTGGAAAATTGATAAACTTTGGTCAGAAATGTCCACTGCGGGGCCTGGATTTGATTCAACATCTCCTGACAAAATCAACATATTTACATATATAAGACATATAGACAAGAATGATAAAATGTTTCTCAGAATGGATAAATGGTTTTTAAACAAGTCACAAAGCCATAGTATAAATGAACAAAGTACATCATATATATTGACATGTATTTTTATCGCTTTTCTTGTAAGTACTCCACTAATTTTGCCGTAAAATAGCCCTGTTGTTATTCTATGTGTGATTGCATCACTACCCATTGTCAAAAATGTATCTGACACACATGTTTAAAGGGCTGTATAAAAACTAAACAAAGTAAAAAAAACTTAATTGTTGACTTCGAATGGTAAGAATGAAAACATATGAACATAAAAAACAAAAAACAGTGTATGTACAAGGAATATTTGCGTTCTGTAAATCGATGTATGGTTGCAAATATCAAAATTGGAAAAAAGGTTATGATATATTTTTTAACTGTAGATTAAAAATCATTCTATAAATGAATATATATAAATATAAATATTTTTATATATACCTATTGAAATTTATATACTAGTAATTGAAATGTGTATGAGTTTAACTTGGAAGGTCCAAACTTTAATTGTGTTATCAGACACAACGATTTTTAATTTTGTTTTTTAAATTACTGAACTACAACTACAATGAAGTAGCACAGGTAAGTCACTGAAAAACAAATCAAAATTTCCGGTTGGGTGATTATAAATTAATAATAGAATTGTTATATTGAGAAAGCGTTCACTGGTATCTATTTTGAGACAAGTTTGTATACAGTATAGAGTTTGTAAACAAAGATACACGTGTAGCCGTAAACAGTTTAATAATCGTCGTCTTCATCGGGAATTTCACCTCCTAGGTCTCTGATATCCTGGTTACGCAAAATAACTATATACTCCTCCGATTCTGGTGTTTCTTTAGCTATGATTTTACCATCATGGGTCCAAAAAGAATGAATTTTTTCGGTGAACCGGAGAACATTTAAATGTTTCAGGAGCCCATAGCGGTATTTTGTAAGGTTTTTTGAAATGAAGAGTTTATCTTGTTTGTTTTTTAGTTTCCTTTTGTTTGAGAACACCAATTGGCGTGTTCTATACGACAGGAAACGAGCTATGACAGACATTTTACCATTCTTGACCTTTCCTATTGGATGTGTTCTCCCAAGATCCTTTAAATCTATATTAAGACCTAATTGCTCATTGCAGATCTGCAAAACTAGGTAGTCAGTATTAACTGGTTTTATAATTCTACCATTA
Source organism: Mytilus galloprovincialis (assembly GCA_037788925.1). Taxonomy (NCBI): domain Eukaryota; kingdom Metazoa; phylum Mollusca; class Bivalvia; order Mytilida; family Mytilidae; genus Mytilus; species Mytilus galloprovincialis. Next base: position 3,218,990 of record CM075332.1, read on the forward strand.
CCATTTGTTGGTATCTTGATGTTGTTAAAGCGAAGGCTTGTTCTTCTCGAGTAATGCTCTTGCTCTTCAACCCTTTTCCCAAGATCAGTTATTTTGGTTTGCAGCTTATTAATTGTATCTTGTTGATCTTTAATGATTATGTTTTGTGATGTTAAGGCTTGTTTATTTTGATCAATTGTTTCTATATAAGGTTGAATTTTGTCAGAAACCATTTGCTCGACCATGGGTTTTATATCTAGAAGCACTTTTTCTAGAACCATTGGAAGTATTGCCTGGACGAACTGAGGGTTGTTTATAACGGACAATACCACTTCTGATAGCTGAAGCACAGTCTCGCCCTGAGCGGTTATAATTGTGGGTTGTGACATCGCAGAGACTTGTAATGAGGTATTTGGAGATGGTGAATCTGGAATTGTTTTTGCTGATTTACCTACTTGTATTTGTGAAGGAGAAATATTAGATGGGCTAAATGAGAGTTCCCTTTTCAAACCTGATTTATTCGGAGTATCGTTCATATTGTTTACATGTCCAGTCTGTGTGTCCTTGTGTCCTTGAATATTAATCACAAGTATAAATTGGCACTAAATACTTAATTGTCACTAAATTGTTATCTCAAACATATATATTCACATATATTTACAGTTGTCAACGTTTCTACAGCATGTACATATCTCAAAATTAGATGTTCTACACCTTTTTCACATTTTTTTTTCCTCGTTCAAAATTTCATGTCACCATAGTAAGGACCACAGAGATGTTTTACCATTAGTGTCACACTGATTGACATCTGCTGCATGTTGTAAGAGTTCTTTAACAACATCAATATGTCCTTCTTGACTTGCTATATGAAGAGGTGATTCACCATCATTGTCACACTGATTGATATCTGCAGTATGTTGTAACAGTTCTTTAACAACTTCAACATGTCCTTCTTGAATTGCTATATGAAGAGGTGATACACCATCAGTGTCACACTGATTGACATCTGCTGCATGTTGTAACAGTTCTTTAATAACTTCAACATGTCCTTCTTGACTTGCTGTAAACAGAGGTGATTCATCATTATTGTTACATTTGTTTACGTCTGCTGAATGTAGTAATAGTGCTTTAACAACATCAACATGTCCTTCTTGACTTGCTGTAAACAGAGGTGATTTACCATCTTTATCACATTGATTTATGACTGCGGCATATTGTAAGAGTTCTTTAACAACATCAACATGTCCTTCTTGACTACCCCAATAAAGTGGAGTACATCCATTGTCATCACATAGATTAATATCCACCTCATCACACTGGAGAATTATCTTTACAACCTCTGTATTGTTGAAATAAGAAGCTATTGATAAAGGTGAATCACCATCATGACGACATTTATTGACGTTTGCTGAATGTAGTATCAGTTCTTTAACAACATCAACATGTCCTCCTTTGCTTGCTATATAAAGAGATGAACCACCATCATTGGTACACTGATTGACATCTGCTGAATGTTTTATCAATTCTTTTACAACATCAACATGTCCACTATGACTTGCTGTATACAGTGGTGAATCTCCATCATTGTCTAACTTGTTGACATCTGTGGAATGTTCTACGAGTTGTTTAACAACATCTACATGTCCTTCTTGACTTGCTGTAAACAGAGGTGATTCATCATTATTGTTACATTTGTTTACGTCTGCTGAATGTAGTAATAGTGCTTTAACAACATTAACATGTCCTTTTTGACTTGCTGTAAACAGAGGTGATTCACCATCTTTATCACATTGATTTATGACTGCGGCATATTGTAAGAGTTCTTTAACAACATCAACATGTCCTTCAAAACTACCCCAATAAAGTGGAGTACGTCCATCTTCATCACATAGATTAATATCCACCTCATCACACTGGAGAATTATCTTTACAACCTCTGTATTGTTGAAATAAGAAGCTATTGATAAAGGTGAATCACCATCATGACAACATTCATTGACGTTTGCTGAATGTAGTATCAGTTCTTTAACAACATCAACATGTCCTCCTTTGCTTGCTATATAAAGAGATGAACCACCATCATTGGTACACTTATTGACATCTGCTGAATGTTGTATCAGTTCTTTAACAACACCAACATGTCCTTTCTGGCTTGCTATATACAGAGGCGAATTCCCATTACTGTCACACTTATTGACATCTGCTGAATGTTGTAACAGTTCTTTTACAACATCAACATGTCCTTTCTGACTTGCCATGCACAGAGGTGAAATCCCATCATTGTTACACTGATTGACATCTGCTGAATGTTTTATCAATTCTTTAACAACATCAACATGTCCACTATTACTTGCTGTATACAGTGGTGAATCTCCATCATTGTCTAACTTGTTGACATCTGCGGAATGTTCTACGAGTTGTTTAACAATATGTACATGTCCTTCTTGACTTGCTGTAAACAGAGGTGATTTACCATCTTTATTACATTGATTTATGACTGCGGCATATTGTAAGAGTTCTTTAACAACATCAACATGTCCTTCTTGACTACCCCAATAAAGTGGAGTACGTCCATCTTCATCACATAGATTAATATCCACCTCATCACACTGGAGAATTATCTTTAAAACCTCTGTATTGTTGGAATAAGAAGCTATTGATAAAGGTGAATCACCATCATGACGACATTTATTGACGTTTGCTGAATGTAGTATCAGTTCTTTAACAACATCAACATGTCCTCCTTTGCTTGCTATATAAAGAGATGAACCACCATCATTGGTACACTTATTGACATCTGCTGAATGTTGTATCAGTTCTTTAACAACACCAACATGTCCTTCTTGACTTGCTGTAAACAGAGGTGATTCATCATTATTGTTACATTTGTTTACGTCTGCTGAATGTAGTAATAGTGCTTTAACAACATCAACATGTCCTTCTTGACTTGCTGTAAACAGAGGTGATTTACCATCTTTATCACATTGATTTATGACTGCGGCATATTGTAAGAGTTCTTTAACAACATCAACATGTCCTTCTTGACTACCCCAATAAAGTGGAGTACATCCACTGTCATCACATAGATTAATATCCACCTCATCACACTGGAGAATTATCTTTACAACCTCTGTATTGTTGAAATAAGAAGCTATTGATAAAGGTGAATCACCATCATGACAACATTTATTGACGTTTGCTGAATGTAGTATCAGTTCTTTAACAACACCAACATGTCCTTTCTGGCTTGCTTTATACAGAGGCGAATTCCCATTACTGTCACACTTATTGACATCTGCTGAATGTTGTAACAGTTCTTTTACAACATAAACATGTCCTTTCTGACTTGCCATGCACAGAGGTGAAATCCCATCATTGTTACACTGATTGACATCTGCTGAATGTTTTATCAATTCTTTAACAACATCAACATGTCCACTATGACTTGCTGTGTACAGTGGTGAATCTCCATCATTGTCTAACTTGTTGACATCTGCGAAATGTTCTACGAGTTGTTTAACAACATCAACATGTCCTTCTTGACTTGCTGTAAACAGAGGTGATTCATCACTATTGTTACATTTGTTTACGTCTGCTGAATGTAGTAATAGTGCTTTAACAACATCAACATGTCCTTCTTGACTTGCTGTAAACAGAGGTGATTCACCATCTTTATCACATTGATTTATGACTGCGGCATATTGTAAGAGTTCTTTAACAACATCAACATGTCCTTCTTGACTACCCCAATAAAGTGGAGTACGTCCATCTTCATCACATAGATTAATATCCACCTCGTCACACTGGAGAATTATCTTTAAAACCTCTGTATTGTTGGAATAAGAAGCTATTGATAAAGGTGAATCACCATCATGACGACATTTATTGACGTTTGCTGAATGTAGTATCAGTTCTTTAACAATATCAACATGTCCTCCTTTGCTTGCTATATAAAGAGATGAACCACCATCATTGGTACACCTATTGACATCTGCTGAATGTTTTATCAGTTCTTTAACAACACCGACATGTCCATTCTGGCTTGCTGTATACAGAGGCGAATTCCCATTACTGTCACACTTATTGACATCTGCTGAATGTTGTAACAGTTCTTTTACAACATCAATATGTCCTTTCTGACTTGCCATGCACAGAGGTGAAATCCCATCATTGTTACACTGATTGACATCTGCTGAATGTTTTATCAATTCTTTAACAACATCAAAATGTCCACTATGACTTGCTGTATACAGTGGTGAATGTCCATCATTGTCTAACTTGTTGACATCTGCGGAATGTTCTACGAGTTGTTTAACAACATCAACATGTCCTTCTTGACTACCCCAATAAAGTGGAGTACATCCATTGTCATCACATAGATTAATATCCACCTCATCACACTGGAGAATTATCTTTACAACCTCTGTATTGTTGGAATAAGAAGCTATTGATAAAGGTGAATAACCATCATGACGACATTTATTGACGTTTGCTGAATGTAGTATCAGTTGTTTAACAACATCAACATGTCCTTCTTGACTACCCCAATAAAGTGGAGTACATCCATTGTCATCACATAGATTAATATCCACCTCATCACACTGGAGAATTATCTTTACAACCTCTGTATTGTTGAAATAAGAAGCTATTGATAAAGGTGAACCACCATCATGACAACATTTATTGACGTTTGCTGAATGTAGTATCAATTCTTTAACAACATCAACATGTCCACTATGACTTGCTGTATATAGTGGTGAATCTCCATCATTGTCTAACTTGTTGACATCTGCGGAATGTTCTACGAGTTGTTTAACAACATCAAGATGTCCTTCTTGACTACCCCAATAAAGTGGAGTACATCCATTGTCATCACATAGATTGATATCCACCTCATCACACTGGAGAATTATCTTTACAACCTCTGTATTGTTGAAATAAGAAGCTATTGATAAAGGTGAACCACCATCATGACAACATTTATTGACGTTTGCTGAATGTAGTATCAATTCTTTAACAACATCAACATGTCCACTATGACTTGCTGTATACAGTGGTGAATGTCCATCATTGTCTAACTTGTTGACATCTGCGGAATGTTCTACGAGTTGTTTAACAACATCAACATGTCCTTCAAAACTACCCCAATAAAGTGGAGTACGTCCATCTTCATCACATAGATTAATATCCACCTCATCACACTGGAGAATTATCTTTACAACCTCTGTATTGTTGAAATAAGAAGCTATTGATAAAGGTGAATCACCATCATGACAACATTTATTGACGTTTGCTGAATGTAGTATCAGTTCTTTAACAATATCAACATGTCCTTTCTGGCTTGCTATATGCAGAGGCGAATTCCCATTACTGTCACACTTATTGACATCTGCTGAATGTTGTAACAGTTCTTTTACAACATCAACATGTCCTTTCTGACTTGCCATGCACAGAGGTGAAATCCCATCATTGTTACACTGATTGACATCTGCTGAATGTTTTATCAATTCTTTAACAACATCAACATGTCCACTATGACTTGCTGTATACAGTGGTGAATCTCCATCATTGTCTAACTTGTTGACATCTGCGGAATGTTCTACGAGTTGTTTAACAATATGTACATGTCCTTCTTGACTTGCTGTAAACAGAGGTGATTCATCATTATTGTTACATTTGTTTACGTCTGCTGAATGTAGTAATAGTGCTTTAACAACATTAACATGTCCTTTTTGACTTGCTGTAAACAGAGGTGATTCACCATCTTTATCACATTGATTTATGACTGCGGCATAGTGTAAGAGTTCTTTAACAACATCAACATGTCCTTTAAAACTAGCCCAATAAAGTGGAGTACGTCCATCTTCATTGCATAGATTAATATCCACCTCATCACACTGGAGAATTATCTTTACAACCTCTGTATTGTTAAAAAAAGAAGCTATTGATAAAGGTGAAACACCATCATGACAACATTTATTGACGTTTGCTGAATGTAGTATCAGTTCTTTAACAACATCAACATGTCCTTCTTGACTTGCTGTAAACAGAGGTGATTCACCATCTTTATTACATTGATTTATGACTGCGGCATATTGTAAGAGTTCTTTAACAACATCAATATGTCCTTCTTGACTACCCCAATAAAGTGGAGTACGTTCATCTTCATCACATAGATTAATATCCACCTCATCACACTGGAGAATTATCTTTAAAACCTCTGTATTGTTGGAATAAGAAGCTATTGATAAAGGTGAATCACCATCATGACGACATTTATTGACGTTTGCTGAATGTAGTATCAGTTCTTTAACAACATCAACATGTCCTCCTTTGCTTGCTATATAAAGAGATGAACCACCATCATTGGTACACTTATTGACATCTGCTGAATGTTGTATCAGTTCTTTAACAACACCAACATGTCCTTTCTGGCTTGCAATATGCAGAGGCGAATTCCCATTACTGTCACACTTATTGACATCTGCTGAAGGCTCTATCAGTTCTTTAACAACATCAACATGTCCTTCCTGACTTGCCATGCACAGAGGTGAAATCCCATCATTGTTACACTGATTGACATCTGCTGAATGTTTTATCAATTCTTTAACAACACCAACATGTCCATTATGACTTGCTGTATACAGTGGTGAATCTCCATCATTGTCTAACTTGTTGACATCTGTGGAATGTTCTACGAGTTGTTTAACAACATCAACATGTCCTTCTTGACTTGCTGTAAACAGAGGTGATTCACCATCTTTATCACATTGATTTATGACTGCGGCATATTGTAAGAGTTCTTTAACAACATCAACATGTCCTTCAAAACTACCCCAATAAAGTGGAGTACGTCCATCTTCATCACATAGATTAATATCCACCTCATCACACTGGAGAATTATCTTTACAACCTCTGTATTGTTGAAATAAGAAGCTATTGATAAAGGTGAATCACCATCATGACAACATTTATTGACGTTTGCTGAATGTAGTATCAGTTCTTTAACAACATCAACATGTCCTCCTTTACTTGCTATATACAGAGATGAACCACCATCATTGGTACACTTATTGACATCTGCTGAATGTTTTATCAGTTCTTTAAAGACACCAACATGTCCTTTCTGGCTTGCTATATACAGAGGCGAATTCCCATTACTGTCACACTTATTGACATCTGCTGAATGTTGTAACAGTTCTTTTACAACATCAACATGTCCTTTCTGACTTGCCATGCACAGAGGTGAAATCCCATCATTGTTACACTGATTAACATCTGCTGAATGTTTTATCAATTCTTTAACAACATCAACATGTCCACTATGACTTGCTGTATACAGTGGTGAATCTCCATCATTGTCTAACTTGTTGACATCTGCGGAATGTTCTACGAGTTGTTTAACAATATCTACATGTCCTTCTTGACTTGCTGTAAACAGAGGTGATTCATCATTATTGTTACATTTGTTTACGTCTGCTGAATGTAGTAATAGTGCTTTAACAACATCAACATGTCCTTTTTGACTTGCTGTAAACAGAGGTGATTCACCATCTTTATCACATTGATTTATGACTGCGGCATATTGTAAGAGTTCTTTAACAACATCAACATGTCCTTCTTGACTACCCCAATAAAGTGGAGTACGTCCATCTTCATCAAATAGATTAATATCCACCTCATCACACTGGAGAATTATCTTTAAAACCTCTGTATTGTTGGAATAAGAAGCTATTGATAAAGGTGAATCACCATCATGACGACATTTATTGACGTTTGCTGAATGTAGTATCAGTTCTTTAACAACATCAACATGTCCTCCTTTGCTTGCTATATAAAGAGATGAACCACCATCATTGCTACACTTATTGACATCTGCTGAATGTTGTATCAGTTCTTTAACAACATCAACATGTCCTCCTTTACTTGCTATATACAGAGATGAACCACCATCATTGGTACACTTATTGACATCTGCTGAATGTTTTATCAGTTCTTTAAAGACACCAACATGTCCTTTCTGGCTTGCTATATACAGAGGCGAATTCCCATTACTGTCACACTTATTGACATCTGCTGAATGTTGTAACAGTTCTTTTACAACATCAACATGTCCTTTCTGACTTGCCATGCACAGAGGTGAAATCCCATCATTGTTACACTGATTAACATCTGCTGAATGTTTTATCAATTCTTTAACAACATCAACATGTCCACTATGACTTGCTGTATACAGTGGTGAATCTCCATCATTGTCTAACTTGTTGACATCTGCGGAATGTTCTACGAGTTGTTTAACAATATCTACATGTCCTTCTTGACTTGCTGTAAACAGAGGTGATTCATCATTATTGTTACATTTGTTTACGTCTGCTGAATGTAGTAATAGTGCTTTAACAACATCAACATGTCCTTTTTGACTTGCTGTAAACAGAGGTGATTCACCATCTTTATCACATTGATTTATGACTGCGGCATATTGTAAGAGTTCTTTAACAACATCAACATGTCCTTCTTGACTACCCCAATAAAGTGGAGTACGTCCATCTTCATCAAATAGATTAATATCCACCTCATCACACTGGAGAATTATCTTTAAAACCTCTGTATTGTTGGAATAAGAAGCTATTGATAAAGGTGAATCACCATCATGACGACATTTATTGACGTTTGCTGAATGTAGTATCAGTTCTTTAACAACATCAACATGTCCTCCTTTGCTTGCTATATAAAGAGATGAACCACCATCATTGCTACACTTATTGACATCTGCTGAATGTTGTATCAGTTCTTTAACAACACCAACATGTCCTTTTTTGCTTGATATATGCAGAGGCGAATTCCCATTACTGTCACACTTATTGACATCTGCTGAAGACTCTATCAGTTCTTTAACAACATCAACATGTCCTTCCTGACTTGCCATGCACAGAGGTGAAATCCCATCATTGTTACACTGATTGACATCTGCTGAATGTTTTATCAATTCTTTAACAACATCAACATGTCCATTATGACTTGCTGTATACAGTGGTGAATCTCCATCATTGTCTAACTTGTTGACATCTGTGGAATGTTCTACGAGTTGTTTAACAACATCTACATGTCCTTCTTGACTTGCTGTAAACAGAGGTGATTCATCATTATTGTTACATTTGTTTACGTCTGCTGAATGTAGTAATAGTGCTTTAACAACATTAACATGTCCTTTTTGACTTGCTGTAAACAGAGGTGATTCACCATCTTTATCACATTGATTTATGACTGCGGCATAGTGTAAGAGTTCTTTAACAACATCAACATGTCCTTTAAAACTAGCCCAATAAAGTGGAGTACGTCCATCTTCATTACATAGATTAATATCCACCTCATCACACTGGAGAATTATCTTTACAACCTCTGTATTGTTAAAAAAAGAAGCTATTGATAAAGGTGAAACACCATCATGACAACATTTATTGACGTTTGCTGAATGTAGTATCAGTTCTTTAACAACATCAACATGTCCTTCTTGACTTGCTGTATACAGAGGTGATGCATCATTATTGTCACATTTGTTGATATCTGCTGAATGTTGTATCAGTTCTTTAACAACACCAACATGTCCTCCTTCGCTTGCTACATTAAGGGGCGAATCACCATCATCGGTACACTTATTGACATCTGCTGAATGTTGTATTAGTTGTTTAACAACATCAACGTCTTCGTTTACACATGCACATATCAAAGGGGAAATTCCATCCTCTCCACAATGATTAATGTCACTTTTTATACTTATCAACCAATTTACCAGGTTACCAACACTACACAAACAAGTCGTTTCAAGAGCTGTTATTTTGACTTCAATGTCTTCTCTGGAAGCAAGTTCGTCTTGCTTTGGCTGATCCAAGTTGTTTACAGAGCTTATGAACTTCTCTGAAAATTTGCGAGAATTCATATTTCTATTACTAAATACATTAGTTACAAAGCCATTCTTCCAGTCCTTTATCAGTCTATCTATATATGTATTGATAAAGTTATTAGGTATTCCTATGGTAAAATCTATATCTGTATCGATATCATCTGCTGCCTTCCATAAAAATCGTTCGTTTATGAAATCAGCATTAGCATGTTCAATGAATAGCTGTAACATCTTCTTCCCAAAACAGCTGGCTAGAAAATCAAACAACTTATCATGGATTATTTTATATGTGCTACCTTCCTTGACCACATAGGTACCTTCAAATGTTTCAAGTGATTTCTGTAAACTTTTTACTGGCGTTCCTTTGTTTAGTTCACATTCTTCAAATAAATCTTCCAGGACTGTACCAATCTTACTATCTTTTGTGTTGAAGTTTTCTTCACTTAATGTGTTATTAAACATAACACAAAGTGTCAAGCAGCAATATTTTACTTTACCCGCCTTACCTTCACTATACCAGTCATCAAGTTCATTTTGAAAAATACTAAACGGATTGCTGAAAAAATCGCCAATGTTTACATGTTTCGGAGATTGTTGTTTATAATACAAACTACATAAAAGTGGGAAAAATTCATACTTTTCTGACAATTCTGTTACTTTATTAGCCTTTTCCTTGAAGTACACTTCAGCTAAATCCAATTTCTCAGCTGCATTTAGTTTAAATTCTTCCGAGCTTAAATCAATACTACATGTTTTGAAAATAGACAGTTTGCCAAACTGTTCGTTTTTAAATACATCTAGCCTACAAGTTACCAAAATTTTACAACATTTGTCTTTGAGAAGAGATGTGATGTGATCGAGTCTTTGTTTCCAATCATTGTAAATCTGTTGGTTAAGAATATACCGACCACAAACATCATCAAAGACAAATAATGTTTTCCTTCCAGGTTTACACCATTGTCTAATATCATTAGGGTTATCACATGGAATTATGATATAGTCAAGTTTCATCATCGCCAATGCTACATGACGTGACAAAAAACTTTTTCCAGTCCCTGAGTTTCCAACAATCGTAACTGTACTTTCTGTCAAAATATGTTCCATCACTTTTTTCTCTGCTGTAATATTGACAAATTGTTCGTCATCAACTTTCCACTGATTCAAACGTCGTTCAAACTGATCTGCAAGTATAAACAGATTAAACCATAATTTAGTTTGATTGTAAGAATTATAACCGATTGACAATTTGAACTTGCAGACACAAAGTAATCAAACTGGAATTCTTTTGTATAACTAGTATCATATATTTAAACTAGTATTTATTAAAATGTCAGTTTTTCACACAAATCTTTACAATATCTATATAGACATAGCGACATGCTTTAATTAATAAAAGTTCATGGCTTTAGAAATGTTGATATATTTGACAGAGTTTATTTTGACAGTTACCCTACAGTTCGTGCATTTTTTATTTGTTATACCTAGGACGACATAATTTAATAATTGTCCTCTTTTGTTTTCCTACTGTATCTCAAACTTTTTATATCGGTGTAAGTATTTAAGTTGAGGTTCAATTTACTAAAAGATAATCGTACGTGACTTATTAGACGGACCCGCTTAGAATCAGGGGTCTAACATATCATCCGGAAATATACCTGGTGAAAGTGCTTTGAATTGATTGCATATATCAGGTCAATAATCAGACGCTATTTGAGTGGAAACAAACCTGTCCAAAAAATGAAATATCTTTTATTGATTATAAATAATTGTCGTTTTTGTTTTTGGCACTCGTATACCTTGCGAAATAAAAACAGTGTGGTGGGGTCGGAGATTTAATAGCTAAACTTATACTTTTGATCACCATGGTTCAACTTTAATTAGGTACGGCATACATTTCACCTCTAGCCAACGCTATATCATATTAAAATGTCACTTTTACATTTTTGTAATTTACTTGAAAATTTGTGCATCTCTTTGGGATAATTAATTAGCAGGAGAGATGTTGGATAAAAAAAAATCGTCATAGAGAGGGAATAACTGAAATGTTCAATAAACAACTACGGTAATCTCGTCTAGGTGAAAGATTTGCTGTGTCAAGTCTTTTTTTATATGTCTGGAATATTGCATTAAAGCAAAACTCAATAAAAAGACTGATCGACACATTTTATCAGGTACTTTTTTAATATTTCATTTAATATTTAGATATTGTCTTACTAATTGGTTTGTTACTAGTATGTTAACTTTTTCATCTTAAATTGTCCTTACAAAGGCGCAAAATGTGTTAAAATCAGCTATTTAACGTATTTGATATTTAGCTGACCTTTGTAGGTGTTTAGAGGTTTCAATCATTTCACATGCGCGTACATTGATTTCCCTGATTTTTTAATGCATAGAAAGCGTGAAACTCTCACTGTACTAGGCATCGGATAAACTACATGTCTTATTTAACCAGACGAAGCTGCGTATCTTAACATCCGAACAGCAAAACCGACGCGCCCCCTAACAATACTATTGTCGGTCGGGAGAAGTCCAGAGATATCAATATTTTTTTTTTTTTTTTTTTTTTAAATTTTTCATGAAAGGAGATACACAATTGATGAAGGTGTTATATATACTAGTAGAAAAAAATGGAAAACAGTAAAATGAATGATTCAAATGGATGAAGTCCAATGGTAAATAAAATGAATGTTAATATGAGATGAATATCAACCTTTATAGTATTAGACCGACACGTTGGATCTTTAACGTTTTAGTGCACAAGCTAGCAGTTTGTAGGAAAAACAAGTCACCCTACTGGATACATTATCTTGGACTTCCAGCCGACTATACACAGCTTTTAATCATAAATGGATTTCCCGCTCGCAATGTAATTACACTGCCATGAGATCAACTTGCAACTCAAACATAAATAACTGCATGCTACAGATGTGTTATTCAGGCTATCCGATTTTATTCATTGATGTTTTCATGAATATATTTTTTTACTATTTGAAAAACACAAACAATACAAGTTTTAACTAATCATGTTGTATGTGTACGCATGTAGAGTAGTATATATAACAAGCACTTTTTTGTGCAGGAAATTGATTGGTCATGATGCTGTATAAGGTTTGGATTATGTCATTAAAAAAATAAAAAATCGTTAATCGGATAGTTGGCATTCAAATATAAAGAAGAAGATGTGGTATCATTGCCAATGAGACAACTATCCACAAAAGACCAAAATGACACAAGACATTAACAACTATAGATCATCGTACGGCCTTCAACAATGAGCAAAGTCCATACCGCATAGTCAGCTATAAAAGGCCCCGATAAGTCAATGTAAAACAATTAAAACGAGAAAACTAATGGCCTTATTAAAAAAAAAAAAATGAACGAAAATCAAATATGTAAAACATAAACAAACGACAACCACTGAATTACAGGCTCCTGACTTTGGACAGGCACATACATAAATATTGTGGCGGGGTTAATCATGTTAGCGGGATCCCAACCCTCCCCCTAACCTGGGACAGTGGTATTACAGTACAACATTTACCTCTTAATATTACAGAACTTTCCTATGTTGTTGTGTCAAGACTTAAAAGTAGGGCTTTTGCACATTATTTTTGACGGTTTGTAAGTCATTTAAAGTGTAATGATAGGTTAATTATGACATTAAAAGACCCCTCACATAAAGGTCTGTTTAAATTTCCTCTCTCTCTCTAGTCTCGGGAATTTCAACATTTCAACATATTTTTTGTTCGAATGTCTTTTAGTATATGTGTATACATAACACATAACTGAACGGGTGATAGATCAGGTTGGTACCCGAATGTTTTTTCGAGGGGTACAAGAAACTCTCAGCTATGTGTTACTTAATTTCTTAGATTGAAGGTTCTATCATTATTGACTATTACAGATGAACTTTATTCAAAGTATTCTCTACACAGCAAAAAATGCATACCCGTTTTTCATGCGTAAAACAGGCGTTTGACGTATGTTTTGAAACGTACGTAAAACGCATATTGAGGACCACGCATGTAAAACGCCTGTTTGAAACGTATGAATTACGTATGTTAAACGCACGTTATACGTGTAGGAGCGAAAACATGCGTTAAATTATGACGTATTACGCCTGTTTTACGGGTAAATGCATGTTAAACGCCTGTTAAATTTTAGCAAATCATGCGTTTTACGTATGTTTTTTTTTATGTCCTCACCACCTGTTTTACGTATGTTTTTTTTTATGTCCTTAACACCCGTTTTAAGTATGTTTTTTTTGGTCTTCCAACATGTGTTTCACGTAGGTTTTTTTTTCTTCTCCGCAACAACTATTTATACATGTTTTTGTTGTCTTCAAAACTTGTTTTACATGGGTTTTTCCCCCACAGCACCCATAATATATCATGTATGTTCTTGGTTGTTGTTTTTTTTTGGTCATCTACACCAGTTAAATAAAAGTTTATTTTTGTATTGTGTAACACATCATCTGTAACATTTTTTGTTGGCCAAAACATTCAAAAAAATTTCAAATACAATTTGATTTTTTGGAGTTTTTTCCTGGTTGGTATAAATGGATAAACCATAGATATTTGTCTTTTCTTACTTAAACACTAACAATTTGATTCTTTTACATATCTTCATGTAAGTATATAAATCAACGAGTATATCATGGTAGTATTTAATTACAACATTTAAATATGATGGTGTTGTCTGTCCTTTTCAACCTTTGCCTCCCTTCCAGAACTGTTTTTGGCAAGGCATACTTTTACTGTGCGCAATCTTACAATTAGAATTGAAGCACAATATTTTATGACAGCCTATACCAATGATCTACATCCATGAAAAAAAACCTTTTGAGAAAGATTATCAATTACCATTTAGAATGGACTATTTGCCTTATTAAAACATGTTAAAGATATCTTTTGGTGTTTATGCTGATTATATTAATGTATACACAATATCTCCTTTTTTATATTTATGTTTTACTCAGAATATAATCTACTGAAAAGATTTGGTTATACTCAAGCCAATGTGAAGAAGAAAAGGTACATGTATTAAGAATAAGACATCATCTTTGTCTGTTGGTCAATGGAAATTTTGTTCACTACAATTGTGATTTGAATGAATTGATTGTTGGTGGGTTGGTTCTATGATAGAATTTGCAAAATATGATGGTCATATGAATACTACAAAATTGGTTATTTTAATTCTATTTATTTAAAAACTACATTTTTTTTAGACCCTGAAATTCACAATCATACAAAATGTGTGTACCATAGTTCTTATTTCATTAGCGTTATGTGGTATTTAAATGTACTTGTGGCTGACATATATATATACACTCCAAGTTTACTCTGCCTTGCTCTTTGTCTCACGAAACTGTTGAACTGTTAGTATTATTTTAACTGTTCTCCTGTTTACAATATTATAATTTTTGCTCATAAATTCGTTCCTTTACTTGCACTTCTCCTTGAAGAATTCCTTGGTCATGATGATATAATCCTGTTGTTCATAATCAAAAATCCTATCCTTCGAAAATTTTCTACAGCAGCTGTAATGTAAAAACAAAAGAAAATTTATTTTGGTGGACTGCCAGGGCAATCATTTTTTTTAATGGAATAGCAAAGTATACTTAAACATAATTTTTATTCAAATCCCAGCATGAATGTATGTAGATGTTTGTAAGGAATGGAGATATGTCCTTTTCATAAACACAAGTCTGCTTTACTTATCTCAAAACTAAAAAGTCTGATATACATGTATCAGTGAATCACTGTCACACAATACACCAAATATAGCCTATTGCTAATATCATATCTGAGTAACTGACCATTGGTCATTCTTGAAGGCTGTACAGTCTCTTGTGGTGAGTTATCTCAGTGGCAATTGTACCACATCTAATCTAATTTTTATACAAGTTAGAAAACTGTACATTGACTAATCGGTATATAAAATTGAGAAAGGAAATGGTGAATATGTCAAAGCGACAACCACCCGACCATAGAGCAAACAACAGCCGAAGGCAACCAATGGGTCTTCAATGTAGCGAGAATTCCCGCACCCGTAGGTGTCCTTCAGCTGGCCCCTAAAATATGCATAATAGTACAGTGATAATGGACGTCATACTAAACTCCGAATTATACACAAGAAACTAAAATTTAAAATCATACAAGACTAACAAAGGCCAGAGGCTCCTGACTTGGGACAGGCGCAAAATTGCGGCGGGGTTAAACATGTTTATGAGATCTCAACCCTCCCCCTATACCTCTAGCCAATGTAGAAAAGTAAAAGAATAACAATACGCACATTAAAATTCAGTTCAAGAGAAGTCCGAGTCTGATGTCAAAAGATGTAACAAAAGAAAATAAATAAAATGACAATAATACATAAATAACAACAGACTACTAGCAGTTAACTGACATGCCAGCTCCAGACCTCAATTAAACTGATTGAAAGATTATGTCTTCATCATATGAATATCAGGTACAATCCCTCCCGTTAGGGGTTTAGTATCATACTATCATAAAATATATGAGAAGAACATAACCCGTGTCATGCCAACAACTGTTTTTTTAGAAATAAATGTGTTTAGTTCCGATGCAAAGACCCTATCAGTAAATCAATGTTAAAGCCAAAATATGCAATCTTTAATGACCTGACAACAGTATCGTAACTATATCCCCTTTTAATAAGTCTATTTAAAGGTTTTGTTAGTTTCTGAGGAGAATACTGACATTTTTGTGCTTTATACATGTATCATAACTAGAGGCTGTGTCGCTCACCTTGGTTCATGTGCATATAATAAATGAAGGACACAGATGGATTCATGGCAAAATTGTGTTTTGGTGATGTGCTTGTAGATCTAACTATACTGAACATTCTTGCTGCTTACAATTTTATCTAACTATAATGTACTTGGCTCAGTAGTTAAAAATGTTTTGTAAATTACAAAATTTGTGATTTTTTTTTTAAAATTGAGTGACTATAAAGGGCAATAACTCATTAAGGGGTCAATTGACCATTTTATTCCTTTGACTTATGTGTAGCCTAGGTCTTACTGTACTGTTCATTTTTGCTGTTTACAGCTTATCTATATCTATAATAATATTCAAGAAAATAACCAAAAGTTGCAATTTTTTTTTAAATTACCAATTCAGGGGCAGCAACCCAACAACCAGTTGATCTATGCATCTGAACATTTTAGAGAAGGTAGATCTTGACTTGATAAACAATTTGACCCAATCTCAGATATGCTCTAAATGCTTTGGTTTCACAGATATGTCAAAATCTACATTTTACCCCTATGTTCTATTTATAGCCATGGTGGCCATCTTGGTGGGTTGGCTGGGTCACTGGACACATTTTTGAAACTAGAGCTAAAAAGTGTATACAGGGGCGGATCCAGCTATTTTAAAAAGGGGGGTTCCATTTACATGTCCCAATTCAAATGCATTGATCGTCCAATAAAAGGGGGGTTCCAACCCCGGAACACCCCACCCCTTCTGGTTCCACACCTGATATAGACCAAGGTGCTAGATTTTTACAGACATGACAGATGGCATATAATTTTACATATAAAAGATTTATAGAAAGAAAAATGGGGATCAATTTTTGAAATATTTTAAAGACGTTAAATGAATAAAACCTGAGGATTCCGATAATCTGATAAAAATCACAATTTAACACAAAACATGATAAGCACGTATTGTTATGTGTTTACTTTTCTAGATTGGCAAGAGGTATACGCAGCTACTTTTGCATAGGTACTATTTCTGTACTTAAAATATCTAGTACTGGAAATTTATTTTTAATATTTAGTACTATTTCTTTACTTTCAAATTATTGTAATATTTAGGTACTTTTATTTTACAGTACTTGATTTGTACTAAATATTTTGGTACAGAAATAATACAATATTCCAAGTTTGAAAGTCATAATTTTAAGAGATTTGAAATAGAAAAACTTTTAAAATGCTGAAAATGAAATGGTAGTAACCAAAAATCTGTAGTACCTAAATTTCAAGTACAAATTAAGTACTGTAAAATAAAGATACCTAAATATTTAAATAATTTTAAAGTAACAAAATAGTACTGAATATTTAGTAGATTTCCAGTACTACAGATTTTTAGTACAGAAATAGTACCTATGCAAAAGTAGCTGTGTAGGGGAGGGTTGAGATCTCACAAACATATTAAACCCTGCCGCATATTTGGGCCTGTCCCAAGTCAGGAGCCTCTGGCCTTTGTTAGTCTTGTATCATTTTAATTTTAGTTTCTTGTGTACAATTTGGAAATTAGTATGGCGTTCATTATCACTGAACTAGTGTATATTTTTTTAGGGGCCAGCTGAAGGACGCCTCCGGGTGTTGGAATTTCTCACTACATTGAAGACCTGTTGGTTACCTTCTGCTGTTGTTTTTTTCTATGGTCAGGTTGTTGTCTCTTTGACACATTCCCCATTTCCATTCTCAATTTTATCCTTAATAAATATAGTAAATGATAAATTTTGTAGACACATGTTTGGAAATTGTCTTTGAATAACTCAATGTATCCTATATATATATGTCGTGTACATTTTATTATTTTGTACAGGTTATTACTTGTACAAAAACTTTGTAGGAGTAATTACTTGTATGATGCCATCATACGAGTTATTACCTGTACAAATATAACTGTACCAGTAATTACTTGTACAATTTTTGTTGAGAAAAAGATAATAACTTGTACAACACAATATATTTCACTTGTATGTGCTTTTACTTTTGGTTGAAACAAAATGTTTCATTGAAAAACATTTTTTTTTTAGTTAGTAAGTCTGGGATTGTTTTTTCAATTGTCGGGTATTTTTAAGTTACTATTTTTTCGTATTTATTTATTTATTTGTGTGTATATTTTTGTCCAGCCTTCATTTTAGGTGAAAAAGCGGGACATAGTCATTGGTCCACAAGTATTCACTCTGTGGTAAAAAAAAATATGAAATTTTAATTACTTTCTTTAACTGTGCTGGACAGAAGCTTGTTTATGATCATAAGATAGTATCCAGAAGTAAATTTTGTAAAATTAGAATACCTGCCTTTCAGTATTTTTCATGAAATGGACTTTTTCTATCGGGAAACATTACATTTGTTAAAAAAATAACACCATTTTTTCCGTATTTTACTTATTATAAATGGAGTTTTTTTTGCCAGGGAACAATAGATTCACTCTATTGTTAAAACTTTTTAAAATTCTAACAACTTTCTTAAACTATTGGAAATTTGTCAAGGTAGTTTTTGATAAAGTTTCAAGTCCAATCAACTTGAAACTTAGTACACATGTTCCCTATGATATGATCTTTCCAATGTTAATGCCAAATTAGATTTTTTTTTATCAAATTTCATGGTCCATTGATATGGAAAATGATAGTGCGAGTGGTGCATCCCTGTACTTTGGACACATTCTTGTTTTAATACTATTTGATATTTGATATGGGCTTTGCTAATTGTTGAAGGCCGTTTGGTGGTCTATAGCTGTTTATGTCTGTGTCATCTTTTGTTTAGAGATGTCTCATTGGCAATTGTATCAATGACAATGAAATGTAAAAATAATTCAGACTCACGACAAACGCCGAGTAACAACATAACCAAGCATGAGAAATTGAGCAAATTAAGCTTAACAGCTTGTTGCCACTTTAGTACTGACTACTGGTACAAAGCGACAAAGTCGTTTAAAGTGAAATTAAAACAATACCCTTCTACATTTTATTTTCAAAAATAAATCATAATAAAAAGTTGCATATGTAAAATCATATACCGGAATAAAAGGTTAAACCTAATAGATCAAAGTAGAAGCACATACAACTCAAAGATATGGTGTTGTACAAGTTATTATCTTTTTATCAACAAAAATTGTACAAGTAATTACTGGTACAATTATATTTGTATAGGTAATAACCCGTATGATGGCATCATACAAGTAATTACTCATACAAAATTTTTGTACAAGTAATAACCTGTACAAAATAATAAAATGTACACGACATATATATATATATGCATCATTCATATTTACCTAGAAGATATTTTCTTTTCTTTTAACAGTTTGTTAGATCTGTACTATAGTATATACAGGATCTGATCATACACCAAAGAACATATTTGACAAACCTAAGAAAGAAAAAAATAATAATAGTTTATACATTACTATATAAAAAAAGTTTAGATTTTTTTACCCTCCCTTAAATAGATGATCATGAAGTTTATGTTTAACTGTTACAGCCTTTAAATAGTATATATATGTGTGGCTATTGCCCAGAATCAGGGTCAAACAAGAATGTGTCCTCAGTACACGAATGCCCCACTCGCACTATCATTTTCCATGTTCAGTGGACCATGAAATTGGGGTAAAAACTCTAATTTGGCATTAAAATTAGAAAGATCATATCATAGGGAACATGTGTTCTATGTTTGAAGTTGGTTGGACTTCAACTTCATCAAAAACTACCTTGACCAAAAACTTTTAACCTGAAGCGGGACAGACGGACAAACGAACGAACGCACAGACCAGAAAACATAATGCCCCTCTACTATCGTAGGTGGGGCATAAAAAACTTAATTACATGATTGTGAATCTGCTATTCAACATGTCTCCTCTTTTTTTTGGTGGTTTACTGTTCAGTCTTCTATAATTAGTTTTCTAAATAATGGTGTGTGGACTTATTGTTGTTGTTTTGTTTTATAAGATATAAGTTTCTCTTCCACTTGTAAGTTGTGAATGTGTCTTTTAATTTTTCTGTATCATCATGACCATTCTTTTTAAGATTAACAACTCATTGAGGGAGTTGACAAGACAATTTTGGTGTTGTTAGTGTTAAGCTATAGTAAACAAGGTTTTCAGTATATAGTGTAACGATCAAATATTGCTAGTTTTCTCCAAATTGCTGATATCACGCATGATTTTAAGGTAATTTTCATTCCAGCTATTTGACATGTTTGACCTTATGACCTATTTGTTGATCTTGTCTTTTTAAACATAAACATCGGGGCCTTTTATAGCGGACAATGCGATATGGGTTTTGCTCATTGTTAAGGGCTGTACAGTGACCTATAGTTGTTAATGTCTGTCATTTTGGTCTCTTGTGGACAGTTGTCTCATTGGCAATCATAGCACATCTTCTTTTTTTATATTGTTGACCTGCCAACACAAGGCCATGGAAAGTATAGGCTGACCAATTATTCATCTTGTTGTCCCCTTTCTTCTGATGCAAGGCAAAATGACATACATTTTTCAATCACAAAGTTGAAATGTCATTATGAGAATTTACAATGTACATGTACATCATACATGACAAATTGATAGTTACTGCTTATAATTGTTTGCTACAAAACAGTCTCACTATAAATGAGATCTAATACTTACCAATTTATATTCAGTTGTTGGAAAAATGATTGGCACTGAAATTAAAAAAAATAAAAATTATTTTCATGCATACATGTACAATGTATATATGTTGAGTAATAATTTGTAATGTTGTACAAATTAAATTTGTACAGATTTTTTTGTACATACAAGTTATCAGTGATTTAAGATCTTCTGAACAAAAATGGATGATGCAAGGACACAGTCTTTTGCTTCGCATATTTCTGTCATATTTTCACAACTTCATAATACAGTCTAATACTGAGCATTGCCATATTGATACAAAAACATTATACATTTATAAGACCACACAAAGATTTTGTATGGATATGAATATATGGTATATTAAGCAAAAAATAAAATTAGAATTTAAACCATTCAGGTATCCTCATGTCCAGATTGAAGACTAGGAGAATAGGATTAAATGTTAGGTTGATGTGGGTTTTTTTTAATTTAAAACATTGCACTGGTACATTTTATAAGATACACCTATATCTGACACCTGTTGCAAGAATGTAGGTGTCAAAAAACTTATAACTTGTACAAAAACCCTGTACAAATTATAATTTGTACAAACTAACATCTTGTACACAACATATACATGAATATTATACAGGTACAAATAACTTGCATAATCTGCAAATATTTTTACAAAATATACTTGACAATCAGGTGGATAGTTTCATCAACGCATCATGGCATGTGTGTGTGTGACATTGGCATTCATATTGCATGCTGCATCTCCTTATTTTGAAATAAGCATGGTATCTTTTTTAAGATTTGTATCAATTTGACAGTTCTAAAAAAGGTTTAAACTTCAAAAGGTTATTGCTTTTGGCACTGCAGTTTTGTAGACATACATGTATACAGATGCAGAATTCATTTTGTGATTCATATAAGCATAAGTTTTTTAAAAACAGAGAACAGAAACTACAGATTAAGCCATTTTTTCTAATAATGGGGCATATCTCTTTGACTCCACAAAATTTCCTCAATCTGTGCTTTGTGGTAATAAGCATTGTGTATATGTAGTAGCACTTTCATAATATTTAGTCGAGACAAACTTATGTTGGATTATGAAACATTATAACGAGACTGCCTATGATCAATCAGGTATCCAATATCCAAGTACATGTACATGTAGTTACAAAGCATATATTTATAAAAATAAGATGTGGTATGATTGACAATATGAATAAGAGTTTAAAGACATTCACAATTCTCCACAAGTGACACAGAAATAAACAACTATATATGTAAACGACTGTACATGTACAGCCTTCAATAATGAGTAAAACCTAATTGTATTTTGTATAAAACAAATGATTTTTAAAGTTGATTCAAACTACTATTCTGGATAAAGAAAGATAACTCCAATTGAAAATTATGTACTATTGCGCAATATGATATTTCTTGCTATTGCAAAGTTTAATCTGGACTCTTTATTCCCTTTATTCCTAAACTGTTGGGACCAAAACTCTCAAAATCAATCATAACCTTACTTTTGTGGTCATAAACCTTGTGTCAAAATTTCATAGATTTCTATATACTTAAACTAAAGTTATAGTGTGAAAACCAAGAAAATGCTTATTTGGGCCCTTTTTGGCCCCTTATTACTAAACTGTTGGGACCAAAAACTCCCAATATCAATCCCAACTTTCCTTTTGTAGTCATAAACCTTGTTTAACATTTTAATGCTTATACTAAAGTTTTAGTGGGAAAACCAAATGTTTTCAAACAATAACGACGACAAAGTAGTGCAACTTCTAGAAAAAAAATAATTGCATCGTAATTTCCTGTCGATATGCACATAGACTAATAGTTTGTCCTTATTATTTACACAGTTTCATAAAATTCTGTTGTATGGTTTGAAAGGAGCTGGGATGACAAGTAACAGGACGGGTCAAACACATTATACTCTCCTCATTGTTGCCTGGCCGGGGTATAACTACATAAACAGAGGACAACCACTGCAGGGGCAGATCCAGCAATTCTAAAGGGGGTGTTCCAAATATATGTCTCATTTAAAATGCATTGATCATTAAAAAAACTAGAGGCTCTAAAGAGCCTGTGTCGCTCACCTTGGTCTATGTGCATATTAAACAAAGGACACAAATGGATTCATGACAAAATTGTATTTTGGTGATGGTGATGTGTTTGAAGTTCTTACTTTACTGAACGATTTTGCTTCTTACAATTATATCTATCATGAACTTTGCCCATTAGTAACAGAGAACTATATTTGGTAAAAATTTACATAAATTTACCAAATTAATGAAAATTGTTAAAAATTGACTATAAAGGGCAATAACTCCTTAAGGGGTCAATTGACCATTTAGGTCATGTTGACTTATTTGTAGATCTTACTTTGCTGAACATTATTGCTGTTTACAGTTTATCGCTATCTATAATAGTATTCAAGATAACCAAAAACGGCAAAATTTCTTTAAAAATTACCAATTGGAGGGCAGCAACCCAACAACCAGTTGTCCAATTCATCTGAAAAATTCAGGGCAGATAGATATTGACTTGATTAACAAATTAACTTGTTGTCAGATTTGCTCTAGATGTTTTGGTTTCATAGTTATCAGCAAAAAACTGCATTTTACCCCTATGTTCTATTTTTAGCCGTGGCGGCCATCTTGGTTGAATGGCCAGGTCATCGGACACATTTTTCAAACTAGATACCCCAAAGATGATTGTGGCCTAGTAGTTTCAGTGGAGATTTTGTAAAAGATTACTTAGATTTATGAAAAATGGTTAAAGATTGACTATAAAGGGCAATAACTCCTAAAGGGGTCAACTGACCATTTTGGTCATGTTGACTTATTTGTAGATCTTACTTTGTTGAACATTATTGCTGTTTACAATTTATCTCTATCTATAATAATATTCAAGATAATAAACAAAAACAGCAAAATTTCCTCAAAATTACCAATTCAGGGGCAGCAACCCAACAACCGATTGACCGATTCATCTGAAAATTTCAGGGTAGATAGTTCTTGACCTGATAAACATTTTTATCCCATGTCAGATTTCCTCAAAATGCTTTGGTTTTTGAGTTATAAGCCAAAAACTGCATTTTACCCCTATGTTCTATTTTTAGCGGTGGCGGCCATCTTGGTTAGTTGACCAGGTCACGCCACACATTTTTTAAACTAGATACCCCAAAGATGATTGTGGCCAAGTTTGGATTAATTTGGCCAAGTAGTTTCAGAGGAGAAGATTTTTGTAAAAGATTACTTTAATTAACGAAAAATGGTTAAAAATTGACTATAAAGGGCAATAACTCCTAAACGGGTCAACTGACCATTTTGGTCATGTTGACTTATTTGTAGATCTTACTTTGCTGAACATTATTGCTGTTTACAGTTTATCTCTAACTATAATAATATTCAAGATAATAACCAAAAACAGCAAAATTTCTTCAAAATTACCAATTCAGGGGCAGCAACCCAACAACCGATTGACCGATTCATCTTAAAATTTCAGGGCAGATAGATCTTGACCTGATAAACATTTTTACCCCCTGTCAAATTTGCTCTAAATGCTTTGGTTTTTGAGTTATAAGCCAAAAACTGCATTTTACCCCTATGTTCTATTTTTAGCCGTGGCGGCCATCTTGGTTGGTTGACCGGGTCACGCCACACATTTTTAAAACTAGATACCCCAATGATGATTGTGGCCAAGTTTGGTTTGATTTGGCCCAGTAGTTTCAGAGGAGAATATTTTTATAAAAGTTAACGACGACGGACGACGATGGACGCCGGACGCCAAGTGATGAGAAAAGCTCACTTGGTCCTTCGGGCCAGGTGAGCTAAAAAGGGCCCCCTTGGATCCACCACTGCACTGACATCAGATTCTATTGATACATATTATCAAAATATCATGACAATTTTCATGATTTTATTTTGTTAAATTATATTATTTTTAGTAAAATGTAATGAGGGGGGTCGGATGGGTCATGATCCAGAAATCTAGAACACTGGCTTAGAAACATGAAAAGGGTCCCGACCCTGCTCTGTAAACATGTATTATGTAAATCTTTTATCATTTTAATTAGTGTTATGTCTAGTGCTACAACTCAGTCTATCTATCTATCTCTATCTTCATATTTCCGCACTTAGTCACAACTTTAAGGAAGCTATTAAACCAAGAGTTCCAATGGTGAAGTTGAAATCATCCCTTCGTAAATTTTACGGACGCCATCACGAGTTGGTTGACTGTTATGGAATAACCGTTTCACAAATGATATCGGATATGTCCCTTCCCTATCATGAATTTGACCTACCGAATTAGACTATTTACCGGATTTGTAATCACATTATAAGCAACACGACGGGTGCCGCATGTGGAGCAGGATCTGCTTACCCTTCCGGAGCACCTGCGATCACCCCTAGTTTTTGGTGGGGTTCGTGTTGTTTATTCTTTAGTTTTCTATGTTGTGTCATGTGTACTATTGTTTTTCTGTTTGTCTTTTTCATTTTTAGCCATGGCGTTGTCAGTTTGTTTTAGATTTACGAGTTTGACTGTCCCTTTGGTATCTTTCGTCCCTCTTTTTTTAACTATTACGTGCTGTTGCATGCATGGCTTATTTACAATTTAAAAGAAATAAATTTGCAGTAATATTACGTTACATTGCATTGGTGCTTAGAAAAAATAAATAAAGTAAAAATATAACAGTGATTTAATTTGTTTGTTAGCTTTTTGGTCACGAATGTTTGTCTCTAATATTTAATTAACTGTGCATTTGTATTCAGATATCGCAGATCAAATTTATTCGTTCATTGTGTAATCATACGTTTTTTGATTGAGTTAAGTCTGACAATTGATATTTTATCGTATGTTTTTCTATGTTGTGATGTTATGCTATTGTTTCAGAAAAAGGGAGAAGGTTTGGATCCATTAAAACGTTTAATCCTGCTGCAAATGATTGCACCTGTCCTAAGTCAGGAATCTGATGTACAGTAGTTGTTGTTTGTTTATGTAATATATATGTGTTTCTCGTTTCTTGTTTTGTTTATATAGATTAGACCGTTGGTTTTCCCGTTTGAATGGTTTTACGCAAGTAATTTTGGGGCCCTTTATAGCTTGTTGTTCGGTGTGAGCCAAGGCTCCCTGTTGAAGGCCGTACTTTAACCTATAATGGTTTAATTTTTAAATTGTTATTTGGATGGAGAGTTGTCTCATTGGCACTCACACCACATCTTCCTATATCTGTTATCCTATGTATATTTCTTGTTAAAACTATGTACATGTTATGCAGTTTTTAGAATAATATACAATGTCAACTGTGTCTGTGTCATTGACATTGTATTAAACTTATTGTCAAATTCATACATTTTATCTTGAATAAAGTCAAAGCCAATTTATCTTGGGGTTGGGAGTGGGGAATGGCTAATTTAATTAGAATGGGAAGTTACTTAATGCAGATGTGGTTCTGGTACCCAACCCTTGAATTTTCATATATTATTTAAATAAATAAAACCTATTTTTTTATAGTCATTACCCTCCTTTGAAGTAAAATGGTTGCACCATCCCTAATATTTTTCAAATAATATCTAATTCAGTTTATAAAACCTTTATGCCATTTAAATATATTTTTTTCGTTTTTGAAAACAGTAGGGCGAACGAACACATGGCGAAATGGTCATGCAATAACTTGAATAAGCCAAGGACGAACGGACTTGACATGAATGTTTGTTTGTTTGTACATGTCCTATACAAATATATGGAAACCCTGATTAGCAACGATTCAACATTGCATTCAACACACTTAATAAATGTACTTGTGATTGTTTTAAAAAGCGATCTGAGTGATCTACCCAAATCTTACCAAAATAGCTAAGTTATCTGAATCTGCCTCTTGTTGCGTGGAACGTTTGACAAGTCGTTCCTATTTTCAAAGCTGAAAAGCGACTCTCTTCTCGGAAAATAATCCCCCTCTGATTGGTTTGCATATCTTTTTCCATTTTAATTCAAATGTCCGTCTCTCCAGGTACAACATTTCTCATGAACAATCGCACCCAGCGTCCTTGTCGTCTGCGTCATAACATCTAAAAAAGGAAAACCGAATCCGGACTCAATATCCCGATTACGTTACTGGTTCCCGCTGAAGCATTTTCAATGTCTCAGTCTATAAATTTTAGTATATTATAAGAGGGTGGTAAAGGGGGGTACTGAACACGGAAACACGTGAAACAAAAATCGCAAAAACGAAGCACGAAAAATAAAAATCGGGAAAAACGAAACACGAGAAATAAAATTGTAAATATAAAGAAAAAAAGTACCAGCAGTTATTACTCAGCCGATTTTGGAGATCATGTATATATATTGACCTTGTTAATGGACATACAGACCTTGTGGTTACCTTTAAGCGTCTGTTACTTGCATCTGATTTGAAAAAAAAATTTATTATGATGGACTTTATTACATGTATAGCATACATAAACAATAGAAAATAGAATGGTAACAATATACATGTACATCAATTTCTATTATATTGCACAAGTTTCAAAAAGTACTATAACTCACTGACTTTGAGTTATTTCCAATTTACTTTTTAATCAAATGCGGGAAAAGGCAAGAACGAGAAATTAGAAGCACCGACACGAAACACGGAAAATAAACAAGGGGAAATACGAAGCACGCACATCAAACCAAACACGAGAAAACGAGATATAAAACACCAAAACACGAAAACACGTGAAATAAAAAGACCAAAAACGTTGCACGAAAATAACCCTTTACCACCCTCTTATAAGTTCTATCGTTGTTGATACTGCCTTTTAAAAAAAGGAATGACTGTCCTCGGAAATTGAATAACGGCATTTATAAAATTGCACCTGTCTTGACACCTTCGACTTCGTTTTCTGAAAAACTAATTAAAGGGTGATGAGGGTGTCACTTTATATATTATTAGACCCTTATTAGGTAAAGTGCTAAAATATGGTTCACGATGTATTCATTCGTGGGTTAACCTTTCAAATAGAGTCTATATAAACTCCAGAAATAAGCTGCATATTTATGAATTTTTAGTGACGAGGGGTGAGGGTTGGATGGGTCTTCATCCTTAAATGAGGGGGATAGGACCTTTATCGAGACTCCGGGATGTTTTTAAGCTCGGGAATTCGGGATTTACCCTACCGGGATCCGGTAATTATTTTTTCGAATTTCGGGACCTCGGGATTTCGTATTTTTTTAGCCCGGGATTTCGGGATTCAAGTGTGTTTTTAAGCTCGGGATTTCGGGATCAAGACCCCTCCTGGTGTCACAGAATAGAAGTTCCTTCATAATATAAGTTCCAAAAGGAAAAGATATTCTGGAATATAATTTCCCCAGGAATAAATATTACAGTACATGTTCCTATAACGGAATAAATGGTATAGAATATTTGTTCCAACAGGAATAGGTATTATGACATTGTTTATAATAAAGTGTCCACTGGAACTTCTGTTAGGTGGAACACATATACGTTGACACTTACCCACTCTTAAATACCGAACTTAAAACATGAAATACAGAGGTCCTAAATTTAAAACCCTGACATCCCGAAATAGGAAAAAGAGAATTGCCGGATCCCGAAAGATCATCAATCACAGGGGTTTGACTGAAAAATCAACCGGTTCGCACGAAATTTCCATGTTCAAAGTCAGTTGATTAGGTTCACCTGGTTGTGCAGATTAATTAAAAATATTTATGTCTCTGGCATACATGTCATTCTCTCTTAAATATTTATATAGCTATAGGTAGTGAAAGTCAGTGAATGGTATATTAAAATGGGTATATTTTTAGGCAAAAATGACACACCCTTCAGAGTTCTGTGGTTTTTTTTTTGGCACTGCTCAAGATGCATTCTTATTGACTTTATATAGTTTTGAATTCACATATCATACATGCAGCAATACTCATAACTTTCAATAACCCCTCACGATCCAAGATTCTGAATGAGGACTCATGCTTAGCAAAACAGTATGATTGGTGTTCGTTATAGTTTTTCCATCCGATGTTATGAATTTAAACAATCCTACCATTTGATATTTAGGGGAAGAAATTTTTCATCTTCCCCTAAATATCAAATGGTAGGATTGTTTAAATTTTCAATTTTTTTTTCAATGCAAATCTTCCATATTGTCAAATTATAAGATCAAGAAGCATATATGCAGAATAAGGGAGGATTAAAGTTGAAAATAAGGGGTACAGTAACAAGCATGTGTAGCAACAAAAACAAAAATTATCAATCCTGAAAAAAATCCTCCTTTTCTACAGGCTTTTCAAATGGCCCGGTGTACACACATCTCCTGATAAAAATAAAAAAAACAAAACTTATAAGCTTGAATAAAAAGAGTGGTGTATGCTCCCAAATGTCACTCACTATTTGGGGTACATGGGGCTCATAACAACGACCCCCCTCAACGCGGGTATGTTAATGCTGTATTTTTGAAAAAATGAAAATGATACTTAAATTTCGACTTTTAATAAAAAGACTTTTTGACTCATTTATAGTGTAATTTGTTATATTTTTTAGATTTGCTAGTAAGTTGACAATATAAATTTTCGTTTTCAAAAATAACATTCTCAAATTATCACGTGGTTATCACGTGACACTCAAAATCTATTTATAAACGTGAAAACAGTAAACTCAAAAGTGCTAGCGTGTAGACAGTCTTGTTTTTCTAAATATTGTTATCTGTGGATAGCTTATATACCAAAGTATTAGAAAAGTGCTACTCGCCTCCTTTGAATAAAAAGATTAAATACATAAACGGAGATTTTCGACTGAATTGTTCCAAAAATACTTTGACCTTCAGATATTACAACGTCTAACACTTAAACGGTATTAACAACATGAACCGAGTAGCAGTTTTCGAAAAATATTAATATTCAGCTTTCTGTACGTTAACTTGACTCAAAAATTCATCATTTCTACACGCTAGCACTTTTGAGTCAAAGTTAACGTGTTTCACAACTTTTTGTGTCCGACATTGTTTACAAACGCACAAGTGACTTTCAAAGGGAAGTAATTCTGTAAACAGAAATAAAAATTTCAGTCATCGGGAAATTATTGCTGATCTTTATTTAAATGTACTTTTTGTTGCATCTTCTCCATAACCAAATATTTAATAAAAGAAACAAACTATTTAAATATACATATTTTACTCGGAGAATAGCATGAATAGATCAGAATGATTATAATTACACATCGGCTTGGGGTATGAAGCCCCTTATCTTTCTGTTTGGTATTTTTTGGCAAAAAAATTATGTATTGAATTTTTCTACGGACTCTGTAGCTTTATCTACCAATAAAACATGACCTCCGTGTATTCGCACAACAGTGTGGGAAGTGTCGTTAAACACCATTCAATCAATCAGATAGCTCTTTGAATTCTATTTTGTCAGGTGAGGTGCCTCTCATGTTTGGGTTTTGCCACTTGTAACAGTGTAAACCTTTAGAGTGTACAATAAAATCATGAATCTTGCTCATTCTTCATAAATCATACAGACCCATACACTGTTCTTCATTCAGTCGTTGGTCACAGTGGCAATCACACCATATATAATGACAGCTTGAAATATATAGTCAATGTCCTGCTTTTTCTCTCTCTCAATAAATTTAATTACCACATGCTGATAGAAAACATACTTTAAGAAAAACAGATGATGATTTCATAACAAAAAAACTTATGGTGCCATGGTCAGTAAGTATGGGACTATTAAATCAATTTAAACCAAATATATGATAGTGCAAGAGCTAATGGAAATTTAATTATATTTCAAATCCTGCAACATTTTTTTCACACATACCCTTTATACACCATGTACACATTCAATGAATATTCTGTGTCTCATTCAAGCATACTTAAAACTCCAAAATATGTATTTATTCTATGTATGTATATATATATATATATATATATATGTACCATTATCTCTGTAACTTATAAATTTGCAGAATATTTTCTTTAACAGCTAATTTCCTAAAGCTTGTAGAGTAAAACTTTGGTTGACTTGCTTGTCTTGTATGTATAAATATTTACCCAAGCTTAAAGCTTAAAGCACTTAAGATTGTCATCTTCAAACAATAAATATAGGCAAACTTAAACCTGTAAATATTATAGTGAAATTCAATTGGATGTTATCTAAATTATTATTGTACAATATACAAACAAAGCAAGCAAGGTAACCTAAGTCTTGCTCTACATGCTTTAGGAAATTAGCTGTAATCTCTTTTTAAGGTACAGGAAACAGAAATATAGGTATATATAGGGTGTAAAGTTTATTTAAAGAATATATAATAATAATTTTGCAGGGTAAAGAAAAGATGCTATTTGAATAAAAATAATAGAGAAAAATTATCATAGCAACTAATTGACAACCCCCCTCACCCCCCAGTTCAGACCCCAATTAATGAATCTGTGGCCTAAATCTGTATAAATTAGAAAAATCATGAACTTGGACAACTGTTTTGATTATCTATATTTTATTAAAATCAATTTAATATATTATCTTTTATAATTGCAATGCTAACCATCAATGAGGTGTTTATTTTTAAGGATAAAGCAACATATATAAAACTAGCAGACATCAGTTTAAATCATGTTGAACTGAATAAGAAAAGTTATTATAATATTTATCATCTTTTAAAGCTTCATGTAATTAGATAATTGAATTAATATTGATAATTGCTCCTCAATAAGCATTATTTGGTACTTTCTGAAAAGGGGGTGTGAATGTTTTGTAAGGGAATATATGATCAGTGTCTGACAGAAAACCTCAAAGTTTTTCATTTAACCCAAGTAATTTAAAATATACATTCACTGATTGATTGACTTGAAATTGTGTATTAAATGCAGCTAACATGACTTATTTTACTTCATGTGGTATGTTTTTCAATGTGTCACAACTTACCATCATAACCAAATAACATAGATTTTTTGTTGTTGTTATAAAACATGTTTCACAATCATTGAAATTAGGGAATGAGTGTTCCTATTGATGAATCTATATGCTAATTTGTATGTGAAAACATTTCATCATTCCTAACACTTTTGCTTTTGTTTCACATTATTATTAATAAACACTATATAATTAATGATTTTGATTTTAATATTCCATGGAGCACAGCTAAATATAATTTATCCACTGAATGAAATCACAATTTGTACACAGTGACACATTTATGAAGTAAAAGTTCTGTGAAACACCCTCTCCTCAGTGATCATAATTAGGACACTATATCAATAGGCAATATAGGAAAGGTGTACTGACATAAGTAGTCTCTAAACACATTAGCTCCATGGAGCTTTCGTTAGTAGAAGCCATATTAAGTATGTGTATCAGTGAGAAAAATGTAAAAGCATAAAAATATAGTATATACCAATACACATAATTAACAGCGCCTGGTGATGTTTGATAGCCTGACCGGTTTCGGTCCATAAAGGACCTTCATCAGAGGCAGAATGGTGGATTAATGTTTGCACCCTATTTATATAGATATGGTAACCGGCGGTTGAGTTAACCGGCGGTTGTGTTAACCGGCGGTTGAGTTAACCGGCGGTTGTGTTAACCGGCGGTTGTGTTAACCGGCGGTTGTGTTGACCGGCGGTTGAGTTAACCGGCGGTTGAGTTACCTGGCGGTTGAGTTACCTGGCGGTTGAGTTAACCGGCGGTTGTGTTAACCGGCGGTTGAGTTAACCGGCGGTTGTGTTAACCACATAACTACCATGAAATACTATTCCAAGACTTGATATTTAGGTGGATCATAAGCCAAAGATCAAGACTAAATGATTACTATGTACTTCTTAAATTATTAAAACACCCTTTATCCAATGATAAAGCCCAAATATGGTTATATCATCAGGTCACATGTTTACTGTATAGTGTAAAATTGTTTACCTTAACATGTCAAAAAGTTTACTGTAACATGAACATTAGCTAAATATAGATAATTGTAACCATGGAAAATCCCACTGGGATTTTTCACCGGTTAACTCAACCGCCGGTAAACTCAACCGCCGGTTAACTCAACCGCCGGTAAACTCAACCGCCGGTTAACTCAACCGCCGGTTAACTCAACCGCCAGGTAACTCAACCGCCAGGTAACTCAACCGCCGGTTAACTCAACCGCCGGTCAACACAACCGCCGGTTAACACAACCGCCGGTTAACACAACCGCCGGTTAACTCAACCGCCGGTTAACACAACCGCCGGTTAACTCAACCGCCGGTTACCATATCTATATAAATAGGGTGCAAACATTAATCCACCATTCTGCCTCTGATGAAGGTCCTTTATGGACCGAAACCGGTCAGGCTATCAAACATCACCAGGCGCTGTTAATTATGTGTATTGGTATATACTATATTTTTATGCTTTTACATTTTTCTCACTGATACACATAGTTAATATGGCTTCTACTAACGAAAGCTCCATGGAGCTAATGTGTTTAGAGACTACTTATGTCAGTACACCTTTCCTATATTGCCTATTGATTTTTCACTGGCATAGGACCTCTAAGCGTAAGCCTAGCGATTACCTGAAATTGATGTATATATGTAATACCTACATTACAAACTTAAGGTGTTGAAAACTTTCTAACACTGAGGATTAATATTCATCTACCTTTGATCTTGAAAGGAGTACTAATGGCTTAAATGAAGCATTCTCAATAAGACCCCCCCCCCCCTAAACCAAATTGTGTTTGGTTAGGGGGGGGATAATAGTTTTGACTTGATGTTTTGGTGTATCACAAGTTAAAACGTCGAGACTGCATGACTACCATGAAATACTATTATTAGACTTGATATTTAGGTGTATCATAAGCCTGAGGTCAAGACTGCATGACTACTAGGAAGTACTATTTCAAGACTTGATATTTAGGTGTATCATAAGCCAAATATTAAGATCACATAACTACCATGAAATACTATTCCAAGACTTGATATTTAGGTGGATCATAAGCCAAAGATCAAGACTAAATGATTACTATGTACTTCTTAAATTATTAAAACACCCTTTATCCAATGATAAAGCCCAAATATGGTTATATCATCAGGTCACATGTTTACTGTATAGTGTAAAATTGTTTACCTTAACATGTCAAAAAGTTTACTGTAACATGAACATTAGCTAAATATAGATAATTGTAACCATGGAAAATCCCACTGGGATTTTTCACCGGTTAACTCAACCGCCGGTTAACTCAACCGCCAGGTAACTCAACCGCCAGGTAACTCAACCGCCGGTTAACTCAACCGCCGGTCAACACAACCGCCGGTTAACACAACCGCCGGTTAACTCAACCGCCGGTTAACACAACCGCCGGTTAACTCAACCGCCGGTTAACACAACCGCCGGTTAACACAACCGCCGGTTAACTCAACCGCCGGTTACCATATCTATATAAATAGGGTGCAAACATTAATCCACCATTCTGCCTCTGATGAAGGTCCTTTATGGACCGAAACCGGTCAGGCTATCAAACATCACCAGGCGCTGTTAATTATGTGTATTGGTATATACTATATTTTTATGCTTTTACATTTTTCTCACTGATACACATAGTTAATATGGCTTCTACTAACGAAAGCTCCATGGAGCTAATGTGTTTAGAGACTACTTATGTCAGTACACCTTTCCTATATTGCCTATTGATTTTTCACTGGCATAGGACCTCTAAGCGTAAGCCTAGCGATTACCTGAAATTGATGTATATATGTAATACCTACATTACAAACTTAAGGTGTTGAAAACTTTCTAACACTGAGGATTAATATTCATCTACCTTTGATCTTGAAAGGAGTACTAATGGCTTAAATGAAGCATTCTCAATAAGACCCCCCCCCCTAAACCAAATTGTGTTTGGTTAGGGGGGGATAATAGTTTTGACTTGATGTTTTGGTGTATCACAAGCTAAAACGTCAAGACTGCATGACTACCATGAAATACTATTATTAGACTTGATATTTAGGTGTATCATAAGCCAAACATCAAGACTGCATGACTACCATGAATTACTATTTCAGGACTTGATATACAGGTGTATCATAAGCCTGAGGTCAAGACTGCATGACTACTAGGAAGTACTATTTCAAGACTTGATATTTAGGTGTATCATAAGCCAAATATTAAGATCACATAACTACCATGAAATACTATTCCAAGACTTGATATTTAGGTGGATCATAAGCCAAAGATCAAGACTAAATGATTACTATGTACTTCTTAAATTATTAAAACACCCTTTATCCAATGATAAAGCCCAAATATGGTTATATCATCAGGTCACATGTTTACTGTATAGTGTAAAATTGTTTACCTTAACATGTCAAAAAGTTTACTGTAACATGACATTAGCTAAATATAGATAATTGTAACCATGGAAAATCCCACTGGGATTTTTCACCGGTTAACTCAACCGCCGGTAAACTCAACCGCCGGTTAACTCAACCACCGGTTAACTCAACCGCCAGGTAACTCAACCGCCAGGTAACTCAACCGCCGGTTAACTCAACCGCCGGTCAACACAACCGCCGGTTAACACAACCGCCGGTTAACACAACCGCCGGTTAACTCAACCGCCGGTTAACACAACCGCCGGTTAACTCAACCGCCGGTTACCATATCTATATAAATAGGGTGCAAACATTAATCCACCATTCTGCCTCTGATGAAGGTCCTTTATGGACCGAAACCGGTCAGGCTATCAAACATCACCAGGCGCTGTTAATTATGTGTATTGGTATATACTATATTTTTATGCTAGGACACTATATCACATATATATGTATTCCACTTTCTTATAAATTTTTCCTTTGTTTGATCATGAACTAACACATGTTCCAAAAAACTGTTAGGTATTTAATCTCTATGATATTGAAATATTTACATCAATGTAGATTGACACCTTTTAAAATCACTTATTTGGATTAGCAAATCCTACAAGTAATCAATAGTCTTTATGTCAATTGAATGAAAGTGGTGATCAATTTAAAATTTTCATGTCTATTACTAAAAATTAAATTGGATAATATATTAACTGAGATGAGCAAATTCTCTCATTTTGTAAAATCTCAGTAGCCTGATAACTGAAATATAACTTTAATAATAGTACATTTTATTTGTTTGAACATGCATTTATAAATTCTGGTATTTTTTTATAAACTTAGAAATGACAATGGATATATAAATACTATTTGTGAAATAAATCCATGTTTTATTTTAATAAAATTTATGCTTAAATCACAATGAAAAAAATAATTCTGAATTGAAACAATGTCATTCTCTGTTTAAAATGTAAAAACACCAACACTGTTCATTTGCGTGGGTGGTGTATAAAAGTATAAACAAAAAATGACTAAGCTTAATGATAGTTAGACTGGGTATGATAATATATATAACTCAACCGCCGGTTAACTCAACCGCCAGGTAACTCAACCGCCAGGTAACTCAACCGCCGGTTAACTCAACCGCCGGTCAACACAACCGCCGGTTAACACAACCGCCGGTTAACTCAACCGCCGGTTAACACAACCGCCGGTTAACTCAACCGCCGGTTAACACAACCGCCGGTTAACTCAACCGCCGGTTACCATATCTATATAAATAGGGTGCAAACATTAATCCACCATTCTGCCTCTGATGAAGGTCCTTTATGGACCGAAACCGGTCAGGCTATCAAACATCACCAGGCGCTGTTAATTATGTGTATTGGTATATACTATATTTTTATGCTTTTACATTTTTCTCACTGATACACATAGTTAATATGGCTTCTACTAACGAAAGCTCCATGGAGCTAATGTGTTTAGAGACTACTTATGTCAGTACACCTTTCCTATATTGCCTATTGATTTTTCACTGGCATAGGACCTCTAAGCGTAAGCCTAGCGATTACCTGAAATTGATGTATATATGTAATACCTACATTACAAACTTAAGGTGTTGAAAACTTTCTAACACTGAGGATTAATATTCATCTACCTTTGATCTTGAAAGGAGTACTAATGGCTTAAATGAAGCATTCTCAATAAGACCCCCCCCTAAACCAAATTGTGTTTGGTTAGGGGGGGGGATAATAGTTTTGACTTGATGTTTTGGTGTATCACAAGCTAAAACGTCAAGACTGCATGACTACCATGAAATACTATTATTAGACTTGATATTTAGGTGTATCATAAGCCAAACATCAAGACTGCAATACTACCATGAATTACTATTTCAGGACTTGATATACAGGTGTATCATAAGCCTGAGGTCAAGACTGCATGACTACTAGGAAGTACTATTTCAAGACTTGATATTTAGGTGTATCATAAGCCAAATATTAAGATCACATAACTACCATGAAATACTATTCCAAGACTTGATATTTAGGTGGATCATAAGCCAAAGATCAAGACTAAATGATTACTATGTACTTCTTAAATTATTAAAACACCCTTTATCCAATGATAAAGCCCAAATATGGTTATATCATCAGGTCACATGTTAACTGTATAGTGTAAAATTGTTTACCTTAACATGTCAAAAAGTTTACTGTAACATGACATTAGCTAAATATAGATAATTGTAACCATGGAAAATCCCACTGGGATTTTTCACCGGTTAACTCAACCGCCGGTAAACTCAACCGCCGGTTAACTCAACCACCGGTTAACTCAACCGCCAGGTAACTCAACCGCCAGGTAACTCAACCGCCGGTTAACTCAACCGCCGGTCAACACAACCGCCGGTTAACACAACCGCCGGTTAACACAACCGCCGGTTAACTCAACCGCCGGTTAACACAACCGCCGGTTAACTCAACCGCCGGTTACCATATCTATATAAATAGGGTGCAAACATTAATCCACCATTCTGCCTCTGATGAAGGTCCTTTATGGACCGAAACCGGTCAGGCTATCAAACATCACCAGGCGCTGTTAATTATGTGTATTGGTATATACTATATTTCTATGCTAGGACACTATATCACATATATATGTATTCCACTTTCTTATAAATTTTTCCTTT
Organism: Mytilus galloprovincialis; assembly: GCA_037788925.1. Lineage (NCBI taxonomy): Eukaryota > Metazoa > Mollusca > Bivalvia > Mytilida > Mytilidae > Mytilus > Mytilus galloprovincialis. Next base: position 3,257,268 of record CM075332.1, read on the forward strand.
GTTTGATCATGAACTAACACATGTTCCAGAATCATTGCAGTTAGTTATTCATTCATTTCAACATATTTCCTTTTGCTGAACCTGCTTTTTCATACAGTAAATTTTTTTCTCACTTTTTTTTAATACAGTCAATTAACTTCTAATTTGTATTCCTTTAAACACAGTTAAAACAGTCTTGATTCCATTAATTTTGTCACACATATGTATAAGTAAAGAGTTGTCTTTTCAGGAAAATGAATTTTCTCTTTATATCTCATGAACAGGAATCTAATATGAAAATAATATCCTTGTTTGTGTTCCATTTGTTGATCTTCATTAGAATGAAAAGTGCAGTCCTTGTGTCTTGTTCATTTTATCAATTGTGCTATTGTATTGGAAGTAGCCATTGTTTCTCATTCATCTTAAAATCCTGCCAAAAAAATGATATTATTATACACAATATAATTAATTTATAAGCCCCATTGCTATATATATATGCATGCTATCTATTACTTCAATCATTGTACTTGATTTATATAATAATATGCTCTTAATGTGCCCTGTTATTAATATTTTGAACATAACAATTATCTTATTTATATTCTTATTCTGATACAAAAAGAGAGCTTCTATATAATCAAATTTTAGTAAGCTTAATAGCTATAGCCCTTAGTATCAGCAGTGGTTGGTAAAACTAATAGTAAACTTACATGTTTGTAATAAAATAATTGCCATGCTTGTTTACTTTCTTAACACATAAATATAATAGACAGAGTAATCTAAACTCATAAGCAATTAATCTTTAAATAGCTTTCATATCACTTGATGTGACTATAAAATATTAAAGTGTCAGTAACAATAATATAATATTTGAATGCTTACATCATAATGCAGACTTCCTACATGTCAACTCACTTGGAAGCAGTAAAAAAAAACCAGTGAATACAAATTCTGCAAAAAACAAATATAAAATTGCATTTATATAATCAAAACTTTAAAAGCAATAAACACACCAAAAGTTTTTTGTTAAACATGTAGGAAATAGGCAATAAAGGAGATACTTAAAAAAACCTGTTAGGTATTTAATCTGTATGATATTGAAATATTTACATCAATGTAGATTGACACCTTTTAAAATCACTTATTTGGATTAGCAAATCCTACAAGTAATCAATAGTCTTTATGTCAATTGAATGAAAGTGGTGATCAATTTAAAATTTTCATGTCTATTACTAAAAATTAAATTGGATAATATATTAACTGAGATGAGCAAATTCTCTCATTTTGTAAAATCTCAGTAGCCTGATAACTGAAATATAACTTTAATAATAGTACATTTTATTTGTTTGAACATGCATTTATAAATTCTGGTATTTTTTTATAAACTTAGAAATGACAATGGATATATAAATACTATTTGTGAAATAAATCCATGTTTTATTTTAATAAAATTTATGCTTAAATCACAATGAAAAAAATAATTCTGAATTGAAACAATGTCATTCTCTGTTTAAAATGTAAAAACACCAACACTGTTCATTTGCGTGGGTGGTGTATAAAAGTATAAACAAAAAATGACTAAGCTTAATGATAGTTAGACTGGGTATGATAATATAGGGGGTGCACCCCTTACTACCAAAGTAGAAATGAATAGTTTTAATTTATTGCATACACTAAACCAAGGGGGAATTAAGGGGGGGAGGGGGGTTGTAATTATTATGTTACAGTTAGCTTGGGAAAAATCAAGTCTAATATAACTAATATTAAAACAATCTTTCTCCGAGCATTGTTTCCATTTAGCTAACTTTATTGATTCGTTGATTGATTCATAGGTCAACGGTTTTCGTCGTCGGTTATCGCAATAAATGTCGAATTATAAATGTTTTGATTCACTTCAACAAATTCATTAAGAAGAAATGGGTACCGGTGATAAAGAGTTACAATTTACAACGTATTTACCTCAAAATGTATGCAAAATCCACCTTTCCATTGTAATTTCCATGTGCCGACTTCTGTGACAAGGTGCTCAACAGCTGATAATAATGACTGTGACGTGACAAGCTAAACATTGACGTTGATGAATCTTAGTTTTTGGCGATTTTCTTACTTAAAACTGTAAGTGTTCAAGGGAACAATGGTCATGTATGAAGATATTGTTAATGTCGCAATGCCGTTGTCGAAAAACAACAAGTTGATAAATCTTTGACCTCGGTGAAGCCAAAAAATCACCACTCTATAGCAAATTCTCCCAACGTCCGATTTAGCCAATCAAAATTCGTATAGTTTCGAAAATGACGTAATATATGAGATTTCGATGCAATCACCAAAAATTATAAAAAATTATTTGAAACCGCATTAACCTACCCGCGAAACCGGCAAAAGGATTATAAAGTTGATATTTAGATTGCTATTTTACTGTCAAAGTCATAGCCTAATATGAAGACCAAAATTTCTGGCTACATGGAGACATTTATGTCTACTATTAATATTAACATTTGTGTAATAGGAACAGAAGCGTCCAAGATTTTTGGAAGTGGTGACATTGTAGAAGAACAAAATATTAGCAGATTTTATGTCAAAAATGATTTTTATTTTGAAATCATCGGCAAAGGGGGCATATATATGACATCTATGCCACCGTATTAAAAACTATTTAAAAAATCACACATTCATTCGTTTTTAATTGAGACAAAATGAATAAAGATAAAAATAAAGAATAACAATCAGTGTCTATATATATATATATATATATATATATTCAGATTACTGGATGGTCATGAACGTGAACTGGACTGAAAGGCAAAACAATGTTTTATGTGACCTCGAGTCCTCTTATTTTTGACTGATTAAGCAGGGGTAGATCCATGTAACCAATTTTTACACTTATAACAAACAAGAGACAAAACTCACAAAACAAATATGCTGGGACTATACCCCCCCCCACCATCCCCGAAAATATATTTACTAACTGTGATTATAAACAGAATAAATCAACATATGACCATGGAAATATCACATCCATGTCCTTCTGATCCTTACTGATATTTCTATTCTCATTTTACTGTAAAACAAAGGCGAATTAGGTAGAAGTGCTTTAACAACAAAGATATACAGATGGGTGCACTCCTAACCTGTACAGCAAGTTAACTTGATAACCAGTCATTTGTAGATATGTCCTATTTTCGGTGCAAAATATAGTTAGCATGCATTTTGTGTCCGAGGATGATGGACACGTATATATAGAACTATATAAACAGATAAACAATCAATGTCTATTATAGTGGCTACAGTAGCAATAGTAGCCCAGTGTTATATAAAACTTGTAATTTAGGCGGACACAGCTGGACACAACGGTATTCCTATATAAAACTTAATATATCTGCTAGCTACAGGTGAACACAGCTGTACACAGTACTAATCCTATATAAAACTTATGAATATGGGGCTACAGGCGGACACAACTGGACACAACGTTATTTCTATATAATACTTCTGAATATGGGGCTACAGGCGGACACAACTGGACACAACGCTATTTCTATATAATACTTCTACATATGGGGGTTACAGGCGGACACAACTGGACACAACGTTATTTCTATATAAAACTTCTGAATATGGGGGCTACAGGCGGACACAAGTGGACACAACGCAATTTCTATATAAAACTTATAAAATATGCTGGCTACAGGTGGACACAAGTGGACACAACGTTATTTCTATATAAAACTTCTTAAAATGAGGGGACACAGGCGGACACAAGTGGACACAACGTAATTTCTATATAAAACCTATAAAATATGCTGGCTACAGGTGGACACAGCTGGACACAATGCTATTTCTATATAAAACTTCTAGAAATGAGGGGATACAGGCGGACACAAGTGGACACAACGTAATTTCTATATAAAACTTCTAAAAATGAGGGGACACAGGCGGACACAAGTGGACACAACGCAATTTCTATATAAAACTTATGAAAACTGCTGGCTACAGACGGACACAGCTGGACACAACGTTATTTCTATATAAAACTTCTAAAAATGAGGGGACACAGGCGGACACAAGTGGACACAACGTAATTTCTATATAAAACTTATAAAATATGCTGGCTACAGGTGGACACAGCTGGACACAATGCTATTTCTATATAAAACTTCTAGAAATGAGGGGATACAGGCGGACACAAGTGGGCACAACGCAATTTCTATATTAAACTTCTATAAATGAGGGGACACAGGCGGACACAAGTGGACACAACGTAATTTCTATTTAAAACTTATAAAATATGCTGGCTACAGGTGGACACAGCTAGACACAGTGCTATTTCTATATAAAACGTCTAGAAATAAGGGGATACAGGCGGACACAAGTGGACACAACGCAATTTCTATATAAAACTTATAAAATATGCTGGCTACAGGTGGACACAGCTGGACACAACGTTATTTCTATATAAAACTTCTAAAAATGAGGGGACACAGGCGGACACAAGTGGACACAACGTAATTTCTATATAAAACTTATAAAATATGCTGGCTACAGATGGACACAGCTGGACACAACGTTATTTCTATATAAAACTTCTAAAAGTGAGGGGACACAGGCGGACACAAATGGACACAACGTAATTTCTATATAAAACTTCTAGAAATGAGGGGATACAGGCGGACACAAGTGGACACAACGCAATTTCTATATTAAACTTATGAAAACTGCTGGCTACAGACGGACACAGCTGGACACAACGTTATTTCTATATAAAACGTCTAGAAATAAGGGGATACAGGCGGACACAAGTGGACACAACGCAATTTTTATATAAAACTTATAAAATATGCTGGCTACAAGTGGACACAAGTGGACACAACGTTATTTCTATATAAAACTTCTTAAAATGAGGGGACACAGGCGGACACAAGTGGACACAACGTAATTTCTATATAAAACTTATAAAATATGCTGGCTACAGGTGGACACAGCTGGACACAATGCTATTTCTATATAAAACTTCTAGAAATGAGGGGATACAGGCGGACACAAGTGGACACAACGCAATTTCTATATAAAACTTATGAAAACTGCTGGCTACAGACGGACACAGCTGGACACAACGTTATTTCTATATAAAACTTCTAAAAATGAGGGGACACAGGCGGACACAAGTGGACACAACGTAATTTCTATATAAAACTTATAAAATATGCTGGCTACAGGTGGACACAGCTGGACACAATGCTATTTCTATATAAAACTTCTAGAAATGAGGGGATACAGGCGGACACAAGTGGACAGAACGCAATTTCTATATAAAACTTATGAAAACTGCTGGCTACAGACGGACACAGCTGGACACAACTTTATTTCTATATAAAACTTCTAGAAATAAGGGGATACAGGCGGACACAAGTGGACACAACGCAATTTCTATATAAAACTTATAAAATATGCTGGCTATAGGTGGACACAACTGGACACAGTACTACTCCTATATTAAATGTCTGAATATGGGGGGGGGGGGGGGGGGGGCTACAGGCGGACACAAGTGGACACAACGTAATTTCTATATAAAACTTATAAAATCTGCTGGCTACAGGTGGACACAGCTGGACACAACGTTATTTCTATATAAAACTTCTAGAATTGAGGGGATACAGGCGGACACAACGCAATTTCTATATAAAACTTATAAAATCTGCTGGCTACAAGTGGACACAGCTGGACACAACGTTATTTTTGTATAAAACTTATAAAATCAGGCATCCCCTCCCCCACTGAATATTAAATTCATGTATTTGGCAGGAAACGTGCGATTTTCACGAAATGTTTAAAGGGGGGTGGGGAAATGAAATGGCACATCCTGCATTTTTCATCAAAGTGAAGATCACAGCCTGTTTATCTCAAATCAATTTTGGCCCCCTCCCGGTTTCCGTTTCACCCATAAAAATTAAATCTCATCTTACTTGCCACTAAAATATTTCTTTAATATATTACTTTTTAACGATGTTGCATTTTAAAAAAAAGTCTCAAACCTGTTAACACACATCTTATGCTTGAAATGGTTCTTTTGTTTTTATCAAATTATTAGATTCCTGATTTTTTTTCTAGAAAAAAAACTCCGTTAGAGGGAAATGAAAAAAAAATGTGTTTATACTATAACTTACATTTACTAATTTGCGGTCATTTAAGTTTCTCAAATGTTTAGTCTTGCAAAATGTAATACTTCCTTTAAACGTCGTACAAGTCGGATACAAAACAAAAGTAACAAAAAAACAGGCCGGAAACAACCTGCCGTATAGTTTTTCTGCACTTGTAGTCAGGTCAAGGTCCTCGGCTACCGCCTCGGACCTTGACCTGACTACTCGTGCAGAAAAACTATCCGGCAACGGTTGTTAACGGCCTGTTTCTTTGTTACCTTTGTATTGTATCTAATATTTGCATATAGTAGTAGGCTTTGTAAAATTACATAATTTCAAATCTTTTGTAAATAGAAAGTTATTTAATATTTTATCGACACGCGCCTCAATCTGTTGATTGTCACCTGTGTCATTGATAAGAAATTCACCTTCGCTCAACCAGAGACATATATATATATATGTCGTGTACAAGTTGCGATTTTGTACAGGTTATAACCTGTACAAAAATATTGTACATGTTATAACTTGTATAATGCAAAAATACAAGTTACAACATGTACAAAAGTACCTCATACATGTTATAACCTGTACAAAATATTGCTTAGAAATGGTTTTAACTTGTACAAAATCGAAAAATAAGGATATTTTTCTATTATCGAAGTGGGGCGTCCGTTTGGCTGTGCGGGATGTATCAAGTTCGCAGTCACGTCCGGTCAGAAGGGGACGTTAAATCCGATGCCTCGTGTAAAGAGAGTGCCACGCTCTTTGCACGTTAAGAACCCTTGCAACAACTCTTCGAAGGGTCCGTAGGTGGCCTGTTGCAAGGCAAAATTTCTGTCTGTATCCAATATACCCTCATTTTCCAGTGGCAGTCCAAATTTCCCAGACCAACTTCCTCTATTATAACAACCTACCTATTGTATTTATTGTTAACTTGTTCTCGTCCTGAATATGCATGAAATATTTGCCACTGGACGTTAAGCAACCAACAATCAATCAATCAATCAATCTATTATCGCAACAGATGATATAGACCTCAATAATAGTTATCAAAGGTATCAGGATTATAATTTAGTACGCCAGACGCGCGTTTCATCTACATTAGACTCATCAGTGACGCTCATATCAAAATATTTATAAAGCCAAACAAGTACAAAGTTGAAAAGCATTGAGGATCCAAAATTTCAAAAAGTTGTGCCAAATACGGCTAAGGTAATCTATGCCTGGGATAAGAAAATCCTTAGTTTTTCGAAAATAACATTTTCCATAACATTTTCATAACTTTTGTATTATTCCTTCATGTTATAATTAGTGTGTTTTGTCCTTTTTTTATAAAGTTAATGTTCATGCAGTGGTCGGTATTACGAAGCTTTCCTAAGACCTGTCATAAGATATATCTTAGGACACTTACATAAGTCATGCTGAAGGCCAAAAATGTTGAAAAGTAGATCCAAAGATATTGATAATGAAGCGTGGTCCAATGAAAACTATTTCAGCTCTCTCTTGCTTTTACAGAGTAAGCATATAAGACATTGTTTTAGTCTTTGCATGCTATAAAAACGAGAGGGAGGAGTATTTCCCAAAATTATTAGGATTTGTTCTTAAATTTTTTGGAAGAATTTAGTTACTAGTATCTTATGTAATTGTCATTAAGGAATGCAAGCTTTTAGTAAAAATTATTAGGATTTGTTCTTAAATTTTTTGGAAGAATTTAGTTACTAGTATCTTATGTAATTGTCATTAAGGAATGCAAGCTTTTAGTAAATAGTTTCACACTTATTTAAGCCATGATGGACTGCATAAAACATACAATAACATGCCGCTGAAACACATTTTGCCAACATAAGTCATGAAACATATATTTCTGAAACTTTGTGATCATTGTCCTCTACAGAAAAAGAAACGTTCTGGTTTATTTATTGTTGTTCTTTATGCATTGGTGAATTTAAATGTATATTTTACTTCATTAAGATTTATTTTAAATTTTGTACAAGTTAAAACCATTTTTAAGCAATATTTTGTACAGGTTATAACAAGTATGAGGCACTTTTGTACATGTTATAACTTGTATTTTTGCATTATACAAGTTATAACATGTACAATATTTTTGTACATGTTATAACCTGTACAAAATCGCAACTTGTACACGACATATACATATGTGTATATATGTCTTATATACATATGTGTATATGTTACAATGAATTTGTATAATCAGGGATTATGTAGAATCCCTGATTTTTCAGGGAATATGTAGAATCACTAAAATCATTAGTAATTATATATAATCCCTGAAAATGATCAGTGATTTTACATAATCACTGAACATTTTAATAATTATTCTACAAATTCCCTAACATTTTTTCAGGGATTATGAATAATTTAAGGATCCTTTGTTTGATAAAAAGAATAATACATATAGACTAATCATCTTTTTTTTAACTTTCATAGTTTAGTTTAAACATATGTTATTTGCTGAATTAAAGCAAAATGGATTAGACATAAGTAAATCATACTTTCATATTCCTTGTAGATGAAATAATTTTGCTTTTAAACACAGAGGATGATCTGAAAGATACAACCAACTGAAGGTTTAGAGATACAGTTGAAGACTTTCAAAATTAATATTGTCAAGATTCACTTTAAAGCGATAACTTTACATGTATTTTTTGTTTATTAAAAGCCAGAGTCCAATGGATATTCATGTTCTATTTGTAATTAAACAGAGCATGTTATTTGTGGTACATAGAAAACAAATGGTGAAGACGATTATGGAACATCTGTTGTTTTTTTTTGTTCAAATGAACAAGATATTTAAACAGAGAGAACTTACGCATCTAAATGTATAGAAAAACTAAGGATTGACAATTAGAACAAAAGTTTAGAGGAAACTGGCATTTGGTGTAATATTCTCTTAGCATGATTTCACAGGGTAAAAAAGGAAAGGGGATACCAAAAAACTTAATGATAATTGTTCACCAAAAGTCTGAAAAAAGGATATCGCCTGGCCAAAAAACATGGTTTCTTGCTCGAACCAGTTCGGTGTTGCTAATTCCCTTTTTGGGGGGTACCTACAGATGTTTTTTACTGAACACTTTATTTATCTTAAGCGGGTCATAAAATCTGATTCGATATGTGAATGAAAATTTATGGTTTCTAAAATGTGGATATTGTGGTAATAGCAGATGTGAGGCATTTATTTTGATATATTGTTTTTAACATTTTAATATATTGTGCTTAACATTTAAAAAAAAATAGGGTTATCATTTTGATATGTTGTGCTTAACATTTTACAGTTTATGTTTATACAGTGTAATGCTGTTTTATTTTGATCATTTATAGCATAAATTATTTGACTTTTATTTATTTTCTTTATAAATTAAAACTATTTCTTCATTTCAGTTATTATGTATAATTATCCCTGACTTTTTTTCTAGTGATTATACATAATCCCTGAAAATTTTAGTGATTATATATAATCCCTAAACTGGCCAGTGATTCTACATAATCCCTGAAATTTTCAGGGATTCTACATAATCACTGATTATACAAATTCACTGTAACATATATATGTCTCTGGCTCAACCTTGACCGGGCTATAATCGAAACCTTACAATTCACTTGTATACTGATTAAACATGTATATGGTATTTCAAAATGTTCTGTGTTTGTTGTTACTATATATCGTGTTTATTTTGTATTTCTGTCTCTGTTATATTCTTTACTTCTATAGTAATAGCGTATTATCTACTCTTATTTTTTGATATTTTTATCCTTTTAATTTCGTTTTCTTGTTTGTAAAGTTAATTTTTTGCTGATCTCTGGTAAAGTATGGAATCAGGGTCGTGTTCGGAACGAAGTTTCATGTTTCCATCTGATGATCTGCATATGACTGTGACATATAGACGGCGGCATATTATTTCAACGTGTATAGACATGTTCAGCAACAAATTCGTATTTATTGACCATTGCAATTTATTATATTTATAACATTAATTTTATAACTATATAAAATACACATAAGAATAACAATAAATTCATATGATTTGTTAGGAATACAACTACAATATAACGGATTAAAACCTTGCTTTCTAACCAATCCATTCATGTAACGGACCGGCAACTTTCTTTATTTAATACGAAAATCTACAGTGCCGTTATACACATGCATGATCGAAAAGATATTATATTCCTGCATCACGTGATTTTTCCCATGTGGAGCTTACATTTGAAAAAATACCGAATATGGAAAGTGAAACTACAATTCAAAACATAAAGTCGGAAGGCACAAATAAGAAAAAGAAAGTTTTTTTTTGCAAAAGGTGCAGGTAAATTCTTTCCGTGTTCAAAATATACATGAAATATTTGCCACTGCCCCTTTTCTAATCTATGAATTCTAACCCTGAGTTTTCTATATGTTACTCCATGCCAAGAAATCCTCGCTAAAAATTCCGGTCGACCCCCTACGGTAGTCATTAGTAGCTAAAGATTTGATTTCATTGAAGGAATTAATTTATGACCTTCATGTACGTGTCGCTTAGAACACACAGCCATATACCAAATGGTCAATATTAATCATCCATGTAATTTGCTCTATGGGGTGTTTGCAGAATTTCAACGGAGGCAATTTCTTGGCATGGTTAACTTCTATAACACATTGTGAATATTTTGGTTTCTTAAATCACTAAAGTATATGCCTATTACATTATAAAATAAAATGTTATTCATCGTCAATTGTTGAAATAAAGATGAATTGTTAAAAAAAAAGAAGCATTGACATCAATTATAAAGCTATCTTTCATAGAAGACAGTTATGATAAGAACTTTGAACAAAAAAAAAAAAAAACTTTTAAAATTGGTAGACGGCAGATTAATCAGAAAGAAACTGTCATTAGTATTAAATGTAATTCCTATTGAGGACGAGTTTCATTATGTTTTTGCATATTCGGCAAAACTAGACAAACGCTGTTAGAACATTAGTGGATCCCTTAGGATACCACGTTTTGTAATGGATTCGGTTGATAATTTAACGTTTGCAAATGAAATAAAATGAATAGAAATTTTTCCGACTTGTATGTGTTTATTACCTTCACAGTGACACCTAATTTTTAAAGATCAGACGACCTAATCAACACGGTTATCGGTATTGAATATGATCATCGGTCGTGCATGGCTAATCCCAAATAACGGTTCGTGCCGATAAAATTGATTTAAAAAAAAACAACAAACTATAAGCATTCCTTTACGCTCACTCTATCCTGAGTGGACTTTTTTTTATGTCATGACGTACTCCAAAATGTTGCTTCATTTTGTTGATTTAGAAAAATGAACACAAAAATTTGTAGATGGGGAAATATTCAGAGAGAAAATCGTATTTGTACTTTGTGTAAATTCTGTAATATTGGCGACGAGTTCCATTTTAAAATGTTCGGCAATAGACAAAAGTAGACGAATGCTTCTAACGCATCATTTTGTAAACAGACCACATAACTGAAAAATATCAGTATCTAATGTGTGAAAATATTTACGTTAAGATGTAATGAAAAAAAAAAACAATCTTATATGCATAATTCAAATGAACATAATTAATTAGAATAATTATTTACGGAAAAAATAAGTTATTAAATTATGTCGCATAAAAAAAAACGGTTGAAAATTATGTAAACAATTTACGTCGCATTAAAAATATTTAACAAAAAATGTAGTGAAAAAATGGCCGAATCCGTTTGAGAAATTCATGATGTGCATAAATTTTAAATCATCTTTCAAATTATCGAAACTGTTATATATGTTGTGAACATTATGAGTAAAGTTCAAATCTTAAAAGTCATTATATAGACAACTGTTCAATAAAAAAATGTCAGAGCAATGAGTACATAAACGATCTTTAACATGCAGGCTTGGTGTATCTTCCAGTCTCAATAACTAACGGGAGTAAGCCTGCACGAAAAAGGACTGTATCACGCCGGTTCGATCGTGGAATAATTTTTGAAATAACGGAGCAGTTGCATTGGTATTGCCTGTATGTTATAACTTTCCATTGTCTTTTCCGCGATCGTTAAAGAGTTCTCTCTGCCATTCTGTGTTATTTATGATGTTAACTTGTTCAATGACTTTTGTCAAGGCTACTTTTGTACTCATTGTCAGTCACATCACTAACAAAGTAACAATGTTCCTAATTTCCAACAGGTTGACTGTGTTGTTCACCTCCTTATTTCAACCTTTCCGTCGACGTGATATCCGACTCCAAATACCAGTCAACAAAAGAAACGATACACGACTTTTTTTTAAATTAAAGATGAAGTCTTCCGTTTATAAGACTAATATTCAAATAGTTTTTTGCTCTCATGACGTCATTTGGCGAAATTTAAACCTTAAAGGAGATACCACCGGATAAAAAAAAATATCAAAAAACAGTCCCAATGGTTCGGCTTGCTGATTTTGCTAGTTTCTTGGTAATTTTTCTAAATGTATTTAGTGTTCGTCAAGCCAAATATAAGGGTATTTATAAGACTACGTTATTGTTAAATCATTATTACTACTTGTAAAATTAAAGTCTCAAATATCAAACGATGGTGTTCAAAAGAGAACTACTTTCATCTTTTCTGGGTTTATGAAAAACTTTCAAGATGAGCACAAGTCTGTCAGGACATTAAGCATGCGTTGTAAACTCTGTTCGTCTGGCGCGTATTTAAACTTTTGATATTAAATAAAGAATATCACAGTAACATAATAACATTTATGTAAAATACAAATATGCACACAAAAAAAAATGAAAAAAATAATACTGAAGGGGAATACATATGGTTGCAAATCATAATTTTATCAAAAAAACTTTTTTCTTCTAAGAAAAAATCTATTCAATGGAGGAGCTTAAAACGTGTGTATGTATTTGCAAGTTTATAAGAGCAATAAATCTAATCTATGTATTCATTCTGTCAAAGTCATCATTAAGTTCAAGTGATTTTAAAAAAAAATTCGTATCGGATGTCTGTGTATAAAGCTATTTAAGTTAAGATTTTCCTTAAGTTAAGGAAACTCCGCCCTTTTTATCTCAGTGGTATGCATAAAAAGTCCTAAACTAACTAAAGTATTTCCTTAGTAAAATCTTAAGTGTTTTAAGTCACGACACAACACTTAATTGGAATGCATAAACCCCCTTTACTAAGAAAACGCCTAAGATTTCACTTAACTCTTAGGTACCGATAGAGCTACCTCAAGTTTTCAAAAATAGTTTAAAATCAGGTGAAAGTATGCGGTTTTAATATAGGTAATAAAATACTAACAATTCGTTTGTATATTGCTAAATATTAACGATCATCGTAATTTTCATCAAATCACGTATAATAGAAAAAAAAGAGATAGCATAGGCATGATAGGGTGGTTATGTACTTTATTATACAAATAATGTTATATTCCCCAATCTCGTTGTTGTGTATACTGAACAACGCATGGAATTCATGCTACTATTTTCTTTTGTTTACCGTCTGTATGAGAATGTTTGCACAAATAACTTTGAATTTCAATTGTAACCGTAAGTATACTCAGTTTCATGTATAGAGATGCGAGTTTTTCTGTGACATGTGCTTTTGACCATCCACAAGAACTTGCGGTCATCCGATGTTCAGTACTTCAGTACTTTGATTATATTGTTTTTATAGATAGAAATGAATATTGTATCGAATTTTTATGAAGAAAAAAAATTGTTCATTTTTTTAAATTACTAAGATAACCTCCACATTGCACCATACAAAGGCGGGAAAATTGTTAAAGCAAATTATCGATATCTCTTGTTCTTTAGAAAATAACGTTTACGAATAATGTAGATTCTGCAAACAAAAAGGTTAACAAAAGAAGCAATTGTTTAAGTGATTCGGACTTTCTATAAAATTTTATATATTGCAAAAAAACTATGCAAGCCGAGTCACGATTTTCAAATTCTTCGAAAAAGAGGTCGTTTCAAATCGAAAACGTGGTCGGTGACCCATTTTTGTGAGGGCTTATTTTGAAGCATTTGAGTCTTTTGTACACGAAACGCGCGTCTGGCGTATATACAAAATTTAGTCCTGGTATCTATGATGAGTTTATTTACATAGGCCAAAGTGTAAATACAATTTAAAGGAGATATTGTTGGTATATCTGAATAGAAGGATTTGTCTTGAAGGTTATTTACGCGCTCGATTTTCCATTTATGCCAGTTCCTCGCAACTTCGTTTATGAAATTGGATTGATTATGCTAGTAGTTCATTTATCTGGTAACTTTCCCAGTTCGAAACAATCGTTACAGATTATATAAAAAAGTTCAATGGCTGCTGTGTTTTTAATTACTACTGCTGGTATCTCATCAAATCCAGAAGCTTTTCGTAGTTTCGCGAATTCGACTGCACTATACTGATCTCTTTTCGTGTGGTGGGTTCATTCAGCGTCGAAATGTCACGTTGATTGTAATCGATGTCCGGCACTATTATTTAAGCTGGCATTAATATGTATTTGAAATTCAATTTGTTTTAGATTCGTTTAGTATATTTTTCAAATTATATAAACGTAATTTCAAGGAGTATGGAGTATGTTTTGAAAGGTGACAAAAAAGGGGAAGTAATTCAAATTGTTGTAAACAATTTTCGTACATAAACTAGGCCGTTATATTATTTTTCTCGTTTGTATTGTTTTGAATTGTCATTTCGGGGCCTTTTTTAGCTGACTATGCGGTATAGGCTGTACTCATCGTTATAGACCGTACGGTAACCTAATTTTTTTGTCATTTTATCTCTTGTGGAGAATTGTATCAATGGCAATCCGCATACCACATATTCTTTTTATATTTGAAATACACAAATTATTTACGACCTAAAGCTAAGGTAATTAGTGTGTTTGACACCAAAGCTGTCAAGTGAAGTCATACAATTATGTGTCAGCTATTTGATAGTACACACAACTAGTTGAACTTCCCTTCCTGTCCATGGAAGCTAGAATTACGAAATTGCCGCCGTATTTCAAAGGAAAATCACTTAATGAAAGCAGTCTGATGGATTAGGAATCATAATGAAAACGGACCATTTTCGGATTTCCTGGGTTATTTAACGACCTAGCGGGTATCCCGGGTGACCCCTCAGAATTATGAAACTCTCAGTTCACACCCATAGGATACAGGTCAGTTGACAGATATGCAACAGCCGCTGACAATTTCATAATTAAAGCGGAAAGAAAGGAGAAAATAAAAAAAATATTTTTAGTAGTTTTAAATAGTATTATACTAAAATATTTTATATCATATACGCCTAAATATCTGATAATTATCTAGGAA
This sequence comes from Mytilus galloprovincialis, assembly GCA_037788925.1. NCBI lineage: Eukaryota > Metazoa > Mollusca > Bivalvia > Mytilida > Mytilidae > Mytilus > Mytilus galloprovincialis. Next base: position 3,272,688 of record CM075332.1, read on the forward strand.
TATAATATATAGGACCAATTAAAAATTAAAGTTACCTGTACCCTGGATTATTAGATTGTATGTGCGCCTGCGCATTGCGTATTTTAAGTTAAGTAAAAGTTGCAAGAATTTGGTAAACGCAAGTTAATTTGTCCTTTTACATACTTCATATGAGGGTATAATATTATATTGACGATTTATTCACTCTATATCTTGAATATTGCATACCTTTTAATATCCAGGAATGATTTGAATATTAAATATAAGTATAGTTGTAGTCATTGGTGTTCTATATGTGTCCGGTGCTTAAACACAAGGAAAAAAGAAATTTGATGTATAATTCATACTTAAGAAAATTGAATCTGATTGAATTTTCTTTTGTCATTTGTCATGTGGTCATTTATATTAAATCAAGCATTTAAACTGAATTACTATATTCAATGTTTGTAATTTAACGTTGTGTCCATGTGTCCGGACACAAAATGCATGTCAACTATATTTTGCACCGAAACCTTGCCACTAATGGTCATTTGGACTGGTCAAAGTTAACCTGTGACCGAATATAGGACTGCCCTGAACAGTCCTAGGACCAAAATCTAGTTAACTTGAAAAGCGGACTTGGTCCTAGGACTGTTTTTATGTCTGCCAAAAAGTTAACTTGGAAACAGGTCCGCTATTGATATAAGTTAACTTCGAACCAGTCCTGTCATAAGTTAACATAAGTTAACTTCGGAACCAGTCCTGTCATAAAGTTAACATAAGTTAACTTGGAATCCGGTCCTGCCACAAAGTTAACTTCTGCTTGGACAAATCCGATCAAAACCAGACCTGTTCCCAAGTTAACTTTTGACTGGTCTGCTCAACACTAAGTTAACTTGTAACCAGGACCGCTCTTCGTTGATTTAAAAAAAAAATATTATCTTTGTTTCGTATTATAAAAATCGAAAATAAAGTAATTTGAAAATTAATACTTCCGTTTTATGAACAGGATTAAATACAAATATTTGCAAATAATTGAGGAAATTTCAAAATAAGTACGCACAGAACGTAACACAAATTTATCTGTGATCTGACAATCTATCTATTATAAAAACGATCTCGGTTACAATGATAACAGGCACTGAATATATATATATTCCGAGATCAAATTTAATCATATTATGTATATTTTTGAAAAGAAGTATATTTGATGTTAGGTGTATACGTCCTTGTTAGTTATACAACCTTGAACTATGCAGCCACAATCAACAATAGTTTAATTCATTTAAATAATGACTACAAATTTTTGTTCGCCTAAATTAAGGGTGCCAGCATGTCCTCTTTTAATCAAAATACTGATACGTAACAAAATTTCAGTAGTTTTGATGCCTCTAGTTGACTTGTACAACAAAATTATTTGACCGCATCCACCAAAACTGACCATATATGCACTTTAATTTGTAAATCTATATACCCGCATAGTAAATCAGCCATATTTTTTTATGTCAGGATTCAATGTATACTACAATCATGACAATAGACAGCAAAATTGCAATAAAATAACAAAAGCTTATGGTTCGCATAAATTTAGGATACCAGCATGTCCTCATTTTATTCAAAATATTGATAAGTAACAAAATTTCAGTAGTTTTGATACCTCCAGCTGACTTGTACAACAAAATTATTTGACTGCATTACCAAAACTGACCATATGTGAACTTTAGATTGTAAATCTATATACCAGCATAGTAAATCAGCCTTATTTTTAATGTCAGGATTCAATGTATAATACAATTATGACAATGGACAGCAATATTGCAATATAATAACAACAAATTTTTGTTCGCCTAATTTAAGGGTGCCAGCATTTCCTCTTTTTACTTTAAATCCTGATACGTAACAAAATTTCAGTAGTTTTGATGCCTCCAGTTGACTTGTACAACAAAATTATTTGACCGCATCCACCAAAACTGACCATATGTGCACTTTAATTTGTAAATCTATATACCCGCATAGTTAATCAGCCATATTTTTTATGCCAGAATCAATGTATAATACAATCATGACAATGGACAGCAATATTGCAATATAATAACAAAAAATTTTGGTTCGCATAAATTTAGGATACCAGCATGTCCTCATTTTATTCAAAATATTGATACGTAACAAAATTTCAGTAGTTTTGATACCTCCAGCTGAATTGTACAACAAAATTATTTGACTGCATTACCAAAACTGACCATATGTGAACTTTAAATTGTAAATCTATATACCAGCATAGTAAATCAGCCTTATTTTTAATGTCAGGATTCAATGTATAATACAATTATGACAATGGACAGCAATATTGCAATATAATAACAACAAATTTTTGTTCGCCTAATTTAAGGGTGCCAATATTTCCTCTTTTTACTTAAAATCCTGATACGTAACAAAATTTCAGTAGTTTTGATGCCTCCAGTTGACTTGTACAACAAAATTATTTGACCGCATCCACCAAAACTGACCATATATGCACTTTAATTTGTAAATCTATATACCCGCATAGTAAATCAGCCATATTTTTTATATCAGGATTCAATGTATAATACAATCATGACAATGGGCTGCAATATTGCAATACAATAACAACACATTTTTGTTCGCATAAATTTAGGATACCAGCATGTTCTCATTTTATTCAAAATATTGATACGTAACAAAATTTCAGTAGTTTTGATACCTCCAGTTGACTTGTACAACAAAATTATTTGACCGCATCCACCAAAACTGACCATATGTGCACTTTAATTTCTAAATCTATATACCCGCATAGTAAATCAGCAATATTTTTTATGTCAGGATTCAATGTATAATACCATCATGACAATGGACAGCAATATTGCAATATAATAACAAAAAATTTTGGTTCGCATAAATTTAGGATACCAGCATGTCCACATTTTATTCAAAATATTGATACGTAACAAAATTTCAGTAGTTTTGATACCTCCAGCTGAATTGTACAACAAAATTATTTGACTGCATTACCAAAACAGACCATATGTGAACTTTAAATTGTAAATCTATATACCAGCATAGTAAATCAGCCTTATTTTAAATGTCAGGATTCAATGTATAATACAATCATGACAATGGACAGCAATATTGCAATATAATAACAACAAATTTTGGTTCGCATAAATTAAGGGTGCCAGCATGTCCTCTTTTTACTTAAAATACTGATACGTAACAAAATTTCAGTAGTTTTGATGCCTCCAGTTGACTTGTACAACAAAATTATTTGACCGCATCCATAAAAACTGACCATATATGCACTTTAATTTCTAAATCTATATACCCGCATAGTAAATCAGCAATATTTTTTATGTCAGGATTCAATGTATAATACAATCATGACAATGGACAGCAATATTGCAATATAATAACAACTAATTTTTGTTCGCATAAATTTGGGATACCAGCATGTCCTCATTTTATTCAAAATATTGATAAGTAACAAAATTACAGTAGTTTTGATACCTCCAGCTGACTTGTACAACAAAATTATTTGACTGCATTACCAAAACTGACCATATGTGAACTTTAATTTGTAAATCTATATACCCGCATAGTTAATCAGCCATATTTTTTATGCCAGAATCAATGTATAATACCATCATGACAATGGACAGCAATATTGCAATATAATAACAAAAAATTTTGGTTCGCATAAATTTAGGATACCAGCATGTCCTCATTTTATTCAAAATATTGATACGTAACAAAATTTCAGTAGTTTTGATACCTTCAGCTGACTTGTACAACAAAATTATTTGACTGCATTACCAAAACTGACCATATGTGAACTTTAAATTGTAAATCTATATACCAGCATAGTATTAAATCAGCCTTATTTTTAATGTCAGGATTCAATGTATAATACAATCATGACAATGGACAGCAATATTGCAATATAATAACAACAAATTTTGGTTCGCCTAAATTAAGGGTGCCAGCATTTCCTCTTTTTACTTAAAATCCTGATACGTAACAAAATTTCAGTAGTTTTGATGCCTCCAGTTGACTTGTACAACAAAATTATTTGACCGCATCCACCAAAACTGACCATATATGCACTTTAATTTGTAAATCTATATACCCGCATAGTAAATCAGCCATATTTTTTATGTCAGGATTCAATGTATAATACAATCATGACAATGGGCTGCAATATTAAAATACAATAACAACACATTTTTGTTCGCATAAATTTAGGATACCAGCATGTTCTCATTTTATTCAAAATATTGATACGTAACAAAATTTCAGTAGTTTTGATACCTCCAGTTGACTTGTACAACAAAATTATTTGACCGCATCCACCAAAACTGACCATATGTGCACTTTAATTTGTAAATCTATATACACGCATAGTTAATCAGCCATATTTTTTATGCCAGAATCAATGTATAATACCATCATGACAATGGGCTGCAATATTAAAATACAATAACAACACATTTTTGTTCGCATAAATTTAGGATACCAGCATGTTCTCATTTTATTCAAAATATTGATACGTAACAAAATTTCAGTAGTTTTGATACCTCCAGTTGACTTGTACAACAAAATTATTTGACCGCATCCACCAAAACTGACCATATGTGCACTTTAATTTGTAAATCTATATACACGCATAGTTAATCAGCCATATTTTTTATGCCAGAATCAATGTATAATACCATCATGACAATGGACAGCAATATTACAATATAATAACAAAAAATTTTGGTTCGCATAAATTTAGGATACCAGCATGTCCTCATTTTATTCAAAATATTGATATGTAACAAAATTTCAGTAGTTTTGATACCTCCAGCTGAATTGTACAACAAAATTTTTTGACTGCATTACCAAAACAGACCATATGTGAACTTTAAATTGTAAATCTATATACCAGCATAGTAAATCAGCCTTATTTTTAATGTCAGGATTCAATGTATAATACAATCATGCCAATGGACAGCAATATTGCAATATAATAACAACAAATTTTGGTTCGCATAAACTAAGGGTGCCAGCATGTCCTCTTTTTACTTAAAATACTGATACGTAACAAAATTTCAGTAGTTTTGATGCCTCCAGTTGACTTGTACAACAAAATTATTTGACCGCATCCATAAAAACTGACCATATATGCACTTTAATTTCTAAATCTATATACCCGCATAGTAAATCAGCAATATTTTTTATGTCAGGATTCAATGTATAATACAATCATGACAATGGACAGCAATATTGCAATATAATAACAACTAATTTTTGTTCGCATAAATTTGGGATACCAGCATGTCCTCATTTTATTCAAAATATTGATACGTATCAAAATTTCAGTAGTTTTGATAACTCCAGTTGATTTGTACAACAAAATTATTTGACTGCATCCACCAAAAGTGACCATATGTGCACTTTAATTTGTAAATCTATAAACCAGCATAGTTAATCAGCCATATTTTTTTATGCCAGAATCAATGTATAATACAATCATGACAATGGACAGCAATATTGCAATAAAATAACAACAAATTTTTGTTTAAATAAATTTAGGATACCAGCATGTCCTCATTTTATTCAAAATATTGATACGTAACAAAATTTCAGTAGTTTTGATTCCTTCAGCTGACTTGTACAACAAAATTATTTGACTGCATTACCAAAACTGACCATATGTGAACTTTAAATTGTAAATCTATATACCAGCATAGTAAATCAGCCTTATTTTTAATGTCAGGATTCAATGTATAATACAATCATGACAATGGACAGCAATATTGCAATATAATAACAACAAAATTTGTTCGCCTTAATTAAGGGTGCCAGCATGTCCTCTTTTTACTTTAAATACTGATACGTAACAAAATTTCAGTAGTTTTGATACCTTCAGCTGACTTGTACAACAAAATTATTTGACTGCATTACCAAAACTGACCATATGTGAACTTTAAATTGTAAATCTATATACCAGCATAGTATTAAATCAGCCTTATTTTTAATGTCAGGATTCAATGTATAATACAATCATGACAATGGACAGCAATATTGCAATATAATAACAACAAATTTTGGTTCGCCTAAATTAAGGGTGCCAGCATGTCCTCTTTTTACTTAAAATCCTGATGCGTAACAAAATTTCAGTAGTTTTGATGCCTCCAGTTGACTTGTACAACAAAATTATTTGACCGCATCCACCAAAACTGACCATATATTCACTTTAATTTGTAAATCTATATACCCGCATAGTAAATCAGCCATATTTTTTTTGTACAACAAAATTATTTGACTGCATTACCAAAACAGACCATATGTGAACTTTAATTTGTAAATCTATATACCCGCATAGTTAATCAACCATATTTTTTATGCCAGAATCAATGTATAATACAATCATGACAATTGACAGCAATATTGCAATATAATAACAACAAATTTTTGTTCACATCAATTTAGGATACCAGCATGTCCTCATTTTATTCAAAATATTGATACGTAACAAATTTTCAGTAGTTTTAATACCTCATGCTGACATGGAAAACAAAACTATTTCACCAAAACTGATCATATGTGCACTTTTATTTGCAAATCTATATACCCGCATACCATTGTACCGAGCGCCTTAATGTCTTCTCCTGGCGCTCCTGTTCACATTTTAGTAGGACATTAAATGTACACGTAATCAATAATATTGGAAAACTATTAATGCAAAAAAATATTCTGAATAATTTGAGAATGTCAGAATTTCATCTCTTTATTCATAATTGCAGTCACATCATGTATAGGAGTTCATGATGGTGTACGTGTAAAACAAAACTATTATGCCACATCATCAAAGTACCAACACTGACATGTCTCAATTCATTTGTACTATTTACAATGATTCGATAAAAAAAGTATACAAGGTTCTCTTCTTGGAAACTAGTATGTTGGTTGATTGATTTTTTTAATAGTTAAACGTCAAGTGGCAACTATTTCATTAAAGTGCGCATTGAGTATAATTTTAGGACGTCCCATTTTAATATCGGCAATGACAAATCTCTCGATAAATCTGACGAATTTGGTGGACGAATTTGACGAGATTGTTGATAGTTTTACCACACCGTATGCTTACGGACACTGTACAATTTCTGTTAGAATATTCTGCGGGAAATAGAATAGTAAATCCAATGCAAACAAGTTGAATATCAATGAAATATCCATGCAAGTATAAATTAATGCATTTATAAAGTAAAATTTAGGAAGGGACAGGTAAACAACGGGGAACGAAGTAACGTAGACAATGTTGCCGATATCCCGTGATATAAGAATATTGTTCCGATGCGTTGGATAACCTTTTATCCGCCTTCTAATAAAAAAAACCTCTGTGTGATCGTATAGCCATTTTTTATTTATATAAGAGTACATGTATATCAAATAAAAGAGAGCATTTGTATAATATCAAGCAGAGTCTAGCGAGTAAATAATAAATGATATCTGTGGAAAAACAATGCGAATGTTGTTTACATATTTTAATGAAAGCTCAAGTCTGATATGAACACTCTTATAACGATAATCTGTCATAAGCAGACCTGTCCTCAGGTCTGGTCAATTGCAGACTTGTCCACAGGTCTGGTCAAAAGCAGACCTGTCATCAGGTCTGGTAAGGAGCAGACCTGTCCTCAGGACTGGTCAAAAGCAGACTTGTCCACAGGTCTGATTTGGAGCAGACTTGTCGATAGGTCTGCAGCAGTCCTAAAAAAGCAGACCGTAGGTCTGGTCCAACAACGACGAAGTTAACTTGCTTGACTGCTTAAACATTCTTAAGTTAACTTATGAGGCCCCTCATGGGGGCGTCCTAGTAATCACATAATCACCATTTTTTTGCCAATATAATCACATAATCATTAAATATTTGCTTATCTTTAGTAATCAAATAATCATAAACTAAAAATACAGTCCTAGGTAATCAAATAATCATGAAATATTTGGCTTAATAATCAAATAATCATTAAAAAAACGGCCAAGTAATCACATAATCAAAAACCCCATGAGGGCCCTCACTTATAAAGCAGTCAACAAGTTAACTCTAAGTTAACTTCTGTCAAGGTTAGGACCGCACCCATCTGTATTCTCAAACGTATATTATTGAATAATACATTTAGCGTAACTTCAACATTTCATAATAACTTATAAATATCTGATTCATTTATTCACACAGCCCAGTCACACAGTCAGTCAGGTTTTAACAGCATCTGTGATTTATTACAAATAGCCGACATCTTTTTAAAATATGGTTTCAATGGTAATTAATTTGGTGATAATTTGTGAATGTCCTTTATTTTTTGGTTACTTATATAAATTCCTTTACAAATTATTTTTTACTGTCGAAGACTTGAGAGAATACTGATTTTGTGTTCGTCTTATACTTTTCTCTGCATGTAAACATTAATAGGTTACTAGAGGCTACGTTTCGCTCCCCTGTACATATTTATCCCTTTGAAAGAAAACAAAATCCAAGTTGGGATGCTCTCTGTCATGCTTCCTACATAAAACAGTGAACATTTTTTTGTTCTGATTAGTGAGTGTATAAATATATTGTTAAAATGGTAATTAAGCCAGTTGCTTAATCATTAGGTCAGAATTGAGTAAGGCTTAGATGGTGTTGTAGTACCTGACTTATGGTTACAAGAGCGCAATTATTCGTAATGCATTTTCCATAGGGTACCACTAGTGTTCCGTATTTTTTTTCTCAAAGACTACACAAACTAGCGAAAAACGGGTGACAGTTCCTGTTACTAGAAATGCCAGTGTTGCATTACAACAACAAAAAAATATAGGGTCATGCGGCTCAAATTGACTTAAAATGCAGTTGAAAAAGATCGTCTACTTTTTTCGCTTAATGAAAAAGGCATATTTTTAATGGCTCCGACGTGCAGAAATTAAAGATATTTTCTATACTTTGTAAAATATGAATATGATTTTCGGCAATTTTTAAACCTAATTGGATAAGCTTTCGATTAAATGTAATTCCAATCCTGTATCAACCAATCAGAAGCCGTATAGGATTCTATTCTGAGTACCATCTTGGGGTAAAAAACTTGCCGGTTAAATGTAAACAAATAATTGCGCTCTTGTAACCTATACGGTAGTGAAAAAAATTTCCGAAAATTAAGCGCCCGCGCCAAAAGTCGCGCTGGCGTCTATCTAGATGATATCACATCTTCAAAACATTATCTGGTCACTCTCTGAATTTGGAGAATCACTTTTTGCCGGCCGATCAGGCCAAAAATTGGAACTGATTTTTTCGCCAAATACGGTACTGGTCAAAGACACATGAAGATAATGTTAATTTATTGGCCTAATTTTTCGAAGGTCATCCAGCACTGATCATATTGTCGACAAAACCGTTCTGATATGGAAAAGCTACATCGAATTTTGAAGAATGGCTATTTATGAAACCATTTCTTGAAAAAACACATTTTTGAAACAGACTATAGTATTTCTAAATGTTGAAAATATGATAATATTACTACTTTGGCAAGAGAAACTATTCTTGTACTACGATATTCAATGCCAAGATTAATTTTTCTACTTCGCAATTTAACTAAATCGTTGGTATTTGCTTAGGAACCCTTTTGGCCAATTTTCACGAAATTAGCTTTTTGCTAGAACAGCCACTGAGACACCGTCGTTATGGTTAAAAACCAAAATTTACCTTCAAATTCGAGCTAAATACATGCTTTCCCCGATAAAATCAGTAGATATCACAAAAACGTTGTTTTCTCTTCATACTTTGTCGACATTCAAGCCCACCCTAGATTTAGATATAGAAATAAATAAAAATAGGAAACAGACTATAGCATGAATTCACAACGATGAAAAGTCCATTTGACCCCGTTTCTCGCTGTTTCACATTTTTTCCGAGCAAAATGACTATTTTTGATATTTTTCAAAGCCTAATTAAAAAAAAATGTCATTTCTCTATAGGTTACAAGAGCGCAATTATTCGTAATGCATTTTCCATAGGGTACCACTAGTGTTCCGTATTTTTTTTCTCAAAGACTACACAAACTAGCGAAAAACGGGTGACAGTTCCTGTTACTAGAAATGCCAGTGTTGCATTACAACAACAAAAAAATATAGGGTCATGCGGCTCAAATTGACTTAAAATGCAGTTGAAAAAGATCGTCTACTTTTTTCGCTTAATGAAAAAGGCATATTTTTAATGGCTCCGACGTGCAGAAATTAAAGATATTTTCTATACTTTGTAAAATATGAATATGATTTTCGGCAATTTTTAAACCTAATTGGATAAGCTTTCGATTAAATGTAATTCCAATCCTGTATCAACCAATCAGAAGCCGTATAGGATTCTATTCTGAGTACCATCTTGGGGTAAAAAACTTGCCGGTTAAATGTAAACAAATAATTGCGCTCTTGTAACCTATACGGTAGTGAAAAAAATTTCCGAAAATTAAGCGCCCGCGCCAAAAGTCGCGCTGGCGTCTATCTAGATGATATCACATCTTCAAAACATTATCTGGTCACTCTCTGAATTTGGAGAATCACTTTTTGCCGGCCGATCAGGCCAAAAATTGGAACTGATTTTTTCGCCAAATACGGTACTGGTCAAAGACACATGAAGATAATGTTAATTTATTGGCCTAATTTTTCGAAGGTCATCCAGCACTGATCATATTGTCGACAAAACCGTTCTGATATGGAAAAGCTACATCGAATTTTGAAGAATGGCTATTTATGAAACCATTTCTTGAAAAAACACATTTTTGAAACAGACTATAGTATTTCTAAATGTTGAAAATATGATAATATTACTACTTTGGCAAGAGAAACTATTCTTGTACTACGATATTCAATGCCAAGATTAATTTTTCTACTTCGCAATTTAACTAAATCGTTGGTATTTGCTTAGGAACCCTTTTGGCCAATTTTCACGAAATTAGCTTTTTGCTAGAACAGCCACTGAGACACCGTCGTTATGGTTAAAAACCAAAATTTACCTTCAAATTCGAGCTAAATACATGCTTTCCCCGATAAAATCAGTAGATATCACAAAAACGTTGTTTTCTCTTCATACTTTGTCGACATTCAAGCCCACCCTAGATTTAGATATAGAAATAAATAAAAATAGGAAACAGACTATAGCATGAATTCACAACGATGAAAAGTCCATTTGACCCCGTTTCTCGCTGTTTCACATTTTTTCCGAGCAAAATGACTATTTTTGATATTTTTCAAAGCCTAATTAAAAAAAAATGTCATTTCTCTATAGGTTACAAGAGCGCAATTATTCGTAATGCATTTTCCATAGGGTACCACTAGTGTTCCGTATTTTTTTTCTCAAAGACTACACAAACTAGCGAAAAACGGGTGACAGTTCCTGTTACTAGAAATGCCAGTGTTGCATTACAACAACAAAAAAATATAGGGTCATGCGGCTCAAATTGACTTAAAATGCAGTTGAAAAAGATCGTCTACTTTTTTCGCTTAATGAAAAAGGCATATTTTTAATGGCTCCGACGTGCAGAAATTAAAGATATTTTCTATACTTTGTAAAATATGAATATGATTTTCGGCAATTTTTAAACCTAATTGGATAAGCTTTCGATTAAATGTAATTCCAATCCTGTATCAACCAATCAGAAGCCGTATAGGATTCTATTCTGAGTACCATCTTGGGGTAAAAAACTTGCCGGTTAAATGTAAACAAATAATTGCGCTCTTGTAACCTTATCAGAGGCATATATTTTTTTTTTAAATGTACATAAAAATAAAATTGAGAACATGACATATATTGTATTATACAGCTATGTGCTATAATGTGTTACAGTCTTTTGAAGTATTTTTAGTGTTTTGGCCATTCTTTCTTCATTGCCATATTCTAATTGCCAAATACTTTAAAATGGGAGAGGGGAGGGGAGGGGAGGGGGGAAAGGGGGGGGGGCAAGGGAAATAAATCAAATTTATCTAAATATGAGTATACTTTGTAATCAGTTATAGAAACTATTATTTTAAATTAACTCCCATTGACTCAGCAGATACATCTAACCTTAAGTGGAAATTATTCATTTCAAACAAAAAGATACTATAAGAATATTTTTATACTTGTATCAAAGACATACATTGTAAATACATTTGTACATTGTACATGTACATGTATGTCTAGAGATGTAACTATACAGTTTAAGTAAAATAAAATTAAACTTGAGAAACAAGGACTGTTTGAAAAGGTACATTTTTTAAATTGATAATTTATGTTTAAAATTTGTGTGAAATTTCTCATGTTGAATGAATGTGTCACCCTTTTCACCTTTTTTTTTTATTCATTTAAAAATAAGGGGATATGTGGTATGATTGCCAATAAGATTACCTCTGAGTTCAACTGAAAATTTGCACATGCATTTTTAAAATTCTAGATTCACATGTATGACTACATTTAATGTGTAAATTTTATGTTTAATAATTATACATACAATATAGCTTATTAAGGAGGAAAATGTGCACAAAGAGGCTTAGCATTAACAGATAATTTTAACCATTATGCAAATATTCATGTTTTATTATGCTGTTCTAATTTTTTTGTCAGCTTCTACACTATTTATAGATATACTCTCTAGAAAATAAAAAGCGATGGAAAATAAATTGTTAAAAAACATAATCAATTTGGTGTAAAATTTTCTTGAAATTAAAAATGAGTTTTATTATGAGAAAAAAAGCTGCGTAACACAAAAATATATAATGGAAACACATGTAAAATGTTTTACGTGCGTTTTTAAAACATACGTTTAACGTACGTGATGTATTACGCCTGTTTCAAAACAGGCGTTAAACACCCGTTTTGGTACAGGCGTTTAACGCATGTTGGCTAAAACATGCGTTTTCCATACGTAAAACGTACGTTTTACAGACGTTTTTTAAAACGTATGTAAAACGTGCGTTGCACTTTTTGCTGTGTATGAAATCACATACATAACAACTTTACGGCGATTATAGTGAAGAAAGATGTTTGATTTGTTTATTTTGACAGGCAAATAAAGGAATATGAGCCAAAATGTAGACGTTAAGCATTGTCTTAAATAACTTGATTAAATTTCAATTCATTGTCCTTTAAATTATCGATTTTTAATTGGTCTCGACGAAAGGGGGAAAAAAAATTGTCACCTGCTCGCCCATGGGATATAGTCTATTGCCCTCATATTAGCCAATCAAGGTATGGCATTGTGACTTGAAGTCTAATAACATTAACTAATTATGGAATGTTAACGGAAACAAATATATCCTGTTATCATTTTATAGAGGTATGTTTGCTGTTAGCTCAAACGGAAAAAAAATGTATTTAACAGCGAAATATTTCAAAAATATGATGACCCCTTTTTTCGTTTGATGTTTCAGAAGTATTCACGAGAAGTAATTATATCGCTTAATGTTTGAATAATCCTCTTAAAAATGTCATTTAATAACCCAATTATGATTTTGGACACATACATAATAACACTTACCAAGTATGTGTTTAGGGATAACTTCATCATGTTCATCATGTGTTAATTCTTCTTTTTGGATATAAGTCACACGCACATCTTAAACAAAAATAATGCATATTTTGTTTTACACATAAAATCTTAGATTTAAATTTTTTGAAACAAGTTCACCGGTCTTGCTATCGAATAAAGCCATTATACAGTGTTTTTCATGTTGTTCATTGTAAGCAAAAAAGCGCTTACATGAAACAATGTATATTATAAATCTGAAGCAATTACCTTTTAACTGACGTTAAGCTTTTTAACTATTTGATACAATGCTGATACGGATATGCTGTCACTGTTGTATCAAATCTTTAAACAGGTTTATTAACAAAAGTTTAACCGAGCATAGATACTTCACAATGTATGATGGTTTTAAATACTATTTTGCAGTTTTACTAAATATGGTTAGTTAAGAAATGTATAATAGTTTTAGTATCATAAGCTGATTGTCTCGATTTTCAACTGAAATATTGGACCAATGTTATATTCACTTGAAAACAACATTTTTTTCCAGATGCTATTGAAGTATTCGTAAAGTTAATGTTGCTTTACACATGTTCTACTGGTCACAAAAAAAATATATCATTTGTAACATAATCAAAATGATACATATCTTAAAGTTTATGCTTACCTTTTTTTATTTCTCTGTCTCTCAGTTGCTTTATGCCTGAAACAATAAAAAAACAAGCTATGTGTATAATGAGAGAACGGCAAGTATTTTGATAGGCTGTACTTTTATAAAAAATACCAAAAAAAAAAAAATCAATAAGAAGATGTGGTATGAGTGTTAACGTTCCTTGTACATCACAATATATAAAGAAATAACAATTATAAGCCAAAGCACGGCCAGCAATGTGGATCCTTGGCTCATACCAAACAGTAAAGAATAAAAGGCATCAGAATAACAAGTGTTAAATATTTCAAACAAGAAAGCAAACAGTCTAATATATTGAACAAAAAATAAACTAGAAGCACTAATGAAACACGCAATCAAAATACAAGCACTGAACACCATTCTCAGGACTTAGGACAAGAACAAACATATGCGGCGGGTTTGAATGTTTTAACAGGCAACAGCCTTTCCCTCCCCTGACAGTAGCGTAACATGACAACATAAAAAGATATTTATTCAAGTAATAAAATTAATGGTAGGGTTGAGATCGCCCAAAACATGTTTAACTGCTAGCGCCGTATGTCTGCACAAGTCTCAAATCAGGAGACTTTGGTCTTTGTTAGTATGGTGTGTGCTTTATTTTAGTTTATTTATACGATTTGGAGTTAAGTATGACGTCCGTTCTCAATGACCTAGTTTAATTTAGAGGACAGCTGAAACCAGAACTGTCGCTCTGTATTGAAGACCCATTGGTGGCCTTCGTCAATTACCTGCTCTTTGGTACAATTTCCATCTCAATTCTATGAAGTAGGACGGTTGGATTTCTTCTTCGTTTTTAATAACTTGTTTAGATGAAAGTGAACTTATTGCAACAAAGGACTAACACATGGTAAGATGACGTGAAGTGAATCAATAGTATATAAATACCTATTTGACACCACTGTATTTCAAGCTCTGAAACCTGATTGTTTTCCATTTCAAAAGCAACATCATTATATTGACCATGTCCAAGAGCTTCTACAAGGCGTTTGTAAGCGTCTTCACCTTTGCGTACTAATTTGTTGAGTAAAATTATGTTACTCTCGTGTCGAGTATGTGATAAACAACCAACTGCCTCTTTTTCTTCAGTATCTAAAACACCCGTACCATAAAGGTGGTCTAATATATCTGTTTTGCAATCCACATCATTGACAAACAGCGAGTAATTCTTTTGTAGCTTTATGACGTGTTTATGGATTACTGAAATATAAGAGAAGTTAGTGACAAAAGGAGCATATACAAAAGGCGCAATCCAAAATTTGACTTTACTATGTTATGTCGTAATCAACAGCGGCATGCTACTCTATACTACTGTTGCCTTAAGTAATCAACATGTTGGAATTTTTTTTACAACTAGTTTAGCATGTTTAAAATAGAATAGGTATAACTTATTTATATTGTTTTTTATTATTATTTCGTGTTAACGTTTGAAACTTTTAAAGTGTTTCCCACGTTAAAATGTAATTAGTTGTCTTTGGGTTTGATGATTTCAAAAAGTTGTTTAAATATTGAAGTTAAAGAGCTAAATATTCATCTTAGATTGTGAAATATGATTGAAGAGGTCAATTCGTAAAATGACTCAATATGACTTAAAATAGACGATCGCAACTATTTTTGAAGAGAACTTCGGAGTAAACAAGCAACATAAATTTAATGTAACAATGTATCTGGTAATGTTGTCTCACCACTTTTTGAAATATATTACCTCAATTTGTTTGAAAAAACAATTTTGGAATAGACTGTGAATTTATTCATATTTTGTGGTTACCGATTTCCGAGGATTCAAAATATTCATCCCGTGATTATACTAAAATCAGCATACAAGCCTACGGAAAATTATTTTTGTAGGTTACCGATATCGTCGAAAATATGAAAATTGATAACCCTTGAATAATGATAAATCCACAGTTAGTAAAGTATTAAAACGTGATAATAACTTATTGTTAATAGGTGACACAATGTTGCATGAACACACGTTTTTAATTATAACTTTAAATTGAGTGTTATTGTGTGTAATCGTGTTTGTATGATGATGGACACAAAAAAGGTTTTCTGTCATTTCCAGTGAGAGGGTTACCGCTATAGAACCAGGTTTAATCCACCATTTTCTACATTTGAAAATGCCTGTACCAAGTCAGGAATATGACAGTTCTTGTCCATTCGTTTTTGATGCGTTTTGTTTTTTTGATTTTGCCATGTGATTATGGACTTTCCAAATTGATTTTCCTCTGAGTTCAGTATTTTTGTGATTTTACTTTTTCCCAAGGTCGATGGTTCATATTTTGAAATTTAACATTTTCTGCTGAAACAACTTACTTATGTCCTTGCAACTAATATGTTCATCACACTTTTCACCACACTGCATTTTACTAACAAGTTCTAGAACGTCAGTATTGTTTTGGTTCGATTCTTTTAGGACATCCCTGAACACCTCCAATGTACCAAAAGGTCGCGCAGTCAATATATCGAGCAGAACCCTGTTACGTTCACGTTGTGTGGTTGGTTTGATAATTTCCTCTCTGTCTTCTATCATCAAAATACACCTTGAAATCAAGCTATCCAGAACCATCTTGTCAAGTACTGTTTTAGTTAGTAACTCTTCATAGTGAGGAATTAGATCATGTTGTTTCTGGTCTGAAACAATAACAACTGCTATGTGATCATTACATGTAGACATATGATAAACCAGATTCATGTGAATTGGTATATAATTTTTCACTGTACAATTAACCTATGTCTACTACCTTGGATGCAAAACTAAAACATAGGCATCATTAATCAAAGGCAATTACTGGGATTAAAAATAACTGTTTCGTGTACGTTAATTTTTACGGGACGTATTATGTTAAACCTTTTTTTTGTCCGTCCGTCCGTCTGTCATCAACAATTCGGACCATTACTCAAATACGCTTCATTCAATTTGCATTTAACTTTGGAGAATTTCCAGTTTTTGGAGAATGTCCAGTTTTCGGACAAGTCCTTAAAACTGCTTTGACTGACTGGTTCATATTAATTAAAATAACCTCCGTTTACTTTTACATATACATTTCAGATATGGCATTGAGAAGTTATTACCTTTAAAAAAAGCGAGGGGCGTATCATGCGCTCGTGGTGCAGCTGTTTATTTTATATAGCCGTACAGAATGTGCAGCTTTTTGTAATTCATGCTGTGTGTGCTATGTTTTATCAAAAACAAAACTTAAAGACAAAGTTATTCAAGAGCAATTAGTTATGATTTAAAATGCAATAGTTACCTATACATGTAATTATAAAATTATATTTCATTTGATTTCTGATGAAGAGTTTACATTAAATTTTAATTACTATAAAGGGCAAACATTTGGCATAATTCCGGGTAAAAACTATAAATAAATAACTGACAAATTGTGGCTTGGTTGACCATAATAGTATGCATTATATTGTGGATCTAATCTTGTTGGAAGGCAATTTTGCAAATCGCGTTTTGTAGATATTTACACAAAAATTGTTTGCCTCTGTTTAAAATATATATGTAACACTCAGAAACGTGTCCTTCCCCCCAAACGTGTCTGATTCTCCCAAACGTGTCCACATCGACGTCACTGAACTGCAAACATGTCTAGTTGTAAAAGGGCGCCAAAGCGTGTGATTTGTATAAACGCCCAAACCTGTCCACTTCCCCAAACATGTCCATATCTAGCTTATTTTTTTTCTTTAACTGGAATTTAATTCTTGTCCATATTATAAATACTTTGGTTATTTAGGTATTACTTTTTTATAAACGTATACTCATTTTACTATTTCATTATAAATAGAAATATTTTTTTTAATCCGGCAGAATAACCTTGGTAAAAAAGTTGTAGCGTCCGTTCGGCTATTTTTAAATTTCTGCTACTTTCATTTAACACGGCCTCTATTATATACGAAGATTAACATAGTTTCTTTCGAAGTCATTAAAAATCAGTCTTTTTACTCGCTCTTCAATTTTTAAATGCAAATTCCAAATAGTATTTATCCTAAATTTTAGGTTTCCGGCATCACTAAAGACACACGAACAAGAGACATAACGTCCAGTGCCAAATATTTCATGCATTATTTGAACGACATCAGTAAATTCTGAAGATAGGTAATATTATCAGGCATGCCTGGCATTTGGGATTGACATGTGCCTAAATTTTTACGGTTACACGGAATAATTACCAGTTCGGATTAAAACCTGATACCTACGCAGACATTGATTTGGAGAGCTTTTAAAATATCAGAAGTGTTGAAAAAAGTGAAGGCAATTTTGCAAAATAAAGGCATGATCGGAGTTTATTGGTAACACAGAATTTACATAGTAAACGATTAATTAATCTGTTCTAGAATTATGTGTATGTTCGTTCTAAATGAACATGAAGTACTTGCAACTGGACAACAAGCGATTTCAGTCAAAAGTTAATTCATATGTTACAGATTGAATTTTCAGTCATGGTAATCAGTTACAATCGGCATTGAACAAACGGATTGTAATAAATGACCACTTCATCAACTATGTCCCCCATCACAGAAATGCCGTGAACGTTATTGATGTCATTTGGGATATACATGTATTAGCGCGAAAAGACGCGAGACGTTATGGCGTTTGGGCGAATAACAATTATCGGACACGTTTTGGGGTTATGAAATCGGACACGTTTGGGCAATATTGAATATTTAGGACACGTTTTGGGGAGAAAAGACACGTTTGGGGGAATCGGGCACGTTTGGGGGGAAGGACACGTTTGGGAGTGTTACATATAGATAATTTAGCTGATCTGTAACAATAACATCTTCATGCCTTATATATCATGTACTGTAGTACGCCGCTAGATTAAAACTGACGTGGAAAGGTAACATATGGCCACCGAAAGCTCTTTTTTTTGAGAGCCCAGGTGGTCGTGTGGTCTAGCGGGACGGCTGCAGTGCAGGCGATTTGGTGTCACGATATCACAGTAGCATGGGTTCGAATCCCGGCGAGGGAAGAACCAAAAATTTGCGAAAGCAAATTTACAGATCTAACATTGTTGGGTTGATGTTTAGACGAGTTGTATATACATTATGTACACAGCCATGTATCACCATCATTGATGGCGATCCGATGGATACATCTGTTGTAGGGTTGTCACTGACTCAGACGTACTTATGAATATAATTATTTTCTGTGACTGTATCTTACATTAATTTGTAGGATCCTTTACTATAGATAATTTAGCTGATCTGTAACAATAACATCTTCATGCCTTATATATCATGTACTGTAGTACGCCGCTAGATTAAAACTGACGTGGAAAGGTAACATATGGCCACCGAAAGCTCTTTTTTTTGAGAGCCCAGGTGGTCGTGTGGTCTAGCGGGACGGCTGCAGTGCAGGCGATTTGGTGTCACGATATCACAGTAGCATGGGTTCGAATCCCGGCGAGGGAAGAACCAAAAATTTGCGAAAGCAAATTTACAGATCTAACATTGTTGGGTTGATGTTTAGACGAGTTGTATATACATTATGTACACAGCCATGTATCACCATCATTGATGGCGATCCGATGGATACATCTGTTGTAGGGTTGTCACTGACTCAGACGTACTTATGAATATAATTATTTTCTGTGACTGTATCTTACATTAATTTGTAGGATCCTTTACTATAGATAATTTAGCTGATCTGTAACAATAACATCTTCATGCCTTATATATCATGTACTGTAGTACGCCGCTAGATTAAAACTGACGTGGAAAGGTAACATATGGCCACCGAAAGCTCTTTTTTTTGAGAGCCCAGGTGGTCGTGTGGTCTAGCGGGACGGCTGCAGTGCAGGCGATTTGGTGTCACGATATCACAGTAGCATGGGTTCGAATCCCGGCGAGGGAAGAACAAAAATTTGCGAAAGCAAATTTACAGATCTAACATTGTTGGGTTGATGTTTAGACGAGTTGTATATACATTATGTACACAGCCATGTATCACCATCATTGATGGCGATCCGATGGATACATCTGTTGTAGGGTTGTCACTGACTCAGACGTACTTATGAATATAATTATTTTCTGTGACTGTATCTTACATTAATTTGTAGGATCCTTTACTATAGATAATTTAGCTGATCTGTAACAATAACATCTTCATGCCTTATATATCATGTACTGTAGTACGCCGCTAGATTAAAACTGACGTGGAAAGGTAACATATGGCCACCGAAAGCTCTTTTTTTTGAGAGCCCAGGTGGTCGTGTGGTCTAGTGGGACGGCTGCAGTGCAGGCGATTTGGTGTCACGATATCACAGTAGCATGGGTTCGAATCCCGGCGAGGGAAGAACCAAAAATTTGCAGCCGTCCCGCTAGACCACACGTCACCTGGGCTCTAAAAAAAAAGAGCTGTTGGTATATATATATATATATATAAACGAGTCTAAATTGAAAACTACGTTCAAACCTATGACTGCGTTGGATAAAAACCGCAATTTTTATACGTGTGCATGTCAAACAAATTTCGTTGTAGAAGGGTCTAAAAACAGCACAAACAACATTTTCAAAAAGACCAAAAGAGTGAAAAAGTATATTTAAACAAAACGCATTTGACTAACAGGTCGAACAACTGATGTTCTTAAACCCTGCTGACTGCTATTGGCGATTGCCAAATAAAATTGATCACGAGATGTGACAAAATTGATCTTAATATAAATTTAATACTAAACAGAAAACTTGTGGCCAAGATGTTATGCCACAGACACAAGGTGTCAATATTTTTTTTGTACACCAGATCTAGATTTCGACAATCTATGTCTCTTCAGTGATGTTAGGGATCGAAACGGTATTTGGAAGGCCATATAATTTACCCTCAATTTCAGATAATCTTGAATTTTAAGAGTCAATATAGGATGAACGGATCATATAAACCGGAGGGAAAATATAATACAAGCCCAAACGAAAAAATATAAACGAGTCTAAATTGAAAACTACGTTCAAACCTATGATTGCGTTGGATAAAAACCGCAATTGATATACGTGTGCATAAAAAAGTATATTTAAACAAAACGAGATGTGACAAAATGGATCTTAATATGTCAGAATAAAAGAAGTTAGGTTTTAGTTTTAATTGACCGAGTGTCCAGGTGAGTTAACATCGTTGATTTATGAAATCAGTTTTACCTGATATGTCAGTAGTGTCATGTAGTGTCTTTTTTATAACATCAATCTCTTTCACACAAATTGCCAATTGATCCTCGTGTGTGGTTAACCGTTCCTCGTGTTTGGTTAATTCTTCATCATGTCTGGTAAACTGTTCATCAACTTCTGTAAATGTGATATCATTTTTGCACACTAACTCACGTATCAAATCACCAACCCGTTTTTCTGTAATAGTGCTTTGGTAGGCAATTGATGATTGAAGGTTATTGATCATACTGGTGTGCCCCTCTTGTGTCATCTGAAAGTTGTGAACCTCTTTCTCATAGTTGCGAAGCCTGTTTAGAATATCTTTAAGAGATCTATCTAAGACAACATGTTGTGCAGACTGTGCTTCTTTCAGCATTAATGGGCCACCTAGACGTCCAATGGCCTTTGAAAGCAACACAAATGTATGAAAAATAATCCACTGTATACAATGTACCATTGAGATATTATAATTTATGTCTTGTTTTCAATAGCTAGAACATATACAATAATGTTTGTATATGACAGATTTGCATTTAGATATAGACCATTATGGGTTGCCTACGTGATCAAAATGATATTGACTATTTGAAAAATGGAACACAAAATATGTTTTTCTTAGGGCGATATTGTTTTAACGTTTTCCAAACTCCGAATTTATCAATCAATAACAAGCATTCAATTAGTTTTCGAATCAATATAAGAAATAGAATTCGAGAAAAAAAAACATACTCTACTGCAAACAATGCTTTTCATATGATATACCACAGACAAGTAATGGCAAAGTTTTGATGACCTTTTGTTGTTCACGTTTATGTCATGTGTCTCTTTTAAAAAGTTGTCTCATTGGCAATCAATTCACATCTTCATGGTTTATAAAAACAAAGACACAGATTGAGAGATGGACAAACAAATAAACAGAGCAAATGGATAAATAGGGTGACTTCTATTGACCCTTTTGATATTTTTTTGCCGTGGTTATGATTAAAGTTTATACTTACACATTCTAAATCTCGCCAATACTGACTGAAATCTGCCAGAGACAATTTCCCATCCCCATCATGAGCCAACTTGTTTCTGTACCATTTTATTCGGGCAATGTCTGCACCTGTACTAGTGTCAGCTCGATGTGGTAAGTTATCCCAGCCCGTCACAGGGGCAATCTCACGTGGTGCCATGTTCCGTAAAAGGCATACTACCAGTGTTGTGTCAAAGATGTCTGACGTTACATTGAATGCTGAAACAGAAAATTAAAAAAAACATTCTTGAAACAAACAATAGGGTTTAAATATCATAACTATATTATAGATAATTAGTATATTCGCGTTCTTATCATGTTCGGGTTTTACTGTATCCATAATTAGCAGATCCTGTATATTTAATATAAAACAAGAATGTGTCCATAGCACGCGGATGCCTCGTTCACACTATATATTTTTTATGTTCAATGAACCGTGAAATTGGGATCATATTACATGTGTACTAAGTTTCAAGTTGATTGGACTTCAATTTTTATCAAAAACTACCTTGACCAAAAACTTTAACCTAAAGCGGAACAGACGGACGACCGAACGAACAGACCAACAAGACCAGAAAAGAAAATGCTATAGTAGATAGGGAATAAAAAAAAAGACGATGCAGTATCAATGCCAACAAAACATCTTTCCTCCAGAGACCAAATGAAACACCCGTTAAAAACTAAAGGTCACCGTATCAACCGTATGAAACCCAATTTAGTTATGTGAGAAGAGTTTCTGGAGAAGAAGAATCGCTAATGTGACAACAGATAGCTCTAAGCTATGATAATTAGTTTTGTGGGTTCTAGTTTTAATACATCATTTATAGTTTTATTCGAAAATTAATAAGTAAGTAAAATAGAATAACTCTATGTCTATCATCCTTATGAGGGTAATCCAATAGTTTCCTTAAAATCGCAGTTTTGCTGATCTCTTGTTGTTTCTACTTACAATGTATATATTACAGATATTAATATGATACGCAGAAAATCGTTATTTAAAAGCAGGTAACATTGACTAAGTAGTCTTATATAGAACATCAAAAAACAACTTTCTACTTACCAGGACTTGGGTATAGGGTCAGCAGTTGTTGTTTTGTTATAAACCAAAGTCCTTTCAAAGTTGCAGAACTATTGGCAAGTTCAGTGGCAAGTCCAGCTGGTGGATGGACAGAATCGAAATAAATTCTGACAGCCTTAGATGCAACCTTCAAATTGAGATAGTAAAACCGTAAGAAGTTTGACTCTTCTACTGATAGACTCATGGTCGTTCTTTTACTTGTTATCCTTGTTTTGTTTATATATGTCTATTTTATTAGCTACATATCTAAACTTTAACAGCACTGTAGCTATACTAACGTCAAAATTAAGGAAACACCTAGTTTACCAGAATCGATCTGAAAAAGAAACATATAAAGCATGTAAAATACATTCTTAATAAAATACATTCTTCTTTTAATAAAATCAAAGGATAACCGTTACTTGGATATCATTCGTTGTCATATAATAAACAAATTAATAAATCTAGATATACAGACTTTTGCATTCGTTCAAGTTATTTTATCCATTGGTAGATAGAGGAATTATAACGAATCAAACTAAGGTTGATACTCTTTAGGTCAAGTTTTGAATAGATGAATTTTATTGTTTTTGGACCCTGTTGGTAATGTCGCTTGTTATTACATATTCTCCCTTTTTCATCTTTATTAAAAACGGGACTGAATGTTGTATACCTATTACAGACCAACCTTGCTAAATTGACTTTTGTTTAGCTTTATGTTATTCTTTGACATAGAATAGTAGTAACGTATACACAGTCCGGAAATCGTTTAGATGGTTTGTTTTAACATAGGAACTAACCACTTATTGTCATTAAATTCAT
Source organism: Mytilus galloprovincialis (assembly GCA_037788925.1). NCBI lineage: Eukaryota > Metazoa > Mollusca > Bivalvia > Mytilida > Mytilidae > Mytilus > Mytilus galloprovincialis. Next base: position 3,296,900 of record CM075332.1, read on the forward strand.
TTATAATTGTTGGAAAATCTTAATGATTTTTGAAGTAAATATTTTATCCTTATAATTGACAAAAATGTTTTCTTTATTTTTGTACGTACGAATACTACACCTCCCATGTAAAGAAGACCCGTGTCAAATAGTAAAAAATGCGGAGACCTGCAGAAGTAAAACAACAATAAAAATTAAAATGTATTTTGGTAACATAGTGGTGAATGGTAGAACACAATAAACAAGATTTAAAAAAAATTAAAATTAAAAATTGCTGCATGAAAGAGACTAGCTCCAAATTCCTATGCATATGATTGTCATATGTACGAAATCATTCCATAAAACATCCGTTTGATATCCTTTCAATGCATGACACTGTTTAGTGTTTTTTCTGCCACAATTACAAGGAAAACCTGGCTAAACTTGTGCTAAATCAAACACTTGAATCTTACATCGCTATCGATGTTAAGCAATGTACACCATTTTCCGCTGTTCCTTACCGATTACCTCTAGTTAGGAGAGCGCACTGTTTACAGGGGAGGTAATATTTTGTCACCGGTTCACGCACTGAGTGCCAGAGCTTCTTTTAGTAAAATGTCTTCAGATATTTCTAAAGTTATCCAATATTTAGGGATGCTTAATACAATAGACAATTGTATTGGTAAATGTCCCACTTCTGCCATGACAGCATCATTTGTGCTCTTTCTGTTCACACCAAGTATATATGTAACTTTTTTCATTCAATTTTTCAAGTATAAAATAAAAAAGAAGATGAATCCTTGAGTTTCGGAGGACTGCCAGCACCTCTTGTTTCTGATTCATACTGGAAAATAAGCTGAATTGTGTGGTTAAATACTTGAATGTTTTGTAAAGTTCAGATTTTGCCTCTGTAAATGCACCAGATGCTGAAAATACAACTCCAAATATCTATAATGTTTAACATTTTCTAAAGTGATATAATTGATAGTAAATTTTGAACTGAATAAGCAACCAGATGTGTTAAATATCACACATTTAGTTTTGTCATAGTTTATTTTCAGGTTCCACTGCAAGCACTAAGATGACAGCTTATTAAGAGAGGTCTGCAGTCCCTTTTCACTTGAGGATAACAATACCATATCATCAGCATATACATAACAACTCAATGGATTATTATTTAAGAATGCTGGATCACTATAGATAACAAAATCATTCTTTATTTCATAAATAAATATTTTGAACAAATTTGGGCATAAATTGTCTCCTTGTCTTACCACAACATATAAAAAACAATTGCATTTATCATCAATGATCTTTTACAATGATCAGACATTATACCGTCAAACTTATGTACCTTAAAAAAAATATATATGCTAACAATTGCTCAGAAACAAAAAAGTAGTATATTACACTATTACCACTATACTGGTATGAGGTATACTGACCAAGTGAAACTCCAAAACTTCGGCCATTTAAAATGCGTAGACCAAGTTGGATACATAATCCATTTAACTAAAATCACAAAAAAACTGAACTCAGAGGAAAATCAATTAGGAAAGTCCTTAATCACATGGCAAAATCAAATAACAAAACGCATCAAAAACGAATGGACAAGAACTGTCATATTCCTGACATGGTACAGGTATTTTCAAATGTAGAAAATGGTGGATTAAACCTGGTTCTATAGCGCTAACCCTCTCACTTTAATAACAGTCTCATCAAATTCCGTCATATTTACATGATGCGTTAAATAAAGTCACAATTAATAAAATAGTCAAAGTATGGGTCCATCAGTCATCATCGTATAACAATTTTAAAAGGGGACAATTTAACCGAACAAAAAAATATCTTCTATCTACGAACACATTAATTGATTTGAGTGTCTGACGTCAGAAAATTTTATACGTCTCATTTTAAGTGTCTGCTACTTGATGTATCTATTTCATCCATACTTTGACGTTGACTCAGTTTATTGTCAGGATAATATCCATCAAAGAGGGGAAGATGGACCCCATTATCTTCTTTTATAAAATCAAAGCCTATACAAGTTCTTGCATTTAAATCTCCTCCAAGGATAATTTTTCCTTGTTCTGAAAAAGGGATATTTCTTTTTCAAGAATATCAAAGTAATCTTGATCAAGAGACTTAGTATAATTGGAATATGAAAGGGGATTGTACATATAGCAAATAAATATATCTTTTTTCAGGCCTAAACTGTAATTATTTGATTGATGTTTCGGGAATTTTATTCCTCTCTTTAAACATGATTTCACATATACTGATATGCCCCCAAATCTTTTCCTAGACTTTTTAGATTTTGGTCTCACTAAATGGATAGCTTTAAAATCTGGAATTTCTAAATTGTCTTCAGGCCCACAATGAGTTTCCATAAGACATATATTATCACTATTTGTAATATTTGTAATAAGAATAAGAATAAGAAAACTTTATTAATCCAATTATGGACCCTTGCGGGTTTTAAATTTCATACAATGATTACAATGATTTGTTATAATAGTTATCAAAAATACCAGGATTATAATTTAATACGCCAGACGCGCGTTTCGTCTACATAAGACTCATCAGTGACGCTCAGATCAAAATAGTTAAAACAGCCAAACAAATACAAAGTTGAAGAGCATTGAAGACCCTAAATTCCAAAAAGTTGTGCCAAACACGGCTAAGGTAATCTACTCCTGGGGTAAGAAAATCCTTAGTTTTTCGAAAAATTCAAAGTTTTGTATACAGAAAATTTATAAAAATGACCACAAAATTGATATTCATGTCAACACCGAAGTGCTGACTACTGGGCTGGTGATACCCTCGGGGACGAAACGTCCACCAGCAGTGGCATCGACCCAGTGGTGTAAATAGTTATCAAAAATACCAGGATTATAATTTTATACGCCAGACGCGCGTTTCGTCTACATAAGACTCATCAGTGACGCTCGGATCAAAATAGTTAAAAACAATGAAATAATGAAATGGAGTACATGACAATAGAACACTGAACAGTTATTGCATGCACATGGAATAGAAAGTAATATGGGAGACAATTAATTTATGTAAGGATTATTCCCCTTTAATAGATATGGTGTTTTGAGTTGCATACAAATGATATGCAGCCCCAACTGATTAGATATAAGGGTATTTTTCTCCCATGTACACACAGCAACCAATTACTATATATTTATGTATATAATTATATTTTTTGACAATTGCAAGAATATGATAAGCACCTTAGAGTTTTACTGCAGTTTGTTAATGCATATATAAGCATTTACATATTAATAGAAGAAATATGCATACACATAGAGAAATGTGCACTTAAATTAAATTTTTGAATTTAAAATATATATATAGATAAATTAAAAGAGATTTAGCCATTAACAGAATTTGTGGATCTCAATTCAAAACTCTGGATAAGAAAAATGCTTAACTTTTTCAGTATATGTTGATCTTCAGTGGTCATTAACCATAAAAATTTTGATTTGCAGTCTAAGTTATTGAAATTTTGACAGTGTTCATGAGCTTGTGCAAACAGTGATTACCTACATTGATTATACAATGGACAGTTAATTAAAAAAATGAAACTCATCTTCAATATCATTATGAGAACAAAAATGACAAGTCCTCTGTGACCTTTCTATAGGTTTGTTCTTATGTCGCTCTTTTTCCTCTCTTAATTGGTGAGCACTTATGCGAAATTTACATAAAATTTGTCTTGATTGAAAACTTTGAATATCAAGATATTTTTCCATTCGGAAATTACTTTTATGAGAAAAATATGTATCTAGCTTTCCATTAACATTATCTTTATCATTGAACCATGCTTTTAAAAATAATGTCTTTAACTTTTTCATTATAAGTTGTTTTAATCTATTAATTGAATAATCAATAAAATATGTTTCTTTCAATTCAAGCTTTTGTAAAATAAATTTAACCGAGGAATACCATATCATAGTGTTATTTTCATGCATATCTTTGTTACATAAAAATGCTTCTTTCAATAAATTTGAGTAACAATGATGTAATCTATGCAGATAGCTTATCATAGATATAACAATATTAAAATATATAGGAAATCTACCTAATTCTGGTTGTACAGCAACATTTGTACTTATATTATTTAAGCCTAGAATATGCTTACAGAACTTTAAGTTCATTTTATGAGCAACATTATTCTGATATATTTTTTCAAGCACATTTGTAGCATCTTTTTTACAGGAAGCAGAGTTGGTTTTAAACATTCCCCATATCTCTGAGCCATACAAAATAAAAGGTTACATTCTGGGTCGGTGAACTTATCATGCCCTTTGCTGGTATGTCTTTGAATGTTCCAGCTAGAAATGATAAATTTTTCTTTTCCATCAGACAGAAGATTATTTTTCTATGAGTATTGAGAGATTAAAATGCTCGTAGAACCAATATACATTAAGGTAATCAGACAGTAAATTATACAAGAATACAACGTATGTACTATATATTGCAACTTAAACCTCTTCCTATTTGGTTTGTAAAAAAGAAAAGTAAAAATATAAAATATTGAGAGTTATCTTTCGTTGAATATTAAAAGCCCTTTCTTCTTATAAACTAGAAGTTAATTTCAAACTGCTCTTTGATTTCAACAATAGACACTGTTATCAATTTTATACAAGAATGTATTTGGTCATATATACACATACACAAAAATAAATAAAGAGCAATGTAAATAAGTGTGTGTACTTATCTGCACATGTATTAAAAAACAAAAACAAAAATTTTAATGCCAAGATGTTTTATTATTTTCTAGTTGTATATTTTTTATGACCAATTTGTTTAGGAAAGAAGCTGTAAAAAATAAATAACAGCAGAGTAAGTTGCATATTTGCTTTGTTTTTTTTATATACAAAATCAAATTATCACTAAACACGACTGAAAACTCATTGTCAGTCATTTTAATTTGTTACAAGTAGAAAAATGTTCAATCAGAACCTTATAAACCATAATATACATAATATATGTTCTTAAAATAATACAAATGAAAGGATATAAAATTGAGAATGGAAATGGAGAATGTGTTAAAGATACAACAACCCGACCATAGAAAAAAAAAACAGCAGAAGGTCACCAACAGGACTTCAATGTAGCGAAAAATTCCCGCATCCGGAGACGTCCTTCAGCTGGCCCCTAAACAAATATATACTAGTTCAGTGATAATGAACGCCATACTTATTTCCAAATTGTACACAAGAAACTAAAATGAAAATAATACAAGACTAACAAAGGCCAGAGGCTCCTGACTTGGGACAGGCGCAAAAATGCGCAAAAATAACTGTAATGTTAAATTCTTCTTTATTCATAGTCATAATTTGAGGAAGTTGCGTACTGGTTGTTTCTGTGATGATAAAAGTCATGTTGCCATGCATTATGGTTGGATTTCTGTTGATAAAAGTCATGTTGCCATGCATTATTGTTGGATTTCTGTTGATAAAAGTCATGTTGGCATGCATTATTGTTGGATTTCTGTTGATAAAAGTCATGTTGCCATGCATTATTGTTGGATTTCTGTTGATAAAAGTCATGTTGCCATGCATTATTGTTGGATTTCTGTTGATGAAAGTCATGTTGCCATGCATTATTGTTGGATTTCTGTTGATAAAAGTCATGTTGCCATGCATTATTGTTGGATTTCTGTTGATAAAAGTCATGTTGTCATGCATTATTGTTGGATTTCTGTTGATAAAAGTCATGTTGCCATTCATTATTGTTGGATTTTTGTTGATAAAAGTCATGTTGTCATGCATTATTGTTGGATTTCTGTTGATAATAGTCGTTGTTCCATGAATTATTATTGGTTTTCCGCTCATGTTGGCCGTTGTTCCACGAATTATTGTTGTTTTTCTGCAGATGATAGTCAAATTTCCATGCATTATTGTTGGTTTTCTGCGAAAAATTTGTCCGGCGTGGAGGCTGGTATGGGATTTGTAAGCAATCCCTGATTAAATATCGCAAATTTGCAGCAAATATTTTTGTTTCTGCATATGAAAGATGTAAATTGTCCCTGGCCAAGAACTGACGTATTGGCAGACCTCTTGAACTAAGTCCTGAGTTGTCACATACGAAAACATGAGGGACCTTGAAACATTTGTGCAGAACGTCAATGTTGGCTGCATAAAATTTATCATTGTAAATTGGAGACATTCCTCTTAATAGTGCTATGGAAATGATTATTTTGCAATTTGGCCATTTTTCTAGTATTTTCGCACTATATAATAATTATACATGTTATACATCAGTTTTATTAAACATGTCTTTGTTAACTTGGTTTTCTTATTGAAACATCTCTTTATTAATTTAATTTGTAGTACCAAATGTACTATGTAGGGTGGCTCCTGTATTTTCCTTTCAATAACTAACAATGACTAATGAACTTTTCATACATTGTACATTCCATTTTAAATATAAAAAAAGGGGAAATATTTTTATTGATACTTTTGAAGATATTTCACCTGTCAGATTAATTGATTGGTTGTTGGTTATTATGTCCAATAGCAAATAGTTGATGCATGTTACACAAATGGTTTGGGACAAGAACAAATTAAAAAAAACACATTATTTGGTTGGTTAATATGCTAAATTGAACAATATATTTGAATTGTAGATCTTGCAATTGAACCACATTTTAAATTGTTTCATGTTGATTTCAAAAATGGTTAAAAAAAATCTCTACAAAAATTGATTTCTTGAGGTTTTTTCATAAACAAAATGTCAATGTTAAATATTTAGATTTTTAATTTGGAATTTTTTCCACATTTTGAGGTCCAAAGGATCCAAATTTTAACTTAGTTTAATTCTAACAAAAAATGAACTCTTTTATATTAAGGGTTTTTTGATATAGAGAAATAATCATACATCATGAATATGCATTTGTAAATATGTACTTTTAACCCCGCCACATTATTTATATATGTGCCTGTCCCAAGTTAGGAGCCTGTAATTATGAGGTTGTCGTTTGTTTGTGTGTTACATATTTGTTTTTCGTTCATTTTTTTTTACATAAATAAGGCCGTTAGTTTTCTCGTTTGAATTGTTTTACATTGTCTTATCGGGGCCTTTTAGAGCTGACTATGCGGTATGGGCTTAGCTCATTGTTGAAGGCCGTACGGTGACCTATAGTTGTTAATGTCTGTGTCATTTTGGTCTTTTGTGGATAGTTGTCTCATTGGCAATCATACCAAATCTTGTTTTTTATATTTAACTTATATTTATGATTTTGGTCCTAGTCAGGTTGGTTAAAACAGGTCAGGGTCCACAATTTAACCATGTTAACTGTGTTTGATTTTAACAATAAATTAATTTATATGCTGAATCCAAACTGTTTTTAGTATTTATGCCCCACCTACGATAGTAGAGGGGCATTATATTTTCTGTCTGTGCGTCCGTTCGTCCTTCCGTCCGTTCGTCCCTCTTCAGGTTAAATATTTTGGTCAAGGAAGTTGCAGTCCAATCAACTGGAAACTCAGTACACCTGTGCCCTATGATATGATCTTTCTAATTGTTATGCCAAATTAATGCTTTGACTCAAATTTCTTGGTTCAATGAACATAATAAATGATAATGCAAATTTCAGGTTAAAGTTTTTGGTCAAGGTCGTTTTTATGAATTTGAAGTCTAATCATATTGAAACTTAGTAATTATACTCCCGGTGATATGATCTTTTTAATTTAAATGCCATATTAGAGTTTTGATACCCGTTTCATGGTCCACTAAACACAGCAAATGATAGTGCGAGTGGAGCATCTGTGTACTTCAGACACATTCGTGCCGGACAACGTTATGAAATTTAATTACACTGGCGTTCAAAGGGTCAAAAACTTAACTTAATTTGAAATCTTTATTTGATTTTATGTTGAATCTTTTACTGTATCTTTATGCAGTACCATATTTGTTCTGTTTTAGAAACCGACTCTTTTTTCAAATATTTCATTCCATTACAAATTCAGAGCCGTATCATGCTTGGATGTTTTGTTCAAACTTGCATTTTTACTTTATTTTCCACAAAATTTGTCCTTTACTGAAATAGCTTTTAAAATGAAACTTTAATGAAAAGATAAGCACAATATGTGGATGATAATTTGATGTCAGACATTTTCAAGATGGCCACCAAGGATGGCAAAAAAAGTTGTCAAATTTATTTCCTGTCAGTGGTATACATGTTAATGAACATTAGAAATATGAAAAAAAATGTGGTATGATTGCCAATGAGAACAAATGACACATGTACAGCTACAGGTCTTCATATGAAATATGGCCTTCAACATTGCACAAGACTCATACTGCATATCTTTTCAGCTATGATAGGCCAAAAATAAGGCAATGAAAAAATATGAAAGCTAACAGCCTGATCTATATATGTATGTTTTGTGGTTTTCAGATCTAGACTCACAGCTAACTGAACGTATACAATAGTCAACATCAGATTGGGAGACTGACAATTCTTCTTACAGAAACAATTTCAACCAACCAAACAAGCAACAGAAACTTTGCATCTTTAAAACACCACTTACATCTTCAATTTGATGATGTTTCAAAAAATAATAGTTCATCATTTATGAATAATATATATTAATGTAATGGATGTTCTATTACAAGAAAAATAATGTCCACTTGTTTTAGAGTAAAACCTTGCTGTTCAAGTATAAAAAACACATTTAACTTTATTAGAATTTGGAGGTTCGTATGACTTATTTTAAATTTGTTATTTCTCAGGATGTGATGTAGAGCCTCATAGGTTCAGTCATGACAGTAATATTAACAGCTATCCAATTCCATTCAAAATTCTTTATAAATTTTGCACTAGCAATTTATATATACTTAGTATATATAGACTAAGAAATTTAATTTTCGTCTAGTTATGGGATTTTTTTAGACACATTTATGATTTTCATGTTTGTATTGACCACATTGCAGCAACATAGATATATAGGTACCTGGCAAATATTCCCTTGTTAGCATACTAGGCTCAAAGGGCCATCAAAAAGTCCATATCTTAGTGTCTGTTAAAACCATGTCTATATTGCAACTGTTTACAGTTTTCTATTTAAAACCATTATTTCTATAATTTTAGAAGAAGTATCATACAAATATAATATATATTGTAAAAACTATCAAAATGACAAGATCTAACTACCCAACATTTTTCTGAAAAATTGGGACGTAGCATCTATGAGCTATTGTCCATGAAGTGTGTAAATTAACAAATTTTCATAGTTGTCTGCTAATATCTGACAGCTATATCAATATGATATAAGAATAAATTGCAAAAGTGGTCAGAAAAACTTATTTTCACAGTCTGAACTTATTCTGAATTGTTTAACCTCTTATTTTGAATTTATTGCTGTTGAAATATGTGTTTTTTTTTTTATCGTTTTGAGGTGCAATACCACCTGTTAAAAAATGGCGCCCCCGAAAATTCAAGATCGGATCAAAATTTCCCCAAAACGTTTTGTATGGTTAATAACATTACTACGGTGCAACAATGTGCCAAGTATGAACTCATTTGGCAAAAGTTGCATTCGGACGGTTTTGCATGGTCTTTTGGTAAATTAGCTCAAAAATATGAGAGTAGTAAAATTAAGTTTGAAATGTCATTTCCGTCGTCAAATGATAGCTTATTGTACGTTGATTCCAAAAATATGTACAATATTTTTTTTTAAATAAGGGAGATAATTCGTAACTGCTTGTTGGAAGAATATTTCTTCCGATAATATTTGCTTGACACTAATTCCAAAAATAATACTTTTATTTTAATAGAGTACCAAAAATAGCTACTTCCGGTTTACACAAGGTCACTTTCGGTTTTTTTTTCAAGATTAAATTGTTTGATACCTATTGCCAAAAGTCTCATGGCTTTATCGTGTCAAAATCTAGATCGTCAAGTTAAGCTATAACCTTGAGATCAATTCCGTAGGTCTTTATTGTATTTAGTTAATGAGTTATATCACCATGCATGTTTTTTTTAAATACAAGAGGGAAGACAACTCACTTTTACGTTAAAGATACCCTTACAATCATAATGTATGTGTTACGACTTGTCGCAATTAACAATTTAGTAAAAATAATTTGTTGAAGTGTTAGACGGTTTTTGGAAATAAGTGAAAATAAGCCAAATTAAAAATATAGAATATGACCTTGACTTTTGACCTTACCTTATTTTCAATTTGTTAGACCAAGGACCTTTAATCGAAAGATCCTACATGTAGGTCTCGTTCACTTATCGCTTACAAGATAGAAATGCATATCACTTATATCAGATGTATTAGGGAACATAACTTTCATACGGAGCGTTATATTGCTTCGGTCAAACTAGGACAAATCTTGCAAAGGATATAACGAGCAATTTTATAAAATAAATTTGTCGTAATTTGTTACAATTGCAAAGGAGTAGTGGACACAAGGAAAACAGTGTTTGTGGAGATAACTCCTACAAAGAAAAATGTTCGGTTACTTGAGGTAAATTTTCAAAGCGCATAAACTCTTCGATATTATATACCAATTATCTCAGCGACATATTGGGAAAACATATTTATTGCAAGAAAAAATTTAGGCGGAAGAAAAAAAAAAAAACCAGAAGAAAACAATAAATCTTTCCACAGAAAAGTAGAAAGAGCTAATAATCAGAGGAAAAGAGTAGTTTCCACTTTTCTAATAAACAGCCATATACATATTACACCTATAACTTTTAAGGTACAAGGCCTTTCCATTTTAATCATATCAAATGCTTACTATTGGTTTAATGATTATAATGATATCGTACTATGATCACTTAGTTTTTCTTTGGTTGATTATAAATGGTCCAAATATACATCAACATTTAACTGACTCCTATGTGAATAAAGTGTAAAAAACTACGAATGTAAAACTACTTCTTTGACGGTGAAACCAGAAACAAAATCGTCAACTTTATATAGTAAAAATGAAATATAGATACCTCTAAGATTAAAAATCAATATTTTGGTAGAGAAAAAGATAACAAAAATAATAATTCCGGGCACTAGGCTTGAATTTGGCAGTTAATATCATAATTTTTCTTTCGGTACCAACGACTAGACGATCACGGCTATGAACAGTTTACATGATGCATTGCAAAATTGACATATATGTAATTATATACTGAACATTTGAAGCAAAAGTAATTCTGCATGGGTTTCAAAATGCGTACCACAAATAATGCTAATTCATTAACTGATTGACGAGGAATGTCAAATAACGTTAACAAAATCAAAACAAAATGAAAGGGAGCCAGTTTTAACAAAATTTATTTATAATTTTTCAATGAAGACCAATCATTGTATCTATTTTTTTGTATGACATGAACTACTGTCATATGACGTTTGTTGTGGTCGCTATTTTAGTTTTGTTAAAACAATTTAAATAACTAGATGGGAAGAAGAGGTCAGGAACTGTCAACGGATGTCAAAAACATGGTTGTGGAAATATTACAGAATGGATTTTCTCGTCGAAAAATCGCTGACATACTTAGAATTCCCAAGTCAACAGTTATTGACAATGTTCGAAAATTTATAGAACACAGGTTTTGTGAAGAATAAACCCAGAAGTGGCCGATCATTGTTTGTAAAACCACGCAACTACCGCAAGCTTGAACGAATTGTTAAGACAAGTCGGAGGAGTTCTTTATGTGACATAACAAACAAGTTTAATGAGTAAAATAGTGTTCCCGTGTCTAAATGTACCATCCAGCAACATTTACATAATCATGGGTATCACAGGTGTGTAAATAAGGAAAATAAATCCGGGTAGTCAATCAGAGAAAAAGACTTGCATGGTGCAGAGAAAAAAGGAAATGGACGGTTGATAACAACTGGAAAAAGGTTATTTTCTATAATTAGAGTAAAATCATGATTGGACATGATGAATAAGGCAACAGAAGTATACCACTATTCAAAGCTCATACATCCATGAACAAAAAACAAAATCGGGGTAACAAACTAAAACTGAGGAAAATATAAGAAGAGAACAACGACACAACATAAAAATGTAAAACACACACAGAGACAGACTAAGCATTTCACAAAATTCTATCAGAATAACAGATATGAACGTGTGTACGTATGGCAAACAAGAGACGAAGGGTGAAAACCGGACCTTGTGCAACCGCGGACTTCACAAACTAAACATCAAGTCATGATTTGGGGTTGTAATTGCTGGAATGGCGTTTGTACACTTACTCCTGTAGAAGGCAATATTAATGCTGTCAAATATCAAGAAAATACTGGATTGACATTTGTGGCAAGTGATAGTTCGGCATTTTCCGGGAGAAAATTATTTATTCCAGGATGGCAACGACCTGGTCCATCGTGCACGGTCCACCCAAGAGTTTGTAGCTTGGAACGGAATAACCGGTATGAGCTGGCCTGCACAGTCCCTCGACTTGAATATAGGGGAAACGGTAGTATAACATTTTCCAAGCACTAGGATGGCCTTTTGTCTACCCAAGGCAGGTGAAGGAAGTCAAATTAGGAGCGCTGTGATTGTATGTAAGGGTACAATACAGTTTTTTTTAATTATCTATAAATAACTAAAGTGTGTTAATTTACAATATAAATTTTAAAACCTATCGAAATATTTTCCAGAGAATTATTCGAAATGGCTTCCGAAATTTAAAAAAAAATGGTATACAATGACGGTGGGCATGGATAAGATGAACAAGCCCCGTTTAAAATTGGTCATAATACTATTTGGCTTCGATTTTTAAAATAGAATAATTAAGTATTAACACCACATGTAACTGTTTTATCCAGGTTTTAATTATAAAAAGTGGTAAATTTAGGAATTAAAAGTATTGTCGCCTATGGCAGAGTAAAAAGTTCCGTTTTCCCTATACTCAAGATAGCAAGGGAAATCAAAATCAATCAGACTTCAGTCATATTAAAAGTGCTGTCAGAGTCAATATAATAAGTCAAATTGATGGGTACAGATATTTAAAAAAAATTGTATTCTCGAATTTCAATATGTATTGTATTGTTAAAACTGCACAAAACTATTGTTCTTTTGTAATTTATTTCACCTGTCGCAATGATCTTTTCAATTAAAAACACCAGATTTAAAATTTGAAGTCGCGACAAATATTTTTTACTGAAATGTTTGCCTTTTTTGCTGCGTAATTCACTAAATGTATCATTTGGGTATTTCTGTAAACATAATCTATTAAAATAGAAAATTGTCTGGTTTAGTATGTACTGTTTATGGAATTAGGCAATGTTTGTCACACTAGAAGCATTTCAGTGTTAGAATTGTGTATCTAAGAAAAAAAGAGGCCCACTTGAGGCTAAATTTACATAGAATTTATACTCTCCTGGGTAAAGATTAATTTTGTTCACATTCTTGAAAATTAATGCAGCAACTATTTCAATAGTGCTTCATTTTGTAATTCCTTTCTTTTATTATATCAGACATAAATAATTTTTCTTTTCCTACTGTTTGAAAGGACTTCTGTTGGAAAGGAATACTGCCAAGGGACATAATTCAGCTTTTTCATAGAATAATACAGGCAACAAAAGCAGCTTTACAGCTGAGTATTTTGCATATTTAATGTTTAAAGTGTCTAATATCTTTGTTTTCATCATCTCAAGACAGAATAATTGATTTTATAACAAGCTCTGCAATTTTTAATCACAATATGGCATATACTAAAGCATGGAAGGGAGATTAGTATGAAAAATTTTGAATTTGTGCATTTGTTGTAAATTTTTGATTTAAATGAATACAAATTGAATGGAACTGTCATTTTTATCTGTTTAAATGGAATTATTTATCATTCTTTTTTAATAAGATAAGATCTAGACACAGGTTGTTTATTAAGGCTTTTCTGAAAGAAGTAGAGAATGAGGTAAACCAGCATGTAGGGGTGGGGACATGACATGATCTATGTTTCTTTAAGTAATGGAGAGATACAAGTATTTATAATAGCCAGGGTTTTCACAATAGCCCAGTATTGCATTAATGGTGTCGTAAGAATTCTTTAATTCTCTATGTCACAGTATAGGGAAAACGGTAGTATTACATTTTCCCAGCATTAGGTTGGCCATTCGTGTACCCAAGGCAGGTGAAGGAAATCAAATTAGGAGCGCTGTGATTTGATGTAAGGGTACAATATAGTTTTTTAATTGTCTATGACTAACTGAAGTGTGTAAATTTACAATATAAATTTAAAAAACCTATCGAAATATTTTCTAGAGAAAAGGATGTTTAATGAAATCAGGCTTAAATTTATTTAATGAAATTAACAAAGTGTTAGAGGTATTTTTTTTAATTTTTGTTGTATTTCATTGGTTGATTTATTTACTGTGCAAGCATGAACTTTTCAACTTTTGTTTTACAATGTACATGTAAATACGACACCATTATAATTATGACCGAATACATTTTGCACGTCTCTGCGCATGTATAAAAAGAGAAAACAAAATCTCAGGTTTTGTAATCTATTCTCTCTTATACTGCCAGAACAGTGAAATTTATATTGATTATTTGTATTCGACAAATCTGGTCTAAACTATTTTTTGAAACATATTTTCACAAAGACGAGTACACGTGTAAAACCAGAACAGCTCTTCATGTTCGTTGGTTGGAATACTCTACTTTATAGATTCGTTTGTAAAATAAAATTGAATAATTCGTTTGCTTACACAATGTTTATGTACTGAAGTGTCAACTTAAAAAAACATTTATAAGACTAAAAATAAGTAAAGGTGGTACCCAATACCTTGACTTAACTAATTTGGCTCGTTTTATTTTCATAAAATTTTGAGAAAATGTTTCATTCGACCCTTTGACAAAAATTTAGTAATTTCAAAAATCGTGAACCAATCACTTTTTTTGGAAAAAAATGGTTGGATATATACTATAGCAGTTTGACAAACACTAATTTTGATCATTGAGAAGTTTAATATTTACAATATAACGTGATTAAAACGTTTAGCTGATTTTACAGAGTTATCTCCCTGTAGTGTAAGGTACAACTTTTAACTTTTTCTTAAGTTGCATTTCAGTAAATATTGCTATGCAATTTCTCATAGAAACTCCTTTACGGCTAAAACTGCACCACTTTTACTATGAAGTTTTGAAAAAAAACCTTATCCTAGAATTGAAAGTTTCTATGCACCACACTTTTTTTAAAGGTAAAACTATACGACTGAGCGGCATATTTTCAACATGTATATGCCCTGAACTTCTCAGAGTTTAAACTTACTCTAATTTTCTTAACTATCCCTACCTCAAATGAAAAGTTACCACAGACTCAATGTAAACAATATGCACGTGTATATTTACTGGTAACATTCCCAAGTTATGTCTCTGTGAAATGGAACACAGCGAGCATAACTGGGAACCAGTATGTAAACAAAATTAAATGTCTATGAATATTCAAGATCTCCCCAAACGAGGCGTGTTTTCAGAAACAGCTGTATTTACAAAGTGCAACCTTTATGATTGACGTGTTAATCTTCATCGAAATATTAAAAGACCAAATTATAAAATAATCGTCTATTTTGGGTGATCTTTCAGTAATTTCGAAACATAATCAAAACACTTTATCGTCTCGGTATGAAGTAGGTAGACATAAACTTGACTATTTGCTAATGACAAAGCAAAATTCTACAATATCCCTGAATGTGTTCGTTACCATTCAAAAATTCTTGAAATAAATAATATAAAAAAGAGCTTCTGTGTCAGTACACATAACCAAACTAAATTCGGATTGGTACTGGTGTACGAATATTGGTACTATGTATCATTAAAATGAGTCAGAAGAATTATTATCATTCGGTGTTATATCGGTTGGTCTAGAATAAGGATAGGAATATTTATCAATTAACATGACCCCATTAGTATCTCCATGTTGGTCCAGTTATTGAACTATCATATAACGTAACGACATGATAGCCAAGTAATAAACACTATTTATCTGATATCTATCTCTGTATATTTAAATACAAACATACAAAGTTTAATAACTTGTGCAATTACACTGATAAAAGATAACAATATTCGAACATATGAAGGGTAATAGTTTTGACAAATAAGGCGGCAAAACAAACATCCTAAGTCAATGGCAATACTTTTTCAATCTGTAACTAATGAATAACGATGTTCTGTGTGCTATAGCCTTGGTCGCAGAAGTAACTAGTGGCCATATAACAACAATTGGTTAGGGTAAGGGTTAGGAAAATAGAACAATTTCTGTTTAATATCTTATGAAGCATGATAACCAATCCAATAATATATTTATCCAATGTTCATCTCATCATATTTGAATATGGACAAACAAAGTTAAACAACTTGTGCAATAATTCTGCTTAAAGATAACAGTAATCGAACAATATGAAAGGTCAAAGTTTTGACAAATATGGCGGCAACACAAATGTCCTACGTCATTGTCAATTCTATTCCGGAATGTAATACATGAATAAACTCATCATAGATACCAGGACTAAAATTTATATATACGTCAGACGCGCGTTTCGTCTACAAAAGACTCGTCAGTGATGCTCGAATCGAAAAAAGATTAAAAGGCCAAAAAAGTACGAAGTCGAAGAGCTTTGAGGACCAAAATTCCTAAAAGTGTTGCCAAATACAGCTAAGGTAATCTATGCCTGAGGTAGAAAAGCCAATAATAGTGTTCTCTGTGATATGGCCTTGGTCAAATAAATAACTAGTGGCTATATAACAACTATGGTATCCTATAACTATTTCTGTTTTATGTCTCATAAAGCATGATAACCAAGTAATGGTTACTCTTTATCTACTATTTATCTCATTATATTTAAATACAAACATACAAAGTTTAACAACTTGAGCGATGCCACTGATAACAGATTCGAACAATATGAAATGTAATAGTTTTGACAAATATGGCAGCAAAACAAATGTCCTACATGTCCGTGTGTTCATCAAAGTCAATTCGTTTCCAAAATGTAATAAATGAATTATAGTTTTCTATGTGTTATGGCCGTTGTCGAAGAGATAAGTGGGCGTCCTATTCAGTAATCCTACACTTAATCAACAAAACACAATGCCATCACAAGTAGTTCGTAATGCGTATTGTATTTCTAATACTAAGAGAACGTACATGTACATGTTGGGAAAAAATATCTGCATGAATATATGAATTAAGTGCCTACAATTTTGCATCGTTTTTTAAAGTTCGTTCTAAGTAAACGTTTAATTTATATATATATATCAGATATCAAAACTCATTAGACGGAATATCGGTCGTTGTGAATGACAACAATTATTTACGCTATTAACGTTGATATAGAAGGGCATAAGCAATTATAACATACAAGCCCGTTCTTATTAAATTAAACATATCAACGTTTATTGTATCGAACTGTATTTACATGTTTGTAAAAATCCTACATGCTGAAGATCATTCAGTAAATATTTAAATTTATTTGGACTTTTGCATAACAGACTCCTAAACTAGTAAGTCCACTTAGCATGTAATCTGAATACTTTTATTAATAACTGCAAAACTATGAATGAGTTATGTTCAGTCTTTCTGACGATTTTTAGAACAATACAGTGCAGGCAAATCACTACCGTTAGGACGACACTTCGCTTTCAATTAGTTATGTTGGATTTTGTTTATGTTCAGACATGTCAGTACTTATTTATACCCTTTTAACCTTTGAGATATATTGACATGTCTAATAAAAAGTAAAATCACAAAAATACTGAACTCAGAGGAAAATCAATTAGGAAAGTCCATAATCACATGGCAAAATCAAATAACAAAACGCATCAAAAACAAATGGACAAGAAATGTCATATTCTGACTTCGTACAGGCATTTTCAAATGTAGAAAATGGTGGATTAAACCTGGTTCTATAGCGCTAACCCTCTAACTTTAATAACAGTCTCATCAAATTCCGTTATTTTAACCTGATGCGTTAAATCAACAGTCACAATAAATAAAATAGTCAAAATATGGGTACATCAGTCATCATCGTATAACAATTTGAAAAGAGGACAATTTAACCGAACACAAAAAGCTACTGAACAGTACTGGATTGTCTGAGAAATACCGATTTACATATGAGATTTGTTTTTTTGAAGCAACAAAACTTTATACAAAATTGAACTATTTTAGGTTCACATTTTCCAGGTGCTGTTAAGATCAACAGGATCAATTTGGGCGTGTCAGACAAATATTCATGTACTAGTTATACAGTGTGACCAAGAAAGACATATTATACCTGTACACTAAACAGACATCATCGGTATTTGTATTCGACGTCCATCTTTTACTCTGTCAGTCAACTGAGCGGCTTACCATACACTTTGTACAGTGATTTGGATAATCAGTGATGATATTTTAACAAAATAGATGATATAAATACGTAAACATATCTAATCTATTGTCAATACTAGTACATGGACAGAGACAGATAAAAACCCTCCATAATTTGACATCAATTGACTAATTGTTAAACAAAACGTATTACAAACTCTTTTTAAAATACATTTTTAGAGACTTCTTACAAATTAACTTGGGATATACTTAACCTATTGATCATTATCGATTCTACAACGTCAGACATCTATATATCTGTTTGGGACAATGGATACACAACATATCAAAGATACGGACCTGATCCAGATGGCCATACTCACAAATTGCACAATTGTATGCCATATCCATAGTACCTGAGATAGTGTGATGTTTACATTTTCTGATGTCAGACACGTGAAGCATTGAATGTGGTTTTAAATTTTTAGATGCTTTTCTTGCTTTTTTGTTAAATATTTTTGTTTGATTTGAGATTGTGATTATTCTTCTTGTTTACAAACTTTGTATTTTTCGAAAAAAAAAAATAAGGATTTTTTGTTCCAGATAATGATTACCTTAGTCGTAAGTTGAGAAACTTCTTTCGCCAAGCTGATCCTGAATCAATCGAACAAAAATATCAAAAAGTCAATATGAATTTTAATATAGGGGTAATATGGTTTTTAAAACACACATTTAAGATGTAATTGAGTAGAAATTAACAAAATCGCATTGAATTTACAGACATACGTCTGATTATAATAGAAAGTCATAGTCATCAAATTAGGTTTTCTAACAAAAAAGTACTTACAATCTTGCCTGTTATGACATTTACAATATAAAATTTAAGACAACTGATCTTCCGGCTTCTTTATCGTTGATATACAAATATAAGTAACAAACGTATTTATCTAATCTTAATATATACCTGCAGGTGTATGTGGACAGTTTGCAGTTATCAAATATTGTAGGAGACAACACATATATGTAACGATTTATAAAAGAAAAATATTTCAGAAAACGTTTTTTATGAAACAAAAATCAATTTTACTTATATCAAAATGAATCAGGTATATTTTGTATTATTAGTTTTGGAGTTAAAATTATGTGCGTGCAGTAAGTAATAAAATTAACGGTACTATTTTTTTTGCACCAGATGCGCATTTCGACAAAACATGTCTCTTCAGTGATGCTCGTAGCCAAAATATTTGAAATCCAAAGCTTACATAAAAGAGGAAGAGCTATAATCCAAAAGGTCCAAAAAGTATAGCTAAATCCGTGAAAGGAAATATTGAATGAGATCAATACCTCCTTTTTACGATTAATACAACGAAAATACATACACAATCTTTTGAAGCATAAAACGGAAAGGTTTAATGTTTCACAGAAGGCACTTGTATTTAAATATGCTCATAGTAACTTTTTAGTAAAAACTGTGAAGACGTTTTCATCTTATTGTATTTATTTGAATAACTTCAAATGGTGTAATATACAAATAAGAAGATGTGATATGATTGAAAATAAGACATTTCACCACAAAAAAAAACCAAGTTATACACAAATTAACAATAATAAGTCACCGTTAGACCTGTTCCTGTCCGCTAAGATAAAGCTTTTAACTTAATAAAAATAATGCATCTAAGTCTAAGATATCAATCTGTTCACTTACAATAATTTAAGTGTAAAGACGTCATTAACAAATAAGTCCAAAAAACGATGCAACGATACAGAAATTGACGAATTAATAAGCCTAGCTTGTTAGTGTACTACTGTATATGTAGTAGCACTTTCTAGGGCTTAATTAACAATACTTTTGTTGAAGGTGGTTCCTTTTATTTCTGGACTACTTTCAGGATAATACAAATATACATATATAAAAGTACCCTAAAAAATAAATACAATAGTAAGACTCTGACCGTTCATCAAATAATAATCTGGTACATAGGTTTCTATCCATGTAATATGATAAACAAATGTTTTACTATCAGAAATATAAATAAAACTGTTCTGCATGTATTTACAACAATATGCTTATATTGTTGAGCGTAACTGACAAAGTCTAGTACAAATGCACTTAACGACTCGTATTAAATAGACAAGTCAAATATACGAAAATTAACTAAAGCGGTTAACACAAATTCAAACAAAGCAAATTAACAAAACTAAAAGCAATAGCTGCATGCTGTATGAATGCCGTAAGCATAAAATAGCAACAAACAAAAATACGAACATTATGTAGTAGCACTTTCTAGGGCTTAATAAACAATACTTTTGTTGAAGGTGGTTCCTTTTATTTCTGGACTACTTTCAGGATAATACAAATATACATATATAAAAGTACCCTCGCATGAGGTGCAAAGGCCTCCTGATTTATATCTATGGAAATTGATTTACATCATCCCAGGATTACATAAAATATACCTGTATAACAAATAAACAAATTGTAATCCATGTTTTACCGTAATAAGGCACCTGTTTACGATTTGTACTCTTAGCTAAATTATCAATCAATACACGTAACTATTTTTATGTTTATATCTTTACCTTTAAAAGTATTTAACACATTCATTCAGGAACACTCGAATTCTCATACAATGTGTCTTAGATTAATAATTTACCAAATTAGTTAAAAGTACTTTATTTATGAAAATATAAAAATAACGTCTCTTAAACAATTTAAGAAAACAAATACTACTTTACTGTACTTTATCTATTCTATATCGTTTTAAAGCATTCATCTCACATTCAACATTTACGCATCGACCTTTTCATTCTAAACAGTCATTCTAGGTAAAATAATAACTATCTGGACTATTAAAGTCATAAGAAACGAGTGACCGGTGAAAAATTATGTTCTTCCAATTCTTGAACCAACGCATACAAACATCATAAACTTAGTCTTCTGTACTCGAATTTATCATTTTTTTCGTGTAAATTTCGTATAATCGTCAATTTTTTTTCAATCGGTCAGTGTTGTTGTGAAAATATGGCAGGTAATTAAAGTTCGTGTTTTGAAGCCGAAGTTTAACGATTGTCACCTGTTTGTCAACATTTGACGAAAAATAAACCAAAAAGCATGGAAATTGAGCACGTGTTTAACATGTAAATACAGATAATAGTTTATTTTAAGGAAATCCATGCGTATTGTGGTCACCGGATTTTTACGAGATGGGTCACACTGAGGTCACCTTGCATACGGAAAATGTGTCGGGGGAATTGCTTGCTGGAAGGAAACAATTCAAATAAAGTAAACTTCTTCTAAATATGAATAAATTGAAGAATTTTCTTCAGAAAAAAGTATATGTACATAAGTTTTATAATGAAAACTATCCATTGAGTTATAAAAAACATATGCATCATTTTTTTTTGACTTGAGGTTTCTTATGACTTTAACATGTAACTAGTAATAGAGAAATATAACTGACCTGAATATGGAATAGAAAGAAAACTAAGAACGAATAAAGGTTCAAACTTAGAATTTCATCAAGTACATATCAACATGTCCACCAGTATATACAAAAGTGAGGACCAGCATAAAAGAACAAAAGAAATATAGCGCCAAAATATAATGACCAATAGAAATAAAGAAAGTGTGCGGTCCACCTAAGCATAAAAAGAAAACCTTTGAAGTAAACTACAGTCAAACCAAAGTTACCCTTACTAGTAGAAAATGTCGTATGTCAATAAGTCCAACTGTCAAATACGTAATTAAAATGAACAAAGCATATATATAGACTATCAACTAATTACAATCTGTAATTAGTATACTATACCCTTAATTACCCAATATAAGTCATATAATATACAAAATATAACACAATAAACTAAATATAAAAATATACACAATTACTGTAAAACCTATAAGATACAGTCTACCACATATATATATGAAAATGAAATTTAGTTTTATTTTAATTTACTGATAACAAATCAAAAGTAATACTAATACAAACAATATTCACTGATTTAAGTAAAGTGTTGATTTAATAGACTTTAAGAAAAGGTTCGATTAAAAGATTTAACCAGATCGTATCGAAAGTAAGCAACAAGTTTTAGGATATTTTATCCCATTGAAATTGAGTGTTTTGACGGGTAGAGCCAAATCTACCATACAGAGTATTTATATATATGGAGAAAATAGTAAAGGTTACAAATATTTTTAGCAACGAAATCCCTGACTTGATAATTTACAAGTAAATCATTTATCAATGAACGAATATAGTTAAGTTTGAAATCAATGATATTTTACAAACAATATAAAGATTTGTTAGGATAGATACAAAAACATTAACTTAATAATTATGTCGTCATTGTTCTGTTCTCTACTGTAACAAATGCTGTTGATTTAAATTACAAATTTAACATTTTCGACCAAATTTGTAGGCGACAAGAAAATTTTGAGAATGAATTAACGGGTCATACTTACTCAATTAACATATTTAATGACGATATTCTCAAATTAATAGGCTAGTTCAAAGTTAAAACGTCTTTATGATTCTTGTTTTTTTCTTATATATTTGATACAGTAATACATTTCCTTTGACATATAGATAAACAAAAGAGATGTGGTATGCGTGCAAAGGAGACAACTCTACTACCAAGTCACAATTGTTGCGCATGGAATCGTTTACGAATACGAATACGCATAATAATTTATTGAATATAGTGACATTCTGTATATAATTATAGTGACATTCTGTATATATAAATAAAATGATAATATGTGTCACTACAGTGTTTGAACACCCGGCCGGCCCAATCGACCTATAAGTCACTTAAGAAACATTAATATAAAACTCATTTCAAATTAGAGTCCTGTAGTTCATTTATATGCATATTATAAATGAATCGTCTGCGTTTTGTTAATGCTTGTGAGATACATGCATACTGCACATTTTACATATTCTTCTGTCTTCGGGTTCGTAACTGAACTGTCCGTGTTGTGTTGTGTTCTTCTCTAATTTTTAATGCGTTTCCCTCAGTTTTAGTTTGTAACCCGGATCTGTTTTTTTCTATCGATTAATGAGTTTTGAACAGGGCTTTACTACTGCTGCCTTTATCTATCCTTTAAAATCCAAGATATCTTCTCAATACTTTTTGCTATTACCTACAATAACCGACACAGATTTCTATTCTTTTAGTTACACTAAACTATCAAAGGTTTAGCTTATGCATGTCCAGCAGCACATATTACAGTCTTATCAAGATTCATCGTATACGATGTGTAAAAATTGTCATTTTCAAATCAATTTCAAATAAATGGATTGTTTTATGATAAAATCATGATCTGTCTGTTAAACGTCTAACATATGCTATAATTGAAGTATGTATTGTCGTTCTTTTACGCGATTTTTATCATTATTTACTATTGCATGGCACCAATAATGTGTGTAAAAAGCTGTGACGCCCGGAGAGAACAACTGATCACCGACAAGGAAACTATCAATCCTAGTCAATAAGGATTGAGTCGAACCAAGCAAGGGTTCGAACTCTAAAATAAGCAATAAAGCAGTAATCATTACTAACGAAAGCAACTTGTTTCTCACTTCATCTAGTTTTCGTTTGATATAGAGTTTTGTTTTCTGTTATTGAAATTGAAGAAATCAAAACGTTTTTTTTTTTAAAAAAAAATGAAAAAAAGATTGCCAAGTGCATTGTTTTTTAAACTTATTCAGCACGCACTTGAATGCTGTCTATACACGACATTTACTCAGTTAGCGTGTTGCAAACATCTCATAGAGCAAATTGCATGGATGATAAATATTGACCATTTAGTATTCTAAGCGACACGTGCATGCAGGTCATAAATTATTTTGTTGTACTTAACTATTACAAGGTTCCCTAGGAGGTCTACTGGCATTTTAAGGGAAGATGTCTTGGCATGTAACAGATAGAAAACTAAGGGCTATAAATTATTGAACAGAAAAGGGGCATTGGTAAATATTTCATGTATATTATGAGCACAGAGGAGATTACCCTGGAATCCTTTGCCATGAAAAAAAAAACTCTTTCATACTCGAGACGGTATTCATTATGATTTAAGTTCCACTTGGTTGAAATCACATGCTGTAGGAATATAGTATTTTGGAGTAAGGCTATTTCTCTCTTTTTCGGCGCGGACTCCAAGCAGACAACATGCATGTGTATAAATTCACTGTTGATTTTTTTTATTAAATGAAGAAAGTAGACGGTCCAGTACAAAAGTAGATCGGTAAGAAAGTAGGTTTAACTTCAATTATATTGCAATGCATGAGATGTGGATTGATATTAGAGAGCACTTAAAAAACCTAGTATATTTTGATCGAATTAATTCTACATTTAACTAGAGGCTGTCACAACGACAGTAAACTGGATTTAATAACATTTATTTGTATCCTGTCAAAATCACAAGAACTATAACTGATGAACAGTGAAAGCGAATATCATTAATATCAAACGTGACTTCAATTTTGTCATCAGTATCAACATATTAAAAACTTGAAAAGCTTAGATTGAATGGCTCATGAGTAACTGCAACAACATGAATGGAAACGCCATTTTTGTTATCTTTCAAGAACCATAACTCCTGAACGGTAAAAGTCAAAATCGTCACTATTGAACTTGACCTAGCGCAAAACTCTCACTGCACTATGCATTTTTATATCCACTAAACGAGGCTGCAAATTTATACATCCGAGCAGCTAAACGGCCGCACTCAATTTTAGCAAAGTTATACTGTCGGACGGGAGAAGTCCAGAGATGTGAATATTTCCATACCCAAATCAATCCTTTTGTTTTGAAAAAGATTTAAAGGTACACATTAATACGACAGCAACCCAACGACACCTATAATTCAAAACACTAAGAGTCAACATACAGATATTTGTTATAGATAGAAGCCTTTAAAGAATAAAAAGCCCGAAACTGCAAAATTAATAAACAATACGGAGTCAGTGAGTTTTTAGACAACTGTTTGGTTGCAAAATTTCACGTGCTCTTAAGCAAAACGCTTCATTGTAACGGTAAAATAAATAATGATTATGAATGACGGACGTCAAGTGGCATACTAAGTGAATATTAAGAACAAAAAAATCAAATGGAAATATAATATGGAAAATAACCCTGCCTTGGTACTATAGACCGAGACACAGAAACGGATTTCTAACGTGTAATACTTTTGTTTTTAAAAGAGGGATGAGGGACTATTTAGATAGTCTGTAATTCCACGGTTTGTATGTTTCACACCCGGGTTTCAAAATTTTGACGAACACAATAGTAAAACTAACTGAATTGTTATCTCGTCCAGATATTGGTTCATTATAAATAAGAAGATGCGATATGAGTGCTATCGAGACAACTACCCAACAAAGTCACAGTGTAAATACATTTGTCTACTATACCGTAGCACTGACTTTGAAAAATTAGCGGGGAAATAAACGTTAATTCGGAGTACGTCTTAATTTGTGAGGCTTACGGGAGTGATTGAGTAAACAATATTATATTTTTCAATTTTCCTCAAAAACTAGTATCGTGACAAATATTTTTCAAAACGTTATGACGTTCCATTTTTTTCAAAGAATAATATATCTTACTTTGGCCAAATCGACACCGTTATAAATATTTTAAAAAAATCAAAAATGTGCATTTCAATTGTTCATTTCTTGTCGTTGTTTGGGTTAACCATGACGTTTTCGGCTATATTTGAGTAAGAATTAATGCTTTAAATGGTAAAGTTAGATTTTTTTTACCATCTTAAATTATTAAGCTTCAATTTGAGCCCAATTATACGGAAGCCGATAAGGGCCATTCAAAAAAAATATTTTATGTCGTAATTACGACATAGCATGTCGTAATTTCGACATAGCATGTCGTTATAACGACATCGCTATGTCGTAATTTCGACATATCAAATTCAGTCCCTTATATCAATCCACAGAGTATTCTTCCATCTATTAGAAGATTACGGCTGTTAAACCATACCAATCCCAGAGATTGGACTTCGGACTAACATATTTATTTTTACTTTATGGTGTATTTTTTATATTCTTAATACTTTCTCAACAACAAATGGAAGTTTATAACGACCTTGACTGGCTATGCAGCCCTTGTACGGTTGGCTTTTCTTCTTTGTAAAGGAATTTCTAAACAATATAAGTTTCTCACTGAACGTATCCAAAGAAGGTAACCAAAGATTTTGAGACGATGCAAATATCAAACTTTGCAATATAAATAGAAATCTTAAACCAATGAATTCAAATAGCAAAAGCTATACAATTAACAAATATATACTTATTAAGTGTCATGTAAATTATTTAACAATAAAATACATTAAATATGAAATTTGGAGTTTTACCAAGGGAGATAATATGGGGACGAAAATTCAATAAAAAAAAAAATTTCATTGTACTAATGAACTCAAAATCATTCATTTTTTTAAGTCATGTTTTGAAATCCCGGACCTGCGCAGAAATCTACAATGTACTTCCTTTTCCGGTTTTGTTTGTATGAATCTGTAAAATATATATTTACCAGTCTTTTATAAATAGGAAGGAACGCAATACCAATTTCATTTTTAATAATTCCTTGATATGAAAAAAAAGTTTCCTGATGAAAGCGTTTCTTTGTTTACATTGCATATGACGTCATAACTTAAATAACGTCACAACTAAAATCCCTAACAACAGAACCAAAATCGGAAACGTTACGGTATTTCCGTGGGTTTTTTTTTAACAAATATTTTTAAAGTTACAAAAAAATAATTCATACAGACTTCGTCCCCATTTACAGGTAATGCCTGCCTCATATTAATTAAATAATAACACTGGCTGACACACAGCATTTCGGGGACTCTCCCTCTGGTATCTTTCCTCCCTCTTTTATAGCTGACTATGCGGGGGCTTTTCTAATTATTGGGGGCATTATGATGACCTATAGTTGTTAATTTCTGTGTCATTTAGTCTCTTGCCAATCATAATACACATTCTTTTATATATAGTGATGTCGTTATTACGACATGATATGTCGAAATTACGACAAAGTGATGTCGTTATGACGACATGATATGTCGAAATTACGACATAGCGATGTCGTAATAACGACAAAGCGATGTCGTAATAACGACATGTTATGTCGAAATTACGACATGCTCTGTCGTAATTACGACATAAATTTATTTTTTTGAATGGCCCTTATCGGCTTCCGTACAATTATATAAGTATGTGTTGATTAAAAAATCATAATATTTTTGTTAAATAAAAAACGTTGTTGTTGTTGTTATTGGTTTTGGAAGGCGGCTTACTTATGTAGTAATTGCGCCTTAAATTCATATAACATAATTTAAGATATTATGTATATAATTATACTTTCAGTCTTTAATTTATTTTTAGTATTTAACGTTTTGGCGAGTAATCTTATGAAACTTTGACGAACATGGTTGCTGAATTACTAGAAAATATATATATGTTGAGAGACAAAAAAAAAACACATATCAGAAGGTACATGTACTATGAAAATGAAAAAAAAAATCAAGAGCGAATGATAGTCCCTAATGAAATGTACATTATTAATTGATAGGTGTCATAAAATTGTTCAGAAAATTTATATGGTTGTTCACCTTTGTGTCGTCTGTGATATACTTATATACATGTATATAAAAAAAAGTATATTTAGAAACCGGTAACAAGACATGTGCTAGTTATATGCTACCAATGTAAGGACGTCTCCCTCGATTGGTGTAGCAAATAAAGAATCCTTAAGAAAGGATTGATTGTAGTTTTTCCTTTTCCATAATGGTAAGTTGCATCAATTTTTTTCCAAATAAATTGCCAAAGACATACTGGTATTTTGTGATTCCTCATTCCCTGACAAGAAAAAACACTTCTGTCATTGAACGAGAAATCACCCCTACCTATGCCCTTAATCGCCTATTTAGATTTATATATATATACAGTGTATAATATATAAATGGAGCAAAAATAGAAAAATATGAAAAAATTTAATACCAGTATATTATTTAAACAATGACATTGTTTGATTTTAGTTTTTTAGTACAGAGAATGCCAGCGAAACAGAAGTGCTGGGATGTGCATATACATAATTATACCATAATCTGTGTGTGTTTGTCTAACTGACATCCTCTAGTACAAATTTTAGAATTTGTCATTTTATTATTATAGAAAAGGATTCAACTCTAAGACTTGTTTCTATTCTACTAATGTATGAGCGTAGTGATTCTGTTTGTTTATTTTTCTTAATTTCTATCAATAAGAGTATGACTATAGTTGTCAGTTTATGAAAATCTGAGAGGACATATTGTATTTTTGTTTAAGCTTTAAAGACTTTTAACATATAACGTTAAATAATTAAGATAAATGTTAGTGGTACTTTCATATAAAAAAGGCCTGTAACAAATGTTTCTATTGTTAATTATCTGAGCATAGTGCGATGTGTTTGTTGTTTTCATATCTTTAAAAAAAATATGAAATTAATTGTCCATTGTAGAGAATCTTAATGTGATGTTGTATTTTCCCTTACCATGTACTGTTAACTTATCTAGTATAACAATCGTCAATAGATCAGAGTGATTAAATTGAATGTCGATACTTGTTAAATTTAAATGCGTGCATTTCATGGTCAATTAGTATTGGTGTTTGAAAGGTGAATGATTTACTGATGTATGACACAGGTAGAAAAAGTCTGTTTGATTACGCTCAAAAGGACTGACACAAAGGTGAAGTGTGCATTGCACTTGTGACTTGCTTATGCTAGTTCTAAATAAATTTATAAAAAGGAAATTATTTCAAATTCGGGTGAGTTTTTCATTTATCTTTTATCTTGCTGGTTGTATACTAAATTGATGAAATATTTTAACTTAGCGACCATCTGAAAAATAATTCATAAACACTTGTTCCACATACATAATTATCTGTATTATGATCTCTAGACTAAAGCTAAATGGCACTTATACATATAGTTGAGAGTCTTCCTATTTCCTTATAAGTATATTAGTTTCCCGTAGATAGTTATGCACGGGACTGAAAGTGTGTGTGTATCCGGATAGAAGGTGTTTCAACGAAAGATCTACGACTCCGTTATTTTGAAGCATATCAAACATCTGTTTACGTTGCACATCATATTTTGAGCATACTAATAGGAAGTGTACTACATCGTCTGTGACTTTGCAGTTTTCACAAATTTCACTCGGACTTTTCCCTATTTTGTGTAGATATTTATTGACATTAATAGAGCCAGATCTTAATCTGAATATTATTCGTTCATTTTCTCTATTCATTTGTGGTATAGTAATCTTAAATGATACATTATTTTGGAAGGAGTGTAGTAATCTACCCTTTGGGTTGTCTGACCACTGTTTTTGCCAAATTTGTTTTAAAATGTTTTTTGTTAAGCATTTGATGTCTTCTTTGTATAGGGGAATATGACAATCTATTGTATCTTTACTAAGAGCCACTTTGGCAGTCTGGTCTGCAATTTCGTTTCCTAAAATTCCGACGTGGCTTGGGATCCACTCAAATATGATGTTGCTACCTAGTTTGACTAACTGGTTGTATAAAAATATAATGTCGTATAATAAATAATTTTTTACCTTAAATAAATTACTCTTTAAGGCTTGGAGAGCTGATAGAGAGTCGACAAACACAACGACATTATTTGGTTTAAATTCTTCTAACCACATAAGAGACAAAAATATTGCCATAAGCTCACAAGTGAAAATTGACATATTCTTAGGCAGTTTGAAACCTTTTTTTATTCCCATTTCAGGTATTGCGAATGCACATGAGGTTTTATTAGAATTTGGATCTTTAGATCCGTCCGTATATATTTTTAAAAACTGGCGGTACTGCGTATCAATCATGAAGTTACTTTCACTTCGAATTAAGTGTGGATTATCCTTTTTCGAGATGAGACTTGAGAGTTGTGTACATACACGGGGTTTAGTCAAATGCCAAGGGGGTGTCGGGAATTGTTTGTATTTATATATTTGATTAATATCAACATCATGTTGATTTATCATATCTTTTGAAACAATAAAATATGGTTTTTTATTCTGTTTTATTTCCCTGGAGTAGCAGAGAAATGATGCCTTTTTTGCTAAACTTTCCTTAGTTGGATGGTTGTCTTCATGACTACATATATTTAAAAACGATTTTGTAATAAGGCACTGCCTACGTTCTTCGTAGGGTGGGTCACCCATTTCTACTTGTAGTCCACTTGTGGCTACATTTTTATATGCACCTGTACAAATTCGAAGTGCTTGACTTTGTACCCGGTCCAGTATTTTCTTTACAGAATGTGAGGCAGAATTATATACCTCACATCCGTAGTCTATTTTAGATCTTATAAGAGCAATGTATATGTTTCTAAGAGAATGACTGTTTGCTCCCCACTTAGTACCTGTTAGAAGTTTCATGCAATTTAGGACTTTACTGCATTTTGCCTCTATATATTGAATATGTTTTAACCAAGTCAATTTACTATCAATAATTATTCCTAAAAATTTCACCTCATTGACTACTTGTAATAGACTGTTACCTAACGTTAATAATAACTTCTCAGACTTTTTCTTTCTACTAAAGACAATAGCTACAGTTTTAGAGGGGGAAATGAGAAATCCCCATTTATCACACCATGATTTTATATTGTCAAGATCTTTCTGTATTCTCCTTTGAATATAACCAATATTTTTACCACACAGCCATATTGCACTATCTTCTGCAAATTGGGAAATAGAACAATTATTAATACATGAAGGGAGATCGTTTACCATAATATTGAATAGTGTCGGGCTGATGCAACTTCCTTGAGGGGTACCATTTTGGATCGTGAGAATATCAGAAAGAGTGTTATTTATTTTGACCTGTATTGTTCTGTTAGTCAGAAAACTATTAACCCAACCGAGCATGTTACCCTTTATCCCAATTTTAACCATTTTGTTTAGAAGTCCATACTTCCATATCATATCAAATGCTTTCTGAAAGTCAATAAATACTCCAATTAAATATTCTTTCTTTAAAAATGACTTTTGTATATCGTTATCAAGTCTAATTATTTGTTCCATCGTACTTCTATTTTGACGAAATCCACTCTGATAAGGTGAGTAAATATGGTTTTTCTCAAGGTACCACCTCAGTCTGTTATTAATCATCTTTTCCATAATTTTTACAAAATTAGATGTTAAAGCTATTGGTCTATATGCATGTGGGTCACTTGAATCTTTCCCCTTTTTAAAGCTTGGAATTATTATTGAATGTTTCCAAGCCAGAGGAAGATCTTGTGAGAACCAAATTCTGTTATATAATAAAAGAAGTACACCAAGTGATTTATTACTAAAACTTTTAAACATACTATAGGTAACTTTATCTTTACCAGGAGATGTATCTGTTGTATCAGCAATAGCATCCTGTAATTCATTAAGGGTAAATGGTTCATTATAACTCTGAGAGTTTTCAGAAAAATATTGTTTCAAGTTTTCAGCTTCTTTAGACTCAATACGTTCTTTATGTGATATAAATTCTTCTGAATAGTTACTTGAACTACTTACATTGGCAAATGCTTCAGCTAATATATTAGCCTTTTCTTTAGTAGATTCATACACTTTATTTTTATAAATCAAAGTAGGCAAAATTAGAGAATTAATAGTTTTGCCCATCATTCTCTTGATTGTATTCCATACTTGCCCTATATTATTATTATTATTCAAGCCACTGCAGAAGGTTTCCCAATATTGTTGCTGTGTTAATTTAATAGTATTTCTACATTCTTTTTCTTTTTCTTTGTATAATAAATAATCATGTCCACCCCCCGTATGTCTAGCCTTGTTACGAGCTTTATTGCGTTCTTTTACCACCAATGTACAGTTTTCATTCCACCAGGGTACTTCTGGTTTATTATTTTTCCTTCTTTTCTTAGAAGGGATGTGCTCACCAGCAATTTTAATGATAGTGTTAGTGAGATGAGTACATGATTCATTAATATTGTCAGTAACCATGTTCTTACTAAGTTGTTTATGACATGAGCTGGCGAACCCATCCCAATCAGCTTTTTTATAGTTCCAAATCAACTCTTGTTCGCTGTTTGAACAAGACGAGGTTTGATTCAATGTTAATTGTATTACAAAATGGTCACTACCATATAAAGATTTATTATCTACTGTCCACGTTATTTGATGTGCTAACTGTACACTAGACATTGATATATCAATACATGACAATTGTAGATCGGAGGGGTTTTGTCTAGTACCTGATCCATCATTTAAAACTATAATATTATTGGTACTAATAGCATTGTGCAATGAGTTACCTTTAGTGTCAGTTTTATTACTACCCCATAGATAATGATGAGCATTAAAGTCACCACAGATAATAAATTTACCATCAATTTGATTCAAGAGATTTATATAATCATCTTCTTTTGTGTCTGTTGATGCATCATAAAGGCTAATAATGGTGACCATATCACTGTTTATTAATATTTGAATTACAGAAGTTTCAAATTTTGAGTTTATTTCTTTCTTAGAGTATGGGATGTCTACTTTGACATATATAGCAGTGCCACCCCCCTTTATACCGTCTCTAACTGAGAAATCTGCAACTGTGTAACCGTTAATTTCAATAAGATCAGTTTCACTTTTAAACCAAGTTTCTTGTAGACATATTACATCTGGATAAGTAGAGGAATTTGATAAATTCCATATATATTCTGGACCATTGCTATGAAAGCTATGGCAATTCCACTGATGTATGACAAATGAACTAGTCATTATTGTTAATAATATAGTTATAAAATACATAATGTTAGTAATGATGTTCTTCAAATTAATACTCTTTAGGTATATATATATATATATATATTATTTTGAATTTTATATTCTGATGGACTGGCTTTTCTCAATATAATGATTCATTTGATCTGTGTCAACATTAGACAAGTTTAGAGTTTTGGCCACTTCACTGATGTACTTAACTACATTCTCAACTGTAATTCTCTCTTTTGGAGCATTAATTATATGAGTTATTGCAATAGTCATTATAGCAAATGTATAGATACCATTTGTGAAGCAGTAATATTTGCTTCACCCAATATGTTTTTTTTGTGGGTTTTTGTTTTACTGATATGTTGCTTATTTAATTCTTTCTCAGCAATAAAGGTCTTGGTGTCTTCACCTTTTACAATTTTAGTGGCTTCACCAACTGATATCTTTAATTCTTTGCTCTTTTTGAGAGCTTTTTGTTTTTCCACTCTTTTAGGGCAATCTTTGGAGTTAGACTGATGAGGACCTTTACAGTTTACACACACTGCTGTATCAGAATTACACTGACCTTCATGTCTTAAACTACACTTTACACATGCTTTTTCCCTTTTACAATTTGTGGCCACATGGCCAAACTGTTGGCAATTATAGCACTGGATTGGCTTGGGTACAAAAAGTTTGACTCTGTACTTTAGAAACCCAATGCATACAGATGTTGGCATTTGTGGTGTGCTAAAGAACAATTTTATAGTTCTAGATGGTGCTCTTTTGGCTTGTTCTTTGTCATAATATGTAAGCCTTATGGCTTTTGTGACCCCATATTCATTTAATGCATATTTAATGTCTTCCTCAGAATATTCCTGAGGTACATTATATATGCATCCTTGTGAGCTCAGAAGACTTTGTGGTTTAGAGCACTTAACTTGCCATTCACCTAGCTGAGTCGCTTTCATCAGTTGTTTTAGTTGCATACCATCCATACAGTTTACAATAATGTTACCAGATCTTATTGGTCTAATATTTTTAACAATTCCATACTCCTTTGAAATATTTTTTTGAATTTTGATGGGATTTTCTTCTGCTAGGCGAACACCTCTAGCACTGATAATAATATGCTGGTTATCGGGGACAGAGGGTCGAGGGGCATTGCGTAAAGGTCTATATCGGACTGTGGCTGGGGTTTGGATTGCATGTGCATAACTTTTATTTGGACTAGGGGTTGCAAATTTGCGTTTCTTGCTCTCTCTTTCTATAGAATTATCAGACATACCTCTTGTGGAGAAGTCAGATTCATAGCCTCTGCCTACTGAAGAGCTTTCTTCAACAGATTCAAAACAGTCGGACTCCGCCATTTTGTTTGTACTCACAGTATACAAACAAGAAAAAAAATCAAAGTTTTTACGACTAATGTAGTAAAAAACTTACAAAAAATAGCGATACTCTACAGAATAATTGTCTAAGGAAGACGTACAATCTATTTCATAAATGAATACCTCAATAGACTATCAATAAATTGATTTCAAAACAGATTCTTCTCTCAGTGAAAAAAAACCGCCGATTGATCCGGGACTCGCCGACCCGAATGAATATAAGTAAAGTGGTATTAAAAAACGTAATTTACTCCAAAATTGCAAAAATGTTCAATTTTCAGCAGCATTTTTTTGCAAAAACGAAATCGACAAACTATATTTTTGGGGCAAAATTTTCACCATCAGAAATAAACTGTTGGATATGCCCTTAAACAAGATGCTTTCCTTTAAGATACCGAAGAAATCAACAGAGAAATTCAATATACAATTCAAATATACAGACTAACTGTTCAGTTCAGTGGCCATTAGAACATTCAGTTCATTTTCCGGAACAAAGTTTAATTGGCAAAATAGGGTTTGACGACGTTCATTTCAGTGTTGGTATCCCTAACTTGTCAGCGTAGAAAACTTCCGGGAAGTGCATGGTTTTGTGTGCGAGAGGGCGAGACTTCATCTGATATCAGCACCAATCTCCTCCTATACCAATGATGCTAACTACTTTATTTAAGAAGAATCAAATTTGTTAATGTTGAGATAAATAGAAAAAAAGAGAACTCGCCAATGAGAAACAAATCCAAAAACTTACACAACGAGTCATATAGGATTTTGTTGTTTTGATGAATAAAACTCAAAATTTGCAAAAATCAGTGGCTGACCAAGCAGAATACGGTACGATTTAAGATAGACTTATTATATTTTTTTTCCCTTTGATATTACTGGCAAGTATCGTTTTTTTCTCGATTGCACATATTAATCAGTATGCCAAAATCAGAGTTAACGGTTTTTTATCAGGAAATATTGAAAAATAAAACATCAGTTATCATTTTGTAATCTTTATCTTTAATCTTTAAAGTTGATATAAGAAAATTCACTGGCGTTTTTTTTTTATTATTAAGCTGTCAAGAGCTATTAAATAAAAAGTTATTGTTCAATCGATTGAAAACAAAAACACATACATGTAGTATGCATACAACAAAAACATTCATTAAAATACAAAATGGATAAAAACTACTACAATTAGGGAAAGGAATTGTACTTTAAATTTATCTTAGATGATAAAACTATTTGTTTTCAGTTGGTTTTTCGGTGTGTGCTCTGGACCTGTTTCGGTATCGGGTTTGATCTTGTTTTCTCTTGTAAAGTTTTCATATGGAATCAACGACATGTCGTCCTTATATACCACGGGCGAATTTCGTTGTGAAAAAAGTGGGTTTTACTTGATGATTCCCGATATTATGTCAACCCAAAACAATGCTGAATATCGCATACAAAAAAATGGAATGGATGTAATTAATGTTCAGGTAGCACCAGTCGCTGCAGAATCAAAGGACCATACTGGAACAGGTTCAATGATTGTATCACTTAATATCAACGAAACAATAGCTACACGCAAACTACTTGGCCAATCGGTGTTTTCGGCATATTCGTGTTTAACTGTGATCAATATAAAAGGAAATTGCCTTTGAGTCATTGTCCTGTTCCGTAAATATTTAGATAAATTATAACAAATTAACTCTAAAATAGATATGACTTTCGTGTTTTCCATTTAAAATAGTATACATTTTGTAAAGCGGAATTAGCAGTTTCAATCACAAATCCTTTTAAGCTGAAACACGACTTCGGGCAGTTGTAACTCATTCATAGAAACTCTTACACTTACACACTTTGTTTTAAACTGTAACTAGGCCCGAACCATCCAACAAGACTTACAATTTTATTAGTTGAGAGCACTTTTATAATAAAACTTTAATTATGAAAACAAGAAATTATTGGAATTTTTAAAATAATTTCAAATTACTGAAAAAAACCCATCTTACTGACATAATGAAGTAGCATTTGATGTTAAGAGCTTGACTAAAATATTGGCTGTAAAATAAAATTAACTTTAACTCAAATTTTGAAGTTTATTGATTTGAACAAACCATAATACCTCACTAAAACATTACATGAGTAACATGCATACTCACAATCACGAAAAGTACAACTCTATTAACTTTTAGGGGCATTTTCATAATTCTCGTTCTGATCTCTAAGTTTTTTCTTTGTCTGGTTTGATACCAACTGGAATCGTCGTAATTTGTTCACTTTGCCTATTCTATACCATATAAATCTAAAAACTCGTCGTAACTTTTGTAGACTAAATGTCAATAAATTCTTTAAAATTATTAAACAGGTCGAAAATTCTGACCAGCTCAGAAAACACATTTATTTTTAAAACTTTTCGGGAGAAAATTGTTGTTTAACTCCTTTAAAAAAATTAAAAACCAATTCTTCAGAGACACTTAAAGGTCTTTCCACCTCGATAATAAGAATTTCAATTTTAAAAAGATGTTTGAAAAGGTCACTCCTTGTTGATGTAATTTGGTACCTCAAACTGATATTAAAAAAAATTAAGATTAATAGGTATATGCAGAGGATTAATTGTTTTATAATGAACAAAAAAGAATTTAAAGCAAAGACCAAAATCTAGAACGTCAAGTTGACCTTTGACCTTGACCTCAATTTCAAGGTCATAGGTCAGTGATCTCAAATCACAAGACCCCAGGTCAATCACTTGTATGGTTGTTGAGAAATACCGATTTTTAATACAAAAGGGGAGAAAACTCCTATAAGGATTGACCAAAACACTTCGACTTAAATTGGTTATTGTAAACAGTAATTTGGCAAACACATCATATCATTAACGGTTACAGTTTCTTTTGAATATAGATTACAAGCAAAATCCAAAATTAAGAATTTGACCTTGACCTTCAACCTTGACCTTAAATTCAAGGTCATAGGTCAGTGATCTCATATCGGAAGGCCCGAGGTCAATCACTTATATGGTTCAGGAGAAAGAATGATTTCAAATATATAAGGGGAGAAAACTCTTATAAGGGTTAACCAAAAACACTTCGACTGAGTAGGTTGAAGTTATGCCTTATTGATAACAGTAATTTGGCAAACATATCATATCATTAACTGTAACAGTTTCTTTTGAATAACGATACCAAGCAAACATCAAAATTTATAACATGACCTTGACCTTTGAACTTGACTTCAATTTCCTTCAAATGGACCAAGGACTTCATATCAAAAGACTGTTGGCCTCTTCGACTCATACCGTATGAATTTATCCAACATATCGTCTATCTTAATTTTTTAAAGGAAAACAACTCCCATAAGATGTCTTCCGATCACTCCAGTCAAAATTAACAAATCATTCGTAAGAGTAGATGAATAATTTGGTGAAAACAGTTTGTAAAATTCTGTTACAGTTTTACAGTTATAGCGATAGCAAGAAAAAGGGGACGCGGGGAGATAACTCCTATAAGAATAAGTGTTCAGTCACACAGGATGAGTTTTTAAACCACCATTATGGTACAACATCATTGGCCAAACATCCAGTCGATATGTTGTAAAACAAAAATGCATCTCAGATGAACGAAGAAAAACAAAAATAATCAGAAGAAACACAAAAGGTCTTTCCACCAAAAGTGAAAAGACCTAATTACTGAAACAATGTCTGTTTGTCAACCTTAAAAATCACCAACTGTTATTGAATTCAACTTTTAAAATTTTCTGCAGGATTGTCTAGTTGTCTACGCGTGTTTAATAAGGCGACACAACCGTCATTGTGTATGTGCCTGTCCCAAGTCAGGAGCCTGTAATTCAGTGATTGTCGTTTGTTTATGTATGTGCCTGTCCCAAGTCAGGAGCCTGTAATTCAGTGATTGTCGTTTGTTTATGTATGTGCCTGTCCCAAGTCAGGAGCCTGTAATTCAGTGATTGTCGTTTGTTTATGTATGTGCCTGTCCCAAGTCAGGAGCCTGTAATTCAGTGATTGTCGTTTGTTTATGTATGTGCCTGTCCCAAGTCAGGAGCCTGTAATTCAGTGATTGTCGTTTGTTTATGTATGTGCCTGTCCAAAGTCAGGAGCCTGTAATTCAGTGATTGTCGTTTGTTTATGTATGTGCCTGTCCCAAGTCA
Organism: Mytilus galloprovincialis; assembly: GCA_037788925.1. Lineage (NCBI taxonomy): Eukaryota > Metazoa > Mollusca > Bivalvia > Mytilida > Mytilidae > Mytilus > Mytilus galloprovincialis. The sequence goes on from CM075332.1 coordinate 3,335,430, forward strand.
GGAGCCTGTAATTCAGTGATTGTCGTTTGTTTATGTATGTGCCTGTCCCAAGTCAGGAGCCTGTAATTCAGTGATTGTCGTTTGTTTATGTATGTGCCTGTCCCAAGTCAGGAGCCTGTAATTCAGTGATTGTCGTTTGTTTATGCGTTACATACATGTACACAACAAAATGAACTTGTTTTTCGTTCATCTTTTTTCACAAAAATAATGCCGTTAGTTTTTTCTCGTTTGAGTTGTTTTAAATTATCATTCCATGGCCTTTTACAGCTGCCTAGAATCCTTTGACAAGTGTAATCGGGTTGTCATCATCTTTGTAACTGTGACAGTTAACCAATCCGTGACGTCGTCCGTACATTTTTGAAGGGATGATTTCAACTAAATCACTTCGAAATCTAGGATTGAAAGATTTACGTTGTCCATTATTTTTTATGAAACATAACAGGACCAAGTCTTTAAATTTGTCTATAAGTTTGGAATGAGGAATACTTGTAAAATGTAGAAAAGTCAAATGTTTTAATATTAATATTAATGCAAGATGCAAAAGTCTTTAGAATAAGTTTGTCTGTAACAGATCTTCGGAAATTTTGTCCACATCCGATTCCCGCCGCCACTAGAATATTGTAGTAACTTTGAAGCCCCGGGTTGATTGCTGATGAAATTAATGTTATTTATTTAGGAAGATGTTTCGTGGAGCACTTGGGGAAATCGTATTCAAATTGTTTACTACAGCATGAACAGTAATGCTAACTTTTATAATATGTTTATTCAAAGATTCGATAAGTTACTGCAGTCAAACTAATTTTCGCGACGTTCGTGGAAAAATAACGCGATGATAAATCGTCGCGAAAAAAAAATTGGATTTTCATATTTAACTTAATATACTAATAATAACTGTACATCAAGTAAATTTGCGAAACGCGAATTTCAAATTAAATCACCGCGAAATGGGCTAGAAAATAATAAACGCGAAAGTACTTAAAAAAACTAATAGGTTTACAGTAGTGAATTGTATTTAAATTTACGCGCTACGATATTGAGTCTGATTTGGTAACGTCAAAATTTGACGTTTTACGCCGATAATTGAGGATATTGGTTTTAGTTTAAAGATGTATATCAATATTAAGACTTCTTAATGTTTGATTGTACTGAATATATTTCACACTTGCAGTTACAGAAGCAATAAACACAATATATGTAAGTATTGAGTAAGATTATAGGGTTTATATAAAAATAAGAAGATGCTGTATGAATGCTCTTTACCCAAGACCAAATGACAACCATGCAATGATAGATAGATACCCTGCCAAGTTTCTACATTTAAATCAACGAAAAGGAGGAAGATATCTGTTTTGCTTTATTAAAAAGGGCGCATTGCATTTGCGCCAATTTTTAAAAATTACAATCTTCCATTTGCGCCACAAGGTTATATTTCATTTGCGCCAAAAAATTAAAACTTCATTTGTGCCATTTTACAGGTAATTCAGGTATGCAATAACGGAAGCGTTAAATATTTATTGCTCTAAAAGCTTTGTCTCTACAGTATTCCCCCTGGATAATGGAGTGAGTGCAGTGACACACTCATTTCTGAGGCTGAGAGTCACTAAAGTTTATAATTATATATGTAAGACTCAGATCGACGTCCGGTCCCTAATCGACGTCCATTCCTCAAATGAAAGTCCAAATCTGATGTTACAGTAAAATATCCTTCCTAATCGACGGCCAATTTTAATGCTTATCTAATCGACGTCCATATTTTAGCTTCTCTAATCAACCTCCATTTTGGACACAGAATACAAAATTAACAATAACCGACAGCAGCTGAAACTTTTAGACATTTAGATTTTATGTGGGGAAAATAATATATATTTAAAAGATAAAAAGAGTTTTTTTTTTAAGATTCATAACATACTGGACTAAATATGTATGGCAAATAAGCAACCTTAAGACAAGGAAACCCAAAGTGAAACGACATCTAGAGGGCATTATTCAATCTTTAAAAATAGACATAAAACATAATGCCGATTTCTTGCGTATATGTTTTATTCCAGGTGTAAACTCAGAAATTTGTTGAAAAAATATCTTACACAGTGTGAATTATAATACTGAAGAAGAAAAAAATGGCTGTACATCTTTATTTTGTCTATTGTTGAAGACAGAATAATGCCTTCTAGATGTTGTTTGGTTTTCGTTGTAGTTTTTTGTCGTTGTTTTTCCCTTGGAATACCCTCATAAGCATACCATGTATTAACATGAATAGACACACTACTTTGTAGATTGATTCGATTTTTTATCAAGATAAACTTTGATATGCATGATACCTATTTCGGGTTTAAAAAAATCTTTTTGAAAAGTATGTAAAAATGGTTGAACTCTACAAAACATGTACATATATAAAAAAGAAGATGTGGTATGATTGCCAATGAGACAACTATCCACAAAAGACCAAAATGACACAAACATTAACAACTATAGGTCACTGTACGGCCTTTAACAATGCGCAAAGCCCATACCGCATAGTCAGCTATAAAAGGCCCCGATAAGACAATGTAAAACATGTATATAAGTGTAAATAATTAAGTTTAGGAATTTATTATCGATTAAAATCAATCGGACGCAGTTTTTGGCAATACATGACTTCACATTGGGCGTCAATTAGAGGGTCAAAGTATTAGACGTCGATTTGAGAATGTGACGTCAGATTTGGGTGTCGATTTGAGGAACGGAGGTCAATTAGAGGCCGGGCGTCGATCTGAGTCTAACATATATACAGTAGTTTTTCATATGCGAGGTGTCAAGTCGGACATTTTCAATTAAAACATAAAACAGGAAAATTAAGTGTGTAATATTTGATGAACACATTTTTAGTTTACTATCAGATCATACGTTCTGAAAATGGAGACCAAGTCGTTTATTGGTACCCCAAATAAATAAAACCTTGCAAAGCAAGTATATTTGTATAACAACTGACATAGATTGCAGTTCATTAAAAAACGGGCTATCTTTTTTTATCAATACTAGAACACACCTGTGGTATCGCGGGTCCGTCACTGGATTAAAGTATATAACTATGCGCAAGCCTTATTCTAGTATTAGTATTGTTATCTGATAAAGTTATGCCGATTAAACGATACACAGTTTTCTCTGCTTTCAAATCTTTCTGTTTGAACCCGTCGAACTGGAACATATAAATTATTGGTAATATTAATTATTTGAAAAACAAAAGGTCCTGGAATGGAGTATTTTTTAATCAACAGCATTGTCATATATTAGTTTTAAATAAAGTTGAATTCTTTGATTCGCTGTTTTACGTCATGCCGGCTAACACATTGAAAACTGTACCTATACGCCTTATTTTTAGTCCAGATTTTAGAATTCGTATTGTTATCTTAGAAAGTCTAAACTGATTAAAATTTGACAATTTAGTAGTTCCAACCCTGTGGGTACGACCCGTGTATATAGCATATTAATCATGAATACACCGTTTGATGTTGCGCCTGTCAGATGCGGAACGTACAAATAAGCTTATCGGTAATAGGTGAATATACTATTGGTATCGGTATCGGACTCGATCCGGAACTTCTTAATTATTGGCAATATTAATTACGTGGAAAACAAAAGGGCCTGGAGTGGTGTAATTTTTAATCTACAACTTTGTACTATATTAGTTATATATAAAGTCGAATTCTTTGATTTGTCGTTTTTACGTGATGACGGCTGACAAATTGGACCTCGTAATTTTAGTATTATAGATGCTATGCATTTGAGAGAAGGAATTTTCCAGACATAAATACATCAGGGCCGTCGCTTACAAGTTTTGTGCAAGGGTATACTAAACAATAGTGTTTCATGCTTTATAGAAAAACTCTATTATCGCGCAAATGAAATATTGTTTGTGGCGCAAATGAAAGATTTTTTGGGCGCAAATGAAATGCCAATTGGCGCAAAAGCAAAGCACCGATGAAAAAGTGTGTGGCGAATTACAAATTAAACGGGTCTTACTTCAAAAGTGTCCTATATGATACAAGCGAGACGCTAAAAAATGTGTTAAACACCAAAATACCTAAACCAACAAACATTTCGATTTGATTTTAAAAGATACAAATTGCGTCCCGAATTGACAACGTTGGAAACGTAAGTAAATCGACCGACGAATGGATGTGTCAATTATGTCCCCACATAACTATACTTAATTGATTTTCATTATTTGTACAGTTTTTGTTTTGTGAATTGGGCAGTTGGTTAACATTTGTAGAATAAACAAAGTTATATCTTTTAAAAAGAGAAAGGACACTTGTCTATAGCTATGCTATCAAATTACACATGTTACACTGTACTTGTCTAAATTCTTTTCAATAAGAATAATAAATTATGGCTTCAAACAAAATCACTTCAATAAGCATTTTCGTGAATATAAAAGTTTTTAGAAATTCTTTAATATTGCAATACACAATGTTATCATAAGTAATCACAAGTAATCATGATTACTTGAAAGAAAAGTAAATGTAATCAATTACATTTGAAATAAGGTGTAATTGTAAAGTAATCGATTACATTTTATAAGTAATTTAATTGTAATTTAACTGATTACATTTCAAAGTAATCGACCCCATCTCTGGTTACAAATGTCACATACTTTTTTGGTTACCTTATACTCTGTTTATTCATTAAGATAAAGAAGTCATATAAGCTGATATGTAATCAAGATTTTTATGACACTACCCATGAGATCTCTTTGGTTGTTTTATTGATATAAACATTGCACAATGATTACTCACAGGTTAATAACTAGATTATAATAAGTTGTATCCATTTACCAACTTTTGTAACATATTTCAAATGTAAAGGCTATATTTTTTTTGTATATGTGTTTCCTGCACAGCTACTTTTGTATTATTTCTGTACTAAAAAATGCAGTACGATAAATTTACTTTTAATATTTACTACTATTTCTTTACTCTAAAGCTATTGTAATATTTAGGTACTTGTATTTTCCAGTACTTGATTTGTACTAAATATTTCGGTACAGAAATAATACAATATTCCATGTTTGAAAATCATAACATTACGAGATTTGAAATAGAAAAACTTTCAAAATGCTGAAAATGAAACGGCAGTAATAAAAAAAAAATAGTACCTATATTTCAAGTACAAATAATGTATTGTAAAATACAGGAACCTAAATATTACAATAAGTTTAGAGTAACAAAATAGTAATGAATATTAAAAGTAGATTTCCAGTACTACAATTTTTTATAGTACGAAAATAGTACCTTTGCAAAAGTAGCTGTGTAGGATTTCATGTAGTCACGATTTGGAGATATCAATTAATTTTGATTTTTATATATGATACGATAATCTAAAGCTTGAATTTTCTATTGTGCCAGCTGCGGTTGCTCACCAAATTGTGTCTATATGACAGAATTTTTACAATTGTCTTACAAATGGGCGGTAAACAAGCTTGCTACAAAACAAGGTTTTACCACGATTATTTCCCTAAAAGTCAAGGGTAACATTTCCCCCTGTTCCGTTGATTCTGTTGATTAATAACATTTTATTTACAGGTCTATGCATTTTGCATTGGTTAGTATGCTTGGCGTTTGGCGAATGTAATACTTTGTTCCTTGAGATGTTTTAGTCATGATATGTTGGAGCTGATTATAGTTCATTAAATGTCTGAAAGAGAGAACGAAGAGTGTTATTTCAAATAAATATGACGTCGTCGAACCATTACTTTAAAATAGTCTTTCAAGACCGCCATAATCATGGTAATTATTTAAACTATTAAAATGGAAATAATTGTGAATTTTGGATCTCGTTCCATGTTAATGTTTGAATTTCAAGATTACATTTGAGAATATGATACACATCACAGACATGCGTCACCTTTTGTGGCGGCGTGGATCCATTCATATGACGTGCTGTTTAAAGTGTCCTATGCTGTCATTATTCGTGGGAGATATCTGTTGTTATTCTGTGGTTTACTATCAAAGTATTCATATATGTATTTCTCATGTTTATTGTAGCATATTTTCGTCACGTAGTTTTGGTTTTTAGCGGTATCTTTTTAACATTGCCATATAAACGGGATATGCGGATGCCTAAAACCCAGGTATAATCCCAAATTTTCTTTCCAAAACTGGAATATGGCAGCTGTTTCCCGTTACTTTGAATGTTAACGATATTTTTGTTGCAGTTTAGTGGTTGCGTTATTTTTCTCTTATAATTGACGTGTTTCCTCGGTTTTAGTTTATAACCAGGAGTTTTCTTCTCTTAATCGATTTATGACTCTTGAACAGTAGTATACTACTCTTGCATTTATTTAGAGAACATTTGGTGTGCATTTGATTATCATTATAGGTTTCAAGCTAGAACTTTGAATGCAGCATTTGATATCAATTTGTACTTTGTATTGAATAATTTGTTAGTTATACCGTATCTGGCTAAATTCCACCTTCGTATATTTGGGTTTGCCCTTTTACTGTTTTGATTCGAACACCACTGATGTTTCTTCAAAATTTAATTGTACGGTACAATGTATATCACAGGTTAAATGATTGATTTGTGTTTTATTTATATGTTAAGTGGTGCTTTAAGGGAGTTTGCTTATCAGTTGCAAAGTAATTAACTTTTCAAAACACTAGTTTATATTGATAGGGTATTGATACAGGAATCCAAAGAGTCAAAAAAATATATAGGTCACCGTGCTTGTTTTCGAGATATTAGCCATTGACATTTTGGCGGGAAAATACTCTCTCTTGACTTTTCATGGCTTTATCATTGACAAGTTAAAGTTCTCAAAAACTGTTAAAAAATAATTAAAATTTTATCAGACTTTTTCAGACGGCTTATCCTTATACATGTAACAGATTTTCAAAAAGAAAAAAGGGGGTCACCGGACAAATTTTTTCAAGGCATTCAAATGGATAAAACCAGAGGATTCCGAAAATCTGACAGAAATCCAAAACATGACAAGCCAGCTTCCTTAAGCCAAAAGCTTGCTAAGCTTGAAAACATATGCATTCAGAGTCATATATAGATATAGGAAGATGTGGTGTGAGTGCCAATGAGACAACTCTCAATCCAAATAACAATTTTAAAAGTAAACCATTATATTGCATAGTTTTCTAAATAATTTTTAAAAGTACGTTTGATTGTTTGTATGATTAAACTAAAGTAAATTGAATATGATCCATTAAGGTCATCTCAATATACTGTATAACTCCTCTAGTTGTATGTCTTTCGAGAAGAATATTGACGATGTATGCTTTAAAGTTGTCGACATGTGTAACTGACAAACTTAAGCGTATGGACAGTGACACGGTCTTCATTTTTAAAATAAAGAAATAACTCTGGCATGCCATGTTTATTATAAAAATAAAGATGAGGTATAATTGCCAATAAGACAACTGTCCAGCTTTCCACAATGAGAAAAATACACACCTTATAGTCGGCTATCAATTAGAAAACTAACAGTTTTCTTCATGACGAAACAATTTAAGAACAAAATATGACAGCCACATTAAAAATGAAGCGTTATAAAAACATGTTGATGTGCGTTCAACTTTTACACTACCCTATGACATTGCTGTTATCGCACAACATAAGAACAAACTATAAAATCCATGATAACAGAAAACAGAGCAGAAAAATATCAATAATTAACACAGACCAGACATTGCAGGCTATCTATCAATCCCTCATCTTTGCCATCAATATTAAAAAATTATAATAGTCAAAATCTTTATACTCAGCATCATATTTGTTAATATTTTTAAAACGAGCCTTAGCGAGCTGTACGATAATATTACTGTTGACAAATAGAAACATGATAATATGCCTACCATATTAAAATGAGCATAGCATATGGTATGATATAATTATTTCGATTCGAAAAGACAATTTTCAACTTATATTTTTCGAAGTAGACCCATCATCCACGTTCAAAAAGCAGCCATTTTGATTCAATGGGGTCAAAAAGATATAATAATTCAAGCATTTGAGAAAAAAACAAATGTAAAATTCTTTTACACTGACTTTCAGAATAATTGAATTTGATGTCCTATTAACAAAAGCGACATAAATATTCAATTTGAACACCGGCGTTGTTTAGGATAAAAGTGACTTATCAAATCTCACTGTGACGTATGTCACGTGCGACTCATGTACTGTTGTAATTAAAAAAGGGTAAAGAAGAACTGCATTTATTAATTCATTATAAAACCAAGAGCATATAAACGAGTTAAGTATAAGAAAAGCCGTTAGAGTTTTGAGAAGTAATATTAACAAACTGATAAGAAATAAGTGACGTTATTTAAACAATGAAATATAACAACATTATAAATTTTTAAAACACATCACGAATATGTTCACATGAGCTTATAAATGTTCATTATACTGGTACTCGTCTGGACACAAAAATGCAGCAGTATTCTACATTCCCGTACATCTTTTGGTAGTCGTCTACAACAGAATATTATATACAATCAGTAAATCAATTGGTTGATTCAATTAATACATATAAGTTACGTACACATTCTATAAAAACGTTTTAAAATCATACATGTGTGTACTACTAGTATATTTAAGTGAGCAGTTTAGTTGGTTAAAATATAATTTGGCAGATGTTTCTATCAGATAAATAATTAGGCACATCACGGCACTTGTCTATCCCAAATTCATGTATTTGGTTCTGATGTTATATTTGTTATTCTCGTGCGATTTTGTCTGATGCTTGGTCCAGTTGTGTGCGTGTTACATTGCAGTGTTGTGTCGTTGTTCACCTCTTATATTTAATGCGTTTTCCTCGGTTTTAGTTTGTTACCCCGATTTTGTTTTTTGTCCATGGATTTATGAGTTTTGAACAGTGGTATGCTACTGTTGCCTTTATTTATATGCGATATATAACTTTCAGAGTTTTCATGAAGCCTGAAGAATCTGTACGAGATTGATATCAACCCTGAATGTTTATAATTTTCTGTATTGAAATAAAAAATAATCGGATGACCTTGGTACTTAAAGTGTACAATGAATTCATAAAAATATCTGTTGGCTAGAGCGTCAACATAAACGTAGTACATACTCTCAAAGATATAAAACTGCTTGAAGTCTTGGATTGTGTAAATGGAAATCATATGAAAGTTGTCTCACTGGCAATCATGCCGCATCCTATTTTTGTTATATTTGTTCATCATTTGGAAATGATACTACCTTAAACGCATACAATTTGACAGTTGTTGCAGTCCATTTATAGATTTAACAAAAAATAAATAACTAAGATTATATCTCCCTTAACCAAGTTTGTTTGACTTTTGTTAATATTCCCTGTGGGTAATATGTTTTTATGTTAATATATATAGAGAATAATACATGGCAAAATCCGTATCATATGTCGTATCATCCCGAGACATCAATACCAGCCCAAGGGCCTTAAGGCCCGAGGGATGATATTGGTCGAGGGTGATAGGAATTAGGAAAAATTTTCTTAACCAAAAAAAAACAACCAAAAACTGCCTTTATGTAAAAAAAATAGGGGTGTGACAAAGGGGATGCGATAAAGGGTGCGCACCAAAGTTGCGCGATATGGATTAAACAGCAGGATATTTATCAAACATGCAAAACTACTGTATTTACTACTAAACATATGATAATTATAGATTATCGTTGATCATCTCAACGAGATTGATTTTCTCGCTTGAGCTGGAACAGCGAAAGTGAGAAAAGCAATCGAGTTGAGATGACCAATGATAATCTGTTTATCGCTAATTTACCTATGACGACGTTGTCAATTTCATTGTCAATTTCGTTAGCAACGCCACGTGGTCTCCTTAGTTTCTAGCGATAATTTTCAATCTCAAGCGAGAAGCATGATATGAAAATTAACACAAAAAAGATCAAAGGAAAAAATACAAAAAAATAGCAATCAATATATATATATATATATTTCCCTGACTACCAAATGTTTGGCTTTAGTTTATCTTGGAAGGAAACAAGAACCTAATTTGCAACGCATAAAATTACTTTTTTGATATAATTTTGCATTTATATCTTTTGGTCAATACTTTCATTTAAAACACTAGTAGCAGCCATGTGTATCAGCTCAATAGTCACTGCATCGATTTTGACATAATTGATGCATACCTATCTTCATGTCTATTCCTAACCCATAAACTATGAAACGAATAAGGTTCAAATTACACTAAGAAACAATTACCCACAAGGATTATGTCATATATGTTTATATCCTTCTTTGTTATATCGCCCATCGAGTAATTCGGTGTTTATATTCATCCTTACATTTCAAATGTGATGCGTTGTTGTTTCCGATAAGCATATTTAGAAAAAAAAACCTGGTTGAACTCAACCATTATAGTGTATTACCATCATTTTCCTCACATATTCGGCAAAATTTAATGTGAACAGTATATCCCTAAAATATAATATGTGTTCTACCTTTTATTGTCAAATGAAACAAAATGTACAACACTGGGACAGAAAATGAGAAACAAATATAATAGTAAGCGACCAACTACTACTATTGGATTCAAATGCATGGCTTGACATTTGGAAGGGTTGATATAATCTGTGACCTACACTGGTGGTGTAATATGACAACACTAAAATGTAAAAGATCACCTCAACGATTGGAAAGTCATGTCGTGCACACACGATCCTTCACCTGATTAGGTAATCATTCTGTAAAAAAATAAAAACAACACATTTATTAATGTATTGCGTCCGAATCGCTTTATTGGATTTACCCTCATCAGGAATGTTCAAAGCCAAACATTTCAAATCCGAAGATGCAGAAGTACCGAATCCGTCAAAATGTCAAAAATACATAAAATAAATAGCCAATTTCATCTAAAGCTTTGTCTGAGGGAGTTGAAACCTTAGTTTCTTATTAATTTATGTAAAAGATGCAATCACAACATCAGATCCGGCCTGAAATATGTATAGTACTAAAATGTTCATCTGTATACGCAATACCAATGTTGACTAATATTTACCTTTATTGAGGACATATGCAGTGATGGTGTTCTCCATGAGGTTCGCATGTACATTGTGCTGGACACGCTATAGTAACATTTGAAGGATGGCACTCAATCGGAATTTCGCAGAAACAGCAGTTTGAAAACGAATTATAATAGTGACAGTGGGGTTCGTCACCAACATATTGACATGGTTTGGTGCAGTCATCAGTGTGCAGGTTGCATGGAATACAGCTAAGTGCAATGCCTGTAAAATACAACAAGAATACGTCAATCACATACATGTAGCTCTCAGCTAATATTTTGGAAATGGTAATAGTTAGACTTAGAGATAAAATTAGATTTCGATTAGACGTGATAACTTCGGAGGAAGACTATGTATCATACATTTTCTATTTTGGGTTATAAGATAAACAAACATGTCATGTGCCTGTCCCAAGTCAGGAACCTGTAATTCAGTTGTTTTCTTTTGTTTATGTGTTACATATTTGTTTTGCGTTCATTTTGTTACACAAATAAGGCCGTTAGTTTTCTCGCTTGAATTGTTTTACATTGTCTTATCGGGGCCTTTTATAGCTGACTATATGCGGTATGGGCTTTGCTCATTGTTGAAGTCCGTACGGTGACCTATAATTGTTTATGTTTGTGTCACTTTAGTCTTTTGTGGAAAGTTGTCTCATTGGCAATCATACCACATCTTCTTTTTTATAAACAATACATTTCAACTACATAAAGCAAGTAATCAAATATTTGATAGTACGTTTCGTATGCAGCAACCAAATTACAACAACTGTATGGACATAATAGACACGATACTAATTTGTACATACTTTGTTATAAACTTGTGGATAATACAGACGGAAACATGCATACACTAAATTTGTTTCTTAAAATAATAAAGCAAACCCATAACGATGTAACATACATGTAGTAGTAAACCATGTTCATAATTTAGGACAAACAATTGTTCAATCGACCTTTTGGAATATTCGTTATGAACATGATATCGGGTGTTATTTATGTCGTAAATACAATCCCATTCCTTTTCCATGAACACGATGAATGTGACCTACCGAATAAGACTATTTACTGGCTTTGTAAGAACCTAAGCAACACGACAAGTGCTAGTTTAAACATATTTATTTATGTTTAAACTAGCACTTGTTGTGTTGCTTATGTTCACGACAAGTGTTAAATGTGGAGCAGGATCTGCTTACCCTTTTGAACCACCTGACATCAACCCCATGATGTGTTGTTGTTGGATCCGTATGCGTGACATTTTGATACCGTATCATTGTCAAAATAATTGAATTTGATGCGACTGTCATGCAAGTGAGAGGTTTAGTGCTAATAAAAACCAAGGTTCAATCCACCATTTTCTACATTTGTAAAATGCCTGTATTAAGTCAGGAAGATAACAATTGTTGTCCATTCGTTTTAAATGTTTTATTATTTTATTTTGCCATTCGATTAGGAAATTTTCGTTTTGAACTTTCCTGAGTTCAGTATTTTTGTGATTTCACTTTTTAAAACGTAATACAAATCAATTTGTGATTGGAAATTCTTTGACACTATAATACAAATTTAGTTAATGAAAAATATCAATTATGCCACAGTAACAAATCTTTAAGATAGGAAAGCAATATCAACAGCTAAACGTTTCGTTCTTCATAAAGTACCTATGACATTTGTCCGTCTAGTGTTAATAGAAATAAGTTATAAAAAAGATTGTATATCCCCTTACTAGTTTGTTTGGTGGTTTGTATATTTTAAATAGTGTCTATCTGTTCAGTTCGGATTTAAACACAAGCTTATGTTAATTATGAATAAACATTTGCTTTGGTTATTTTCTGTATTGCATGAACATTGGTACAAAAAAAAAGCAAATAACACAATTGACATATTTAAAATTATTTTGTTATGTTACATAATCAAAAGCAATCTTAATTATTTCCATTATGAGTTTTTAAAAAATGAGCACTTCATACATAGTTTATATATGAACTGTGAAATCAGGATTGAGTAAATACTGTATATTTTAACCTACCATACAGACAAAGACTTATCACTCCAACAGCAAATAACTTCATATCTAATGTTAACAACACGTTGTTGTTTATGTTGCCACTTTTATTCTGTATTTATACCAAATTATACATTTTTGCTTTTGAGTGTATGATGACAAATCGCTAAAATCGATATGATTTATACATAAATTCAAATCAACAAAATTAAACGGTTGTGAATCTTCAACTATGACCAGGATCTTTACTAAATATATCGGCCCAATACAATAAAAAGTAAATTATGTTATGTAATCATTACCACACAAGATGCAAAATGACAAAATATTTGAACAGATACTTTCGTCTCGTAGTGACAAGTATCCGCCTTCTATGAAAAACAAATTTGATTTTCCAGACTAAACCCAAGATATACTGCTATAATCATGACATTCAGTAATACTATCAATTTGACTGTCACCTTTAAACATAATATGTAAATTAAGGAAGACGTAAGAATATCAAAATGAATCTGACATGACATACGTACTAAGGATACTGACACTTATACGTAACAATGCAGCATTTCTATCTGGAGGAGCCTTTTCTACCTAAATGTAGTCTTTAATTGAAATGAATTAGTACACAACAATATACACTATGTCGATTGTTTTATTTTGTGAGTTTGGTAGCAGAAGTTTGTATCATTCCAAACAATAAAGGGCAGATACAATTTCGTTTTATACCTTTTAAAAACAAAAAAAGTATATGTTAATTTTTTGGCATTTAGAAAATCATTTCTACTTTTACCTCATTTGTATCGTCCCCTCGTGTATCTTCAGTTCATTAGACAGCATACCTGTTTTAGAATGAAATATCATTGTTACCATGGTCAGTTTATGTTTTGTGTAAACCATTTCTGTGTATTAAACTGTAAAATCTTTCGAAATACTTATTTTTCACCAATATAACTTTTTTTTTATTGTATGGTTGAATAAATCGTCTACACAATGTTTCTAAATGCTTCACTTCGACACAACTGTTGAGTGTTTTAAAACGAGACACGTGTCTGTCGTACTTATTCAAAAGTCTTTTATATGCATCTTTGGTGTTTTAGACGATAAAATTGAGAAAGGAAATGGGGAATGTGTCAATGATGTACAATGTATATGGCTCTTATGAAGATTTGAATTCACTATCATACTAAAACGTTATTTTTATGCAATGATCTGTATGAAAAAAAATCCCCTATGCATTGTGTATCATTCAAATTAATGAATAAATGATTTGTTGAAATGGTTTATGCTGCATTAATTGAACGATGTATCATAACATACTAAGCTTTGAAGACCGTACCTTGACCTATATAGTTTACTTTTATCAATTGTGACTGGGATGGAAAATTGTCTTATTGGCACTCATACCACATCTTCCTATATCTATTTGGTAGTGCCTGTTCTATTTATAACTTCAATGTTTCAAACAATGTGTATGCTAAAGAATTCTTTAAATGATGCAATAACATAGAGTGCATATTTCTTAAAAGCTTGATTGCCCATATCATATTGCTAACAAGCATTATACTAGTTTAAACAATAAAGAAATGTTACTTAGTATAAGGAGACCATCCTTGTTTATAGTCACCTTAATATAACATTTAGGGGTACGAAATTAAAGAAAAAAATGTAGGGCCTATTTCTCCTGTATTTATTTCCAACAGAGGTTACGTCTAAAATAAACCGTCTTTCAAAGTATAACTGATCCATTTGTATAATTTTATGTTGTAACAATATGATTGCTTTTTAAGGATTTTAAGGATTTAAGAACAGACGAACAAACGTTTAAAAACTCTCACTTGTTTATAGTCGCATACAATTGAATTATATTGACAACGATGTGTGAACAAAACAAACATACATAATAGTTACACATGGCAAAAATAAGGGAACAGCAGTACAAATTATGTTATAATCTTAATCACTATGAAAACAAACAAGTAGGTAACAACGAAGTACAAAAAGGCGTACAGACAAAGCATATAAAGGGATAAAATGAAAGACAGTAATACAAAAAATTACCATACTAGCACAATAACCCAATGACGGGATGTATAAATACAGAGCCACGTCATATGTAACAAAGAAATGAACGTTTGTTGTAAATATTATGTTTGTTTGCAAAATGATATGGGTTATCAAGCTTTAAAGAATTATGCACTGTATGATATCATACAAAATACAAGTACCGAATAATCGTCTTCTTTACACGAAATTATACGTGATCTATAATTTGACCCCCCAAACAATGCACAATCTGGTCGTCTTCATTTTCAGCTCAGAATTTGTTGAAATCATTATTTATATTATTTGATAGATAAATATGCCTAAGTATACGTTCAGGAGGTACACGTATATTCAACCGATGCTATTTGAAAAACAATCTTAATATATAGTCAAAATCTTAACAACATGTTATTCAATTTTGTAGTTATATCACAACTTATTTTTCATAATAAAACCAATCTGAATTGTGATAATGATTTTTAAATAGTTATAAAATTATATTTATGGAGACCCTAATAACAGATACTTTACCAATTATAATGCACCAGATCTCAATTTCGATAATGTATGTCTCTTCAGTGATACTCGAGGCCTAATTATTAGAATATTCAAAATATAATGTCAGTGAACAGTACGGATCCAACCAACAGGAACCAAATGACCTTCCGTTGGGAGCTCTTGACACAGGATCCTTGCAGGGTTAGAGTGTACGTGCGATACCGAAAAAAAAGATTGTAAAACAAAGCATGGAACTTGATTTTTGTACACAATATACGTGATTTTTATTGTTAGTTAACATGTCTGACAATGTTAGCAAAATCGCCAGAAAAGCCAGGTTACTAGGCAGATGCTTTTGTTTTTACTTATCGAGTAGTTTGTCATCTAAATATTTGATTTTTTATATATGATGAAAGCGAAATCGCATAAACCAGAAATCATAAATTAAATATAAAAATGTCTCCTTGTATTAATAAAATTGTTCCTTTACAAATTTCTTACAAAATGACATGAATACTTTATAAAAGTAATACTGCACAGGGAAAACAATACATATATCAAAATATTAAAAAGAAGGACAATTCTGTTGATCTTACTAATTTTCTATCTAATCGATATTGCCTAGAGAATGATATGTTATATTAGTATAATGAAATTAACGGTACTAATTTATATGCACACGATGCGCGTGTTACGAAGTAATAAAAACATACCAAATCAAACGTCATCAACCAAAGAAACGAGTAGGAACGAGTAGGAACCAACAGACATATTCAAATTGCATTAACACTTGTGTGTTCAATGTGTCGAACTTACGGAGTCAACCGTGTATTATTCTTTCTCAATCCGTCCGACAATTCAATTTCTTTTTAATTTAACAACAATGAATGCTGATGCAAAGAGTAAAAAAGTAAAGTGTTTTCATACTTTCGAAGAATAGACTTTGACTGTATGTCTTTCAACACATCTTTTGATTTTTTTAATATCTGATTTACACAATCCTTTGAGAAGCTCTGATGACCGAATGTTTTTGTTAATAACTTTAGGCGTTAATAATTTGGAAAACGGTTTCGTTGAACATTCAGAAGACCTAGCAATATAGCGTTGTTTGTCATTACCTTTATTTAATCTTGGTATCCAGTAGAGTGAAGGTAGATTCATTTATTCATCTAGATCTTTGGCTAAAACTTTAAAGGAACATTAAATCGATGTATGATAAATCAGGACTTCCTCGTGCCGTGAGCGTATATAATGTATTTCCAATTGAATTTTCAATATTTTATCCGTTTATCAAGCAATAATTTTAATGTGATTAACAAGCAAACACGTTTATAATTGTTTTGGACTTATCAGCGGGGACCATTACATATTTGTCATGAGTTAAGAGAGGTACTTAGCAACAATCAAACTTTCTTACAAAACTTTCGAACTTTTAATCATTTTGATTCGAGCGTCACTGATGAGTCTTTTGTAGACGAAATGCACGTTGGCGAACACAATTTTAAGCCTGGTATCTATCATTATCAGGAGGGGATCTTGGTAATCTCTTTTGTTTTATTTCTTTTCGTTGTTTTTGTTTTTTTACATTGGCTTGCATAATCGTCAATTGAATCTATAAGTATCCAGTTTATGCACTTAAGCTCATGCTAGTCCTACATTTTGACAACAGTTAGTAAATGCCTGTCCCAAGTCAGTAGCCTGCTATTCAGTGGTTATCGTTTGTTACAGTATATCATATGTGTAGTTCGTTTATATTTTTTTTTTGCATAAATCATAACGTTAGTTTTCTCGTTTGAATTGTTTTACATTTGTCATTTCGGAACCTTTTAGGGCTGACTATGCGGTATGGGTTTTGCTCAAAGAGATTATGTCTTTGTTTCTCATTAGGTTTTAATTGTTAATGTTAACATGACAAAATACAAAAAATAGTTGTAAAATTCCTGCAATAAATTCGTGTAAACCTTTCATCTAAAATAAAATTCTATATAAATGTTAGTGGACTTGTTACAATGTAATACAGGCATCATTCATAGTAATGAAATCGGGTTTAAACCATTTAAAAGTATCCTAAAAATAAGAGATAAAGGGGAAAATTCATGTTCGGAAAAGCCCTAGATCTAGGAAGTAGAGAAGTATCAAAAAGTAAAATTACAAAAATACTGAACTCCGGGGAAAATTCAATCGGAAAGTCCTTAATCACATGGCAAAATCAAATGACAAAACACATCAAACGAATGGACAACAACTGTCATATTCCTGACTTGGTACAGGAATTTTCAAATGTAGAAAATGGTGAATTGAACCTGGTTTTATAGCGTTAAAACTCTCACTTATATGACAGTCTCATCAAATGACGTTATATTTACAACGATGCGTGAACAAAACAGACATAACAAATACAATAGTCAAAATATGGGTACAATAGTCATCACTGTGTTACAATCTCAAAACAAACAATCATTTACAAAAAAGCACAAAAGCATCTATCAAATTAAAAAACACATTCATAGCTTCGCGTATCTGACGTCAGAAACATAACGAAAAGATAAAAAAAAAATATCACTTCAACTCATACATGTAAATAAATAATAATGTGAAAAATAATCAACATTATTCTTGTCTCCTCAGGAATAATTTATCATTTCCGTATTAGTATACATACAAGTCATAATGCTAATAATTATCTGAACTAGTTTGGTACATAACTAAACCTGTATCTTAACACATTATTTTCTCCTTTCCTACGTGATAGATTGATTGTGGTACATACGTTCTAACGTGAATACACGTTATTTCTCAGATTATTTTTACCTTTACATTTTTAACCACCAAAGACCAAACCTGTACACGAAATTAGTCTTCTTGTAGACTTCCATAGTTTCATATGTTTAGCTGAAAGTTGTGTCAATGGATACTGAACAATCCTCACGCTGAGCACATGAGCAATAGATCTCCGGCGGATCTTGTACTACAGATCTCAAGCAGACGGACCCAAATGAGGTGAAGATAATGTCTTGCAAGACTATAATGTATCAGTTAAGATTTTGATATTATTTTGACGAAATTGAATAAACGGACTGCTAATAGCGAATTATTATTTTATATTGTATTTCTTAAATAAAAACAACAACAAAAATAAACGTTTTTTCTCTGAAATTAATTTTAATTGTCAAAATCGTGAAACAAACAGAAATGAAATCAGGTGATCTAAATGGGTAAGCATTGTTAATTGGATGGAGAGTTGTCTCATTGGCACTCGCACCACATCTTCCTATATATAAGCAGTTCATTCCATCATAGTGACTAAATCCGTTGCACCAGTCACGTTAATCCAATACAGGTAAACATTTGGTGATTAGTCGCATTTTCGACGAAAAGGCAGCAGTCCTTTTGCGCCAATTGGTATTTTCAAGATGCAGCTTTTGCGCCAAATATTATTTTTTAAAGTTATTTCTTGCTCAAATTTACGAAATGCATTTCCGCCAAATAACCTGTTCTAATATTTATCCTTATTTAATTGGAATAAAATTAATGATGGTATCACAAAAAGAATAATTTATGGAATTAGGGACTATTGTTGCAAGATATGCTAAATGATAAGAAAGTAGAAGCTTTAATTTGCTGAGTATGACTTTGTGTTATTCCCATATGTTGTCGATCTTGTTTTGTTTCCACGATCCGTATGTTTTAAATTCCAAATTCCAGCCTTTAACATGATTTTTTTTCCTGCCTGTAAATAGTTTCATGTGTTGTATGCATACTTGAAATGAAAATGGCGCAATCGTAAACTTAATTTTTGGCTCAAATGATACTTAGCATTTTAAAAACTAGTGGCGCAAACATAGCATAGGCGCAAATGAGTTTTAGCACGAAAGGGCGCTTTTTATGACACAAACGGATTTCCCCTCATGAGGCTGCAGTCCTTTTACGCCAATTGCAATTTTCAAGATGTATCATTTTCGTCAAAAATTATGTTTTAAAGGTATTAATTGCACCAATTTACGGAATTCATTTGCCTGTCAATAGTTTCATGTTTTGTATGCATACTTAAACAAAATAAATTGGCGCAATCTTATACTTCATTTTTTGCTCAAATAATACTAGGCACTTTGAACACGCGTGCCGCAAATATATAGCATTAGTTGTACATGTAATGAGTTTTGTGACGCAAAAGGACGCAAATTTAGAGCAAACACATTTCTACCGATGAAAAGTGGACGGAATGGTACATTTGGTCTCGACAACATATCCGTATTGATCATTGACATAGATTTTCCATAATGTTTATATTTTATTATTTTCTACTTTTGTCAGGAAATGGTCTTTTTATTTCATTGTTTATAAATTTAGTGTAAAGTATTTCCTTACATCAAAGGAAAACGGCCTGTTGCGACAAGGAAAGGGAAATTTTAATTATTTATTTTTTCAAATATCAAAATGCAGTATATGAAGTGCTCATTTCCATTAATATGAAAATAGATCATAGCCTGGAAGTACCTGTGGGTCTTAGAAAGGGTATCTTCTTCTCTGTACTCTTTGAATATAGGCTATTTTTCTCTACTTGTTTTGTTTTTAGCTCATTATTCTCTATTCTTTATAATTTAGTACCGATGTTTTCTCTTATTCTTTTTTTTTTTTACCCATTTTCCTTTTTTCTTATTTATATGGCTCATTATTCTCTATCATGTAAACCCCATCCATACCCTCATATAATAGCACTCGAATGATCATATTTAATTAATGTTTCAGTTCGTTCATTTCACAATATTAGGATTTCTGATTAAAGGTGAGTATTCATTTATAGATTCGGAATGATTTAGAGCTGGAAAAAATGTTTAGACACCTGTCTATTGTTCATGACTGTATGTTACCACTATGAGTCATTTGTTGTGTTATTGATGTCGGGTTACTGTCTCATTGAAGTATACGCCATATTTCCCTTGATCCACATCGTGGGACATTGAATAAGAGAAAACACGAGCAAGAAGGTACTTCGGAGAACTTTTGCGTAACAAGAGACATGAATTTTAAAAGATGTAGCACCTACATTGTAACGTTCATCTTTTGTGGAGGAGGGTTAGGGATATTGTTTTTTTTTTCTAAGACAAACATATTTGTTGTACTTTTTTTCAAAAAACCATTTGTTTTCGAAAGTATACAGAAATAATAAAGGTTATTTTCTTCTTGTGTTATAAGAAGTCTATCCATTTCATCCATCCCCTTGATTTTTATATTTCCCTTTGTCCATATTGTGTACAGTGAAGAAGGGAAAACAAGAAAAAGAAAGTATTTATGAGATCTTTTGCGTCACACGAAAAATGAATTTTAGCAAATAAAGCACCGACCGTTCGTGTTTTGTTCGGGAAGTGGGGTATCGTGTTTTTCTCTCGGGACATATGTCTTATTCGACTTTATTCAAAAACCATTTGTTGTCAATAAAATACATAAACAAGAGATGTTTTTTGTAACTTAATGTCGTGTATATGCATCCCCTCTTATTTAAAATTGAAACACACAGGTTATTTCTCCTTTCATTTCTATTCTCATTGGACAGGCACATATACAATGTGTTTATGAATAAATAAGATGTGGGATGATTGCACCTGAGACAATTCTCCACCAGAAACCAAAGGATGTAGACATTAGCAACTTTATGTCACCGTATCGCCTTCAACAATGAACAACCGCATACTGCTATAAGAAGCCTCAAAATGACAAATGTAAAGGATGACAATCGTATTATTTATCTAAAATAAAAGGTATTTCTGCCATAGCGTTCATCAGGTACACACGAGACAAAAGTTCGAAAAGTCTAGATTAAAACACGAACTATCAAGGTTCAAACATTAAAATCCAAACCCGTTTTCGTCCTGAACATGCACGAAATATTTGCCACTGGACAAACAACAACCAACAAACAATCAATCAAAAAGCATGAACAGGGCTTGTATTTGCATTTCATGATATTACGTCGTTTTTAAACCACATATTTACAGACAAATGTATGATGATTTTAATCATGCCAATACCGAAACACTGCCTACACCAGGGGACTGATAATCCAACAGATGTAAGCTAAACAGACCACGTGGCAATAGAAAAATGTTATGACGTATATCTGAGATCAACACGTCGAGTTTTATTTAATAGAATTAGTGTCATCATGGTGGGTCTCGTTGGGATCTACGAGTGACTCAGGATTGGTCGATTTTTGGTAAGCGTGATACGTGAAAGTCAAATTATTAAGCGTGAAAACGGGAAACAAAGTCGGGCGGGACACGTGAAATTACAAGCGTTATTATTACAATTATAAGCGGGATACGGGAATCTGACAAAACAAAAAGCGGGATCCGGGATCAGACCCCACCCCTCCCCCACAATGAGATCCCCATCATGGTACTCATGAGATTGATAGTTGTCACATTGACAGCATCTTTTTTTTCAGTATGTTTCCCCTCTGGGTGCCAGTTGCTTATTATTGTCATAAAAACAGTCCAGAGTCAGGAGTCTGTAATTCAGTGGTTGTCGTTTGTTGTTGTTTATTATATTTGTTTTTGTTGTGTTCATAAATCTTAATTTGATATACATGAGTTTTCTCGTTTGAATTCTTTTATCCTGGGAACCAGTTTATTAATACATAATTTAAAACAATATCCGAGCTGACTTTGAATTAGTCCCGATTTACTTTTTAATCATAAATTCGGGACAAGCACGAGAAATCAAGAGTAATGACACGGAAAATAAATAAGAGGAAACACGAATCACGCAAATCGAACCAAACAAGAGAAAACGAGAAATAAAAGGTCACAACACGAAAACACGTGAAATGAAAAGGCCGAAAATGTTGCACGAAAATAACCCTTTACTACCCTCAATCGGCAGTTCATAATTCATATATCATGTGACAAACATACTGCAGCTAGGGAACAACACAATGATGATATAAGAAAACGGCCATTAAAATATGCCAATAAATTTAATGTTAAATTCTTGAAAAAGGCTTTGCACGGCAAAAACATACATGATTTGATGTTACGTGTAAAGAAAATTTCAGAACGAGAAATAAAAAAATAAAAAACACATCTGCCCTCCTCCTTCAAAGATAAGAAGTCGTTCCCTAACTAAACAATGATAACAAATTTAGTTTTCAATGCTTTTTTCAAATAGGTGCAAAGTTTAATTGTAATTGATTTAGTGAAGATTTCAGTAACTGCAATATTTTCAAAATAGCATTGGTTATCTTGACTTCAAATAAAAGCCACACAGCTCTTAAGTCAAACTCAAATATTATTTTAGCCATTATTTTCGTCTTTCAAACATTTATTTTAAACTTGGTGCATTTCACAGGAAGTTAACAAAAATGTAATCATCTTATAATATATAAATGAAATTTGAGATAAATGTTTATCCTCAAATATGAAATTTAAATTTAATTTGAATAGGTCAAATATTTTCCTGAATTGAAAAGCCGTTTGAATAGAATTACTGTGCTAAAGTATACAGTAGAAGGTGTTCCAAGTGTAAACATCTTTAAGTTATACAATCCCATACTTATATTGAAAAAGGAGACAGCTAGCCAACCCGACATGAAAAAGATTGATTGATTGTTTTGTATTTTACCCAATTTCAGCACTATAGGCTATTTCGTGGAGGTCAGTCCGATGTGCCCAAAGAGAACCACCAACCTTCGGTAGAAAATCCTAGTCAATTCAGATTGGAGTCGAACGCACTTGCCACGTGAGGGATTCGAACTGACACATTGTGTGTTGACAGGCTAGTGATACCGGTGGCCGAGTAGTCCAAGTAGTCGAACTACTGTATCACTAGCCTGTTAATACTGTGAGTTCGAATACAGCACGTGTGCGCAGATGCGCTCGACTCCAATCTTGTTGACTAGGATTGTCAGTTTCTGACCGAAGGTCGTTATTTCTAGTCGGACACTCCGACTTCCTCAACCAATAAAAACTGACCGCCACGAAATAGCACAATAGTTCTGAAAGTGGCGTTAAACATCAATCAATCAATCATTAAAAGATATAATTCTGTGTATTAGTCAATCTTTAATGATCCTAAACCTTTTAACATAATTGTTGCCGGTAAAAAAGGTGCGAAGGGGTATTCATGTTTGTCCTTGGCTAAGAACAAAATTTCTATTAGTGACTTGCCCAGCTTTAGCGTAGAAAGTTCAATGAAATATTTTTTTATTTCCATTTCAGGTCGAACCATGACATCACACATACGTGTAATGCACTTGAGGTCACAATGAAGCTAACAATTCTCCTGGCACTATCTTGTTATGCGTATGGAGTTATTGCTCAAGATTTAGACGCCAGTCTACTATTTAGTCGACTCAAGGAAATAAAAAAGAGTATTGGGATTGATCATTTGCAAGTAGGTTTATTTGAGTTAATTATTGTCATTGGAAAGTATTATCATCCCCCCCCCCCTTTCCCCCCTAATTTTTTTTTATTAAAATTTGAAAATACGTAATTGAAAAGTATCTTTATCCCCTGCCATAAATAAAACAACAACAAAAAAACCAGAAGGCGTTTACAATAACAGAAATTCCGTATATATGAAAGTGGAACAGGTCTTTATGTAGAAGCATCGCTTGCAAATCGCTCTGCTTGCTTCCAAATCGCTCTGCTTGCTTCCAAAAAAGCAATAACAATGTTTTCGCAAATACATTTGCATTTAAAGTAAGTATGATTTTTGCACGGTTGTTAAAAAAATATTCCAGACCGATTCATTACCAAGATGGCAATAAAAAAAACGTAGGTCGAAGACTGATTTTCCATTTTTGATACCTTTTCGATAACCAAGGTTTTTTCTTCGTATTAACCCACCATCAACAAATTGGCAACAGAAACTTCAAGGAATGACTACTGTATTATTATTGACAATTATTATTTTACAGGAGAAGTTTAACAAACTACCATTTACTACAAAAACCGGAAATGGAACGAAACTTTTAGCTGATGTAAGTTCTTGATCGTAGATAAACACAAATAATTTTGTTTGTGATTGTGTACATTTAGTACATGTATCATATATTAACATGTATAAGAATGCAAAAAATATATACAATGTTCTTACTAATATTTTTTTTTTTTTTGGGGTAAAATTGTTTATTTTAATACAATCATGTAACTTTAACACGCTTGCTTTTATATCCATTCAATAACTTAACTAATATACATTTATCTAAAAAAACAAATTAGTAAATTCGTTGATGTATGTATATAAAAAAGAGTTAAGGTCTTACTTATAACTCGTAGTAATATAAAACACCGAACCTTTTACATCACAACCGACATGTATTTGATACTCGTGAGGAAAGAATAGAATGGTAAACAAAACCAATGATTTTTCAAAGTATATGTATTGTATACATGTATCGTTGGTTCATGTCTGTCATATTTGTTTTTCGTAAATTGTATTGTTATAAATTAGGCCGTATTCTCGTTTGACATTTTTCGCATTTTTATGTTGGGGCCTTTTATAGCGGACTATAAGGTATAGGGTTTTCTCATTGTTGAAGGTAGTACGGTGACCTTTTACCGGTATAACCTTTATCTTCGTTGTTTGAATTCTGGTGGATAGTTGTCCATTTTTTAATTGAAATTCAAGTACATATGATTTGTTGAAGCGCGCTTATTTCCACCAATTTTGTGTTATTGAAACTGATCATAGTTCTTGTTTTTTTACATTAGCAACGAGTTGTAATGTGTGTTTGCTATACTGGCACAGACCATATTATTTATCATTTGAGCCCCGTCACTTGGTATCTCCTGTAAACAAACACCTCAAGACCCTTTTTCATTGGGACATCATTAAATCTATTGTCTGATATTGCTTGCTTTCCTGGACCATTCACGTGGAAAAACTAGAATTCTGATTGCTGTTTGCCATGGCATCACCGCTGGCAGTCTATAGAATAACTATTTCATATAAGCATCAATTAATTTAGCTCAATATGATCATTTGACCTCCTCCCCCCTTTGTAAGGGTTCATGATAGCTGTTATAAAATGTTGTTTGATTTGAAAGTTCATACGTGGATTCGTCACCTAATCATTAACTTTCAGATTCAAGACAAACTTGCAGCATCGCTTGTTCGATTTAAGAATGTTCTCGACGCCGTTAGAGACGAAGTATTTCAGAATGAAAAAAGATTTACCACGCAGACGACACTTCCACATTGCTGTGATAAACCCGGAACATACGTGTATGATCCAAAATTCAGAAAAGAGGTAATTCCAAACCAAGAACAACTTAAGAAATAATTCCTTCATGTCATGCTCTATGCTAATTTTAACATGGATAGGCATTATATTTGTCGATAATTTACACTGAGATTTAGCGAGGTGTAAATATGGTCAAATATAATTCCTACCCATGTTACAATGAGCATAGATCATGACAATAAAGAATTATATCGATTCTAATAGGACAACAAAGGTATTTTTATAGGTCGAAGCGTACAAAAATACCTTCCAAATGTTTCGTTGTTTCCGTTTCCTCCCCATGAAGTATGTACATTATACTTTCATATTTCATGTTTAAAAACTAATTGCAGGGTAAAATATAATTATTATGTTGTTTGAGTATCAAAATATAATAATTGTTATGTAAGCAGACAAAATGTATATATCTTATTTGGATACAAATGAAAATAACAATAAATCTGAAAATGGAAATGGGGAATGTGTCAAAGCGACAACAACCCGACCATAGAACAGACAACAGCCGAAGGCCACCAATGGGTCTTCAATGTAGCAAGAAACTCCCGCACCCGTAGGTGTCCTTCAGCTGGCCCCTTTAAAAATATGTATACTAGTACAGTGATAATGGACGTCATAATAAACTCCGAATTATACACAAGAAACTAAAATTAAAAATCATACAAGACTAACAAAGAATGTAAACAGTAAGTTTGTGCTTATGTGTCAAATATATTTTGAGCTAATTAGAACACGGCTTTGTTTACAAAGCGAAATAAGGACGTCATATTAGAATTTTTTACAAAATAAAATTATAACCAGCGTAGAGTCACATCAACTCTCATATAAGAAATCATTTAGTAATAATTATTACTCGAACATTGAAATAGATAAATAAAACGTTAGATAGGAAATGATTGATTTGTGTTGTTTAACGCCACTTTCAACTCTATTGACTAGTTCGTGGAGGTCAGTTTTTATTGGTGGAGGAAGCCGTTTCATTTGTATTGCTATCAATAACTAGTTAGTTTGCAATACATTCTGCTTTTATACATTTTACAAATTTACACCCATTGGTCAAGCACAAACAAAACACAAAATATAACACAGTATTAACGCAACAATATAGAATTACAAGTTTAAACATTAAAACAAAATCATAGTTATGTTAATGTAACGTTTGGTGGAAATGGACCTCATTTTCGCAACTCGAAAGATTAGTTTATAAAGTAACCAACTGCTGTCAAAAGTTCAGACTCAGGATTTAAAAGATGTTTTAGCTTGAAAAGTTGTTGAGAATTTGCAAAATCCGGTTTCATATGTACATGTATACTATCATTTTTTTATACGCCCGTCAAAATTTTGACGGGACGTATTATGGTATACAAATGTCCGGTGTCCGTCCGTCTGTCCGTCGTACCGTCTGTCTGTCTGACTTATCCAAATTTCATGAAACTTAATATAGTTGTTTCTTATGATGGTCAAATGATCTGTATACTTTTTGGTGAAAATAAGATTTAAACTTTTTGAGTTACGACACTTTGTAACTAAAACAGGGGTGTGTTTTTTTTTCACATGTCGCACCGTATCTCAAAAATGATTCTTGATCATGGCTTAAAACTTTAAAGACTTCTTAGTTATATCAATCTTAATATCTGTATACTTTTTGGTGATGATTCAAAATTTCATTTTTGAGTTATTGAGTATTTTGAAAAAAAAGGGGGAGGGTTTTTTTTACATGTCGCGCCATATCTCAAAAACAATTTATGATTATTGCTTAAAACTTTACACATGTCTTTGTTATATTAATCTAAAGATCTGTATACTTTTTGGTGATGATTCAAAATTTCATTTTTGAGTTATTGAGTATTTTGTAAAAAAAGGGGGAGGGTTTTTTTACAAGGTGTGACGTTTCTCAAAAACAATTTATGATTATTGCTTAAAAAAACTTTACACACTTCTTTGTTATATTAATCTAAAGATCTGTATACTTTTTGGCGATGATTCAAAATTTTTATTTTTCAGTTATTGAGTATTTTGTTAAAGACGTAGTCGGTATAGTTTCGCCTTGTGCCCTTTGAACTTAATGACGCTTAATTATGGCAACAGAATACGCATGCTCGAAAATCCTTTCTGTGATTGGCCAAAATGCTGTCATGGTGGGTGATTTGGTTGTGTTTAAAAAAAAACGTCTCGTTAATTATATCGTGATGGAAGCAAGTGAAAAACTATAAATATTTGAACTAGATCTTACAAAGATTTATATTTTTATTAAACTAATTGTTTCTCCAAAAGCTCTTTGCATCCGTGACAGCTGTTTATTCTGGACAATTATATAACTTTGTTATACGAACGTACATGACTTTTAGAACGCACCTACGCATGTGAGATTTCCGCGGGGTTTTGGTGAATGTAAACAGAAAGATACGAGGACCAAGAATACTGAACACAAACAGATAAAACGCTATTTAAATGGTATCTTTGTGCTTCTGAAGGTTATCGAAATGATAGTTTTTGAAACATATACTCAAATTTAAACACGTCGGATATCTTTTTTTAAAGATAATTCTTGTTTACATGTCATGCCGTATCTCAAAAATAATTTATGATTTTTGCTTAAAACTTTACACACTTCTATTTTATATTAATCTAAAGATCTGTATACTTTTTGGTTTTGATTCAAAATTTTATTTTAGTGATATTTAGTTTTTTGTAGAAAAAAAAACAGGGTTGGGTTTCACATGTCCCGTCGTGTCTAAAAAACAATATATGGTTATTGCTTAAAACTTTCTCAGAAACTATGATTATTGCACAAAACTTCCACACAAGACGTCGGGCGTATCATGCGCTCATGGCGCAGCTGTTTATTAAAAATAACTGATCTTTTAAAGTTAAGTTTAGTTCACAATTTAGAAAAAAGGATAATCATCATCAAGTTTAATGCAAAATTTACATAACGCTTGTGCTCCGGGTATGTTTCTATATCTTCCAATTTCAACTTCTAGCTTATGGTCACTCACCCGAAATTTAGATACATGTATTAACTGACTGGTTTTTAAATTTGATTCTTTTAATAATAATATATACAACACAGTTCTAAGAAACTCACTGCATTTAATTTATCTCTTATTGATCTACAATAGGACGAAACTGAGATTTTGGTATACGTCGAGGAGGTATCAACTGAACGACGCAAAAAAAAAAAAAAATGAAAGAGGAAAAAAAGAAAATAAATACGAAACATATTTGTTTTAAATAAACTCATCATAGATACCAGGACTAAATCTAGTATATACACCAGACGCGCGTTTCGTCTACAAAAGACTCATCAGTGACGCTCGAATCCAAAAAAGTTTAAAATGCCAAATAAAGTACGAAGTTGAAGAGCATTGCGAACCAAAATTCCTAAAAGTTTTGCCAAATACAGCTAAGGTAATCTATGCCTGAGGTAGACAAGCCTTAGTATTTCAAAAAATTCCACAATTTTGTAAACAGTAAATTTATAAATATTACCATATCAATGACAATTCATGTCAGCACAAAAAGTGCTGACTACTGGGCTTGTGATACCCTCGGGGAAATAAATCTCCACCAGCAGTGGCATCGACCCAGTGGTTGTAAATAAACTCATCATAGATACCAGGACTAAATTTAGTATATACGCCAGACGCGCGTTTCGTCTACAAAAGACTCATCAGTGACGCTCGAATCCAAAGTTTAAAGTTGTCTAATTTAAGCACAAAAAAAAGAACATGAAACATTTATGCTGTCTAGTGGTCAAAAGCATTTCAAAAAAAGATATGAAGGGTTTAAAAAGCGTCAATAAAATTTAAAACGTTTATGGACTATACGACAAGGAATTCGACTTTTTACCGCTTCGCTGAAAAGTTCCTGAAATTTACACAGAATTGTTATTAATTGCATTTAGTACCACATTTTATTTCATTGTAAAGTTGCATGACTTTCAAACAGATATGTTCACAATACACATTGTATTTCAATAATTATGTACTAAGTACACATCTGTTAAAATAAATAAGGTTGAAAATTTTCTCCTCAAGGTTGATTTTTCTACAGCCTGTGTTACAAAATCTCCTAGTTCTACCCCTGAAGCCAAATTTCCACACAATACCGTAAGCGACATCATGAAGACGCAGTACGATCAGAATAAGAACGTTTTGTGGCAGCACTATGGTACCTTAGAGGGCGTGTCCATCATTTACCCATCAACCTATTGGAACGACTGTTATAACTATGATCCCCGCTTTAGGTAATAGAAACAGGATAGTTAATTGTGTATATTTACTATATTACTGCATGGCAAAAAAGTATAAAAACGACTAAATGACAAAAAAGTCTAACCAAACACTACACAAAAATATTAAAGACTGCGCAACACGAACAGAAAGGAAAAAATCAAGAGTGGTCTCAGTACACCGTAAGGGTTAACAGATCCTGCTCCACTAGTGGCACCTTCCATGTTGCACACATTCGTCTATAAGTATCATTCAGTCGCATTACTGGACATACCAAAAATACAAAGCACCATTAGCTCAGCAAAATGTCAGTTAAAGCAAACAAATCTAAAATGAAACGAGCAAACAATCCGCCGTTTCAAAGTCTATTGCATTATGGGTAATATTTTCGAACGCGTACATCCTAACGTTTTGATTGGGTTACAACGTCTTAAGCAATGAACATTCAACCAATGATATGATATTATTTAAGGTCAGCCTTTGCCGCAACAGCTTCACCAAAAGATAAAGATGTCGTGATTCTTATAGATTCAAGCTCATCTATGAAGCAGATCTCCGGCGTTACAAGTAAATCAAAGATGATTATAGCTAAGGAAGCTGCTCGTACAGTCATAGAGACTCTTAATCCAAACGACAGAGTAAGTAGACCTATAGGTATAAAACTAAGAAATTCCCAACTATATGTCACCGTACGGTCTTCAACAATGAGCAAAACCATACAGCATTGTCACCTATAAAAGGCTTTAAAACAATTTAAACGAGAAAACTAACTGCCTGATTTATGTAAAAAAAAAATGAACGGAAAACAAATATGATATACAGCAGCAAACGACAACCACTGACCGGTATTAACACAAGGATACTACAGACCGGGATAAAAACAAGGATACAACAGACCGGGATAAAAACAAGGATACAACCGGCCGGTAAAAAACAAGGATACAACCGACCGGGGTAAACACAAGGATTCAACAGACCGGGATAAAAACAAGGATACAACCTACCGCTATAAAACAAGGATAAAACCGACCGGTATAAAAAGAAGGATACAACCGACCGGGATGACCGAGATAAAAAAGGATACAACCGACCGGGATAAAAACAAGGATACAACTTACCGGTATAAAACAAGGATACAACCGACCGGGATAAAAACAAGGATACAACCTACCGGTATAAAAAAGGATACAACCGTCAGGGATAAAAATAAGGATACAACCGGCCGGTAAAAAACAAGGATACAACCTACCGGTATAAAAACAAGAATACAACCAACCGGGATAAAAACCAGGATACAACCTACCGGGATAAAAATAAGGATACAACCTACCGGGATAAAAATAAGGATACAACCGACCAGGATTAAAAAAACAAGGATATAACCCACCGGCATAAAAACAAGGATACAACCGGCCGGTAAAAAACAAGGATACAATCTACCGGTATAAAAACAAGGATACAACCTACCGGGATAAAAACAAGGATACAACCGACCGGGATAAGAACAAGGATACAACCGACGGGGATAGAAACAAAGACACAACCGACCGGTATAAATACAAGGATACAACCGACCGGTATAAATACATGGATACAACCGACCGGGATAAAAACAGGGATACAACCGACCAGGATAAAAACAGAATAAAATATCATTAAATAACAAACATTAATATAAGTAAGAAATCTTCTCTTACATCATTCTGTTACATTTGGAAAGTGTTCCTGTTTTATGCTGTCAAGTTTAAGTAGTATACATTTATATATCGTTGTGGAGTACCAACTAATGAGGTCTGCATGCAGGTGAAAGAAGAAAACATACTTACACATTTGCTACGCCCGAGATTGAGGCAACCAAACAAAGATTAACGTATGCCAAGCTTTACATTGTAAAAAAGACAAAATATGAAGTAAACCAAATTTATAAAATATTTAATTTGAACATATTTATTTATAGTGGATTGGGAAACAAGTTTTGCACTTATATTAATCCCTTTCAACTTTGGGCCTAACCTTTATAAAATAAAAGCTGAGCAAAATGCGTAAAAGAGTAACATCACACATTTCTTTTCAGGTTGCTGTGATATCATTTAGCTCAGGAGTTACTGTTCCCACTGGAGACCCAAACCACGATTGTTATAAAGACACACTGTCATTTGCCTCCAAAACAAACATTGACAAGTTGCAGGAATTTGTCAGTTTATATATTCAAGAATCTAACACTGGTAATACAAATTTCGAAAACGTTCTCATCAAGGCTTTCACTTACTTGGGGTCAACAAATGATAATGTTGATGTTTCAACTAGAGGTAAATATATGTTATAGTACCAAATAACAGACAAAACGAGTGTTGTGAAACGGGCTTCGCAGGATAATACCGTTCAGATAGATAAAAAACGCGACAGTAAAAAAAGCACGAGACATTCAGTAATATAAAATATTGAAATTGATCAGAAAATTCGATCAACAAATGATAAATTATCAACCGAGAATAAGAAAAAAAGCTAACTCAACTCCTTAAAGGTGTCATATAAAAAAGAAGATGTGGTATGATTGCCAATGAGACAACTATCCACAAGAGACCAAAATGACACAGACATTAAAAACTACAGGTCACCGTACGGCCTTCAACAATGAGCAAAGTCCATACCGCATAGTCAGTTATAAAAGGCCCCAATATGACAATATAAAACAATTCAAACGAGAAAACTAACGGCCTAATTTGTATAAAAAATGAACGAAAAACAAAGATGTAACATATAAACAAACGACAAACACTGAATTACAGGCTCCTGACTTGGGAAAGACACATACATAAATACTGTGGCGGGGTTAAACATGTCAGCGGGATCCCAACCCTCCCCTAACCTGGGACAGTGGTATAACAGTACACCATAAGATCAAACTATAAAAATCAGTTGAAAAAGGCTTAACTCATCAGATGGACAAAAAAAAAACAATTGAGCGTGGCCGGATACTTGTACATCTCGACAACAAAAAGACACTATGAACAGATCTGAGAGTACGCGAAGTTACATGTATCTAAAAGTTAGTTCAAAGCCACTAACAACTAATAAAAAAATCACGCATCTAAGACTAAACTGACCACTTACTTAATAATGAAAGATTGTAAGGGTAATGCAATAATAAAATCCATATTTAAAAGGACTAAACTAAACAACGACCTTGCTAGGACATTTGAAAGGTGATCATGACAGTCCTCACTACGTTTGACCTTCAATATTTAATTCTATTCAACATTTTCTATTGACTTTATGATTAATAAATCTGTTACCTAAGTTATTTTTTTTCTCGTTTTTTCCCCTGTAATTTAGGGTACCCATCAATTTGTTAAAGCTATATTACTATTCTTTACTTTTCATTATATTAATTAATTTAGAGACTTGCATGGCAATTCATTGTCAAATCATTGAACCGTTAGCGTACGAAAGTATATCTTAAATATACAAAATTTTAAATAAACAAAACAAACACAGCCTAAAAATAATAGTAATATATACACATGATATTGAAAATTGATACAAAAAAATTACATTTAAACATCGCATTTTAAAGCCATACTTTATAGTGTTGTTGTATCTTAATATAAGTATAATATCGGACGAGGAACATTGGTGTAGGGTAGCGGAATATGCCGATGTTTTCCGATTGCTATTTTACTAAGTAAAATGTTAATTTGGATGAACAAAAAGGGAACGAATATGAAAAAGAAAAAAACACGTATTTTCGACCATTGTCTACGTTAAATTTGGCAAAACATCATTTAAGCAATGAATAAAATGAGATGTATTGTATACATGCACATTTTGAGACAGTAATGAAATATAAATGTTTAACCCCCCACATTATTTATGTATGTGCCTGCCCCAAGTCAGGAGCCTGTTATTCAGAGGTTGTCATTTATTTATGTGTTACATATTTGGTTTTCGTTCATTTTTTTTTTATATAAATAAGTTTTCTCTTTTGAATTGTTTTACATTGTCTTATCAGGGCCTTTTATAGCTGACTATGCGGTATGGGTTTTGCTCATTGTTGAAAGCCGTACGGTGACCTATAGTTGTTAATGTCTGTGTCATTTTGGTATTTTGTGGATAGTTATCTCATTGGCAATCATACCACATCTTCTTTTTTTTATATATACCCAAAATTCTTTTTTTTATTTATTTCAAGATCAGGTTATACTTTTTCTTACTGATGGCGGATCAAATGAAGGGAGCGATCCAAGGGAGGTAATCAGCGACGAAAATGCCAAATTACAAAACAGAGTAATCATGTTTACCTACCTGCTTGGTCCTGGTAAGTATTAACCATATTTAAATGGTTAACGAGCAATGATTGGTACATTGTGATGGAGTTAATATCTCCCTTGTCGTATTGGTACATTGTAACTATTGTAATCGAGAAAGCAAAGTTAAGTGTTCATTAGCTTTTGAGAACTACAATGAAGTACGTCCATTATTTATTTTTCTTTTTTAATTTGTAGCATGTGCCATGTACTAAAATTTAGTGTGATTTGTCCATGTTGTACTCTTAAATTCGTATTTGGACCTTTTTTTCTGAATTAGCCAAAACACGAGGTATTATTATGCGCCAAATCCTGAATTAGTTTTTAAAAAAAATACATGTAACGTCTTCATGACTTCTTTTATTTTGGGTGTAAAAGCATTGACCGAAGAACATTTTGTATGAAGCGCTGACACGGAACACACTAAAAATATGCGCACGATCAACGCCTTTACAACCCTATAAAATTACATGAAGTATTCGATTCTTAGAATTACGCTTATATGCTACAACTATGGAATTACGAGTCTTGACAAGCTTTTCGGTTGTTTACTCATCCAATAATATGACGTTGTCATGGGAAGCACGTGCAATCATGCATGTTGCATTTTATTGAGAATAACATCTGATTTCGGAAGCTATGCGATGTAAGCCAATCAAACGCACGGATTCTTATGAAACATAAATGAAATGTAATAATATGTAAGAATTGAATGCTTCTTTTTGTAATTTTAGTGGGTGTAAAAGCGTTCACCGAATCACATTGTGTACATGTATGAAGCGCAGAAACGCTCCATACTAAAAATGTGCGCTCGGTCGACGCTTTTACAACCCTATACAATTATTAAAAGAAGCATTCAATTCTTATAATTCATTTTTATGCTTCAATCATGGAATTTCATGGAGAGTTCCATCTTTTCGTTTATTTTTCTATGTTTTGTTTGAACCTTGTCACTGATAGCACGTGCAGTCATAGCTGTTGTATTTCATACGGAAATAATTACATTAGATGTATGTTTCATTATAATACTTTATTCTGATTAGCTAACAGCACATCACGTGTTATTCCGTAAGCAATTGTATCACTCAATAAAACTTTTCATTCATGATAGCACGTGGTCCCACAATAAAGTGCACAGGTCAATTAAATAAAAACAATATAAAATTCGTTTTTTCTTCCGCGCTTCATACAAAATGTACTTCGGTCAACGCTTTTACACCCCAATAAATTTACAAAAAAGAAGAATTCAATTCCTAAATAAATATTTGATATTAGGATTGCCTGGCGATTGTTGTCAGTCAATCAAATTACGGATTCTAATGAAACATATATGTAATTAAGTTATACAAATTATATACATCCATAAACGTGACCATAGCTCATATCGTAATTACGGACATAAGAAATCCTTATATTTTGTAGTTGGTGAAGGTATTATAACAAATTCCAAAATATTTAATTGGGGCTTGCTAGACCTCATTCATAGCATGTATCCGGGTGCGGGAATTTCTCGCTACATTGAAGACCTGTTGGTGACCTTTTGCTGTTGTTTTTTTTTCTATGGTCTGGTTGTTGTCTCTTTGGCACATTCCCCATTTCCATTTTCAATTTTACACTTAATTTAATCTGTATGGTTACAGGTGCAACGAACGAGATGAAACAACAATTACGAGAGATGGCAACTCAAGCAAAGTCAAGATGGTCCTACGGAAACATTCGGGTATTTATCAACAAATTTATTTTACAAAAAGCTTTTTTCGTCAGAAAAGATACTGCATTATTATAATCATGATAATAACAGAAAACCCAAATATGAGAGTGTTATACTGACATGTAGATTGTTTTTTTTTCTAAACTTGTAGCTAAAATAATTATGTAAATAAATGAATGTTTGAGCAGACAATTTAGTCAGGCAATAATCATATTCAATACGAATGATTTTGTATCCCGTTATCAGGCTGCAGTTCTGTACAATGAAGGACGTATGTTTTCCATATTTGTTCTAGGAAGGACATTTCACGTACGTGGATCAGAATCAACATGGTAGTTTATCGATGGAAATGGCCACATTCTACGTCCATCTGCATGTACCATCACGTCAAGTTAATACTAACCAAGTATTCAGTATTCCATACGTCGATCCGTTTTCTGAAAGAGGCAGGTACTTTATATTTTATCCGATGAGGTTCGATGAGTCTAATATAACTGTTTCCAGATTTAATCTCTAATTTAAATTTTATAGCTGCATGCTTGTGAAAACAAGATCTAGATATAGATATAGGATTCATTAGAATATGCTACAACTTCAAAAATTAAAAATAAAACATGAATTTCAAATGCTCATAAAATCCTTTGAAAACTACAGCAGTTTATATTGATTGTTTGGACCGTTAACTACCTGTCAGTGACTGGAATATCTATTTAGGCCGTGTTCACATTGACCTAAACTCGGTGTTGTGTAAGTGTAACTCACACGTAAACTAAACAAAATTACGTTCCCATTGATAAAACTCAATGTTTACATGTAGTGTAAATCATGTTTTGTCTACACGCAGTCGATACCCGATGTAGGCCTTGTGTACATTTAGTGTACACAAAACTAGGCATTTGAAACATTAGTTTCACCGTGCATATTTCAGGAAGAAACGATTTTTGAATAAAATTGATATTTATAGCAATTATTTTTAAAGTTCTTTACAGAAATATTTGTATAACTTGATATATTTATTTGTTTTATTTAGAAATAAAACTTAACGTAGCTTTATTAAGCCCTTATCAAGACTCAAAGCAGCATCATTGCCGAACACATAATTTATTTGAAAATTAAGGTCTTTCCGAATCGACTTGACTTACACAGAAATATTTTTTCGTTAAATAATCAAGAATTTTCTCAATATACTGCGGCAATTTAACTTTAAATAAATCAAATTTATTTAAGGAATGACTGTAATATTTTTTCTGTCTATGAAGAAATAACATTAAAAAATTGGTGCACACTGAATAATGCGCGTAGCGGGTTATTTAACAGTGTGCACCACATTTTTTATGTTATTTCTTATAATTCAATTCTAAATTCCATTTTAAACCGTCAATAACCATGAAAAAACGTTGATGACGTCACGGTCACATGACGAAATTGTGTCTATGGGCTAATAACAAAATAACGTCAGCCAATCAGAAGACGCGTTACATCCAAAATTAAATCATTCGGTAATAACTCCTTTCCTGGATTTAGATATTTCTGTTTTAAACGGGAAACTCCACACTAAAATTTACGACAAAAGAGACGATTTTTCGTTCCATTTTGTTAATTTTCCATTTTTAGATGGTGATATTCCTTTGGCACCATCTTACGGTGTTTATATTTCACAACTTGTTGGCTATGCCCGTGTCTGTTGTGACGTTTTTTTATTTTAACGAACGCAACCTAGGTATTACTGGTAAATTATTAAACCAGGGATATCGTTACCATCAATTACTTAAAACCTTTACTAAATTTTTCCATAGATATAAAGATTTGGTTTTGAAGTTTGGTTGTACCTGTAGAAAACTTATTTCAAACGGGATAGCACATCCTCATTTTTACGGAAATGTTGTTAACCGTGCCCGGAAATTTAAAAATAATCCATGTAAACTTGTCACTCCTTTAAATAAACTTATTCTAAAAGGTTACATATTCAACACTGTAATAAGATCATTTAATTATTTTTTTTTGGTATAAATATTGATTTTGTTATCAGTAAATTAAAAGCTAACTAAATATTACTAGTATGTCATATGCATATACACATTCATGGATCTACAATCTGTAGATACCTGTAACTGGCATTGCACAAGGTCATGTTTTTCTCTGGCTGTTTATGACGTCTTTACACTAAATCTATTGGATGTTGGATGTGTACGGATTGATAGTTTAGTCTTAGTTGCATGATTTTTTTATTAGTTGTTAGTGGCTTTGAACTAGCTGTCAGATAACTGCGATTACTCTCAGATCTGTTCATTGTGTCTTTTTGTGTTGGGATGTATAAGTACCGGGCTACGTCCACTTGTATTTTTGTCCATCTGATGAGTTAAGCCTTTTTCAACTGATTTTTATAGTTCGTTCTTATGTTGGATGTACTGTTATATACCACTGTCCCAGGTTAGGTGAGGGTTGGGATCCCGCTAACATGTTTAACCCGCCACATTATTTATGTATGTGCCTGTCCCAAGTCAGTAGCCTGTAATTCAGTGGTTGTCGTCTGTTTATGTGTTACATATTTGTTTTTCGTTCATTTTTTTACATAAATAAGGCCGTTAGTTTTATCGTTTGGATTGTTTTACATTGTCTTATCGGGGCCTTTTATAGCTGACTATGCGGTATGGGCTTTGCTCGTTGTTGAAGGCCGTTCAGTGACCTATAGTTGTTATAATGTCTGTGTCATTTTGGTATTTTGTGGATAGTTGTCTCATTGGCAATCATACCACATCTTCTTTTTTATACAATTAAAAAAATCAATAAAATATTACCTATAAAAGAATCACAGTGTGACCGACTCTATGACAAACAGTCTAAAGAACAATTAAACGAAATGAAAATCATACATTTGAATCATTCATCAATATGTTTTGTTTACCTTTTATTCTGGAACTCATTCATCATTTATTCTTCATGTGATCATCATTTTATATTGTTAACGTTTCATTGCGTACATCGCTTTATGTGCGCCAGTTTTAGGAGTTTTATAAAGGACAGTGTAGGAATCCGCGTTACTTTCCCCTCTCTTCTAATGACGTAAACTGCTCAGCGAGTCGTGTGCACAACTGCAAAGAACATTTCAGCGGACACGTTGTCCAAAAGAACAATTCGTGGCTAACCACAGCGTGAGTTACTTTCAAAACATTACAAATTATGTATTTACATCAGCGACGAACTGTTTTAATATATTTTCATATGTTATAAAGAAATTATGAACATTTTACCGTTCAAACTGTTCGTATCTGCGATAAAACAGCTTTATTCAAGACAGAACCCGACGCGTGCAAGAATATTCATATTTTTATTATTATAAAGAACTTTAACAGCTTTATATATCTACGAACTGTTTATCCGTATTTTTAATGGACTTTAATTATCATTGAACACATTGTAAAATTGTATTTATATTTGTATTTTCAGTTTTTCACCATTTGGATTGGTAGTGAAATAAAAATCAGCTCCTGATTGTTTTATCTTTACTTAAACCCAGTCGTCTTGGTTACACTCACTGGTCAGGCCAGTACAGTGAAAAAGCTACAACTTGCCTGTTGTTTTTCTTGGATAACGTACGCCACGTCACGACAGTCAACAGACCAACAACGTAGTTTCAACGACAACGTTTCGTGCTAGTAAATTGAACTTGTCTACACATCTCCTGAACAGGAAATACAACGGAGCATCGTTCGTAGCTGTTACCTTGACACTACGCAACACAGCTTGTGCGTCCTAGGCAGCAAACCAACAACGTTGAACAAACATTGCCTACAAATAGTTGATTTACATCATGGATCCAAGTCACGCGGAACAGCAAGAAGAGGTTCAGCCCCCAGAGGGAGATGTCACTGAAGAACCAGAAGAAAATCCGTCTAAAATAACAAATGTAGATGAAAATTCCGAGACTAGGCGAGTGCGTGAACTTGCCGAAAAGGGACAGGGAGCCTTTATAGAAAAACGTGACAAGTTCTATCACGACTTAGAGGCCCTATGGTCAAACCTAGATTCTCAGTTATTAGAAACGGCCAAGCCTCCTAACGACCTCCAGCAATTGTTAACAGCACAAGATAAAATTGTACAAGCCTGTACTAAGTATCGCAGGCTCACAGACGAGTACTTGACATTTCTGAAAAATACAAAAACATTAGACAGCCTTCAAGACATTGATACGTGCAAATTCTCAACGGATATCCGAATGTCTAAAGTCGAACTGGCAATTGAAACTTTGCACGAGCATCGCCTTACCTTGACAAAGGCTAAATCTACAAAAACGAGGACATCTAAGGGCAAGACCACCTCGCACAGTGGGAGCTCACACGCCTCCGACATGTCGAGCCTAGCACGGAGAAAGCGTGCCAAGGCAGAGTCCGCTAGATCGAAGATAGCCTTTGCCGAGCAAGAAGCTGCCCTCCTAAAGCAGGAAGCCGTATTACAGGAACAGACCCTATACAGACAAACAGAAATCAAGGCCGAAATAGAACAAGAAGCCATCCGTGCTAAACAAGAGGCTACACAAAGAAAAGCCGAAGCGGAACAAGAGGTAACACGTAAAATTGCTGAGGCTGCTAACCTGAAAGCTCGAATCGAACAGGAGGAAGAGCACATCAAAGCTAAAAAAGAACAGGAGGCCGTTCTCAGGAAAACTCAAATGGAACAGGAAGCCGCACGTGCGGTTCGAGAAAAAGCCGAACTTAAGGCCGCTAGGAACATTCTCGAAGCAAAAAGAGAAGCTGCAGCCGCAGAGGCCGAGGCTCGTGTCCTGGAATACGATGACAGCCAAGCGTTTAGCGATCTCCCTAACGAAAAAGAAGACCCGCTCCAGCGTGTGCAAGATTTCGTCAATAAACTTCCTGTATCAACTGCTGTAAAGGAAGTAACAGGACCTCAAAAGAAAAAACTAATTCCTGTTAAAATTGAGCTGAGTCATGAAGCACCAGCGTTCGTGCCATCCGTGGCACTGAACTTGCCATCACAAACACCTGATGTCTTGCCTACACATTCTAAGTCACCAGAAGTTGATGTATTCCCAGATCCGGAAACACTAACTGGCATAGGAAAACAGGGCGTTTCAGAAAAGATCCCTGTCTTACACCCAAAACGAGATGTTATAGAAGAGATCCCTGTCTCACACCAAAAAGAAGGCGTTATAGAAGATACCCCTGTTGCGTACCAGCAACAAATCAATTCCACGTCGGAGATAACTAGGTTTCTTCTTCGCAAAGACCTATTATTCTCCAGGCTAACAAATTTTAATGACCAGGCAGAATCCTTCCATACATGGAAATCTAGCTTCAAAAACGTCATAGACGAATTACAAGTTTCTGACTCGGAACAAATAGACTTACTAATTAAGTGGCTAGGGCCAGAGTCTGGTAAACATGCCATAAGTATTAGGGCATCAAATGCCAACAACCCTACTAGAGGCCTACAGAGGTTATGGCAAAGATTGGATGAGCGATATGGTGCTCCAAAAATGTTGGAAGCCTCTCTCAGGAGTAAACTTGACAAATTCCCAACCTTGACGAATAAGGACAACGCACGTCTCTATGAACTGTCGGACATTCTATCAGAAATAGAATACCATAAGGAAAATCCCAAGCTGGGATGTCTG
This sequence comes from Mytilus galloprovincialis, assembly GCA_037788925.1. Taxonomy (NCBI): domain Eukaryota; kingdom Metazoa; phylum Mollusca; class Bivalvia; order Mytilida; family Mytilidae; genus Mytilus; species Mytilus galloprovincialis. The sequence continues at coordinate 3,377,110 of CM075332.1, forward strand.
CTAGCTTATTTTGATTCACCGACCGGAATAAACCCTGTCATGGAAAAACTACCCTATGGACTTCAAGAAAAGTGGATTACAAGGGCGTCTAGATACAAATCTTACCACGGCGTTGCCTTTCCTCCTTTTACAGAGTTATCTGCATTCATCAGTGAAATCAGTAGAATTAAAAACGATCCTGGATTCATTTTTGGGTCGGGAGTCACACCAAGTACAAAAGGTGCTGCGCCAAGGTTCACACCTCAGCCTGGAACAAAAATCAACGTTCACAAGACACTGACAGCGGTCGAACAAAGATCTGGAGAGACTGCACAGCAACACAATCTGTGCATAATACACAATACCGAACATTCGCTAAATGAATGTCGTGGGTTCAGAGCTAAAACTATAGAGGAACGCAAGGAACTGTTGAGGCAAAACAATCTTTGTTACAAATGCTGTGATTCGACTATGCACAGAAGTCGTGATTGCAACGCGAGTATCAGTTGCAATGAATGCGGAAGTAAACAACACACCACCGCATTACACACTAATCGAGTGTACCAAACCAAAGTTGCACCGCCTTCACCGCCTAGATCAGTCGACGGCGGGGAGCAACTTGAGTTAGCTGAAACCAAGCTAACCTCTGTTAGTTCAACTTGCACAGATATCTCCAAAGACGGCAACAGCAGTAAATCTTGTGCCAAGATACTTCCTGTGAATGTCTTTCACAAAGATAATCAGGACAAAGTAATTCGCATGTATGCATTTATTGACGACCAAAGCAACCGGTCTCTCGTGGCTCCTGAATTCTTCAGCGTATTCAACGTACAGGCAGAAACAAAAGACTATTTGTTATCCACATGCTCCGGCAGCAAGGTTACTTCCGGTAAACGAGGAAACGGCTTTGTCGTGAAGTCTGTACAAGACAATACTAGTTTCAATCTGCCTGAACTGATTGAATGCGATAACATTCCCAATAATCGGAACGAAATTGCTACACCTGAGGATATATTGCAATATCAACACTTGCAAGAACTACAAAAACATATTCTCCCGATTGATGGAAAATGCAAAATCCTATTGCTCATTGGAAGAGACCTTATAGAGGCACATCATGTCCTTGATCAACGTCTAGGACCACCAAAGGCTCCATTTGCGCAAAAGTTAAACCTGGGTTGGATTATCGTTGGAGAAATACGCTCCGATAAGCAACATGTTAACCTTGAACTCACTACAAAGGAAACAAATCCAACTTGCAGTGTTGTGAAACCACAGACAAAGAAATTACCTGAGTGTAATAAAACTAACACCCAGTCAAATGAAATTCAGACTGATTCGTCTAAACTTTATCCCCATTTACATGGGCAACCGAAAACGAAATCAGCGACTTCTATCGTCAGATTTGCAGAAGCCGAAAAGTTCACTTCGGAAACAACGCCACCAAAAGTGAATGCCGACAAATAAAAGTACATCCGAAAACATTCAATTCCCATAGAAAGCTTCAATTCGCCTTTGGATACGCAAGGACAAGAGGAAAGCAGAATAACCAATTCCAACTTAAGTCACAGAGAAAAGGAACATGGTACCGGATGGTCTACTGTACGCCGTAAACGTCAAGGAAAGCATCCGTCTCGCAAGACGTCCTCGTTAGATTGCATATCCATGTCGAAAGGAGATTCTTCCATCAGAACTACAGCCATGGAATTGGATCTTAGATCGCCGCGATCTCGTCGGAAACACCGCCATATCTAGGATAGAAGCTGTGAAATACCCAGCCTCCCGTTGGACTACTTCTAAGTGAATATTTGTACTGTTGTTATATATTTAACATTTTATTTGTTTTCGATAATGGAATAGTGATGTCAGATAGACCTCAGACGGGGAGTATTCTGCAACTCATTCATCATTTATTCTTCACGTGATCATCATTTTATATTGTTAACGTTTCATTGCGTACATCGCTTTATGTGCGCCAGTTTTAGGAGTTTTATAAAGGACAGTGTAGGAATCCGCGTTACTTTCCCCTCTCTTCTAATGACGTAAACTGCTCAGCGAGTCGTGTGCACAACTGCAAAGAACATTCAGCGGACACGTTGTCCAAAAGAACAATTCGTGGCTAACCACAGCGTGAGTTACTTTCAAAACATTACAAATTATGTATTTACATCAGCGACGAACTGTTTTAATATATTTTCATATGTTATAAAGAAATTATGAACATTTTACCGTTCAAACTGTTCGTATCTGCGATAAAACAACTTTATTCAAGACAGAACCCGACGCGTGCAAGAATATTCATATTTTTATTATTATAAAGAACTTTAACAGCTTTATATATCTACGAACTGTTTATCCGTATTTTTAATGGACTTTAATTATCATTGAACACATTGTAAAATTGTATTTATATTTGTATTTTCAGTTTTTCACCATTTGGATTGGTAGTGAAATAAAAATCAGCTCCTGATTGTTTTATCTTTACTTAAACTCAGTCGTCTTGGTTACACTCACTGGTCAGGCCAGTACACCTTTCACTAGTAAACCTGATGTATTTTAGGTACAGCATTATCGGTAACCTACCGATGCTAAACATGAAAGATTTTACTGAAATAATAAGAAAACTACTTATAAAACCTATCCATAAATTAAACAATGATGGACATTTCGGAAAAAAATAACTAAATACAATGTATACACGTAAAGACATGTAAAGAAAAAAAGAAATAATAGGAGAAAGGAAGGAAAGGGAGAAACAAAGAATGCAAATAAAGAAAGATATTTAGATTTTTTTTTCGAAAAAAATAGAATGGATGAAATACAGAAAGATAAAACCAGAACTGAAATATGTTTTTGTCAATTTCGTCATTTTGCATGGTTTAAACATCTTTTTAATTTGCCTCACAGGGTTGATAACGTCAATGTGTAAAACCGTTCACCGTTATTCAGGAGCTATGCAAGGTGTATCATGTACTGATGTTAAAATAAGCGAACTTTTAAAGGAAGTCGAATATTTTGAGGAGAGAAGTTCATCATACGGCTTTATGATTGATAATACTGGGAGAGCTTTAATTCATCCCTTACTCCCAGAGCCTGCCTTTGTTGAAATTAATGAAGATCCAGTACTTGTGGACATAACTAGTCTAGAAAGAACATCGGGGACAGCAAACATAATTAATTCTATGAAAAGGTACATAGTTATACTACGACATTATAACAATGCTAAATGAAAAGTTCAAACTAGTAAAAGAGAGATAAACGATTTCAAAGGAATATTCAAACACATTAGTCGAAAACAAAATGACAATGCCATGGCCAATAAAATCAAACAATCAAAGACAAAAAACAGTATACAAAACACGACATAGAAAACTAGACAGCAACAAAAACCAGGGGCTACCTTAGGTACACAGAAAGGGTAATCATATCCTACTCCACATGAGGCACCCGTAGTGTTATTCATGCAAGTACAAACACGATGATCAGTCTGATTCGGCAGGTAACATTCTAGGAGAAGAGGACGGGATTATGGTTACGACCATTGGATCATATATCTGGTCATCTGTGTAACAGATATTCCATTACGGTCAAGCAACTCGTGATGGCGTTCGTAATTTTCAAAGGGATGATTTCAACTTCACCAACTGGAACTCTTGGTTTAATAGCTTCCTTGTAAATAGGTTGAATAATAATTTTCAAACTACACTATTATTTGACACAGGGGTGAATCGGGTAAGAAGACTTTACCAAACGTTTATTTCACCTTGCCTAGAGGACGTCTTGTGAATGAAGGAAGTCGATATTTACAGTTCCAAGCAACGTACTTCTGGGGACCTGTATGTATATGAATAAATAAAAAAAAATCTGTTTGCCTTTTCTTGAAAGATGTTGTAAAGTATTGAAATCGGTAACATTATAATTTAACAATGATTAAATTTAAGTATCAACATTTTGCAATTATTTATTGACATTGATCATATATTGTATTGATTTTTTACTCTGCCAAAAAGAAAAAGTCAATTTAACGCTTTATAAGTTTTTATCTTATCATCGTACATGTATTTTCATATGTATCTATTGATTATGTAAAAGGAAGGGAATACGAATGTCCAATCACAATGTTATACGTCGAAGTACTAGCAACAACTTAACAAAAAGAAAAAGAACGAATTGATCAATAACAGTCCGTACAGTAATACACAGAAAAACAAATGATCGGGGAACTGTTTTGCTAATCCCTAAAACTATCATAAGGTCAGGTGCTAATGGTACCTATCGTGGTAACAAATGATCGGGGAACTGTTATGGTAATCCCTAAAACTATCATAAGGTCAGGTGCTAATGGTACCTTTCGTGGTAACAAATGATCGGGGAACTGTTATGGTAATCCCTAAAACTATCATAAGGTCAGGTGCTAATTGTACCTATCGTGGTGCCAGTAACCATGGACAACCATAGTGATAAGTCGTATTAGGAAATGAGTGTTACATTAAGATATTGAAGACATACTTTCTTCAATTATTTTTAGTAGTAATATTCTAAAAATAAAAATAAAATAGCATAAACCTGAATAAGTCTATCCAAAATAGAGCCCAAACGTTTTAAAGCATTTAGTTGCTGTGAGGCCGATGCAAGTTGTAATAATGAGTGAGAGTGTTTGAGTTGGGCGATTTGGACGTGGTCCGAGTTGTCATAAATTCAAGACAAATTGAATACAAAACCATTTCCACCTGCTTACAAAACCTAGCTAATTTTCCAGAATATTCAACTGCTTAAATTTTTAAGTCATACATTTTTCCAGTATTTAAAATACATAAACTCGGTGAGGAAATCGTATAAACTTCAGTAAGAGTTCTTGTGCGTCTTTGTTTTCTAGTTTTCTTATTTTAGTTAGATGAATCAATTTTAATGAAAGTTTATCCTTTTAGGTGCAAAATACAAGATTTTACTTATGTATTGTTTTGAGGGAAGAAACGCATACCGTCATCTCGGAAGCTGATTTTGATATTTCAAACTCAGAGATGAACAATGTTTTCTTGTATCATAACCGAAGTCTTACATCTGACAGTCAACCAAAATGTAGATTTAATTCTAGAAAAGTTACTTTAGGTATGTGTATATGTGTATATGTGTATTTTTGTGGCTTTAGACATCAGTTTGTTGAAAATCCTGCTATAATTAGGTAGAGATGTTGCAGAGACCATTTTAAAAGAGAGACAGGAAAGTCGGATAAAAATGAGCAATACCACGACAAAAAAAAAAAAAAAAACAGACAAAAGAAATACCAACATTCAACTAAACAATAAACTAAAAACGAAAAGAACAAACGAACCACAGTACAATAAAAGGAATGCTACACTTGCGCATATTCTAAACCAACAAATCTTTTGTATGATATAGATATAGGAAGATGTGGTGTGAGTGCCAATGAGACAACTCTCCATCCAAATAACAATTAAAAAAAGTAAACCATTATAGGTCAATGTACGGCCTTCAACACGGAGCCTTGGCTCACACCGAACAACAAGCTATAAAGGGCCCCACAATTACTAGTGTAAAACCATTGTCATTTTCTTGCTTGTCATTTTCTTTCAGCGATATGTAATTGTTTACATCCTAAATAAATCATTTTATACTTGTTGGCTAGCTAAATCATTGTCCATCATACCACTATCTGCTTATTGCTATTTCACATTGCTATACATGTTTTCTCCATTGAAATAAGAAGTGCAAATGCTCATGCAAATAAATCCAGCATAGATACCAGAATTAAAATATGCACGTTTTGTCTACTAAACAGCTAAAGTCTCATCAGTAATGCGCGAATAAAAATTAAAAAAAAATTAAAAAAACTAAGTAAGAACGAAATTAAAGAGCATTGAAGACCCAAAACTGCATGCCAAATATTATTGACTTACCAAGAGTGTTTCATCGTAAACTGACCTAATCACAAACTTTAACATTGAGCGTTAACTGACCTAATCACAAACTTTAACATTGGGCGTTAACTGACCTAATCACAAATTTTAACATTGAATGGTTCAAAGTCAATGAACTATAACTGAGGGGTGGCAGACATGAGATGTGCCCCTGCTTATACAACTGCATACCAATATCATTGTTCTACCATACAGATCCTGATCTACATGTGGTACCTGTCGTGTTGCTGATGAAAGTAAAAGGTCGGTGATGTACCATTCTAGGAATAGAGGACGTACCACTACCGTATATATATATATATATATATATGACGTGGAAAGGTTTAACCCGGCCTCCGAAAGCTTCATTTTTATGAAGCCCAGGAGGTCCTATGGTCTAGCGGGACGGCTACAGTGCAGGCGATTTGGTGTCACGATATCTCAGCAGCATGGGTTCGAATCCCGGCGAGGGAAGAGCAAAACATTTGCGAAAGTGGTTTTAGAAACAAGTATTATAATGTTTTACTTTCAAATAAAGCAGAAAATGTTTACATATGTATCAATCTATTTTGCTGAGTGTTAATTTGTTTTTATAAAATTAATCATTTGTTTATTTTAGCACAGTCGGCTGTAAAATTTACGCCTTCAGCTTTTTCAAATCCGTTTCAATATATTGATGAAACAGAAACTGAACTTGATGTGAGAGAGTATACAGCTTATTTGACTAGAAAAAAGGATCAAAACCCTGGGTTTAATGTAAGATATTTGAAATCAAAATTGTTTTTTCTAAGAAATTAAAATTAGCTATAATTAAATTAGTAACAAAATGGTAGGTCAGATATTAAACAATAATATGAATTATATGCATTCGATTCACTTAAATACAAGTCATGTATTTTCAATTGTGTAAAGATGTATTAAAAATCTGCAATACATATTTGGTTATAAAAATTCCCATTGCAAAATGCACAAACAATAAAAAATAAGTAAACACCAGTATAACAAATTAGAGCAAAATGAAAAGACCTACTCCGTGTTAAAATAGCAGTTTTTCATTGGTTAAAAAGATGGTGACATTATACACCAGCACATTGATCAGTGGGTAAACATTTTTGTAATCAAAACCCTCACTTGCAGAGCAATCAATAATTACAAGAAATTAAAATGCAATGCAATATATTGAATATCACATAGCTAAACAGATGATTAAGCAGATTTGGTTACTCCTCGTCATAACATTGTAAATTTTGGCGAAAATGTTGTCGTCAGGGTTACAAAAGCTATTTGTTAACATTATATTCATTTCCTCAATATAAATCGATAGACTCATCATTACAAATAAAAAAAAAAAATAAAAAGTCGAAGAGAAACTGCCAATGTAATTGCAACATACAATGAACACGAACAGACAAACAAGTCCCAAATCCATTAACTTGAAATCTACAAGACTGAGCAACACGAACCCCACTGAAAATTTAGTGTTGTTGTGTACTCCGTAAGAGGAAACATAACCTGCTCCTTTAGTGCTCCTCATTAAGTTGCTCTTAGACTAGTAAGTATACATTCGGTGATAAGTGTCACTCGGTGATTGACCTAGCAACCAAATTAAGACGGTAAGTAAGACCGTATGGCGGGTTATTTTCGCGGTTGTAACATTTCGCGATTTTCATTGAATAAGGTATAATAAATATTTTGGCGTTTATAATTTTGGCGGATTCAAAACTTATACCAATACCTTTGCATGTGCATTTTTAAATTGGCGGAATTAATTTTGGCTATTTTGTTCTATCCGCGAGAATAAGCGAAAATTTAGTGCCCGCAAAAATAACCCGCTATACGGAATGTGATTTATTTATCGGTTTCCTGTTTGTCATATGCTTTTACTTTCGGTGCAATATTTTAGTATAATTACTTTGGTATGCCATACTTCTATTATTCCTGTAAAACAAACAACTTTTACAATTAAGTTACAACGTTTGTTTTTGTCTTATATAGGATGATGTTAGAGCTACAGTTTGGGCCACGTATAAAGCTGAACAGTTTTGGAAACAGCAGCCTGAAAGTCACCTGGCTTGGAGATTTATTGGAACCAAAGCAGGAGTCTTTAGAGTGTATCCAGCAGTTTCATTGACTAAGTCTTATGACCACGAAAAAAGAACATGGTAAGCATCAGTTAAGAGTCATGTTAGATCATTATTGTACCTTTCTATTTATCAGCTTCTGTACCTAGGGAAGCCTGTTTCTTGTTGTTATGTTTTAAATTTTATGTAGTATGTGCGGCTGGACGAGAAACAAACAACATTTCAAACACTGACTGAACACTCATGTGTTTTATAAATAATAGTGTTGTAATTTTTCATTTGATATTAGGTACTTTGTGACTTTATTGATCATTACTGTTTTCTTAAAATGTAGGACTGTGTACCGCGATGGTACTCCAAATACATTTAGTTATCAAAAGTACCAGAATTATAATTTAGTACGCCAGACGCGCGTTTCGTCCACATAAGACTCATCAGTGACGATCATATCAAAATATTTATAAAGCCAAACAAGTACAAAGTTCAAAAGCATTGAGGATCCAAAATTCCAAAAAGTTGTGCCAAATACGGCTAAGGTAATCTATGCCTGGGATAAGAAAATCCTAAATTTTACGAAAAATTCAAAGTCTTTTAAACAGGAAATTTATAAAAATGACCACATTATTGATATTCATCCAAACCGCGATGGCTACGCTAAAGTTTGATTGTTTGACGCTACAGTGTGTTTTTGATCACGCTGAAGTGCGAGGATGGCATTGTGATGCTGCTTGATGATAGCTACATGTACGCTAACTTGCGTAGGAGGCAACACTGAAGTGCAATGGATTACTATATATATTTTAATTTGTGTTAGCAAATGTTTTTCATTTGTTTTGGCAAAGAATGTTTATCAGTGTTGGCGAACAGTGTGTATAATTCTTGCAATTTATTCCTTCTATGGTTATATCATCAAAACAAGTAAAATCGCGAATATCTATCAAGTCTTTTTATACATGTAGCGATATTTATTTCATGACATCGTTTTAAATTTAATTATTGTAGCATCATTATGTACCTACATAAGCAACACGACGAGTGTCAATAATGGAGCAGGATCTGTTTATAAACATTTTCTGTATGGATTTTCTATATAATTATCTAATTTTGTAGGTGGAGGGAAACTACATCCCATCCTGGAATGATTTACATAACTTCACCATATCAGGATGCTTGGGGATCAGGAATCCTGCTGACACTAGCTCACACAATTTTCAAGAGAGGGTATGTATATGGATAAGATAATTGTCCTATAATGCATCAGTAGAAGCAGTTTTTACTCGATAAAAGAAAATTTCGCTCAATTTGAAAGCTACCGAAAAATATCAATAAAACAAAAAGACACGGGTTTTTACAAACTGTACACCTAAATGTTTTGAGAACAAATGGGTTTCAAAATACATTTTTGTTAACGTTTTATTATTTTGAATAAGCCGGAAAATTATTCCTAGATACCTTTTTGAACTGACTTTAAAAATAAGATACGTTATTAAAGGGACTGCACAGTTCTTATTCCTAATTGCTATGATTGATTGAGTGATTGTTTGATGTTTAACGCCATCTTCAACACTATTGTACTATTTCGTGGCAGTCAGTTTCTATTGGTAGGAGAAGCGGAGTGTCTGGAGAAAATCACCGACCTTCGGAAGGATAACTGACAGTCCTAATCAATTAAGATTGTAGTCGAGTGCACCTGCCACGTTCAGGAATCGAACTCACAACCTAAGTGTTGACAGGCTATTGATAGAGTAGTTCGACTACTTAGACCTCTCGGCCACCGAGGTCTCTAAATTTCTATGAAGATGTAGTAACAAAATAAAAATAGTTCACGGTTGAGCGCTAACAAACATGTCTAACTCCGCTTTGAGTGCTAACAAACATGTCTATCTCCGCCATTTTTGTATGTATCTATCCGAATTCAGGAGCTTGTTATTCAGTAATTGTCGCGTGTTGCTATCTGCAACATTTGTTATGATGTATTGCTTGGTTATGGATTAATAGAAAAAGTACTTCAACTTTACTAAACAGTAGTTTTCCGCAAATATAGGCAAATGAACTGTATACGCATATGTCCTTTCTTTCATTGATATTTCAAAATAACATAAAAATAGAAATAATATAAAATTCATTTTGATTAATATTAAGATGCAGTGCATTTGAAATTAGATAAGCGAATATAAAAACTTTGTTAGGAGTACTGTTTATTAGAATATAATGCTGACTCCCGGATATACTGTAAGCTGGTTAGTGGACTAGCATATAATGCTGACTCCCGGATATACTGTAAGCTGGTAAGTGGACTAGCATATAATGCTGACTCCCGGATATACTGTAAGCTGGTTAGTGGACTAGCATATAATGCTGACTCCCGGATATACTGTAACCTGGTAAGTGGACTAGCATATAATGCTGACTCCCGGATATACTGTAAGCTGGTTAGTGGACTAGCATATAATGCTAACTCCCGGATATACTGTAACCTGGTAAGTGGACTAGCATATAATGCTGACTCCCGGATATACTGTAAGCTGGTTAGTGGACTAGCATATAATGCTCACTCCCGGATATACTGTAAGCTGGTAAGTGGACTAGCATATAATGCTGACTCCCGGATATACTGTAAGCTGGTTAGTGGACTAGCATATAATGCTGACTCCCGGATATACTGTAAGCTGGTAAGTGGACTAGCATATAATGCTGACTCCCGGATATACTGTAAGCTGGTTAGTGGACTAGCATATAATGCTGACTCCCGGATATACTGTAAGCTGGTAAGTGGACTAGCATATAATGCTGACTCCCGGATATACTGTAAGCTGGTAAGTGGACTATCATATAATGCTGACTCCCGGATCTACTGTAACCTGGTAAGTGGACTAGCATATAATGCTGACTCCCGGATATACTGTAACTTGGTAAGTGGACTAGCATATAATACTGCCTCCCGGATATACTGTAAGCTGGTAAGTGGACATGTATTCGGTAGTATTGTGGCCTATAACTGCGTATGTCCACTAATTTGAGCTCTAGTTGTCCCATTGACATGATTGACAGTCCTACTACATCTCCTTATTGTTATATTGGTGTTGAAAAAGGGTTGGTTGTTATTTGCTCAATATCCGTTAGCGTCGACCGAGTATATGGCATTTACTGGAAAATGATGGTATATTAAATAGGGGAAGACATGCCATTTAGCATTGTTTAACAGGTCATCACGGGACCCTTAAACATTGCTGAGAGGTTCTGAACTGAACGTACAGAGAGCGTGGCACTTCCACTTTACGATGAATCACATTTAACGCTCTCACTATGACCGGACGTGGCTGCGTTTTAGAAGACATAGTGACCATATTTCTATACCCTAGTCACCCTCGGGGTTGTTCATAAAGGGATAACGACGGTCGTCATAGGAAAACTAATTGATTTACAAAACTCGAAGTTTTTTTATATTAACTTCTTTTTAAAAAAAATGAATAAAACGTTTAGTTTTCTTTACTTAGTTTTCTTTAATAGGGACACATTTTAATCAGATAATCAAAATTTGTAAATTCACAAATATTATATAAAGGTGTATACCATGAAGGCAGATATGTTGGTTATTTTTAGTAATATTAAATTATTTGTGTTCTTTTATAGTTCAAACCAAGTAACAGCAGTAGTTGGTGCAGATTTTCCCTTACAGTATTTCAGTTACTTTATTGATAACATATATCCTGTTTGTACGAAAAAGGACTTCAAGTAAGTTTAGTGAAAATATCCACAAATATATATGCCAAACACGTTTAAAAATTAAAGGACCAATATGACAGACAATGGTATATTAAAACTCATTAAAATATCAGGCTTATCATTTGGTATGCCAGACCCGCGTTTCGTCTACAAAAACCCCATCAGTAGCGCTAGAATCAAATAAAATCATCGGTACCAATTTTGTTGCACCAGATGCGCATTTCGACAAAATATGTCTCTTCAGTGATGCTCGTGGCGAAAATATTTGAAATCCAAAGCTTATATAAAAGATGAAGAGCTATAATCCAAAAGGTCCAAAAAGTATAGTCAAATTCGTGAAAGAAATCAGAGCTTTGCATGAGGGAGATACATTCCTGAATTTATAATAATTTCGAATATTTTGTAACACCAAATTTAAATAACACAAAAAATACGTATTTTCATGCCAGTACCGAAGTACTGGCTACTGGGCTGGTGATACCCTCGGGGACTAATAGTCCACCAGCAGAGGCATCGACCCAGTGGTAGTAATAAAATCATCGGTACCAATTTTGTTGCACCAGATGCGCATTTCGACAAAATATGTCTCTTCAGTGATGCTCGTGGCGAAAATATTTGAAATCCAAAGCTTATATAAAAGATGAAGAGCTATAATCCAAAAGGTCCAAAAAGTATAGTCAAATTCGTGAAAGAAATCAGAGCTTTGCATGAGGGAGATACATTCCTGAATTTATAATAATTTCGAATATTTTGTAACACCAAATTTAAATAACACAAAAAATACGTATTTTCATGCCAGTACCGAAGTACTGGCTACTGGGCTGGTGATACCCTCGGGGACTAATAGTCCACCAGCAGAGGCATCGACCCAGTGGTAGTAATAAAATCATCGGTACCAATTTTGTTGCACCAGATGCGCATTTCGACAAAATATGTCTCTTCAGTGATGCTCGTGGCGAAAATATTTGAAATCCAAAGCTTATATAAAAGATGAAGAGCTATAATCCAAAAGGTCCAAAAAGTATAGTCAAATTCACTAGTGAGTCCTACAATTTTAAACATTCCTAAAAACAGTTTCAAGGCCAACTCAAACATTGGAGTGCATTAAAACCATAACGTTCTGAAAGGTTGTGCCAGATATGACTAGGGAGAAGAACAACCTGAGTACTTAAGTAATTAAATATTTCATAAACAGTTAATTTACAGAAAATGAATATATCTTATGATATTTCATTTCAACATAAAAGTGCTCAGCTCCAATTTGAAATAAGGTATTTGGTAGTAATGAAAAAGTGACCCTTAATTTAAACTGTTTTTCTTCATATATTGAATAGCCTACATTTAGATAATAGATCATACATCCTTTTTACAGATGTATGATTATAGACGACAGTGGATTTCTTGTCATACACCAAGCTTTCAAAGAAACTACTGACCCAAAGTATTTTGATGATCCGAAGCACATTACTATTTTGGTGAGTATTATTTCGAGTAGATGATTGGCCTTCACAAAAGTTGTGGGTTCTATCTGAATATCATAGAAAAATCACAGTTTAAAATTGTAGGACTCACTAGTGAAATTTTTTTTCATAGCAACTGTTTGGAAGCTCAGCTGCTCATATAAATTTTAAGTTTTCCGCTTCATCGTCATGATCTCAATGTGCATGCCGATTAGTATTCATTGTTTTGCTACAGATTTTTAAAAAGAAAACACCAGGAATGTTTAAAAATGTGACTGCCAATGGCCATTTCATCATCTTAAAATGTATTTCAGCAAAACACAGCTAATTGGTTAACCTCGGTTTGTTAAGCTTCTATCAGGATATTTCAGGGTTATTTATCACTTTGAAGCTGATCCTGAAACCTTTGTTTAATATATATTATGTTTAAGTACACCAATGTGCTATGAATTAATGCATGTTGATTAATGTATTGTACTGAATATAATTCTTTTATATTGGTCTTAATTCTGTTTAGGCCACATAGAACTTCGTTGAACCATTTGGCGTCTTTTGCATGTGAAATTCAGTGTGTTTTTGTATTCATTGTTAGCACACCTGGCCCAAAAGGACCACGTGAGCTTTTCTCATTGCTTGGCGTCTGTCGTCGTCGTCCGTTAACTTTTACAAAAACGTGTCCTCTGCAACTACTGGGCCAAATAAAACCAAACTTGACCTAAATCATCCTTAGGGTATCTAGTTTAAAAAATATATCCGATGACCCGCCCATCAATCAAGATGACCGCCATGGCTAAAAATAGAACATGGGGTAAATGCAGTTTTTGGCTTATATCTCTGAAACTATTAAGAGCAAATCTGACAGGATGAAAATGTTTATCAAGTGAAGATCTATCTGCCCTGAAATTTTCAGATGCATCAGACAACCTGTTGATGGATTGCTGCCCCTGAATGGGTAATATTAAGGAAATTTTGCAGCTTTTGGTTATTATCTTGAATATTAAAATAGATAAAGATAAACTGTAAACGGCAAAATTGTTCAGCAAAGTTAGAGCTACATTGTACACATAAGTCAACATGACCAAAATGGTCAATTGACCCCTTAACGAGTTATTGCCCTTCATAGTCAATTTTTAATATTTTTTTGTAAATTTTTGTTATCTTTTACAAAAATCTTTTCCTCTGAAACTACTGGGCCAAATAAAACTTAACTTGGCCTAAATCATCCTTAGGGTATCTAGTTTAAAAATATATCCGATGACCCGCCCATCAATCAAGATGACCGCCATGGTTAAAAATAGAACATGGGGTAAAATGCAGTTTTTGGCCTATATCTCTGAAACTAAAGCATTTAGAGCAAATCTGACGGGATGAACATGTTTATCAGGTGAAGATCTATCTGCCCTGACATTTTCAGATGCATCAGACAACCTGTTGATGGATTGCTGCCCCTGAATGGGTAATGTTAAGAAAATTTTGCAGCTTTTGGTTATTATCTTGAATATTATAATAGATAAAGATAAACTGAAACGGCAAAATTGTTCAGCAAAGTTAGAGCTACACATAAGTCAACATGACCAAAATGGTCAATTAACCCCTTAACGAGTTATTGCCCTTCATAGTCTATTTTTAATATTTTTTTGTAAATTTTTGTTATCTTTTACAAAAATCTTCTCCTCTGAAACTACTGGAACAAATTTAACCAAATTTGACCACAATCATCATTAGGATATCTAGTTAAAAAAAATGTGTCAGATGACCCCGCCTATCAACTAACATGGCTGACATGGCTAAAAATAGAAAATAGGGGCAAAATGCAAGTTTTGGCTATTATTTTTTTAACCGTTATAAACAGAAAAATCTGAAAGGAGCAAATATGTTCAGAATAATGAGCTCTACCAATAGTCCATATACGTCAAATCTGTTAGACAAATTCTTATAGGAGTTGTTGCCTATAAATGCCAAATTTTACCACTTTTGTTTTTTATTTTTGCCTATTATCATGAAAAATATGATATTTAGAGAGAAACATGTTGTTTCTGTTAAGCCTTATATTATTTAAATTGTAATAGATAAATAAACACTTTAAATCACAAAAATGATCAGCAAGTCAAGATCTATTAGTTAGTCAAACAAACTAAACAGACTAAAAGATCAGTAATAGAAGATCAACAAAACAGAGATTTTGTCACGAAGTCTACTCTCGTCTTCAATGATAGGGAGTGTCCTTTGTTCGACATCCCCACAAACCAAGGTGAGCGACGCAGGCTCTTTAGAGCCTCTAGTTTTTTTCACTAGATGGTTAAATTATCTACTTTTTAGTAACATATTATGCATAATACATATTATATTTTTTAATTCTTCATAGGAACCTGCCATAGCGGATGCAATGAAAAAGTATGGTGTACTTAACCCCCTCACTTGTAAAGATTTGTCTACAAACAAGGAACTTCAATCATTCAGGGTACGTTCAAAATAAAATGTGCAATTATTAAAACAGTTAAATATAGGTATTGATTAAAGTATCGATTTAGTGCAAAAAATTGTTCTTCCTTCTCCTTGGCATGTATATATATAAAATCAGCCAGTGCACAAAAAAAAATACAATTTTTGCATTTGTCATAAACTTTCTTGCTGTTGACGATACTTTGGATTGTACATAGATTGAATGAACTTAAGAATTTTCTTCACACTTTTTTATGTGTACTCCTATCTCACTAGTAAATGAATTGTAGTCTTAAATGGCCATTTTGATCTAAACAACATTTGAAAAGTCTGTGAAATGAATTATTCCGTCCCTTTCAGTCTTTTAGTCAATTTTCAAATTGTGCTCTGCAGTAATTTCAATACTTTTTAAACAATTTGCTTGCAGTCAATTCAGTATAAGTTCTTCCTCACCGGGCCTAACGATGCGAAATCAGTACAATATTGTTCTATACCTAGGCAGAATATATTTAGATATTGTTCAATGATGAGTTGTAATATATGTCAGATTTTCGGATCTGTTATACACATACTTTTTGTTTTTCGATACATTGAGATACGAGTGGATTATTTCACTAACGACATTACGTGCATTCTTATAATTCTTGATGAAAAACATAAGCTCTCACCTTAGGAAGCAGACACATTCTAGTTTTCTAGATTGTATTTTTTGTTTGTTTCACAGGTTACATTACCAGCTGGTAGATCTACAGGACTAAGTTTTGACCAAACTGGTAATAAGTTTGAGTTGAGACCAGTTATGGACACAAACATATTTATTCTGAGAATAGAGAAAGGATCAATACTTGATGGCACAACATCATCAGCATGCAAATGTGTAAGACAATATACATGTTTATTTTAAAGAATATTTAGAGAAAAATCTGAATACGTACCATGGCCAACACAATAAAAAAAACCATGGGCATCAAAGCTCTTGAAACAAGAAAAGCAATATGTATATTAGTTGGCAAGCTATTATCTTATATTTCATTCTGTTTTTATTTTTGTCAGATAGTTTTTAATATACACATACAATTGCCAATAATTTATAGAATTAAGGAGATATTGTATGATTGCCAATGCAACAACTATTCATCAGAAACAAAATGATGTTTATATAGAAAAAATCCCTCATGAAAAAAACTTCATCTTTGTGGGATGACTTTATATTCCGTAATCATATATTGTTTAGGTTAAGATAATTAAAGATGTGGCAAATTTTTACCGAGACAATATAGGTCACTAAACTTTATACATTCCATTGTATTGCCCTAGACTGTCAGAACATGGTTTTTTAACCATGTGCAGAAGCAATAATCGTTAATTTTGTTTTCTAGACTAAAAAATCAAAATGTGAAAAGTCAGATGTCATATATCATATTGTTTAAACGGTTTTCGTTATTTTGAGAATTACTTATATATCTTGGTTGATTTGTCATATCTTTTATAGAATTTAGAAGTATAATGCTTGTCATACTCTAAAGACACCGATCTGTAGTTGAATACTGTTTTTTAGTTTGCTCGCTTGATTGGTAATTTTTGTCGTTGGGGTGCTATCTTTTTAACTAATAGTCCACATCTTTTTTTGTTTTACATATTTAAGATTTTCTTTTTTTCCCATTTTAGGATAGTAACGTTCAACCAGATTTTAGAGAGTGTAATAACAATTGTAACTGCATCTGTTATACACCTATAGTATACAATGTTTGTACGAACGTATACACCACAACTTCAGCGTACGTATAAAAGCTATGCTTACTACAATATGATTATACGATCTATTTGGATAAGCTGATATGAACTTAGTTTACATACTACAAAATGACTTCTAAATGTACATAACAGATTGAGCTGGGTAGATGTACACTGTCGTGCTTTATACACCTTTTAAATTCGGATAATTCATCTGATTAAATGTATCTAGATTAAGTTGAAACTTAGTTATGTGCATGAAACAAATAGAAGTTTAGCATTAATTTTGCTGAGTGTAAGTGATAAATATAAAATATATTGTTGAGAGTCATTTAAATCCATTTCTTCCATTTTTATGTTCAATATGAAACGTTATAATCTAGTATGGATGTAAATAAGAAGATGTGGTATGAGGGTCAATTATGCAACAATCCATCCAAGTCATTATGTATAAAAAGTTCACAATTATACGTCAAAGTACGGCCTTCAAAACGGAGCCTTGGCTCACACCGAATAGCAAGCTATAAAGGGCCCAAAAATGACTAGCGTTAAACAATTTAAACAGGAAAACCAACGGTCTAATCTATATAAAAAAAAACGAGAAACGAGAAACACTTATGAACAACACCAATAAACATGATAAACGACAACCACTGAACCTGGCAGAAGTAATCTTTGATGTAAAATGTTACAACAATGTATATATGATTTATTAACACTTAATAACAACCCATGTTCTATTATCTTAGAGACTCCAGTTTGCCTTGCAGTGCTCGACTACTAGATAAATCCGGAATAAGTATCAATGAAAATTTGACAGGACTTCAATCTTGCTTTGATCCGAAATGTAATAAGAAAACGACTAAAAAGTAAGAAATATTTAAAATTATAATTAGGCATTATGTATAGATAAGATTTTCATTCACATATTGTTTGTTATCATTGCCGTTTTTCGTCTATTAACTTCAAAATAAATTAGGGAAAAACATGAACTTCAGTAAAATGGCAAAGTTTTGTTTTTTAATTACTTATATATATGATAAAATTGAAATCAAGTATTCATACATTCATTTATGAAAGTTGTAATCCACTCAAATACAAAAATGACAAATAAAGGCTAAGAATATATTATACGATATTGCCTAAATGGGAAAGTATAAATGCCAAAAATAAACCGAACACACATGACAGGGTAAATCCGAACAGAATATGTGCAATTACAATATCAGCATGCGTTAAGTATAGTGTTTTTTTCTCTTTCAGAGATTGCTACAGTGAGTTCCAATGTAGTTGGTGTGAGTTTACATTTAGAGGAGAAATTATTCCAGAACCTTGTTGTAGAATTAAGGGGGAGTGCTCTTTTGGAAAGACTAAAGACTCAAACTCTAACATTTGTGATGGTATGCTTAAATTATGTTGTGAAAATTATTTTGTTTTGTTTTGAAAAGTTATGATGTAAAATCAGAATTATTTCAGGTCGTTGTTCAATCAATATCTGA
Source organism: Mytilus galloprovincialis (assembly GCA_037788925.1). Classification (NCBI taxonomy): domain Eukaryota; kingdom Metazoa; phylum Mollusca; class Bivalvia; order Mytilida; family Mytilidae; genus Mytilus; species Mytilus galloprovincialis. Next base: position 3,395,949 of record CM075332.1, read on the forward strand.
ATAACAGCTATATACCTTTAATATGGCCTGTCAGTTATATTAAAAGACACAACCCGATTATAATCAACACTAATATATGAGACTGAATTAAAATAGAGCAAAGCAAAACCGGTTTGACTTTTGGTTCGGTATCACACAATAGCAGAAATAGAGCTCTTGAGCTATCCTTATTAGATATTAATCACGGTAAGCATAATTATACTGACTTGGCCTTATCAGCTTGTTTTTGTTTTTGTTAATCTTTATTGTAAACGTTGTAAATAAAAAAACTTGGGAAAATCGACGAAGGAGCCCTAAAATTTGTCACAGTACAATGTATGGAAGTCTGTATTGAACGTAGCTGTGCGTTTACACTGGTCAGGATTTACTACACTGTAATAGATCAGGACACTGGTCAGGATTTATTACACTGTAAAACATCATGACGCTGGTCAGGATTTATTACACTGTAAAACATCATGACACTGGTCAGAATTTATAACACTGTAAAACATCAAGACACTGGTCAGGATTTATTACACAGTAATAAATCATGACACGTGTAGATGTTGATTGATTGTTTTTTTCTCAGCATCCAGTGAAATGTATGTCGTGCATATTCAGAACGAGAACAAATTGAAAGTTAATCCAATAAGAACTTCTTTACAGTTGGTCGACCAGGATAAAAGACAAACAATAAGCACTGACAAAAAGTCGGACTTAATTCAGTGTGTGAGTAGTTTCGCAAATAATGTACACTCCTTCAAACTAACCTATATCGTTATAACATTTATAAGTGTGTACTTACAATGGGAAGTTACACGTACTAAGTATATGAAAATTATATCTGCAATATGAAGTTACAAACATACATATTATTTTCTTATGTCCATCATTGACCCAAATTAATCAAAGCTACATATATTAAATGCGAAACAATTTTAGTGGTGTTTTCTTCTGCGCATATGTACATATATTCTTACCGTGTAATTATGTCAATGCACTTTTGACATTGACCTATCTACGTTTATATATATTTCCTAAAAAAAATTTAAGAAAATGTATATGTATACACCTCTTATAAATCATTATTGTTTCCTTTATAAATGGCATTTCGGAAGTCATTCTAATAATATCTTTCAATAGCCTCACATACAGAAACCCCATCGGAAGAAGCCGAAGGACGAAGTACCGATGTAGTAGTCGGAGGAGTAATTGGTGGACTTTTAACTGTAGTTCTCATAGTTGGCGGTGTCATTTTTCTTTTGAGATATTTATACATCAAAGATAATTGTGATAAAGAAGACCCGTACTTGTATGCTATACCTGACCATATTGACTTGCGAAGTGCACAAAATGAACCTAATGGGCAGTTCAATCCGCCATTCACAACAAGTAACTTTTCTTCCGGGAGTGTTTCAAATGGAGTGCATAGTTACATTTCAGTAGTAAGTGATAAATCTAGGTACGATACACCTACTGAATAACGTAATGTACTTAAGTAAAGATAAAAAATAAAAGATCAGAAGGTTTAATGGTGAATTTTGCAGGCCTTTTTTTTTTGTTTCTCTGCACAGGATAATTTACATGTATAAGCCGTTTGAGATAACACAAACATCAAAGATATCAAAAGTTTATCAAACCTAAGCAAAGCATAAATGTGTACGTGTACGGTATACTTTTGATAGTGCTGATTTTTTTTCATATTTTTTAAACACAGATCTTGAAACAATCAAACAGACTGAATAGAAACAAAATTTGCATCAGGTACATGTAATGGATGTTGTGCAATTTGTCAATTCAGAGGAAAACATTTTATCATATTTATATGAATCATTATATCATACGTTTTATACATTTGAAAAATAACCTTTTTGTAATTGTCTTTTTTTTCAATCATTAAATTGTATATTTTCAAATTACTTACAATTACAGAACTGTAATATATATGTTGTGAATGTAAACGTAACTGTTGAGTGTGTTCGATACATATATGTCTATTAGTATGTAAAACAGTACAGTGCTAAAACTAAGAGTAAATGTGACATTACAGAACAGCTTTAAAATGCCCAAAAATAGCAATTACTAAGAGCAGCAATGTGAATCAATTCGAAAGTAATAACGTATTGTCTGTTTTAAGTAATATCAAAGAACGCAAAATATACATTGCAGACTAAACTAACTTAAATTCATTCGAAATATATCACATTAAGCAGAAAGTAACTTCAGGAATAGCACTGAAATCATACGGAGCGAGAACTGTAGTCTGGACAGGATAAGCGTCTCTTTCTATGAATGTGCGATTTAAGACTCGGTGACGGTCAAGATAGGGTACGTTTGTATGGATGTTTCCAAGTAATTGCACTCGAAAGAAGCATATTTTAATTGATAAGGTCAATTTGATTCGCTTAAGGATGTTTGCATAATTGTTTCAAAATAACAAGTTGTTTAATAACTGTTATAAATTTATTGTTAATAGATAACGGAACTTAAAAAAACAGAAAAAAAATAAAGTTTCATGTCCTTATTTTTGAGATATAATCAGTTGAAATTCTGTGAGAAATGATTCTCTCGAGATTTTTAATACATTTAACATAGACACCTTTTTGTCTGTCAAAAACTATAAAAAGGTAACAGTGATTTTACAAGATTACTATATGCAATAAAATTATGAAAAGAAAAGTAGGGGTAAGCGGGTAAAATTTGTACTGTCACTACATGGATAAATTAGACGATTCGAATATTTGACAGAAAGTGAAAAACAAGAGTAGCGAACATCCTTTAATAGGTTTGTTTTTTTTAATACATGTTTCACAGATGGAACTGCAATAAAATCAACGGTACCAATTTTGTTGCACCAGATGCGCATTTCGACAAAACATGTCTCTTCAGTGATGCTCGTGGCCAAAATATTTGAAATCCAAAGCTTATATAAAACATGAAGAGCTATAATCCAAAAGGTCCAAAAAGTATAGCTAAATTCGTGAAAGGAATCAGAGCTTTGCATGAGGGAGATACATTCCTTAATTTATAATAATTTCTAATATTTTGTAACAGCAAATTTTAATAACACAAAAACTCCGTATTTTCATGCCAGTACCGAAGTACTGATAATGCCGTAATTTGATATTTTCATACCTTTTAAAGTGTTATAGCCCAATTCGTAACTGTGTTACAGTGTTTGTTGAGTTTGTTCATAACTTGTTGATGTTATCCAGCATCTGTGTCTTTCGATGCTCAATATGACTTCAAGCTGTTTTTTTATGTTTTTAGTAATTGTGTATATGATGGTAATACTGGGTGGTCCTTCATATCTGTATTTTTTAATATTTGATGCCATTTTCTCTACTCTTTATAATTTTTGCTCATTATTCTGTATTATAAAATTGAGAATGGAAATGTATGGTTTTGGTTCATTTTTCTCTATTCATTATATGTTTAGCCCATTATCCTCTATTCTGTAAACCCCCCATAGTATATTGATTTTATGTCATAAAATACTACATCATATCTTTGTTTTTCAATTGTTCCATATTTTGTTTTGACTTTTACGCATGTAAACTCTTACTTTGTTTTCATATTAAAGACAATAAACCATAGCCTTTTGATATTTCTACTATTTCAGTATTTGCCAAAGTGTAGATTTAAGCACAAAAAAAGATAATTTTTATCACATTAACATATTATTTGATGAGTTGATTTGTGTTGAGCGGCAAATATTACATGTCTATGTATGATGATCACACGTTAATGTGATACAAGGATGAGACAATAAGCTCTTGTGTATTAGACTAGAACACTGAGTTAGATCATCAACACATCACCCTTTCGGAAGCAAAAACGCAGCAAATATTACTAGATTACAACAAAATTCCACATTGGAGTCCTGTTAATTGTTTTTTAAGTTCGATTGTAATGAACATAATAACAGGACGTTCATTCTCAATGAGACATCATCCCCATAACGCAAAAAAAGAGGATTCAAACAACTGCATGCCAATGCACATTCTTCAATACTGATCAAATATATACTGTATGGAAGCTTTAGAATGTTTCTATATAGCGAACAGCAAAAGTGGAACAATTCAAAAGGGAAAACGTAAAGTCTGTTTTAAGAAACTGAAACTAATTAAACCATTCGAAATATATATATATATCACATAAGGACAAACCTGAATGAATTGCAATTACGTTATATGGACCATGAACTGGTAGCTGGACAGGGTAAGCGTCTCTTTTTATGAATGTATCATCCCGCTGTGCGAATTTAAACTATGTGCAGGTCACGATAGGGTATGTTTGCATTCATATATCCAAGTATAGCAATCGAAAAAAGTATATTTAAATTGATTTGGTCATATGATTCGCTTTATATAGGTTTGATTTTAAGATACATGTTTCACAGACGGAATTGTAATCTAATACTTTCATACCTTTTCAGGTCTTTCATTGCGCAATTTATGACAGTGTTTATTAGATTAATTTGCTTGATATTGTTCATAATTTGTTGATATGTTTTAGTCCGCATCTGTGTTCTTCGGTGCCCAATTTTGAAGAGCTGAATTATTGATATGATCCCGAGATGAAGAACAGCAAAAACGCGATGTTAACTTGTTTTTAGTGTTTGTCATTTGCATATATTGATTTCATGTCATGAATTACTACATCACATGTTTTTTATCAATTGTGCCATTTGTGTATTTACTTTTATGCATGAAGATTCTTGCGTTGTTTTCATATTAAAGAGAATAAACTATAGCTTTTTTGACATTTCTACGAGTTCAATATTTTCCAAATTGTATATTTTAGAAGAGGAACGAAAGATACTAAAGTGACAGTCAAACTCATAAATCTAAAACAAACTGACAACACCATGGCTAAAAATGAAAAAGACAAACAGAACACGACACAACATAGCTTAAATACTTCGAGCTGGAATCTTTTAATTTCATACAATCGAAATCTAGTTTTACAATTCCGTTTCATTTCCGATATATAGATGATTAATTTTTAGGACTGGTTTCATCACGAGTGAGACATATAGATTCCTACACTGTATCAAGTGTATTACGATATTTCTCCACTCGAGACAGTTAAATTTTAAAATTTAAAAAGCGAGACTTAATTGCCGATCTTTTTTAATATTTAAAATTTAACTGTTGAGAGTGCAGAAATATCATAATACACGAGATATAGTGGTGGAATCTGTTTCTCTGATATCTAAACAAGTTTGTCCTTCCTCTTCAAAGATTTGCAGAGAGTTGTGTTCTTTATATGTGACGTCATCAGACATGGTCGCCTTTTTCATGATTTCACTATAGGAAATTCAGAAGAAATAAAGAAAATTTGACGTCATAATTGAAATTTCGACCAATCATTTGCCGAGAACAAAGTTTTCTCTGGAGAGGAGACATATTTTCCTCACACCGATCGATACATGTGAAAAATCATTAAAATTAGAGTATTGCTTAGTATTCCAAAAACTCAAACTGAATTCTATAAATGCTAGATAAAAGTTAAAGAGATAACCCGGTTTGGGTTCAGAATTTTGAAAACGTGGGACTAGGGACCACAAACTAGATACCGTTTAGAATAATACATTAAATTGTCTATGCAATAACTTTATCTGCAGCTGTATAAGGGGGTCCCGGTGCCCTTCCCCTCCAAATCCGCTTCTGATTATCATTACCACGCAAAAAGATGGTGTTATGCTAATGATAAAGTGTGTTCGGTTGAGAACATGGAGTGGAATTAAGGTCATAATAAATGTCTTACTAGTAACTTACTTGTTCTGACTATTGGTTGGGATAATAAAGCTGCAGACTATATTAAATTTGATGAACTGCTTGTCACAATTTTATAGTTATCAGAAGATGTGGTATGAACGCCACTGAGACAACTCTCCATCCAAGTCACAATTTGAAAAAGTAAAGTACCGTTATAGGTCAAAGTTCGGTCTTCAACACGGAGCTTTGGCTTATCCATTTATTTTAAGTTTGATTACCTTTTACAAAATTATTATTCGAGTTGGAACAAATAAATAAAACGAACGTGAAGCATTTTAAAATTTTAAGAAGTATTCTATGTGGGATGTTTGAATGTTGCCATTTTATGAATTTTGAATTTTTCACTTCATACATGTAGCTTGCATTTGAGGTGTTGAGTTTAAAAATCTTTATCGAGTGGGGAAAACTAAATAAAACGCATTTAAGGTAGCACAATACAAAGATTTTTCATCCCCAATCAGACATCTTTAAACTGATGTAATTCCACTCATCTTTCTTTAAATTTTATAAATGAGGTACCAAAAGAAAGAAGAAAGATTAATCTTTCAAATTGTGATAATTTCATTATTACATAATTATTACATAATTAATTGTTATGTAATTAGTTGCCATTCTGTGATGTCCATACTTGAATGAATTTAGCTTCTTTGTTCTTCATAGCATCCTAAATTTTTTTATAGATTCTTGCACAACACAGTTTGACCTCCAAAACTGTGTCTCAGATTTTTCCTATTGTATTTCATTCTCTCATAAATCTTCAATGAAGTTTGCAACATCAATTCATTAGAGACCACTAAGTTCAATTGGGTATAAAATTTGTTCTATTGATGTTTTTGGAAATCTGAGACACAGTTTTAGAGGTCAAGCTGTGTTGAACAAGAATCTATAAAATATTTTGGGATGCTATGAAAAACAAAGACGCTAAATTCATTCAAGTGTGGACATCACAATATAGCGACTAATTACATAATGATTAATTATGTAATAATTATGTCATAATGAAATTATCACAATTTGAAAGATTAATCTTTCTTCTTTCTTTTGGTACCTCATTTATAAAATATAAAGAAGGATGAAATGAATTACATCAGTTTAAAGTTGTCTGATTGGGAGTGAAAAAATCTTTGTATTGTGCTACCTTAAAGGTAATATTCAAATTGTAAATATTCTATATGTGGGATGTTTAAATACAGTTTAATTAAGATTTTAATGTTATGTATTTTTAAGAGCAATATGAATATAGTCACATGATGAATCACTCCAATTTATCTTTTAAAAAATATATTGAATAAAACCAATACCCAAATTAGAGCACACTTTTTCTTTAAAATGAGAAAAATCTCTCTGTTATCTTTAGCATGTTTAGGTTAAGAAAGGGTTTCAACCATGTTATTGTGATGAATTTTAATGACATTTTCTCTTCATCACCACAATACACTATACTTTTTAGACAGATTCCTTTGTTACATTTTATGTAGTTTAAAGTAAAAACGAAGTATATATCCGTGTTACACCCATAAATAAATTCAGTCATTATATTGTGTACTGTGTATTTTAGATATATTTGATTCGTCCTTGTATTTTGTCCATATCTGATATTAAAAAAAGACGAAGGAGTCATTCGAAACATGAAAGTGGAAAAGATACTGTCACGAAAGAAATGAAGAGGACGACAAAAAACACCTCTTCCAAAGCTAAAGGCTAATCAAGACAAAAAAACTGGATTCAAATAATCTTAACAAGTAGTTTAAAATTTGAGAGAAAATTCAAAACTAAATTCATATATATATACACACGGAAAAAAGTATTGCAACACCAAATTGAAATTAAAATTAAAAAAACACTCTTTATTTTTTTGTGATATAATTTGTTGAAATAGAACTAGTTAAACATTATCTAAATATAACCTGAGTTTAATCAATAAATATCGACCTGATAATTTCTTCTCTGCACATGCAGCTACTGTACTCGTAAACAATAAAACAGATGTTTTTTATTCTCATTGTTTTCAACACTTTAAATAACCCAGTTTATAAAGTTTTGTGATTGACACCTTGTAATTGGTCATCCACAACTCATAACTGCAGCAAGATGGCAGATAATCAGCATGCGAGAAGCAGGTGTGTCGCTGTGACAATTGCAGAATAATCTTATAACTGTGCAGTTTAGAAATCACTGGAACAATCACATAATTATTAAAACTTTCCATTTGACTTGCATAATGATTTCAGAATGATCCTAATAAAAGATGCATAATTTAAACTTCTACATTTTACTAGAAACTTCCGTTGTTACTTTCTAGGACGTTCAATTTCTAGAGTGTTCTAGAAATTTCCGTGACAACTATATATATACAGACACTCAAGTTAAACTCTCAGACTAAGACATCGCAAAACAAGTTATAATAGGGAATAAGTCACGTTCGGTAATTAAAAGATCAGACGACGTAATTACAAACCACAATCTAACATGTAGTAAAAATGTCCTTAGTTAGTTTGGACAAAGACACATCGGATGAATCAACCAATTCATGATTGTGTCCATAAAATTTACAGAGTGTCATTTTTAATTTGTCCTCCTCATACCTTTGTTGGAGCAGTTTCGGTGTTAGGAGCACGCTCCTGCATATGAAGTGCATATAGTGTGTACATGCACGCCTATAACTGAGATATGTTAACACGAAGGGACAGAGGGTATGTTACTGCATAGAAATGGAAAAAAAATGATAATTTGAAAGTTGAAATCGTCCCGTCTATCATAGAATTTTGTGTGAAGTCGTCCATATGTGTCAATATTGAGGAAAGGATCAAAGTATGAAGCAGTCCTTCTAGTATTTGTAGTATCCTTAATTTCAAGTTCACTGGGATATATGAGATGTAAGTATTGGTTGAAATATAGGTTATTCAATGATAGGACATCATCAATATATAGGAAAGTAAAATCAAAAACTTTTGCAAGGTGCTTTTTTGTTTTTGCTTTTAGAAGGTTCTGAATGAATTCTGCTTCATACGAGTACAAAAAACAAATTGGTCAGTAGGGGTGCACAATTAGTACCAATTAGAATAAAATAACTTTATACGTAAAATCTTATCAACAAGTATTTCAATTTTATAGTTATATCACAAATTTTCTTCATGATACATGCTGGTGTGTGATTATGATTTTTAAATGTTCATCAAAGTTTATATAATATGATAACGTCAACGTCAACGGTACCAATTTAAATGCACCAGATGAGTATTCCGATGATTAACGTCTCTTCGGTGCTTCCCGAGGCCAAAATATTGATATATTCAAAATTAAATGCAGATGTTTCAGTGCGAATATAACGAAACAGGAACTAAATGATCTTCCGATGGCCATTCTTGACACATCATTCTCGGAGGGTTAAGTATGCGTGCGATACTGAACATAAGATCGTAAAACAAAACATGGAACCTGATTGCTGTACACAATACACTTGATTATCATTATGAGCATTCCTGAAATTGCCAGAAAATAAGCTTGCTAGGCCGATGCTTGTGTTTCTACTGGTCGAGTATGTGTTTTTATCTTCATTTAAATAATTATTTTGTATGTATATATAAGTGAAATCGAATTATCCAGAACTCAGAAATCAAATATAAAAAATGCTGCGTTGTATTTATACAATTTAAAAAAAATGAATTCTTCTTTACCAAATTCTTTACAAAATGAAATCAATACTTTAAATAAAAAAAAAAGATATAAACAGAACACAATAAAAATCATAAATCATTAAAAGAAGGAAAATTCTGTTAATCTGATTCTTTTTTAATAAGGATTTCAATGATTATCCAGTTCTTCAACTTTTTCAAAAGAGTTAAAGGAAAATAAAACCAATCTAGGATAAATCAGGATTTCATAGAAGTGTCGTTTTTTGTATATGTAAAGTTTCCAAGTGAAATGTCAACACCACATTCCTTTATCAAGTAGTTACTACAGTGTGATGTACAAACAAAGACGCTGATAAGACTTTTTTGTACTTTGTCTGATTGTATAATAACATAATTTCATGAGTTGCAACAAGTATTGAGCAACACTTGGGTCTTTGAACATAAATAAAACACGTTTGTTTTTAGACAAATTAGGCCTTTTGATCACTTTTTATATCAACAGATTGAAATCACCTTCTTATAAACCTCGAAATACTAAGGATTTTCTATCCCGTTAATAAATTACCTCAGCTTTATGGTATGCATTTATCAAATAATTCGTTTCTATGTATGTTGGTGTTTGTTTTTGTTGCACTACAGTGTTTTGATTGTTTCTCTGTTTTCCTCTTATAGTTAATGTCTTCCCCTCTGTTTAAGCTTGTAACCTGGATTTGTTTTCTTCTATAATCGATTGATGACTTTGAAACAGCGGTATACAACTGCATTTATCTATGTAATATTTATCCGAATTAATTTATCAATTTGCTATTCGTTTTGGTTTCAATCTTTGTCTTGCATAATCGTCGATTGAATCTAAACATAATTATATTTAAGTTGTACTTCAATTGTATGCCCATTAGCCTACGCTAGCGCTATTCTGGCCAGGTGAAAATTATATGGCAAAATTGTGAATGGAAGAGGTAACCGTTTATAACGTAACCAGCAGGATAATTTACGAATAGGGAACCTGCAAAGATGCAATCATGTGGTTTTGATTGAAGCGTCAATAATGACTTTTGTACACAAAGTTTGTAGTTGAAAATCATTGTATGCAAAATTATAGGTATTTTATTTGTAAAAGAGCTTATTGTGCTGAAATTTCAAAAACCCAACTAACCAACAGTTACTATATATCTATTTTATAATTCAGTACCAGCAGCTTATATTTAAAATTAGTCACCAGACACAAGTTGGTTCCTTTTTCCTTTTTCCTTTTTCGATATTCAAATTTTGAAAATATTGCAAGTCCAAACTGAATTTTTTTTTTCCTTCAAAATTTTTTTTCCTCAAAATTTTTTTTTCCCCAAATTTTTTTTTCCTCAAATTTTTTTTTTCCTCAAAATTTTTTTCCCTCAATTTTTTTTTTCATCAATTTTTATTTCCTCAAAAAATGTTTTCCTCAAATTTTTTTTTTTCCTCAAAAAGTTTTTCTTCAAATTTTTTTGTCATTTCCTTATTCGTTTTCTTTTTCCTTTTTCGATTATCATCCTTATTTGATTTCCATTTCCTTATTCGATTTTCATTTCCTTATTCGATTTTCTTTTCCTTATTCGGTTTCTTCTTCCCATTTCAATATTCATTTCCTTTTTCGGTTCCTATTTCCTTATTCAGTTTCTATTTCCTTATTGGATTTTAATTTCCTTATTCGATTTCCATTTCCTTATTCAATTTTCATTTCCTTATTCGGTTTCTTTTTCCTTTTTCAATATTCATTTCCTTATTTGGTTTCTATTTCCTTATTCAGTTTCTATTTCCTTATTGGATTTTCATTTCCTTATTCGATTTCCATTTCCTTATTTAATTTTCATTTCCTTATTCGGTTTCTTTTTCCTTTTTCAATATTCATTTCCTTTTTCCGTTTCTATTTCCTTATTGGATTTTCATTTCATTATTAGGGTTCTATTTCCTAATTGGATTTCCATTTCCTTATTCGATTTCTTTTTCCTTATTCGGTTTCTTTTTCCTTATTCGGTTTCTTTTTCTTTTTTCAATTTTCATTTCCTTTTTCGGTTTCTATTTCCTTATTCGGTTTCTATAACCTTTTTCGATTTTCATTTCCTTATTCAATTTCCATTTCCTTATTCGGTTTCTTTTTCCTTATTCGGTTTCTTTTTCCTTATTCGGTTTCTTTTTCTTTTTTCAATTTTCATTTCCTTTTTCGGTTTCTATTTCCTTATTCGGTTTCTATAACCTTTTTCGATTTTCATTTCCTTATTCGGTTTCCATTTCCTTTTTCGATATTCAAATTTTGAAAAATATGACAAGTCCAAACTGAATTTTTTTTTCCTTCAAATTTTTTTTTCCTCAAAATTTTTTTTTCCTCAAAATTTTTTTTTACCTCCAAATTTTTTTTCCTCAAATTTTTTTTTTTCCTCAAAATTTTTTTTTCCTCAAAATTTTTTTAGCTCAAAATTTTTTTTCCTCATTTTTTTTTCCTCAAAATTTTTTTTCCTCAAATATTTTTTTTCCTCAAAATATTTTTCCTCAAAAAGTTTTTCTTCTAATTTTTTTTTCATTTCCTTATTCGTTTTCTTTTTCCTTTTTCGATTATCATCCTTATTCGATTTCCATTTCCTTAGTCGATTTTCACTTCCTTATTTGATTTTCTTTTCCCTATTCGGTTTCTTCTTCCTTTTTCAATATTCATTTCCTTTTTCGGTTTCTATTTCCTTATTGGATTTTCACTTCCTTATTCGATTTCCATTTCCTTATTCAATTTTCATTTCCTTATTCGGTTTCTTTTTCCTTTTTCAATATTCATTTCCTTATTCGGTTTCTATTTCCTTATTCAGTTTCTATTTCCTTATTGGATTTTCATTTCCTTATTCGATTTCCATTTCCTTATTCGATTTTCATTTCCTTATTCGGTTTCTTTTTCCATTTTCAATATTCATTTCCTTTTTCGGTTTCTATTTCCTTATTCGGTTTCTATTTCCTAATTGGATTTTCGTTTCCTTATTTGATTTCCATTTCCTTATTCGATTTTCATTTCCTAATTCGGTTTCTTTTTCCTTTTTCAATATTCATTTCCTTTTTCTGTTCCTATTTCCTTATTCGGTTTCTATTTCCTTATTGGATTTTCATTTCCTTATTCGATTTCCATTTCCTTATTCAATTTTCATTTCCTAATTCGGTTTCTTTTTCCTTTTTCAATATTCATTTCCTTATTCGGTTTCTATTTCCATATTCAGTTTCTATTTCCTTATTGGATTTTCATTTCCTTATTCGATTTCCATTTCCTTATTCGATTTTCATTTCCTTATTCGGTTTCTTTTTCCTTTTTCAATATTCATTTCCTTTTTCGGTTTCTATTTCCTTATTCGGGTTCTATTACCTAATTGGATTTTCGTTTCCTTATTCGATTTCCATTTCCTTATTCGATTTTCATTTCCTTATTCGGATTCTTTTTCCTTTTTCAATATTCATTTCCTTTTTCGGTTTCTAGTTCCTTATTCGGTTTCTATTTCCTTATTGGATTTTCATTTCCTTATTCAATTTCCATTTCCTTGTTCGGTTTCTTTTTCCTTATTCGGTTTCTTTTTCCTTATTCGGTTTCTTTTTCTTTTTTCAATTTTCATTTCCTTTTTCTGTTTCTATTTCCTTATTCGGTTTCTATAACCTTTTTCGATTTTCATTTCCTTATTCGGTTTCCATTTCCTTATTCGATATTCAAATTTTGAAAAATATTACAAGTCCAAACTGAATTTTTTTTTCCTTCAAATTTTTTTTTCCTCAAAATTTTTTTTCCTCAAATTTTTTTTTGGCTCAAATTTTTTTTTCCTCATTTTTTTTTTCCTCAAAATTTTTTTTCTTTAAATATTTTTTTTTCTTCAAAATATTTTTTTCCTCAAAATATTTTTCCTCAAAAAGTTTTTTTCGTTTCCTTATTCGTTTTCTTTTTCCTTTTTCGATTATTTATAGTATAACTAATCGCCGTATTTGTATATCAAAAATAAGACAACGCGTGACCGAACGACGCATGGATTAAACGAGCTGATATTGATGTCTCGGGATGAAAAAAAAGTAGGGGTGTGATAAAGGGTAGGGTGTGATAAAGGGTAAGGGTTTGATAAAGGGTATGCGATAAAGGGTGCGCACCAAAGTTGCGCGATACGGATTAAACAGCAGGCTATTTATCAAACATGCAAAACTACTGTATTTACTACTAAACATATGATAAAAGGATATATTGACCTGAAAGAAGTATATTGACTGAGAACGTAGTCCGAGGTCGATATACTTCTTTGGGTCGATATATCCTGTATTGACCTCATACAAAGGCTATATTTGTTATATTATTAATTTCCGACCATATTTGTATCAAAATCGTCATTTGATTTTGTTGGAATTTTATAGATATCATATTGTCTCCTTAACAATACAAAATATTAGTTGTTATTTCAATTGCTTTTTTTTGTTTGTTTGTCATCTTAAGTATTTGAAGATTTTTTCCGTCAAATAATCGATCACAGATATCATCTGTTTCAAAACGTTAAGATCGTTTAACAATATCCTGAAATTCAATACATGACGTCACAAAATTTATCGGTTTTTATATTTTCTAAAAATAACCGTGCAATATGCTTTTTGCCGTACAATATGCTTTTTGCTATCCGCCGTTTTCTCTCTACCTTCGAAAATATAGTTTAACATGTGACTATCCCTAAACGATTCAAATTTGTTAAAATATACAAATTAATAATATTATTCCGTATCATGTCTTTGTGACGTCAAATATAAGGAAATGAAAATCGAATAAGGAAAAAGAAACCGAATAAGGAAATGAAAATTGAATAAGGAAATAGACACCAAATAAAAAAATAGAAACCGAATAAGTAAAAAGTTACCGAATAAGGAAATGAAAATCGAATAAGGAAAAAGAAACCGAATAAGGAATGTTATTACATTGGTTGCAATGAATTACATTGATTTCCCAGTTAAATAAAAACCGATAATTTCACATGTGAAATAAACGTGGCCTTATTTCACTCTCTGACGTCATACAATAAGTACCGATTATCAGGTTATCTGCATGTTGATATCGTAAAATATCAGCTGCGAAACATAATATGAAGCTTTTTGTCGAGTGAGCGTAGCGAACGAGATCAACTAGCCTTCATATAATGTCAAGCAGCTGATATTTTACAATATCAATATGCAGATAATCTGATAATCGATTTATCGGGCTATATTTGCGTGTTTCGGAAGTGTTTTCTTTGTTTCACCAGCACACAAAAGATGACTTGATAAGTTCGGGTCTAAGTTATTAACGTCGGTTCAAACATTATGACGTCGCTGATATGTCAGGGTCAAAGTTATTAAGGCCGGGTCAACGTGACAATGAGGGTCGGTTGAAAACAAAACTTTACGACAAAAGAGATGATTTCAGCTTTCCAATTGTGAACTTTCCATTTCTAAGTAGCAACATTCCAGCAGCACCTGCATACGGGGTATGTATCTCCCAATTGATACGATATTCCCGTGCTTGCATTTCCTATCATGATTTTTTTGATAGAGGTTTGCTGCTCACAAGGAAGCTATTAAACCAAGAGTTCCAAATGGTGAAGTTGAAATCATCCCTTCGTAAATTTTACGGACGCCATCACGAGTTGGTTGACCGTTATGGAATAACCGTTTCACAAATGATATCGGATATGTTCCTTTCGTCGTAACTACAATCCCCTTCCCTTTCATGAATATGACCTACCGAATTAGACTATTTACCGGATTTGTAATCACTTAAGCAACACGACGGGTGCCACATGTGGAGCAGGATCTGCTTACCCTTCCGGAGCACCTGATATCACCCCTAGTTTTTGGTGGGGTTCGTGTTGTTTATTCTTTAGTTTTCTATGTTGTGTCGTGTGTACTATTGTTTTTCTGTTTGTCTTTTTTATTTTTAGCCATGGCGTTGCCAGTTTGTTTTAGATTTATGAGTTTGACTGTCCCTTTGGTATCTTTCGTCCCTCTTTTATACACAATCCGTATTACAACAAAATACAGATCACATTTGAATTTTGGTGGCGTCATTTATACCATTCTAGGGTTATCCGCCTTAACAAATAAAAAAAAAAAAATACTGATTTTTGTGTTTCCGTTTTCTTTCATAAGTTTGCCCGATATCAAAATCAAGACATATACACAATACATTTGCAGTAAAGAAACAGCGTCTTTATTGCTGTTCTCTTGACAAATACATTGAGATCTTTTACACAGAGAAATCATGCTCGTTTCAATGAAAGTTGAAAGACAGTCCCTAGCACCGGTTTGAGCAGAATTGTTTGCTAAAGTCAATATCGTCACAGTTGTATGTGGCATAGAAGACACACATATGCGAGGCAATATGAACAATTTAATATGAACATCTGGCAAAGGCTACTTGGCAAAATCTGTCATGGATTGCCCGACTATTTCACTTATACATTAGTATAAAACGAGACACATTTAAAGTGAAATACAGGGTAAGTTACTAGAGGTTGTATGTATATATATAATCCCTCAAAAATGAAGTTTTAGGTGGTATGTACATATGATTAACTAAGAGTGTTCCGTCCTGCCTGTCGGTTTGTCTATAGATCTGGGAAGTACTAGAACACTACATTATGTAGGTGGTCTTTTTACCGGGCACAGAAAAAAATCCATCATACTTGTCATTTTTACCGCGCTGAAGTACGTCCATTATTCATTATTCATTATTCAAAATTCAATAATGAATAATGAACTAGTTCACTATTCACTATTCAATGTTAAGTAATGAATGATGAAATAGTTTAGGTTTCATTATTCAAGTTGGAGCGGTGAATAGTGAAATAAAAATAACTGACACTGTAGCTAAATTCCGTATTTTTAAATTCGTCATTTTAGTGTTATCAAACGATCATTCAAATTATTATAAAAAAACACTCTGTAAATCTTTAATTTCATTTATTTATTTAGTTTCGGAGGATATAAACTTATGGCTTTTTCTTAACTATTTTAAAAGAAATTCCATGTATGAACAACCTGAATACCAAAACATATATATATATATATATATATATATATATCAAAATTAAAATACTCTACGTTGTCTTTTTTTATTTTCTCTGGACCTTTGCTATTCTTCATCCTCTGATTAAAGATATAACAAGTTGATTGTGCAGCAATGACCATTAGAGTGGTCACGGAGGACCTAAATGACAAAACACGCGTGAAAATTAAGGAATAGCCAATTTTGAATAATGAAATGGATATTTTGAATAATTGAATGGACTGCTGTTACCCTTCAGCCCCGAATAATAGATAAACCTTATAACTCATTCGTAAGCTTATTAAGAGAGGAGCAAAAGGTATATAGTCAATATGTTCCGCAACGCATATAAGAGGAGTACCGACGGACTTAATATCGAAATACGCGTGAACATTGAGAAATAGCTTATTTTGTATAATGGAACGGACTGCTGCAACCCGTCAGCTCCTAATTACGATAAAAATTATACACCAATAAAAAGCTTATTGATAGAGAAATACACTGATAATAAACAATATGTGCGGCAATGACCATTAGAGGGGTTACGGAGGACCTAAATGCCAAAACACGCGTGAAAATTAGGAAATAACCAATTTTGAATAATGAAATGGATATTTTGAATAATTGAATGCACTGCTGTGACACTTCAGCCCGTATTTACAGATAAACTTTATACCTCATTCGAAAGCGTATTAAGAGCGGAACAAAAGGTATATAATCAATATATTTCGCAACGTTCATAACAAACGACATTCTGTGTACTCGATTATGCTTTCAAACAACCGTTGCAAGAAGTAACCGTTGCAACGAACGGTTTGTGATTACGATTTATTTCCCTTGAAATTGCACAGACATAAACAAGTTAAAAATAAAATATTTTCATATTTTTTTCAAATAATCGCCTGTTATACAGATACAACAGTTTAAATTGAATAAGTTGGCAATTTTTTGAAGTAGGCTTTCAAAACCATGATAGAATAAGAGCTATTTTAACATATAAAATCGGCCTTATTGAAAATGTATATTATGATAAACATAAATACAAAACCTTTTTTAATACAAATGTCTAACAAGGACTGTGAAGGTCTTTTAAATTCACAATTCGAATACAACAATTGGATGTTTTAATAGCCAGTCAAGGTCGTTAAAAACTTCTAGTTGTTGTATTACAACTGTGAAACAAGGACTGTGAAGGTCTATTAAATTAACCAATTGTGAGTTTCCACTTAAACATAGTACAACATATGCGTACTGCATACGCGAAAGCTGAAACTATGCATTTTATTAGAAACAAATACATATTTAAGATAGATTAAGTCCGATGCCTCGTGTTAAGAGAAAGTCATGCTCTTTGTACGTTAAGAACCCTTACAACAACTCTTTGAGGGGTTCGTAGGTTACCTGATGCAAGGCAAAATTCATGTCCCTATCCAATATACCCTCATCTTCCTGTGGCAGTCAAAATTTCCCTGATCATCATCCCGGATGGCCTCAATTATTACAAGACCTACCTTTTGTATCTATTGTTAAATTGTTCTCGTCCTGAATATTCATGAAATATTTGCCACTGAACGTTGAGAAACCAACAATCAATCAATCAATATATTTTCAGCATTTTCAAAATAAATCGTAATACACACGTATGCGATATTTAACCAATAAAGGTGGAAGGAAAGCTTCAATTAAAAGATCGTTTATAAGATATTTAAAGAATACAATGTCAGTACAATTTAATTAATAATTATTCTAGTCTTTTTAATTCTATGATGATTAATTATTTAGTCTAGGATGCATGATTTCTTTTATTATTTGTTTTTGGCTTTGAACTAGCTGTTAATAACTGGAAAAACTCTCAGATATGTACCAGGCCACGTACACTCTGTGTTTTAGCAAGATGTATTTCTATTTGTATCTCATGATCTGAGTTAAGTCAGGCTTAAGTCTTTTTCAACTGATTTTTATAGTTCGCTCTTATGTTGTACTGTTGCACCACTGTCAAAGTTACATGTTTAACGCCGCCACATTATGTATGTATATGTGCCTATCCCAAGTCAGGAAACTGTAAATTAATTCAGTGGTTCTCGTTTGTTGCTGTGTTACATATTTGTTTTTCGTTCATATTTTGTACATAAATTAGGCCGTCAGTTTTCTTGTTTGAAATTTGTTAGCACTTGACATTTCGGAGACTTTTAAAGCGGACTATGCGGGATGGGCTTTGTTCAATGTTGAAGGCCGTACGGTGGTCTGTTATAGTTGTTTATTTCTGTGTCATTTGGTCTCATGTTGAGAACACATGCACTTGCCTCAGACAAGTGCCTGTGGTGGAGAGTTGTCTCATTGGCAATTATGTCATATCTTCCTTTTTATATTTGTGTTTTTCATCGACGACAGAATAGGCAAATATGTCTTATTTATCAATAAATTGTCAGTTACTTTTATTTGGAATGCATTTCAAGAAAAAAAGTCTCAAGTTGTTGATAAAATAAAAACATGAGAAGAGTGTCCTTTTCTCACTGAGTCAATGCAAAATCTCAGGTTTCCAATCATCAAAAACAAAATCTTTTGATGAAACGACTGAAATTTATTGTTTAATATTTAATGTCTAATTTCAAAATCATGCAAGAAATAATTATACAATGAAATTAATACAAATTTGACACGTTAACGATTATAGATAAGAAACAAAAGAATAATACCAATACCAATCACAAACGCAAATCTATATTTAGAATATTAAAGTCATGTCAACTCAGTTCGTTTAAGGTCTGTTTGATTCATTCTCTTATGTACCACTAAATAATTTCATAGGGAATCATAAACAAAGTGTTCTAGAAATCGTTATCAAATAAAACGTGAAGCTAGTTTTTTTGCTGATATGCATTTCAATATTTTTGATGTTATCATGATGAATGAAATGACCTCATTCATTAAATGATTTCTCCAAAACAGCACCAACCGTTGAGTTACGTACCAACCGTACCAGATACGTAGCAAATCGGGAAACCTCTAGTAGAAGAGTACCGACGGACTTAAATATCAAAATACGAATGAACTTTGAGAAATGGCTTATTTTGAAGAATTGAACGGACTGCCTTAACCCATCTGCTCATATTATACACCAAATTAAAGCCTATTAGCAGCCGATCGAAATAGCAGCCACTTCAGTTTTTCAAAATTTGAATATCGAAAAAGGAAATCGAAACCGAATAAGGAAATGAAAATGAAAATCGAAAAAGGAAAAAGAAAACGAATAAGGAAACGAAAAAAAAGTCTTCTGAAAAAATTTTTGAAAAAAAAAAAATTTTGAAAGAAAAAAATATTCAGTTTGTAATATTTTTTTAAAATTTGAATATCGAAAAAGGAAATGGAAACTGAATAAGGAAATAGAAACCGAATAAGGAAATGAAAATCGAATAAGGAAAAAGTAACCGAATAAGGAATGATAATCGAAAATGGAAAAAGAAAACGAATAAGGAAACGAAAACAAATTTTGAAGAAAAGCTTTTCGAGGAAAAATATTTTGAGGGAAAAAAAATTTGAGGAAAAAAAAATTGAGGAAAAAAAATTTTGAGGAAAAAAAAAATTTGAGGAAAAATATTTTTTTAATAAAAAAAAAAATTTTGAGGAAAAAAAAATTTTGAGGAAAAAAAAATTTGAGGAAAAAAAAATTTTGAGGGAAAAAAAAAATTCAGTTTGGACTTATATTTTATATAAATGGAAATCGAATAAGGAAACGAAAATCCAATTAGGAAATAGAAACCGAATAAGGAAATAGAAACCGAAAAAGGAAATGAATATTGAAAAAGGAAAAAGAAACCGAATAAGGAAATGAAAATCGAATAAGGAAATGGAAATCGAATAAGGAAATGAAAATCCAATAAGGAAATAGAAACTGAATAAGGAAATAGAAACCGAATAGAAAATGAATATTGAAAAAGGAAAAAGAAACCGAATAAGGAAATGAAAATTGAATAAGGAAATGAAAATCGAATAAGGAAATGGAAATCGAATAAGGATGATAATCGAAAAAGGAAAAAGAAAACGAATAAGGAAATGAAAAAAAAATTAGAAGAAAAACTTTTTGAGGAAAAATATTTTTTTAATAAAAAAAAAATTTTGAGGAAAAAAAAATTTTGAGGAAAAAAAAAATTTGAGGAAAAAAAATTTTGAGGAAAAAAAAATTTTGAGGAAAAAAAAATTTGAAGCAAAACAAAAATTCAGTTTGGACTTGTAATATTTTTCAAAATTTGAATATCGAAAAAGGAAATGGAAACCGAATAAGGAAATGAAAATCGAAAAAGGAAATAGAAACCGAATAAGGAAATAGAAACCGAAAAAGGAAATGAATATTGAAAAAGGAAAAAGAAACCAAATAAGGAAAAAGAAACCGAATAAGGAAAAAGAAACCGAATAAGGAAATGGAAATTGAATAAGGAAATGAAAATCCAATAAGAAAATAGAAACCGAATAAGGAACTAGAAACCGAAAAAGGAAATGAATATTGAAAAAGGAAAAAGAAACCAAATAAGGAAAAAGAAACCGAATAAGGAAAAAGAAACCGAATAAGGAAATGGAAATTGAATAAGGAAATGAAAATCCAATAAGAAAATAGAAACCGAATAAGGAACTCGAAACCGAAAAAGGAAATGAATATTGAAAAAGGAAAAAGAAACCGAATTAGGAAATGAAAATCGAATAAGGAAATGGAAATCGAATAAGGAAACGAAAATCCAATTAGGAAATAGAAACCGAATAAGGAAATAGAAACCGAAAAAGGAAATGAATATTGAAAAAGGAAAAAGAAACCGAATAAGGAAATGAAAATCGAATAAGGAAATGGAAATCGAATAAGGAAATGAAAATCCAATAAGGAAATAGAAACTGAATAAGGAAATAGAAACCGAATAAGGAAATGAATATTGGAAAAGGAAAAAGAAACCGAATAAGGAAATGAAAATCGAATAAGGAAATGGAAATCGAATAAGGATGATAATCGAAAAAGGAAAAAAAAAAAACGAATAAGGAAACGAAAAAAAAATTTGAAAAAAAACTTTTTGAGGAAAAACATTTTGAGGGAAAAAAAAATTTGAAAAAAAAAATTGAGGAAAAAAAATTTGAGGACAAAATTTTTTTGAGGAAACAAAATTTTGAGGAAAAAAAAAATTTTGAGGAAAAAAAAAATTTTGAGGAAAAAAAAAATTTGAGGAAAAAAAATTTTGAGGAAAAAAAACATTTTTTAGGAAAAAAAATTTTGAAGGAAAAAAAAATTCAGTTTGGACTTGTAATATTTTTCAAAATTTGAATATCGAAAAAGGAAAAAGGAAAAAGGAACCAACTTGTGTCTGGTAAATTAGTCATGTGTTTTAGTTGTAGGTAAATCAGGAGAAAGGAGTAGGTCCGGTAAGGACCGATGTGTCTATTTCATTTGAATCAATTAGTTTAAGTGAAAGAGTTTAACTGATTTAGTCATTAAAAACGACCCGATTCAAGCTCAAATATGAAAAATCAACCAAATATGCCGAAAAATGTCACTTTTCAGATGTTTTTTTTTTCAAAAATGAAATGGCCGCATCCGTGTTCATACTCAATCTTTATATATGTATTGTATTATCATAAAATACAATTTACATTTCAATATTAAGGATGAACACGAATGCGGCCACTTTCGTTTCACACGAAAACCGTCTAAAATTTAACTAAAATGCTAGATGTGAAGATTTTAGTAATTTAGCATGACTTAATGGTGCTAATACTAGATATATGTGCATTGTATTGTCAAAAACAGCCCATATTTATGTAGCAGAAGCATTCTACTATAGGATTAAACACATTTTTTCTAGAGGTTATTGATGTGTAAACCGGGGCGATTAACTCACAAACTGAATAAAAGTCCGAAGGACTTTTATGTTAAGTTTGTGAGTAGGAGACATGGTTTATCGAAGTGTAAACCAAGAGAAAAATTCTAATTGACCAATCCAATTCAAGTATTTATAGATATGCAAATGATATAAGAATTATTGTACAATAAATAACTAAAAGATTACATTTTAACAATTTTTTAAAAACTGCTACATTTTGGGGCCAAAAAAGGGTCTTACTGGACCTACTCCTTTATGAAAATGCAGTAGTAAACTCGTCATGGTTTTCATGGTTTAACACATCTTCCGCTTGTTAAATTTCCGTATCACTTTCCTATTTGTGGAAATATAATAGGACAGCCTTCCTATTGAAAATGTATATCAAGGCGATGTTACATGTACGTTTAATTCAAATATATCTATAATCATTCAAGGATTTTTCGCTCTTGAAATTTTGTCAGATATTTGGAATGCTAAAGTTGTATGCATGAAATGCCTGCTAACCTTTTTTTCTTTTAATATTCTAATTAAATATAGGTTATAAAAAGGTTATTTCGAAAATATTTTTTATCCATCTTAATTTTCTTTGTTTTTGAAAGAGAAACGGTGTCTACAGTTTTTTTTTTCAAAGCTTGTTATTTCGAAACAGAGGAGCAAATATCCTTAAAAAGTGCAACAGTTATTTTTTTTATTTTTTAAAGTGTGATTAAGATTAAATTGATTTACCATGTTGATTGCTATATCGCATTTTTTTTCGTTTTTTACCTATCATCTTTTTTGTTGTCAATATAATGAAATACAATGCATCTGTCATACAAATGAGACGTTTAGCTAGCTATAAAACCAGGTTTAATGCACCATTTTCTAGATAAGGAAATTTCTGTACCAGGTTAGAAATATAACAGTTGTTTTCTTTTCGTTAGATGTATTTGAGCTTTCGATTTTGCCATTTTATAGGGGTAAATTCAGTAAATAGATAAAATGTATACTTCATCAGGGACCGCCCATTTAGGGGAGAGCTTTCTGTATAACACTGAAGTCATATGCTCTTCTGATTGGTAGATAATGTTTGTAATAAATATTTTTTGGCAGATGGATCAAAACTAGAGTTGAAAAAAATAAAAAATAAATGCTGAATTTACTTAATTTTTTTACTACAGGGTTGAAAAGTAATGGGGGTCAGTATAGAAATTCAGTGCGAATCTACATTGTTTGTAAACAAGGCCATGTGAATGCCCAAAAATGCCGCATGACCCTATGTTTTTATTAGTGCAAAAGATAGGGCTACATTTGTACTTTCATGAATGATATATGAAAGTTTCCAATTTCTAAAGGTAAATCAGGTATAAATTTAATTCCATACATAGATTAGCATTAAAGTCAATGGGAGATTTTTTACTGAATTTACCACTATAAAGGACTTTCCATTTTAAATTTCACTTGCAGTTCGGTATTTTTGTTATTTTACCTTCTTGTACCTTGTAAAAAGGTTATCTTTATAAAATTTGTTCTGGAATTGAGCCATAAAATAGATAAGATGATTAAGTTCTTACATACACACACTGATTATAAAGTTATAAAGGGTCATGAACTTAGACATAGTACCCCTAAGGTTAAAATTGAGAGTGAACCACCCCCAAGGCCCCCTCCCCCTCCACCGATTAGAAAGTCTAGTTTTTTACATACTAGTGGTGTCAGGGGAAAGTCATTTTTTGGCGATGTGTCGACTAGTTATAGTGCTTTTCAGAGGCCCAAGTTTCCTATTTTTTCGGGAGAAGCTAAGAGTGAAGCGACATTTGATGTTTGGATGTTTGAGGTGAAATGCGTTTTACGAGAGGGAAATTTTTCTGACCCGGTCATATTACAGTCTGTTAGGGGTTCATTGAAGGGTAAAGCTCGGAGTTTGTTGTTGTCATTACCTGAGGATGCTTCTCCTCAGCAGATACTTGAAAAGTTAGAGGGTGTGTATGGTAATGTTTATACCAGTGAGGCTTTACTTGAGAAGTTTTATAAGGAGACTCAACAACCTTCTCAATCAGTAGCTGATTTTGGTATGACTTTAGAGTCAATAATTCAACCTGCTGTTGAAAAAGGTGATATTAGTTTCGATACTAAGAATGAGATGCTCCGATCTAAGTTTTGGTCAGGAATAAGAGACCCACTTCTTAAAAATTCAAGTAGGTATAAATTTGATACAGTTAAGGATTTTGATCAGCTTAGGAAGGAAATCAGAGCTATAGAGCTTGAATTGGCAAATTCTGAAAAAGCTGTTAGCACTGTGCAACATCAGCCTATTTCTACCGACTCGGTCAAGCTTGACGATATATTGAAAAAAATTGACCGTATGGGTAAGAGATTAGAAACTTTAGAAAACAAAACACCAAAAGAGACAAATAAGGTAACAGATAATCATGGTCAGTCTAACCCGGGATATTCCACTGGTTCTAGACGTGGAAATTATTCGCGGAGTTATGGTCGAGGTCGAAGATATCAGAATCAGAGAGGTCGCGGTGGTAATAGGAATACTTACAATAATCAGTCTGGAAATTCACGACAAAATGCTAATGGCGATTTAAACGAATAGGAGTCTCCAATGAAGGACGAATTGGAGATTCTAAACTCGTTGCTGCCAAGCATAGTCCTACGTTAGTTAAATCTACAGATGATATTGTAAGTAAGCCTAAAACTACTTTGTTAGATAGAATGGTCGGTAAGGCAAATGAAACACATGTTTATGTGAACGGGAAAAAATGTAAGTCTTTGATAGATAGTGGATCTATGGTGTCTACTATTAGTGAACCTACATTAAGATCGTTCCACACAGTCCCCACGATAAAGACTTTAGATGAGTTTATTCTCTCAGTACGAGTAGCTGAGGGTTCACAGTTGCCATACCTTGGGTATGTTGAGGTAAATATAAAGGCACCATTTCATACTGAACCTATGATGGTCCCATTATTAGTTGTACCCGAGACAGATTATAATAGATCTGTTCCTATTATAATAGGTACAAACGTATTAAGGCCTATGAAGTCCACTTTAACAAGTGATTCTGAGGTAAATATACCACATGAATGGGATACAGCATTTTCAGCTATGGACTCTAGTATTGTGAGTCTTGTAAAGTCCACAAATAAACGACCTATTAAGGTAAGCCCCATGTCCAGCATGACTGTTACAGGGTTGTGTAAGGCAAAGTCTAGTATACAGACGGCAGTTACCGAATGTGTTGATGATAATCAGAGTAGTTTAGGGGTATGTCCAAGAGTAGTTAACCTGAAGTCTACTGGTACAAACAGGATACCAGTTAGGATATTTAATATGTCAACCAAGGTAATATATGTGAAGCCTAAAAGTGTTCTTTGTGGATTGAATGAGGTAAAGATTGTACGTCATGCTGCTTTAGATAGTTCAGTTGAAGAAACAGGTGAAAAGGCGAGTGATGAATGTGATAAAGGTAAGATATTAAAGAATATAGGTGTTGAGTTGACAGAGGTGACACCAGAAACAAAAAGTAAGTTGGAAAATCTTATCTGTGATTGGAAGTCCGTATTTTCGACTGGTCCTACTGATTTAGGTTTTACCACCCTAGTTGAGCACGAGATACATCTCACAGATGAGAAGGCATTTAGAGAACCATATAGGAGGATACCACCTTCAATGTTTGAAGAGGTAAGAGAGCACATTAGAGAGATGTTAGAAGCAGGGGCTATACGAGAGTCATGTAGTCCATACTCTAGTAATGTGGTATTAGTACGTAAGCCTGATGGTTCACTTCGTTTTTGCATTGACTTTAGGAGGGTCAATAAAAAGACTATAAAAGACGAAAGAGGTTTGCCAAGGATAGATGACACGTTAGATTGCCTAGCAGGGGCAAGGTATTATTCTAAATTAGACCTTCGTTCAGCCTACTGGCAGTGCGGGGTTAAAGAATCAGACAAACAGAAAACAGCATTCAATTTAGGCCCGTTAGGGTTCTATGAATGCAACAGATTACCATTTGGTCTCACCAATGCATGTTCTACCTTCCAAAGGCTTATGGAACGATGTATGGGTGAGCTACATTTAAGAGAATGTCTGATTTATTTAGATGATATTATCATTTATTCGAAGACAGAAGAAGAACATTTCAGGAGGTTAGAATCCGTTTTCTCTAAGCTGAAGGAGCACAACCTGAAGTTAAAAGGTAAGAAGTGTGAGTTTTTCAAGAGAGAGATCAAATATCTGGGTTTTATTGTATCCAATGAGGGTATAAAAACAGATCCAGAAAAGACCTCTGTCGTGAAAAACTGGCCCACTATTAGGAATGTGAAGGATCTGAGAAAGTTTCTCGGATTTACTTCATATTATAGACGTTTCATTCAGGATTATGCAAAGATCGTTAAACCTTTAAACGATCTATTGATTGGTCATTCGACACAGAAGAAGAAGGTAAGTACGGTAAGACGGAAAAAGGCACCAACCAGGTGGTTCTGGAACGAGGCTCAACAGGAAGCTATGGATAAGGTAATTGATAAGTTAACCTCACCTCCTATATTAGCTTACGCTGATTATAAACTTCCGTTTACTG
Source organism: Mytilus galloprovincialis (assembly GCA_037788925.1). Taxonomy (NCBI): domain Eukaryota; kingdom Metazoa; phylum Mollusca; class Bivalvia; order Mytilida; family Mytilidae; genus Mytilus; species Mytilus galloprovincialis. The sequence goes on from CM075332.1 coordinate 3,422,825, forward strand.
TGCATATTGACGCCAGTAACGATGGTTTAGGAGCGGTTCTTTATCAGACACAGGAGGGCATTGACAGAGTAATTGCCTATGCCAGCCGTAGCCTACGTGGAGCAGAGAGACTTTACCCGACCCATAAAAGAGAATTTCTAGCTCTTAAATGGGCGGTGACCGATAAGTTCCACGAATATCTGTATGGCAGTAAATTTGAAGTCAAAACGGATAATAATCCATTGACATACGTTTTTGATCGAGCTAAGTTAGACGCCGTCGGACATAGATGGGTCGCTTCTCTTTCAAATTACGATTTCAAATTAACATACAGAACGGGTAAGTCTAATGTAGACGCTGACGCCTTGTCTAGAATACAACCAGAGACTAAGCAGATGTTTAGTGATGCGATTAAAGCGGTATGTACTTCTAGTATTGTTTCTCCTGGTCCATTTATTGAGACCGTTTTATTGACTGAGAGTGTTGCCACTGAAGATTTACATGAGGTAAGTATTAGTAAGATTGACTGGCATGAGGAGCAGAACGCAGACCCGTCTATTCGGAGAATTATTGCTTTAGTTCAGGGTAGACATAAACCAACCAAAAGGAAGATATCATTAGAGACAGAGGAAGTTCGTAGGTATTTACGTGATTGGGATAAGTTTACATTAAAGGATGGGATATTGTACAGAAACAGTAGTCTGTATAATGAAAAGGTAACACAGTTAGTTTTGCCATCAGTACTCAGAGATATTGTACTACAGGGTTTACACGATGATGTAGGACATCAGGGTAGAGACAGGACATTATTCCTTGTGAAATCTAGGTTCTTTTGGCCAGGAGTGGACAGGGATGTAGAAACTAAGGTAATGTCTTGTGAGAATTGTATTCTGAGGAAGTCAAAGACGTGTAAAAAGTCGGCCGAAATGGTAAGTATACATACATCGTATCCTCTTGAGCTAGTTTGCATTGACTTTCTCACTTTAGAACAGTCAAAAGGTGGGTATGAGAATATATTGGTCATTACGGACCATTTCACTCGCTACGCTCAAGCAATACCTACACGTAACCAGACGGCTAAGACTACAGCTAAGTGTTTATGGGAGAACTTTATTCAGCATTACTCATTTCCGACTAGATTACACAGTGATCAAGGACGAAATTTTGAGTCGAGGATTATAAGCGAATTATGTAAGTTAGCTGATATTAAGAAGTCGAGGACGACCCCTTACCACCCCCAGGGAAATGGACAGTGTGAGCGGTTTAACCAGACACTGTTAAACATGTTAGGTACGTTAGACGAAGATAAGAAATCAGATTGGAAAACCTATGTAGCGCCTCTTGTCCACTCTTATAATGCTTCGAGACATGAAAGTACAGGATATAGTCCTCACTTTTTGATGTTCGGTTGGCATCCAAGACTGGCTATAGATGCGTTTTTAGGTATTTCATCTGGTTTACCTGTTAAAGATCACAAGACATATGTAAGTAATCTAGAAAAGAGACTACAGTTCGCATATAAAACAGCAGCCAAGGTAGCGGATAAGGCAGGTAAACGCCATAAGACCAGGTATGATTTGAAAGTAAGACATTCTAATCTACAGAAAGGGGACAGAGTTTTGCTCAAGAAAGTAGGATTTAAAGGTAAGCACAAACTACAGAACAAATGGAATAGAGATCCATATATTGTCGAGTCTCAGCCAGATACTAGTATACCTGTATACGTACTTAAACCTGAACATGGTCGTTCAAGGAAGGTAACTGTACATAGAAATATGCTACTACCCATTTTTTCACTACCTACAGATGAGATAGTACGACAACAAATTCCGTCTAGTTGTAAAAAGGGTAAAACCTTTACTAGACCACAGAATTTGCAAAAAGACGATACTGTTGATAGTGATAAAAATGAGCTAATGCTCACAGAGGTACGTAGTAACTCTAGCGATGAGGATGATGATGATATATGTATAGTTGCTACTCGGTCTCCTAGGGTAATAGATCCTGACCGAAGTTCACAGTTGGTACTTAATCCTCAGGCCCCAGAGTTTTTACCGTCATCGTCTAGTAGTTCTTTACCAGTTTCAGATTTAAGTAGTTCTCGTTCAGATTTTAGTGGAGATTTGCTAAGTGATACGTCAGGTCAGTCTAGTGTACATTCTGGTGTTAATGATAGCTCTACATCAAGTGGTATGTCTGCTAGTGGTCATACGGAAAATAACTCCGTTGCCTTTGAGGCTACAGACACACAACCTGTCTTACGTCGGACGACTAGACAGTGTAGAGCCCCACAGCGTTACCAGGATTTTATTTTGTATCGTTGATTATTTTATAAAATTTACAGTTAGTTTTCAGTAGGATTTTTTTGTTATATCTTTGATTAAGTGTTATTTTAGATATGTTTATTTGGTGTAAATATGGTTTTAGTATATATTTTTGTTGTTTATAGATGGCATTATATCCTCATTCGTATCTGTTTGCATCCAGTAGAGGGAAGTGTTTCTCTGGTATGGCTTGCAAAGATATTATTATCAAGTCCGGTGGTAAATTGCAAGATTTGTGCCGAATAGCTATTTCTAGACTTAAGGGTGATACGTGTGTTCATAGTATTGTATACTTTGTTATCGGAATTCCCGATATTTGTACTTTGACAAGGAAAAAAGATGGAGTTTCTGATTATGAAGAGTCATGGTTAAATCTCGACGTAGATCATGTGTCTAATATGAAAAATTTGATTTTGGATACTGAGAGTAAAATCAAGAAGCATGGAGCAAAAGTTGTGTTTTCAACTATTGCTGCATCTAGTTTCCGGGATTGGAATAATCATAGGCTTATGATTCATAAAACCAAATATTTGGTATATGAGGAAAATTATCCGGAAATGCAAGAAAAATTACATGAGATTTTACGGGAGACAAATAAGTTCATAACTGAGCTTAATTGTAGAAACCATATGATCACTCCGTTTTTACACACATATGTTCAGAAGAAGAAGAGTGATAAGATTAAGTATATGTTTTCTAAGTTAGTGGATGGTGTACACCCATCGAAGAATTTAAGTCGTACATGGTTTTTGTATATGGAAAGGATTATTTCGGAGAATGAGAAAAATTTGTCTAGTGTCACTTAGAAATGAGACTTGTGAGGTTGCTGTCATATATGTTTGTGTCATTCATGAATAAATTTTGTTTTGTTGTATAATTGTGTTTTATTTTTTGTATTAGGATTTGATATAATGATTAGGATTATGGTTCATTAGTTCATGTCATTTCCACTCTGCATTCTGGGTAGAGTGGCACTTGCTGCCTATTTAACTTTGTATGATGGATTTTTTACATGATTTTGTTGTTGTTGTCCTTTATCCTAGATTTTGAACTTGTATTTCACTTTTGTATATAACGTGTGTGTGTGTGTATAGAATTTGCCATTTCTATGTTATATTGCAAAAGACTATAATCTCGTTAAGTTTTCCTGATGGACTTATTGTGATTTGGAGATAAAATTTCAGGGACGAAATTTTCTCCTTGGGCCGAGAATGTGTCACCGTAACAAATTATCAGCTGAATAAAGAAAGAGAAATACTATACTGATTTCGATTTACTATGATTTACTATCATTTACGCATTCATTCATTCATTCATTCATTCATTCATTGACAGACTATGACAATAGACTTTCACTATACTTTCTGCACGATAATTTAATGCATGTAATCCCGCCACAAATTGTCTGTACTATATATACTGTCTACCCGTAAAAATACGGGTATTCACACTTACTCAGCACATTAGAGCTGCGGGATCTATAACTTTTTCCCTATTTTCAGGTAAGCACATTTTCACTTTTAAAGGCCTTTTATTGCATGTTTTGCCTGTCAAAGTCACGGTCCAAATTATAAGGAAACTTTTAATTACATAATTGTAATTCATTTATTAATGTATTTTCAGTGTGAATAAAATATTGGAAAGCTTATACTAGTCACTTATCAGCCCAAATAGAATAAAACCATGTGGCCAAATGACCCTGTGACAAAATGGAGGTTCCACCGAGATTAAAGCAATCCATTTTCACGTTGTACACCAAACCATTACAATAACAGTCCGTTGTCAGAAATTATAGAGAGCCATAAAGAAAACTGGTTATCTGGTTATAGCCTGTCAACGACAAATTTCCTCCAAATTCCTGTTAGCAGTTTAAGGCAGTTTATATACGAAAACTACGAAAACCGTTTGACGGAGAATTATTAATGCCGGCTTGAACATATATTTTATGGAGGGTAATATTTCAAACATGCTTCGTGTGACAAGGTACGCCAACGTCTAATTTCTTAAGTGTTTAGCGCATACCTTTAGAGAAAGATTTTGTGAATCGTTCAATTAGTTTGAAATGAATGTTAGTCTCATGTGAAAATGTTTAAATCTAGCAACACAAGTTTTGTGAATCGTTCAATTAGTTTGAAGTGAATGTTAGTTTCATGTGAAAATGTTTCAATCTAACAAAGCAAGTTGGTGAATACTACATATGATGTGCTTATTAGTATATCCGTTATTATGTATTGATTATGAAGTGAACTTCATTTATTAGTTCGTTTGTACTACGAATCTACTCAACCGTAGGATTGATTTCGACTACTTACTATACACCTTGATGAGGATCAACCCGAAATTGACATAGCACGTGATAAAGTTAAATGTAAACTGAAGTTAGAACTGTGTGTTTTCTTTGATACAGACAATTGAAATATATTTATTTATTTACATGAACAGTAAAGTAAATACATTGATTTGAAAATGAAAATATTTTAATTCATATATATGTTTTGAAATTGAATTGTGAACATGTTTCCTTATTGTTAATTCCTCAAATATATTTTTCAGAATATAACTACTATAGCACAGCACTCAGAAAATACCTGCACGATCGTAAAATTCTTTTGCACTTTGACCTTTGACATGTAAAGGGTGAGTAGTCATTTCATTATTCATGCTCATTTCATCATTATCATTATTCGTTGTTTTGTCCTTGTATTTGTGTATATGTTTGTATTGTCCCAGTACCGTTACATTTTTGTGGTATAGAACTGAGAGTTCTATTCAAATACAGCCAGTACAGTTTGAGTATAATATAGTTAACATCATGGCTAGTGAAAAAGACTTAGAAAAAGAGATCGAAGATGATTTATCTGAGAGTATGTCTAAAGCACAAATAGATAAGATGATTAAGTTCTTACATACACACACTGATTATAAAGTTATAAAGGGTCATGAACTTAGACATAGTACCCCTAAGGTTAAAATTGAGAGTGAACCACCCCCAAGGCCCCCTCCCCCTCCACCGATTAGAAAGTCTAGTTTTTTACATACTAGTGGTGTCAGGGGAAAGTCATTTTTTGGCGATGTGTCGACTAGTTATAGTGCTTTTCAGAGGCCCAAATTTCCTATTTTTTCGGGAGAAGCTAAGAGTGAAGCGACATTTGATGTTTGGATGTTTGAGGTGAAATGCGTTTTACGAGAGGGAAATTTTTCTGACCCGGTCATATTACAGTCTGTTAGGGGTTCATTGAAGGGTAAAGCTCGGAGTTTGTTGTTGTCATTACCTGAGGATGCTTCTCCTCAGCAGATACTTGAAAAGTTAGAGGGTGTGTATGGTAATGTTTATACCAGTGAGGCTTTACTTGAGAAGTTTTATAAGGAGACTCAACAACCTTCTCAATCAGTAGCTGATTTTGGTATGACTTTAGAGTCAATAATTCAACCTGCTGTTGAAAAAGGTGATATTAGTTTCGATACTAAGAATGAGATGCTCCGATCTAAGTTTTGGTCAGGAATAAGAGACCCACTTCTTAAAAATTCAAGTAGGTATAAATTTGATACAGTTAAGGATTTTGATCAGCTTAGGAAGGAAATCAGAGCTATAGAGCTTGAATTGGCAAATTCTGAAAAAGCTGTTAGCACTGTGCAACATCAGCCTATTTCTACCGACTCGGTCAAGCTTGACGATATATTGAAAAAAATTGACCGTATGGGTAAGAGATTAGAAACTTTAGAAAACAAAACACCAAAAGAGACAAATAAGGTAACAGATAATCATGGTCAGTCTAACCCGGGATATTCCACTGGTTCTAGACGTGGAAATTATTCGCGGAGTTATGGTCGAGGTCGAAGATATCAGAATCAGAGAGGTCGCGGTGGTAATAGGAATACTTACAATAATCAGTCTGGAAATTCACGACAAAATGCTAATGGCGATTTAAACGAATAGGAGTCTCCAATGAAGGACGAATTGGAGATTCTAAACTCGTTGCTGCCAAGCATAGTCCTACGTTAGTTAAATCTACAGATGATATTGTAAGTAAGCCTAAAACTACTTTGTTAGATAGAATGGTCGGTAAGGCAAATGAAACACATGTTTATGTGAACGGGAAAAAATGTAAGTCTTTGATAGATAGTGGATCTATGGTGTCTACTATTAGTGAACCTACATTAAGATCGTTCCACACAGTCCCCACGATAAAGACTTTAGATGAGTTTATTCTCTCAGTACGAGTAGCTGAGGGTTCACAGTTGCCATACCTTGGGTATGTTGAGGTAAATATAAAGGCACCATTTCATACTGAACCTATGATGGTCCCATTATTAGTTGTACCCGAGACAGATTATAATAGATCTGTTCCTATTATAATAGGTACAAACGTATTAAGGCCTATGAAGTCCACTTTAACAAGTGATTCTGAGGTAAATATACCTCATGAATGGGATACAGCATTTTCAGCTATGGACTCTAGTATTGTGAGTCTTGTAAAGTCCACAAATAAACGACCTATTAAGGTAAGCCCCATGTCCAGCATGACTGTTACAGGGTTGTGTAAGGCAAAGTCTAGTATACAGACGGCAGTTACCGAATGTGTTGATGATAATCAGAGTAGTTTAGGGGTATGTCCAAGAGTAGTTAACCTGAAGTCTACTGGTACAAACAGGATACCAGTTAGGATATTTAATATGTCAACCAAGGTAATATATGTGAAGCCTAAAAGTGTTCTTTGTGGATTGAATGAGGTAAAGATTGTACGTCATGCTGCTTTAGATAGTTCAGTTGAAGAAACAGGTGAAAAGGCGAGTGATGAATGTGATAAAGGTAAGATATTAAAGAATATAGGTGTTGAGTTGACAGAGGTGACACCAGAAACAAAAAGTAAGTTGGAAAATCTTATCTGTGATTGGAAGTCCGTATTTTCGACTGGTCCTACTGATTTAGGTTTTACCACCCTAGTTGAGCACGAGATACATCTCACAGATGAGAAGGCATTTAGAGAACCATATAGGAGGATACCACCTTCAATGTTTGAAGAGGTAAGAGAGCACATTAGAGAGATGTTAGAAGCAGGGGCTATACGAGAGTCATGTAGTCCATACTCTAGTAATGTGGTATTAGTACGTAAGCCTGATGGTTCACTTCGTTTTTGCATTGACTTTAGGAGGGTCAATAAAAAGACTATAAAAGACGAAAGAGGTTTGCCAAGGATAGATGACACGTTAGATTGCCTAGCAGGGGCAAGGTATTATTCTAAATTAGACCTTCGTTCAGCCTACTGGCAGTGCGGGGTTAAAGAATCAGACAAACAGAAAACAGCATTCAATTTAGGCCCGTTAGGGTTCTATGAATGCAACAGATTACCATTTGGTCTCACCAATGCATGTTCTACCTTCCAAAGGCTTATGGAACGATGTATGGGTGAGCTACATTTAAGAGAATGTCTGATTTATTTAGATGATATTATCATTTATTCGAAGACAGAAGAAGAACATTTCAGGAGGTTAGAATCCGTTTTCTCTAAGCTGAAGGAGCACAACCTGAAGTTAAAAGGTAAGAAGTGTGAGTTTTTCAAGAGAGAGATCAAATATCTGGGTTTTATTGTATCCAATGAGGGTATAAAAACAGATCCAGAAAAGACCTCTGTCGTGAAAAACTGGCCCACTATTAGGAATGTGAAGGATCTGAGAAAGTTTCTCGGATTTACTTCATATTATAGACGTTTCATTCAGGATTATGCAAAGATCGTTAAACCTTTAAACGATCTATTGATTGGTCATTCGACACAGAAGAAGAAGGTAAGTACGGTAAGACGGAAAAAGGCACCAACCAGGTGGTTCTGGAACGAGGCTCAACAGGAAGCTATGGATAAGGTAATTGATAAGTTAACCTCACCTCCTATATTAGCTTACGCTGATTATAAACTTCCGTTTACTGTGCATATTGACGCCAGTAACGATGGTTTAGGAGCGGTTCTTTATCAGACACAGGAGGGCATTGACAGAGTAATTGCCTATGCCAGCCGTAGCCTACGTGGAGCAGAGAGACTTTACCCGACCCATAAAAGAGAATTTCTAGCTCTTAAATGGGCGGTGACCGATAAGTTCCACGAATATCTGTATGGCAGTAAATTTGAAGTCAAAACGGATAATAATCCATTGACATACGTTTTTGATCGAGCTAAGTTAGACGCCGTCGGACATAGATGGGTCGCTTCTCTTTCAAATTACGATTTCAAATTAACATACAGAACGGGTAAGTCTAATGTAGACGCTGACGCCTTGTCTAGAATACAACCAGAGACTAAGCAGATGTTTAGTGATGCGATTAAAGCGGTATGTACTTCTAGTATTGTTTCTCCTGGTCCATTTATTGAGACCGTTTTATTGACTGAGAGTGTTGCCACTGAAGATTTACATGAGGTAAGTATTAGTAAGATTGACTGGCATGAGGAGCAGAACGCAGACCCGTCTATTCGGAGAATTATTGCTTTAGTTCAGGGTAGACATAAACCAACCAAAAGGAAGATATCATTAGAGACAGAGGAAGTTCGTAGGTATTTACGTGATTGGGATAAGTTTACATTAAAGGATGGGATATTGTACAGAAACAGTAGTCTGTATAATGAAAAGGTAACACAGTTAGTTTTGCCATCAGTACTCAGAGATATTGTACTACAGGGTTTACACGATGATGTAGGACATCAGGGTAGAGACAGGACATTATTCCTTGTGAAATCTAGGTTCTTTTGGCCAGGAGTGGACAGGGATGTAGAAACTAAGGTAATGTCTTGTGAGAATTGTATTCTGAGGAAGTCAAAGACGTGTAAAAAGTCGGCCGAAATGGTAAGTATACATACATCGTATCCTCTTGAGCTAGTTTGCATTGACTTTCTCACTTTAGAACAGTCAAAAGGTGGGTATGAGAATATATTGGTCATTACGGACCATTTCACTCGCTACGCTCAAGCAATACCTACACGTAACCAGACGGCTAAGACTACAGCTAAGTGTTTATGGGAGAACTTTATTCAGCATTACTCATTTCCGACTAGATTACACAGTGATCAAGGACGAAATTTTGAGTCGAGGATTATAAGCGAATTATGTAAGTTAGCTGATATTAAGAAGTCGAGGACGACCCCTTACCACCCCCAGGGAAATGGACAGTGTGAGCGGTTTAACCAGACACTGTTAAACATGTTAGGTACGTTAGACGAAGATAAGAAATCAGATTGGAAAACCTATGTAGCGCCTCTTGTCCACTCTTATAATGCTTCGAGACATGAAAGTACAGGATATAGTCCTCACTTTTTGATGTTCGGTTGGCATCCAAGACTGGCTATAGATGCGTTTTTAGGTATTTCATCTGGTTTACCTGTTAAAGATCACAAGACATATGTAAGTAATCTAGAAAAGAGACTACAGTTCGCATATAAAACAGCAGCCAAGGTAGCGGATAAGGCAGGTAAACGCCATAAGACCAGGTATGATTTGAAAGTAAGACATTCTAATCTACAGAAAGGGGACAGAGTTTTGCTCAAGAAAGTAGGATTTAAAGGTAAGCACAAACTACAGAACAAATGGAATAGAGATCCATATATTGTCGAGTCTCAGCCAGATACTAGTATACCTGTATACGTACTTAAACCTGAACATGGTCGTTCAAGGAAGGTAACTGTACATAGAAATATGCTACTACCCATTTTTTCACTACCTACAGATGAGATAGTACGACAACAAATTCCGTCTAGTTGTAAAAAGGGTAAAACCTTTACTAGACCACAGAATTTGCAAAAAGACGATACTGTTGATAGTGATAAAAATGAGCTAATGCTCACAGAGGTACGTAGTAACTCTAGCGATGAGGATGATGATGATATATGTATAGTTGCTACTCGGTCTCCTAGGGTAATAGATCCTGACCGAAGTTCACAGTTGGTACTTAATCCTCAGGCCCCAGAGTTTTTACCGTCATCGTCTAGTAGTTCTTTACCAGTTTCAGATTTAAGTAGTTCTCGTTCAGATTTTAGTGGAGATTTGCTAAGTGATACGTCAGGTCAGTCTAGTGTACATTCTGGTGTTAATGATAGCTCTACATCAAGTGGTATGTCTGCTAGTGGTCATACGGAAAATAACTCCGTTGCCTTTGAGGCTACAGACACACAACCTGTCTTACGTCGGACGACTAGACAGTGTAGAGCCCCACAGCGTTACCAGGATTTTATTTTGTATCGTTGATTATTTTATAAAATTTACAGTTAGTTTTCAGTAGGATTTTTTTGTTATATCTTTGATTAAGTGTTATTTTAGATATGTTTATTTGGTGTAAATATGGTTTTAGTATATATTTTTGTTGTTTATAGATGGCATTATATCCTCATTCGTATCTGTTTGCATCCAGTAGAGGGAAGTGTTTCTCTGGTATGGCTTGCAAAGATATTATTATCAAGTCCGGTGGTAAATTGCAAGATTTGTGCCGAATAGCTATTTCTAGACTTAAGGGTGATACGTGTGTTCATAGTATTGTATACTTTGTTATCGGAATTCCCGATATTTGTACTTTGACAAGGAAAAAAGATGGAGTTTCTGATTATGAAGAGTCATGGTTAAATCTCGACGTAGATCATGTGTCTAATATGAAAAATTTGATTTTGGATACTGAGAGTAAAATCAAGAAGCATGGAGCAAAAGTTGTGTTTTCAACTATTGCTGCATCTAGTTTCCGGGATTGGAATAATCATAGGCTTATGATTCATAAAACCAAATATTTGGTATATGAGGAAAATTATCCGGAAATGCAAGAAAAATTACATGAGATTTTACGGGAGACAAATAAGTTCATAACTGAGCTTAATTGTAGAAACCATATGATCACTCCGTTTTTACACACATATGTTCAGAAGAAGAAGAGTGATAAGATTAAGTATATGTTTTCTAAGTTAGTGGATGGTGTACACCCATCGAAGAATTTAAGTCGTACATGGTTTTTGTATATGGAAAGGATTATTTCGGAGAATGAGAAAAATTTGTCTAGTGTCACTTAGAAATGAGACTTGTGAGGTTGCTGTCATATATGTTTGTGTCATTCATGAATAAATTTTGTTTTGTTGTATAATTGTGTTTTATTTTTTGTATTAGGATTTGATATAATGATTAGGATTATGGTTCATTAGTTCATGTCATTTCCACTCTGCATTCTGGGTAGAGTGGCACTTGCTGCCTATTTAACTTTGTATGATGGATTTTTTACATGATTTTGTTGTTGTTGTCCTTTATCCTAGATTTTGAACTTGTATTTCACTTTTGTATATAACGTGTGTGTGTGTGTATAGAATTTGCCATTTCTATGTTATATTGCAAAAGACTATAATCTCGTTAAGTTTTCCTGATGGACTTATTGTGATTTGGAGATAAAATTTCAGGGACGAAATTTTCTCCTTGGGCCGAGAATGTGTCACCGTAACAAATTATCAGCTGAATAAAGAAAGAGAAATACTATACTGATTTCGATTTACTATGATTTACTATCATTTACGCATTCATTCATTCATTCATTCATTCATTCATTGACAGACTATGACAATAGACTTTCACTATACTTTCTGCACGATAATTTAATGCATGTAATCCCGCCACAAATTGTCTGTACTATATATACTGTCTACCCGTAAAAATACGGGTATTCACACTTACTCAGCACATTAGAGCTGCGGGATCTATAACTTTTTCCCTATTTTCAGGTAAGCACATTTTCACTTTTAAAGGCCTTTTATTGCATGTTTTGCCTGTCAAAGTCACGGTCCAAATTATAAGGAAACTTTTAATTACATAATTGTAATTCATTTATTAATGTATTTTCAGTGTGAATAAAATATTGGAAAGCTTATACTAGTCACTTATCAGCCCAAATAGAATAAAACCATGTGGCCAAATGACCCTGTGACAAAATGGAGGTTCCACCGAGATTAAAGCAATCCATTTTCACGTTGTACACCAAACCATTACAATAACAGTCCGTTGTCAGAAATTATAGAGAGCCATAAAGAAAACTGGTTATCTGGTTATAGCCTGTCAACGACAAATTTCCTCCAAATTCCTGTTAGCAGTTTAAGGCAGTTTATATACGAAAACTACGAAAACCGTTTGACGGAGAATTATTAATGCCGGCTTGAACATATATTTTATGGAGGGTAATATTTCAAACATGCTTCGTGTGACAAGGTACGCCAACGTCTAATTTCTTAAGTGTTTAGCGCATACCTTTAGAGAAAGATTTTGTGAATCGTTCAATTAGTTTGAAATGAATGTTAGTCTCATGTGAAAATGTTTAAATCTAGCAACACAAGTTTTGTGAATCGTTCAATTAGTTTGAAGTGAATGTTAGTTTCATGTGAAAATGTTTCAATCTAACAAAGCAAGTTGGTGAATACTACATATGATGTGCTTATTAGTATATCCGTTATTATGTATTGATTATGAAGTGAACTTCATTTATTAGTTCGTTTGTACTACGAATCTACTCAACCGTAGGATTGATTTCGACTACTTACTATACACCTTGATGAGGATCAACCCGAAATTGACATAGCACGTGATAAAGTTAAATGTAAACTGAAGTTAGAACTGTGTGTTTTCTTTGATACAGACAATTGAAATATATTTATTTATTTACATGAACAGTAAAGTAAATACATTGATTTGAAAATGAAAATATTTTAATTCATATATATGTTTTGAAATTGAATTGTGAACATGTTTCCTTATTGTTAATTCCTCAAATATATTTTTCAGAATATAACTACTATAGCACAGCACTCAGAAAATACCTGCACGATCGTAAAATTCTTTTGCACTTTGACCTTTGACATGTAAAGGGTGAGTAGTCATTTCATTATTCATGCTCATTTCATCATTATCATTATTCGTTGTTTTGTCCTTGTATTTGTGTATATGTTTGTATTGTCCCAGTACCGTTACATTTTTGTGGTATAGAACTGAGAGTTCTATTCAAATACAGCCAGTACAGTTTGAGTATAATATAGTTAACATCATGGCTAGTGAAAAAGACTTAGAAAAAGAGATCGAAGATGATTTATCTGAGAGTATGTCTAAAGCACAAATAGATAAGATGATTAAGTTCTTACATACACACACTGATTATAAAGTTATAAAGGGTCATGAACTTAGACATAGTACCCCTAAGGTTAAAATTGAGAGTGAACCACCCCCAAGGCCCCCTCCCCCTCCACCGATTAGAAAGTCTAGTTTTTTACATACTAGTGGTGTCAGGGGAAAGTCATTTTTTGGCGATGTGTCGACTAGTTATAGTGCTTTTCAGAGGCCCAAGTTTCCTATTTTTTCGGGAGAAGCTAAGAGTGAAGCGACATTTGATGTTTGGATGTTTGAGGTGAAATGCGTTTTACGAGAGGGAAATTTTTCTGACCCGGTCATATTACAGAGTTTGTTGTTGTCATTACCTGAGGATGCTTCTCCTCAGCAGATACTTGAAAAGTTAGAGGGTGTGTATGGTAATGTTTATACCAGTGAGGCTTTACTTGAGAAGTTTTATAAGGAGACTCAACAACCTTCTCAATCAGTAGCTGATTTTGGTATGACTTTAGAGTCAATAATTCAACCTGCTGTTGAAAAAGGTGATATTAGTTTCGATACTAAGAATGAGATGCTCCGATCTAAGTTTTGGTCAGGAATAAGAGACCCACTTCTTAAAAATTCAAGTAGGTATAAATTTGATACAGTTAAGGATTTTGATCAGCTTAGGAAGGAAATCAGAGCTATAGAGCTTGAATTGGCAAATTCTGAAAAAGCTGTTAGCACTGTGCAACATCAGCCTATTTCTACCGACTCGGTCAAGCTTGACGATATATTGAAAAAAATTGACCGTATGGGTAAGAGATTAGAAACTTTAGAAAACAAAACACCAAAAGAGACAAATAAGGTAACAGATAATCATGGTCAGTCTAACCCGGGATATTCCACTGGTTCTAGACGTGGAAATTATTCGCGGAGTTATGGTCGAGGTCGAAGATATCAGAATCAGAGAGGTCGCGGTGGTAATAGGAATACTTACAATAATCAGTCTGGAAATTCACGACAAAATGCTAATGGCGATTTAAACGAATAGGAGTCTCCAATGAAGGACGAATTGGAGATTCTAAACTCGTTGCTGCCAAGCATAGTCCTACGTTAGTTAAATCTACAGATGATATTGTAAGTAAGCCTAAAACTACTTTGTTAGATAGAATGGTCGGTAAGGCAAATGAAACACATGTTTATGTGAACGGGAAAAAATGTAAGTCTTTGATAGATAGTGGATCTATGGTGTCTACTATTAGTGAACCTACATTAAGATCGTTCCACACAGTCCCCACGATAAAGACTTTAGATGAGTTTATTCTCTCAGTACGAGTAGCTGAGGGTTCACAGTTGCCATACCTTGGGTATGTTGAGGTAAATATAAAGGCACCATTTCATACTGAACCTATGATGGTCCCATTATTAGTTGTACCCGAGAGAGATTATAATAGATCTGTTCCTATTATAATAGGTACAAACGTATTAAGGCCTATGAAGTCCACTTTAACAAGTGATTCTGAGGTAAATATACCACATGAATGGGATACAGCATTTTCAGCTATGGACTCTAGTATTGTGAGTCTTGTAAAGTCCACAAATAAACGACCTATTAAGGTAAGCCCCATGTCCAGCATGACTGTTACAGGGTTGTGTAAGGCAAAGTCTAGTATACAGACGGCAGTTACCGAATGTGTTGATGATAATCAGAGTAGTTTAGGGGTATGTCCAAGAGTAGTTAACCTGAAGTCTACTGGTACAAACAGGATACCAGTTAGGATATTTAATATGTCAACCAAGGTAATATATGTGAAGCCTAAAAGTGTTCTTTGTGGATTGAATGAGGTAAAGATTGTACGTCATGCTGCTTTAGATAGTTCAGTTGAAGAAACAGGTGAAAAGGCGAGTGATGAATGTGATAAAGGTAAGATATTAAAGAATATAGGTGTTGAGTTGACAGAGGTGACACCAGAAACAAAAAGTAAGTTGGAAAATCTTATCTGTGATTGGAAGTCCGTATTTTCGACTGGTCCTACTGATTTAGGTTTTACCACCCTAGTTGAGCACGAGATACATCTCACAGATGAGAAGGCATTTAGAGAACCATATAGGAGGATACCACCTTCAATGTTTGAAGAGGTAAGAGAGCACATTAGAGAGATGTTAGAAGCAGGGGCTATACGAGAGTCATGTAGTCCATACTCTAGTAATGTGGTATTAGTACGTAAGCCTGATGGTTCACTTCGTTTTTGCATTGACTTTAGGAGGGTCAATAAAAAGACTATAAAAGACGAAAGAGGTTTGCCAAGGATAGATGACACGTTAGATTGCCTAGCAGGGGCAAGGTATTATTCTAAATTAGACCTTCGTTCAGCCTACTGGCAGTGCGGGGTTAAAGAATCAGACAAACAGAAAACAGCATTCAATTTAGGCCCGTTAGGGTTCTATGAATGCAACAGATTACCATTTGGTCTCACCAATGCATGTTCTACCTTCCAAAGGCTTATGGAACGATGTATGGGTGAGCTACATTTAAGAGAATGTCTGATTTATTTAGATGATATTATCATTTATTCGAAGACAGAAGAAGAACATTTCAGGAGGTTAGAATCCGTTTTCTCTAAGCTGAAGGAGCACAACCTGAAGTTAAAAGGTAAGAAGTGTGAGTTTTTCAAGAGAGAGATCAAATATCTGGGTTTTATTGTATCCAATGAGGGTATAAAAACAGATCCAGAAAAGACCTCTGTCGTGAAAAACTGGCCCACTATTAGGAATGTGAAGGATCTGAGAAAGTTTCTCGGATTTACTTCATATTATAGACGTTTCATTCAGGATTATGCAAAGATCGTTAAACCTTTAAACGATCTATTGATTGGTCATTCGACACAGAAGAAGAAGGTAAGTACGGTAAGACGGAAAAAGGCACCAACCAGGTGGTTCTGGAACGAGGCTCAACAGGAAGCTATGGATAAGGTAATTGATAAGTTAACCTCACCTCCTATATTAGCTTACGCTGATTATAAACTTCCGTTTACTGTGCATATTGACGCCAGTAACGATGGTTTAGGAGCGGTTCTTTATCAGACACAGGAGGGCATTGACAGAGTAATTGCCTATGCCAGCCGTAGCCTACGTGGAGCAGAGAGACTTTACCCGACCCATAAAAGAGAATTTCTAGCTCTTAAATGGGCGGTGACCGATAAGTTCCACGAATATCTGTATGGCAGTAAATTTGAAGTCAAAACGGATAATAATCCATTGACATACGTTTTTGATCGAGCTAAGTTAGACGCCGTCGGACATAGATGGGTCGCTTCTCTTTCAAATTACGATTTCAAATTAACATACAGAACGGGTAAGTCTAATGTAGACGCTGACGCCTTGTCTAGAATACAACCAGAGACTAAGCAGATGTTTAGTGATGCGATTAAAGCGGTATGTACTTCTAGTATTGTTTCTCCTGGTCCATTTATTGAGACCGTTTTATTGACTGAGAGTGTTGCCACTGAAGATTTACATGAGGTAAGTATTAGTAAGATTGACTGGCATGAGGAGCAGAACGCAGACCCGTCTATTCGGAGAATTATTGCTTTAGTTCAGGGTAGACATAAACCAACCAAAAGGAAGATATCATTAGAGACAGAGGAAGTTCGTAGGTATTTACGTGATTGGGATAAGTTTACATTAAAGGATGGGATATTGTACAGAAACAGTAGTCTGTATAATGAAAAGGTAACACAGTTAGTTTTGCCATCAGTACTCAGAGATATTGTACTACAGGGTTTACACGATGATGTAGGACATCAGGGTAGAGACAGGACATTATTCCTTGTGAAATCTAGGTTCTTTTGGCCAGGAGTGGACAGGGATGTAGAAACTAAGGTAATGTCTTGTGAGAATTGTATTCTGAGGAAGTCAAAGACGTGTAAAAAGTCGGCCGAAATGGTAAGTATACATACATCGTATCCTCTTGAGCTAGTTTGCATTGACTTTCTCACTTTAGAACAGTCAAAAGGTGGGTATGAGAATATATTGGTCATTACGGACCATTTCACTCGCTACGCTCAAGCAATACCTACACGTAACCAGACGGCTAAGACTACAGCTAAGTGTTTATGGGAGAACTTTATTCAGCATTACTCATTTCCGACTAGATTACACAGTGATCAAGGACGAAATTTTGAGTCGAGGATTATAAGCGAATTATGTAAGTTAGCTGATATTAAGAAGTCGAGGACGACCCCTTACCACCCCCAGGGAAATGGACAGTGTGAGCGGTTTAACCAGACACTGTTAAACATGTTAGGTACGTTAGACGAAGATAAGAAATCAGATTGGAAAACCTATGTAGCGCCTCTTGTCCACTCTTATAATGCTTCGAGACATGAAAGTACAGGATATAGTCCTCACTTTTTGATGTTCGGTTGGCATCCAAGACTGGCTATAGATGCGTTTTTAGGTATTTCATCTGGTTTACCTGTTAAAGATCACAAGACATATGTAAGTAATCTAGAAAAGAGACTACAGTTCGCATATAAAACAGCAGCCAAGGTAGCGGATAAGGCAGGTAAACGCCATAAGACCAGGTATGATTTGAAAGTAAGACATTCTAATCTACAGAAAGGGGACAGAGTTTTGCTCAAGAAAGTAGGATTTAAAGGTAAGCACAAACTACAGAACAAATGGAATAGAGATCCATATATTGTCGAGTCTCAGCCAGATACTAGTATACCTGTATACGTACTTAAACCTGAACATGGTCGTTCAAGGAAGGTAACTGTACATAGAAATATGCTACTACCCATTTTTTCACTACCTACAGATGAGATAGTACGACAACAAATTCCGTCTAGTTGTAAAAAGGGTAAAACCTTTACTAGACCACAGAATTTGCAAAAAGACGATACTGTTGATAGTGATAAAAATGAGCTAATGCTCACAGAGGTACGTAGTAACTCTAGCGATGAGGATGATGATGATATATGTATAGTTGCTACTCGGTCTCCTAGGGTAATAGATCCTGACCGAAGTTCACAGTTGGTACTTAATCCTCAGGCCCCAGAGTTTTTACCGTCATCGTCTAGTAGTTCTTTACCAGTTTCAGATTTAAGTAGTTCTCGTTCAGATTTTAGTGGAGATTTGCTAAGTGATACGTCAGGTCAGTCTAGTGTACATTCTGGTGTTAATGATAGCTCTACATCAAGTGGTATGTCTGCTAGTGGTCATACGGAAAATAACTCCGTTGCCTTTGAGGCTACAGACACACAACCTGTCTTACGTCGGACGACTAGACAGTGTAGAGCCCCACAGCGTTACCAGGATTTTATTTTGTATCGTTGATTATTTTATAAAATTTACAGTTAGTTTTCAGTAGGATTTTTTTGTTATATCTTTGATTAAGTGTTATTTTAGATATGTTTATTTGGTGTAAATATGGTTTTAGTATATATTTTTGTTGTTTATAGATGGCATTATATCCTCATTCGTATCTGTTTGCATCCAGTAGAGGGAAGTGTTTCTCTGGTATGGCTTGCAAAGATATTATTATCAAGTCCGGTGGTAAATTGCAAGATTTGTGCCGAATAGCTATTTCTAGACTTAAGGGTGATACGTGTGTTCATAGTATTGTATACTTTGTTATCGGAATTCCCGATATTTGTACTTTGACAAGGAAAAAAGATGGAGTTTCTGATTATGAAGAGTCATGGTTAAATCTCGACGTAGATCATGTGTCTAATATGAAAAATTTGATTTTGGATACTGAGAGTAAAATCAAGAAGCATGGAGCAAAAGTTGTGTTTTCAACTATTGCTGCATCTAGTTTCCGGGATTGGAATAATCATAGGCTTATGATTCATAAAACCAAATATTTGGTATATGAGGAAAATTATCCGGAAATGCAAGAAAAATTACATGAGATTTTACGGGAGACAAATAAGTTCATAACTGAGCTTAATTGTAGAAACCATATGATCACTCCGTTTTTACACACATATGTTCAGAAGAAGAAGAGTGATAAGATTAAGTATATGTTTTCTAAGTTAGTGGATGGTGTACACCCATCGAAGAATTTAAGTCGTACATGGTTTTTGTATATGGAAAGGATTATTTCGGAGAATGAGAAAAATTTGTCTAGTGTCACTTAGAAATGAGACTTGTGAGGTTGCTGTCATATATGTTTGTGTCATTCATGAATAAATTTTGTTTTGTTGTATAATTGTGTTTTATTTTTTGTATTAGGATTTGATATAATGATTAGGATTATGGTTCATTAGTTCATGTCATTTCCACTCTGCATTCTGGGTAGAGTGGCACTTGCTGCCTATTTAACTTTGTATGATGGATTTTTTACATGATTTTGTTGTTGTTGTCCTTTATCCTAGATTTTGAACTTGTATTTCACTTTTGTATATAACGTGTGTGTGTGTGTATAGAATTTGCCATTTCTATGTTATATTGCAAAAGACTATAATCTCGTTAAGTTTTCCTGATGGACTTATTGTGATTTGGAGATAAAATTTCAGGGACGAAATTTTCTCCTTGGGCCGAGAATGTGTCACCGTAACAAATTATCAGCTGAATAAAGAAAGAGAAATACTATACTGATTTCGATTTACTATGATTTACTATCATTTACGCATTCATTCATTCATTCATTCATTCATTCATTGACAGACTATGACAATAGACTTTCACTATACTTTCTGCACGATAATTTAATGCATGTAATCCCGCCACAAATTGTCTGTACTATATATACTGTCTACCCGTAAAAATACGGGTATTCACACTTACTCAGCACATTAGAGCTGCGGGATCTATAACTTTTTCCCTATTTTCAGGTAAGCACATTTTCACTTTTAAAGGCCTTTTATTGCATGTTTTGCCTGTCAAAGTCACGGTCCAAATTATAAGGAAACTTTTAATTACATAATTGTAATTCATTTATTAATGTATTTTCAGTGTGAATAAAATATTGGAAAGCTTATACTAGTCACTTATCAGCCCAAATAGAATAAAACCATGTGGCCAAATGACCCTGTGACACATGGTTTATCGAAGTGTAAACCAAGAGAAAAATTCTAATTGACCAATCCAATTCAAGTATTTATAGATATGCAAATGATATAAGAATTATTGTACAATAAATAACTAAAAGATTACATTTTAACAATTTTTTAAAAACTGCTACATTTTGGGGCCAAAAAAGGGTCTTACTGGACCTACTCCTTTATGAAAATGCAGTAGTAAACTCGTCATGGTTTTCATGGTTTAACACATCTTCCGCTTGTTAAATTTCCGTATCACTTTCCTATTTGTGGAAATATAATAGGACAGCCTTCCTATTGAAAATGTATATCAAGGCGATGTTACATGTACGTTTAATTCAAATATATCTATAATCATTCAAGGATTTTTCGCTCTTGAAATTTTGTCAGATATTTGGAATGCTAAAGTTGTATGCATGAAATGCCTGCTAACCTTTTTTTCTTTTAATATTCTAATTAAATATAGGTTATAAAAAGGTTATTTCGAAAATATTTTTTATCCATCTTAATTTTCTTTGTTTTTGAAAGAGAAACGGTGTCTACAGTTTTTTTTTTCAAAGCTTGTTATTTCGAAACAGAGGAGCAAATATCCTTAAAAAGTGCAACAGTTATTTTTTTTATTTTTTAAAGTGTGATTAAGATTAAATTGATTTACCATGTTGATTGCTATATCGCATTTTTTTTCGTTTTTTACCTATCATCTTTTTTGTTGTCAATATAATGAAATACAATGCATCTGTCATACAAATGAGACGTTTAGCTAGCTATAAAACCAGGTTTAATGCACCATTTTCTAGATAAGGAAATTTCTGTACCAGGTTAGAAATATAACAGTTGTTTTCTTTTCGTTAGATGTATTTGAGCTTTCGATTTTGCCATTTTATAGGGGTAAATTCAGTAAATAGATAAAATGTATACTTCATCAGGGACCGCCCATTTAGGGGAGAGCTTTCTGTATAACACTGAAGTCATATGCTCTTCTGATTGGTAGATAATGTTTGTAATAAATATTTTTTGGCAGATGGATCAAAACTAGAGTTGAAAAAAATAAAAAATAAATGCTGAATGTACTTAATTTTTTTACTACAGGGTTGAAAAGTAATGGGGGTCAGTATAGAAATTCAGTGCGAATCTACATTGTTTGTAAACAAGGCCATGTGAATGCCCAAAAATGCCGCATGACCCTATGTTTTTATTAGTGCAAAAGATAGGGCTACATTTGTACTTTCATGAATGATATATGAAAGTTTCCAATTTCTAAAGGTAAATCAGGTATAAATTTAATTCCATACATAGATTAGCATTAAAGTCAATGGGAGATTTTTTACTGAATTTACCACTATAAAGGACTTTCCATTTTAAATTTCACTTGCAGTTCGGTATTTTTGTTATTTTACCTTCTTGTACCTTGTAAAAAGGTTATCTTTATAAAATTTGTTCTGGAATTGAGCCATAAAACGTTACGAATCGAAATCGTAAGTTTAGAGCCTGTATCGGTCCATTCCTTTACACAACTCCGGATTTTAATATCTTATCTGTTGTGCAAAGTCACAGTTCGGTGAATGTTAAAGATAAATAAATACAGAAACAAAGTCACAATTTATTTGACGTAACGATGAGTTTTTTTTGCGGTAAATATTATTGTATACCTTCGTATATTTTAAAACATGACAAACCACACATTTCCCAGTTGCAGGTGAATCGGTGTTGTATATGTTATTTTTCGCTTGAGTGGGTTTTTAAAAAAAAATCTGTGGAATAAAGTAAATATTACGTCCCGTATAGTAATACATGTACAGTATATCATTGATGAGAAGTATGAAATGAATTAGATTTATTTAAAGGTCAGTGATTTTTATTTTCAATTTATATTTTGTCAAAAAATACGAAAAAGGTTTAATGATGATCTACAGCCAATTCAATGATAGCATACAATGTTGTAGTTTTAGACTATTTACGAAAGTTGTACGGATTACATTGTGTTTTAGATGAATATATATGAATTCCATGATGTCAGCCCAATAAGTAAGACCATCCCAAAAAAAGAAAATATATTGGGTGAAGATGGGAAAAAAAGCATTTAAGTGAAACTATACCGAAAGGTTTAAATGATGGTCCGTAGCCAGTTTATTGCTAGCATACATCGTTGTAGTTTTGGACTATTATATGTAACAACATTTATACGGTATACATTGTCTTTTTGGTGAATATATATGAACACATCAAGGTCAACCCTATAGGTAAGACAATCCCAAAAAAAGAAAAAGGATATTGCGTGAAGGTGCAAAAAAGCACTTAAGTCAAACTATACATAAAGGGTTAAATGATAGCATAAATTACTTTGATTTTGGACTATTACATGTTGCAACAGTTATATGGTATACATTGTATATTCTTATGAAGATATATTAACACTTTGCTGTCAACCATATAGGTAAGACAAGCCCAAAAAGGGAATGAGATAACAAAAAAAAAAAAAACAAAAAAAAAAAAAAACACCGTTTTTAAAGTCCTCAACGACATATGCATCTTAAATTAATTTTGGGGAATTGTGTGACATAAGCGTTAAAAAGAAATCGGCTATTGTTATTATGAAAATTATACAAATGTGAACAATATTAACAAGTTTCCCCCTCTTAATCAGTAAGAGTCTTAGTGTTTAGAAGAGGGAGGTGGTCGCTTTTTTTAAGACCAATTCAAGTTACATGTGAAACACATCATAAGCTTAGATACAAAGGCAAGCCTTTGATTTTACACGGCAAAACGTATTCCGGTCCGTCTGTCTGTTAGTTTATTCGTAAGTTTTCCCGTATCACGTTAATGTTTGTTCGATGTTCGAGATACCATGACGTAATGATAAAGTTAACTTGAAACAAAGTATCAATATGCATTATGATGTGAACTTTTAAAAAACCATGCTTATGCATAAAAAAATGGTAATGATTTTACAGTTCACTAAAAGTGCAGCCGGTACATTGGTGTGTTGTTCTATTTGCACATTTTTGGGGGGTTTCATGTTTTTATGCTGTTACATATCTGTTCACGATTTTGAGGATTTGAGCGCTTACAATCAAGTTGTATGATTTTATTACCGTGCTGATTCCCAATGCGGAAATGGGGAGGGGTGTTGCATGAAAAGTAGGCGAGTCTTGCCCCCGTCTCCCATTCTATGTTTTTCTTATCTTAATTTGTATCCGCTTATAATCGATTGATGAGATTTGATCATCAATTAAATAGTGTTGCCTTACTTAAATCGCGACTTATCCTGAGCTTACCTGTCCCAAGCCAGGAACTTTGATGTCCGTGGTTGTCGATTGAGCACTTTTCGGTGACTTGGTCGTGTGGTTCCACAATCTTGCACTTAGTTGTTAATGGGATAGTTATCGCTTTGTCAATCATTCAGCATCTCTAACATTTTAACTACATGCACCTACAATATCCTTGTACAAGCTTCTTACATCAAATTTCAGTTTAAGATTCAGCGACGTGATTGATTTTTATCAACAAAATACCCACAAACAATTCAAAAAGCATAAAGAAGTGTCAAGTACGAACAAAACAAATTATAAAAAAAGGTGGGGTATCATCACCAATGAGACAACTCTCCACAAAAGACCAAATGACACAGACATTATTAAACAACTATTGGTGACACAGACATTAACAACTATAGGTGACACAGACATTAACAACTATAATAGGTAACAATACGGCATTCGACAATGATCAAAAACAATACCGCATAGTCTGCATGCTAAATTTATTTCTTCTCCAGAATGTAAAATACTCTTATATACGTATTTGTTAAAAATTGCAACTTTATATATCTTCACGTATAAATATATTAATCGAGGTTTTTAAAGGTGTTACAGTAATATTTTCTCAAGCTCATTTGTATGTATAATATACCTTTACGATTTCCAACAAAGATTTTAATATGTAACATTGAAGTGATAATGTCACTTGACATTTAAAGATATTAGTTAGTGTAAATTTACTGTTCATACGAAATTAGTCCAAAATATTTTAAGTTGTGTAACGGTTATATTATAACGAAAGGATGTTTTCAATTTTATACTTATACAATGTGCATGTTGGGAATTTTGTCAAATTATTCGTTCAATTTGTAGCTTGATTAATAGAATACAATCTCACAGATAACATTAGTATACGCCTGTTAATCAATGAGTCCTGTTTTGGTTTACGGTTCATCCGTCAGCTCACACAAACTGTTCATGTATTAGTTGATTGTTTGTTTTACGTCCAGTGGGAACTATTTCAGACATAATGATATCAAATCAATAGCAATAGTCCGTGTAGTATTTGTTGTTGAAGAATTGAATCTATATTTCATTGATATCCTGTTCTGACTGACCAACTGTTAGGAATAATTACCAACTCGTTGACGCTAAGAAATATAACCCGGACTTATATTGATGCCCGGAGATATGGAGATGACTTTTGGTACATTTGTCTATACTATTGAATTAGTAAAAAGTTTGATTTTCATTTGATTTCTTTTGATCAACGTTTGTCATAAACTTTTAGTTTTATTAGGATGAAGCTGTGAAAAAGTTACTGTGCGTATATTGCTTGGTGTGTTTTTTTACATCGGCTATAGCTCGGTGTAGTGTGCAGGGGGAGGGGGTCACAAAACATGGTTAAACCCGTCGCATTTTTTTGCGCTTGTCCCAATCAGGAACCTCACCTTTGTAAGTCGGTATGTTTTTTATTTTGGTTAATGTATAAAATTGAGAATGGAAATCGGGAATGTGCCAAAAAGACAACAACCCCACCCATAATGAGGTCAGTTTTAACAAAAAACTGAAATAAAAAGGATCAGAAGTCCATTTTTATAAGCGTCGAAACACTAGCATCGGCAGAAATACTGACAAGGATAGTCAATCCAACCCGGAGACGAACCTACCATGCTACGAGCGGAGTTCAAAAGCGATCTCAGTGTTGACAGGCTCGTTATCATGGTAAATAGTCTAATGAGACCACAGAGAGAAAATACAATTATTGTGTTTCTTTGTGTTGTTTAACAGGTTACTTCGAAGAGTCAAATTGATATGTATTTACATCACGTGCTTCGATTTCAGCGCAGAAAACTGCAAAGTTGGAGAAGGACAAACCTCTAAAGCAACAAGCAAAAAAAAAAAAACCTCGCTTTGACCTTAAAACATTGGTGTTAACCTAAATATACTGCGACCGATACACATATCCTATAGAAAGTGGGTTTCATATCTGCATAATATATACTTTGTTCAGGTTGACAGTATGCATTTGTTTTGCAGATGAACTTCTTTACATGGATTTGAGAATTTTATGTTAAACAAATATTAATCGAGTGGGAACAAATAAATAAAACGAACTTGAAGCCATTCAAAGTTTTAATTAGTATTCTTTAAATGGGATGTTTGAAAGTTGCCATTTTATGTATTTTGATTTTATCACTGAATTTGAGGTTTCGATTTGACCAGATCTTTATCGAGTGGGAAAACTAAATAAAACGCATTTAAAGCTATTTATATAGTCTAATATTCAAACGGGACGTTTAAATATAGATCTGATGCAGATTTATTTTTAAGTTATGTTCTTTTAAGAACAATAGGATTTTATGACAAAACATTCAATTTTAAGACATTTTGTTTTAAAATAGTTACATTGAATGAATTCCCAAATTAGAGCACCAATTTTCATTAAAATATCAAGAATCCCTCTTTTAACTTCAGGTATAAGGAAGGGTTTCAAATGTGTTATTGTTATGAATTTTTATGACATTTTCTCTCCATCACCACAATCCACTATACTTTTTAGATATATTTACAGATTCTTTTGTTACATTTTATGAAGTTTAAAGTGAAGACGAAGTATATATCCGTGTTACACCCATAAATAAATTCAGTCATTATATTGTTTACTGCGTATTTTAAAAATATATTTGATTCGTCATTGTTGTGTTGATTTATTTGAATCAGTAACAATGTTACAAATTTCCCCCTTGTAACATGTGTAATAAGACTCCTTGTTTACAGACACATACTTTTCACATGTTGTTTTTACTTAAGTTACCCTTTTTTTTTGTATATTTACAATATTTATATACTCTGACTTCCTGATTTGTATACCCCTATGATTTACACTTTGTACTATATAAAGTTTGCGTTCAAATATTATTTATCATAACAGATTATGTTTGATACTTTGAAAGGTTTATAATCTTTAAACATGTTTAATTAATGTAATTAAAAAGATAATACACCATACTATTTTGTTGTAAATTGCAAATGTGAGTGAACCTAGCTCACATTTATGAACTTAGATTGTCTGTCGCTTAATATTTTGAACAAGTACGTTATATCTTTATGTATTCTATCAGTCAAGTTCTATAACTGTGTCAGATTTTATCAATATTTGTCTTGCTGTTTAGGAAGATTTTCGCTTAGGAGGCACAGACAGACAGACAGATGTTTTAAAGATAAAACAAGTACTAATTGTTGAAACGATTATGGTGATATGATTTACGTTTGAACTTCCAGTGGCAAATATCACATGCATATTATGATGACTACAGTCATAGGACAATAGTGAGTTCCCACTCCTAAAATGTCCTTTCATTTCAACTGAAATCTAATTTTTTCCCCAAGAACCATTAGATGTATATATGACAAGGTGAACACAAAGAAAAGTATTTGTTGAAAAATTCGCTATGTATTCTAACCAAATCAAAATCGTAAAAAATTTCCATTAAATACTGAAAACAAACCTCATAAAAATTATGGCCAAATAAACAATAAAACTTTAGAGATTTTTCTATCTTACATGTATGGCTTCTATTTTATAAAAATCGCTAATAAAGTTTATTTGATTTTTGTTTTTTGTTTTTTCTTTTAAAATATTGATTGTAGTTGAAATGAAGTGGGAACTCACTTTTGTCACATGACTGTAGTTAATGTAACATTATACTATAAACGTTTCTCTTTACGAGATCGCCCTAAACATACATGAAATATTTGCCACTGGACGTTTAGCAACCGACAATCAATCAACCTGTACGAGAAGACAGGATTCACTGGATTTTTAAGTTCTCCCATGCAAATGATTTTTACAGTTCGCGTATCACCCTTATTAGAAGTCAATTTATTTGATCACATCCGTAGTGGAAGTAATAAGTAACTGTTGTCTGTAAAAATTAACCAACCGTACACGTAGGTGACACTCAGGGCCGGGTAGTTAAGGTCATAACCATCCACGTAGTAGATTAAAATAACAACGGAGTTTAATAGATATTATTATTCCACTGCATGTTGAAATAGGAATTTTTTCTTGAGTGAACAAATCTTCATATCTCCCTCAGGCACGGGAAAATAAATTATTAGTATATATAACTGCGAAGTGTACAACTAATCATATATCAATTTTTTAAAATAAATATTAAGATATTGAAAATAAATACTCCATAAGTAAATATAATTATTTAGACAGTAATAGTCAAATAACCAACACTTCCTTGTTTTACACTGACCAGGAATTGATAGATATACAATGGAAAGTAAGACATACATCAGTGAACTTTGATACGACGCAAATTATTTCTCATCGGATTGCAACTACTGTTGTTAGAGAATAAGGAATAATTACTCAACTTGCTGAAGCTTCAAAGTTCAAACCCGTTTGAGTGAGGTTCGTATTGATTAATCTTCAGTTACATATTAAGTATGTGTTGACTTTGTGTTGCTTGTTGTTTGTTGTGTGTTTTTATTTTGGACATGGTTTTATACGCATTTTTGTGACTTGTCGATTGGTATTTTGCGACTTTTTAGAGACACTTGACTGTTGTTATGTTTTGAGTTTCAGTGAACATAAAATAATATGTATTTCTGGTGAATCAGTTCTTCCATTATGTATTTCTGGTGAATCAGTTCTTCCATTATGTATTTCTGGTGAATCAGTTCTTCCATTATGTATTTCTGGTGAATCAGTTCTTCCATTAGGTGTTATTGGCTTTGAACTGGTTGTTAGTAACTGCGAGTACTCGTCAATGTGTATTTGTTAGATGTATTTCTGTTTATATCATCTGATGACTTAAGCTTTTTTCAACTGTATACTTTATTCTTATGTTGTACTGTTACACCATTTTCCCAGGTTAGGACGAAGGTTTGGTACCTACAAAACAGTTTTACCCCGCCAAGTTTTGCATGTGCTTGTCCAAAGCCAGAAGCCTATAATAGTTCAGTGGTTGTGGTTTGTTGCTACGTGGTATGGGTTTTGCTCATTGTTGAAGGTTATAAGGTGACATATAGTTGTTAATGTCTGTCTCATTTGGTCTATTGTGTAGAGTTGTCTAATTGGCAATCATACCACATCTTCTTATATATATATATATATAAAATTGAGAAAGGAAATGGGGAATGTGTCAAAGCGACAACAACCCGACCATAGAGCAGACAACAGCCGAAGGCCACCAATGGGTCTTCAATGTAGCGAGAATTCCCGCACCCGTAGGTGTCCTTCAGCTGGCCCCTAAAATATGTAAACTAGTACAGTGATAATGGACGTCATACTAAACTCCGAATTATACACAAGAAACTAAAATTAAAAATCATACAAGACTAACAAAGGCCAGAGGCTCCTAACATGGGACAGGCGCAAAATTGCGGCGGGGTTAAACATGTTTATGAGATCTCAGCCCTCCCCCTATACCTCTAGCCAATGTAGAAAAGTAAACGCATAACAATATATATATTTAAACGTAAAAAATGCCATTTGTCATTCACCATTATTTTTTAAATTATAATTTATAGAAAACGAATTGTTTTGTACCAAGGCTTTCACAGTATTTTAAACAGTCATTTAAAGATACGTGTGTATAAAGTGTACAACAAAACTCGTAAGGTGTCAAATACTATAGGAAGAAAATGGATGCATATCAAGTAATCGGTGCAATGTGGGTAGTGTTACGTGTTGCTAAACGTTGTGAAAGCGTTGACCGTGCATACATTTTTGGAATTAAGCGCTTCCGCGCTTCATATAAAACGTACTTAGGTCAACGCTTTTACACCCAAATGAAGTTACAAAAAAAGCATGAAATTTTAAATAAAAATAGATGTCAATTTCAAATTCATTGAACGTTCCATAGCCAGTGTTGTCACGAAATGTAGACATTCATTATTTTTTTTAATATTTACATTATGGTTGCACTATAGATTTTGTTAACGTATAGAAAGTGTATCAACAACTAGATGGTACAAAATAAATAGAATTTAAAATTGAAAATGTCTATGATTTGAATTTAAAATAGGCGTTATTAGTGTTGTACATTCACCAAAGAATTATGAAGAACGTTTCATTATTATTTTTAAGCTCTTTATAATGCGATTGGGTATTCCTTTAAATACGGTTAGACTTCCTTATATACTATTTCATTATAATCGAAAATTCAGTTCACTATTTGTCATCTTTTAAATAACGTTGATATATAATAATTATGAGGGTCAAGATGGGGTCTTCCGTTTCTTTACTGTCTAATTTATTTGGACGTTTTTTCCCGATTTTTTTTTTATTTACGGTGGCACCCAACACATTGACTAAAAAAAATTTGGCTCGTTTAATTTTTATAAAATTTTGACAAAATATTAACTTTGACCCTTTGACAAAAATGTAATCATTTAATAAAAATTGAACCACACACAAATTTCATTGGATATATTATATAGTACTTTGTCAAACACTACTTTTGATTATAGAGAAGCTTAATATTTATAAAACCAATATACCGTAATTAAAACGTTCAGCTGATGTTAGAGAGTTATCTCCCTGAAGTGATATGTACCACCTTAATTTGTCAATTATTCTCTATTCTGTTTATTATAGCACCACAAAATAAATTCTCGATGCTGGATTAATTTTTGCCTATTTGTCAATATTCTTTATTATTTCTGTCCTTAATACTGCACATTTGACAATTATTCGCTACTCTGTAAACCCCACTCAGACCCTCGTATAAATGAAACGGTCTAAGTGATACATTCGTTAGATTATGATTTCGTTTTTGGAAATTCTATGCACGTAAAATGTAAGTAATTTATAATACTTTGGAAAATTTTACAATTAAAAGTAAATATAAACTGTATCTACAATTTATACTTTGATGGAAAAAAAAAGTAACCAATAAATAATCGACAATAAATAATATCGAACGATGCACATGTATATGTAAGAAGATAATTTTTATGTTATATCCGTAAATATTAGTTTTGTCTTTTACAATTCTGTGAAACTAATTTCAAAAAAGTTTTACCATAGTGATAAAAATGCATTGTACAATGTACGCACACTTTCTACTTTATTCTAGTTATTTGTAATGTTATAATTTTTGTCTTGGTCGATTCATATCTTTTAAGTTAACTGTACGTACTTTTTGTCTTTCAACAAAAGGAAATATATACATGATAACTGGAAAAACAAATCCTTTTTACGCTAAATCTGTAGTTAAATCGTAACAAAATTACCTTTCACAAATTTGCATTTTTGTACCTTGCAAGATGATTAAAATCATCTCCTGTTAGAAAAGAAAATTCATAATAGAAATCTTAAATCAAAAGTATGAATATTAAAAACCACCTTTTATCCCAGTTCTTTAGATAACTTAATAACCCCGCTGTATTTTGTATTTCATGATACTGTAATGTAGTGGTTGTCGTTTGTAGCTGTGTTACACATTTGTTTTTCGTTTATTATTTTGTACATAGATTAGACCGTTAGTTTTTCTCGTTTGACATTCGTCATTTCAGGGCCTTTTTTTGGCCCACTATGCTGTATGGGCTATGCTTGTTGTTGAAGGCAGTACGGTGACCTATAGGTGTTAGTTGGTCTCTTGTGGAGAGTAGTCTCATTTGCAATCATACCACATCTTCTTTTTATGTATATAATTATATTACCCTGTATCAGTACATAATGTATTGATTTCGTTGTATTTCAGAAACTCACATTAACATCATATCATGTTGACGAAAACGTAACAACACTCAGCATTGCACTATTATGACTAGTGTTAAGTTTTTTACATGACCAAAGCAAACAGATATAAAAAAAACTTAATCAAAATGAATATTTTGGTTCTACTGACGTGCATTATTGGAATAAACTCTCGGGTAGATGCTGAAGACAACATAGATGGCAACAAGTTGGCTCAGGAACTTAGAAAGATAAAAGAAGACATTGGCGTCAATCATATGCAGGTAATTTATATAGGTGGCAATAAGTTGGCACAGGAACGTAGAAAGATTAAGGGGCACGAGAACTTAGAAAGATAAAGAAAGATATTTGCGCAAATTATATGCAGGTAATTTATATAGGTGGCAATAAGTTGGCTCAGGAACTTCTAAAGACTAAGGAAGATATTGGCGTCAATCATATGCAGGTAATTTATATAGGTGGCAATAAGTTGGCACAGGAACTTAGAAAGATTAAGGAAGCTATTGGAGTCAATTATATGCAGGTAATTTATATACATGTAGGTGGCAATAAGTTGGCACAGGAACTTAGAAAGATTAAGGAAGCTATTGGAGTCAATTATATGCAGGTAATTTATATAGGTGGCAATAAGTTGGCACAAGAACTTAGAAAGATTAAGAAAAATTTTGGTGCTAATTATACGCAGGTAATCTGCATAGGTGGCATGCACAAGGTTAGCACAGGATCTTAGAAAGATAAAGCAAATGATCTTTTTATGCAGGTAATATATATTTGCATTGTGACTATATCATACAATTTTAAATATTAAAATTATTAAAAACTAAATATGCTGGTGTTAGTTTACGTTAAATTATCACAAGTTTGTGAAGTGTAGGAAAAATTTAGTTTAAACATATTTATTTATAGTGGATTGGGAAACAAGTTTTGCAACTTATATTAATCCCTTTCCACTTTGCGAAAGTAAGGCCCACAGTTGTTAACACGAACTTATGTTTCAAATAAAAGTAAATACGATTGCACTTTATATAAAAAAAAATATGTTCGAAGCGCTTTTTTGTATTTACTTTTATCGGGATGACTGAAGAAAAAAGCTAACGAAAAGCAAAGTCGGGATATACATATGTATACAAATAGTTGTGTTCATGTCACATGATAATTTTGTCACGATTATCAAAGTATTATTTAAGCTGTATAAAAACCCAACAAATATACCTACATGTGTGGCTTATTCTTTTGTCTACAAACTACCCATCAGTTACACCCGAATGAAAAAGGAATTAAAAAGGTATAATAAAGAATCACAATTTGATTGTTTTTATTTTTTATTTCAGGAACAGTTCAATAATTTCCCCTATGAGATTAAGTCGGATACAGGGAACCAGTTGTTAGAAAGGGTAAGATTCGTTTTTTTTTTGTTTAATGTCCAGTGGCAAACATTTCACTCAATTTTAGGAATCGAAAATCAATACTTTAACAATAAGTAAGTACTGCATTGTAGGTTGACCGAAATAAATAGACCGGCGCTGAAAAAAAATAGTCTTCTCGAAAGGGATAGAACATTTGTCTTGCAATTGTCCACCTTCTGCGCTATCACACCGTTGGTGTAATACATTGTAGTTATGATTTTTATTGGTCATGACTACACATAAATATATACATCCGACACCGCCAAACAGAAATAGGCAATAATTTTAACAGCCTTACGAGAAACCATTGAGGATCATATTCACATACCTAATAAACCCTCAAGGGGTAGGAATAATCAGATCATTTAACAAAGTTATGCAGTGCAGTACAAACACAATTAAAAACGGCCATGGTAAACCATATTGGAAAACAATATTTATCTAGACTAGCAATATATATGCTTGTGTGATGTACAATACTGAAACTTGAGAATTCGTTTCTTATCAATCCATAGTGCTTAATTTGTTAATACGAACTACCAATGATGCATGTGATTCAAAAAGTAATAAGAAAAAAATACCGACCGCCGACGAAAATTCAAATTGGAAAGTCTCTAGTCAAAATTAATGATAAAATCAAAAGCCCAGGCGCATCAAATGAATGAATAACAACTGTCATTTTCCTGACTTGGTACATGCATTTATTATGTAAAAAAATGTGGATTAAACCAGGTTTAAAGCTAGATCACTAACTCTTGTTAAATACCAAAAAGGATACAGAATCCTGCTAAGAATTTAGCAGTTTAGTAATCAGTAATCAAATGATTACTTAAAAGTTGTTTCCCACTCAAACTTGTCAATATAAACTGTATCCTATAAAAGAGGGACGAAAGATACCAAAGGGACAGTCAAACTCATAAATCTAAAACAAACTGACAACGCCATGGCTACAAATGAAAAAGACAAACAAACAACAGCACACACGACACAACATAGAAAACTAAAGAATAAACAACACGAACCCCACAAAAAACTAGGGGTGATCTCAGGTGCTCCGGAAGGGTAAGCAGATCCTGCTCCACATGCGGCACCCGTCATGTCGCTTATGTGATAACAAATCCGGTAAATAGTCTGATTCGGTAGGTCACATTTATGAAAGGGAAGGGGATTGTAGTTACGACGTAAGGAACATATCCGATATCATTTGTGAAACGGTTATTCCATAACGGTCAACCAACTCGTGATGGCGTCCGTAAAATTTACGAAGGGATGATTTCAACTTCACCATTTGGAACTCTTGGTTTAATAGCTTCCGTGTGAGCAGCAACTCTCTATCAAGAAAATCATGATAGGAAATGCAAGCACGGGAATATCGTATCAATTGGGAGATATATACCCCGTATGCAGGTGCTGCTGGAATGTTGCTACTTAGAAATGGAAAGTTCACAATTGGAAAGCTGAAATCATCTTTTTTGTCGTAAAGTTTTGTTTTCAACCGACCCTCATTGTCAATTTCTAAATGTAAGTCAAGATATGAGGCCGACTTAACTGTATCTGTCATATCCTTTATCTCTAGCTCGATTGGATAGATGCGTTCCACATAGTCACCAAATTTTGAATTATTTAGTGAAAGAACATCATCTATATAGCGAAAAATAGAGTTAAAGGATATTGCTAACGTCTTATCTTTCTTCTTAAGAAGTTCCTGCATGAAGTCAGCCTCATAATAATAAAGAAACAAGTCGGCAAGTAGAGGGGCACAGTTCGTTCCCATTGGAATGCCGACAGTCTGTTGAAAAACACGTCCTCCGAACGTAACAAATATGTTGTCAATCAAGAAATCAAGCATCTTGATAATATCAGTTTCAGAGAATTGTTTTGTTCGAATCAGAGTGATCCTTTACAAAGTAGATTTGTCCCTCCCTAAGACAAGATACTTGTTTCTACGTTGCATTTTTAATTCTTTTTGTTTCATTTACTATTTTTATACATGTAGATTCAACTAAGTTTAGACACGTCACTAAATGACTTGAATCGAGTCATAAACGATGTATATACCAAAATTGTAACTGTGCATTCAAGTAACCCAGATTCTACGTCAACAAGTTTTGATCGATGCTGCGATTTACAGGATAGTGCCTTGACCTACTTACCAGAGTTTCAATCAAAAGTAAGTTATTTTTCATAATCCGTTCCTTACAAAACCCCAGGAACCCTTGTACATGTATACACATTTTAAAACATAATTTTATGGTGACTCCCATTACTGTTGGAAGAAAATACCAACAAGTACTACGTATTATCAGAGCGCGATAAACTGATTTTTGAAACATTGATTTCAATCTGTTTCCTCGATTTTATTGATTAAATTGGACAATTTAGATTTTGAATTATTCTATAGACAACTCTCTATTGTAAAAAATCATATGCTAACCTCTAGATTTTTTTGGTTTTTGTCATTGAGTTGCTGCCTCATACTTGTATACTAAGAATTTAAATTGTATCATACTCACCTCTCGATAAATTCACACAGATTCAAAATGAAGTATTGTATCTATTCTTTTTTATTTACATCTAAACTCAAATGAACATTTTTATCAATGAAATTTAGTTCAGCACAAGAAAACCTATGCCTTAAGGACGCCCTCAATCATATCAGACAAAGACAAAAAAGTTAAATAAATAAATTTATCATTGATACTAGACGAGCGTTTTATCTGCAACAGACTCACTAATGATGAAATGGAAATCAAAAAGTATAAAGGTCAAATAAATTACAAAGTTGAATAGTAACAAATTTGTATAAAATATGTATCTTATATTTTTTTTTTATCAATTGGTTTTCTATTACCATTTTTAGGTTGACCTGAATAAAGCATGTGTTACGACATCACCTATAGCTGTAAACAATTTAAAATACCCGACAGAACAAATCGGTGCAACAATGAAAACCAACTATGAGTACAACAAAAACGTTTTATGGCAGCACTACAGCACAACAGAAGGCGTGTCTGTCATCTACCCAGCCACAAAGTGGCACAATTGTCAGAACTTTGATCCTAGATTTAAGTAAGACAAATTGTAGAAAATTAATGTTTATGTTTGTGTAAGCATATAGTTGTAGGTGCATTAATGTGTATTCATTTGTAATATCAAAGTATTGTTAACATGTCAATATAAATGAGGGACGAAAGATACCAAAGGGACAGTCAAACTCATAAATCTAAAACAAACTGACAACGCCGTACGTCATTATAAAGTAGAACTAAAGAGAGCCGAAAAATTCAAAAGGATATTAAAACTCATAAGTTGAAAACAAAGTGGTAATTCATGGCTAAAGAAGAATACACATTATCAACATAGAAAAATAAAGACTGAGCGACACGAACCATACAAAAAACCGAGGTGGTCTAATGTGGACCGGAATGGTATGCCGTTTATTCTCCATATGTTGCACTCAAGACGAGATTTTGCATAATCTTCCAAATCTGTCAATTTGTTTTATTTTAATAAAACCTTCCGTGCACATATATATATGTACTAATTTTGTCTGGAGATCACGGGATCGCATTAATTCAATATTTTATGAGCTTTACACGCGGAACCGTCTTAAATTACTAGACGTCTATATATAATCATTTTATTCACGCATGAATAGTTAAATCGATTGCCAAAGAGACACTAATAATTAAAGAAACATTGATCATGCTTGAGCGGCATGATGAAGTCAACGAAAATAACATTATAAAGGTCGTATGCATCCAAAGATTACCTGGATTAACCTTCACTCGGAACATTCAAACACAACAACAACAAAAAACAATTTGAAAGCAAAGGATGAAAAATACCTCTAGTCCGAGGTGCTCTATGGTCACAATAATAAACCATCAGCAGCGGTATCGACCCATAGAAGAAATACCACTATACCAAAGACAGTTTACTTATCTAATTCTTGTTGTACAGTTTAAATGTTTCTGTGTAATAAAAACCTTTTATTGTCATTTTCTGCTGGTCGTCGTGTACATTGTCATCTACCTTTAGTCGTTTTATTATGCCTCAGTTGTCTTTTTATGTTTCAACCCTAAGGGTGACTGGGAAAAAGTCACGTTGACCTTCTCCCAACCAGAAATAAAACCTCGTTATAATATGGCGTGTGTTTCGTAAGTACGCAGCCACGTCCAGTCAGAATGGAGACGTTAAATACAATGTAATTTTTAGTTTAGAGAGAGTGCTACGCGCTCTTTACGATAAGAACCCATGCATAACTTTTTGAGGGAACAAACCTATTATTAAGTGTACATTTCCTCTCTTTCTCAACATGCATGAAATGAAATGTCAAAAGATTTTAAGCAACCAAAAAAATCAAGGTTAGTTTTTCCAAATCAATAATTTTTCCTCTCTTTTTTCTCTTCCTTCGTTAGATCGTCATACGCAGCAGCTGCTTCGCCTACAGATAAAGATGTTGTTATAGTGATTGATACAAGTTCTTCTATGAGACAACCGTCTGGAGTAATAGACAAAACCAAAATTGTAATAGCCAAAGAAGCAGCTAATAATGTCTTACAAACACTCAAACCAAATGATAGGGTAGGTCATTTTGTTTTAAAATTATTATGACCAGTTTTGTCGTTTTACTTCTGGCTGCAACTTTTCCATGCATAAACGGAATGATAAAATGAAAAAGAGCTTGGAATATACAAAGTATTTGTATTCTGTAAGACATGTCACCCTAGCCTCTGGGTCAACCATTAATTGCTCTTAGTACCCTTGAATGCAAATGGTGGAAAATAACACATATCAATGTAAGTGTCTTAGGTTTTTAACTGACTGCAGACCGAACCACAGACATCTAGAACTCATGTTTACAACGAATGAATTCAATATTAAATCAAAAAGTGTAAATAAATTTAAGAAACTATCCTGATAAAATAACTATCTATACAATATAATATTTAAGGACGACATCACAAGTTCAATGAAGGATAAAAAACTTAATTCACATAGTTTTTCACTGACCCCACACCCCCTCTTAACTTAATTTGGGAAAAATTGATTGGCCAATTGGGATATATGTAAAATCGATTTTAGATTAACAAAACTTACAGCAATGTTGACCCCCCCCCCCCCCCCAACCGCCCACCCCCAAACTATTTGATTTAAGTTTTTTTTTATCCTGCATCGATCTTTTGATGTCGTCCCTTAGGTCCCTGTCGAATATGTTTCACTCTTTTTCAGCGAATATATTTTAGGTGGCATGAACACATAGACAAACAAATATTTGGAGCAATATTTAATAATAAAGAGTCGAAAGATGCGAAAGGGACATCCAAACTTACAAGTCAAAAATAAAATGACAACACTGTGACTAAAAAAGAAAAAGACAAACAGACAAACAACAGTACACACAACATAATATACTAGTAGAAAACTATAGTCTGAGAAAAAAAAAATTCAATTGGGGGTGATCTCATCAGACTTTTCATTTTATAGGTAGGGATTGTTCGATTCGATAAAAATTCATATACCCCTGCAGGAGATAACTACCATTCGTGTTATGAAAACCAACTTGCATTTGCAACAAAAGAAAATACGGACAAACTAAAGCAGTATGTGTTTTCAATCGTGTCAGGTGATTTTGAATCTAACTTTGAAAATGCTCTAGTATCTGCATTCCAATACTTTAATTCCACGGATGAAGATGTTCAAGTTGAAAATAGAGGTACGTTTGTTTATTGTTAACTTTGTTTGCATGCACTAATAAATACTTTTTTTACACAACGACTATTTTGATCTAAACATCAACTGAAAACAAAAATGCAACGTCACACCAATTATAATTCATATTTCGTTTCATACATTTAAATGGTGTTATCATTACAATTTAGACAGTTCTGACATTTAGCGTACAGTCAATCCAACACATGGCTTTTCAGACACTCAATTGAAGTATGTTTTTGAAATGTACAGGTACATATTACATATGGTGTATTACCAATGTTATTTCAACTGATCTGGCGGAGCTTACATTTTAATAGCATAAGGACCGTCTATTTGGAGATGTGTGAGCTAAGGTTGATCGCCGTTATAATTAATATTGATTTCTAATCACCTATCAGTGTTATTAAAGGAATTTACAAAAGAATGATTGGACACTTCATTGATGAGTTTATCCTAAAACACCTATCTATGGATGGATTGGTCATTTATAAGCGAACCGGATAAACCCCTCCAAGTCAAGTACAATAAATAGAGTAATACATATGTAGCATTCTGCTTTCTTTGGTTGTAACGATAAGATGATTAAAAAGATATCACATTTACCTAAATATAAAATTAAGGAGACGTGGTATGACTGCAAATGAGATAGCTATCCACCAAAGGTCTTATGGAGTGGAATTAAGCAGTTACAGGCATTTGTACAGTCTTCAATGAAAGAACAATCAATACTTGATAGTCAAATGTAAAAGACACCAACATGAAACATGTGAAATACTTTATAGGATAAAACTAACGGCCCAATTCTTTTTCGAAAACAAATATAACAGACATAAACAAACGACAACCATCGAACTATAGGCTGCAGGCTTGGGATAAGCACATAAAGAATGTGGCAAGGTTAAACAACTCTTTCATATCCTAGGACAACGTTGTAACAGGACAACATAAGAAAAACATATTTAATTGTATTTGTGTTAGAAGTGTAACATCGATTTGTGAGTATTAACAGTGCAAAATGAACCAACTCAATTATGCAGTTAATTCAGCTGGATTCATTAAAGACGACAGCCTTAAATATCTATTACACCTTGTAATGAACGTTATAGTTACATATCTTGTTAACTAGAGAATAATTATGCATTAGTAAACCATTAATGTCATACTATACAACGTTCAACACACCTCCCGTCCGGATATATACAACACAAACCAACAGAACGATTTAACAATTGCATAAATTAATATTTTCAGAACAAATCATTCTTTTCATCAGTGATGGATTGTCCTCATCTGGGAAAAACCCGGTTCAAGTAATCAGCGACGAGAATTTGAAATATAACAACAGAATTGCAATATTTACTTATCTGATTGGACAAGGTAACTTAAATATTACTATTTTTTAACATTGTGTAAATACATGCTTGTCCTCCCGATATTTTAAAATCACATAAATAGTATGTGATTATTTTAGAGACATGTGGTTATAAAAAATGTATAGCTTTCGCTTTTTGGGATGTAAGTATACAAATTGTATAAACATGCTAAAATATAGGATTGTCAATAATGGGTATGTAAGACAGGAACTAATCAATACACTGATAACGACATATATACGATAAAACATCACAACAAAATAATCTTAATCGCGAAGCTGTATACAGACGCTTTTTTTGCGATGATTTAATAAAAAAAAACACTTACATATAATTGTATAAACGAGATTCATAATTTGTTCTCACCTTAAAAACAGAAGAACATTTTCACTCGAACTTCATCAGTTTAAAACCGTCATTGTGTTTTAAAGGTTGATAGTTATCGCAAATAAATATCGTTTTTCATACTTACTTTGTAACAAGGTAATTCGTGCATGCATTATTGGCAGCAGATTTTTTGTTGTTGCACGGGATGTATAGATACACAGCTACGTACGATTGAAACTGGCAGTACATTCATTTGGATTTGAGCGTCACTGATGAGTCTTTTGTAGACGAAACGCGCGTCTGGCGTATATACAAAATTTAGTCCTTGTATCTATGATAAGTGTGAATTCACATTACTATAAGACGTGTCAAGGTACTTATCTATCCCAAATTCATGTATTTGGTTTCGATGTTATATTTGTTATTCACATAGGATTTTGTCTAATACTTAGTCCGTTTATGTGTGTGTGTGTTACATTTTAATGTTGTGTCGTTGTTTTCCTCTTATATTTAATGCGTTTCCCTCAGTTTTAGTTTGTTACCCCGATTTCGTTTTTTGTCCATGGATTTGTGAGTTTTGAACAGCGGTATACTACTGTTGCCTTTATTTATTTCCAGGACCCTAGTTTAAAAGTATTTTTTTAGAAATAAGATATCCATCCAAGCATACTTCATTGGATACTGGAATCCGAATTTTCAATTAAAACAATGTTATTTTCAACTTTAATTATAACATTGTAGTATGATTGAAAAGTTGTAAAGAAACATATTCTTGTAAGATCAATTCACGTTGCTGGTTTGTTATTACGATGAGTTTGTATAGTCTAGAAAGTATATCTTATATTTGTTGTATGTGCGCCTTGTTTCTGTTTTTGTTTTACTTTAGATAAAGTATATAAAGTGAAAGCTTATACATTTTTATATATTTACAATTGAATGATTAACTCTCTTGTTATGTTTATAGAATCAAGTGCAAAGGTACAGTTACAAAGTATGGCAAATCAGGATCTTATCAATCTATCTGTTGGACCTAAACAAGTAGGTATTTAAATTCCCACACATTTTGGAATATTTCTGTAACAGATGATGTATATGTAGGATGTATTACAATGTAGAAGCTATTTTTAGCAAATTTGCTATTTAGCTGGCCCTGCTTAAATTAGTATATATTGCTATACTGTGTGTGCTGTTGTTTGTTTGTCCTTTTCATTTTTAGCCATGGCGTTGTCAGTTTGTTTTAGATTTATGAGTTTGACTGTCTCTTTGGTATCTTTCATCCCTTCTTTACTGGAATTAAAATGTAAAAATAATAATAAAATATCAAAATGTTATACTTAAAAACTTTTGTTACTGCTACTGATATAAATCTTTAAACTTGAACTATCGAATTAAATATATTCTGAAAATCAAACTCTCCTTTAGAAAAAAAAAAACCACCATGAACAGTAACTCGTATAAGACTTAAAGCAAATCTTTTGTAATTTGAAAAATATTACAAATCACGAAAAATAGTTTCGCAAGAAG
This sequence comes from Mytilus galloprovincialis, assembly GCA_037788925.1. Lineage (NCBI taxonomy): Eukaryota > Metazoa > Mollusca > Bivalvia > Mytilida > Mytilidae > Mytilus > Mytilus galloprovincialis. Next base: position 3,464,584 of record CM075332.1, read on the forward strand.
AAGAATGAGATACAGCTCAACAATAACAATATACTGTATTAACCTTAACACTCAGACACATATATACATGTGCAACAAGTGGGAGTTTCAGGTTAAAGTTTTTGGTCAAGGTAGTTTTTGATGAAGCTGAATCCAATCAACTTGAAACTTAATACACATGTTCCCCATGATATGATCTTTCTAATTTTAATGCCAAATTAGATAATTACCCAATTTCACGGTCCATGGAACATGGAAAAGGATAGTGCGAGTGGGGCATCCGTGTACTTTGGACACATTCTTGTTTGTCGTGATATTGTCGTGTTTTTTTTAACTGAGGAGTTTGAATACCCCTTTGGTTTCTTTTACCTACAATTTCAAATAGAAGGAAAAAAATACAGGTATATAATAGTATTTTATACTTCAAACATATTTCATACTAGAAGTACACATGAAGTATTCATGAATAACATAAGCATTTGATGACAGGTATTGTTATGAAATGTGTTTCAAAATTGCAATATACAGCATGACAAAAGATTAAACTTGCCTGAGAATGACAAAATCAAAGAACATATCTATAGTATACATTTTTAACAATGACAATGATCAGTCATCAATATATTTTTATTTGAAACATTTGAATTTTTAGATTGGTCATTTTGAATATTTTGACCAAACCAACCAGCAATATCTTTCTACTAGATTGGCTACGTTTTATGAACATTTGTCTACAGGAAGTCAATCAGGCGAATCCACATTCACGGTACCATATGTAGATCCTTTCTCAGGAGTGGGTATGTATATTGAAATAAAAAAAGAAAACACTAGACTATATATGTTATTTTGTCACTATCTCAAGAAATGTTATAAAGTAAATTCGTATCTTATTTTAGCAATATGATCGCCAAATACTACTATAAGAAGTAGATATCAATTTTTGAAAATTATTGTATTTGTATTTTTTTTTTTCGTATTTTTTTTTTTCGTATTGTCGAAATGATATGGTTTCGTTTCTATAAACTGCTCTTTTAGACATAGTTTGCTTCGTATAAAAAAGATAAGTGTGTGAATATCTACAAAGACCAATGAAACGATTTCAAATAAAACCTTTGCGTCTGTATAGAAAAATAAACGAAATTGTTGAAAAAAGATAGGTTGATCGCACATGTATTTTCTTCAGGATTGATCACATCGTTATGTCGACGTGTTCATGTGTCGTCTGGTTTCCATGGAGTTATGTGCACAGACGTGAAAATAAGTAAACTATTAACCGAAATAGAGTACTTCTCCGAAGACGAGTTTACCTACGCTTTTCTGATAGATGGCACTGGAAGAGCACTTATGCATCCTTTGTTACCAAATGCAGCTTTTGTCAAATCTACAGAAGATCCTGTTTTATTAGATATTAGTGTATTAGAAAGAGAACAAAATGCAAAACCAGTCATTGAATCGATGAAAAGGTAACAACTGTTGAAAAATGATACCTCACGCAATCAGTGGTCCCATTTCATACCACCTTGTGAGTCCATTCTATATATTTCCTTTTTATGTCAAACTGGAACTTCCCGTCCATTGTTAAAACTGATATGTGCGGACTGTATAAATACGCAGCCGCGGTAGGTCGAAAAGCTTCATATATCATGTATATGGAGAAAATGCCATACTCTCATAACATGGCCTGCTGTTTGATTTCCCCCCTCATTACAACGCCCTTTTCCGTCGCTCTCAACGTTCACCAGTAGACCGTTTTGAAGAAACAATTTAATGCTCTGTTGTGTGATATTTGTTTACTTTGATATGAAAATATGAAATATGTCGCGCTTGCGACGTAATAAACAACAATCTTACTAGCCAGACATTCACATTTAAACATATTATCAAATCAACATGGCAATTTCTGCATCACAAAGATATGATGTAAATTGTTTATACACATATTTATATTTTCCAGAGGAGGAACTGGTTCCAAATCGTTTGCCAAATTTTTCACCAAACCACGTGGAACACTGGTAAATGATGGTAGTAGTGATATCAGTCGACAAGCTCATTTCTTTTGGGGACCAGTACGTATATTTTAACATTTGTGTATACTATTTAGTGTAATTTCACCCTAAATAGATGTATTAATACATGTAATTTTATGTAGTATTAATTCCAGTGGAAATAATTTTTCCAGAATATTGTTTCTATTTGGAATTTATATAATGAAGGACCTCTATTTTTGTGACACCGTTAGCGTGTTTCTCAATGTTGAATACTGTATATTAACATATTGTTGATAACCCATTCAATTTGGTCTCTGCTAGATAATTGTTTCATATTGATCAATCATATTACATCTTCCAAGTTCACTGTTCAATGATTGAATTGTAGATTCCAAACAGCAACTTTTCCGTGTGTGTTGTCCTTGTGAACGAATCTTATGCCGAAATGACAGAATCTCAGTTTCCACTTAATGACGCAGATTTTGACAACGTTTTTATGAACCACGATCGGAGTTTGCTCACTGATTCATTTTCTAATTGTAAATTCTACAAGAGAAGGGTAACACTGGGTAGGTACTAGATCGTTATAACTAGCCAACTAACATTAAAATTTCATATACACGAATTACATATTCTGGTACATGCATATAACAAATCAGATATTTTTTGTTCAATTTAGATGCTTATCTTTCAACAAGTACATAAGTACAGACTGGAAATGCAAAGTTTGCATAACATACATAAATAAAAAAAAAGCCTTGTTATGGTTATAGAAATGAATAATCCAGAGATACAAAAAAAATATGCTCATTAAGCAGTCATTGAGATTAAACGTATTTGTACAAGTTTTTTTGTACAAACAAATGTTTGAAAAGAATATGGGGAAAAACAAATAAAATACCGTATTCCAAGGTATATTAGCTATAGGGTGTGTCCATAAAACATGACAACATAGAACCCTAGACTCAAAACAAATAACTTAATGAATAGATAAAAAACTGTCATATTCTTTACTTGGAACACGCACATTCCAGACAATTGTGGATTAAACCAGGTTTTTTATAGTTAGGCGGACTTCCTTCCACCGTGTATGACAGTTAGTTATTTTGAGGACAAACTTATTATCGCAACCCAAACAGACATTATTGGTTAATTTAACAAAATATATGATCCAAATAATAATAAATGCCATATGACTCATTTACCATTTCAGATCGAAGTTGTGTCAAATTTTCACAAGCTGCATTTGAAAACCCTTTTCAATATTTGGACCGTGACGAAACATCGGTGGATATTAGTAAATACAAAGATTTTCTAACAAAAACGAGCGTTACTAATCCCGGATTTCACGTAAATATCATATTTTGTCAATATATTATATTAAAAAACAAAAACCACTTCATAGAAAGCTTAAGGAGGCTCGAGGGTATAAAAATTTCAGAAAAAAAATAAACATTTGTTTTTCATTTCAAATTTTATTCGTTACCTTTTGTAGTTGTTACTTATCATATGGTACAAAAATCATTCAAAACAAACAATTCATGTTGGCCCCAGATGACTCTTGAAATGTATACATCATTGAAAAAGTTCCAAATTATCTCCCTTTGGTGGAAAAATGCCATGTTTTGGCTTTATAATTGAAATATCTTTTTTTAACTCATCGGTGACCTACATTTTTTAATATAATTTCCATATAAGCTGAACTTAAACTAAATTATTGTAAAATTTGAGCGATTTCTGTTATAAATTTCTTTCTTTTTTTTCGATAAATATCGATTTTATATTTTAATATTACCTTTATTTCTCCTATTACTTCAACAGAAAAAACCCATCTTTACAAAAATGTATGCTTTTTTCGAAGGCAGATTGTGGGCGCAAATGAACGGTGACCCCACTTTTTTATTTTATTTTCTGTTAACTATAAGATAAAGTTCATTTATAGAAAAATATAGAGAATTCCTATATAAATGATTTAGACCTGCGAACCCCCTTAAGACTAAAATACAGAATGGCATACTGCTGATTAGTATTAAGCATAACAAATACAATTTCACTTAACAATAAAGATTGGTTTTTATCATGTGATTTATCGAAATATATAGCACTTTTTAAAATATATTAACTATGTTCTTATAGTCAACACTACGGGCATCGGTTTGGGCATCATACAAAGCTGAACAATTTTGGAAGAATCATCCGGCAACGTACGTGGCCTGGCGATACATAGCAACAAAAGCAGGACTTATCAGGGTATACCCCGGAGTTTTGTTACTAAAATCATATGACCATGAGAAACGCGCTTGGTAAGCATCACAAAACATTGATATACAGTTAGTTAATAATAAGTAGATCTTACATACTGTTCAGAAATATTTGCGATGTCTTTGTTTATTTTCTTTTAATTGCAAACAAACATCGTCCAAAACGAGACACGAGTTTTTAGGAATCTCTCAAATTGATAAGACAACTTCTGAATCACTTATAAATGTGAAAGCTTTATACTTAAAATTGACTGTTATCTTAAATGAAACAACTGTTTTCAATACAAACGACAATATAAAAAGTGCATTTCTAGATGTCAAATATGCTTTTAAAATTAAACACAAAGCTTAAAGAAGAGCAAAAGTCGAAACTTCAACTACTAATCACAAGTCTATCAATGTCTGTCAAAATGGACAATAATAATTGTCATTGTATTTACAACAAGATGTCATTAAATTAGGTTGGATATCCTCCATGTATCATGCATTATCATAAAATTAATTTTATTTCCCAATGACCATCTCCTTATTGTTAATTCTTGAAATGTATTTAGTTATCCTCTATTACAATATATCGATATAAATTAAATACAAGCAATCGTATATGTAATCTGACTATATAGATCTCGTCGTGATCTTTTCCAGGTGGCGACAGACAATGGCACATCCAGGCACCATGTTTTTAACAACGCCATATGTTGATGCCTGGGGATCGGGCATAGTACTTTCTTTTGTACATACTATACATAAAAAAGGGTAATTACCATTTAAAGAGCTATAAGTAAATGTTGCGGAAACATCAAAACTAACGACAATATAAAATGACGGAAAAAAAGGGTGAACTATATTGTATAAAAAAGAAGATGTGGTGTTATTGCCAATGAGACAACTCTCAAGGAGAGACCAACATTGAACAGAAAGTAACAACTATACATGGAGGTCACCGTACGGCTTTCAACAATGAGCAAAGAATATATTAAAAACTCATAAGTCGAAAATAAACTGACAGAAAAACGAAGAACGGTCTGATAACAACCAATTCACGAACACTACATTGAAAACAAAAGACTGCGCAACAAGTATCATTCAAAATTTGGTGACTATGTGGAACGCATCTATCCAATCGAGCTAGAGATAAAGGATACTACAGATACAGTTAAGTCGGCCTCATATCTTGACTTACATCTAGAAATTTACAATGAGGGTCGGTTGAAAACAAAACTTTACGACAAAACAGATGATTTCAGCTTTCCAATTGTGAACTTTCCATTTCTAAGGAGCAACATTCCAGCAACACCTGCATACGGGGTATATATCTCCCAATTGATACGATATTCCCGTGCTTGCATTTCCTATCATGATTTTCTTGATAGAGGGTTGCTGCTCACAAGGAAGCTATTAAACCAAGAGTTCCAAATGGTGAAGTTGAAATCATCCCTTCGTAAATTTTACGGACGCCATCACGAGTTGGTTGACCGTTATGGAATAACCGTTTCACAAATGATATCGGATATGTTCCTTACGTCGTAACTACAATCCCTTTCCCTTTCATGAATGTGACCTACCGAATTAGACTATTTACCGGATTTGTTATCACATAAGCAACACGACAGGCGCCGCATGTGTTTCAGGATCTGCTTACCCTTCCGGAGCACCTGAGATCACCCCTAGTTTTTTGATGGGGTTCGTGTTGTTTATTCTTTAGTTTTCTATGTTGTGTTGTGTGTGCTGTTGTTTGTTTGTCTTTTTCATTTTTAGCCATGGCGTTGTCAGTTTGTTTTAGATTTATGAGTTTGACTGTCCCTTTGGTATCTTTCGTCCCTCTTTTGTAATGCTGGCCAGTTAAATATATCTGATAACTGTTGGCACTCATCATGGTGCTCACTGAAAGTATAAAGGGAGTTGTTATAGTATCATGTTTATACATTTTGTAGATGTTACTAACGTTTTGCGCTTAGTAGAAATGATAGTATATATAACAGCAATATGATATAAACAAGCCGCGAAAACCCCGTGTACTGTGTTACCTAATTAAGATCGAGGGACACAAGATTCAATTTGGTAACTCAATCAGGCAGGGAGTTTGGCAGACGTCGTGGCATCTTCACACGTTGTTAAATGTGTTCACCTGCCTTGAACAACTAGTGACTATGATACAGAAATAACAGGATCTACCCAACATATTTGACAAACCATAACAACCACTATCATCATTCTTGTTGATGCTATATGTTTGCATTTTAAAAGCTTGACCGAATGTCGTAGGTTTTTTTTACACAATTCAATATAAAAACATGATTTCTGCATGTAACAACTAATTTTCTCTTATACCCGACCGTAACCAGCTATAATCATTTTTGAATGAAATTAATTTTACTTTTTGGATAGGTATTGTAGATCAGGATTCATTCTATTGTATATATTTGAATTTAACACTAATGTTTTTTTTTTTGGTTAAAATTTAGGAACTTAAAGTTCTAGTTCGATACTTATTTATGATTGTAGATCCAATATTGTTACTGCTGCAGCTGGTGCAGATTTCCCATTGGAGTACTTCAATTGGTTTATTACAAGTGTCTATCCATCATGTGCTGATAACAGGTAAAAAATGAAAACCTAAGTATTTAATTAAAAAAGTTCAGAAAATGGCGAAACGAATGTGAGAAAATATAATAAAAATAAACTCCTGAAATAAGTAAACAAAGAAATATTGTGAGTGTAAATATTTTCAATACTTGTGTTTCTGATTCTTACTGCATTAATATTTCATACACAATATATACGTATGTTATTATTTAGTGGGTACAGATGTATTATCGTTGATGACAGCGGATTTGTAGTTATGCATCCACGACTGAAAGAGACTACTGAAGAATCTGCATTTAAGGCACCAAAACATATAACTGTAGAGGTAAGACTACCTTTATATTACCATACTAACTGCAAACTGCTAAAATCTTAAAAGAATTTGAGAACATGTATAGCTATTAGTTGTATGTGTGAATATAAATTTCTTTCATCAAGAGATACACAATACATTCTTTAATGAAGCAAGGTAATGAGACCTTGAATATTATATTACAAGTTGTAAGGTTACAATTTAACATTTTGTCATCTCAGACTTTGTGTTTCTCCAATCACTAGTATCATTTTAACCCTGTCCTGTATTCTTAATGTTAACAAAGGCTTATGGCACAATGTAACTCGTTTTGTCATGATCCAGCTTGCTTTGTCGCCATATCAAGGCATCTGATACTTTTCCGTTTCAAATTTTTAAAGTTATATGTTTCTTCCCATACTTTGCCTGTTATATTGTTGAACTGCTTAACATATGGATAATGTGTTTCAATCAACATGATGACCTACAAAATATGTGTTTAATGTTTGCAAGAGGCAACTAGGCCATGGATCTCTTTTATGATTTTTCAAAATGAATCATACTTATACTGAATGACGAGTATCGAGTCACCGGTTTGTGCTACTTCTAAGAACTTCTTAGGCCAAGACAAACAGCGATGTATTCCTACATAATTTTTCACTTTAAAAACGACTGATTAGGAAATATACAGATTATAAGAAAATTTTGAGACCCACACGTAGGCTGTGGCTGTTGGCAATCCTCTTTAGATAAATAAAGAAGTAAATTGAAGTAAAACAAATGTGTTAAAATTTCGTTGACTCCGTCATTTAAAAAGTCAAAATAAAAATAGTAAATTCAACAGCCCCAGTACTGCAATCAAGTAATTGAATACATTCAATTACAGGAACCTGGTATTGCAAATATACTGAAACGAGAAGGCGTGCTAAACTCGAAAGACTGCCAAGATTATTCGACGAACAAAGACCTTTGGTCTTATAGAGTGAGTATTATGTTTTTTTATCAGAAAAGTTAAAACCTATGTACAATTTAAAACACAAACTTTATACTGAAAACGAGTAACATGTTATATTCTTATCTATGCATACACTATAATTATAAAACTATGTACAGCCTGAAAATAGCAACGTATATTTAAGGATGTTCCCTCCAAAGTTCTATTAGAGCTTTCTTACAAATTGACGAAAGGTACGAACGAACGTAAAGGGAGCACGTATTTCATTTCCACAATAACAGTTAAAAGAGTCTTTGTTTTATCCAGTAAAACAGCATTCTTATCTAAATCAAGTTTATTTTTCAAAAATAATAATATTGCAAATAATACACGATTTTAATATAATCAAACAGAGAAAAATAGTGTCAAATACACTTACGTCCGATACGTTACTTCCATAAACCACGAGTACACACATTTCAGCGGGAATTTTTTAAGCACGAGTTTCACGATTAACTTATCAATGGCATTATTGAAGCACTTTAGTCTAAATTTAACGACAAGATTCACATTTATTTTTATTTTGTATATAAAAAAGAAGATGTGGTATGGTTGCCAATGAGACAACTATCCACAAAAGACCAAAATGACACAGACATTGACAAATATAGGTCACCGTACGGCCTTCAACAATGAGCAAAGCCCATACCGCATAGTCAGCTATAATAGGCCCCGATAAGACAATGTAAAACAATTCAAACGAGAAAACTAACGGCCTTATTTATGTAAAAAAATGAACGAAAAACAAATATGTAACACATATAGTACACTGTCAGCAAATTGTCAAAGTGGAATATCGAGATTTGATAAAAAAAAAAATGACATGAATGATGCTACAATGTTTTTAAAAAGTAATGTTGAATAAATCTAGAAAAACAGATTTTGTATATCAAGAAAATAAATCTACAATTTTGCACCATATACATTGTGGATTTTAATATAATGACGATTTAACAGTACACATGTTTGGAAGATAGACGCGAAGTTGTCACTTATCGTCCAGTGGCTAATATTTCATGAATGTTCAGGACTATAGGCAAAACGCAATTATACGCTAAAATATTCGTTCCATTGCTGCGGTGTGTCATATATACACATTTAGGGGGGATGAATATTACCAGAGGAGAGGCGATGATTCAAAAGTTATTAAACAAGCACCAGCATATGGCAAAGTATGAAGATAATCTTTTTTATTCATTTTCATTTTATTATTTTGAGCGTTGAAAATTTTGAATCAAGGAAGTATTTGTGTTTTATTTTTTTCTTATTTTTCTGTAAGGGAAGAAGACAATGTATTTGCTTTGACATTTTCTGAGGTTGAACAGTGCAACATTGTTATATTGAAGAGTAGGGGAGGGGTCGGTTTTTAGTCTTTTAGGGACATTGTATTCGTCTGACTACTAGATGTATTTAGGATATTTTGTAGTGTTACCTCCTCCGACCTGGTGGTATCATTTTTTAACCTATCGTACGTCCCGAAATTCTAAATATATCTCAAGAAAAGTCCAATTTAATAAGTTTCGTTGCATGTAGGATAATTGTCCGAAATTCCACGACTATTATCTAAATATGTCAAAATAAAGGATCCCTAAAACGAGTCTTACGGATGATTCGTCAAGCATACGTACCTTTCGTCAATTTGTAAGAAAGCTCTATTAAGCGTACGAGCAGGAAACATACACATAAACCTGACGTTATACCTTACTAAGTGATACGATAAGTACAGAGCAGGAAACATACACATAAACCTGACGTTATACCTTACTAAGTGATACGATAAGTACAGAGCAGGAAACATACACATAAACCTGACGTTATACCTTACTAAGTGGTACGATAAGTACAGAGCAGGAAACATACACATAAACCTGACGTTATACCTTACTAAGTGATACGATAAGTACAGAGCAGGAAACATACACATAAACCTGACGTTATACCTTACTAAGTGGTACGATAAGTACAGAGCAGGAAACATACACATAAACCTGACGTTTTACCTTACTAAGTGATACGATAAGTACAGAGCAGGAAACATACACATAAACCTGACGTTATACCTTACTAAGTGATACGATAAGTACAGAGCAGGAAACATACACATAAACCTGACGTTATACCTTACTAAGTGGTACGATAAGTACAGAGCAGGAAACATGCACATAAACCTGACGTTATACCTTACTAAGTGAACTTGGCTTTGTTGCATTAGTTGTTTATCTGGTAGGAAAAAAATATTGACATTAAGGTTTTAATAATGCTTTGAAAAAAAAATTTGGTTTTCCGTTAACATGAAAATATATTATGTACATTTGTTTTGTTTATCTACCTGCACATATACCAAGTTTAAGCGTTACTTTATATCATTTCTGTGTTTAATAAAGATAGAGTACATATTACTTATGAAAGATAACACATTGGGAGAAGATTTTACAATATAATAGTTAATACCAATTTAATTCTGAACTTTTTCATAAGGTGACAGTACCATCCGGGAAATCTAGTGGACTAAATTTCGCAGACACAGATAATACATTTGAAATTCGACCTATTACTGATACCAATCTGTTTATTATTAGAAGCCGGTCAACGCCAGCTTCTTCAACGTGTACTTGTGTAAGTTATATATAATTGATAATAATGAATATGTGTTCTTACTACTTAGAACACATATGTTACTAGTTGTACATTGATTGCTTGAGAAGAAATTCAAGTAGCATTGCATTACTCTCGATAAGATAAGTGGGTATATGAAAAAAAGTCTGCAAATGTAAAATTTACAATATTAAATCAAGCATATAAATTACGAAAACAGTTGCATTAACTTTAAGGCGGTGTTTATATAACTGTAGTTGTATTCTAATGTGCATGGTCATCTAAGAACTAGTAAGTTGTCAACCTTTCTTATCATTATTTTATCAAATTAAAGTTAATGAACGTATATACCAATATCGTGAATCGATATATTCTACTTGATATTCTTATTATTGGTGAAATTTTAGTATTTTTTTCTGATATCTTTTAAAGCTGATAAGCTAGCTATAAAACCAGGCTCAATCAACCATTTCTTACATAAGAAAATGCCTGTACCAAGTCAGGAATATGACAGTTGTTATCCATTCGTTTGATGTGTTTGAGCTTTTGATCTTACCGTTTCATAAGGGACTTTTGGTTTTGAATTTTCTTCGGAGTTCAGTATTTTTGTCATTTTACTTTTTTTTCAACTTATAGGACGGGTCGAAATCACCAGATGTTGTTGAATGTAAGACCAACTGCAACTGTCTGTGTCATAGACAAATCATCTACGATGTTTGTTCCAACAAGTATAATACAGAGTAAGTATGAATCGCAGTAATCTACTTTCCAATTATTAACCAAGCTTTCTGCTGTATTGAAGTCAATGAAGATTATAAAATAAAGATGGAAACTTTCATGAGAACAAACAAAACTCAAATGAAGAGTTGAAGCTTAAGTGACACCAAAACAATCAGACCCTTGGGATGTGTTCTGTTCTTTTGGTTAGATTGTCACACTACCCGTTTGCATTATGGAAATTATAAAAAGAAAACGAAAAACAATAAAAAAAAATAAAAAAAAACAGCTAGAGCAGAATTAAAGACCCACATATAAAACCCACACAAAACGGAGGTTTCGGATTATAATCGATTGGATACATCCAAACGATTAACACGATTTTTAGGGTTAAACATATGAATTTCAACAACAGTTAAGTGTTGATTCATTTTGTCAAAATATAAAAGAGTTGTTTTATTTACAAATAATACTCACTATATAAGATGTATCTTCTTTTTTTAAGATAAAAAATCAATAAAAAATTTAAAAGTTTAAATTTTTCTAATCATCAACACCAATTTCCTCTACCGATTTGTAAAGCCATACCAAACGCAGAAAACTGATGATATATTTCATGTATTTCTAACCCATGATAAACTTCTGGACATATGATGATTCGCCCATTCAAAAGGAAGAATAGACAAGAATTTTGTTACCTTTATTGAAAATGTTTTTATTACAATTGAGTTTATGAGTGAAACATTATTGATGTTTTTAAGTCATGTTTTTACAATTCTGTTTTAATCATAATTTAATCACAAATATATATAACTAACGTTTTTGTACCTTTAGATCTGCTACTTTACCATGCAGTGCGAGACTCCCTGATACATCAGGAGTTAGTGAACCTGACGTTACAGATGGATTGAAAGCATGCAATGTTCCAACATGTCATCTCCAATCAACAAAACAGTAGGTTTACTTACGTTAAGAAACAAACTTAAACCATGAAAGAGAGGGACAAAAGATACCAGAGGGAGAGTCAAACTCATAGACTGAAAATAAACTGACAACGCCATGGCTGAAAATGAAAAAGGACAAACAGACAAACAATAGTACAGAAGACACAACATAGAAACTAAAGACTAAGCAACACGAACCCCATCAAAAACTGGGGGTGACAAACGTTAGGATTCAAGCTTTTGTCAATGTCCTGTCCCCCCAGTGGTAATATAATCTCTGTTTATATATATTATTATTGCAAATTAGATAACTCTCCACAAGAGACCAAATGACAAAGAAATTAGCAGCATAATGTATAATGCATGCTATCAAATGTTGTACTATATAAAGTACAACACACTCACATATCAAAAACTCATTATAGAAACAGACACTCCACAGATCACATGAAAATGGCCGTTTGTAATCGAAGTAAGCCGATGTCTTATTACCAAAGTGTACATTTACTCTGGTCTATCCGCAATTTAATGGAATACATGGAACTGAATCCTTCATTGTATTTGCGCTATTGTAGAAATTGCTTTAGCCAGTCAGAATGTAGCTGGTGTGAGTACACGGACACAGGTCAACAAATAGCAACACCATGCTGTAGACTAAAGGAGGAATGTACATTCGGTAAAACAAAGTCTACAAAAAGAGATACGTGTGGTATGTTGTAACAAATAAATCATAGATGACCGACAATAAAATATGGTGTCAGATTTATAAAAAAATTCAAAACTTGTTTCCAATTCTTATATTTGACTTCCATATGTACTTGTACTTTTCTGTTGCTGTTTTTAAGATTAGGAACTTTCCGTTCTGAATTTTCAGCGGAGTTCAGCATTTTTTGTGATTTAACTTTTAAAAATGTTAAATGCTGTAATGACTCACAAACACAAATGTAATTTGAAATTAAAAATATAATTCCGATGAAAACACAAATAAGGTAAATAGAAATAGACGTCAAGATATCAACACAATCAACTCAAATTTCCGAAAAAAAATAATTTATTTATATATCATTTGTGCAACTATGTTGCAAATTCCTAACTACCATTATTTTGTTAAACTTAATAAGGATTTTATTATACAGTTTTATTTTAAATTCGTGTGTGCTAGTTTTGTATTGTTTTATCATCATATATTTGCAAGTTTATTTGAAAGCTTTATTCGTTGCTTATTAACTGTTAGATGTCTGAAACACTGATCCATATATGCAATTGTCACGTGTGCTGCTGTTAGAGTTTTGTCAGACTGCTATCAGTAACTTTTACATAAGCTTCCTATTAACTAGATGTATATCATAGATGGTACATCGTGATATTTATTGCAAGGTTTCTATGTCATGTATGTGCATGATCAATTGCGTTATTTGTTTTGCATACGTTAACAAATTCGGTAAAATTCTCAATTGAGTTTATATGAAAATGCATATGCATATTAAACCGCATTCAATTAAAGATTTCAATTTTTCAAATGAAGATCTCAAATGAAGATTTTCAATAAAGATATCAATTGAAGATTTCAAATAAAGAGTCAATTCAATATCCCTATAATTGTTTTTAATATATTTTTAGTTTATATCACATGTCCTCTGTAGAGAAAAAAATATAATTTCATAAATAATTTTTTAAACTATCTTAAGAATATGTTTCGTTGTGGAGTGATGATTATCATATATACTTGTCTTTACGAAAGTCCTTTTTATAACGCTGTGTATTACATGAAATGTAGATGCTCAATAATGCAACCCCTGCAGATTTTTTTAATTGGATGAAATAAATGAATTCAATTAAAACAGGATATGCATGTAATACCATTTTGGCACTTTACCGTTTTTCTTTACTACATGTATAAACATCATATATTTATTTAAAGAAACAATTGTCATTTGAAATCAAAAGTTAAGAAACATTGTATAGTAGATACATTGTATGTTATTATTTTATTTAACATTTCTATATATATATATATATGATATATAACGATATATATTGGCATTTTAAATCATTTTATTCTTTTAAAGCACCGATGACGACAACATCAACAACAACTAAACCCCCACCAATCACAGAATCTAGTAAAATGGCAGCAATAGTTGGTGGATCTATAGCTGCTGGAGTATTACTAGTTCTCCTTGTATATGGAATCAGAAGATATTGTCTATATTATCAGAAAACACATGACAATGTCGACCCATATTTAAACGCTATTCCTGATAATCCAAATGAGCTTCATCAATTTTCTGAGAAGGATGAATTCAGCGGTAAAGATCGATATCCGCCTCCATATCAGCCCGGGCATAATCCAAACTTTTATGTCGATAATACAGGATTCACCGGTGAAAATGCTATCTGATCAGAAACCAAAAAGATATATTTTAACGCAAATTATCGAAACTATTAATAAAGATATATGTTCACTCGATAAATCTATGTTAGTTGTATACTCATAACAAATATATTATATTCATTATTTCACACAAAGTTATGTAATTTTACTGAAGTATTTTTTATATCAGATATATAATGTTTATTCTCATTATTTGAACCTGTATACACACTACTGTAGATATTACTCTTAATTTCAGTATTAGTTATTCATTTTCAAGTTCACTTTTTTCAAATTGCACTTGTCTCATGACAGGGGTAAGTTTTTTTTTTCATTTCCATATTTAAAAACATGTAATGTTAAGACACATTGAGTGGTCAAAAGGAGCTTATTTGCAAATTATCAATGTCTTTTCCATTTCGTCAGTTTTGTAGAATAAATTTGAATATCATTTCAACATGTTCAATTTAATTCAATTCAAAAATGTATTGTCAGATCAACTCTTTTGACAATAAGTTTATGACAAAGTATATGAATGCAAAAGTCAAACACATTTCACAAACAAAACCATAGTTGAACATATCCCATAAAACAGATAAAAGTAAAAAGCGAAACAATCTATTTATATATACAATATTTTGTTTCTGATTATTAAACGTGTATGCATGTGTACAGATATGGAATAAATCTGGCACATTATAACAATATAAATTGTATTTATCTCGTAAGAAAAATAATAACATGATAAAACCTCTAAGTATATTTTTCATGACATTGATGCATAATTTATATGACTTTCAACTTTGCACTTATTTGGTTTTATAAATATTTTGATATGAGCGTCACTGATGAGTCTTGTGTAGACGAAACGTGTGTCTGGCGTACTAAATTATAATCCTGGTACCTTTGATAGCAATTATATGACACATGTGAAATGCCGAAACTTAAATATTTGCTAAGGATATAGGACAAACTTTAACTATATTTCAACAATAAACCAGCATCACAATAAAACGGGAACGGCATTGTATTAATGTTTCCATAATCCATTTTATAAATATGTACTATTTATGTGTCATTGTTTTTTTTCTTTGCATCTCTAAATACGCTCATGTTATGACTTGTCTATCAATACGGATAGTATTAATCTTCAGGACTTTGTGTGTCAAAAGTTATTTCAAATTTTCTTTTAAAAGTTATAACTTGTGAAAGAACATTATTTAACTGTGAATACCTGTTCCCATCTATGGCATGTATTTTATAACGATCTACATATCTACCTGAGACGTTTCTTTTGTATTATATATAAACTCATCATAGATACCAGGACTAAATTCTATATATACGCCAGACGCTCGTTTCGTCTACAAAAGACTCATCAGTGACGCTCGAATCCAAAAAAGTTATAAAAAGCCAAATATGTTAATCTTTAGTGCGAAAATTAAGGGACAACAAACGTCCCCTTTCTTTTTATTTTTTATTCATATATTTAATGGCTACTACATAACATTTATCAACGTAAATTGTTGTTATTTCTCCTTATGATCGTTCCAAGTCTATAGTTCTAGCATTGTACGAGATGTTCAGCTATCTTCACCATGTTTTGGTACTTTGTGTTTGTCTTTGTTTGTTTGTATGCTATTTATTTTCTAGTAGTTGGTTGTAATAAATGGTCAATCTCTTGAAAATGCTTGTGGCAAGTCAGTTTGTAGTTGTTTTCCTCTTGTTTCGGTGAGAGAATGTTGTAAGTTCCTGAATTTGCCTTGTTGTTCTGTATTTTGTTTTGTACTGTTTAGTTTTGTTTACTTAATTTTTGCTATTTTTTTTCTAATTACCAAATTTTTATTAAAAACAACATGTTATTGCTTCTATGTAATTATATTGTATGCCTTTAGAGGTGATTGTCTACTTAGAGTTGTCGTCATATTTACATAACATTATTTCCATATATTATTACTTTTGGTAATTTAATAATAACTTTTTTTTACAAAATTAAAAAATATCTTCTGTACATCTGTGTTAGTCCTCTTGGACTTAATAATGGTACCAATAGCTTTTGATTCTGAAAGTCTTTACTAACTTTCCCATTTTGAGTTACTGTGAAGTTCGATATTGTTGTTTTATTTTTGTATTGTTCATTTTATTTTTTAATTCTTTTTTATATGAATTATTTATGCTACCAATGTTTATCAAAAACAATATTCAACTGCTTCTATCTATAATTATTATATGTCTTTCATAGTGTATTTATCTTATACATGCTGTTGTTTCATTCATATACCAATCGTTCTTTTTTATACTATTTTTCACACAACTGATAACATATGTTATGAAAGTATTGAGAACGGTAAAACAAACTTATAAGGTACATGTATACGTAACTAAGGTCTTTAGTATTTCAAAATGCGAAAATCATCAGTTTTCCGAATACCGTAGCAAACATGAAGCATTAAAACTATAGATACATCTTACTAATCTATCTTATTACAAATAGAAAAATTCTTCATTTGAGATATCCACATGCAATAAGATTCCAGTATAACATCTTAAAAGGGAGACTCTCGAACTAACTAATAGATAGTACATCCCTTTAATAATATTACTGCCGGGTAGATGTATCCTGTTGAGTCCATTCATACTTCTGCCTTTCAAGTTTGTTTTTTTATTATTTTTTTCTAACTTTGTTTAAAAGGAAAGTAATCATTTTTCCTTTAAAAGTAAGTCATCATTTATCATTTTATACTTATAATACTGTACCTGCTCAATGTAAACTTACTTTTTTTACGTATATTTGTATATGTAATGATGTGTGAATTACAAAAGTTTTATGATTTATCTTATTTTGTCAGGTTTGGACGCATAAGCGATTGACATTTGAAATGTATATCCTCCTGTTTGATATATGTAATAAGCATTAATTGTTAGAAATTGCTTTAAAATTGTTTCTTTTCATAAAAATCTTAGAAACTAATGATGCTGTTTTCAAACTGCCATGATTTTTTTTTTAAATTAAGCCTATGCCCATGTATCTGTTAGAGGGGAGGAACACATTGTATATATATTGTTCGCCATGCATTATGAATTCACTAATGAAAGTTATGATAACATCAGTAAAAAGATCGACTTATGCTTCACAAAAATTTTCATTCTTTCGACTGAAAACATTATTTTGACTTTAATAGAGAGGCAAATACCAGAGGGACAGTCAAACTCATAGATTGAAAATAAACTGACAACGCTATTGATAAAAATGAAAGACACACAGAAAAATAATAATACACAAAACACAACATAGAAAACTTAAGGCTAAGCAACACAAACCCCACCACAAACAGGGGTGATATCAGGTGCTCCAGAAAGGTAAGCAAGTTCTGCTCTACATGTATCACCCGTCGTGTTGATCGTGTTGATCATTTTATAACTAACCCGACAAACAGTCCAATTCGGTAGGTCACATCCGTAAAAAGGGAAAGGAATTGCAGTTATGACATAAAAACATATCCGAAATCATCTGTGAAACAGTAAATCCATAACAGTCAACCAACTCGTGGTGGCGTCTGTAAAATTTACGACAGGACCATTTGGAACTCTTGGTTTGATAGCTTCCATTGTGAACAGCAACCATCTACCAAGGAAATCATGATATAAAATGAAACCCGGAAATATCGTATTAATTGAGAGATATATACTCCGTATACACGGGCTGCTGGAATGTTGCATCATAGAAGAGGAAAGTTCACAGTTGGGAAGTTAAAATCATATCTTTTGTCGGAAAATTTTATTTTTAACCGACCCTCAATATCAATTTCTAGATGTTAGTTACGATATGAGGCAGGCTTTACTGTATCTGTTATTTCTTTTATATACAGTTCAGTGGGATATATGCGTTCAACATAGTCACTAAATTTAGATCATTTAATGAAAGAACATCGTCTACAGTGTATATAGCAAAAGGTAAAATTAGGGAATAGTGTTTACTTCTTCTCTTTCTTCCTAAGACATTTCTGTATGAATTCAGCCTCATAATAATATAAAGGAACAAATAGGCAAGGAGAGGGACACAATTGGTATTTAGGCTGTCTGTTCCTTTTTGTTTCTTGAAAAACATTGCTCGAATGCAACATAAAGGGTTCATTCTGCTGAAAACAAGTTTGAAACAAAAAAGAAAAATCAACATTGATTTAAAAAAATTTTGTTTTGCATATAACTATAGATATAGCAAGTATTCATATAAAAACAAAGGAGATGCGGTATGATTCTCATTTAAACAACAATCCAACAGAGTTCATATTTAATGCAAATATAGGCAACCATACCGCCTTCCACAACGAGAAAATATAGGCAACCATACCGCCTTCCACAACGAGAAAATGACTATACCGCCTTCCACAACGAGAAAATATAGGCAACCATACCGCCTTCCACAACGAGAAAATGACATACCATTTAGCCGGCTATTAAGACATGAAAAACGAGTAATAACGATTGAAAAAAAAAACAAAAAAAAAACGGCTGAATTGACAAGAAAAAAAATCTTCAAATAACCTTATGTGACAGACGTAAACTAACGACTGAAGCAAAGGATCCTAATGGAATATGCACATACAGAATGTGAAATATTCTGTATAACAGACAGAACCATTCAACGGAATTGGTCTTGAAAACTTCTATAGTACCAGGCTTCCTCATAATAAGATGCACATGCGCAATCGATCTCCAGCAGATCTTGTACTACAGGTCAGAAAAAATTACAAAGGGGTGATTTCAACTTCACCATTTTGAATTCTTGGTTTAATAGCTGTCGTGTGAGCAGCGACCCTCTAAAAAGGTAATTTTGATAGGAAATACAAGCCCAGGAAAAAGTATCAATTGGGAGATATATACTTAGTATGCAGGCGCTGCTGGAATGTTTCTACATAAAAATAGAAAGTTTAAAATTGGGAAGCTAAAATCATATCTTTTGTCGTAAAGTTTTGTTTTTATAAACCTACCCTGATTGTCAATTTCGAGATGTAAGTCAAGGTATGAGACAGACTTAACTGTATCTGGTGTATTCTTTATTTATAGTTCGTTGGGAGAGTATAAAAAAGAAGATGTGGTATGATTGCCAATGAGACAACTATCCACAAAAGACCAAAATGACACAGACATTAACAACTATAGGTCACCGTACGGCCTTCAACAACGAGCAAAGCCCATAACGCATAGTCAGCTATAAAAGGCCCCGATAAGACAATGTAAAACAATTCAAACGAGAAAACTAACGGCCTTATTTATGTAAAAAAATGAACGAAAAACAAATATGTAACACATAAACAAACGACAACCACTGAATATACAGGCTCCTGACTTGGGACAGGCACATACATAAATAATGTGGTAGATTCGTTTAACATAGTCACCAAATTTTTAATTATTTATTGAGAGAACATCTATATAGCGGAAAGTAAAGTTTAAGGATATTGCTTACTTCTTATCTCTCTTCTGAAGGAGTTCATGTATGAAGTCAACCTCGTAATAATAAAGAAACTAGTTGGCAAGAAGAGGGCACGTGCACAGTTGACGCAATTTTGGCACAACCAAAGAGGTAGGGCCAATATGCCGAGGATTTTTTTCACAGAAGGGCCAATTTCAAAAAGTGCCAACAGAGTGAAATTTAATATAAAAACAAAAAATAAAAATGCTTTTTGATCAATATCTCGATTTACATATAGTATGATATGTGTGATCAATAGTTAATTTAACCCTAAAAAAGGATGAAAGTCCAATATCCGGATTTTCGGGTGTTTTTATGTGGAAAAAACAGGGAATCCCCCAAGAAGGACATTTCAAACCAAAAAAAAGTTATGCTTTTTATGACTGTTGTTATTCATACTACTTTTTACTTCAAAAATGAAATTGGTTTAGTGTGTCCTTATTACATAAAAAACAACTTTTTAAAGAAAAAATTGTAACATCGATAAATTGTACCAATATAGCTTCTAAATAAGAGTCACATTAATAAGAACCGCCGTAGCTCCACCAGTAGAGCACAGAACTACTAATAAAAGACGTTTTTGAAGAAAGGGTTCGAACCTCGCTAAGAACTTTTGCATTTTTTTTGTGTTGTTATATTAAATTTTAAAGTTTCTATCATATTTTTTAGGATGTTTGCTTGATTCATAGAGTCATTCTGGTTCATTTTGACTATTCAGTTAGTTTACTAGTATATAATTTTACGTGTATCAAAGAAAAAATAATGTATCGCTTATTGTGTGCAATCCTATGACTGTCCATACTCTTGAATTACTTTCTATTCATGTGTTTACATTATTACATATTATCCAAGGGACAACTGCCGTCAAACTGATGTAGGTGCCTGTACATAGCCAATAACACGAGAATTAATTCTATAGAAATTAAGCCTACATGTTGCGGGTGTAATATACACATAACTTAAAATAAGGCCATTGTATACAAGTTTCATAACAACAAAAAACAATTCGTCGAAACCTTTTTTGAACATGGTATTATATGTAACAAATGCAGTCTTATAGACGATAAAACCTTAAAAGACCAGGACAAATACAGATATACATATTCAGAATGAGAAAATCACGATTTGAATTAGTTCGATATTATTTGGCTCCTTGACAAGTTACATGGTATGGCACCTTGCATAAAGGATGTTAATAATAAAATAAAATCAATAATAAAAAAACAATAGTCATGGCCTTGTTTTTGTAGGAATACCTGTTCAAGGTATGAAAATAGATGATGTGACGTATTTTTATGTACTATAATTAGCATATATCGGGCTATTTAAAACATGATTTACCTATCTTATCGAATGAAACAAATTGCCGGAAAATTGTCCCTACCTCTTTCTTCTGATAAAAAGAGGATGAAATGGTACGTTTGGTCTCAACATATCTTAAGTGATATATATGAAATATATTTTCCATTATGTTTATATTTTATTATTTTCTATTTGTGTCAGGAAATGGTCTTGTTATTGAGTTTCCATTTGTTAACAAATTAAGTTTAAAGCATGTCCTTACATCAAAGGAAAACGGCCTGATACGAAAAGGAAATTGGAAATTGTAATTAATTTTTTTTCAAATATCAATTTGAAAATGAAGTATCGCTCATTTCCGTTAATATAATTTTTTTTTTTGATCAGTCTGGAAGTACCTGCAGGTCTTAAAGGGGTCTTTTCTTCTGTGTATTTTTTTAATATAGACTCTTTTTCTTTATTTCTGTTTTAAATTGTGTTCCATTGTTTTCTATTCTTTATATTCTAGTGCCTATTCTGTGCTCTGTTCTGATCTTTTTAACCTGTTTCCTTTTTTCCTTTTTTATATGGCCCATTACTCTCTATCATGAAGACCTCATCCATATCCTCGTATAATACTTCAATAAATATATTAAAGTTATGTTTTAGTTCATTCATTTCAAAGACTTCTGATTAGAGGTGAGTATTTTTAAAGACTCGGGACGATTTAGGGCATGACATAATGACTTAAGAAATCTTTCTTTTGTTTATACATGTATGGCTGTATGTTTCGTTGTTATATTGTTGTAGGGTATTGTCGCCATGTTTCTTTTGATCCATATGTCGTGTTCAGTGAATAAGGGAAAACACGAAAAACACGTACTTTAAAGATCTGTTTGCGAAACAAGAGAAATGATTTTTTTTTTAAAGACAAAGCACCTAATGTTCATCTTTTTAGAGACATTGTTTCTTTTCTAGGACAAACACATTTTTTCCTAAAAAAAAAACACGTGTTTTCGATAGTATGCAGATATGATAACTTTTGTTTGGAATTCTTTATCCGTTTCATCCCTCCCCTTGATGTGTGTCCATATAACGTGTACAGTGAATAAGAAAACCCCCTAGTGATTTATGGGGGAAGGGGGAGGAGCTAAAATGAAAAATGTTGTCTTACTTTTTATATGGTTGAAATCTCTGTCCTGCCTTTTTATTTTTAACTCTTTTCGGTCCTGCATATATTTTATTAGTTTTTTAGACTTTTATCACACGAATTATCGTCCTAACCTTTTTTTATTTGCCAAGCTGCTCTTTCAAACGGATCTCTCTAGTCTCTTTTCCAAATAAAGCTTGTTATTAAAGACAAATACACATGCATCTGTTGGTTAAATGTGAAATGTTTGTAATTATATACTAGTACAAAAGTCATGTTAACAGGTGCACAAAAGTTGCACATATTAGAACAGCGTGGATTTACATGAATTGATGTATACAAGTTGTATTTGGTCATGCTTAACGAACATTTTGGTTAATCGTAAAAATAACATTGCTGATGCTCACGTGATTTTTACATAAGACACGGTCGTTTGTAAATCCCCAAATGCAAACATCTAAAATATCTTAATATTTATATCTATATTTTTATCAGTACCAATAATCGCATTTTTAACTGTACGGGGAATATCCGTGTTTACGTATCTATTAAAGTACTTTTGTCACAGTCCATAGAATTTCATAAAGTAAATTAAATTTCTATATACATAAATAGATCATTTTGTACGATTGTACTTGTTTGAACGGAGTGTTGTCGTACGTCAAAGGAATACATCTTACGGTAAGTTTTAAATAGTGTATTTTAAAACGTAATTATTTACATTTGTATATACAATAATACATGGGTTCTGGCTTTATGTGTAGTCATATTATGTTAAAGAATCATAGGTTAGAGGTTAACTGGTCAACTACGTACGGTGAATGATAATAATAATCTTGCACTAATGCAAAGAAGGCTCAAATATTTGTCATTGTTGTGTAACTTACAATTGAATAACATCTATGTAAACAGATTTGAAAAAGAAAACATTGCCATGTGTCTTGTATGACAGTTCTTACTTTACTCATCACGTGACAAAACATTCTGCTAGCAGGAAGGGAACAACACAATGATGGTATAAGAAAACCACCATTAAACTCTGACTATAAAATTACTGTAAAGTTCTTTAACATGCTGAATATTGTCAAAGCTGTACGCTAATAAAACCTTACATGATTTGAGGTTGAGTGAGAAAAAAACAAACCCTACCCCCTTCAAAGTCGTCTCATAAATAACCAACGACAAATTAAAGAACGATTGCAATTGATCTAGTGAATATGTCAGATACTTAAAATAGTATAAAACACACATAGAAACGGAGATCGAACCCGTCATCTTTGTGTTCGTAGTTCGATGCGCTAACCACTAAACATTTTCATAAAGAACAACAAAGTGGAATTGCCCTTTACTACATATGTATCCTGAATGTGAAACATAAACACAGTTAAACCCGGGATTTCCTCCCCCCCCCCCCCCCCCCCCAAAAAAATGTAGAAATTCGGAATAAAAGAAAACACGCTTGTAAGGACTATCACAGTATAAGGTAAAATGTTAAAATGATGTTGTTTGAACTCCTTCAATGATTAGTTGCTGCTTGTTTAATGTCCAGTGGCGTGGCAAATATTTCATGTATGTTCAAGACTATCACATCCTTTAACGTTATAAACCTTTAGTAATTAGCTTATTCAGAGGTGTTCATACCATTTTTGATTACAAAATTATTCGGGTAGACTGAATATTTGGCTTTTCCATAACACAATTTGCAAGTATTATGATACGATTATAGTCTGTCGCAAGTTGACGATATTGGCTGGGCCGAGTTAAGAGAGAGCTATTTATCCTGCAATTAGGTGGTTTACTATACAGATACAGCCCTAACAGATATCGCTATGCTGTATCTGTATGTATAATATAGATGTATATATACTATACAGATATCACTTTAAAGCTCCGCCCACTGGCGGACTGAGTATTGTATGAACCTGCGTGAACTCAGAATGTGTATTGCAGTCGCATTCCAATGAAGTATTAGTTGCGAATTAACGATTACTTTTATACGTTCCGTTTGTTTTCAAACATTTCTTTAGAGCAATAAGAATCCCACCAATTTTCTGATAACATACACACATGAACAGCAGTTTTTTTTTCTACGATGACAACTATCGATTTTAAAACTTGAATGTGTATCATTGTGTAACAAAAACATCAAGTCAAATTAGTGAATGTCGAGAAGCGAAGGACAACTCGTACATTCACGTTTCAAATTGGACAATGTTTTGTTATTTGCTTTTACTGTTGAAATTAGTTGTTATGTTAAAATAGATTATCATTCACCTTGAGCGATGTATTATTGTTGACCATTCGAGATTCCTTTTTTGCGAACCCGTCTTCAGCTGAATGTGTGATTACTGTATCGTATTACTACACGGGCCTCAAGGGATTTCAAATCGAAAATAAATGCAAAAAAAATGTGTTTTTGTGTTTTTCAAAACTCAAATAATATACAGAATTAATTGCAGGATAAAGACGATAACTGTTAAGGTGTCTTTAAATATCAGCTGTATTTGTACTCGGCTCGAAACAGGTGTAGTTGCTCTCGCTAAAAGCTCGCATACACCTACTTGTTTCCAAGCCTCGTACAGAAACAGTTAATATTTAAAGACACTAGTAAACAGTAAGTGTCTATATATCTTGCACGTAAAAGACACCATTGTAGATTTCGGAAAAGTACAGGCTTATACCGCTACAAGAGAGCACTCGCACCTGCAAAGAAGATAGGGGTTAATATAAGTTGCAAAAACTTGTTTCCCAATCCACTATAAATAAATACTTTTAAACTAAGGGGAAATTAAACAAATCTATAATCTGAAATTGATAGTATAAGTCAGAAGACTCAAGAGCATTTATAGTTGAGGAAAAAAATTAAATAAATGTATTGATAAGTTAGCTCCTTTTCAATATATTTAATATTTTAGAATGACGGGAAAAGTCTGACTCGCACTTTTACCGTATGCATAGCATTCAATTTGGTATTATCTGGGTCTCAAATCCAAAGAAAAGAAATCTAGATCAAATTTTGGTAGATGACCTTTTAATTATATAAAAAGAAAATTTGTGTTTTGGTGGTGAATATTTTACCTTGTACCGTAGGGAGAAAGAACAAGAAGTCCGAACATCTGCCAAAAATTCATAACCCTGACCTAAATACATTAACCACAATAAGTATATAGCGAACTTTGATTTGTAGAAAAAATGTCAAATTCTAAGTAATTTGTATTTTTATTTATAATGGGTTTACCAGCGTGCCACAAGAATACGGCTTAGGGCAGTTAACATTTTACATCTAGTATAGTGAGATAACATATAATTGTACGAGGTATAACGTCGCTGACCTATCGTAAAAATGGTGACCTGTATAATTGAAAATATATTCATCACGCATAGAAGATGTCTATTCGTTTTGTATTTCGTAAACATTGTCTACTCTTGGACTCGAACTAAGGACCTCAGTGTTACAAGTCAGTGATCTAACTGCGACTAAGCTTAAGAACGTTCTTAAGTTTGCTAAACAATCGCTTACGACTGGCTTTACCTTTTATTAGTACAAAATGTATTATACAGAAACTAATACAAAAAGGCAAACCTGTCACAGTTTTTTGGTGGCTTGATGTCTTAGACTCTGTCCTCTATTTTTCTGTTATTTTTGTTTTCTAAAGCATTGCAGCTTTTCATAATGTTTGCTACTCTTTGTTTTTTTTTGTACCTTTTATCACATATTCGGAATCCTCCAATAGTTTTATCCATGTAGTGCCAAAAAAATAACTTATGCGCTGACCCCTACTTTTATTTTCTTAATTCATTACGTAAGGTTTAAAAGGCATTTTTTTTAATATGAGAAAATCCTTGTTATCTTTTAATACATTGTAGTTGTTCAAAGAAAAAGGGGGACAATATTAAATGTGTGAAAAGTTTAAAGAGAAAAAAAACATTCACGCAAAATTTCGAATTGAATATATCTAAAAAAAAAACAAGGACACACGAGTACCATTTTTTCTGCTTACTAAGAACCATTATTAAATTACTATTAAATTATTATATGCCAGTCTTTTTACAAAGCTTGCTATAATTGTTACACAGGCACTTGTCTCAGAAAAAAAATCCTATATACCTTAATATAAAGGTATATAGGGGGGAAAATCTGAGACAAGTGCCTGTGAATTGTTACCTGCATCTACTAAAAGGTAGCCAGTACAAACGCACGCGTTTATGAATGGCATTTTATAAATAATGCAGGATACGAGCGCGCACAACATGTACGACATTACAATAATGTTACGAGAGTCCATTCGTCTGAACTCGGCCGATTCCGTACCCTCAAAAGGAGAGTAACGGATTCTACCGAGGATTGCCGAATGACGAGAGTCATGATGGGGTGTACAGAAAGATAGATAGATACTTTTCATAAAACCATACAAGAACAAAGGTTACAGAGAAGTTAAAAAAAATAATATACATAAAAATAAAAAATACATTAAAAATAGAGAATAACAGTACTGAATAGAAAAAAATGAGCAAATATTTTATTTATAAAACAAGTGTGGACACAGATGAGTGTGGATAGTGTGTTTGGGTGTTTGACAGTGTCTTATGACTAAAGGGAGTTCTATGTTTTCCTATATGGTGTCATTAACTGTGTTTCACAATGACAACCAACCTGAGCATTAGGAGTATTGTTTATTTAATATTTAGTTTTTATGTTCAAGACAGGCATGGAAGAGACCGTATTATATACATTAGTTACCAAATGATTATGATAGAATAAGTTCCACATCTTTGATTTTGGATAATTGCATAATAGGTTCATTTTTTCATGTGTTTTTTTTTTTCTAAATGGGAGATGATTTATAGATTTGATAACATGATATAAGGAGCCTGTAATTCAATGGTTGTCGTTTGTTCGTGTGTTACATATTCACTTTTTGATATTTTTTGTACATACATAAGGTCGTTAGTTTTCTCGTTTGAATTGTTTTACATTGTCATTTCGGGGTCTTTTAAAGCTGATAATGGGGTATTGGCTTTACTCATTGTTGATGGCCATATGATGACCTGTAGTTGTTAATTTCTGTGTCATTTTGTTCTCTTGTGGAGAATTGTCTCATTGGCAATCATAGCACATCTTTTTTATATGTATTTGCTTACTATTTGTATGCTTCTATCTATATTATTTTGTGGTGGATCATTAATAAAAATTTTTTGATAAAATGTTCCTCATATTAGAATACATTATTGGTTTTTAGTAATGATAATGCCTGACATGATCCTTGGGGCTAGATTATCTAGGAAGTAAACCTTTGTGCTGATTTTTATCAATTCTTTGATAATATCTCCTTCAAATCTGGTTGAAGTAAAGAAAAAATGACCAATATGACAATGATTTCACCCAACGAACCTTTGTGGGCATGCTTGAAAGACTCATAACTGCTCCAAAAGTAATCTGATAGAATTGCAAGCATATCAAGTGGATATTATCAACAGCTTCTTAATTAGTCTTAATATGTCTAAATATAAAAAAAAATAATAGTTTTCAAAATGTTATGCAAAATTATTCTCTTTTCATTTTTTTTTTAATGTTATATGGATACAAATATAAGTGATACATGTACCATTACAGTATTTGTTGCGGTACAATGTTAATTCAGACAAATTAAGAAATAAACAAATGAATGAAAAATGTTGAACATGTACAATGAAATATAGTTTTAGAAATCAATTAGGCCAGATAGACCTTATAATTTTTTTTTTAACATATTGAAGGACCATTTCTCCTCAGGACCGAGTCATCAGTAGGCAGTACAGATGTATTAAAACAACCTAGCATCATATTGCTAGTAGCGGGAGTAGCATTGTCGGGTAAATTTTGTCTTTTTTTAAAGTTGGTAAATGGACTTATAATGTTTGGTTCAAATTGAAATAGAATGCTTTTATCTCCCTATTACTTACATTGTACATAGAGGTGATACTTCTTTAACAAATCCTCGTACATGAGAGTTGTCTGTCAAATCTTTATTTCACAAAGAATGAATTGCATAACAATGAACTGAGCTCAAAGCAAAGTACTTTAATAATACACTTAGACAAAGAGCTAAATCCAGTGATATACTTTGTACTACATGTCCTTCATGAACATCCATCGAGCAAAAACCATACCTCAATAACATGCCATACTACATGGTTGGATCAGAAGTCCCGAAAAAGACATGAATTTTTTTTTTTATTGTATTTTAAGTATATATGCATAGGTTAAAATTTTCTTGTGGTATAATCATTTAGTATCTAGCAACTATCAATTTGCTTCATGCACAAATTGATATAGGTTGTGTGCCCTTGGAAATAAGAACACCTCCACCTAATTTTAGTCAACTGATGAACAAACATTCAAAACTATAAAATGTTATCTATAAAGACTTGTCAGTGTCTATTTACCATTGCCCCTAAATCAGTGATATGTGTACACATAATTAAAGTACATATGCAAGACTAAAACTGACATTTGGTCTTTACTGACAATTAACTTCATTCCCCAAGTCATTTTCAAATCTGACTTCATGATAAAATAAGATTCCATCTCTACATGTACAACCAATGAAAATCAAATATCCCTCTAATAGACTAGCATAGAAATCCCAGTTTTCTAAAATACACAATGTAGTAGCTAGTTGGAACCTAAAACTAAAAAAAATTGAAACAATATAATATTTATCTTAAATATTTCAAACGTATGTACATGTAATAATATAAATTCTCCAAAATTAGCCTTATTTTTCTTCTTTTTTTTTGTCTTCTGTTTGAGACTGTATATTGACCACTAGATGTCTTTCAATTACAATCAGTTTGGTGTGGGTTGATGTTTGATTGTAAGATACGACTATAAAACATGTAAACAACCCCTGATCTACATTGTTATATGGAATCGTCCATAATGTAAACCCCTAAAATACAATGTTGTATGGAATCGTCCATAGCAGACGAAAGACATAGAATTCGCGAATATACGGTTTCCGCTGATAATGTCAGTTGTCATGACTGGTCATGACTGACATTAGATGCACCAAGAATTTCAGGGCTGTAATTTAGGTAATTTATACACACCAAAAGTGTACAAAAAACGTGTGTCATGTTTTTGTATACTAAATGATCATGAAATTGAGCCGTTTCCTTCAAGAAACATATACAAATATGTAAAAAAAAATGTACATACGTTATCATTAAGATAAGATACGACTAAACATGTAAACAACCCCTGAGCTACAATGTTATATGGAATCGTCCATAATGTAAACCCCTAAAATACAATGTTGTATGGAATCGTCCATAGCAGGCGAAAGACAGAATTCGCGAATACATGGTTTCCGCTGTTAATGCCAGTTGTCATGACTGACATTAGATGAAATAGATATAGATATGTCTATAAACAGCTGATAAAGTCTATTCAATAGTCTAACTTTTTTGTTGGTTGAGATGTGTGGGATTGTGCAGCACATGTGTCCCTTTGCGGCCTTCAGTTTAGATTATAGACTAGAGAAGAGACTAAATGCGTACAAACCTGATGTCAAATGAAGATTTAGGAAATGTTATAACGTCAATCCTTTGAATTTATGAAACACAAACACATATGACAATTTTTCACATAAAAGGGATTGTAAAATTTTCCAAATGAACGTCCATTAAAATGCGTCTCAATAGAAGATTTCCCGCGCAAATGTCATGGGATAGACCAAAACGAATTTTAGGTGTGTGTTGTCATTAATAAACATTCTGGTCAATGAACACAGTTAGATAAAATATATAAATATGTTAACTATATTTATATTGGTTATCAGAAAAAAAAAATGTGGCAAACAACGGTAAATAGCGTATATATCATCTTGACATGACATATGAAAACCACTTAAGCATAATGGTGTGTGTATGGAATAGGTCATGGAATTGTCCAAACCAATACAGGTGAAATACGTAGATTTATAATTGTGGACACAGCAGTAAGATCAGATATAAGATCCTCATGAGCCCGTAGTAAAAAGTAAAAAACTGTTAAAAAATCAAAATTTGCTGAAATTTGCTCGATTCACCTTGAAGTGAAGACAATAAAAATATAGAGTGAACCCCTATATAAAATAATACTGTGTTCTTGACGACTTTCCACCGCGATGATCGATAGAAATGATATTTATTATTTAGGTATGTAAATAGAAAATACAGGGTTTAAAAACATAAAGAATAACTGAAAAGATTCAAGAATTAAGCATTGGAAATACTGCTTACAATTCAATTCAATTCAATTCAATATTTTATTGGAAAGAGTACAATAGAGGCGTGATCAGAATACAGACAATTATAATATTAAAACAACATATAAATGAAATAAAAATTACAGAAACTAACCCTGAACAGCACAAAGAAAGCATGTTAAATTACAAATAAATCTTATGGTGAAAAGATTTTAATAAGAATTTCACAGAATAAGCATTATTTTCAAAGATAAAGAAATAATATCACAAAATCTTAAAACATACAGAATGGAAGGATCCCCATCCATACCACAGTTATTGAGATTAGATGATTGGTTGTAGCCAATTTGGCAGACGTCATACCATATTTTTTTTCTTAATCTAAGTTTACACCAATTTTACAATTATTGAAATAGAATTTCGATTTAAACTACCATTTTTAGTTTTAAAAAAACCGCAACGCATGTATCGATTTATCCACGAGGATATTCTACACAATGTGGGATATAAATATTGAACATGTAGGTGTACGCAAAGGAGACATTAACACAACCATGCTCTTTCTTGTAACTAGTTTCCTAAAAAAATATATATATATTGAATGTAGTTTGTTTGTTATGCTACGGCTGATGTTCTTTTTTTTCACATTGACGTTGTCAGTTTGCCTTCGAGTTTGATATACCATTGGCATTATCCGTCTCTCTTCTGATGTTTTTTAAAACTTCAAGTCTGCTGCTAATACATTTTCATAACGAAAAGATTCGTGATCGACAATTGAAATCTGAGCCTACTCCCTTTTCTGCCGGAAACCCGCTAAAATATATACCGGTAATGCACTTGTCTTGAGATCATACAATTAATAGGACTTTAAACTATTGGGATTATATGATACATGTAACAACGCCTCCATTGTCTCTTTGGAGCCGCCTGTTGCCAACGGATATTGATGCTGGATTACAACATTTTGATTGTTGGTTGCTTAAAGTCCAGTGGCAAACATGTCATGCATGTTCAGGACGATAAACCGTTTTGCGCTCGGATCCCTTTCAGTTAAGTCCGAACCCTTTCCTTCGAGCCCATAGTCAGAAATCATTGCAGATAAGTTCTCCATATTCGACAAAGGTAGTTGTTAAAAAGTTGTAAAAATAAGTTTGATTTTTAAACAAGGCTTGAGCGATCTTTTACTGAAAAAATTAAAATAGATATAAAATTATTCTTTGATCATAAGACGTACATTTATTTTTGAGATCCGCCTCTGAAAATAAAATATCAAAGTAATTTGTTTTGCATCTTATTACTTGCCTAATCGATTCTACAAGAATGTAGTTCAATAGACTCACGGATATTTAAAATACACAACATAATACATTATAATTATGCCAAGTGTATTTACCAATACACACTATTTCTTTCCAAATCTGATGACGGGTGGAATATTTTTTGAAGTCATTCAATTTACAACTACATACATTTAAATAATAATGAAGTTAAATCAATAATATATAGTAAACGAGCTACATGTACATAAACACGAAAATGTTGACTCCGCAGAGGTAAGGTTTGCTTAATTAATAAAAACATTGATTACTAACTGGTGTTTATTAAATTTATAATAAAGCTCTCATAAATTTTTATGCTTACATGTACGTACTTCCATATAAAATTTATCATCAGGTTATATTTGTATCTATTAATTCTTATTTCACCAAACGATCGTCATATCAATGTACATATCAAATGATGACGTTTATTTCAGACCCTATATTTCAGTTCATTTATATCGATTAATATTTATGTTTTGGTAAAAGTAGGATAGTGTGTTTCAATTGAACCATATGTTAAAGTACAAAACATATCTACGCGGTTGGCCATTTTTTACAGTTCATAGGTTCGGATATCCGTAATTTGTTTGATATTTTTCTTCGTATCAACATAAAAATGTACACGAAATACATTTATTTACTTGTGGTGTTCAACACACGTTGTACAAAATATATAACAGGAAACAAAATCAACACAGGTATGGTGGACATTTGATATTGAAAATGGATGGCACTTTAGTTTTGAACAGTTATATATTCAGGTACTTTTTTATTCTCTCATTTTATTGAAAAGAATTCGATTTTTGGCCTTATTTTAGTCTTATTTTTAACATCTAATACCCCTCCCCCCCTTTTTTTTTAACGAAAATGTAAATCAAATGTACAAGTATGGTAAATAATTAATTCTCGTAAATTCGATTGTTTTGGTTGAAAAAAACGTTATAGCTTGAAACTTCATATAAACCAACCGTTTCCTTTCAAATACAGTATTTTAAATTTTAAATATGACTTATCAATCTTTAATCCTGACATACATGTACAGTGGAGATCAGTTCTAACCTCTCATAAATTCTGTCAGAATGCTGTCAGGAGAAGTGTTCTAGAACAGTATGTAGAACTGTCAGCCTGACACCTTTTAGTCAGGTATAGGTTAGAACTGTTCTAGCTAGAACTGATTTGGTCAGTTCTACTTAGAACTGATTTGGACAGTTCTAGCTAGAACTGATCCTGACAGTTCTACCCTAGAGCAGTTTTAGACAGTTCTAGCTAGAACTGACCAAATCTTTGGTCAGAGTTGTACTTCTAGAACAGTTCTACGGTTAGAATTGATTTCAAATTCTACGGCTAGAATTGATTTATAAATTCTACGGCCAGAATTAATTTATAAATTCTACGGCTAAAATTGATTTATAAATTCTACGGCTAGAATTGATTTATAAGTTTTAAAAAATATTCGTCTTAATATAAAGGCTTCGGCAAAATAGCGATTAATATTATATAGAGTTTTGCTATTTGCCGGTTTTATTTCAGATTTATAATCGGCAAGAGAACATGTTTAACCCCGCCATATTCTGCATGTATGTGCCTGTTCCAAGTCAGGAGCCCGTAATTCAGTGATTTTCTTTTGTTGATGTGTAACATAAAATATTTGTTTTTCTTTCATTTTTTGTACATAAATTAGGCCGTTAATTAGTATTATGGGGGGGGGGGGGGGGGGGGGGGGGATATTATTTGAATTGTTTTACATTTGTTATTCTGGGAGTCAGGATGGCTCGTTATCACATAACAAAATTATCTGACCTCATTAACCAAATGTAATATCTGTTTACGAGTGGTTTTCATACCTCGGACGGACCTGTTTAACAAAAATCTTTTGAGCACATAAATCTAAACTGACATTATTTGCTCTTTCTTTCTGCAATATATAGCTGCACAGTACTTCAGTTTTAATGTTAGGTCAAGAGGGACTGTACTATACAAGTTACAGCAATATTGGAAAACAATTTTGTTCGCATCAATTTATAGTGCCAGCATGCAGGGGCAGATCCAGCCATTTTAAAAGGGGGTGGGTGGGTTCCAACTATATGTTCCCATTCAAATGCATTGATCGTCAAAAAAAAGGGGGTTCCAACTCCTGACCACCCCCCCCCCCCCCCCCCTTGATCTGCCAATGAGCATGTCCTCTTTATTCAAAATATTGAATCATAAACAAATATCAGTAGTTTTCGTACTCAGACTGAGTCGTATAATAAAATCTTTTGACTGCATCAACCAAAACTTACCATATTTTGCTCTTTTTTTTTTATGAAAATCTAAATAGCTGCACAGTAGTTCAGTTATGATTTAAGGTCAAGAGGGACTGTTGTATATAAATAACTACAATATTGGAAATCAATGACCACAATTTTTTTTCTCGCATCAATTGAGAGTGCCAGCATTTCCTATTTTTATTCAAAATATCGCATCAGGAACAAATATCAGTAGTTTTCATACCTCAGACTGACAGTAACATGTAATCATGTAACAAAATTATTTGTCTGCATCAATCAAAACTGACCATATTTGACAGCATCAACCAAAACTGACCATATTTGACCGCATCAACCAAAACTGACCATATTTGCCCCTTTTTATGTAACTCTTATAGTCGCATAGTAAATCTGTAATATTTTTATGTAAGGATGGATTGTAAAATCATGAAAATACAAATGATAGAAATATTGGAACACAATGCTACCTAATTTCATTTGCATCAATTTAGAATGCCAGCATGTCCTCTTTTTATTCAAAATATTTCATCATAAACAAATATCAGTAGTTTTCATACCTCAGACTGACTGGTATAACAAAATAATTTGTCCACATCAACCAAAACTGACCATATTTGCACTTTATTATGTACATGATGTCAATCTTAATAGCCGCAAAGTAAATCACATATATTTTTGTATTAGGATGGATTGTTTAATATAAATGAAAGCAATATTGGAAAATAAAATTATGCTCACATCAGTTTATAGTGCCAGCATGTCCTCTTTTTCATCAAAATTTTGAATCGTAAACTAATTTCAGTAGCTTTGATATCTCAGACAGACTCATGAATATAACAAAATTATTTGTCCGCATCAACCAAAACTGACCATATTTGACAGCATCAACCAAAACTGACCATATGTGACAGCATCAACCAAAACTGACCATAATTACACTTTGTTATGTAAATCTTAATATATATATAGCCGCATACTAAATCACTTATAGTAATACATATTACGATGGATTGTATAATTCAAATGACAGCAATATCAATGAATATTGGAACACATTGGCTACAAAAAAATTTCCACATCAATTTAGAATATCAGCAAGTCCTCCTTTTATTCAAAGTATTGAATTGTAAACAAATTTCAGTGGTTTCGATATATCAAACTGAGTGAGAGTTGTTTTAACAAAATTATTTGACCGCATCAACCAAAACTGAACTTATTTACACTTTATCATGTAAATATACATGTATATGGCCTCATTGTAAACATATTGGTAAACCAATATTATTTCTATGTGAGGACGGATCGTATGATAAAAATGACACCAACTTTGAAACACAATACACATTACTGGATAATATACAAAATAAAGAACGAAAAGAGAATATTGTGGAGTTAAAATATAAAAGAATAGTGACTAACAGTCTCTTTGTGTCTTTGCTATAATCCACTAAAGCAATACTCTCCTAGCCAGTATTGCCTGTGTCTTTGATATTTTCCGCTGTAGGAATATGCTCTCAGCTAGTCTTTTAGTATTTGTACTGTTATCCATTTCATGATTATACTCTTCGAGAGTCATTTTGTGTATGTGCTTTAATCCACTACGTTAATACTCTCAGTCTCGCCTAACTAGTTTTTTCTGTGTCTGTTATAATTAACCCTCCACGAATACACTCTCGGCTAGTCTCTTTGTGCCTGTGCTTTTTGTCCACTTCAGGATTACACTCTCGGCTAGTCTCTTTATGTCTATGCTATTTTCCACTACAGACACAATCTTGGCTAGTCTTTAAGTGTCTGTCATAAAATACTCTGAAGGAATACTTTCCCGGCTTAAGACTATATTTGTCAGTCATATGTAATTCCACATGATTATACTTCATCGTCTTTTTTCAGTAATATCATAATCAAATGGAATACTCTCTCTCTGTGTCAAATTTACGTGTGTTTTCTATTTATGGTATTATACAAATCAGGAACACTCTCAGCTAGGCTTGTTATGCCTGTGATATTATACAATACTGAAATGCTCTTTCGGCTAGGCTTTAAAATATATGATATTATAAACTAAAGAAATTTTATATGAGTATTTTTTCTTTGCTAGTATTTTTGTACCTGTGATCTAGTACTTCAGGAATATTCTCTTGGCTAGACGTTTTTGTCTAAGATATTATATAATTCATAAATATACTCCCTTGGCTACATGTAGCTATAGAAATGACATTGCTCTTATACTTTTATTTGCTATTTTAACTACAGCTTGGACGGATCAAAACATTTTGATTTTTTTCCAAACTGACTCCTTGTAAGGTGTTGGTAAAGTGTGAGCGAACTTTTCCTGTCCAAATTTTATGTAAAAGACGAGTGAGGTTTCTTTTTTTCATTATAAGAGGCGCATATTCAGCATCTTGAAGAAATGAAGCTTTCTTACGTATATCATATTTAAACAAGAGCGATGGTTAAAATTTGAACAGAAAAGAGTTGTTTCCTCACCATTGGTAAACAAGCACGACACAATCCACGTGCACTGTAGATTACATGTATCAGGCTTGTCATAATGACTCAAATGTGTCACGTTAAAAATAATACAGGGGAAGGGGGGAGGTGTGAGATAGCAAATAAGGAGTCATTGAAGTTTTTAACATTTATTATAATTTATGTTGCATTTCATACATGTCATTGGAAGTTAACAAAAATATTATCATCTTGTGATATAGAATATAAATTTTATAGATGATTGATCATCCTTAAATATAAAGTTTTATTTTAAACAACTTAAATATTGTTTTGTATTTAAATGCCATTTGAATAGAATTACTGTGCTATGATGTACGATAGACGTTGTTCTAAGTGTACACATTCTTTAACTTACACAATCACATCATTGCCTAGATATTGAAAAAAAGGATATATCAGCAAATCACATGAAGTAAATCGATTGATTGTTCTTTGTATTACCTAATCTCTGCACTGTTGGCTATTTAATGCTGGTCAGTTTTTATTGCCGAAGGAACCCAAAGTACCCTGAGAAAACCACCGACCTTTGGTAGGAAAAATGAAAATCCTAGTTACTTAACATTGAAGTTGCGCGCACCTGTTATGTGTTGGGTTCGATCTCCCGACCTTATTGTTGAAATGCTACACGCAGAGATCTAAGTGGTCGAACTACTTTACCAATGTAATCCCGCAAGTAACAGGTGCTTTCGACGCTTCATTGACTATGATTCTTATTTCCATTTCAGGTTGAACCATGACCTCAAACATACGTGTAATGTCCTGGATGTCACAATGAAAATAATAATTGTCCTGGCACTATCCTGTTATGCTTATGGAGTTATTGCTCAAGATTTAGACGCCCGTCTACTTTCTAATAGACTCAAGGAAATAAAACAGAGTATTGGAATTGATTACTTGCAAGTAGGTTTATGATTATGAATTGTCATTGGAAAACAAATTTCCCGTAAAAAAAATGAAATTTAAAAAAAAATTACCTCTTAGAAAGTATTACAATCCCTGCCAAAAATACGCACCAAGAAAAAAAAAAGCACTTTTAAAAACATAAATTCGTGTGTATATATATATGAAAGTGGAACAAATCTTTATGTACATGTATACGTACATGTAGATATTGAAAAAAGAATTAGACCGAGGACACCACTGACTTAGTATATTGCCATTAATTATATTTCTTCCACTGAATTTTGAAGCCATGAAGAACACTATGAATTAACCAATCCGTTTGAAATACTTCAGAACATGTGTCCATACTTTGCTTAAAACAGATTTGTAATCGCCATGACTGATTTGCCTTTTCGATTTGAAGGTCGAGGTGTTTTCTTCGTAATAACACACCATCAAATGTTTGGCAACAAACAATTCAAAGAATGACTACATTTTTATTTTTGACTGTTATTATTCTATATATGCGTTTTCATTTACCTTCAAGATATTATTGTTTTACAGGAAGAGTTTAACAAACTTCCATTTACTACAAAAACCGGAAATGGAACGAAACTTTTAGCTGATGTAAGTTTTGTTTGTTGATAACACACTATTTGATTGTGATTTTGAACATTAAGCATTTATCTTTTATAAGAATGCATAAATAAAATTGAGAATGGAAATCGGGACTGTGTTTATGCCCCCGTCACACTGTCTCGATTTTTACGCCGATGGCAACACGATTATGGAAATTTTCAAAATCGGGACTGATCGTATCCAGATCGGACTATTCGTAGTGCCATCTTTAACCATCGTAGAACCATCGGCCACTTTTTCTAGCCTTCGGGGACAACTTCGGGAAGGGTTCTAAATTTTTTAACATGTTAAAAAATCCCCGAAGGTGCGTCCGATGTTGAGGGTTCGTATTGAGTTCGTATCACCATCCTCACCATCGTTATGTCACCAGGAATGCACCTTTGAACATCGTATTGCATTCGTGTTTCCATCGTTTCCATCGGACAGTTTTGACATTACGATGTCTACACGAATGAATCACGAAGCTACCCGAAGGTCTTATGATGGCAACACGACTTCGTGAAGACCTTGTAGTCCCGTCGTGATGCCATCGAATAAAAGTACAAAGGTGACAAGATGGAACTACGACGGCAATTAAACCAGCTAAATGTAAGTTAATTTTCGCGCTTAAATACATTTAAAGTGCCCTGCGCGATATGTACTGGTCAGTCTAATACGACAGTTAAGAAAGACGTTCACAAAACATGGAGCTCATATCATATGATTCTATGAGAACAAGAAAGGCGACAGCGTTGTTTTTATTAATTCAAATGGAACAAGAAGAGCAGGTATTACAGGATTTACTTTTACAAATAAATTATTATTTTTTGTCAATTTTTCATATCAAATAACATAATGAAAATCATAAACGCGCCTCGTATACCAACACTGCAGGTACACGTATATAGGGAAACCAACTTTTTCTTCATTATTCTGATTTTTTATGTATCGTTACTCCATAAACATTTTGTTTTCTATATGTCATATTTTTCCGCATTTGTTGCTTTCCCCACATCCTTCCTTTAGTCTATATCATTATGATATTCTCCTGGAAAGAGCTCTTTTTGAATAAAAGGGATCAACGAACCCATTACCTTACCTTTAAGATAGATCAGTAAACATGGGCATAATTATGGGTGATTATTCAGACTAGTGCAAACATTTAACAGTTCAAACAAGGCAATGCCGAGCGTGGCATCCCCTCGTATGTAACATATTGGGGACAAATATGGACACTATATTTGTATATGACACATGCAGAAAATGGTAAATTGAATACGCATATTTGATACATAAACTATTTTTTTTTAGAAATCAACCAAATTATTCAGTAACTGGAAATACCCACGGTCTTCCGTCTTATGATTAAACCAAAAATTAAATGTACAATATAATGTATATTCAATATTGATCAAACAATTTAAAACGCGTGATGCCTTCGGCATATAATTTAAATGCATCGTAAGCTGTACACGACGTCTTTTAGACATCGTATGGCCTTCGCGCCATCATCGTAAACCATCGTGTAGCCTTCGTGATCCATCTTGTAGGCTTCGGCTGAGATATGAAGCTTAAATACCGTCTTCGGTTAACCTTCGTATGTCCATCTTTTGCTATCGTATATACTTTCGGCACCCTCGTATAGACTTCGTTATTCATCGTACTTGCTTTGGTCACTTTTGGGTATTTTAACGAGATCGGGACCAACTTCGTACGAACTTACAATTTTCGCATTCGGGTGTCCATCGTATATAAAAATCGGAACAGTGTGACGCGGGCATTAAGAAACAACAACCCGACCAAAGAGCAAACAACAGCCGAAGGCCACCAATGGATCCTCAATACAGCGAGAAACTTCCGCACCGGAGGCATACTTCAGCTTGCCCCTAACCAAAAATGTACACTAGCTCATTGTCAATGGACGCCATACTAAACTCCGAAATATACACAAGAAACTAAAATTTAAAATATACAAGACTAACAAAGGCCACAGGCTCCTGACTTGGGACAGACGCAATAATGCGGAGGAGTTACATGTTTGTAAACATGTTTTTTTTTAATCTCAACCCTCCCCTATACCTCTAGCCAATGTAGAAAATACAAATGCACAATAATACGCACAGTAAAACAATGTTTATACTAATACATTGGGTTTTATTTTACATTTAAATCTAACAAATTGAAATTTAACATCATATATTTGTTTTACCAAGTATTGTATTTCAGTTTCAATTCTACTTAAAACGACAGCATTTAATCTTTAATTTCACCCACGTCAATTCTGATACATGCACACACAATATATAGTGTCTATTATATACTGATGCAAACCTATTTGTAAAATTGTTTAATCTAATATACCTGACTTTAAAACGACTGTTGTTAGTTTAATTTATTACTAGAACACACCCGCGAAATCGCGGCCATATACAGCTTGTGAACTGTTGCAAGATGATGTTTCGTAAAAGATATTATGTATGGAGAATTTCATAAAAGGTATCAAAAGCCCTCTCCTTTTTTCCAAAGTCCGATATTTGTTTCCTTTCTGTTAAATTCAATAATTTTCGTGTTTCTGGCCTTAGACCACAATTATTTTCCTTTGCTACAATGCTTCTTTTGGTAAAAGTCAAATCAAATTAAAAATTTGCACCGTTTCAAACATGAAATAAATGTAACTGCTTATATATAGACGATTATTAGTCTAATAAAATATGCTTCTAGGACAATCCATCAGTGCTTTCTCTTTTGAGAGCCTTATTAACATGCCAATGGTAGGATATGGATCTTGTATAAATGACTATGACCGACTTAGGCTTTTTTGAGGGGTGGTCGGAGGGGTCCTAATCCCGAAATCCCGGGCTTAAAACCCTGAAATCCCGAGATGCAGAATTTAAAGAAATTCATATCCCGAAATCCCGAAATCGAAAATATATTCCCGGATCCCTTAAGGATTAATCCCCAAATCCCGAGCTTGAAAACACCCGATCCCGAGGCCCCGAAAAAGGTATGATAAAAAAATGTTATGTCCCATTTATGGGCATTATGTTTTCTAGTCTGTGCATTCGTGCGTTTGTTCGGTCGGTCGTTTTTGGTCGAGGTAGTTTAGGTGAAGTTAAGCATGTTTTACTTATTTTAATATATGTGCAAGAGGTATGACCCCTTAAATAGTAAACATCTCAAAGAAAACAGTAGACAGAATCAGGGACTTTCTATTCTATACTAACATAGAAAGTCCCTGACATAATACAGAGAGTCTCTATATATATTAAAGTAGTATAATCGTAGCCAGTTTACATGTAGATAAACGCGAAAAATAATTGTCCTCTCTAAGTATAATAGTTGTGGTTCTTGCGATCTAAACACCATGATATGAAACGCAAACAATAACTGTCCTCTCTAAGGAGATAT
This sequence comes from Mytilus galloprovincialis, assembly GCA_037788925.1. Lineage (NCBI taxonomy): Eukaryota > Metazoa > Mollusca > Bivalvia > Mytilida > Mytilidae > Mytilus > Mytilus galloprovincialis. Next base: position 3,506,460 of record CM075332.1, read on the forward strand.
AATAGTTGTGCAAAATGGTGAGTCTTGCTATCTAAACACCATGCTATGGAGAACGCTCTGAGTGGCTTATTTATTTTTCATTTTTGTTATCTATCGTACGATTGGTTGTACTTGTGTCACATGTTTTGCTTATTTTAATGTATATGCAACTGATATGACCCCTTAAATAGTAAACATTTCAAAGAAAACAGTAGACAATATACAGAGTCTCTATATATATTAAAGTAGTATGAGTTATCGTAGTTTACATGTAGATAAACGCGAAAAATAAGTGTCCTCTATAAAGAGGTATAGTAGTTGTGGTTCTTGCGACGTAAACACCATGATATGGAGAACGCTCTGGTTGGCTTATTTATTTTTTTCATTTTTGTTATCTATCATACGATTGCTTGTATTTGTGCAGATTTCAAACGGAAGTCTTATCTATGACTTAAAGTCAGTCTGATGACGGAATCATATCCGGACTCCTTTTTTGTGGTTTTTCTCCCAAAATAACCCAATCTGAATAATGATAAGAATGGATGACAAATGTTACCTATAGGACACAGAGGCATGATGATTGATTTATCGTAGAAGGAAGAGAAGCGACACACAAAATGAGGTCTTCTCGTTTAATAGTATAGATATTCGTACATTCGAATACTTACCTATACATACATTTATCAAAAGAGTAAAGTCAATTCGTTGTCAAAACAGATATCGACGTTTGCATGAACCTTGAAACACAGTTTAAATATTTTTATTTTTCTCCTCTTTCGTGTATCTTATTTCAAGTATACCTTTTCTTTCATGTATATGATTACAAGATTGTCATAAATGAACACATGCATGCATCTTTTTCTTCCATTGCCATCGAGAAAACACGTATTTAAAAACATAATATAATATATACAATGTACAAACAATTAAAGTCGTTGTAATATACGCCACTTGATCTTTAACATCTTACCCAACCTCGATTTGATACTAGCGCGGAAAGTATAAAATGATAAATAAAATCACATTTCTATTACAGTACATGGATTGTTTTTACATGTATCGTTGTGATCATGTCTATCATTATTTGTTATCGGAAATTGTATTGTTACAAGGTATATAATAGGCCGTTCGAAATTTGATATATGCATTGGAGCCTGTTATGCTGCCTATAAGGTATGGGATTTACCCATGGCTTAAGGTGGTAAGGTGACCAACTACCTTCCACAATTCCTATTATTATATTGAAAGTGTATATCATAAGATGAAGCGTGTTTACATCCATCATTTGTCTGTAATGTAAACTTAACAGAGTTATCAAATTGTTTTTTTTAATTGTGTGCGTTCTAAGCATACTGACAACGATCATATTATTTATTAATTGAACACATTCTACAGAAGAACTTTCCCACATATACATAAATTAAAGCTGCCCTTTGACACCCCACCCCAATATCTAGTGTTTACGATAGCAAATAGTGTTTGATAAAATAGATCACATGCATGTGTAACTGTCAACTAATTGTTGAATTTCAGATTCAAGACAAATTAGCAGCATCACTTGTGGGATTTACGAATGTTTTAGACGCCGTTAAAGACGAAATATTTCAGAATGAAGACAGATTTACTGCTCAGACGACGCTTCCAAAATGTTGTGACCAAACTGGAACATACGTGTATGATCCAAAATTCAGAAAAGAGGTAATATCCAAAATTCAGAAAAGAGGTAATATCCAAAATTCAGAAAAAGATGTACATTTGGTATTCCAAAAATGATGGAACCTATTTACAAAATGAAATTTTAACTGGCGTAGAGTCACATCAAGTCTTGTATTAGAAATCATTTAGTAGTTACACAAACTGTAAGATTTGTCGGGCATTAAGTTACGTTGTGAAGTGTCCCCTTTTCGAAGTCATGTTTGTGCCAGTTTATTGTCCGATTCCCAGTCGAGCAGTTTGCGATACATTTTGCTTATGTATATAATTGGTATCAGGTAATTTACCGTAAATCATATGATATTATAAATACACAATTCAAGTAGTAGTATAACAAAGTTATTAATAAAGGTGATTTACAGAAAAGCCTAACTGAGAGGTGTGGAATTCGACAATAAGTCATCAATTAACAAACAAAAAAAGAAAATGAAAATTGTATGAAGAAAAATAAAAACATAACTGCTTAAAAAAGAGAAACATTGATGCTGTCTATTGTGTTTCAAATTTAGAGGAAAAACGTTTATATCATACAAATGTGTATGGCAGATAAGAAATTCTGCTTTTTACTGCATCGGTGAAATGTTCTGCAAATGTACAAAGAATTGCATTTTGAATATGTACCACATTTTACTTCATTGGAAAAATGAATAACATCTAAACAGATACACACGTATGTTTCAAATATATATTCTAGTTTAATAATTACATATGAATGTACATATATATGAACGACTCTGTTAAAATAAATAATGTTAAACGTTTTCTCCTCAAGGTCGATTTTTCTACAGCCTGTGTTACAAAATCTCCTAGTTCTACTTCTGACGCCAAATATCCACACAATACCGTAAGCGACATCATGAAGACGCAGTACGATCAAAACAAAAACGTTTTGTGGCAGCACTATGGTACCTTAGAGGGCGTGTCCATCATATACCCATCAACCTATTGGAACGACTGTTATAACTATGATCCTCGCTTTAGGTAATAGAAACACATTATGGTCGGTTGTTTGTATATCTAATATATTCCTGCAATGCAAATCAAAATGATTAAAGTAGACTATTAACTCTATTTACACTGTATCACAGATCAAATGTATTCGTTTATTGTGAGTTTATTTGTGTCATTTCGTTTTTTGATTGATTTAATTCATTCCAATATTTTCTTATAGTGTGTCTTTCTATGTTTTCATGTTATACTACTGTTTCAGAAAAGGGAAAAGGTTTGGTACCATTAAAACGTTTAATCCCGTTGCAATTGTTTGTACATGTTCTAAGTCAGGAATCTTATGTTCAGTGGTTGTCCTATGTTAATGTGGTTCACAAGTGTTTCTCGTTTCTCGTTTTTTATATAGATGAGACCGTTGTTTTTCCCGTTTGAATGGTTTTACACTAGTAATTTTGGGGCCCTTTATAGCTTTTATTCCATGTGAGCCAAGGCTCCATGTTGAAGGCCGTACATTGACTTATAATGGTTTAACCTTTTTTTCAAATTGTTATTTGGATGGAGCGTTGTCTCATTGGCACTCATACCACATCTTCCTATATCTAATAAGAGACTAATAAAGGGAAAAAGTAACACCAAACACTTCTCAAATAATAAAGGACAAAACAACAAGAACAGAAAACAATCTGAGAGAGGTCTCCGTGGCTCTTGAAAGGTAGCAGATCATGTTCAACTAGTGGCACCTGTCTTGTTGTACATGTAAGCACAGTCAAATGTGTGGACTAAATTGGAAAGTTTTTCGATATCAGCAAATTGTCAGTGACAGCTATCACATCTAAGATAAAACAAGCAAACAATCTGTTGTGTTAAAGTCTAGTGCATTCTAGGTAATATTTTTTAATGTGTACGTACATTGTAGTTCCATTTTCATATTCTTAAAAAGTACAATGCAATAAAAATTCAACCTACATGTATGCTATGACACCATTCAAGGTCAGCCTTTGCCGCCACAGCATCACCAAAAGATAAAGATGTCGTGATACTTGTAGATTCAAGTTCATCAATGAAGCAGACCTCTGGCGTTACAAGTAAATCAAAAATGAGCATAGCTAAGGAGGCTGCTCGAACAGTGATAGAGACACTTAATCCAAACGACAGAGTAAGTTTATATATTGATACCACTTTGAGTCATACTGGATGATCACTTTATAAATTTGGCGTTTCATTTGACGTAAAATTTAGAAAAAAAAACGTTGTCGGCAGGTTACTTGCAGCTAAATCTAGGGCCGTTCGGTTGAAATTCAGCATATAATTGATAACATGTATGTCTGTGGGAATTCAATTCTTTAAACAACAAAATACATTGATTGCATTTGAAAAGTTTTCGTATTTGGTGCTGCAAATAGTGGGTCTAAGCGTGTTGCAGGATTAGACGATTGTTTATTAGAATGAGACGTTACAGTCAAATAATTTTGCGTAAAAACGGGAAACGATGTTTGTCGGGACATGTGAAATTACAGGCGCCATTATTACAGTGTTATCTAAAGCGGTAGCCGGGATTATATCCCTCCTTTTCCCCATTGAGACCCCCTCTTTTAGTGTCAAATTTTGTATGGTTGTTGAGTACTATATACATTTATTTCCCGTGCCTGAAGGAGATATGAAGATTTGTTCTCCTAAGAATATATGATTTTTCGAGGGTGATCAAATCCTCATTTCTCCCGAGGCCAAGGGAAATGAATGTTTCATTCCACTGCCTAAGCTTTGTATACTATGAAATTCAAATATTAGTTTGCATACCGGCATTTTTTCTTATCCGCTTGTTTTTATTAGTAAACTAGACATACATATTGATAAACAGTACGGATTTACATTAATTATTTAATTAGTCTTTTTGTTTTAACGTCTGCAATAAATTTGAACACGAACATGCTATTTGTTAAAGTTATTTAGAAAATAAGAAGTTCAAGACGTTATGTAACGTCACACGTCTTAGTCCCGACATTTCAGAGGGGAATATCATTATGGTACTCAGAGGTGAATATGAAGTTTTGGTCGACGTCACGTGTTTAAACCAATGAAATGTTGATTTCGCTATTAAAATCAACATGCAGTGGAATAATATCCAATGATGTCTGACCAGTTAAAACAGACAAACAAATATTGCGTGTGTATTTACATTTTCAAAAATACTTAGTCTATCTTAGATATTGATTGAAATAAATATTAACGCATGTCAAGCTTCACATGTAGAAAGGCCACTTGCAAGGTAGAACAATCAAACTTAATTAGAATAAAAGCTAAACAAGATGCTTAAAAGTGTTACACAACTTTTTGTTCAGGTTGCAGTTGTATCATTTAGTTCAGGAGTTACTGTTCCCACTGGAGACTCCAATCACGACTGTTACAAGGACACACTGTCATTTGCCTCCAAAACAAATATTGACAAGTTGCAGGAATTTGTCAGTTTATACATTCAAGAATCTAACACTGGTAATACAAACTTCGAAAACGTTCTCGTGAAGGCTTTCTCTTACTTGGGATCAACAAACAGCAATGTGGATGTTTCAACAAGAGGTAAATATTATTCTATATTACCAACACAACTGACAAAACGTGTGTTGTAGAATGGGTATCGCAGGATAATACCGTACATGTTCGGAAAGACGTGTAACAGTTATAAATATGAGACGTTTAGTAATATCAGATATTAAAATTGACCCTTAAATTCGATCAACAGTTGATAAATTATCAACCAAGATTATAAAAAGAAATTCCAGCCTTATACGGGGGGGGGGGGGGGGGGGTTAAACAATAAAATGTTCATGACTTACGATCACTTTTAGTAGTAAATGGTGTTAAGAAATGCAAGCCTGGGACTAGTTTAACTAAAACAGCATAAGAACTTGCGGAAATGGCAACTGATTTTAACCTTCCTCCTTTTTTTCAATTTTCTTTAAATTTCAGTTATTTTCACGTTTTTTCTGTAATATAAGGAATTGATAGTAAAAAGTAAATATATGTTATTTCTAGTGTATTTGAATGTGTTTATATCATTAAAAACAAAAACGGATTGTAGGGAAAAGGGGAGGGTTAAAAAAACACTGTCCACAAGTACCTAGGGGAAAAGCCAGTCCTTAAAGGTGTCATACAAATTCAAATTCAAATTCAAATATATTTTATTGCTAATCAAAGCGCCCACAAGGAGCAGAACAATCAACATTAATTATATACAAATGATTACAAGTGATTCAATATGATTAAGACACAATGTTATAAAAAAAAAAAAACCAAACCAAACCAAAAAATACAAAAGTACAAGAATACAACAAGCACAGTGTTTAATAATATAAGGGGGGTCACTGGGCATTTCTATATCTATATATCATTTAAGGAAACTTTCCTATATGAGGATAAATTTTCCAATAATTCTCCGAGTTTCTGGAGTATGAAAGTATCTTCAGAGGACATTAGCCAAATAAATTGTGATTTAATATCTAAACCACTAAAATTTTTAAACCGTTGTTTTATTTTTCATTTAAAAAGTTGAAACGAATATTTGAAAGTTTGTGGCACTGAAGAAGAAAATGAATTGCATCCTCAACCTCAGTACCGCACAATTTACAGATACGTTCTGACACTGTCAGATTTTTGTACCTTCCCCTCTCAATCTCTAAATCGTGAGCACTGATACGGAATTTTGTTAAATAATGTCTATATCTAAAATTTTCCTGCAAAAGGTAATTTTCTAAGCAAAATCTGCTTTTAAAAAGTCTATAAGTTCTGAGCTTGTTACCATATAGTTTATTGCCTCTGAAATCATTATTAAGCTCAGTTTGCCATATTAAATCATATTTTGATTGCATCTTTTTGCATAAATAGTTTTTTAACTTCGTCTTTAAATTAAGTGCATAATTTTCATTGATGCTAAAGTATTTAAATAAAGTTTGAATACTGGTATATGTAACTGACTACTGACTTGATAATGAAATAAGGCAACAGTAATGAAGTGATAAAATCAACTTTTAAAAGGACTAAACTAATTAAATAAAGACCTAGATTTTCTATTGATATCGGATTAATAATAATAATTTTATTAATTGTCATTTAACATTTACAATATTTGTGACAATACAAGTTTAAACAAACAATAAACAACAAAATAATATACGGAATAGACACAAAAACATAAGTGATACATTAATAATAATACAAGTAATACATCTGTTGCCTAAGATTGTTCTTCTTTTCTTTCTGTAATTTAAGTTACCCATCCGTTTGTTGAAGCTGTACTACTATTCTTTACCTTTCATTATATTCATTCGAGACTTTGCAATTTATTGAACCATGAAAGTAAAAAAAAAAAACATTACTTATCATTTGCCTATCTTTTAAATAAACAAATTGAACAGAGCCTTTTGTAATCTACAAATGTATATTTTATCTGACATCGAAAATTGATCTAAAATTTAACATTTAAATATCGCATTTAAAAGCTACACATTATAGTGTTGTTCTATGTTACTATAAGTATAAACGTATAATAAAACTTATTTATAAAATCTATTAACCTCATTTCTTTCACATTATAAGATGTCATTTTATTACATGTGTACACGTGTTTTGTACTGGATGAACCATCATTGTTTGTCAAATAGATGACATACAGATAAAAATTATGTAAGGTCAATGTATCTTGAATTTATTTCATACAAACTGAACATTAAAAAATCTATTTATCTTTAAAATTTCTATAGGGGAGCTAGGAGGGGATCTCATCTCGAATTTCGGGATTAAACGCCGAATCATGAATTCTCTAAAACAAACAACACATAAAATTATAATGTATAGCAGGGTTAAACATCTTTCAAGGCACAAACCCTCCACTAAAATTATGAGAGAAACACCAAATCGTGTGCAGTACGATATTTATCCACTGTCGACAGATATGTTTATTATTTTAAATGCTCGGCAAGCCTCGCTTATTTGAAGTTTGACTGTCTCGAGTGGACAAATATCGTATAACACTTTGATACAGTGGTATCATCTATATGTATCCAAGACTAGAATATCCTTTTCTTCAACTGATTAACCTTTTGACTTTAAGAACTAAGTGTAAAATTGCTGTAAAAACTTCAATGTGTATTATTTCAATTCCATTTATTATATTTTCATTTTGCAACTACACTTTCAATATACCGATCTTCTTTTTTTTCAAGATCAGGTTATACTTTTACTTACTGATGGCGGATCAAATGAAGGGAGAGATCCAAGGGAGGTAATCAGCGACGAAAATGCCAAATTACAAAACAGAGTGATCGTTTTTACATACCTACTTGGTCCTGGTAAGTATTTTTAAAAATGGTGATTCGTTTTTTCTTGAAGAGTTATCTCCCTTCTCGTATGCTATTTTATTCTGTCCGCAATGCCACGTTGGGTGTGCGCTGGCCATGTTCCTAAGTTGTAACAACTAAAGTGTGTCAAACATGTACTAAAATTGATGGTATAATTCAATCTTCTTGTGACTTGTAATTTAATATTTGATTATATTTTTTTATAAATTAGCCAAATAATATACGTATGCCCCAAATCCTGAATACGAGTAATAACAATTTTGTTCGCTATGCAATGTTATGACGTTGTCATTGGCAGGACGTGCATCCATGATTGCATCATAGTTTGAAGGAATAAAATCTAATTTCAGAATGCCTTGTGACAGGTGTCAGCCAATCACTACTTGGGAATATTATGAAACATACATGTATAGTAATTATATATATTTTTTAAATCAAAGAAAGAAAAATCGTGACTATGTAGTTATAACAGACGGATTACATCTGAATAATATTTAGTTATATTCAACGTAGAGGTATTATGAATTCCAAGAAATTTACATAATAAATAATGCTGTTGGGGTTTGCAAGACCTCATTCATAAATAATTGCTTTGAAACACCATGCACACTCGTCTTAAATTGTATGTTTCAGGAGCAACGAACGAGATAAAGCAACAATTACGAGAGATGGCAACTCAAGTGAAGTCAAATTCCTCTTACGGCAACATCCGGGTATTTATCTTCATATTTTACGTAGTACACAAAACAAAACCCCATTTTACGCGGGAAAAATACTGCATTATTTTAGTTATAAAAGAAAACCCAAATATGATTGACTGAGTGTTAAACTGACATTTAAATGTCTATTTCAAACTTGATACTAAAATGGTTTAAAAAAATGTGTGTTGAAACGGATATATACGTTTACCATGCAGGTTCAATCCACCATTTTCTACATTTGAAAATGTCTATACCAAGTCGGGAATATGACAGTTGTTGTCCATTCGTTTGATGTGTTATAATATTTGTTTTTGCTATTTGATTAGGGACTTCCCGTTTTGAAATTTCCTCGGAGTTCATTATTTTTGTGATTTTCCTTCTTTTTTTCTTTTTGTCTCAAGCTATACATCTGTTTAATGAAAAGTATAAACAACTCAATATTTATTGTAGGAAGGACTTTTTACTTACGTTGATCAGAATCAACATGCGAGTTTATCGATGGAAATGGCCACATTCTACGTCCAACTACGATCTGGTCAAATAAATACTAACCCGGTGTACAGTATTCCATACGTTGATCCGTTTTCTGAAAGAGGCAGGTACTTTATATTTATCAGAGGATGTACGAAGAGTCAAATACTGAGTGTCACCTATATTCAGCTACAATTTCCAATGTTAATTGTATAGCTATAGTATCATAAACGTTGTTTGTAAAAACAAAATCTTGATATAAGAGAGGGACGAAAGATACCAAAGGGACAGTCAAACTCATAAATCTAAAACAAACTGACAACGCCATGGCTAAAAATGAAAAAGACAAACAGAAAAGCAATAGTACACAACATAGAAAACTAAAGAATAACACGAACCCCATCAAAAACTAGGGGTGATCTCAGGTGCTCCGGAAGGGTAAGCAGATCCTGCTCCACATGCGGCACCCGTCGTGTTGCTTATGTGATAACAAATCCGGTAAATAGTCTAATTCGGTAGGTCACATTCAGGAAAGGGAAGGGGATTGATATAACACTCGTCAGAGTTATTCTGTTTATGAAATATGAATTTCAATGTTATCACCAAATCTTTGGTATACAAACACAGGTTCTATCGATTATTGATTACCATTTCACTTATTTATAGCCTGATGTGTTTAGTACATCATTATCAGAGCCAACAATACTAAACACGAAATAATTTACAGAAATATTGAGAAAACTATTTATAAAACATTTCCATATTATAAACAATGAAAGATAACTAAAAAAAAAAACTAAATACACTGAATACATGGAAATACATGGAAATAAACAAAGGAAGAAAAGGAGAAATGGAGAAATAAAGAATGAACATTAAATCTTGATATTCAGAAAAAAGCTTTAAAAAAATGAACGGATGTAAGATAAAAAAAAAACAATTAAGAACTAAAATATTTTTTTGTCAAGTTTGTTCTATTTATTTGTATTGAAGTCCTGTATTATTATGTTGTCATTTTAATGTTATAATGAACAATGCCATTAAAGTGCGAGGTTTGGCATGCCACAAAACCAGGAACAACCCACCATTTTTTTCTTTAAAAATGTCCTGTACCAAGTCAGGAAAATGGTCATTGTTATATCATAGTTCGTTTCTGTGTGTGTAACATTTTTACGTTGTGTTTCCGTTGTGTCGTTTGTTTTCTCCTATATTTAAGTGTGAATTCACATTACTATAAGACTTGTCACGGTACTTTTCTATCCCAAATTCATGTATTTGGTTTTGATGTTATATTGGTTATTCTCATCGGATTTAGTCTAATGCTTAGTCCGTTGCTATGTGTGTTACATTTGAATATTGTGTCGTTGTTCTCCTTTTATATTTAATGCGTTTTCCTCAGTTTTAGTTTGTTTCCCCGATTTTGTTTTTGTCCATAGATTTACGATTTTTGAACAGCGGTATACTACTGTTGCCTTTATTTGTCATTTTGCATAATTTAAATATCTCACTTTTTTATTTGCTTCACAGGTTTAATAACATCAATGTGTAAAACCGTATACGGCACATTGGGAGCTATGCAAGGTGTATCATGTACTGATGTAAAACTTAGCGAACTTTTAAAGGAAGTCGAATATTTTGAGGAGGGGAATTCATCATACGGCTTTATGATTGACAACACTGGGAGAGCTTTAATTCATCCTTTACTCCCAGAGCCTGCCTTTGTAGAAATCAATGAAGACCCTGTACTTGTAGACATAACAAGTTTAGAAAGAACATCCGGGACAGCAGACATAATTCATTCCATGAAGAGGTACATAGTTATGACATTATAACAATGACAAATGAAAAGTTCAAACTAGTAAAAGAGAGGTGAAAGATATTAAAGGAATATTCAAACACATAAAGCATAAATAAAATGACAATGTCATGACAAAAAGTGCAAATAGACGAGAAATACAAATGAAGCAGGAATAAAATACAAACCTGTCTGGATAAAACTATTTTTGCTCCTTTTTTTATGAGGATTGGGGTGTTCAAACTTCAACATTTGCAGTGGTTTGTTTTTGAGCCAATGCATTGTAAATGCAATTTAGGTTCAAGCTTAATTTTTCAAATACATTATTTTTTACACAGGGGTGAATCGGGTAAGAAGACTTTACCAAACGTCTTTTTCACCTTGCCCAGAGGACGTCTTGTAAATGAAGGAAGTCGATATTTGTATTTACAAGCAACGTATTTTTGGGGACCTGTATGTATATGACTTAATGAAATACTTAATCTGAAAAAAAGATACCAATGTACGCTCATATGGTTATACGTCACAGTATGCTTGCAACAACACTAATAAAAGAAAGAAGACAAATAACTGTCCGTACATAGAAAAAACAAAGTACCGAGCAACAATTAAACTAGCCGTATAAAACTGAACTATAGTACTGGTAACGTAAAACCCCCAAGTGATAAGTAATTACGATATTTAAGGCGCACTTTCTTCAATTCTAAGAAATAAAAAAAAAGTTATGCCCCTATCGGGGGTTGGGGTATATTGCAGTCACCGTGTTATTGGAATTTGCTGTAAAACTACAATTTTGTAGTATGTTCAAATGATTAAATGTTTTAGTCATACATTTTGGCAATACATTCAAGTAAGCTAAGTAGCATGGTAGTTGTAACGTATGACTTTTTATGACACCTAAATACTACATTTTTGTATATGGGATATACATCGCACGACAACAGGTGCAATCTATATTCTTTTAATATCTGTTACATGTATGTGTTTGTCCAGAAACATGTATCGTAGTTTTGTAATGTGTTTAGTTTTGATAAGACTTCATAAGGATGATACGTTTTTGGTGTTTAAGGTTGTATCCTTCCGATCCGTCAAGATTAATAGAGTCTGACTTGTTATGGGAACTGTTAACAACGATTAAAAGGTCCTATAGGGGACCTGTTAAAAGGCAAATACACTTTACCTTGATTTTATTCTTTGCTTTAAATTGTTCGAATCTTGTAAATAGATTAAGAACATACACCATGTACACTGATACTCTAATTCTAAATAGATTAAGAAAATAAATATCGAGATAAAACACTTGAACTCGTATACACATCAATAAGACTGCTCCTTTGTGTTTAAAATCTTATTTTCACGATTATGGATTTTATTGAAAATTCTCTATATTTTTAGGTGCAAAATACAAAATTTTACTTATGTATTGTATTGGGCGAAGAAACGCATACCGTCATTTCGGAAGCGGATTTTGATATTTCAAACTCCGAGCTGGATAATGTATTCTTATATCATAATCGAAGTCTTGCATCTGATGGTCAACCAGATTGTAGATTTAATTATAGAAAAGTTACGTTAGGTATGTTTATATGTATATTTGTGTGCCTTTAGACAACATTTTGTTGAAAATCATTCTATAATTAGGGATATATGTTACAAAGACCATTTAAAAAAGAGACATGTACCTAAAAGGAAAATTGATAATATCATTCGTGTCATAAAAAAAAAAAATAAAAATGCGAAAAGAATATCAAAATTAAACTAGATAGTATTTAGTAAATACTAACATTGAAGGATTAAGACAATAACAATTAAATCCAAGGAGTAAACAAAGACTCATAAAACCAAAAGACATTAACATCAACAATTACAAATAATAAAAGAGAAACAACACGAACTCCACTAAAGAACGGGAGTAAAATCAGGTGTTACGGAAGGGTTAGCATGTCCTGCACCGTACACGGCACCCGTCGTGTTATTTCTGAAATAAGAATAACACATCGATACAGTTAGAGGAATGCTATACTTGCACATATTTTAACCCCACAAATCTTTTGTATTAGTCTTGCTTTTCATTTTCTTTCTGCGATATGTATTGTTCACATCCTAAATAAATCATTTTATACTTTTTGTCTGGCTAAGTTATTGTCCATCAAACCACTACATCATTAATGTAACTGTATATTGCTACATGCATATATGTTTTTTTTTCTTTTGAAATAAGAAAAGGATATGACCAAGAAATAATTACACCAAAAAATCAGGATTAAAATGTTGCAGAAAATATGCGCGTTTTGTCTTCTGAAGACACACCACAGTGACACTACAATAAAAAAAGTACAAGTGATAGCGAATTTTAAAGAGCATTGAATACCCAAAACTGCAGCCCAAACGTTTCAAAGTCAACATATCATAATCGAGGGGCAGCAGAAATTAGAAATGTCACTACTATTATTACTGCATACCAGTAGCATTGCATTACCCTACAGTTCCTGATCAACATATGTCACCTGTAGTGCTGCTATTGAAAGAACAAAATTAGTAAAGTATCATAAAATTGTAATTAAAAATTGGAAATATTATTTTTTATCTTTTGTCATAAGAACTAGTTGTGTAATGTTTAAGTTTCAAACCATGCAAAACATTTTTTACATATGCATCTATTTTGCTGAGTGTTAATTTGTTTTATGAAATTAATCATTTGTTTTATGAAATTAATCATTTGTTTATTTTAGCACAGTCGGCTATAAAATTTACACCTTCAGCTTTTTCAAATCCGTTTCAATATATTGATGAAACAGAAACAGCACAAGATGTGAGAGAGTATACAGATTATTTGACTAGGAAAAGTTTTCAAAACCCTGGATTTAATGTAAGATATTGATATCAAAAAAATTTTTTTTACTAAGAAACTCATAATAGCTAAAATCAAATGTGAAGAAATGGTATCTCAAGTATAACAATATAAAGCATTAGTATTAGTGACTCGGGGCTTTAATAGCTGACTATGCGGTATGGGTTTTACTCATTATTGAAGGCCGTACGGTGACCTATAGTTGTTAATGTCTGTGTCATTTTGGTCTTTTGTGGATAGTTGTCTGATTGGCAATCATACCACATCTTCTTTTTTATATCTATTATACAATTCATCTATTAAATTGTTTTAAAAATTAGCAATACATATTGGGAAATAACTATGACATGACAAAAGTCACAAACAAAAAAACATTATGAAATAAAACTAGAGAAAATAAGAGCAAACTGAAAAGACCTACATAGCCTTACAATTACAGTGTTCATTGCTTTAACATATGGTGACATATTACAACGAACACAGTGTTCAACAAGTAACTTTCTAGAAAAATCATCACTTGCAAAGCAATACATAGTTACAATATTTTATAATTCAGCGCAATAAATTAAATAGCACACAACTAAAAGGATGATAAAGTATGTGATTATTCGTCATAACATTGTAAATTTTGGAGAAAATGATGTCATCAGAGTTACAATTACTACATGTACACATTTTTTAACATTATATTTATTTCTTCAACATAAAGCTCTTTATTTATCAATACAAAAATAGAGACGAAAGATATCAAACTGAAATTCCATAATCGAAGAGAAACTGTCAAGTTTTATATTATTGAAACATGAAAATACCACGAAGTCCAAAACCACTAAATTGACACCTTAAAGACTAAGCACCGTGAACACTACTGAACAGTTGGGTGTTATTGTGTGCTTCTTTAAAGGAACTAAAAGCTGATCAATTAGTGTTACTTGTTGAGATGCTCTAGTAAGTATATATTCGGTGAATTTATTTATCGATTGCCTGTTTTATCAGTAACCGTTCGACTTTTGATTCAATATTTTAGAAATGCTTTTTTTGTATAGCATGTTACTGTAATTTTTGTATGACAGATACCTTTTTCAATAAAGTTACAATGTTTTTGTCGTCTGCTATAGGATGATGTCAGAGCTACAGTTTGGGCTACGTATAAAGCTGAACTGTTTTGGAAACAGCAGTTTGAAAGTCAACTTGCTTGGAAGTATATAGGAACCAAAGCCGGAGTCATTCGAGTGTATCCAGCAGTTTCGTTGACCAAGTCGTATGATCATGAAAAAAGAACATGGTAAACTTGATCTAAAATAGTTATATTGGTTACATTTTTTTAGTTTATTATTAAGTTGACGTTTTCGTGGAAACGCTGTGTTACAACAGTAAAGTTTTATGTGAGATAATTATTTTATTTTTCCATTCACCCACATTTGTCCCAAGGGTGTGTTTTGCTATTTATATAACATTGTTCAAAGTTTATAATTTTTGCAAAATTAATTAAATACTTACTAGAGCAACACAACGGATGGCAATAATAGAACAGTGTCATTTATTAACATTTTGTGTATTGATTTGCTATATATAAATATATTTAATTTAATAGGTGGAGGGAAACGACATCTCATCCTGGAATGATTTATATTACCTCACCGTATCGGGACGCTTGGGGTTCAGGAATCCTGCTGACATTGGCTCACACTATTTATAAGAGAGAGTATGTAGAATTGTTTTTGTTAATAAAAATCAATAGAAGCAATGCTTACTTCAATGAAAGAAGATTAATTATCAACACAACTTACCAACTTTCAAGGATTTGGATTATAGTCTTTTGCTTACATTTGATTATTATGAGGGTAAACGAGAGATGCATTGTTACTATTCTTGTAATATAGTAATATACCTTTCACATAGACAACTTTTTTATGCAGCTAATATCATAGTCAAATCTGAATTTTTGAAATACTAAGGCTTTTCTACCTCAGGCATAGATTAACTCAGCTGGTTTTGGCTAAACGTTTAGAAATTTTGGTCCTCAATACTCTTCAACTTCGTACTTTATTTGGCCTTTTTAACTTTTTTGGATTCGAGCGTCACTGATGAGTCTTTTGTAAACGAAAAGCTCGTCTGGCGTATATACAAAATTTAGTCCTGGTATCTATGATGAGTTTATATTAAATCAGTATATTTAACGATTCCTTTTTTTATTATTTTGCTTTAGATGGGCATTTCGACAATTTTTGACTCTTAGTTGATGTCCAAAGTAAACATCTGTGAAAGATTGAACATTAATATTTCATCAACGCGATGTAACATGTCCTGAAAGTAGCCTCAAACAGAGAAGGTTATCGATGTTTTTTTGTACTTCATCTTGATGGCATATCGGCGGTGGGCGGGAGAATATTTTAACTTTTTATTTACAAAAGTTCTAACTTAAAGTATAGGTAAACAAAATTGACATGTTCAGGGCCTTTCTTTCATTGACCTTTTCTTCATTTTTTAGCAAATCATTCTCTAATCTATAGACCTCATCTAAACTCTTACATATATATACTGTAATAACAGATCTATTAGGAGTAATATTTATTGTTTTTATTTTATAGTTCAAACCAGGTAACAGCAGTAGTTGGTACAGATTTTCCATTACAATATTTCAGTTACTTCATTGATAACATATATCCTGTTTGTACGACAAAGGACTTCAAGTAAGTTTTGAAAAAAATATACCACAGATTAACCAAATATGAGTTAAAATATAGGACCCAACATTGCTTTACAATGATATATGTCGTTACACATTTGAAATGAGATAATTTACTTGTCATTAATAATATTCTTTAAAAAATTGATCTGCTTATTTTTTAATAATAATGATAATAAAACAAAGATTATTTTGCACTCAATTTTAGATAAAGCATCTTTGTAAAATATAAAGAGATTTAGCAGTTTTTATAATTAAAATTTTTCTAAAATGTCAAATATTTCTTTTGTTTCAAACTTTTTTCTTCTTCACATATCATAAACCTTCTATGATGGTGGACAGTATACACATAACTTTATTTGAATGGCCTGCCTTTTAAAAAACAAAGTAAAATCACAAATAAAAACTCCGAAGAAAATTAAGGACGGATCCCATTAAATAGTAAAATAAAAAGCTCATACACATCAAATAAATGAATAACAATTATCATATTTCTGACTTGGTACAGACATTTCCTTATGTAGGGTGGATTAAACCTGGGTTTAGAGCTAGCTAAACCTCTCACTTGTATGACAGTCGCATTCAATTATAGACTATTACCTTTTTTAAAGATGTATGATTATAGACGATAGTGGATTTCTTGTCATGCACCAAGCTTTCAAGGAAACAACAGATCCAGAGTATTTTGATGATCCAAAGCATATTACCATTTTAGTGAGTATCTGTTGAGAAGTTTATTAAAAAAAAGGATTGTGTTATGATTGCCAATGAGAAAACTCTTCACAAGAGACCAAAATGACCGATAAATTATCAACTATAGGTAACCATACAGCCGTCAACTGTTAACGAAGCCCATATCGCATAGTCAGCTATAAATATAGCTTCCGTATAAGTTGAGAGTTCTAACTAATAAAGGAGAAATAAAGTCTTAGCTTTTTTCAAGGAATGTAACTAAAATTAGATACGTTAGAGCAATAACAGCTATAATCGGTAGGGCTCTTATGTGAAAAGTTCTCTACAGGAACTGTTTATAATGTAATAGAAACACAAAGGATATAGGGTATATATCCGTACATACACAGAAAAACTTTCAAAAAGCAAAGGACCATCACTTTAATTGCTGTTACTATCTCAAAGACGTGGTTTTTCAGTTCACCTATGAGCTTTGAATTCACACATGCTAATTTGTTTCAGTCTTCATTAGTAATGATTCTCAGTGTTACGACATATAGAACAGAAGAGAACCTTCTGGCAACGTTTCCAATTAAATGTCGTGCAGTGTTTGTTTTTATTCTAAATTTTATATGGCGGTTGAATTATCTTATCAAATAATATAGTATTTACTTGTACATGTTGTAATGTATTCAATTTTTTTTCATAGGAACCCGCCATAGCAGACGCAATGAAACAATACGGTGTATTTAATTCACTTACTTGTGAAGATTTGTCTACAAAAAAGGAGCTGAAATCGTTCAGGGTATGATATATATATGTATAATGTGAATTATATTAGTTTTATAAGGGTATTGATTCTCTAAGTGTCGATGTGGCTCCAAAACAATCCATATTGTTTCTTTGAAATGAATGCAGAGAATCAGCCAGTATAATTAAAATATAACAAAATTTTCTGATCTGTCGTTCCATTCTGTTTCTTTTTGGTTTGCTTTACTTTTGATGTTCAATGCAATGGGTGAATTTAGAAAGTTCTATGTATATGAGTACTACTTAAAATATAAATAAACTAAATGATCATGTTCAAGGGTTCATTGTTTTCTATGATGTTTTCAGCAACATCTAGCATTCATTTCCACTCGTAATAATTTTAGATGAAATGACAGTAATTGCATATTACATGTATACATTAGCCTGGCTTCTTCTGAGTATTTAGAAATACAGGTAGATGCATTTAGGAGCAAACTGGTTCCCGGAACTACACAAAAATACTTCAGATGCGAGAAATAGACGAAAGAAAACCACCGTTGTATCTCATTTCTATCAACTCGTTTATTATTTAAAAATCTACCACTTGGCTTTAACATTGATTTAATGTTTTAACCTTTCATTACATAGTACATTACCGAATTATTGTACACATATTAAAAGTAACAGCTTTGCGTAGGAGCAATTTGTTGAAAATGTACACTTTTCTGATAAGTTTTTTCCTTAATGAAGGATCTATGCATGAGAAAATTTTACTTTACTTTGCGGTGATGGGTTGTAAATAGTGATCAAAGGTACCAGGATTATAATTTAGTACGCCAGACGCGCGTTTTGTCTACAGAAGACTCATCAGTGACGCTCATATCAATTTTTTTATTAAGCCAAACAAGTGCAAAGTTAAAGAGCATTGAGGATTCAAAATTCCAAAAAGTTGTGCCAAATACGGCTAAGGTAATTTATGCCTGGGATAAAAAAAATCCTAAGTTTTTCGAAAAATTCATAGTTTTGTAAACAGAAAATTTATAAAAATGACCACATTATTGATATTCATGTCAACACCGAAGTGTTGACTACTGGGCTGGTGATACCCTCGGGGACGAAACGACCACCAGCAGTGGCATCGACCCAGTGGTGTAAATAGTTATCAAAGACACCAGGATTATAATTTAGTACACCAGATGTAAAATATGTTCGGATCCCCCATACACTTGTTTTTGTTTTTGTTTTTCGATACATCGAATAACGAGTAGAGTATGCTTGAAACGACAACGAATACATTTGTGTTACTTTTTATGGGGAAAAAACAAAAACTACTGTCAAGTAAGGAAATAGCTTTTACAGCTGACTATGCGGTATGGTTTTAAAGGCCGTAGGGTGACCTATAGTTGTAAATGTCTTTGTCATTTTGGACTCTTGTGGACAGTTGTCTCAATGGCAATCATACCACATCTTCTGTTTTACATTTAATATTCAAGAATATGCTTTATGTGTTTCAAAGGTCACATTACCGGCTGGTAGATCTACTGGACTCAGTTTTGCCCAAACCGATAATAAGTTTGAGTTGAGACCAGTTGTGGACACAAACATCTTTATTCTGAGAATAGAGAAAGGATCAATACTTGATGGCACAACATCACCAGCATGCACATGTGTAAGAGTCTAGTATATATATATTAATGAATATTTCAGTGTTTTTGTTGAAAAGTTGCGCAACCTGGTGCAACGAAGCAATTAAGGCAGAAAAGTACATAGTAGTATGTCGTACCGTTTGAGTCAACCATCATTAAGGATTATGTACCCTTGTGTTGATTCAATGCTAAACATATGGAAATTTAATAGAAAATCCACAGCCTTTATCCTTGTACTCTCATATTTGGCGATTTGATGACTGATATTGCATGCAGTGTAGTTATTAGTTAAAACAAATAAAAATATGGACCAAATCAAGTACACGTTTTAGGGTGCGCTCGACCTTAGTGACTCAGCAGGAGGTATTTTGGAATTTACAGGTTGGTTAGAACTTTTTGTAAAAAATAAACACTAGCACATCATAGAAAAGCAAGTGTTTCAAATTTTATAACAAAAAATTCTGTTATAAAGGTTGTGGATTTTCTATAAAAGTCTTCGTTTATTTGCCACAAACGACTATTTTTCTATTAAATGGAATGAAACAGTAAATAAGTATGCTTTGCATCAAGTTTCCCCTCGGTTTATGTACAAAATGGCCTATCTCTTTTACTTATTATATCTGTAGTTTTGATACAATTGAAGCTTAAATTTTCGTACAAAAATGGATACAGAAGGGGTCATAAACCTTAACATAATGTATAGAATTATAAAGACTAATAAATCTTCTAAATCCAACCATGGTAAAATATTAAAAAAAAACTTTAAAAAATAAACATGGGTATCAGAACTTTTGAAACAAGAAGAATATGTATATTAGATGTCAATCTATTTCCAACGTTTCATTCTGTTTCTATTTTAGTCAAATGATTTTTAATTTACATATACAATTGAACATCTATACTATTAATCGAGAAGACCTCATTTTGTGTGTCGCTTCTCTTCTTTTCACAATAAATTAATCATCATACCTCTGTGTCCTATAGGTACAGTGCATAATCGCATTTATCATCCATTTATATGACTATTCAGATTGAGTTATTTTGGGAGAAAATGAGAAAAAGGCATCCGGATATTGATTTCGTCATTGGGCGAATTTTAAGTTATATTAGACTTCCGGTTTGTATTTTTCTGTATTTTTTTAACATACATATACTACGAATACAGTGTGTATTTTCTATCTGCTATCATTTTCAAGTTTACTATCCACGGCGGTCACACAGTTTTTAAAATAGAGAGTCTGTTTAATATATCAATGACCGCCGAGGAACGATTAGTAAACTGAGAATTGAAAGTGAAAAGCTAATACACTTTATTGATAGTAATGAATGTTCATAATAGACAGATAAGCGCTGAAATTATTCATGTGTTATTAAAATGAAAAGAAATAATAAAAAATGAGAACTTTTGAAAAAAAAGGAGGAGTTGGGCTAGAAAAACAATTTTCCTGTCCCAAAATACCTATGACTTGGAAATAAAGGAGGGATAAAAAAATATTTTCCTGTCCCAAAGTACCTATGACTTTTGATACTTTTCCTGAAATTCTCCTGTCATTATATATTTTACAAAATTCTTTCTACAACACTTTACATAATTTCAACAACGCTCTGAATGCCCGCCATTTCGCGGATGTATTCTAGCTTCTCTTCCTCCCACAATAAAATAATCATCCCTTCTGTGTTCTATAGGTACCATGTATAGTCGCATTTGTTATTCATTCTTCTGATTATTCAATTTGTGTTATTTTAGGAGGAAACAAAGGTGTTCGAATATTGTTCCGTCATCAGATCGACTTAACAGTCAGACATGACTATCGGTTTTCACATTGAGAACTAATCTTATGATAGATAACAAAAATGGAAAATAAATAAGCCAGTCAGAGCGTTGTCCATATCGTGGTTTTTGAATCGCAAGAACCACTACTATTATACATCAGTTTTAACTTACACATAATGGCAAATAAATAAGCCAATCTGAGCGTTGTCGATATCGTGGTTTTTATATCGTACGAAACGCTACTACTATACCTCAGTTTTAAAAGAAGGACGAAAGATACCAAAGGGATAGTCAAACTCATAAATCTAAAACAAACTGACAACGCCATGGCTAAAAATGAAAAAGACAAACAGACAAACAATAGTACACATGACACAACATAGAAAACTAAAGACTAAACAACACGAACCCCACCAAAAAACTAGGGGTTATCTCGGGTGCTCCCGAAGGGTAAGCAGATCCTGCTCCAAATGTGGCACACGTCGCGTGGCTTATGTTGTAACAAATCCGGTAAATAGTCTAATTCGGTAGGTCACATTCATGAAAGGGAAGGAGATTGTAGTTACGACGTAAGGAACATATTCGATATCATTTGTGAAACGGTTATTCCATAACGGTCAGCCAACTCGTGATGGCGTCCGTAAAATTTACGAAGGGATGATTTCAACTTCACCATTTGGAACTATTGGTATAATAGCCTCCTTGTGAGCAGCAACCCTCTACGAAGAAAATCATGATAGAGAATGCAAGCACGGGAATATCGTACCAATTGGGAGATATATATCCCGTATATACCCTGGAATGTTGCTACTTAGAAACGGAAAGTTCACAATTGGAAAGCTGAAATCGTCTCTTTTGTCGTAATGTTTTGTTTTCAACCAACCCTCATTGTTAAGTAAGTTGTTTTAACTGACACATAATTTTCCGAAGTCCTCGGACGGGGACAGGACAAACCCCATGGAGAAAAAAATGAATCAATAGTTAATAGAAAACTAAATGCACTTTAATATCTATAATATAGATACGTATGTCCATAGTATAAAGAAACGCGAAAATAATGGAATAAAAGAGAAAACAAAGTAGTAACGCAGTGGTCTTTGAAAATAAGAGAGAGGACTTAAAAATATTGTCCTGTCTCCTTGATAGAGACTCTAATTTATAATATAGCAATGCTCGCCTAGGAGAAGAAACTTGAAATTGCATGATAGTTAATAACAAATACACTGTATTTATAGTATACAGAGACTCTCTATATAATATAGCATTGATCGCCTAGGAGACGAAACTTGAAATTGATAGTTAATAACAAATACACTGTATTTATAGTATTCATAGCGAAAATAATGGAATTTAACAGAAAAAAAAAATTATAATGGACTTTGGAAACAAGGGAGCGAGATTAAACTGTTTCCAACTTCCATCTACCTATGATTTTTGAAATCTTTTCTGAAATTCTCAAGACATGAAATTTTTTATTGAAATACTCCAGACACAAAATCTTTTCCAAAATTCTTCCTACAACTGTGAACATACTTTCAATCAAGCTCTAAATGCCCGTGATTTCGAGAGTGAGTTCTAGCATAATTTTAAAATAAGGAGATATAATTGTATGATTCAAAATAAGGAGATATTGTATGATTTAAAACAAGGAGATATGGTATGATTTAAAATAAGGAGATATTGTATAATTTGAAATAAGGAGATATTGATTGTATGATTTGAAATAAGGAGATATTGTATGATTTCAAAATAAGGAGATATTGTATGATTTTAAAACAAGGAGATATTGTATGATTTTAAAACAAGGAGATATTGTATGATTTACCAATAAGGAGATATTGTTTGATTTAAAATAAGGAGATATTGTATTATTTAGAATAAGGAGATATTGTATGATTTTAAAATAAGGAGATATTGTATGATTTCAAAATAAGGAGATATTGTATGATTTTAAAACAAGGAGATATTGTATGATTTTAAAACAAGGAGATATTGTATGATTTACCAATAAGGAGATATGGTTTGATTTGAAATAAGGAGATATTGTATGCTTTGAAATAAGGAGATATTGTATGCTTTGAAATAAGGAGATATTGTTTGATTTAAAATAAGGAGATATTGTTTGATTTAAAATAAGGAGATATTGTATGCTTTAAAATAAGGAGATATTGTATGATTTTAAGATAAGGAGATATTGTATGATTTTAAAACAAGGAGATATTGTATGTTATAAAATAAGGAGATATTGTATGATTTACCTATATAACCACTATTCATCAGAGACAAATGATATTTATGTAGAGAAAACATCATCTGTATGGGATGAATTTATATTTCGAAATCTTACATTGTTTTTTGTTGAGATAATTAAAGATGTAATATTTGCTAAGACAATATGGATCGCTTTAGTTTATACAACCCATTGAATGGCTCTGGAACGTTCGAAAATGCTTTATTTTCTAACCTTGTGCTGAAGCAAAAATGGTTTATTTTCTTACCTTGTGCTGGAGCAAAAATGGTTTATTTTCTAACCTTGTGCGGAAACAAAAATGCTTTATTTTCTAACCTTGTACGGAAGCAAAAATGCTTTATTTTCTAACCTTGTGCGGAAACAAAAATGGTTTATTTTCCAACCTTGTGCAGAAGCAAAAATGCTTTATTTTCTAACCTTGTGTGAAGATGCTTTATTGGTTTCTATGTTTAGTTAAATGTCCAAATGTGTAAAGTCAGATATAATAGATCATATTTTAACGGTTTTCGTTATTTTTAGAAACTACTACTATATCCTGGTGGTTTTGTCATATATTTTATAGACTTTAGAAGTATAAAATAAGTTCCCACTCCGACGACACCTGTCTGTCGTTGCATACTTTTTATTTACCCGCTTGATGTCTTTTGGTAATTTTTGTGTTTGGTGGGTGGAGGAGGCAAATTTTTTAAAGGTATACCCCCACATTTTCTGTTTGTTTCACATCTTTAACATTCATTTCTTATTTGTTTTTGTTCCATTTTAGGACAGTAACGTTCAACCGGATTTTAGAAAGTGTGATAACAATTGTGACTGTATCTGCTATACATCTATAGTATACAATGTTTGTACGAACGTATACACCACAACCATAGCGTATGTATTATAACTATGCTTATAACAACATGATTATACGCTCTATATGGATAGTTTCAATGTTACAAAATTATTTCTATATATCAGATTAAGCTGGTTAGATTGACACCGTCGTGGCTAATATCACGTTTAAATTCAGATAAAAGGGAAGATTATCTATTTGAATTCATCTGTATTGAGTTGATACTTAATATTACTATTTTGTAAGTAAGTGATAAAATACACACTATATTGTTGAGAGTCATTCAAATGCATTTCTTCCATTTTTAAGTTCAATATTTAACGTTATGAATTAGTATAGATATAAAAAAAGATGTGGTCTGAGAGTCCGCGTGACAACTCTCCAGCCAAGTTGCAGTGTATAAATCTTAGAAACTACAGTTCAAAGTACGGCATTCAACACAAAACATCTGCTCACAGCGAAAAGCAAGCTATAACAGGCTGCAAAATAACTGGTGTAAATCAATTCAACCAGGAAAACCAACGATCTAATCTGTATTAAAACAAGAAATACTCGTGAACCACAACAATAATTAACAATCATTGAGGAACAGGCTCCTGACTAAAGTACATGTATGCTTTGATGTAAAATGTTACTACAATGTATATACATAATTAACACTTAATAATGTCATATTTTCTATGAATTTAGAGACTCCAGCTTGCCTTGTAGTGCTCGATTACTAGATAAATCTGGAATCAGTGTAAACGAAGATTTGACAGGACTTCAATCGTGCTTTGATCCAAAATGTAACGAAAAAAAGTCTAAAAAGTAAGAAAAATTTTAATTATAATTAGTTATTCTGTACGGAGCAGAAGTTTGTCAAATATTTTGGCCACGAGCATCACTGAAGAGACATGTTTTGTCGAAATGCGCATCTGGTTCAGGAAAACTCGTACCGTTAATGTTATTGTTTGTTATCATATGCCGTTTTTGTCGAGCCTGCAACTTTAGTTGCAGAAAGCTCGACATAGGGATAGTGATCCGGCGGCGGCGGTGTTAGCTAACTTCTTAAAAGCTTTATATTTTAGAAGGTGGAAGACCTGGATGCTTCATATTTTGTATATAGATGTCTCATGTTACGAAGTTTCCGTCAGTCACATGTCCAATGTCCTTGACCTCATTTTCATGGTTCAGTGCCCACTTGAAAAAAAAGTTCAGATTTATTGAAATGTTGAATTCTCTCTTAATAAAAGAAATAGGATAGCTATATTTGATATGTGCGTACCTTGCAAGGTCCTCATGTCTGTCAGACAGTTTTCACTTGACCTCGGCCTCATTCCATGGATCATTGAACAAGGTTAAGTTTTGGTGGTCAAGTCCATATCTCAGATACTATAAGAAATAGGGCTAGTATATTCGGTGTATGGAACGACTGTAAGGTGTACATGTCCAACTGGCAGTTGTCATCTGACCATGACCTCATTTTCATGGTTCAGTGGTTATAGTTAAATTTTTGTGTTTTGGTCTGTTTTTCTCATACTATATGCAATAGGTCTACTATATTTGTTGTATGGAATGATTGTAACGTGTACATGTCTAGCGGGCAGATGGCATGTGACCTTGACCTGATTTTCATGGTTCAGTGATCAAAGTTAAGTTTTTGAGTTTTGGTCTTTTTATCAAATACTATATGCCATAGGTCAACTATATTTGGTGTATGGAAATATTTTATGATCTTTATATCAGTCGCGCAGGTTTTATTTGACCGTGACCTCATTTTCACAGTTCATTGCACAGTGTTAAGTTTTTGTTTTTTTTTGTCTATTTTTCTTATACAATAAGTAATAGGTCAACTATATATGTTGTATAAAAGCATTGTTAGCTGTACATGTCTGTCTGGCATGGTTCATCTGACCTTGACCTCATTTTCAAGGTTCATTGGTCTTTGTTTAGTTATCTTGGTTAATGTTAAGTTTATTTGACAGTTGTAATAAAGCTTAGCTTTATACTTAGGACTATCAACATAATATCAATGATTAGTATAGAAGGCGAGACATTTCAGCGTGTGCACTCTTGTCGTATATTAATTTCAAAACAGTTTTCAATCAGCTCCTTTTTTATTTTACTTCAATATTAATTACTTCATATGAATAAGGTGTTTTAAAATGAAATTTGCGAACACCATAGGGAAACATATGCAAGAAAAACAACTACCAACGGTCTTGTTACATTGTTAAATGTAAATGTGAGGCAATTTCCTCGGCACTATTGTTTTGCCTTTTTTGTTTGTATTTCAACTTATAATTTGTAATTGCTTTACAATTTTCATTCATGAGGTGTACTGTTTAATGTTCCATATGATTCGAACATCTTCCATTTACAGGGTTCCTCGGGTAAATTCAAATGAAACACCCCTTCGAATAATAAGTCTCAAGTAGAGGTATCGTGCCAGTGTTAGTAAATAATCATACTATCCTGACCCAATCTAATACTTTGTCGTAATACAAATATTCAAAACAGACAGTTCCGTATTAAATCGAAAAAACTTAAACAATTCACCTGACCAACTATCATCGCTGAACAAGACTACATAACTGCACATGTGCATGTTCTATAAACAAGTAGAAAACATATCGATCGGATCGTTAATTAACAGTTGATTCACGATGTTGTATTCCAGTTGGCTCTATTATCGAGCAGTGAGGCAGGATGACAGGCTGGTGATAAGTAAATTCTTCGTAGATCCTAAATTGTCAAGCTTGTACGCCACATACAGATTTTGACTAATTGAGATTTTGGAAATCGATATTTTATCTTTTGCTTGATTAAGTGATTGATTAATTGATAACTGTTTTACGCAACATCAGCTAAAAAAGGCTGTATCGGGGTGTAGTAGTTTAACTATGTTCAAATTTCCCAAATCTATCAAGCAGAAAAACCAAGGTAACAAACAAAAATTGAGAGAAAGGCATGAACTTCAGTAAAATTACTTTTCTTAATGCTTTATATGATAAATAAAGGCAACAGTAGTATACCGCTGTTCAAAACTCATAAATCCATGGACAAAAACAAAATCGGGATAACAAACTAAAACCGAGGGAAACGCATTAAATATAAGAGGAGAACAACGACACAACACTAAAATGTAACACACATAGACAAAATCCCACGAGAATAACAAATATAACATATATATATAACATCAAAACCAAATACATGAATTTGGGATAGACAAGTACCGTGACACGTCTTATCGCAATGTGAATTTACACTCAAAAATAAGAGAAAACAAACGACACAACGTTATAATGTAATACACACAGAAACGAACTATAATATAACAATGACCATATTCCTGACTTGGTACAGGGCATTTTTAAAGGAAAAAATGGTGGGTTGAACCTGGTTTTGTGGCATGCCAAACCTCGCACTTTTATGGCCATGTGAAATATAACATCAAAATGACAACACAGGACTACAATATAAATAAATTGGAGAACACAATTGACAAAAAATCACACGAACAACAGCCAACAAAAGGCAACAAGTTCAAAATTTTAATACGCCAGAAGTGTATTTTGTCCACACAAGACCTATGTGTGACGCACAGATACAAAAGTTTGAAAGCCGAAACGAGTACAAAGTTGAACAGCATCGAGGACCAAAAGATCAAAAAGGTTGTGCCAAAAACGGCAAGGGTTTTCTGTTAAGTTACCAGAAAATCCCTATAATTTAGAGTAATTTATACTTTTGCAAACAGTAAATTTAATAAAATGAATATTCAAAAGATGTACATGATAAAGCTGAAGTATTAACTAATTACAGGAAACAATTGTTACCAAAAGAGGGACGAAAGATACCAGAGAGACATTCAAACTCATAGATGGAAAATAAGCTGACAACGCCATTGCTAAAAAATATAAAAAAAATAAACAAATAATTGTATCAACATACTAGTAACAAATTAACAACTTTGCAACACGAACCCCACCAAAAACTGGTATAAAAATACAAGTGTACAAACTCGTATGAAATTAATAATCCACGTATATGTATATACCATATACAAACATGACAAAGTAAGGCAAAAATGTATAATCCGATAAATACAAATAAGAAAGTAAAAATCCCGGAAATAGACCGAACACACATGACAAGGAAAATCCGAACACACAAATACCGGGGTAATTTGCAATACCCTTATCAACCTAAATTAAATATGGTGTGCTTTTCTTTCTATATATTAGAGATTGCTACAGTGAGTTCCAATGTAGTTGGTGTGAGTTTACATTTAGAGGAGACATTATTCAAGAACCTTGCTGTAGAATTAAGGGAGAATGCTCTTTTGGAAAAACTAAAGACTCGAACTCTGATATTTGTGATGGTATGTTTGAATTATGATGTAAAAACTATTTTATTTTGTTTTTAAGGTTAAATCTATGGAGATATTAAAAGTATTAACTTATAGGAAAAAGTACGTTATCATACTATGTGCATTCTGTTTTGTTAACAATGTAGAATAGAAAAGGATATTTTATGGGGTCGTACATGACACCATTTGCGAGTATGGTCTTGAGGAAACGATGATAGTCCGTCAGAAGGGGACTATAAATCGCTGACCCGTATTAAGAGAGAGTCATATCTCTTACACGTAAAAGACACCCTTGTAGATTTCGAAAAAGAGCAGGCGTATGCCACTGCAAACAACACTCGCACCCGCAAAGTCGAAAGGGATTAATAAAAGTTTCAAAACTTGTTTCCCAATCCACTGTAAATAAACATATTTAAACTAATGTAAAATTAGAATAATTTAAGATTTTGTTTTTCACTCAAATTATATAAAAGCTATTGATCTTTGATATGACTGGTCAGTTATATTATAAGACACAACCCAATTCTAATCAACACAAATATACGAGAACAGAATTACAGTAAAATAGCAAAACCAGTTTGAGTTTTGGTTCAGTAATACACTGACATTGACTTATATATATTTCATAAAAGTAATACTGTGGATTCATTATTATTCGTTGGATACCAATTTTCGTGGGTTTCGTGGGTAAAGATAAACCACGAGTTCAAATGTTCAACGAATAACATATTTTCAACAGACTTTGCATACAGAGATTGGCAAAACCACAAAATCAAATATCCACGAAATTAATAGTTTTTAGAAATCCACGAAATGAATGAATCCACAGTATAAGGAAATGCAGATGTACACCCCTGTTAAGAGTAATTAGTTTAATTTTTAAATGTCTTTCAATAGCTTCACATAGTAACAACCTACCAAAAGAAGCAGAAGGACCAAGTATCGGTGCAATAGTCGGCGGAACAATAGGTGGACTATTAGCTGTTATTATCATAGTTGGTGGAGTCATTTTTCTTTTGAGATACTTACACATAAATGATACTTCTGATAAAGAAGACCCGTACTTAGATGCTATACCTGACCATCTTGACTTGCAAAGTGCACAAAATTACGGGTTTGAATCTAATGGTCAATTCAATCCGCCATCCACAACAAGTAACTTTTCTTCTGGGAGTCTTTCAAATGGAGGAGGATTAAGACATAGTTCCATCTCAGTTGTAAGTGACGACTCACGGTATGATAAACCTACTGAATAACAAAATAGAAGAGGACGATAAAATACCGGAATGTTTAATGGTGGATTATGAAGGCCTTATTACAGAGTGTTTGTTTCTCTGCTCAGGATAACTTACATGTATCAGCCATTTCAGAGAACACTTGTGAAACTTTCATACATCATGGATATTAAAAGATTAACAGACCTAAGAAAGGCATACATGTATCAACCGTTTCAGAGAACACTTATTAAACTTGCATACATCTTGTGGTATGGTATAATTTTGATAGTGCTGATAATCACACGGTCTGAATATTAACACCCGTAAGTGTTGCTTCAGGTACATGTGATGGATATTGTGCAATATGTCAATGCCGTAGTAAACATTGTATCACATTAATACGAATCAATATATATTTTGTGAATCATTAAATGTTTAATTTCACAACACTTGTAATTGTAATGTATATGTTATGAATGTAAAAATACATTTGTCATCCTTTTCTGTGTATTCGATACTAATATGTATATACCTTAGCTGTATTTGGCAAAACTATTAGGAATTTTGGTCCTCAATGCTCTTCAACTTCGTACTTTTAACTTTTTTTGGATTCGAGCGTCACTGATAAGTCTTTTGTAGACGAAACGCGCGTCGGCGTAATTACAAAATATAATC
Organism: Mytilus galloprovincialis; assembly: GCA_037788925.1. NCBI lineage: Eukaryota > Metazoa > Mollusca > Bivalvia > Mytilida > Mytilidae > Mytilus > Mytilus galloprovincialis. The sequence goes on from CM075332.1 coordinate 3,537,132, forward strand.
CTGGTATCTATGATGAGTTTATTTAGTATGTAAAAATGTAAATTTGCTTATATTAAGATTTAATTTAACATTAATGTTTTAGTTTGAAACACAGAATTTGTTTTCTCTATCGACTTATGAATTTTGAACAGTGGTATACTATTGTTGCCTTTATTTTATACCACATTTTTTGATAATCATGTATTCATCGTCTGTTAAGGTGGCTCCTGGGTACAAAAATTTCAGCAAAAAATTAAACTTTTATTTTTTCATTACAAGTTTTATTTATTACACTATTAGTTATTACTTTATGATATGGTACAAAAATAAACCCAAAACATTGATTTGGTTTGGCCCCAGATGACTTTTTAAATGTTTATATCATTGAAAAAGCCCCAAATTATCTCCCTTTGGTGCAAAAATGCCATTTTTTGGTATTAAATTTGAAATAACTTTTTTAACTCATCGGTGACCTATATTTTTTATTATTGTTTTCAAATAAGCTGTACATAAACTAAATAATTGTAAAATTAAAGCGATTTCTGTAATTAGGTTATTTTTTTATTTCGATATTACATCTATTTCTCCTATTAGTTCAACAGAAAAAAAAAAAGACATTAACAAAAATGTATGCTTCTTCCAGAGGCAGATTGTTAGCTTAAATGAACGGTGACCCCATCTTTTTATTTCATATTTCTTTTAAGTATATGGTAAAGTTCATTTATAAAAAAATAAAGCGAAATCCTATATTAGAAAAAAAAATTGATTTATACCCAGGAGCCCCCTTAAATATTATTTTAAGGAATGACTGTAATACTTGTTCTGTCTATGAAGAAATAACATCTAAAATGTGATGCTCACTGAATAACTAGCGTAATTCTTTATAAGTTAAGTCTGAGCCGCGGTCAATCATGAAAAACGTTGTTTACGTCACTGTCACATCATAAAATGATGTTTATGAGTTGAAATAACACTGTCAGCCAATCAGAAGAAGCGTTACATTCAAAATCTTATTAGTATCGATTGTCATAAATGTTGTTACAGGAGGTATATGTCACGATGAGACAATATCTCCTTTAGAAAAAAAAACAAGGATGTAAACAAACGCATGCCAATGAACAGCCTCCAATAATGAGCAAACATAATATTATATGATAGATTTATAATGCCCTACCACAGTAATAGATTAACTTAGCTTACCCTTCCGGAGCACCTGATTGCAATCCCGGTTTTTAGTGGAGTTCGTGTTGTTTCTCAATTATTATCTATAACTGTTGATGTAAATGTCCTTTGGTTTTGTGAGTCTTTGTTTACTCCTTGGTTTTGAGTGTTATCGTCTTAGCTGTATTTGTCAAAACTTTTAGGATTGTTTGCCCAACTTCGTACTTTATTTTGCTTTGTAATATATTTTTTTATTAAAGCGTCACTGTTGAGTCTTTTTCAGACGAAACGCGCGTATGGCGCAAATACAAAATTTCAATCCTGGTATCTATGATGATTTTATTTAAATGGCATATAGCAATACGTGAAATATTTCAAAAGTAATAACACATATTGTCAGTTTGAAGTAATATAAAAAAACGATCAGCAATTATTACAGACGAAAACTAACTTAGATCCATTTCAAAAAATTCTTACATAAATCAGTAAATAAAATATGTTTACATTAACTAATATACTATGTATTATTTGTTTTCCTTTGTTACATCTTCTGACATCGGACTCGGACTACTCTTGAACTGAATTTTAATGTGCGTATTGTTATGCGTTTACTTTCCTACATTGGCTAGAGGTATAGGGTAGGGTTGAGATCTCAAAAACATGTTTAACCCCACCGCATTTTTGCGCCTGTCCCAAGTCAGGAGCCTCTGGCCTTTGTTAGTATTGTATGATTTTTAATTTTAGTCTATTGTGTATAATTCAGAGTTTAATATGACGTCCATTATCACTGTACTAGTATACATATTTTTTAAGGGGCCAGCTGAAGACTGCCTCCGGGTGCGGGAGTTTCTCGCTACATTAAAGACCCACTGGTGGCCCTCTGCTGTTGTCTGTTCTATGGTCGGGATTGTCGCTTTGACACATTCCCCATTTCCTTTCTCAATTTTATATGGATTTCATGTCATGCCAATACTACATCATAAATGTATCTTAATTTTTCAATTGTACATGTTTGTATTTGTCATTTTTGTATTGAATTTTATGTATGTATATTTTAACGTTGTTTTCCTTTTAGAGACAATAAACTGTTTTTGATATTCCTACAGGTGGTTTAGAATTCGCCAATGAGAAACTTTTAGCAAAATGAAAGATTTATTTATTTTATAAAAAGTAAAATCACAAAAATACTGAACTCCGAGGAAAATTCAAAACGGAAAGTCACTAATCAAATGGCAAATCAAATGATAGAACAAATCAAGCGAATAGACAACAACTGTCATATTCCTGACTTGGAACAGTCATTTTCAAATGTAGAAAATTGTGGATTGAACCTGGTTTTATAGCGCAAAAACTCATTTGTATGACAGTCGCAACAAAGTCCATTATATTCATGTTCCGGACCATATGCGTATACTCATATGGTCCGACCGTACGCGTATGGTATGACCATATCAGTATACTACTCGTTTTGTTATTAACGGGCCGGACCATATGAGTATTTTGACCATTTAGGTATTTTTTTTCCAAATTACATTATAAAAGTTTCAATGATACAAAAACTTTTAAAAAAACCAATGATGATTACATGACAGAGGGGGCTCGTGACAATTTGTTAATTTCATAATTCAAAAACTACGTAAGATTAAATATTTATGCCATATTTAGTTTTCATCGCTAGTTGTATTCTTACATGTAGGCTTTTATGCATGTGCAAGTCTAGCCTTTTTGAAGCTGCGTACAGTGTTACCGAGTCTTTGGACCATTTTGATGTCTACGGTGTTTTTAAGAAGCTCTGGTCTTAAATATTGTAAAAAAGACTGCAATGCACCATATTCACAAGACATTTTAAATAAATTATGTTAAGTGACTTCTTGTGTAACAGTTCATTAAGAAATTTTTGAAATTTAATTATTTAAGCCGACATATTGCCAGTAACTCGTACTAATAAATCGGTAATGACCATCAGTAATGACTATCGGTATATTTTGTTATAAGACATTTATTATAGTTTTGACAAATAAGTAAAATTAACTATGTGAAACTTCTTATTTTTATTTAGCTTATCTTTTTTTTATAATATAATAATAAAATTATCTATATGAAAGCGTCTTTTTAATGAACGGTCAGACCAAATGAAGAGTCTAGAAGTATAAAGGTAAACTTAAAAAATGTCCAAATACTCATATGGTCCGGAACATTTACAACGATGCGTGAACAAAAAAGGCAGAATAGGTAAAACAGACATAATATGGGTACAGCAGACATCATTGTGTCACAATCTCAAAACAAACACAATCACATTGGCAGATCATTTGAAAATAAGATAATTTTTGTTCAGCAACAAATATTACAAAAATTTGTATGCTCCAGTGTTGATCATTATGTTTTTCCGTCTGTTAAACCGTTCGTCCATTCGTCCGTTTGTCCCGATTCGGGTTTAAGTTTTTTATTTAAGTAGTGTTTGATGAAGTTGAAGTCCAATCAACTTGGAACTTGGTACACATGTTAACCGTGATAATATCTTTCTAATATTACTGCTACATTACAGTTTTAACCCCTTATTTCACGGTCCATTAAACATAGAAAATGATTTGGCGAGTGGGGCATCAGTGTGCTATAGACAAAGTGTTTTCGATGATGACACGTTAATGTGGTACATGGATTGGTCAATAATCTCTGAGTTTAACCATTAACATAACATTGTTATGCCCCGCCTACGATAGTAGAGGGTCATTATATTTTCTGGTATGTGCGTCCGTTCATTCGTTCGTCCGTCTGCATGTCCCGCTTCCTGATAAAGTTTTTGATGAAGTTGAATTCCAAATAATTTGAAACTTAGTACACATGTTTTCTATCATATCATCTTTCTAATTTTAATGCCAAATTAGAGTTTTTACCCCAGCTTTACAAATCAATGAACATAGAAAATGATTGTGCGAGTGAGGATTTACGTGCACTATGGACACATTCTTACAAATTCTTTTATCTAAGCTACCTTTATAGAAAAGTTCCATAATGCATTTCTGTTAAATTTTAAAAAAAATCTAAATTGTATGCCCCATTTATAGGCATTATGTGTGCTGGTCTGTGCGTTCGTCCCACTTCAGGTTAAAGTTTTTGGTCGAAGTAGTCTTTGATGAAGTTGAAGTCCAATCATTGTGTTCCCTATGATACGATCTTTCTTATTTCAATGCCAAAATTAGAGATTTCATCCCATTTTCACGGTCAACTGAACAAAGAAAACGATAGTGCGGATGGGGCATCTTTGTACTTGGGACACGTTCTTGTTTTATATATATAAACCCAGGAGGCAACTACCCATTACGAAAAGAAGTATGATTTATACAACTGCATGCCAATGCACGATCTTCAATAATGAGTCAGAAAATACTGTATGGAAGTTTTAATTAAAAATAGCCCTAAATCGCGAACAACTTTGAAGTAGAACAGTACAAAATTGAAAACGTAATAACTATGTAAATGTAATATTGATCAATAAACGAAATCATAAATTGCAGACTAAATCTAACAAACCACTTCGACATCTAACAGCTAAAGACAATCCTGGACGAATCGTGTTTACGTTTTATGCAGAATGAAATTATATCGGGTTAGCGTCATTAGCTGTTACAATAAGATTTGATTTCATGAATGTTTTCTTTAAATGGCATAAAGCAATTCCTTAAGGATATTAGCTTGCCAGGTTTTGGATTTTTGTCAGATTTTCGGGATCCTCTGGTTTTCTCCATTTAAATGCCTGAAAAAAATTGCCAATTGATCCCATTTTTCTTTTCATAAATCTTTTACATGTATAATGATAAACCATCTATAAAAGTCTTATAAAATTTTATTTTTTAAATAATTTTTGAGAACTTAAACTTGTCAATGATATAGCTATGAACATCATGATGAAAAGTCAAGAGAAAACATTTTCAAGCCACAATTTCAATAGCTAATATCTCAAAAACAAGCACATTGACCTATATAATTTGTTTTGCTCTTTTGATTCCTTGATTAAAATAAATCCCCTATCAATATGAACTATTGTTTTGAAAAGCTCATTATTTTGAAACTGAAAAGCGAACTGCCTTAAATTATTTTGGTCAATACGATTCGCTTCAAATATATGTGTTCCACAGACGTAACTGTATCTAATATGTGCATACTGGTAATTGAAGTCTTTATTACAGTGTTTGTTAAATCTATTTGCCCATGATATTGTTCCTATTTTGTTAATTTGTTGATTTTTATCCCGCATCTGCGTCATCAGTGATCAGTGTTGAACAGCTAAGTATGAACTGGAGCTGTCTCTTTTAATTTTACATATTTTGGCCACGAGCATCACCGAAGAGATATGTCTTGTCGAAATGCGCATCTGGTGCAGAAAAATTGGTACCGTCAATGTTATTAATAGATGTGCGATTTTAAACTCGGTGACGGTAACAATAGTACAAGTATTAGCCTTTCAAAAAGGGCTACTCGTCTCTTAGCTGATGAAAATGGAAAGTGCTCTCGTTTTGAAGATTAATTCATTTACTAGAATAGCCACGTGCATCAATCAACAAATTTTACCACACACGTGAGGTCACACGTTATGAAGTAGTATATATCGTTTTACGTTGTTGTTTACGAAACTCCAGAAGATTCGGCTATTTATAGGTAAAAGTTACCTGTGTGCCAATATCATAAATATGCATGCTTAATGACCAGGCAAAATCTAATTACTAAAAAAGAGAGGACAAATCCGATACTCTACGGGATTGAAGGACATTTACTAGGTTTGGATTGTCCTAACCAATCAATAAACTCTGATTATTCACGTCTCGTAATAACTTCCAATTAGGTAGTAAGAAGCATTCGCGCACTGACTGTCCATCGTTCAATTCTTAATATCGTCTCCTAGGAGAGTATGGATTAAATCAGGTAATGCTACTCGAAAGAGGCATACTTGAATTGATAAGGTCAACGTAATTCGCTTTGTGTATGCTTTATCCCCTTTCTCAAGTAACGAGTGTCATGTCTCATGTTTCACATTCATTTATTTTCCGGAAGAAACCGGACTGTATTTTTTTATTACAATTTTCATAAACTTCGGCCGTCAAGTCACGATAATTTTCTCTTGAACAATCCTTCTGATGCCACGATGTAAGTCACTTATACTTACCTTTTTTATGTATACATGTATATAGTGTAAACACATTCATTTTGATAGACTGCAATTGTTTTTATAAGTTTTTGACGATGCAAACAATTTTTGATAACCACATGCGAATTTGAATCACTGTGGGCAAAGTGTGAATCAATAATATGTTTTCAGTTGGAATATGGTCAGAAATGTCACTGTGTGTAAACTTGACAGTAGAAAAAATTGCTTTTTTGCGAATAAGTTGATACTTTGAATATATGAAGTTTGTATACTGAATTCTTATTTTGAAAGATATGTTTTCATTAGAGGTACATAATATTTTCTATTATTTGATACTATTTTTGTTGATTTGTCTGAAATGTTACATTAGCTGTTTTTATATCGATTGTCTTTGTTTTATTGTAGCTTTTCACCATATAGATGTGCAACGGAATAAATACTATCTCACAGTATTGAATTTGATTTGTTAGTCCCTAACGATTTAGCACATAGGTTTAGCTGGACTGCGTCTAGGCAGTCACAACGAGCTTTTTTAAGAAGAACACGTCAATTACAGTTGAGCGATTTAGTCTCTCTTGTTTAATTAGGGATTGAATTTAAAAGTTTGATCTGTGGTAGGGTCGGATATTGGTAACGAGTTTCGTTTTATCCTTTGTCCCGACTCCCATCACCCTCTTTGAATTTATTATTTGTCATGCATTTTTTTCAATTGATAGGGAACTTTTATAGGCACCATGGTCATAGTTATCACATATCTTTATTTTGTTTTTAATTTACTAGTTCTCTATTCTTAATAAAAAAATATTCTTATCCACACCCTCGTCTAAGGATTCCGAGTCAGACGGTGCAATATGAACTTCTGAATTGGACGGTGGAACATTCGTCTAATTAAGCTCCTCACATCTTTGTTTTTCGTAAACCAAGCGATTAACGACCAGAATGGATACTGCAATAACTAAAATAATCATTTAGCTCATGAATTTATTCTTCTAAAACATAACAAAAATTTCAGTCGGTAATCAAAAGGATAAATTATCACTCATATATGATTTATCACCAGGAAAAAATCAATTACAAAGGAAAATGTACATGTTTTAAGCGCAGACGTTACACAAGGAAGAACGTAGGCTGCACAATACTTTCTAAAATACAGTGGAAGCTTTTCAAAAAGACCGCTTAAGGAAAAGCAAATAAAACCCCGTTTACACTGACAAAAAAGATCGATCTTTAACTTATGCCAGTGTAAACGGGTACGATCGATCTTCAATCGGACTTAAAAAGTTTTCCTCTAGAGGTGGTTTTAAAAAGATCGATCCTATTTGAATCGATCTTTTTTTTTGGTGTAAACGCGATCGATCTTTTTTCGGGAGAATGTTATATTTTGATACAAAATAAAGGTCAGTCCGGTTCTATTTTTATGTTGTAGTGTAAATGCACTGGATTTAATAAGATGAAAAACATCTGAAAAGATATATTTGTAGATAATATTATAGAACTGTGTTTTGTTTTTATGGATGATATGTTCATACTTACTTATGACATTGTATGGACATACACGCATGTCAGCTTCTGCTGGACGTAAAACAAATATTTAGACGAAATATGTATTTTAAAATATCAAATTCAATGAAACGTCTATTTATGCCGAAAATAAACATCACGTATTACTAAGTAATTTGTCAAATCAACTTTATTTAACAGCTGTTATTCTAGTAAGGCTTTATAAAGAAGACAAAGCCAAATTATAATTGATTAGACTTGAATAAAAACAATGGATTACATCATACTGTATGCTGGAGTATATATTTATACGATCATTACATGTTTAAAGACGAATCTTTACAACAGTGGTGTCATGAACAGTTATTGTAGTTTATCATGCGTTGAAAGCACTGGTTCCATATTATATAACAGGGACCCAGGTGGCGGCATACACACACGCACTATTTTCATTACGGAAAAAATTCAAAGTGGCAAATTGCATTTGATTTGGACTATTATCCGTTCATGCCTGGAGACAAAAGACAAGAATTCCTTATTCGATTTCTCGCGAAAATTGCTAGAATCCATCCAGGTATAGGTGAAGTGTCTCTTAAAAACTTTCTGTTTTTAGGAAAACCAAGAAAAGAAAATCACATTTTAAAAAGATACTCACGACGGACTCCGAATCCTGCAAATCAATTAGATAAACCTATATATCGAATGGAAAATATTCTTAGTGTTCATATACACCACAACCCATTACGAAAAGGAATGTCTACAGATGGAAATCCGAAAGAAATAAGAATGAATCACTATTGGGGAGCGAGATTACAAAACTGGGATGAGGATACCCCAGATATATTAAGTAAACGATATTTGACAATTCAATTGTAGAAATAGCCGAACAACTTATTAAGTAAACCTAAATTTTAATATAATTTTGAACGTACAAAATTAATGTACATGAATCACATATGCGTCGATTTTATAAATTATCATTTTTTCATTGGGGCCGATTTGATTGTTACATTTGCGCCGATTCAATAATTTCAAGTGCCTTTTGTCGCTTTTTGCATTTTAGTGCTGTGCCTTTTTCATGGCGCAAAGTGTTTTATCGTCCTTTGATATTTTAAAGGCTGTAATTTTTTTTATATATCATTTGATATTTTATTGCTATACTCAGTTATGTGGGTGTAAACAGAGTGCATTTTTCGCTCGATATCCTACTTCACACTCTCTATTGTGGCAGGGGGAAACAATTATATACATGTTATAATTAATAACTCATAACATATATATATAACTGGCAAGTGGAAGAGATTAGTAATGATCAATACAAATAGTTTTCATCTGAAATTTACCAGTTAAACAATCGGAAAGAAATAATAGACGCAAGTGAAATGCAGATTGGCGCAAATTCAAAACGCCGATTTTGTCATACATGGAAATCCTTAAAAAACGATGACTGCCTATCTTATGAACATGTGAAGATCCCAACGTATAATGTAATAATAAGTAGGTTGATATACGTGAACAGTATATCAAGTATGGTTTGCTTACTGTGCTTTGCCCTCTGACTTTCGACAGGCGAACTACATTTGTTAGAGCTGATATTTGGATCTTTTACATGTTTTTGGGGAAAACTAGCTTTGAATAATGCCTACGATGGACCATGGCATTACTGCCGCTGTAAAGGCAGGCCGGTTGTAGTTGCCGATGTAGAGGCAGGCCGGGATCGACTGACACCCATCAGTTTCAAAATTCAAACTTTTTAATAAAATAAATAAAAACAAAAATAATACAAAACAGTTACAAGCAACAATAAAGTAAAACAAATATTTTCAATTATTTCCCAAATAGAAACAATAAATATTTTGATAAAACTTTATTTAAGAAAACTAATAATTATCTTTATTTTAGTTAAATCTGTTTAAAAATATTTTACTTTAAATCTTAATACTTTTAAAATCATGACTTACCTATAAGTTTCAAAATTCTAGCTTTGACGTCTTAAAGCAGAATTTCTACTTATATAGCAATCATTTAATTGATGTTTTGCCAACGTAGCTTTTTTTGTCACGATTTAATTAGAAATTACACATATGTTTATTGTCCGAAATAAGGCCAAAATGTTGTATAAGTAAATGTCCCATATATAATAGAGAGGGCACTTTGACGTTGGTGATAATAAAAAAAAAAACGATTTATATAGATTAGACTGTTGATTTTTCCGTTTGAATGGTTTTACACTAGTACTTTTGGGGCCCTTTCTAGCTTGTTGTTCGGTGTGAGCCAAGGCTCCGTGTTGAAGGCCGTACATTGACCTATCATGGTTTACTTTTATAAATTGTTATTTGGATGGAGAGTTATCTCATTGGCACTCACACCACATCTACTTTTATCTATTTAAATGACCGGGGAACTGTTTGCATTATCCCACGGTATACATAGTGATTAACAAAATAATTACTTTTCTTATTTAAATAAAATCTAATTGATAATTGTAACGTCAGCTATGTCCAAAATGTATGTCAAATATCTGTCTCAATAAATATATTCAGAAACTTTTACGGATTGTCATAATTGATTTACAAGATTTATCCTTCGTAAGATTATTTTTTTTTAAATAGAACATTTGTAGCATCTACGTATGCATAAATGATAGGTGATATATACATACACGTTATACCTCAATAAGACAGACGGCATAAATGATAGGTGATATATACATACACGTTATACCTCAATAAGACAGACGACATAAATGATAGGTGATATATACATACACGTTATACCTCAATAAGACAGACGACAAAAAACATCTTCCTTTTCAATTTTTATTATTCAAAAAGTAATTTATTTTCTTTGAAATTGACCGAAGCGATTAACTAATAAATTTATGTTTATTTTATTTACGAACCCCCGTTTGACGTTCTGATGGGGTTCTTCCAATTTAATTAAAATATAGAGCTCTAATGATTTCGGTAAACTCGTATAAAGTATAACAAAATCAGAGTTCTATATCTTAATTATTTTGGGGTACTTCTTTTCTAAAGTTTTTCGATTGTTAGGCCATTTTTTCTCTCTTTTCTTTTGGTGAAACACAACCAAGACATTGACGTCACATCCGGTTGTAAACACCAACAAGACATTGTCATTGACGTCACATCCAGTTGTATACGAAAATAGGTCGCAAAACTTATTCCTTTAAATTTGACAGTTGTAGGTGATTAATTCTACATTGCAGTAGAAACATTTCTGGGTCTAAACATATGTCATGGGTATTTCAAAGCACTATTATTTTTTTTATTTGGGGTTACTTTAGAATATTTTTGAAACTTGAGGTTACATGGTTCTTAAAGCTTATACACAGGTTAAATAAGCGGTGATTTGATTGGTTAACTTCCAGTGATTGTTATTTTCTTCTATGCAATGAAATGTTATATGATATTTTTTTTTAATACTGGACAGAATAAAACTTTACTCACGCCAAGTATTTCTTTATTTGAAACAAAGATAAATTCTGCACATTTCTTTTGAAAAGGGAAAATTTAACAGAGACTTGTAGGGGGAAATTAATGGTGGGATTACACCTTTAAACTTTTCGCCCATGAAATTGCCACACGTTTTTTTTAAGTCTGTTTATGTTGTCAATATTGGTCAAGTAAGATAACTGATGAGTCATGATTACTGTTTTTTCTAAAGAAGACAAGTTTTAGTTGTGCAGGTTTTTGTAGTCCATACAGTTTATTGGCGATATTTTGATTAGCACAAGTCTACCAACTTGTCGTCCAGGAACTATTTCGGTCAGTTTTTCAGGTAATGGTGAGCAATAACTTTTTCATAGGTACTGGTGAGCACTGAGACTTTTAATTAATCACTTTATCACATGTACTGGTGAGCACTGAGACTTTATAATCAATCACTTAATCATAGGTACTGGTGAGCACTGAGAGTTTATAATTAATCACTTTATCATATGTACTGGTGAGCACTGAGACTTTATAATCAATCACTTTTTCACAGGTACGTACCGGTACTGGTGAGCACTGAGACTTTATAATTAATCACTTTATCATATGTACTGGTGAGCACTGAGACTTTATAATTAATCACTTTATCATATGTACTGGTGAGCACTGAGACTTTATAATTAATCACTTTTCAGACAAACGAATGAGTATTTGAAGATTGTGTAACATGCATAGTACGTAATGATAAAAGTATCACAATTTAATTTACATAATTATAAAAGTTGTGAATGGGGGTATACAGAATGGAAAAAGGTATAAAGAAAAGTGAGTGTTTTAGTTTTAGTTTGATCTATGTGTTTTGGAGTTTAGTGTGGCGTCCCGTTTAGTAAACTTGTACATTATTTTGTTTAAAGGCCAGCTTAAGTCCACCTCCGGTTGAATTTTTTTTGTCTCTCCGTTGTAGACCCATTGGTTGCATAGAGCGTTCTGCTTATTTGTCGGGTTGATGTCCCTCTGTCGCTTTCTCCGTTTTCATTTTCGATTTTGAGTATTCAAAAATTCCATAAGTTCAGTTTCGGGATACGGTTTTCAGACAAATCTGTTACGTGACTTTCATCACCACTTGACAAAAATGTATGCATAGAAATTTCTAACACATGTTGAGCAAACGGGTGAAAAAGTTTTATCTTATACTGCAAAACATAATTGAGAAATTGAAATAAAAAAGAATGGTTACATTTCCTAAGGCATACCCTACAGAATGACGATTATAAAAGTGCTGGAAACTTTACAGCAGGGATACAGGCGAGCCTTCTATCTGGTAAATGACGTCATAAAGGCGTGCGAAATTCACATTTTTTTTCGGTGAAAGACATGATTCCAGAAATTACCTAATAGTCATGAGGGTCTGAATGATGTTTACAGAATAGTCAATCATGGGCCAAATTAACAGAAATATATCTACCAAACAAATGGAGAATAAAGTAAAACAGGGCCAAAAAAAAAAGAAGAAAAAAGGGATGATAAAGGGTTGTATAAATATATAGAACACCAGAGACCTTCAACAATGACAATTGATTTTAAAATGTCCTAAAAAATGAAAGAATACAGAAATGAAGGACCCGCATCTATAATCGTAAATACAAATGTACAACATGTTGTACGGTTAAGATACTACCTGACACAAGATGGAGATAACTCTGTAAAATCAGTTTAACGTTTTAATCACGTTATCATTAGTTTCAGAATACTTTTATTAACGATTATATGAATAAAGGCAACAGTAGTATACCCGTGTTCAAACTCATAAATCCATGGACAAAAAACAAAATCGGGGTAACAAACTAAAACTGAGGGAAACGCATTTAATATAAGAGGAGAACAACGACACAACACTACAATGTAACACACACAAAAACTCTTGAGAATTTTTTTACTAAGCAGCTAGAAAGTGCTATAGTAGTTTGAGGGGTTACTAAAGCACACTCCTTTAAGAACTGGTGTAATTTTCTCTCCATTTAGAAGGATATATACCAGTAGAAAGAATTAAGTTAAATTATTTAACTGAGGTATAGCACTTTCTAGCTGCATATGAAACTTTTTAATTCTTGTGTTAGCTCAATATTACTGTATTGTATAAGGATTAATGGAGATGTGTCCTTTACAATATTATCCCACCACTAGAACAATCCCCACCCAACACTGCCCAAGGGAGCGTGTAGGACACCGGGAAGTATGTTATTATGGTGGAGGAAGCCGAAGTACTCGGAGAGAACCACCGGGCCACTCGGTGGAAACAGACAAACCAGAGAGATATCAGAAGATTGATCTCCAGGTCAAAGTAGGGGACAACTTTGACCAACCGAGGCCCCCAAAGTACTCATTCTAGTTTAAACTCCGGTCTGGGTACCAGAGATGTGTGTGAGAGGGTGAAAATTAACCTTCTGATGTACTGATATTTTTAGCACCCCGAGTGAGAATCGAACTCTAGACTTTCAGCACTGTAGCCATCGGTCTTAACCACTAGACCACAAACTCACATTTTATTACTTTCTTAATTATGATTCTACCTCGATCTCAATTAAAATTAAATGCATTATATAATATTTTCATCGGGACCAACTTGACTTAATTTATCCTTCTCTCATATACGTGTTATACATGTTATACGATACGTCGATTCGGATTCGCAGGCAAATACTTGATTAATGCAAATTCTCTATTAGAGCATTTGCATTATTCACGTATCTGGATACGTGCACGGATCGACGTATACGTATCGAACAAATTTGATACAATAATGATTTAACCCCGATCTCAATTAGAATTAAATGTATTATAAAATATTTTCATCGGGACCAACTTGATTTAATTTACCCTTTCCTCATATACGTGTTATACAGGTGGAAGATGGGTCCGCTGCTGTATGCCCTGAGGTAATCGGTTCCCTCAGGTAATCGTGGTAATTAATATTGCCCATACGCGTAGTAGATAACATGATCTTAAAATAGAATAAACTAAAAATACATTATTCTACTTTCTATTTAGACTGACAATACACAAGACTGGTTTAATAAAGGTTACCTCACGTAATCTGTTGTTTTATGGAATCTGGTTCAATAAAGTCCACACGAAACTTATGTATGACGAATGCTTTAATAAAAGTGACTTTGATATTAAACATTTTATTTATTAAGATAGGAAAAGGATCGAGCAACAATCACATTATATAAAAGCGCTCTCTCCATATTACATAAACAAGATATAATTCAATTACCAACAACTGTATTTAAAATAATGTAATATAATGAAACATGCATGCTACTTATGAGCACACACGAGCAAAAATGATGTGTTTACAGTGTTACTTACTAAACGTAAAGTATATTTAAATATATATGCAACTACTCATCATTTATTCAAGTACCTTGAAACATGCAAGTAGCCTTTAAAAGTCATTATGAATTAATGTTAGAGTGGAGGAGAAAAAAAAAATGAATAAAAAAAATAAGTAAATTTCAAAACGTTAAGTGTCTCTGATGAATTTCTGAACAGATTTGAAAATAGCAATATTTATGTTAAAAATCTGTTTCCAAAAAATTCAATTCAATATTTATGTCAACATTATCAGCAATAGAGTACATGTAAATGTAATCAAATAGGATCTGTAATACACCATTGTACTTAGGGCAAATAGATAAGACATGTTGGTTGTCTTCAACAGGGTGATTACAATTTGTACAAAAAATATTGTCGGATATGAACTTATAAAACAAATGAGATTTTAGGTTGTTAGTGATTGTTTCTGAGTTGACAATGACTTTTATTAAGTATCCTTATCCCATAGTTGAAAAGTTAAGATGTATCATCAGTCCAATACAACATTTCCAATCCAATTCTTAAAATAACCCAAACTTGGAAGAGGGGAAGGGTCTTATAGTGGAAGGAATGCAACTATTAAAAAGACCTTGTTCTAGCAAGATGCGGATGAAAAGCGTACTTTTTATTCCTCATAGTATTTGGGGTTTGTCTGGGAAGATATGACTTGACTAACTGATATAAATATGCAGGTGGCATCCCATTTAATATTTTATAGAATAGTATAAGCTTATGTGTATTACGTCTATTGCTGGTTGAATGAAGGGGAAATCACGTAACCTGGAGTGTATGAAGACTGGTTTAATAAAGCCTTTATGTAATATGTTGTGCATATACAATTGGTTTAATAAAGTTATCAGGTACTTATAACTAGTCTTCAAACACAATATGTAGTATTTTGAGATTCGTTTTATGCAGGTAACCTCAGGTAATATGTCTATGAAGACTCTTTTTTTTTTATAAAGGTAACCTCAGGTAATCTGTTGTGTATGAAGACTCTTTTAATAAAGGAGACTTCCGGAAATCTGTGGTATATTGAGTTTTGTTTAATAAAGGTGTCCTCAGGTTATCTGTCTATAAAGACCGAAATATTTAAGATGATCAAAGGTAGTCTATCTATAAGGGCCGGATTAATAAAAATGACCTCAGGTTATCTGTGTATCAAGACTGTTTTAATAAAGGTTACATCAGGAAATCTGTTGTGTTTAAATACTGATTTAAAAAGATGACCTCAGGTAATCTGTCTATAAAGACCGGTTTAATAGAGGTGACCTCAGGTAATCTTTCTATAAAGACCAGATTGATAAAGGTGACCTCAGGTAATCTGTCTATAAAAACCAGAATAATAAAGGTGACATCAGGTAATCTGTGTACGAAGACTGGTTTAATAAAGTTGACATCGGGTAATCGGTAGTGGTTTGAGATTTGTTTAATAATGGTTACCTCAGGTAGTCTGTTGTGTAAGAAGGCTTGTTAATTCAAAGCGACTTCTGGAAATCTGTTGTATTTAAAGACTGGTTAACTAAGGTGACCTCAGGTAATCTGTATTGTATTGAGATTATTTTAATAATAATAACCTCGGGTAGTCTGCTATGCAAGTAGAGTGGTGCAATAAAGGTGATCACAGGTAATCTGTAGTGTATGGAGATTGTTTAATTAAGAAAAGGTGACCTCAATAAACCTGTAATGTTGGGTAAGTGGTTTAATAAATTTGACCTCATATTGAAGGGGAAATCAGGTAATCTATAGTGTATGAAGACTGGTTTAATAAAGTTCTTATGTAATCTGTTTTGAATGAAAACTGGTTTGATAAAGTCCTCATGTAATCTGTAGTGTATTGAGATTTGTTTTATTAAAGTGACCTCATGTAATCTGTCTATGAAGAGTGGTTTATTAAAAGTAACCTCAGGTAATCTTTGTATTCAGACTGATTTAATAAAGGTGACCTCAGGTAATCTGCAGTGTATTGAGATTTGTTTTATGAAGGTGACCTCAGGTAATCAGTCTATGACGCTACTAGCAGTTAAATAAGGGTGACCTCAGGTAATGTGTTGTGAATGTAGGTTGGTTTAATAAAGAGTAGCAAGTATGTTAAAAATTGTGTTATTTTAATTAATTATAAATAAAGTGTAAAACAAGGGGAAAGTACATTAACTGAAAATCAACTTTTTAAGGATATACCTTTACCAACGAAATATTTTCAATTCAAGTTGAACGTATATCAAAAGTATTCAGTATATTTGATTTCGATTTTAATTAACAAAAGATAAACTCGTATTAACAATTATGCCCTAATAGAATTGAATTTGACTTATTTTTCAAAGTTAAGACTTTTCTTGAACTCTCCCTTAAAATTCAATTTTCTAAAAAGTGGAAATTTTGTTTGATTGCAGATTATGTAAACATCAAGGAATACAAACTGTGCTTGTCCCTTACTGACATTGATAATTTGCTCCATAAATGTGCAGTATCAAATATGTGACGTTTTTCAGGACACGAATAAACAACACTTCATCAATTGAATAAGAACTACAAAGTGTTAGACGAGGTAAAATGGTAGATTGTATACCTGAATAATGATGCAAGTATCATGTTAATAATATTAAAGAAAAACAGACCGTTACAGGTATTTAAGCTGTAACTGTTTGATCTCAAATTCCTTCTATGGTAGACGATTGTAAGACAAAGATTGGAAATAAATAGACCATACAATCAAAAACTTAAATATGTCTCTTTTTAAATATTTTTTCCTGATGATTGTAGTTGGTACTCTTAAACAGTGCTTTAATCAACCGAAAATCATTGTTTGACAAATAATTCCATGTTCAACTTCATGTTGTATCCATAAAATTCCTAACTTTGATTCTGGGAGTAGTGTGTCTAATTATTCATACATTGTGTTAGGGTAACATTAAATGAATATATACCATTGTATTAAAAGACGACTCTGTTTTAACAACTTCAGGGCTTAATATGTAATTAAATATATCAGACCCAACTACGAACATACTGTTGATATGTTATGCAATTGTCGGGGATTTGTGTCCTTCATTTTTTGGACCGGATAGAACCATTGAAAAGAGTCTGACATCAACAATATAAATACAGATGTAGCAGAATATATTTTCACAAATGATATCTGAATTGAACTTTGTTTATGGTACAACTGAATTCTATAGTTGCGAATATTTTATCATTTCATACTGATAATAATGGATCTCTCATTGTTACACGAAACTAATTAGTACGTCATGAATACACTTCACGATATTGTTCTGATGTTTATTGAGATAATGATGATATTGACACATGTATTCTTAATAAGTCATGCAATAGAAGTTTAAACAATGGTCCTTCTATAAGAGTTATAATTAGAATATGGTATTAACATGATATGGTTCGATGATTATCCTTCTGATGCACAGATATCACAAATAAGTCTGTGTATTTGTTAATGTTAGACATGCTACACAGATAAAATAAGTATTTGACAGTTTATCTAAAGTTTACAATACAGTACAACCAGATAGCTAATCACATTAAAATAATCTTTGTATCAAACGCTTTAGGAGGGTTATCTTTTATGCATGTTTCAATCGTTTGATGAATTCTTATACATAACTCTAATAAGTAATTCACATTGCGATAAGACGTGTCACGGTACTTGTCTATCCCAAATTCATGTATTTGGTTTTGATGTTATATATATATTTTATATTTGTTATTCTCGTTGGATTTTGTCTATGTGTGTTACATTTTAGTGTTATGTCGTTGTTCTCCTCTTATATTTAATGCGTTTCCCTCGGTTTTAGTTTGTTACCCCGATTTTGTTTTTTGTCCATGGATTTATGAGTTTTGAACAGCGGTATACTACTGTTGCCTTTATTCATAACAAACACGGGTAGAATATATTTGTCTTCATTTAATGCTGAACACTTTTAAATCTCGACCGTAAAATTATACCGTTATATGAATCAAATGACAAATACAATTACATACAAACATATTCAAATATGTAAAATTCTCAGACATTGTGTTTTTGATTCAAATTTCAATCTACATTTATGCCATAAAGAGACGTCTCTGTCAGAGTTCCGTGTTACATTATGAGTGTACATCACGAGATATGATAATTATCCTGATATTTCTCTTTACAATAACAAAATTCAATATTGACAATTAATTATGAATATCACTTGACCTTTCTTGTAATAAAAAATTGATTTCTAATATTTTGACAAACAACTGTTCTAGACTATTTATCCAACAAATACTTGAATTGTATAGAAATAAAGAATGAAAAAACAGTGGTGAATGAACTCAGAACGTAAAATAAATTTTGAAAAGAGCCTTTAAGCATCTACGTTTTAATCAAAAGCATCTAAAAAGAAATAATATATCAAAAAGTATCTAACATATGCATTATTAATGGGTTTTTTTTCTGCCACTAACGGTTCTTCCGCAGAAAAAAACAAAAAATCAACCTTCTACGAAAATAATTCGTCATACGGTATTTATTTGACCTACAGAGTGCTATGGTTTAGCAACTCTATATTAGCTCCCTAAGACAGGCGTTTTTGTTTCAACTACTTTTGATTATA
Organism: Mytilus galloprovincialis; assembly: GCA_037788925.1. Taxonomy (NCBI): domain Eukaryota; kingdom Metazoa; phylum Mollusca; class Bivalvia; order Mytilida; family Mytilidae; genus Mytilus; species Mytilus galloprovincialis. The sequence goes on from CM075332.1 coordinate 3,556,352, forward strand.
ATAATTGATATTTTATTAGTATTTTATCGATTAATATAACATACATAACGTGAGTACATTCGGTTAATCTATGCACTTATAAGTACATAGACGCTAAGATAAGAAATTTAGCGTAAAGAACGTGTCAGCGAAAAGGATTGTGTATAATGTATACTTACAACCCTTTCAAAAGGTGTTTTAATAATTCTAGTACAGTCATGATTTTGAATTTAAGACTTGACCATCGCATTGTTGAATATATCCTTATTTGAAGATCTTAAAATATGTATTAATATCTTTTTACAAAGATCACACTCGTTTAATTTTGTATAATCTACACAGCAAATGTTTGTTACAATAAGTAAAATATTCAATGCAACATTATATTTTTTAACAGCCGTCAACTCTGTCTCTATTGAAAACAGAAATTATGTAGAATAATTCGTCTTTTAAACATTATGAGATGGTCATTTTTGTGTAGTAAACGAGTTATATAAATACTTTGTAATAGAGATAAATTAATATTTCATAGATTGACAGCACTTAACGTTTTATTCTGTATACCGTTCTTTTTTTACTGATACCACGCACACAATTTATCTGCAAGTTCAGTTTGTTATCAAAATAGTATTTGTATTGCGTAAGGAAGGTTTCGATTTGTGCAATGTTTTGCAAATAAGTATATTTGTTTATATTTGTCTCACTAGATACTCTATGAGCAGCAACTCAATATGAGCTTTAGACTTTCTGGCAAATACTAGCTCTGGTTTATCATATCATTTCTGGTTACTTAGGATGCATGCTTCAAAGGAGCTAACAGAACATCGTTGCAAAGCTGACATGATGTATTTAGTCGTAAATATGTTCTCTAAAGACCGACTCTCAATGTCAACTTATAGTTGCTAGTCAATATACAAGTCAGCCTTGACTGTGTCTAATATACTAGTCAACAAAAATCACGAAACACAATTCTTAACTCCAGTGTATCAAAAAAATGTAATAAAAAGGAAAAACTGTTAAATTATTTAACGAAAAACAGTCGTTTGCAAAGCAAATGCATCTGATTAAAAGAATCTGACATTGGAAAGAGAGAAAATACCGTGTTCTTGAAAAAAGAATCGCGTTGTTGCCTTTAATCAATGAATTTGATAAACTCTCTTTCAACTTGTAACAGTATTAAAACATTTAACTTTTCTACTCTTTACACAAGTATTTCACATTCCAAACTAGGAGAAAAATTGAAAGAGTTGGCATTGCTTTGCTTAATCAAAAAGAATGGCCAACGAAGTTACAAGTATTTTGTCTTAGGGAGAGATAAATCCTACTTTGTAAAGGATCACTCTGAAACTGATATTATCAAGATGCTTGATTTCTTGATTGACAACATATTTGTTACGTTCGGAGGATGTGTTTTTCAACAGACTGTCGGCATTCCAATGGGAACAAACTGTGCCCCTCTACTTGCCGACTTGTTTCTTTATTATCATGAGGCTGACTTCATGCAGGAACTTCTTAGGAAGAAAGATAAGAAGTTAGCAATATCCTTTGACTCTACTTTTCGCTATATAGGTGATGTTCTTTCACTAAATAATTCAAAATTTGGTGACTATGTGGAATACATCTATCCCACCGAGCTAGAGATAAAGGATACTACATATACAGTCAAGTCGGCCTCATATCTTGACTTACATCTAGAAATTGACAATGAAGGTCTGTTGAATACAAAACTTTACGACAAAAGAGATGATTTCAGCTTTCCAATTGTGAACTTTCCATTTCAATTTCCAAGTAGCAATATTCTAGCAGCACCTGCATACGGGGTATATATCTCTCAATTGATACGATATTCTCGTGCTTGCTTTTCCTATCATGATTTTCTTGATAGAGGGTTGCTGCTCACAAGGAAGCTATTAAACCAAGAGTTCCAAATGGTGAAGTTGAAATCATCCCTTCGTAAATTTTACGGACGCCATCACAAATTGGTTGACCGTTATGGAATAACCGTTTCACAAATGATATCGGATATGTTCCTTACGTCGTAACTACAGTCCCCTTTCCTTTCATGAATGTGGGTGCTATAAACAGTTTCGTATAAAAAAAACTAGGAGTTATTCCCCAACTAAAAATAGACATGGAGGGAAGTCCCTTTTTATCAACATAATGAAAAAAGTATCATGTTTTTTGTATTTGGTTGTAAAGATATGTTAATTAACTTCAATTAAAGCAGGTTGAATGATTAAAATAATTTAAAAAATTAGATTAAATATACATGTTTTGAGGGGAGACAACACTGTAAACAGTCTGTATTTTTGGGCAGTGAAAATTGAAAACTTAGTTGCAGCCACTGAAGCTCTTTTCGGAGTAGGCGAACGTATCCTGAAGCATGAATTTTTTGAAAGACCAGGTAAAAATCTATGAAATTCATACAATTTTGATTATGAAAAATGTACAGGTATCATGTCTTCAGGGATGTGCACATGACCTGATTTCAGGTTTTTTAAGCTTAAATTAGGCAATGTTTTTCCCAGTTTCTCTGGATAAAACTTTTTTATACTATTAAAAGTACACTTATTTTATTCCATTATAAACTAGAGAACATTCTGATTCCAGTGATATCTAGTTTTATACAAGTATCTTTATTAGTCAGTCCACCACTAAGGGTCACTTATACATAGTCCCTCAAAATATGACGTCATAGAAAAAACTGTTGATTGCACCCTGTGACCTACCGAATTAGACTATTTACCGGATTTGTTATCACATAAGCAACACGATGGATGCCACATGTGGAGCAGGATCTGCTTACCCTTCCGGAGCACCTGAGATCACCCCTAGTTTTTTGGTTGGGTTCGTGTTCCTTAGTTTTCTATGTAATGTCATGTGTGCTGTTGTTTGTTTGTCATTTTTTTTCATTTTTAGCCATGGCGTTGTCAGTTTGTTTTAGATTTGTGAGTTTGACTGTCCCTTTGGTACCTTTCGTCCCTCTCTTCTTGTATTATCCCCAGTTTTGATTCAATGAGTAAAGACAACAAATTTGATTTTGTATTTTCTTTTGAAGAATGTGATATTTTACTTATCATTGTTATCAATTCAAATATTTATTGTCATATAAACTCTGAACAATAAGTTTGTGACAAATAATATAAACATACACAAAATACATTTAACAAACAAAACCATAAAAACAAAAAAAAAAGCAAAAAAGCAAAACAATGATCTATCTATATGATGTATAAAATTATTTTATAATATAATTAAATATATAATGAGAGAACCAATTATAATGCTAATATGTGAATTTTGTGTGATTGATGGTTTAAAGGGGCACTAGCTACGAGATATATAAAAAATCTAAAGTTTGATTTTTGTTTGTTCAATCAATAATGAAAGTGAAATAGTGAAATAACAATTCGTTTTTTGCAGCCGAAAAGGTTCAATTTTGTCAAATTATGCTAAGAAACATTGATAATTAGTTATTCACTTGCAAGTGAATGAGTCGACCTCTTTAAATCCGTATTCATGTGAACTTCAATTTAACCCCAAGCTAGAGATTGACAACGCATGCATTGTACGTGTACTGGTTATTTAAAGAAAAAGAATGTCAACAATGAAAGTGAAACTACGGTAAATCATTTGATTACTAATTTGATGCACATAAAATCATTCTTATACAGTTAAAAGCAATGAGAAACATCTATTTTTAATCTATAGAATAAAATCAAACAGACCTATAAAAATCCAATTGCACGTGTTGGTTTACTCTATTCATATCTTTATTCATGTTTACATCGCTTATATGGTCATTTAAGGTCAAATCGATAGTTAATGAGATGGCGTCTGGACTAAAATACACACGAAACGAACCTATATATTATCTACCTCATGCTCTGTTATAAACTGTTTATTTTAGACTTTTGATAGTTTGGATAAATGTTTCACGTTGTTATAAATCAACTATGAGAATTTGAGTCAAATCGGTGACCATGAATTTGACAGCTAGTGCCCCTTTAAAAGAATATTAAGCTTCTCAATGTTCAACATTAGTATTTATCAAACTGCTAGATATCCAAAGAATTTTTTCGAGAAAGTGACTGTGTGGTTCACATTTTTTGAAATTTTTATATTTTTGTCAAACTTATTTTGTAAAAAATTTTATGAAAATTAATGAGCCAAATTAAGTTTAGTCAAGGTGTTTGGTATCACCTTAATATTAGAAGTTTTTAATTTTTAAGTTTAGTTAAATGCGATTTTTTTTAAATTTACAAATGGATAGGATAATTAAGTACTTGAAAAAATACCCCCAAAGCAGTGCAGACGTGTATGATTTTAAATATACTTTATATATATTTACTTAAATGTATTTTCCGATTGAATGCATTGAATTCAACGACCTCGGAATAATACGTATCCTGTTACTTAAGAAAAACGGTCACGCATACAATGGAAAATTTATTATAAAAATACAGGTATGATGTTATTATTTTCATAATAAGTAATACATATTTTATCAAAAACCATACGGTTATTTAAAGGTTTTTTTTATCATAGTAAAAAACGTGTATCTAACTACAAAATTAAATTTTTCTATCAGCAAGCTGTGAAATTGTTTGGCTACTTTCGCTTTTGAACTTAAGACATGGCACTTGAGGTCACTTGTTATGGTGTGTGTTCAATAATGTCATAATTATGTTGTTGTTACATCTACATGTAAATGTAAAGCTTGTTGTTACATGTACATGTAATAATGTAATTCTTATTGTTACATGTACATTTATATGTACATGTAATAATGTAATGCTTGTTGTTATATGTACATGTAATAATGTAATACTTATTGCTATATGTAAAGTAATAATGTAATACTTATTGTTATATGTACATGTAATAATGTAATACTTATTGTTATATGTACATGAAATAATGTAATGCTTACTGTTATATGTACGTGTAATAATGTAATACTTATTGCTATATGTACATTTAATAAAGTAATATTTGTTGTTATATGTACATGTAATAATGTAATACTTATTGTTATATGTACATGTAATAATGTAATACTTATTGTTATATGTACAAGTAATAATGTAATACTTATTATTATATGTACAAGTAATAATGTAATACTTATTACTTATTGTTATATCTACATGTAATAATGTAATACTTATTATTATATGTACAAGTAATAATGTAATACTTATTACTTATTGTTATATCTACATGTAATCATGTAATACTTATTGCTATATGTACAAGTAATAATGTTATATTTATTGTTATATGTACATGTAATAATGTAATACTTATTGTTATATGTACATGTAATAATGTAATGCTTGTTGTTATATGTACATGTAATAATGTAATACTAATTGTTATATGTACATGTAATAATGTAATACTTATTGTTATATGTACATGTAATAATGTAATGCTTGTTGTTATATGTACATGTAATAATGTAATACTAATTGTTATATGTACATGTAATAATGTAATACTTATTGTTATATGTACATGTAATAATGTAATACTTATTGTTATATGTACATGTAATAATGTAATACTTATTGTTATATGTACATGTAATAATGTAATACTAATTGTTATATGTACATGTAATAATGTAATACTTATTGTTATATGTACATGTAATAATGTAATGCTTGTTGTTATATGTACATGTAATAATGTAATACTTATTGTTATATGTACAAGTAATAATGTAATACTTATTATTATATGTACAAGTAATAATGTAATACTTATTACTTATTATTATATCTACATGTAATAATGTAATACTTATTATTATATGTACAAGTAATAATGTAATACTTATTACTTATTGTTATATCTACATGTAATCATGTAATACTTATTGTTATATGTACAAGTAATAATGTAATATTTATTGTTATATGTACATGTAATAATGTAATACTTATTGTTATATGTACATGTAATAATGTAATGCTTGTTGTTATATGTACATGTAATAATGTAATACTAATTGTTATATGTACATGTAATAATGTAATGCTTGTTGTAACGTGTACATGTAATAATGTAATGCTTGTTGTAACGTGTACATGTAATAATGTAATACTAATTGTTATATGTACATGTAATAATGTAATGCTTGTTGTTATATGTGTATGTACAATGTACATGTGATTGTAATTCTAGTTGTTAGATGTACATGTAATAATGTAATGCTTTTAGTTACATGTACAAATGTACGTGTATTTGTAATTGCTATCATGCATTTCATTCTCTTTGTGTTTAGAAGAGTATGTCATTCTAAAATTTCAATGCAGAATAAGTGATAGATTTTTGTTTATTAGCGTTCAGTGGCAAATATAGCATGCATTTTCAGGACGAAACAAGTGGACAATAATTATACAAAATAAGGTCAATTTCAGAAAAATATATATTAGACAATAATTATACAAAATAAGGTCAATTTCAGAAAAATATATATTTTATGTATAAGGCTGAGAAACTTGGGAAAGGCGAGGTTCTACCATGCACTTTCCCAGTTTTGTGCCGAATACTGCAACTAAATTTATTATATTGATAGCTTTTTAAATCGTAATACAAATGTCAAACTAATTTTCATCCCTTAATGAACCCCTGATTGTGGAGAAAGTGTTCCACGATAAAATTGACATTGCACAAAATATAGCTGTGTTACTATATTGATGAAAAAAAACCCAACTAGTTGCAGTATAAATAAAATATGTCGGTTATGTAATAGAAACAGTCCTTGAGAAAGGTAGCAGGAACCCTTAATATAAAATAATGTTACATGGGAAAGGGACATCACATGCTTCTTACAATATCCACATTAAATTTGTCTTACAACGAGCCACTGTTGGACTTGAATGTCCACATTAAATTTGTCTTACAACGAGCCACCGTTAGACTTTAATGTCCACATTAAATTTGTCTTATAACGAGCCACCGTTGGACTTTAATGTCCACATTAAATTTGTCTCACATCTCCCTATATCTAGAGTTTTACGGATTAACCAATAAATGTTATTTAAATCAAATTTGACATAACATGGTATTGTATCTCTTATTTTCAGATACATTATTTACTATACATTGTATATTGATAAAAAAAATTCTGTAAACTTGGTTTCGCAGCATCAAAAGTTTATTATACATAGTGTTCACATAAAGCAGGATCTGATGGTACCGCGGCGCCAAATCTATCTTATAATAATATATATTTTCCTGGCTTTATAGATTTTCAATGTAGAGTCCTGTCCCGGACTAACACATACACTAGCAATTTACCTTTTCGCTATTTGTCCACCACTACTGGACATTACAAAGTTTCCCATAAAATGTGGAGGTTACAATTGAAACTATTTTACGCCACAATGTAAAAATAGTTGTTGTATGACGTCAAAACAATCAAGAGGTACCAGGTCCGAGACCACAATTATTTCGTAGTGCATTTCTTTTAGAACATAAATGAAAATGAAAAAAAATCCCACCTGCGCTTTCTCAAAGAAACTTTTACAGTGTGTTGTACTGCTTTTAGAACAATTTATATCAAAATTATAGAAAACTTCATCGGTTGTAACTCAAAATATGGACAATTTTATGTTTAGGGCGTCTTGAAATCTTTTGACAGCTTCCGAAGTGCTCATCTTAAACCTTTTTCAGCTGTTTTCCTTTAAATTTTGGACCCACATTTTATTACAGTGTAATTTCATCCCCCTACTTGCAATTTGAGGCATTACACATGGAGAAAATAAATTTGGAAGGGGTATAAAAATTAATGGCAAATAACCCACTGTCAACACTAGGGACTATATTTGTCAAGGGACGACAATTGTGGTCTCGGACCACCATTTATCCGGGCGGCTCCATTTGAGCTATCACTCTCGTTTAAGCATAGTGCTAAGAGTCAAATGGGAGGGGAGAATTCTGGAACGTTTTTTTTTTTTTAATTCCCTGTCTTTATAAATTACTGTTGACATATACTTTAATTCGATGTTGCATAATCTAATGCATTGTGGGTAATATATTCGTAAGTTTAGACTAAATCGTCATAAACAAAGGAAATTCAACGATGACGACACGTTATTTTAATTTTGTTGTACCAACAATAAAATTACCCATATTCCATTAAATTCTGATTCAGCTAATTGAATAAACTTATATCAAATCTTTTTAAATGAGACTAATTTCCTTTTTAGCTCAACTGGCCAGTAGGTTTGTTAACTTTTACAAAAATCTTCTCCTCTGAAACAACTAGGCCAATTTTTACTAAACTTGGCCACAATCATCATTGGGATATCTAGTTCAAAACATGTGTCCGGTGACCCGGTCAGTCAACCAAGATGGCCACCATGGCTAAAAATAGAACATATGGGTAAAATGTAGAAACTCTGAAACCAAAGCATTTAGAGCAAATCTGACATGGGGTAAACTTGTGTATTAAGTCAAGATCTATCTGTCCTAAAATTTTTAGATGAATCGGACAACTGGTTGTTGGGTTGCTGCCCCTGAATTGGTAATTTTCTGGAATTTTTTTAGCTTGAATATTATTATAGATAGAGATAAACTGCAATCAGCAATAATGTACAGCAAAGTTAGACCTACAAATAAGTTATGATGAGCAAAATGGTCAATTGACCCCTTAAGGAGTTATTGTCCTTTATCATGTTTATAGTCAATTTTTAATAATTTTTGATAATTTTGTAAATTTTAGTAAATTTTACAAAATGTTTTTTATCTGTAAATACTGGACAAAATGCATTGTAGATAGATAAATTGTTAATAGCAAGAATGTCCAGTAAAATAATATCTACAATCACATCAACATCACCAAAACACAACTTTGTCACGAATCCATCTGTGTCTTTTGTTTAATATGCACATAGACCAAGGTGGGCGACACAGGCTCTTTAGAGCCTCTAGTTTTTAATTTATGCAAATACCCCTTTCTAAAAATTTTAAAATCGTCAAAAAAAATTTCAAATCTATCAACGGAATAACACAATAATTAGTTCAAGCCTTTTTCAAAAAGCAGACACCATAATCTATGTTTTGTTTATTATTCTTTTATATCTAAAGACCGCACCCTGCACTACTTGGATATCATAGAATAAAATATTTAAAAAACAAAACCGTTTCCAGTTCCTTAATTGAAAACTTCTAGTAACTATTATCATAATATTTAGATAGATAGAGTCCCCTGCTTCTGCCTCGCCCCTAACCATTATGTCACGTTTTATATTTCCATTTTTTAAACGATACTGTATGATATGATCTTTAATCACTGCCATCTTTATAGATTTAGGTCCAGTTTGAGGGAGGATGGGGTGGTGATGGTGGTGGTGGGAGGGGGTTGGGAATGGGGGTGAATTTTAGTTGATGCGTTTGATCTTTCAAATAGCATTGTAATTTTAAAGTCCTCATCTGTTTTAAACTATTTTTGGTTTTTATGATTAAACAAGTCGTGAATCTTTACTTTTCCTTCGCGTTGATAATAAATCTAGAATAATCATATTTAATGATTACACGATATCTGTATGTATACAAACGGTAGGTGTTGAGATGTCAAAAATCAAATTGCCTAGCTAGGAATAGAATCAAACAAATATTCCGTCCAGAAACCCTTCCACCCCCCCCCCAAAAAAATGAATTGATCGCCAATGCAGCACTTATGCATGCGTAGTAGCAATCATAGTTTCATTATTTGGATACAATTTTTCAGAATGATGTCCAGAACATTTTGTTTAAAAACTATACACAGACTTAAAATAATAAATGTAGAAAATAACGAGAATGTAATTCGTATAACATTTTAGATTTGTTTGAAATAATGATAATGATGAATATCGTATAGCATGAACGATTGTTCACTTTTAAATGTTTTCTTCAGCTGAATGTATGAACAAGGAAAAAATATACCTTACTACGCATTATGTAAAATAATGTATTACATTAGGTCAATTACAATGTATATTATGTTTTATATTTTAAAGGAAAACTTTATTTTTTTATACTTAAGTTTTCATATTTACAAACAAATCCCTTGCAGTGCAACGTTAAACTGCAAATCTCATTTCTACAGAAAGAAATCATTTTGAAGAATCGACGTGGAAAATACGTATTATGTAAAATAATATGTTACATTAGGTAAATTACATTGACTTTATGTATATTATGTTTCAAATAAGGAAAACTTATTTTTTTCATACTTAAGTTTTTATATTTACAAACAAATTCCTTGCAGTGCAACTTTAAACTCATTTCTAAAGAAAGGAAATATTTGAAGAATCGGCGTGGAAAAAACATGAAATATTTCTAATAATACTGAACAAAAAATATTTTGATTTTAGGACGGGTTCAAGATTCACATAATGTGAAGCCAATAGTAAAATTCGATTTAACATTGGCGCCAAAATGAAGTTTTTAGTGTTGATGACCTTTTTTCACACCGCCATTGGCGAAGATGAAATTTTGAATGGACAACAGTTATCAAACAGATTAAAAGAAATAAAGAGAGGCGTTGGCGTCGATCATATGCAGGTAGTATAATTGAATGTACTTCATATGCACGACGTAAATTTCTACATGTAAATAAACTTTTCCCTTTTTACGGATAAGTTGTTTACCGTGCCTATAAATTAAGAAATGATCCTGGCAAACTTATTGATCCTTTCAATAAACTTATTCTGAATGGTAACTAATTCAATACTGTAATTGAAACTGAATATTCTCATTATTTGTATTATTAATGATTTTGTTATCAGTTAATTAAAATCAAAATAAATATAATTGATTAATACATATATGTATATGCTTGGCTCTACAATTGGTAAATACCTGTTTCTTGACATTGCAAATGGTCATGTTTTTGTTATTGATTCTTTGATCCAATATGTTAATAACTCAGTCTTAGATGCATGATTTTTTTATTAACTGTTATTGACTTTTTGTCAATCTTGAGTTAATAAAAAAAGAAGATGTGGTATGATTGCCATGAGATAACTCTCCACAAGAGACCAAATGACACAAAACTTAATAAATATAGGCTACAATAAGTTTAGAACAATGAGCAAAGCCCATACCACATTGTCAGCTATAAAAGGCCTCGAAAGCCTTTATCAACTGATTTGTATAGTTTGTTCGTTATAAGTTGTACTGTTACACCAATGTCCCAGGTTAAGCAATAATTGGGCGCCCACTAACTTTTTTTACCCCACCACATTCGATTTTGTGTGTGTGATTGTCCAAAATCAAGAGCTTGTAACTCAGTGGTTGTCGTTTGTACATGTACATATGTAGCTGTGTTGCATATTTTCTTTTTTTTTTCATTATTTGTACATGCATTAGGCCATTATTATTTTCGTTTGATTTTTATAACTCACTGTGCGGTAGGTAATTTCTCATAGTTGAAGGCCATATGGTGACCTAAACTTGTTTATTTGTGTGTCGTTTGGCTTCTTGTGAAGATTTGTCTCATTGGAAATCATACCACCCTGTCATAATAATATGTAAACACACTGTATAATGGGAATTATAAACCTACTATTCGTGTCTTCACGAAATTAAATAAGGATCAGGACAAAAGATGAACTACTTTGACATATAAATTCAACTTTCATTCCTATGAAAATTTTCCTTGTGTCAACACAGTTTCAAAAGATCCTTTCATCAGGTATAATTATAGGAGACACATATTTAAAGTTTTAATTCCTTTTGTCGTGAACGATTTGTTTAATATAATATAGTCAAAATAACATGCAAACTTTAATTGTTAGTTTAATTATATAGCAGGAAAAAAATTTGGGACAAAAGCAAATTTAACCACAACATTTTTTCGACCTAAAAGTATGTGTCACTTTTGTTGTGCCGACTACAACCTAATCACTACATACTAAAATTCAATTTGGCAAATTAAAATGTTATATCTTAGACAGTAACTAAATTAAAGATCGGCGAAAGATACATGTTTAGCAGAGGGTGATTCAAACTCATACGTCGAAAATAAACTAATAACGCAATGGCTAAAACAAAAAAACCAAAAAAAAAAAAAAACATAAAGTACACAAAACACGACACAGAAAACTAAAAACTGAGCAACAGGAACCACAACAAAAACTTTAGGTGATTTCAGCTACTTCAGAAGGGTAAGCACATCTTGCTCTTTATATATAACAATTAGATCTACACTGTGTAAATATTGGAATCGATAATTTGCTACATAAATGTATGTGGTCTTCTAATTTGTATCCCAAAACAGTCGGCGGGGATTGGGATTAACATTTGCTGTCTAACACCGCGGCTCCTACGAATCTGCTTGATTCCAATCATTTAATTTTAAAGTTTATCCTACACTTTGTCACGTCATTTCTTGTAGGAAGTTTACAATAACATTACTTTTAACCCGAAGACAGACGACGGAAATATATTACTCCAAAAAGTAAGTATAACTATAATATATGTATTATCATTTCTCTTTTAGTTCGACGTCTCTATTCAGCTATGATCAATTCCTTATGATAAAATTAAGAATGAAAATGTGTCAAAGAGACAATAACCCGACTAAAGAACAGACAACTGCCGAAGGCCATCAAAAATGGGTCTTCAAAGCAGCGAGAACTATAGTTCTGAAAATGTTAACACAAACGTATTTTCCATTCCCAAACGAACATTGACGAAAAGTGACGCGAAATGAAATCAAAGCTGCACGAAGTATATATACCTTAGTGATTTTATTATGCAGAAGATGACAACAGGAAATATCCGAGATGCAGTACAAACACATATTTTATTATCATACAGTAATACAGTGTAATCTGGCTAAACCGAATCCTGAATAAACCGAAAACCTGTCTAAACCAAACAGGTTCGTAAGCACCGTCATAACAAATTATGTGCGTTGTGAACCTGATAAAACCGAACAAAATTTTAAGTCCCGATGAGGTTCAGTTTAAATAGGTTTCACTGTATATGTTTTTCTCACCTTGATCAAGGACATATTTGTGTTTTTTTTTAGTATAATGGTTAAATACACTGCAGCACTCTGATATTATTTTCTATTATTTGTCTATTAAACCTACACGCACTATTTAAGATGGTTTGGATAAGGGGGTATTTCATTTCTGTATTCTGAACGGTTTTCGCTTGTCAATCTTTGTCTTTAAAAACAATTACTGTTCTGTATTTAAAAAGTAAAATCACAAAAATACTGAACTCCAAGGAAAATTCAAATGGAAAGTCCCCAATCAAATGGCAAAATCAAAAGTTCAAACACATCAAAAGAATGAATAACAACTGTCATATTCCTGACTTGGTACAGGCTTTTTCTAATGTAGAACATGGTGGATTGAACCTGGTTTTATAGCTAGCTAAACCTCTCACTTGTATGACAGTCGCATAAAATTCCATTATATTTTCACCTATGCGTTGACAAATCAAACAGACACAATAGGTAAAAATGTCAAAATAGGGGTACAGCAGTCAACATTGTGTTATCATCTTAATCACAATAAAAACAACTATAATTGATGACTGTATCTGCACATTGTTTGTTTTCTGTAATCGGTACATCCCATTATTCTCTTTTCTTTTGCTTTTTCTGTCAATTTGTCTCTATTCTTTAATTTGTTTACCCATTGTTCTCTATTTATTTTGGCCAATTAGTCTCTTTTCTTTTTTTTTGTTTACCCATTATTTTTTTATATTTTTCATATTATCTGCAAGTAAAATTGAAAATCATTTCGGTTTAAACAAAGTACTATATTCATTTATATTTAGATACGTTCAAGTATATCCTCGAGTTTGAGTGAACTAAAAAAAAGCTTGGACATAGTCGCTGAAAAAGTCCTTTATAAGGAAAATTCGTTCTCCAAAATATCGTCTTTACCTCCATGTTGTCGGAGCAGTCCTTCCTATCAATATGATCCAAAGTTCAGAAAGGAGGTATTTATATACTTTAAACTTTACACAGACAGTCAATGACCTAATATGGTATATATACGGTCAGTAAACAGAGACCGACTTGGGAAAACAGGAGGCCAGGGCCTTAAATAATTTAGTTACAAATACGGTATAATCATGCTTCTACAGTATCAAACACCTTTCGTTGGATTTTTTATGGCGCATGTTTTTCAAAATCCTGGATCCGCATTTGGTGAAGAGAAGCGAAAGATTTCAAATAGACATTCACTCACAAATTGAAAAAAAACTGACAATGCCATGTATACAAAATCATGAAAAGACCATCAGACACACAACAGTACCCAAAATGTCCAACGTTAATTAATGATATATTGTGGATTAACATTCATGATAGCTTGAGTCCCAATAAGTTGAGTTTATTGATTGTTGTTTGCTTAACAACCATTTGCAATAGTTCATGCATTGTCAGAAGGAGAATTTGTAGGGGTTGAAAAAAAAATGTAAAATCACAAAAATACTGAACCCCGAGGAAAATTCAATCGTAAAGTCCCTAATTAAATGGCAAAATAAAATGTCAAAGCACATCAAACTTATGGACAACAACTGTCATATTCCTGATTTGGTACAGGCATTTTCATATGTAGAAAATGGTGGATTGAAACTGGTTTTATAGCGCTAAACCTCTCACTTACATGACAGTCGCATTACATTCCGTTATATTTATAACGATGCGTGAACAAAACAGACATAATAAGTAAAAGTTAAAATATGGGTACAGCAGTCATTACTGTGTTACAATCTCAAAACAAACAATCATTTACAAAAAAGCACAAAAGCATCTATAAAATTAAAAAAAACAAAACACATTCATTGACCGGGATTATGGCCTGGAAATTTAAAATACAGTTAAAGGATGAGGGTATATTTGAAAGGGACAGAAATAGTTGCCTTTTAACAGTATGAAACCCTGTAAAAGTGGTTGCAGTTAATGTACAGCGCGCAATCTTTCTGTTTTAGATTGAACATCCCCAGGAAGTTCTAATCGGACGTATACGTAGCTACATGTTTATAATCAAACTCGTCAATTCAACTTTAAACTACACTAAACGATATATTTTTGGTAACAAAAATCACAATCGAGGTCTAGTTGATATTTTATATTCAGTATACATTCTTTAGTAGAAATAATAACTTAAATATAATACTACGTGAAAAACTAAATAACAATTGCGTTAAACTACTGAATGTTTTTAAGTGAAGATCCGGGTAGCTTAAAATATAATACACTCAGGTAATAAAGTTAAGTCGTTAACTTTAATCTGATATAACATTTGGGTTTCAAATATAAATGAGAAATAAAATCTTTTTATAACACAGATTTTTGAATGTGATTTAAAGTTCCACGGGACTACCGTTCAGTTTTTTTTAAATTTAGATAAATGTTAAATGACAGGTTGAACGTTAAGACGCAAATTATTTCTTTAATTTCTAAAGTTAAATAATATTTACCCAACTATGTTTATAAAGCAAAACAATTGAGAGCTGTTTTTCATATAGACCTTTAACTATCATCGAAAAGAAATCATCTGTGAAATGATAATTGCCGTTTACACTGTAAAGAATTGAAAGTACTGTAGGCGATAAAAATTTAATTAAAAATAAACAGTTCAAGGATAGCAAATACTTATTTTATTGAGAAATGATTTTTTTTTGGTGGGGGGGGGGGGGGGGGAGTGTAAAAGTGACCAAAGCACATTTCCTCCGCGAGTCATACTAAAATTGATTCACGATCAAAACTTTTATATTCCGATAAAATTACAAACAAACACTTTTATTTCTTAATCCATAAATGGGGCATAAAAAGAACTTGAATATAAAATACTTTGAATTCCATTGAAACTTATATGATAAAGTTGATTTTGATTTTCCACAATTCAACGCATATGATTGTTAACTAACTAAGATAAAATACTATAACTATATTTTATATCATATCATACATTTTTTACTTCTCATTGTTCATAGGTGGATTTTAATACAGCATGCGTTATAAAGTCTTCCCTTGCTGATAATGAGGCATTATTCCCACCAGCCGACATTGGTATGACGATGAAAAACAAATACGAAAATAACAAAAACATTCTATGGCAACATTACAGTACAATTCAGGGGACTTCCATAATATACCCCGCCACAAACTGGACCAGATGTAGCGATTTTGATCCCAGATGGAGGTACAGTAATACTAATCCAAAAAAAGCAGTTAAAATATACCAAAACGTCCTAAGTTCATTGAGAAAGTTTAACTTAATACCGTCTTAGTTTTAAGGGTACATGTAAAAGCTCGTGGCCATTCTGCATTGGGGGATCGCCAATTGTTTTTATTTTACATTGTATGTGGCTAGTAAAGAAGTTGCTAGACAAAAAATGTCAAGGTTGGACCTTATTGCAATACATTTCATGGCCTACTTCGATACGTGCAACTCGGATTGACTCGAGTTAAAAGATCAATGCTAATGCACATGTACACAACCTTTCCGAATCGAAATCAGGACTCTTTCTTCGAATTGACTAACATGAGGGGAATGAAAAATAAATGTGTCAGCTGAGCAAAAAAAATAAAATAAAAAAAAATAAAAAAAACAAACATCATGTTTCAAATATCTAATATTTAATAAGATAAACCATATATCCCTGTAAAATGGGGCGGCAGATATATAGTCGGTATTGAAAAATAAAGTATGTAAATTGAAGAAAAGATTACAACGCCATGGGAAAAAAACACATAAACCAACTATGCCTGATGTTCATATGATGAAATCATAATCTTTCAGTCAGTTTAATTGAAGTCTGGAGCTGGCATGTCAGTTAACTGCTAGAAGTCTGTTGTTATTTATGTAATATTGTCATTTTGTTTATTTTCTTTGGTTACATCTTCTGACATCAGACTCGGACTTCTCTTGAACTGAATTTTAATGTGCGTATTGTTATGCGTTTACTTTTCTACATTGGCTAGAGGTATAGGAGTAGGGTTGATATCTCACAAACATGTTTAACCCCGCCTCATTTTTGCGCCTGTTCTAAGTCAGGAGCCTCTGGCCTTTGTTAGTCTTGTATTATTTAAATTTTAGTCTCTTGTGTACAATTTGGAGTTTAGTATGGCGTCTATTATCACTGAACCAGTATATATTTGTTTAGGGGCCAGCTGAAGGACGACTCCGGGTGCGAGAATATCGCGTTGCATTGAAGACCTGTTGGTGATCTTCTGCTGTTGCCTGCTCTATGGTCGGGTTGTTGTCTCTTTGACACATTCCCCATTTCCATTCTCAATTTTAAAACACAAAGGATAACTAGAAACAGTGCAAGACGAACTAAACCTTTATATCATTATGGTTTAATGTTACTTTTCAATTAGTGCATCGCAGACAGATGCAACACATCTTAATGAGTTAAAAAGAAATAAAGTATTGTACTTGTAGGTTGTTGAAATTATTTTTTATTTTATGTTTCCCAGGCCAGAATTTTCTGCAACAGCATCACCGAGACCTAAAGACATTGTCATATTAATTGCATCAACTCTGTCTATGTCTAAGGCCCCGTCTGGTATTCCAAACAAACACAAGTTAGTTGTTGCTAAAGAAGCTGCACATGCAGTCATTAACACATTAAATCCTAATGATCGGGTACGTGTATTATGTACTATGTATTGTGTATGTGAAGAAATTATGAAAATAACACTTCATAAATTGTATGCGTTCAAAGCAGGCTTTGAATTGTATGAAACGTTGATGTCACAAGTCTTAGCAAATAATTGTGACTTGGATGAAGAGTTGTCTCAGTTGCACTCATACCACATTTCTATTTCTATTAACAATACAAATAGTTTATATAAAAAAACATAAAAAATGACAATAAAAAGCAAACCTAGTAAGAAAATACAATATCATGGCAGAGCAATGAATAACGCATCATAAACTGTATTGGTATGTTTGTTTCCCCAAAGGAGAGTAAGCTTTTATACTTTAAAAGAGGGACGGAAGATACCAAAGAGACAGTCAAACTCATAAATCCAAAACAACTGACAACACCATGGTTAAAGTTACATAAGTCTGTGCTTAGCGTATTTTTTGGGATGTAATCATGGCTTTTTCAGCCAAATGTTATAATCAACATATAACAAGCTAATAAATATCAATTATTTTTTCAAGGTTTCGGCTATTTCCTTCAATTCGGATGTCAGACGTGAACCCGGTTGCTATAGTGATATGTTGGCCTTTGCAACAAAGCAAAATATGAAGACAGTAAAGGAATTCGTTAGTCTTATACCAGATTCTAATATAAATGATCAGAATTTTGAAAAAGCACTTACGGTCGCTTTTTCATATTTTAATTCCTCAAGCAACGACAGTGTCTCAGAGAGAGGTAAATGTAGAAAAGTGTATGTTTACTCGTGCTTTCCGTTTAAGGTGGTACCTAACACTACAGGGAGATAACTCTGTAAAATCAGATAAACGTTTTAATTACGTTGTATTGTTAAGGGAATAATAAGCTTCTCAATGATCAAAATAAGTGTTTGTTAAACTGCTATATAACCAGTGTATTTTTTCTGATAAAACGGTTGGTTCAAATTTTTTTAATTTTTTATATTTTTTTCAAAGGGTCAAAGTAAGTACTTTGTCAAAATTTCAAGAAAATTAAACGAGCCAAATTAATTTAAGTTAAAGTGTTGTGTACCACCTTAATATGTCTTTTATAGAGTTAATTCATATCAATTGATGTCTTACAGTGTTTATTTCTATGTTGTGATATTATGCTATTGTTACTGCAGGTTACAGTGAGGGTTGGCGCTTGGTAAAACGTTTAAACCTACTGAATTTGTCTGCACCTGTTCTAAGTCAGGTGCTTGCTGCTCAGTGGTTGTCGTTTATTGATGTGGTTTATATGTATTTCTCGTTTTAGTTTTTAATATAGATAAAATAGTTGGCTTTCCTGTTTGGATGGTATTACAAACTATAGTAATTTTGGAGCCCTTTATAGCTTGATTTTAGGTGTGAGCCAGGGATCCGTAGTGTAAACCGTACTTTGACCTATAATGGTTTACTTTTACAAATTGTAACTAGGATGGAGAGTTGTCTCATGGCACTCATGCCATATCTTTGTTATCTAATGACATGCTTTCATTTATGATCATTCTATACTTGTACGTTTTACGAATGGATGGGTTTATTAACATCAAGCAGTATATGTATGTATAAAAACCCAACTAGGATGTTGATATAATACGATTAAGACACTGACTATGTACAACAGTCAAACAAGTGAAAGGTTCCTTTGACAGGAAACAGAAACAGAAAAATCTGTAAACACTATGTTTGTAATAACATTCAACATATCTGTTAATATTTAGTTTGCCGAAGCCATTGCTCTATTTTTTAGGTTTAATTTTGATTGAGATCTGTACAGATTTGTCTCAAAAATCTGAATTTGTGTCAATTTGGGAAGTGAAAGAGGTACCGCTTGTGAATAAAACTTTTGATAAAAATAGTTTAATTTAACTTTATAACGTAACTTTTCATCGTTTAAAAACTTTGTGAAAAATTTAATTTAATAAATGTGACCAAATATATGACTCTTACAGACACGAAATATCTTGCTTTTGATATTATATCATTATACACATCCTTAGATTGTGTAAATGTTTATTTACATGCGCTCAATCGTTTATGAATAAGATGCAATTACGTATTCCATTGACAGACAAGGGGATCAAAAATATGGAATGTTTCATGAATGGTGAAATAATGCCATTTGTTTTTAAGACACAAAGCTTCGTAGCTCAACATACTTACATTATATGGCAATTAACCGATTTTAATTTAAATTTAAGCATCGAATCATTTAATTCATTTACTGATCCACATCTAGTAAAAATGTTTGTTTTTCATTTATAAGTTTTTCTAATCTTAGATCAGATAATTTTATTCGTTACTGCTGGTGAAAAGACTAAGGGCAAGGATCCAGTGGAAGTTATTAGAGATGAAAATATGAAACTTCAGAATAGAGTTGTTGTGTTTACCTATCTTCTTGGTCCAGGTTTGTACCTTTTTTATATTGATTGAATTAACGATTATCGTTTGTTATCTCAGCGAGATTGATTTTCTCGCGTGAACCGGTACATCAAAAGTGAGAAAAGCAATCGAGTTAAGATAACAAATGATAAATGATAATGTTTCAATCGTTGTTTTACCTATGCCGAAGTTATTAATTTCATTGACAACGGACACGTGCACCCTTAGTTTCTAGCGATAATTTTGTATTCATGCACTCCATTCAGCTGAGAAAGAAAATTATCAGTCAACAAGATCTAAGGAAATTGTCGTAAAATAGCGATAATCAATAATACTAAAACATTTTAATCGTATAAGAAACAAAATTAGGCTTAACAACTATTGATGTGTTTTGTATTATTTTTTTGCAAGTCATATACAAATGTAACTTCTATTTTTTTTTAATAAATTTATCTCCATAAAATATTGCAAAGGACAAAAGGTGTAGTTGCGGTTTTTTAACTTATCACACGATCACTCCTTATTTTGTTTTGGGTTCGTGTTTCACAGTTTTACTGTGTTCTATTATGCTAACTAATGTTTATCTTTCATCATATTAATCGTTTGTCGTTTTAATTCGTAAATGGAATTGTTACGTATCTTACGCCTTTTTAGATTATTTTGAGGGAATAATCACTTCGCCGTAGTTAAAGTTGGCTCGTTTGATTTTCATAAAACATATATAAACATATTTGAAATACGACCTAAATGATACGTGTATACTGATATATATTATCATAAGAACTCAAGCTGGTGTTTCAGGACAAACATGTGTACAATTTTTGTACCTTTGAACACTCAGCAGTAATATGCAAATGTGTCTTGTAATTTTTAGATATTTACTTTTATTCTCATTTTGGCAGGAAACTAAATTAACAAAAAACAAATCTCCGTTTGGCCTACAAAAGATAAATCAGCGATGCTCGAATCGAAATGATAAAACAGAATCTAAAAAAAGGCAACAGTAGTATAACGCTGTTCAAAACTCATAAATCCGTGGACAAAAACAAAATCGGGGTAACAAACTGAAGCTGAGGGAAACGCATTAAATATAAGAGAACAACGACACACCATTAAAATGTAACACACACACACACACACACACAGAGAAACGGACTAAGCATTAGACAAAATCTTTTGAGAATAACAAATATAACATAAAACCAAATACATGAATTTGGGATAGATAAGTACCGTGACACGTCTTACAGTAATGTGAATTCACACTAAAAATAAGAGAAAACAAACGAGACAACGGAAACACAACGTTAAAATGTAACACACACAGAAACGAACTATAATATAACAATGGCCACATTCCATCTTGATATAAAAGATTCCATTTTGAGAGTTGAAAATTCGAGTTTGTTTGAAAAAAAAATTGTTTAATATAAAATTTAAAAGCATGCATATCAATTATAATTCATGTCAACACAGTCAAATCTTTTATTTTACTTGATATAATTCTTTCAGGGTCCAAAGATAATCAAAAGGAACAGTTACGTGAAATGGCTGAACAAATACAGTCCAATACGTCATACGGGTCCGTTCGGGTATGTCAGAATACTATACATTTGTAAACAAATTAGTACAGTAAACACATTATATTTGCATCTAACAATCAAACATGATTATTGTTAAACATTTACGTTTTCAATGACGTCGGTATATATTAGACATACAATTAATTCTTTATTCATACATCATTGTCAGTCATTATAATGAAATTGTATCCTATAGTCAAACAAGTGAGAGGTTAAGCTAGATATTAAACCAGTTTCAATCCACCATTTTCTGCATAAGAAAATGCCTGTACCAAGTCAGGAATATGACAGTTGTTATGCATTCGCTTGAAGTGTTTAAGCTTTTGACTTTGCCATTTTATAACTGACTCTCCGTTCTGAATTTTCGTCGGAGTGTCTTCGGTATTTTATTTTTTTTTTACATCTCAGGTTTTGTGGTATTTATGAATACATGATTTAAAATGCATGTATATTTGACGATTCTGATTGAATTGAATAACAGATACAGTATCTTTTTGCAACACTAGATGTAGTTTCATATTACATTCATGTAGTCACGATATATTAAGTGGATATGTATACTATATACATCAACAGTGACGATCGCTAACACGAGTTATAATTAAGATTTCGCGACGTTAGTAGCAGTTTCGAAAATGAAACGTAGAATCAAATTAAAGCACGAACGAAAAACAGATGTTCCGAAATTCAATACTTGTACGATGCACAAATTGTGTTGGGAACATAACTCAGTACGAACAGATCAAACAATTAAGTCAATAAAATAACGGTACCAATTTTTCTTGCACCAGATGCGCATTTCGACAAAACATGTCTCTTCAGTGATGCTCGTGGCCAAAATATTTGCAATCCAAAGTATATATAAAAGATGAAGAGCTATAATCCAAACTCACTGTTGATATAATAAGTATGTACTCCAATGCAGTCTAAAAAAGGGGTTGTAAATGCCCTTGGAGGATTTTTGTGGTAAATCAATTACTCTAAAGATTAAAATGTTAATATCGAAGAAATCTCATCAACTTTTAAAGAACATTAAAATCTAATCCGACAACAATATCTCTGATGCATGATTTTTTTATTATTCATTGGTTTTGGCTTTTAACTAGCTGTCAGTAACTGCGAGTACTCTCAAATCGTATTTTCTTGTTAATTCGACCTGTTGATACTGTTTATAATGCTTTTTGTTATTTTTTATTTATATGGATCTTGTCTGTACACCAGCTTTGATTATTTGTAATATCTTCAATTTTTCACTTATTCTTACAACATTTGTATAAACTTCAAGATTATAAAAAAAACGGAATTTTTTTTTTCTAAAGTTAACATTGATTGGTTAAATATTTCTCAGTCATGTCCTGTGTTTGAATTTGTTTGTTAGCTTTTTGGTCATGAATGTTTGTCTCTAATATTTAATTAACTGTGCATTTGTATTCAGATATCGCAGATCAAATTTATTCGTTCATTGTTTAATCATACGTTTTTTGATCGAGTTAAGTCTGCCAATTGATATTTTATCGTATGTTTTTCTTTGTTGTGATGTTATGCTATTGTTTCAGAAAAAGGGAGAAGGTTTGGATCCATTAAAACGTTTAATCCCGCTGCAAATATTTGCACCTGTCCTAAGTCAGGAATCTGATGTACAGTAGTTGTCGTTTGTTTATGTAATATATACGTGTTTCTCGTTTCTCGTTTCTCGTTTTGTTTATATAGATTAGACCGTTGGTTTTCCCGTTTGAATGGTTTTACACTAGTAATTTTGGGGCCCTTTATAGCTTGTTGTTCGGTGTGAGCCAAGGCTCCGTGTTGAAGGCCGTACTTTAAGCTATAATGGTTTACTTTTTAGATTGTTATTTGTATGGAGAGTTGTCTCATTGGCACTCACACCACATCTTCCTATATCTACTAAAAGAATTGCTTAAACACAAAAGGTTATTCAACCCGAGTTAGGTGTATCGGACTATTCAACTTCGCATAATTTCACGCATGGATTACCATACACACGAAAAGTTTATGTCGTTAATTTATTATCATATTTTTAAATATTTTGATTGATTTAGAATGTTTAATTATTGTTCTTTTGTCAATTAACAAATTATTATCGTTATTATGTGTATCTTCGAAAGACTCAAAATGACATTTCACCCAATTTGCTCATTTTCCAGCCAAAATCTGAGGTTTAAGGCCAAATATGTTTTTTTCCTTTATCGGTGACCTATGTTTCTTATTTGCTCATTATTTGAAGCAATATTTCAACTTTTTATATTACAGTTTTGGACCAAGTGTCATATAAGATTTTTTATGTTCCGTTAAAAATATGCCGACACCTCTATAATCATTCTATCATTTCATTGAAAAACGATCCCTTTTACATACTTCTTTAAAAGTAATATTTTAAGCTTAAATTAAGAAATAATTCATGGAAGCCATAGAATGTTGGAAATTTACACATGACATGGGCCGTGATATTCGAATTTTATCCAGAGCGTAAGCGTTAGGATAAAATCAACAAATATCACGGCCCAGGCCATATGTTAATTTCCAACAATCCATGGCTTCCATGAATTATTTTGATTCTAATAGGACAAATACGATCCTTAAACAAACTGAAGCGAAGGTGGTTATGCTGTATATGTGGCTGTACTTTTGTACTCCCTGTAAGTTAAAGCTCAAACATTCTAATTAATCTGTAGCTTTCATTGAATATTTCGTGAACAACCATTAGAAAAAAATGTGTTTCATTCTTTTAATTCTCAAAACCAACAATTCCCATTTTATTATACATTTTTTCTCGTAAGCTACCGTAAAATCCACAGTTGACCTTTCGTTACTAAGGAACCGCCATGTTGACTTGCTGAAATCAGTAAATATGCATGAGAATAGAAAATTAAACAAAACCTACCTTGAAAATCAATTTCAATACAAGTTTACGACATGTCGATGGTTCACGTATAAACAAAAAAACTTTCACCTCTAGCGTTTTCATTTGTATGAAGTTCATATTTTTTTATGCATCTGAATAAGAATTGAAGTTATTTTGTCTTCTTTTAATTGCATTTGTAAAACAATAAAATCGGCAAAGGGTTCGCAAATGTAAATCTCTGAGTCTGCGCTAAGTATAGATATATCGAGAATTTTATCACAGTGCTGTTTACAAAGGGAAAGAAGCACGTCATATTAGAATGGCTATTTTATTTACCAATTTGATTCACTATCTATAAAGATTAAAATAACAAAAAAATATGGCACTCTGATAGAAATTTCGAAAAGGCCATAGCCACCTTAAGTGTCCATGCTATGGATGCCCGAATTGTTAATTCTTATGACCCTATTAATGATTTGTCGAGTCAGTCCGGACACCAATACAAGATATACTTCGATAATACGACGTTATACGACTGTGGCATCTACTTAAAATGTCTCACAAAATCACGATATATATACCAAGCAAATACACTTTTTGTACTTCTATACACTATTATGCATTAGGACAATTCCATTCAGTTGGAAAATATTAATTGTATGTTACATTGAAACAAAAGCTCTTCACCTGTATATTATTTTGTAGAAAGGACAATACAAAAATTTGAATAATCTGCAAACACTTGCTATTGACATGTCCACATTTTACCTTCATCTTCGGAAACCTTCAGTTGATCCGATTTATACCGTTCCATATGTAGATCCATTTTCCGGAATAGGTAAGTTATGGATTATTTTGCTTCTTATCGATCTATATGAGGATCCTTTCTCTGGAAAAATGTCTATGATTTGCCCCTGTTATTTTTCCCATAGCTACATATGTGGTGCAATCACCTTGTCATAGCAGGAAGCATATTGACGAAAAATTCAAAATAAAATAGAACCGGTACCATTATTAAACTCCTCTGAATTTCTTAAAAGTACATTACCAATAATATTCTTACAGTAGGTTAGGTTAAAGGGGCACTAGCTGCGAGATATATAAAAAATGTAAAGTTTGATTTTTTTCTGTTCAATCAATAATGAAAGTGAAATAGTGAAAAAAACAATTCTCTTTTTGCAGCCAAAAAGGTTCAATTTTGTCAAATTACGCTAAGAAACATTGATAATTAGTAATTCACTTGCAAGTGAATGAGTCCACCTCTTGAAATCCGTATTCATGTGAACTTCAATTTAACCCCTAGCTAGAGATTGACAACGCATGCATTGTACGTGTACTGGTTATTTAAAGAAAAAGAATGTCAACAATGAAAGTGAAACTACGGTATATCATTTGATTACTAATTCGATGCACATAGAATCATTCTTATACGGTCAAACACAATGAGAAACATCTATTTTTAATCTATAAAATAAATCAAACAGACCTATAAAAATCCAATTGCACGTATTGGTTTAATCTATTCATATCTTTATTTATGTTTACATCACATACATGGTCATCTGAGGTCAATCGATAGGTAATTAGATGGCGTCTGGACTAAAATACACACGAAACGAATCTTTATATTATCTACTCCATGCTCTGTTAACTGTTTATGTTAGACTTTTGATTGTTTGGATAAATGTTTTACATTTTTATAAATCGAATATGAGAATTTGAGTCAAATCGGTGACTATAAATTTGACAGCTAGTGCCCCTTTAATGACGTATTTGATTGTCTTTTCATTTGATTAAACATAGCCGTTATGATGTTGATGATGTATATATTTTGCTAAAGTATTCTACTCCTAGTGTAAACAATGATGAGTGTTTATTTTAAATTAATTGATGCATTTCGTTCTGATTTTAAAAACATTTCATCTGATTTTTTTGCGTTTTTTATCTTTCTTTTCATCTCAATGCCATATTACATACATTTTTTTTTCTATTCTTGAATTTTGTTTTAATCTATGATATAATTACTAGCAAGTGAAATTGATTTTCACGAGCTACAAACTTTTTTATTTCACCCCTTTTTTAAAGTCAAGCTTTTTGGTATATACTCACCTTTGGTTTTGTTATCAAAGACAATCTCATTAATATATTCAACCCATTACTTATTGTGTTGTTCAAAGACAATCCCCTTAGAACAAGATATGTTCTTACCTTTGATCTCAAAATCCCCGTGATATATTCTTACAACGTATCTGATTATCGAAAACAAGTCACTTGATATATATATATTTTTTTTTTTTTTTTATTTCGTTATCAAAGCTTGATAGGTATATTTTTTATCTTTTAAATAAATCATTTGACATCTTGACGGCATCATAAAGTCCTCACCAATTGACCTACAAAGCATCAAAAATATCTTTATCATGCTTTTTTAATAAATTCGTATCTTTAATCTCGTTTTCATAGACAAGCCCATTACACATTCTCATCACCTTTCATCAATTATCAATGCCAGGCCCATTGTTATGTATTACCTTTTATATTCGTTATAAAAGACCATCAATTTGATATATTTTATTTTCTTATTGCTATCAAAGACAATCAGATTGTGATATTATTGTATACATATCTCGTTATACTTTTGTATAATATAATCACTTTTTATTGTGTTATCAAAGACAAATCCATTGTTAAATTTTCGTAAACATTTTAAATACAAGCCACTTAAATATCATATATGGGAGTAGGATTTTATCATCATGTTTTTGACTTATATTGTATTATTGTAAACCAACTTTTTTTCGCGGATACTTTATTTCGCGTTCTATCCTTTCTTGGCCACTTCGCGGCTATTTTATTTCGCGCTTTTCTTATTTACTTGAAGGAAAGATCTAAGTTTTAAATGTTCGCGACGATTTATATTCGCGTTATTTTCTACTCGCGAAAGTCACGAAAATAAATAGCTCGCGAAAATAAGTTGGTTTACAGTATTCTATTACTCCCGAACGTTTGGATTTATTATTTAAACTAGGGTTAATGACGTCAATGTGTCGACAAGTCAGCATTACACAAGGATTTAACGGTGTTGCATGTACGGATGTTAAAGTCAGTGAACTTTTAAAGGATGTTGAATATTTTGAAGAAGGAAATTCGTCATATGCTTTCATGATTGATAAGACAGGTCGGACAATTGTTCATCCTTTACTGCCGGACCCTACATATTTGCAAACTGACCCTGTACTAGTTGACATCACAACATTGGAGAGGTCTCCTGGATCAGACAATATAATGTCTAGTATTAAAAGGTAGATGTTACAGCACACTTATGTAACAATCATATGTAGGTAATATAATAGTATAATAGTAAGAGTTGTTTGATGAAGAAAGTCCAATAATATAATTTATCAATGAGAAACAAATAGTTCCTCAATAAACAGATACAAAATCTGCTACTTCGGATATAAATCGACCGTATGCAATTATTTATCAAAGGTACCAGGATTATAATTTAGTACCGAACACACACGTTTCGTCTACGTAAGACTCGTAGAACTCGATCAGTGACGGTCATGTCAAAATAGTTATAACGTCAAACAAGTACAAATGAATATCAAAACATGTCTTAGCCTATTTAGAGTATAAAAAAATCACAATACAAAGCCTGTATCTGTTTTAAAATTGAGTTGGTATAAGAACACTACATATTGGAAATGAATCCATCTTTTGATGTGTTTGTGAATGTCCCAAAATCAATCAAAGTATTATACATGTATAAGTTATATCGAGTCACAAATTTTATAGTTTTATTGTTAATATTCATCCCTGTAACAAGTTTGAGAATAGATTGATTGATATACAAGAAATGTCTTGGTATTCCTAAACGGAGGATTATATAGACAGAAGAAGAAGTATACTAAACAACAAAATCATTTTTATTTACCAGTGTATAAAATGACGTAATGTGTTTCTCACGTTGATGCTTTCTGAAATTGTTTAGCATTTCATAGCGGTATAATATACT
The DNA here is from genome assembly GCA_037788925.1 of Mytilus galloprovincialis. Classification (NCBI taxonomy): domain Eukaryota; kingdom Metazoa; phylum Mollusca; class Bivalvia; order Mytilida; family Mytilidae; genus Mytilus; species Mytilus galloprovincialis. The sequence continues at coordinate 3,584,801 of CM075332.1, forward strand.
TTACTTAAATAATTCATCCCTTATTTTTATTACCTTTGTATTAACATTTTTGATTGAGTTAAGCCATTCCAATTGATAAGTTATAGTGTGCCGTTCTATATTTTTGATGTAACACTATTGTTTCAGATAAAAATGAATGTTTGGTACCATTAAAACGTTTAATCCCGCTACAATTGTTTGCACCTGTCCTAAGTCAGGAATCTGATGTTCAGTAGTTGTTGATGTGGTTTATAAATGTTTCTCGTTTCTCGTTTTGTTATATAGATTAGACCGTTGTTTTTCCCGGTTGGAATGGTTTTACACCAGTAATTGTTTAAGGCTCTTTATAGCTTGCTGTTCGTTGTGAGCCAAGGCTCCATGTTGAAGACGTACCTTTACCTATAATGTTTTACTTTTATAAATGTGACTTAGAGAGAGACTGGTCTCATTTGCGGTCATACCACATCTTCCTATATCTAACAACTTTATTTGCATTCGAATAAGGTCGATTTTTATCCGACGCAACTCAAAATACAACTAGAATTACCTTTGCAAGCTACAGCTGATGTCACCCGTCCCTAAACATGCTAAAGTCGCTAAGCGGCAGCCTTTAAAAAAATACGCTAACCCTCTCACTTTGATGACAGTCTCATCAAATTCCGTTATATTTACAATGATGCGTGAATTAAACAAACATAATAAATAAAATAGTCAAAATATGGGTACAGCAGTCATCATCGTGTAACAATTTCTAAAGGAACAATTTAAAAGAACACAAAAAACATCCATCAACAAACACATTCATTGATTCGTTAAAGCTACTTTAAGGTTTTTGGCGTATTTTTACATGTTTTGCTTTGTTAACATGGCAACGGCAGTCAGTTTGGAAATTCCAACCCCAAAATGCCACTTCTACAAATGTTGCTCATCATGACTGAACTATTTTCAAGTTTGAAGCTTTTTTAAATTTTTGCTGCAGTTTTCATGGCAACATAGTAGTTGAAATGATTGTCAAAATCATCCAAAACCTGTATATAGTGGACACCTACATTACATTTAAATTTAATGATTTTAAGTTAAAGCATAGCAAAAAGAAATGTTTTGATGTAGAACTTGCTTCCCAATTGATATTTCCAATATCTGATAGGAAGGCTCACTTGCATTAGACATTCAAACTATTTTAAATTATTGTTTCTAATACTGTGATCTTTTATTTAGGTCTACGTAGTATCTTTGTTTTAACAATGGAAATGTTTGTAATCATGGTAATGAACAGCTTTGCATTTACGTGTTTTACCATATAGACAGAACGCAGGTCCTACATACCAAATTATCATAAAAAAGGAGTTAAAAGTATGATTTCGAGTGGGATAACTATCCACAATAAACAAATTCTAGTAAATTTCCTGTTGTTAAAACCTTTAATTTTTAGTAAAACGAAGGATTTTCGTATCCCAGGAATATATCACCTTGGGCCCCAGTCCCACTAGACCACGATCGCACCACGCTCACCGCGATCAAAAAAAATTCAGATCGTGGTGAGGTCGTGGTATGAGCGCATAAAAATGTAAATTTTCGGTTCAATCACGTTGCTACTACGTCCTCATAACACTTCTACAACAATCCCGCTACGATTATACCACGGTCTTACCACGCTTATTCTACGACCATACAACGATTTATCCGATGGCAACACGATCTAATGACGCCTCTACTGCAATTATAGCACGCTCTTACCACGACCAAACTTCGATCAAAATACGTTCATACCGCGATCTTACTACGCTTCCAGCAATAACGTCAAAATCGTGTTCCATATAAATACTGTATCATTCCTTCTTTTTTTCATTGAAATGTAGAGTTTCTCGGAAACAACGCAGTCATGCTACCAAAATCTGAGTGATAGTAAGGGTAAAGGAAGAGGTAGACGGAGATCTGATAGTAAAGAATCTTGATCCAGAAGAAATATGTCAGACCGACCAATCCAACCTAAATCAAAACTTATTGCTGGTCCATCAAGATCAAATGACGATGCGTTAGTGTAGGATTGTAGGGATGTCATAGAAGTGTCAAAAATGATTGAGCTGTTGGCAATAAAGGACAAGAGGTCCAAATTACATACAGACAAACAAAAGCTGGAGAGCTTTTATAAATTTTAAATGACAATGACAATAAGCATGATGATCGTAGTATGAACGTAAGAACATCGTGATGAGGACGGCATGGAAGAACTAAAATCGTACTATGGTCTTGAACATCGTGGTATAAGTGTGGTGTAAACTTGATATAGTCGTCGTGGAAGCGTGTTTGGGTTGCGGTAAGAACGTGATGATCGTAGTGAGGTAGTAGTGAAGTCGCTGTGAGATCGTAGCACAGTCTCCCAGACTAGAATATCACTTTCGCTACGCTGTTGCTGCAATGGTATAGCTTAGCGCTCTCACTATGCTTCTACTACGACCTGATGTCGCCACGACTGCACAACGATTGTTTTGAACATGTTCAAAGTTGGCCACGCTCATCACGATCATTAAGACCTCAACACGACCATACTACGACATTACTGCAATTGTGCGATCGTGGCCTACTGGGATTGCGGTATTAGCCGTATTTGGCACAATTCTTTGGAATTTTGGGTCCTCAATGGTCTTCAACTTTGTACTGGTTTGGCTTTATAACTATTTAGATCTAACCGTCACTGATGAGTCTTATGAAGACGATATGCGCGTCTTGCGTATTTAATTATAATACTAGTACCTTTGATAATTATTGCATGCGTTCTTTTGTTGTAGTGGACTGTCCGGTAATAAGACACTTCTTACCTATTTTACAATACCACGAGGTAATTTGATAAATGATGGTACCAGTTTCCGGATTGTAAATGCAACGTTTTATTGGAGTCCGGTAAGTGTAAGAATGTCATGCCTTTTTTAACCATTTGAACACGTTGCAATACAATCTATAGTATGTATCAAATCGCAAACACTATTTGTCCTTTAAAATATAAATCAAATGTAAACTTACTATTACAATGATAAATGCAACACTTATGCATTGTGAGATAATATCCTATTGTGATATTTTTAAACCTTTTATCTTCACGAAACAGAATTTTCATAGCATTCACATTGTAACTTTCAAATGTTAGACATTTTTAATTATGTATCTGATCCAGAGTGCCCAAACTAGACTGAAACCGTAAAATAAAATCTAAGCATATTGAGACGTATGGAAAATTTGAGAGCATTACATGCTCATCGATAAGTAACATAATTCTGACATGAAAGGCATCGGAAATGTGAAATTTTACTTTTACTACACAAACTTACATATTGGCAATAATGTAAAGCTAGTTTAAAGGAATTCAATACGGTTTAAAATGTCATACCGAATTGCAATATTGAAACAGAAACAATTTAAACATTCATGGGTAAAGTAAACCGTAAAAGTGTCAAACATTTTACACAAGATGAACAGTTTTTAAATTATTGAGAAACATTGTGTTAATGGTTCACTTAGTCTTGTTAAAATTATATGGTAGCATTATATCATAAAGCTTTATGAAATAAAAATATTTGATAAATGTTGTATTAAACCGTACGGAATCATACTTCGTAATAACTGTGTCACTTTGTGGAGAGTTGTCTCTTTGGCAATCATACCAAATCTGATTAGTTTATAGGTAATAGGTATGCTAAATCTTATTAAAAATAATTGTATGTATTTACGCATTAACAATGTAATTTGTATCGGAAATAAACACATTTAATCTGATGTAGTACACAATTTGTTTTGATGCTAACTGAAGCCCGCTTCCGGGTGCGGGATTAACATGCTGTTTTCTGCTCTTTTGTTGGATTGTTGTCTCTTTGACAGATTCCCGATTTCCATTCTCAATTTCATGAATTAACAGGGTTTCATTCCTTACATTTGTGACAACTCTATCAGGTAATATATTCATTTTCAGGTAGAGAATACAGACTTCTCCATATGCATTGTACTTGGGAATGAAATACATTCTGAAATTTCTGAAAGTAATTTTCCAATATCAAGTGAGGACTTAAAGAATTGTTTTATGTACCACAATAGAAGTCTTTCAGTGGACAATTTTCGTGACTGTAGGTTCAACTCCAGGAGGGTAACATTAGGTTTGTAACTTTAATGTTTTCTCTGCGTTCATATTCAGAGCAATGAATTTATGATCAAAGCATGTGCAATACAGTGATAATAAAATTGAGAATGGAAATGGGGAATGTGTCAAAGAGACAACAACCCGACCAAATAAAAACAACAGCAGAGGGTCACCAACAGATCTTCAATGTAGCGAGAAATTCCCGCACCCGGAGGCGTCCTTCAGCTGGCCCCTAAACAAATATATACTAGTCAAGTGATAATGAACGCCAAGTCATGATATTGAGACAGTTGAGTAATTACGATGACAATCTATTAGGAAAAATATTGACTAAGTACATGTAACATGTGTAACCAGTTGTGTTTTTTTTTTAATATTGACATGAAGTAGTTGTATTGTATGCATTATTGCGACAATAATCTGATAATACAAACATATCCCTTTATATGTAATTCATATGAAAATGATAATCAAAGAACTTTACTTATATATATTTATAATATATTTATAGATATTGGATTATTGTTTAAATATAATCTGCTTTTAGGATTATGATTTTGCTCGAATTCTCAGACAAAGCTAACTGGTGCAGTTTCATCCTGTATAGTATTGGTAAACGTCAAATCCAATAGTTTCTATTTGAAATATCACATCCGGTATATTATTATTAATAAAGACGTATAGCATATGTAAAAATGACAAATAACCTACAAGAACATTTGAAAAAAAAAAAAAAAAAAATACAGAGAGGTCCGAAACATAAACAAGCAATCAGGTTTATACGCGAGAAAATGACATTCAACATATATATGCTTTTTAGACAGAACCAGCATCAAGTTTACCCCATCGGCATTCGTGTATCCGTTTCAGTACACTGATAAAGAAGAAACAGCTGTAGATATAGGAAACTATAAACGATTCTTCACCTCAAATTCCGGAGACAATCCAGGATTCCAGGTAATTTTGTAATACAGTACGTTATGCAATAATCCTCTAACGATATTGCAAACAACATTGCGCTCATAAATCAGAACCATTTTGATGTCAGTCCAATAATATTCTGAAAATGTCCTTTCTTTTAATCGGATCGGTAGAAGAATCGAAGTGCAAAAATTACTTTTGGGATTGAGATTCTGTATAGGTATATATATTAAGAATCTTGTCGTTGTGATCTATATAATTGTTATATCTGGCATTCAAATTAAAACAAATCTCTTACAATTGAAAGAGAATTAACAACAACATAAAACATCAAATCATGCCGTATATGACATATGCGATATACATGTAAGACTTCGGGTTTATAAAAATCAGTGCTTCGAATATTTCTGCATTCAATTAAAAAAGGAACCTACAGAAAAATACCGTACTCGTGATACTATATGTCAAAAGTGCTAACTAGTTATGCAAGTAGGTCGGTGTCACAATGTTTACAGTCAATTGCTTGTAACATTACCTGCAATAAGTACATACTCCTTGGGAAGTTTACTATATAAAGGCAACAGTAGGATACCGCTGTTCGAAATTCCAAAATCGATTGAGAAAATTCAAATCTAAAAATTAAAGAAACACATCAAATATAAGAGGAGAACTACAACACCACAGAAACACAACGCTAAAATGTTACACACACAAAAACGAATTCAATTTAAGAATGGCCATTTTCCGGACTTGGTACAGGACATTTGAAGAAAAAAATAATATACATTACTATTGATATCCTGTATTTCAAAGATATATTTAAATCGTTTTTAGCAGTTTTAAATAAAAATGTTAAGTGAAGTCTAGATAACAATGCAAAATTATCACATTTAAATCATACTAAAAAGGAGAGAAATAAAAATGCTGAATGCTAACAAAAAATAAAAATAAAAAATCCTTATCAAATGGCAAAACCGAAATCTCAAACACACTAAACGAATGAAAAAGAGGGACGAAAGATACCAGAGGGACAGTCAAACTTATAAATCGATAATAAACTGACAACGCCCTGGCTAAGAATGAAAAAGACAAACAGACAAACAATAGTTTATAGGACACAACATAGAAAACTAAAGATTAAGCAACACGAACCCCACTAAAAACTAGGAGTGATCTCAGGTGCTCCGGAAGCGTAAGCAGATCCTGTTCCACACGTGGCAACCGTCGTGTTGCTCATGTTATAAATAGTCTAATTTGGTAGGTCACATTCATAAAAGGGAAGGGGATTGTAGTTATGACGTAAGGAATATTTCCGATATCATTTGTGAAACGGTTATTCTTTAACGGTCAACCAACTCGTAAAAAACGTAACATTTACGAAGGGATGATTTCAACTGCACCATTTGGAACTCTTGGTTTAATAGCTTCCTTGTGAGAAGCAACCCTCTATTAAGAAAATCATGATAGGAAATGCAAGCACGGGATTATCGTATCAATTGGGAGAAATATACCCCGTATGCAGGTGCTGTTGGAATGTTGCTTCTTAACAATGGACAATTCACAATTGGAAAGCAGAAATCATCTCTTTTGTCGTAAAGTTGTGATTTCAACCGACCCTCATTGTCAATTTCTAGATGAAACAGCTTCTATATTTCTGAATATTTACAGCATTTGATATAAAGGAGCCTTACTTTCATGAAGGACTTATATTATGTATATTGCACTCGATGATACGTTGCCTTTTTGTATCACTCTGACAGTTTTTCTAAGCAGTTAAACACTGAAGAAAAGGGGGTGTTCTCCGTTTGGTAATGTTGGATAATAAAACAAATCAGTTAAGTCTATTTGCACTGTGGCTAATCTACGGAAAGGTCACTGACACACTTTGTGAGCAGGAGAACTTACCTAGATACAAAAGTTATTCATTATTTTAAAGTATCGATTTATATTTTTTCTACCGGTTCAACAATGTTTGCACATACCCTTTAAACATATTGTAAATTTGTTCTCCTCTTGAACATATACGAAAAATTTGCCAGTGAATTTAAGGTGATACAGTTCGATCAATCTTTTAGTTTATATAAACAGTACTGCATGATTTCAATCTCAAAGGCTAAACAATACTGAATTTACCGCATGCATTTTACCTGATACTTATTTTATCAGGATTACATATTTCCATAAATAAATAATACTTTAGATCATAATACAGTCACCGTTATCGTTTCAGGCGTCAATTGGTCTATACTTTGCAGAAATATCATAATATGTTAAAAATTAAATATTAAATTGGGTCAGATAAATGCCTGATCACATTTTGAACATTTGTGTAAGGTTTTAGATTTTCACAACTTTTGACCGTGAGTATATTCTTGATCATTGAAGAAACCTGCATTGTCAAAATCACAATCTTGAGCACAGAAATTGGTACCGTAAATGTGATGAAATCAACATTACTTAACAATAATAGTTTTTTTTTAGTATTCTAAACTTAAATTGCTTTATAATTTAGGAATCAGTTAGACCAGATGTTTGGGCAACGTATGAACTAGACAAATTCTGGAAGCGCACTAAATCATCTCATCTAGCATGGAGATATGTAGGAACTAAATCAGGTGTTATGCGTGCCTATCCAGGTGTATCATTAGAGAAAACATATGATCACAAAAAACGAGCATGGTAAGTGATACTCAGCGAGGACTTTTCTACATACAAGTGTTTACTAGAAGGACTGCATCATACCTTGATCTTTTCCTCAATATTGACGCAGATGGACGACTTCACACGAAAATCTATGATAAACGGGACGATTTCAACTTCCCAATTATCAATTTTACATTTCTCAGCAGTAACATACCCTCTGCCCCTTCGTATGGTGTTTACATATCACAATTGATACGTTATTCTCGTGCATGTTCACACTATACGGACTTCATATACAGAAGTGTGCTCCTTACACAGAAACTGCTTCAACAAAGTAACGAGGAGGACAGATTAAAATTGACACTCCGTAAATTTTATGGACACCATCACGAATTAGTTGATCCATACGATGTGTCTTTGACCAAACTAGCTAAGGACATTTTTACCACATGGTCGATTGTGGTTTGTCATTACGTCGTCTAATCTTTAAATTACCGAACGTGATTTATTCCCGATTGTGACTGTTTTGCTGAGTGTGAATTCGCATTACTATAAGACGTGTTACGGTACTTATCTATCCCAAATTCATCTATTTAGTTTGAAGTTATATTTGTTATATTTGTAATTTTCATCGGAGTTTGTCAAATTAGTTGATGTCTTTTCTATTATATTCATGTGTTATGGTAAAGAAAATTAATCACCACCTTCATTTATTAGTTTTAATTTTGTTCAACGTAATCTGTACGATATTATGATTGTAGTTAGATTAAAAACAAACCGGACATATATATATATAATATAGTTTATTGCTATTAATTAGTATTGCAATGTGCATTGTGTTTAAATGTAATATCAGTATTTAGTTCTATTATAATTTTAAATCAATCCTATTTCTATCTAATTTTTGAGATATCGTTTTTCAAATGTGACGTCATTTTCGTGCTGTTTCAGAAATTCAAATTCTGCGTGACGTTATTTTTGTGCTATTTTACTACTTCGTATGTGACGTCATTTTATGACTTTTTGCGTTGAGGCCTGGACCAAGTCGGGTGTGTCTATTTTCTGTGTTGGTCTTCAATGTATTATGTATTCGGGTTTTGTTTTCTGTAATTAGTTAAGACGTCAGTTTTATTATGTAAATCTTTTATATTCATTTGATAAAATTTACTGTTTGCAATAGCATAAATTGTTCTAAATAATAAGGATGTTATTATCACAAGCAGAAAACCCTAGCCGTATTTGGCACAACCTTTTTCAATTTTTGATCCTCAGAGCTGTACAACCTGTACCCTTTTTTTGACTTCCGAACTTTTATATCTGGGCGTCACTGGTAAGTCTTGTTTGGAAGAGGCGCGGTTTTGGCGTATTGAATTTTAAACCTGATGCCTTTTGTCATCTATTATTCACGTTTTTCTTTGCCTAATACGTTCTCCTATTTATTTGTTATAACATAGTTCGTTTCTGTGTGTGTAACATTTTTACGTTATGTTTCCGTATGTTGTGTCATTTGTTTTCTCCTATATTTGAGTGTGAATTCACATTACTATAAGACGTGTCACGGTACTTTTCTATCCCAAATTCATGTCTTTGGTTTTGATGTTATATTGGTTATTCTCATCGGATTTTGTCTAATGCTTAGTACGTTGCTATGTGTGTTACATTTAAATGTTGTGTCGTTGTTCTCCTCTTATATTTAATGCGTTTCCCTCAGTTTTAGTTCGTTTTCCCCGATTTTGTTTTTTGTTCATAGATTTACGAGTTTTGAACAGCGGTATACTACTGTTGCCTTTATTTACAACGCCAAATACTAGTATTGAAAAAAAAAAAAAAAAGATGTGGTATGATTGCCAATGAGACAACTCTCCACAAGAGACTAAATGACATAGATATTAACAACTATAGGTCACTGTACGGCCTTCAAAACCAGTACCGCATAGTCTGCTGTAAAAGGCTCATATTATTAGACCATTTGCTTAACACTTATGCTGAGAAAACAGTACGTAGATACTTTTAGCTTGAAACAACCACGTCAATAAGGTCCAAACGACCCAATTTTGATCTCAAGTATACAGATTTTACTACATTTCAGTAAGTTGATTATTTTTCATTTTACTTCCTACGTAAACTAGAAAAAACACACATCTGAATTGGTATTCGCCTTAGTACGCGTCAATCTGAAACAGAATAACAATATCTGTAAAAATAAGACCTAAAATAATGGATGCGAAAAAAACATTAGATTATTATTTCTAATTGACGTAGTTTTGTTAAATGTTAAATTGTCACGAGAAAAAAGAGTAACTTGTTGTGTTGAACGATTCATTACGCATTGTTTCTTTATCTTTTTTTTTACCGTACAATTTTCTTATAGATATCGAGAACTGTCTTTATTTGCCTAATTGTGTGTTTTAAATTTTTAGGTTTAGACAAACCGTTGCACATCCCGAAACAATGTTTGTCACTCCGCCATATGATGACGCTTGGGGTTCAGGGATTTTAATTTCTCTTGAGCATACAATATACAAAAGAAAGTAAGATGTTTCAGTCTGTATACTCCACTACTAAAATTATAGAGCTTTTAAGTTAAAACATACAATTCATCTGAATTTTATGTACCCAGCTATACATATATGGCATGCTATGCCTGCAACTTTTCCAGATGCATAGGTTTGTCTATACTCATAGTAAAGTTTAAGTTTTAAACGCAGCCAATATAGTCAAAAGCTCCACATAAACCAAAAGAATTATATATTACTGAAACGAAGTGAATATTAATCAATGTTGCCAAAAAGAAGAAGACATAAGAAAGAAGAAGAAACTTTTATGTATAAGAAGCACTAGATGCTCATTACGTGACTGTGGTACATAATATGGCGATGCTGTGTTTAACGGCAATGTTGTAAATCGGAAATATCTAACCTAAACAAACATCTAACTTGTATTTTCTTTTTCGAGTCAATGTGGCTTTTATTTTATGATATCACTAAGAATGCATAAATTTCTGTCAATATAAAGAAATTTGAAATCCTACTATTATTTCAAGAAAATAACAGGCGAATTGAGAATTCAAAGTTTAAACTTTTCAGGCTTATGGAGATACACAAATAGAAAAAAGTGAATAATATATTTCTGACATGGCATCCAAAAATGTATACTTTTTTTTTATATATATATATGAAATGAAATATAATTTCGAAAGAATCCACACTTTTTTTTACTTTTTACACTCTTTTAATGTGGGTGTTGCCCCAAAACAGTTTAAATTGGCACATGCCTGTTTGGTTTCTTAACATTTTTATTATCTTAGCGTCACTGGGGAATCTTATATATGTAGACGGAACGCGCGTCTGGCGTATCAAAGAATAAGCCTGGTACCTTTGGTAACTATTCTTTCTTTCTGTTATCTAGTTCAAAACAAGTAACAGCTGTCGTTGGAACAGATTTTCCACTACAATATTTTAGCTGGTTTATTGAACAGGTATACCCATCGTGTCTTTCAAAATACAGGTAATTATGTTTTATGTCCCTTTTATGGGTATTATGTTGGGGTTTTTTTTTTTTTGGTCTGTGCGTCCGTTCGTTCGGCCATTCGTCTGCCTGTCCCTCTTCAGGTTAACGTTTTTGATCAAAGTAGTTTTTGATTAAGTTTAAGTCAAATCAACTCGATACTTTGTACACATGTTCCCTATGATATAATCTTTCTAATTTTAATGCCAAATTAGAGTTTTAACATCAATAGCACTGTCCACTGAACATAGAAAATGATATTTCGAATTGGGCATTCGTGTACTGAGACACATTTTTTGTTTCAAAATCTATTCAATGATTAAGTAGATTAACAATATTATGTTTTTGCGTGCTAGTTATAATTAGTATTCTTCATGGACAAAGTACATCTATGTATTGATCTTCTAACATGCAAGTTAATATACAACAGATATCTATGTATTGATCTTCTAACATACAAGTTAATATCCAACAGATATCTATATATTGCTCTTCTAACATGCAAGTTAATATCCAACAGATATCTTTATATTGATCTTCTAACATGCAAGTTAATATCCAACAGATATCTATATCTTGCTCTTCTAACATGCAAGTAAATATCCAACAGATATCTATGTATTGCTCTTCTAACATGCAAGTAAATATCCAACAGATATCTATATATTGCTCTTCTAACATGCAAGTTAATATCCAACAGATATCTATATATTGCTCTTCTAACATGCAAGTTAATATCCAACAGATATCTATATATTGCTCTTCTAACATGCAAGTTAATATCCAACATATATCTATATATTGATCTTCTAACATGCAAGTTAATATCCAACAGATATCTATATATTGCTCTTCTAACATGCAAGTAAATATCCAACAGATATCTATGTATTGCTCTTCTAACATGCAAGTTAATATCCAACAGATATCTATATATTGCTCTTCTAACATGCAAGTTAATATCCAACAGATATCTATATATTGCTCTTCTAACATGCAAGTTAATATCCAACAGATATCTATATATTGATCTTCTAACATGCAAGTTAATATCCAACAGATATCTATATATTGCTCTTCTAACATGCAAGTTAATATCCAACAGATATCTATATATTGATCTTCTAACATGCAAGTTAATATCCAACAGATATCTATATATTGATCTTCTAACATGCAAGTTAATATCCAACAGATATCTATATATTGATCTTCTAACATGCAAGTTAATATCCAACAGATATCTATATATTGATCTTCTAACATGCAAGTTAATATCCAACAGACATCTATATATTGATCTTCTAACATGCAAGTTAATATCCAACAGATATCTATATATTGATCTTCTAACATTCAAGTTAATATCCAACAGATATCGATATATTTGTGTTGCAAAAATTTCTCCTTTGCCCTTGATAACTTTTATGATTTAATGTGCCGTCAAATTATCTCCAGGGCAACGTCATCTGATTATTCGAATACGTTATACAAACGATGAAGAGTTGATTAAACTTAAAAATACCAAAACCTGTTCAAGGAATCGGAGATATGTATGAAGCAGATGCATACCTAAATTCCTATTTATTTTCAAAAATTTATAGCTGATTTGAAAAAAAAGTATACTTATTTTCATTCATAAAGCGAAAATGTTTTTTTTAACATAGCTGTATGATGTCATATTTGCTATTTGTTGTTTCATAACTGCTATGATTTATTGACAGTTTATGATATATTTAATTTTGCATACAAAATTCATACACCAACAAAAATGAAATCACACAGTAAAAGAGGGACGAAAGATACAAAAGGGACAGTCAAACTCATAAATCTAAAACAGTAATTATCTAAATCTAAATATTATTAAGTTATGATATTGCTTTAGAGATTTCAACAGAATCTTTTAAATGAAGTGTGTTTAAAGCATTTCTTTCAAAACGCAAACAGTATATACTGTTAAAAATCTTTAAAATAGCTTTGTTCATGTATGTTTAGATGTATCATTATTGAAGACAGTGGATTTATAGTAATGCATCCAACATTTAAGGAAAGCACAAACAAAGAAAAGTTCCTGAAATTTATTCATATTACAGTTCAGGTATGCTTGATTTTCAAATATCTAAATACTTTGGAACTCAATAGAAAATATGAGTTTTTAGTTATAAGTCCCTTTACAATTGGCAAAATAAAAAACTCAAACACATTGAAATAGAGATGTATTCATTCTTTAAATAATTTTTCGACATCATTTGCAGTTTAAGATTTAAATTTTCTTCAATTCTTTTCAGTGAACGTCTATTTATAAAAAAGCTGCGCTCAACAAGAGACCCAACAAAAGAAATTACCATATATAGGTCACCATACGACCTTCAACAATGAGCAAAATCCATACTGCATAGTCCGCTATTAAAGGCTTCGACAAGACAAATGAAAAACAATTCAAACAAGAAAACTAACGGCCTCATTTATCTAAAAATCAATGAACAAAAAACAAATATGTAACACATCAACAAATGACATCCACTGATTTACAGGCTCCTGACTTGGGACAGGCATATACATACATAATGTGGCGGTGTTTAAGCCTCTCCTAACCTGGGACATAGGTGTAAGAGTACTATGTATGAACGTATTTTCATTTTAATCTGTTTTCTGATAACCAATACAAATAAAACAAATAGTTGTAAAATAAACTAAATAAAACAAGTTTACTACTTGAAAAATGTATGAACTCTAAGGAATAAACTATTGTAACAATACAAATGTCTACATCTTTAGACTCTTTAACAGTTTTTTGATAAAAAAAAAAATACTGTATGTGTATGGCATTGTGCGATGCTAAGACAAATATGTATATTCATAGATAAATCAGATACATTTTCGTCATTTGTTCCGTTAGTTGAAAAAAAAACGGTTTCAATAGCCAAATTTAATTAAAAAAAATTAAGACAACAGTTTTACGAGTAATTATTGATTATTTAAAACCAATTTGGTATGTGCTTGATCAATGATATAACAGATTTGACTAAACAGCATTTACTAAGCAAATTTAAACGTATACCTGTTTTCTATGTTTTTTTATGGAAAACGCAGTAATAAACCTTTATCGTCCTCTCCTGCTTTTGCGTCTGTTTTCTAATTTGAAATCCATAATCCATCTTTACCTTACAATAGAGAACGAATATGTGTATCACATAAAAACTCATGACATATATAAGAATTGTGGTACGGCAGACACGGGTTTCGTCGAAAGCTGGGTTCAACCCATAACAGTTGGACTGCAAAATAAATACGAGTTGTAAATAGTTATCAAAGGTACCAAGATTATAATTTAGTACGCCAGCCGCGCGTTTCGTCTACACAAGACCCATCAGTGAAGCTCATATGAAAATATTTATAAAGCCAAACAAGTACAAAGTTGAAGAGCATTTAGGATCCAAAATTCCAAAAGGTTGTGCCAAATGCGGCTAAGGTAATCTATGCCTGGGATCAGAAAATCCTTAGTTTTTCGAAAATTCAAAGTTTTGCAAACAGGAAATTTATAAAATGACCACATTATTGATATTCATGTCAACACCGAAATGTTGACTACTGGGCTGGTGATACCCTCGGGGACGAAACGTCCACCAGCAGTGGCATCGACCCTAAAATAGGGGCGAAGGATACCATAGAGACAGTCGAACTCATAATTGAAAAAATAAACTGACAAAGCCATGGCTAAAAAAAACAAAGAAAAAAAATCCCGACAGACAAATAAATAATAGTACATAAGTAACAACATAGAAAAATAAAGAATAAGCAACACGAACCCCACAAAAACATGGTGTTATCTCAAGTGCTCCGGAAGGGTAAGGAGATCCTGCTCCTCATGTGGCACCAGTTGTGTTGCTTATGTTATAACGAATCCGGTAGATAATCTATTTCGGTAGGTCACATTCGTGAAAAAGGAAGGGTATTGTAGTAACGACATAAGGAACATATCCGATATCATATGTGAAACGGTTATTCCATAACGGTCAACCAACTCGTGATTACGTCGGTAAAATTTACGAAGGGATGATTTCAACTTCACCATTTGAAACTTTTGGTTTACTAGCTTTTTTGTTAGCAGCAACCCTTTATCCAGGAAATCATGATAGGAAATACAAGCCCAAGAATATCGTATCAATTGGGAGATATATACGTCGTGTGCAAGCGCTGCTGGAATGTTGCTACATACAGTGGAAAGTTCACAATTGGAAATCATCTCTTTTGTAAAACACAAACACACAAAAGATTATGTCAAATATATTTAACGCTATCTATGCTTTGAAGTATAAAAACTACAAACACCACCATTATTTTTAATTGCAATTAAATTTATCACCTTTTAGGAACCTGCTCTAACAAAATCTTTGATAAAAGAGGGAGTTTTACATAAACAAGAATGTCAGGATATAGCAGCAAATAAAGAAAGGCGTTCCTTTAGGGTAAGATTTCAAATGAATTTACTACTTGAATGCATATTGTGTAACCGAATAACAAAGTAATTTAAACAAATCATGCGAATATACAAAGCGTTCAATGCGAAACAATTGACAAATGCTTTTCTTGGATGCATGTTGATTACCTAACTAACATGTAATCAGTATTTCAATGTAAATTGAATATAAATGACCCTCAACAACGTGGCGTTAAAAAACTTCATATTTAGAGATGAATTAAAGTGTAAGTATCAAATATAGAGCTTCCAATTCATTTAGTATTTATCAGATATGCAACGTGTATTATTAGATTTGAACTCTCGCATTATTATGCAGTAAAACTATTACTAAATGTTTTGTTTAGCTAAAAGGCTAATATTTAAGATTATACAGTGGTAGGTTCAGTTGTTCGTCTTTGAGAATTTTTTACTACGAATATCCACTTATGTTTGCAAATCAAATTAACATGAACATATATTCCATACAAAAAACCTTCCGTTTTATCGACGTAACGTAACAATTGTTCGCAGAAACTAAGTGCTGCTAAAAATTGAAATGTATATTGTAGATGACATTTAAGAAATAACTTCGTTATCAAACTGTATATAAACTTACTTCCTATTTTAATAGGTGACTATGCCAACAGGGCATCGAGGTGGATTAGGATTTACAGAAACAAACAACGATTTTGAAATTAGACCGATTCCAGAAACGAACATTTTTATTATTAGACAGACAGAAACTGCAAACACTGATTGTTCCTGCGTATGTATACATTGTCATTTCATTTGCATTGAATTTTCTTTACAAAAATTTCACTATGTTTTCATGACTTGAAAATTTGATATATTTTGGTTGGCTGCCAACAATGTTTAAATGCCACTTTTATAATTACATGAATTCAAAAAAGAGAAACAAAAATCCAAGGCTATTTGAAAATCAGAATTTAGTAAAGGTAGACAACTCCAACAGAACAGAAAATCAAACAACAACAGAAAACCATTACACAGAAAAACAATCGATTACAGTTTCAAATGCCAGGGAATAAACTTAGATGCTTCGGGAAAGTTTTGCAGTTCTTATTCAACATGTGCAAGGTCAACTTCGGTGTAAGATCACAATGGAATACTTAATAACCGCGGTTGATAGTTTCTACAACTAGTGTATTTTTGTACTCATCAGTGGCAGTGATATTCAATAACTAGTCAGCAAATCATAATACACATTAGAAGAGATCACTATTTACTTGTTAAAAGAGGAGCAACAGATACCAGAGGCACAGTCAAACTCATAGATTGAAAATAAACTTACAACGCCATGGCTAAAAAATAAAAAGACCAACAGACAAGTAATAGTAATACAGACGACACCATATAAAACTAAAGACAAATCAACACTTAAAACAGGGGTGATCTCAGGTGCTCCGGCAGGGTTAACATGTTCTACATTTGGCACAATTCGTGTTGTTTAGGTTATTACAAATTTGGTAATTAATCGATGTCAGTTGTGGTGTATTTATGTTTATATAAATTTGACGGAAATATATATTTCGAGTATAGTTTTTAACAAAGACGATAAATATAAATATTTCAATTGAATATCTAAATCATCTTAATTACAGGATAAACAGATAGTTCCAAATGCGAGAGAGTGTGGACAATGTGATTGTCTCTGTTATAACACTATATCGTATCAATTTTGTTTAAACGTTTACAATGTGTAAGTTTTAACTTTTGAAGAAAAAAAATCTAGTAATCTGAAATTTATAGTTTGAAATTATACTAGATGTACAGGTGTCATCAGACGCATGTTAGTCAATAAAATGTTAAAAAATCTTAATTCTTTGAACTTTAAATGACTGTTGTTGGCTTTTTCTTGTTGATGTTGTTTATTTTGGGAAGATGTTTAGAAATAATTTGATTAGAAACGCTCGGATCCGTACATGGAAACCAATTGAATGAGCTGGAAGTTAAAGATAGCTAGCTTAAAAATCTCCAAACCTTAAATGAATTAAAAACACATTTCCTATTTACATTCATCGGGAACGCTCCAAGCCATATTAGGAACATTCAAACCAAAACATTGGAAATATGGGGATGTATAGATTGTAGAAACGATAGGAACTATGGGGCAAAAGGTAAAAAAAGAGGTCTTATACAACCGCGGGGTTTTAACAAACAAAAAAGAAATTTTAGAAATTATTGATTAACATCTTGGTAGTAAAGTATTTACCTCTGTCTGTTCTTATTTTAGCTTATCTAGTTTCCCATGTAGTGCGTCTATACCAGATACTTCTGGAAAAAGCGAGCCTGACGATTTGACAAGATTAAACACATGCTTCAATCCAAAGTGTCATGAAAAACAGGATATAACGTATGTTACTGTATATGAATTACTAACAATTTGGGGTGTTTTCAAATTATTCTCGGTATACTGAGTAAACGAAAATATGAGGAGAAAAGGAAAACAGTTAAAGGTCGTCAAAAAGGACAGTAAATATTACAGATGTACAATTTTATCTGCGACAAGTCTTTCGCCTGTGTATATCATTATTATTTTTAAACATAAAAATACAAATGATCTGGAAGGTTAGCTTTTGAATTTTTGGTTGGGGTGTTCGCGTTGCTCAATCTGTAGTTTTGTATATTGTATTTTGTGTACTGTTGAGTTGGTATCTTTTACATATTTTGTTATTCAGTTTGAATCAAACATATGCACGTTACTCATCTTTGCTGTCTGTTAGATAATTTTGACAGTAGTAAATTGTGTCCGACTATTTACATGCTTCATGTACGCTTTGTTGTAGCCTGTAAAAAAAGTTTAAACGGAGGAAATTCGTATTGGTGTTTTTTTTTAATGAATGTTGTAAATGCATTTGTCTTTTGATTGTTTCTGATTAATTTTTAAAGATATTGCATCCATTTTAACCAATTTCTGGACCAATGTTTTTATTTCCTTTTGTTTCAGAAAATGTTTCAGTGAAGCCGAGTGTGGATGGTGTGAATTTACTGATGAAGGTAGTGAACTTGATCCAAAATGTTGCCGACTTAAAGAAGATTGTTCTTTTGGGAAAACAAAATCCACAAACAGAGACACATGTAAAGGTAAATGCATATATAAATCTTATTCTCGATCTTTTCACATTTATAGCACCTCATGTTCATTTAAATGTTACCTGCAATATTTCAACATTACTACCATTAAAAGGATTTTCGTAAGAAAAAAGATAATATCAATCGATAAAACAATTGAAATTAAGAATTTTGCAATAATAAAAATGCATTTAAACTCGTAGATATACTATAATACTAGTACTTCCATGGTAACAAACGTGGCCTGCGTTATCCTTACAAGTACATATAAGGTGATCACTTTATATCGAGGACAATCATAAGTTTGGAAAAAGAACATAACTAAGCTACGTCAAAGGGAATATATCCAAAACTAGTTATGACACACATATTAAGGTGGTACCTAACACCTGAACTAAAATTAATTTGGCTCGTTTAATTTGGTTTCAATTTTGACAAAGTATTTAGTTTGACCCTTTGACAAAAATATAAAAATTTATTTTGATCATTGAAAAGCTTAATATTCCCTTAACAACACAACTTTATTAAAATGTTCTGCTGATTTTACAGAGTTATATCCCTGTAGTGTTAGGTACCACCAAGGGAAATTTGGTCATGATGCTTTCCTAACTTGTAGTTTAACTTTGCGGATGATTCAGTAGATATATTTGAAAACTGAACCTTAATTGTAATATCGAGGCAATTGAGAAGAAAATTCTAGGCATGTACATACTGTTTAAGCTCAAAAGTGTACACTCCATTAACAGGAATTAGTAAAATTTCGTAGCGAACAATAAAAATAAATCACAATAAAAATATTCAAACCCAGCCTATTATTCCTCACCAAAGTCAATTTTGTTTATAACAGTTTGCTTCTTAATCAACGTTCAATGTCCTTACCTATTAAAACACAAAAGTATAAAATAAAAAAAAATGTGACTAACTTATTTAATAAACAATTATAAAGATGATCATACCCTTGTTTTCCTTTTTTCTACAGAACGACTGTATGTAAAGGAATTGTTTGCGTTATAATAAATAACAACTATGAGGAGTACCTATAGAAATGCATATATTAATAAATGGTGAAAGATAAATAACAAAACACATGTTTATGTTTTGTTATGAAAACAGTTAGTCTGCTTTTTTTATGTTCAAAAATAAAATTTTGATTGAAGGTTGCTCCTTCATGTTTTGGTTGTTGCTACATGTAAACCTAAATTTAAAAGGTACTTCTTTTTTAAAGCACCTTTTGTTTCAACCAATAGGTTAACAAACATGTAGCGTATATGGATGAACAAAATATTATACTTTCAAATTGTTTATGCTTTGTACACTTGATGTCGAATTCAGAATATATGTATTGTCTTGTATTTTTCTAGCACCTGTTTCACCTGGTGCAAACAACAACCCATCTGATTCCCCACCATCAACCGACACAACATCTCTTGTCGGTGGATTAGCTGCCTTAGCAGCTATCTTAGTAACATTGATTGGTATTGGTACTGTTTATTGCATCAGAAGAAATAAACTGTGTGATGGGCAATATAAAGACAATGATCCTTACATTGATGCATGTCATGTGGATGATGGTACTGGGTCAGGGGTGTTCGAAAACGACGGTATGTCCTGCTCCAGTAGTAACGATTCGTCAAACTACACGAGGACAAATCCGTGTCAACATCAAGTACCTGAAAATAACTATACGGATACAACGTTTAATCACGTGGGATGATGAAATATGGTGTATATCTTTGATATAGAAGAATATTTATTGAAATTGTGATATGTTTTACATATGAGATGAATATTATACTTCAAGGTTCAAATTTGTAAAATGAACAAGACGTATGGTTTTATTTGATTTTAATGTACTAAAAAATTGTTTCTTTATAATCACTGTTAATAATGACTGTTACAATTTCTGTTTGATGAATATTCTCTAAGATATACAGCATAACCTGCCTAATCCGACACCTGAGGATTCCAATATCATATGTTAACGGACACATTTGCATGGTCTCAAAATAGGCTTTTCCTAGCAGAAAAAAACCTAAGTATTCCGACACCTTGCTTAATCCGACATTTTGTTCTGGTCCCCGAGTGTGTCGGATTAAGCAAGTTCCACTGTATTGTGCTAGAAATCAAATAAAAAATGAAATAATATATACACTCTATATAGTACAGCTGTATTCTCTGAAATACAGGTCTTTTGTTTGGCACATACCGTATTTTAATTTAGAACAATGTTTAACAAACAAATCGTTTGTTGTAGTCTTCTAAAACATTATTTGGAATGCATTATATTATAGAATACTGTAGATTCGTTTATTTTCGTGGGTACCTATTTTCGTGGTTTGGAAAAAAACTTACATTTTCGTCGATATTTGAATTTGTTCAAGTTGAAACTCCTTGAACGTTTAATTTTGTGGTTCACCTGAAACAACGAAACCCACAAAAATTGGTATCCCACGAATAATAATGAATCCGCAGGAGATAATCAGTCGAAATTACTGAATCTAAACCACTTAATTGTAAAAAACGACAACCACGATTTTTTAAGAAAATATATCGCAGAAAGGTTAAACATTTTTTTATTCACGCATCTCCATATATACAACAGGAGACTTACGCTGTTTCTCAAGCATAATCATGTTAATTGTTCACCTGATTTGTTTCTATTATCTTTAGTACATGTAATGCATTTGTTGTTTATGACATATTTTGATAAGCAAATTCGTATTTTCATTCATTTTACATATAATTAACATTGCTGTTTCAAAATGGTGTAGGATTGCAACTCATGTTTATATAACAACATTATATAGATTTAAATTGATAACGGTTAGATCTCTAAATCTTACTGGATTTTAATTATAAAATTGAGAAAGGAAATGAGGTATATGTCAAAGTGACAACAACCCGACCATAGAGCAGACAACAGCCGAAGGCCACCAATGGGTCTTCAATGTAGTGAGAATTCCCGCACCCATAGGTGCCCTTGAGCTGGCCCCTAAAAATATGTATACTAGTACAGTGATAATGGACGTCATACTAAACTCCGAATTATACACAAGAAACTAAAATTAAAAATCATACAAGACGAACAAAGGCCAGAGGCTCCTGACTTGGGACAAGCGCAAAATTGCGGAGGGGTTAAACATGTTTATGTGATCTTAACCCTCCCCCTATACTTCCAGCCAATGTAGAAAAGTATAACCCATTTGATGTTATATAAAATATATTTTGAAATGTGAAATGTGAATTCATTGTACTTTAATACTCGGATAAAAGCTTGTATTTGTACAGTACTGTTGTTTTCTCAGAGAATGAACAGAGAACAAGGCCAAGTGTCATCGTTCCTTAGACCTTCATCAACATAAATTATTGGTCTGAACTAAGTTAAAACTTTATTATATCAACTGCAATTTAATAAAGATAAGTATTATATAAAATCTTATAAGCTGATTATAAGCAGACTTTGAAACAGCGGTAAGATATTATAATTTCGATTTTAGTTATATGGACAATTACATGAAAGGTATAATACATTGATTTATACTGTAACCAGCCACCTATTGTATAAATAAAATAAATGTTTGCTAAATTTATATCGAACAATTCTCCCTTAAGCTGGCTTCTATTTTAAGCAAGTCGTAATGCAATATTTCTGTTTGCGTTACAGTTCGTTTGGGTGTCTCATCGATGTCTTGGTCCACGTTTAAATTTTGCAGGGTTTTTCGATTTAAAAATTGAAGATAACTTTTTTAGATTTAAACAACTTGAACCGCAACTGCCGATTGAATTTCAGAATGCTTTTAATCTTTAAGGACGACAGCTGTGCTTGTATCTTGTCTCCAAAACTCGAACATTTTTTTTTATATTATTCGACAATGTACATATACATTATAAGTATGTCCTTGCATTGATTTATTCATTCATAAACCTGCTTAATAATTAGTACTAGATTCGAAGCACATTAGATCACTCTCTCAATTTGTAGAGGTTCGTGATTTTTATTCTTTACTTTTTCTATGTTATGGTTTGCCATGAAGTTGTCAAGTGGTCATCGACTAACTGAATATCCCGTTGGTAGTCGTTTGGTTGTGTTCATTCTTAAATTCATTTCTGATACTTTATATAGTGGTAAGATAAATGGTTGAAATTACAACCTATATAAAACAAAGAAGATGTGGTATGATTGTCAATGAGGCAACTCTCCACAAGAGACCAAATGACACAGACATTAACCATTTTGGGTCACCGTACGGCCTTCAACAATGAGAATCCCATATCGTATAGCCAGCTATAAAAGACACCGAAATAAAAAAAAGTAGAACAGTTCAAACGAAAAAACAAGTCTTTATTAAGGAAGATACATGTCGTATTTATTGACCACGTGATAAAGGAAACAAATCAACAGTTCGTATAATTAGTTTCTGTTTAAGAATGTCTGTTTCTCCTGGAACATGATTTCTTCCTTTGAGGCTTTTCGGTTGTTGTCATTGGCGTTTTGGTTGTTGTCAATGGCTCTGCACATTTATTTCCTGTACCAGACGTGCAAAAGTAAGGAACATCGCATTCATTCGGTATTATATCCGTGGGTTGTGCATCTGATAACAATTTTAAAATGTCTTAAAAAACATTTGTACATGTTATTTTATTATAAAAAAAATATCTGATACATTTATACTGACATTTTCAAAATTAAAAGCAAAATGCAGAATCCTAGGTCATTCAAATTAGAATTTGGAGCATCATGTTCACAACAAACATGAAGTCCAACAGTCTCACTATACAATACATCCACCACAAAGTAGCATTTTGACCACTGCAACCAATGGAATCAAAAGTCTTTTTTTTGGCATTTTTTTATTTAAATTGACCAACTTGTGACACTATAATAGAACTAAACACAGCTGTCATACAAGTATGTGTGTGTGTGAGGGGAGAGTAGCTAGCAATAAAGCCGGTTATACCCTTAGTATATGTTTATTCTGTGTTTTTTTTTAAATCTGAACATCACTGTACATCTTACTTCATACTTTTGGATATTTCACAAAACATGTCCTGAATTGCTCCTGTTAATTTTTTATATGTCAAAGTCAGGTACCTGATGAGTCATAGACCTTTGTCTCAAATGTTATAATTTCAATTGAACATAACATAGGTTTGCTTAGTCTAATGTTAAGCTTCGTCTTTTACTATACAATAGCTGTGGTTTTTTTACCTTCTATTTTAATGAATCGTTCTAAAATCAATTTAACTTTTCATTGTGTAATTTTAAATTATTATTTTCTTACCGACCGGTTGAGCTGCAACAAATAAAGTAACAATTAATGGTGCGTATAGTATTCCGGTGTACAAACGAATACAATTGTACCTCATCAATATGCACCAAGTAAATATGAATAAGAAGATGTAGTTTGAGTGCCAATGAGAAAACTCTCCATCTAAGTCACAATGTGTAAAAAGTAAACCTTTATAGACGACACCCTGGATCACACCGAACAACAAGCTATAAAGGGCCACAGCATGACTACATGTAGTGTAAAACACATCAAACAGGACAACTTTTAAATACAGGTGAGTGAATACAAATGCAGCGGGCTGAAACGGTTTACAAAAAAAAAATTTAAGTCAAAAAGTAAAATATGTTTTGTATACTGAAACTGCTTTATTATGCTAAAAGACACGTGTACATTGATTTCATTCAAAAGTAAATTCGTTAGGCAGTGATTGTTAACACGATACCTCTAGTTACTACTACAAAACAGCGTAAAAGCATGGGAAAATCCTGATGAAAGAAAAGGTGAGCTGTGTGGATGTGAGTGAACGGAAACAAGTATAACTAAAATATCAAACTTCAATTCAAATTCAAAAAGTGGAAAGTTTATCAAAATTGTCAAAATCAAACGGTATCAATTCACGGAACCAGTAAACAAAACCTTCCAAATTCCTTACTTGTTACAGGTAGGTTTCGAAGAAAATGGTGGGTTAAACCTGGTTTCGTAGCTAGTTACATTCCCACACAAGAAATTTGAATACAGTAAATGTAATTTTAAAGTTTAATAAACAAAAAGAATTGCATGGAAAATAGAAACATATAAATAATGATCTATACCATGTGTATTTTACATGTGCGCCATGATTCTGTGTTTTATATAAACACATTCTGTAAACTTCGGCAATAAAACACGAAAATTCATTACATGTGCAAGGAAAGGGATTATTGAATGAAATACATTTTGTCGATTATATGTAAAGGTTTTGTAAACAATAATGTAAAAAAGAGGAAAGTTTGTTACGACTTAAAATCCTCTGTAAAATACACTATTGGTAATACAAACAGTAGATAGAAATTAACATCAAAGTAAACAACATAATGTGCAACAAGTTTCAAAGGTTGGGTGTAAATTTCGGGATAAAATGTATTTGCGCTTGCTGTGAAACAGGCGAGCCTCGCTTTTCGTCCTATTTCAAAGACTTACACAAATACATTTGATATTTTCCGACAATGCATATATTATATAAACAGACGCAAAACGAGTTACTGGTGTGTACGTATAGCCATCGATATATTTTTCAAATGTTATTGTAATCCTTGTACCTGTGATAACTAATAACATCATTGCGTCAATGCAACTGCTGGTGGACGTTTCGTCCAAAAGGGTATCACCAACACAGTAGTCAGCACTTCGGAGTTGACATAAATATCAAGTGTATAAAACACCTGAGCCGTATTGTAACAACTTTTTTGAATTTTTGTGTCCTCAATGCTCTTTAACTCTGTACTTGTTTGGCTTCCTAAATTTATTGATCTGAGTGTCACTAATGAGTCGTATGTAGACGAAACGTGCGTCTGGTGTATCAAATTACAAGCCTGGTATCTTTGATAACTATTCTAACACAAGGACATATATGATGTACATACCAATGGCAATCAAATACTTTGTTGTAGCTTCAGAGCAAAGGTTGCACAAAACAGTTTCATTGAAAGCTCCTGAAGGCAGTGGATTTATTACTCTTGCATCTGTAATCAGTCATGAAAAGTTATCAATAATTTCTACAGGCATATTATATCTTGAACAATAGTGTATACATGGCATCGTTTTATATCAAATGTTTTCCAAATTGTTTAAACTTGTAAATCTTCACCCCTCAACTCGCATCATTGAAATTCTTAGTACATGTACTTCAATATTGTTCATGTTTTCGTAATAAATTTGCACACACAAAAATTCAAAGCCATATCTGTTTACTTATATTTGTCTAGTAGCTGTCAGCTTAAGGATAACAATAGAAGTACCACTGAATGTCACTGCTAACATAAAAAATGATTATGTTTTATTATCTCCTATTAACTTTAATCAATGTACTAATTTCATTTTCTCCCTACTACTACGCATACGTTATATAAAAGAAAAAAACATAAGAACCATACAGAAAAAGGGGACACTCATACATGTATATGTGACGGATCAAAAGTTTCTTTTCTACAAGTGATATGCGTAGGTCTTAACAAACAAATGTTCCTATCCCATATAAAAGTCACACATATTCATTTGGCCTTTTGAACATGTTTAACTCAAACTAATATAGTTTTGGTACGTTTATTTGAATTTGTTGTCGTTGATAAGTTTATCCCATATTTCTTTGTCCTTTTGAAATTTTGATGTTAGATTAGAACAGTCATTACAATGATATGCGAATTGTTTAAAGGTATCAAACATATTTAAATGTCGATGTACTCAAACCAATATGGATTTGGTACGTTTATTTGAATTTGTTATCAATACAGATCATGTATCAGCCATAAAAGTAAATCCTTTTCTATCTTTTCTTTAACTGTTTTAAATTTTGATTTTGTTCAAAACACTAAGGATTTCCTAAGAGATCACCTAAGCTTTATTTAGAAAAAAACTTTTCTGAATTACGGGTCCTCAATGATCTTCAACTTTGTACTTTATTTGGCCTTTATTGTTTTATTATGATAGAGTCACTGATGTGTCTTTTGAATACGAAAAGCGCATCTGGCGTACAAATGTCCAGGTATACATGATGAGTTTTTGTATCATTAAAGCAGGTATCAATTCGTCTTCAAAGAATCTAAAGGACTATGGGTAATCTCATTGTTCGTATACAAAAATGAAAATTAGGTTAAGTGTTTGTTAGAATTTCTATGGTTTATCACAAGTTAAACCAATCACAAGGTTCTGACGACGCTTTTCGAAATATTGACAAGAATGCCTTAGATTCTGAAACGGTGAATTTGTATCTATACTTTAACTTACTTCCTTTGTCACCAACTGTAAAGTTGTTTTCCCCAGGAGTAAAGTCTATAGTAAAACATTCAAATTTTCCTGCATGATCCCTTCAAATACAAGGTACTCCGGTATTAATAAAGTATATATGGGAAGCAATGGAAGGAACAACACTGAAATATTGCTCCTGGCAAAATGAGGTTAAACAAGCTCAACGTATTGGTTTGGAAATAGTATTTTATGTGAACAAACTTGTTTGTATGTATGCGGGTCAAATGTCAATGACATATGGTGTAGCATTCTTGTTTTAAATTGGTTTTTACGACCACGTGATTGAAACATGTGAAAGGGTATTCCATGTTGAGTTTTTATGACGACCACGTGAATAAAAAGGTATTCCATGTTCAGTTTCTTTTTCAATTATATGGACAACATGTTTCTATTTATAAATTGAAAGTCAGCATTTGAAAAACGTACAAAATGTAATGTAAAATACACAGACAGAGCATTGAGGTCCATTTCCATGATACACAAAATACATTATGTAATATACAAATAGTAAGTTATATGGACCTGTTAGATTGAACTGGTCCTCGGACCTCAGTTCATGTTCTTTCAAGTCCTGCTTAGAAGATGGGTATATATTCATTATTTACATCATTTAGAAAAGTGTTGCAAAAATAGACTCCAGTTTCTTTTAACTTCTATTTTCCAACAAACCTGACAACATAAAACTGATCTGTAATTTGATAACAGGTAGTTGGAGCACCTTCTGTGGTAAGTGTTATTCCGTCAGATTCAAAGGTCCAAAATGCAGACAGTGCAGGGGGTGACCCTTCGTATAATACAAACGTTTTATCGACCCACTCATCTGGAAACTTGCATGGAAACTCAGTCTTGCCTGTAAAAATATCATTTACAATTTTACAATATTAAAAAATAAAACCAAAATAGATAGGATATTTTATTTTGTACGTTTGAATTGCTAACTGGTTTTATCTTGTTGTCCAAATTCTCTTTCATTTTTATGTAAAATTACTACTATTAAATGTAGAAGAAATCTTAACGATGGACAGATACATAGCATTGCATAAGACCCTTTATTACAATTTTGAATACAAAAATACGCTAGTCCACGTTAACGTATGGTACAAATAATGTACATGATTAACGGTTAATGAAATATCTTGAAAAATTAAAAAAAAACCTTACAACATTGTTTATACTATGGCGTAGTGTTTTTTTTCTCGTGTAGTGAGCTCCTTTTGCTATTATAACATGAGTAATACAATGATGGTATCTTTACAAAGTAAATCACACTGTAAAACAACACATGTACTACCAGTAACAATAGAAGTAAATACATAGAAAGAATTAATAATATTTAATGAATGACTGTAATACATGTTCTGTCTATAAATAAATAACTTCAAAAATGTTGGTTATTTTAAAGTATGACCACATTTTCTATGTTATTTCGAAAAGACAGAATAAAGGCAACAGCAGTATACCGCTGTTCGAACAAATATTAAAGTAATTTCTATTAATTTAATGCTAAATTCCATCTTAAACCGGAGGAAAACCATGAAAAGAACTTTCATATAGTGTAAAAAAAGGTAAAAATGAAAAACAAGTATGTCCATCAGCTGATAAAAAAAAAACGATTGCAGCCAATCAGAAGACGCGTTACATCCAAAATTAAATTATTGCTTCATTTCACTGATACCAGTAATAAACGAACACTTTGAGTAGGGCAAGAGCCGTTTTTTTGTTAAAGATTCCGATTCTCATCATGTATGACAATTGTAGAATTAACACGAAAAGGAAGTTTTGACTGTAAGATCTCTTCTACACATTGTTTAGAAACAAACAATTAAAACTCAACGCATCATTGTAAATGTTCAAGACAGTTATCACTGTGAAATGAAGTTCAATACTAGTATTTTATTTATTATATATATATATAAGGCATATACACTCTTACCTCCAACTACCAGTACAGCACCAACATATAACAATGTGGCAACGAATTTCATCACGCAGTAATGACAAATGATAGGAATTTGTTAAGATATGACAAGTTTAAAACTTTCTGTAAAACTGAAGCATTAACTATTGTATATGTATATATGGATATATTAACAATGTACAACGTCGGCAGTTTGTTATCACGTAGGCAAAAGTGCTGGAAACAGGCCGTTTAGACTATATATAGATTTCATCATGCAGATGTGTCCTTTTATTATTTATATTGTAGAAAAGTACATTTCATTATATGTCGACAGATGATAATTCAATTAGTCGATAATTGTTTTAACATCCAGCAACTAAACTAACCGCATATTCAACGCGAGCACATAATAATAATACTGATTTTTTTTAAAGCGACCTTTGTTCAAGATAAGAATAATTCTAAGGCGCTGTGCAGGTTGCAGGGTGTATCAAACAATTCAAAGCCAAAACCATAAACAAAAACTATAACTGTGTCATATGGAAAACTGATGTAAGAAAAGAACAAAATTTCCAACCATAAAAAAGGCAAATTAAAAGAAATATTTCAAAATTTACAATCTCTAAAACCATGCAAAACATGCAAACACCCTAAAAAGGAATACAAAATGTTGCATTGAAAGTAGATACTGCAAATAAATTTGATTAAAAAATAATGCGATAAAAATTGGGTTTAAAAAAGAGGGACGAAAGATACCAAAGGGACAGTAAAACTCATAAATCGAAAATAAACTGACAACGCCATGGCTAAAAATGAAAACACAACATAGTTGTGTAGAGCTTTAACGGAGATATTGATTTCGCACGTGTAAATTGACTACTTTCCGAATGTAAGCAGGAACGGTGCCATTCAAAGCACAGTACACATAAGTAAGTTGCGTGTATTGTGATCTGTTTGGACGGATAACACATATCAATCATCAAGAATCGGAGTAATATGTTCATGTTTTCTTGTCCTGGTAATAAGACAAGCTGCTGTATTTTACAATTATATCGGAAACTTACCGTTCTAAGTGATATAAAACTTTAACTCATATTGACATTTATTAGACAGACATACTGTGCTAGTAAGCAAAGTAAACAATCGAAAAAAGAAATGTCACGCTACCTAAACACACTTAATCAAATAAGAACAAACATTGATTTATTTCAATATGTTTTTTATTTAGTTTGGCATTTTGTCTGTACAGTTTGTAAGATACTCTATAAATTATATCCAAACCCTTATATTGAAACATTTGTTATATTAATCCATATTGATCATGTTGAGATAGTTGCCAGAAATAGCCGATAATCCTCAATAACTTTATCAAAAAAAAATTTCGTCTGAAAAACAACTTCGCAAAATCGATCGGATTGTGGTAATAGGAATCCGATATATTTGAATTAATGTTTATAATAATTATGTTTATTAAAAAGGAAAACCCAGTTTAGTAAAATAAAAGTTATTTAAAGTGTCGACACTTTCAAATAATGAGCTTGATATTCTTTCATATAACTCAAAACAAAATAAAAATATAATTTTATTGAAAGAGCTGCCAAATACATTTTCCGATATATTTTCAAATGAAAAATAGATTCCTACCAGCTTTCAACATTGTTCAAGCATATTTTTGAATACCTCTCGATTCAAAGGAAGGATAAAACAGCTGGTCCTTCCAAAAGGCTATTTTAAATACAATGTTATGTACCCATCAACGTATGTTTGAAATTAGAAATTGGACTGTGTTGTTCGAACTTTTGTATCTGATGTTATAATTCTTGACAATTTAAGATCAATGCACTGCAAACAAGATGCATTTTCTTACTTCCGTTACATTTCAATGAACATCATTTGTTGGAAACGGGCGCGTGTTCCATATATATATATTTTGAGGGATAGTAGGCATGATTTATTTAAATACATGGTTAGTAGTGGTGTTACGTCCCTTTTATAATTCAAACACGACATTTGAGGAAAAATCAGAAACGTTTCGCCCGGTCAACAGTTGAAGAAATTGATGATAAAAGATTGAAATATATGCAGAAAACAAATCAAAAGTTTATAAATTTTGATTGTTAGCACTTGTTTGTATATACTAATAGAAATAAATTCTTTAAATTAAAGACTTGACAACTTTGATATGCCACAAGTATAATTACTGCATGTAAAAATAGTCGGTAAGATAAATTTGTTGTCACTGTTGACCTAATACAATATTCTATATATACTAGAATTTTATTTCAAATGGCTAACCTTGTCATGCAGTATTCTAACAACTAATGCATTCATTATTTATATACATTTTACAACCATGGCATATTGCAAACAGTTCATGTGTCCATGATATCATCTTTCTTGTCCGTGAAGGGTGGTATGTCTTCCCGAAGACTGCCACCCTTCGCGGACACGTACCTTCTTCGTGTTGCGGTAAAGTACATTACAGTCTGAGTTGAGATGCATACTGCATAACTTGTTCTGAATAAATAATTGATTTGCCACCAGATGTTCAATAAACGTCAATCATTATGTGCACTTTAATTTTCCATTTTATAGTGTAAATTACACGTTTTCCTATTATAATTAGTTATGTGTGTGATGAAATCGATATAATAAGTGTAGACTGTACATATGGAGTAATTGGTGTCTTATTTTAACAAGACGACTGACCACAACTAGTCATTAAATACAATAGAAACAATACAGTCTCTATAATCCCTCGATCAAATTCGTTGGTAAGTTGAATTGTTATATATGATGGTGCTGCATTGGTGATTGGTCAGACTGAAGGTGAGAAACTAAAATGAAATAAGAATAGTGAATTCCCTTCTTACTATACTTATTTTCTTAATCATTTACGACGAGTTGGTATATATTTAATTGTTTGTGTGTTTTAACATTAATGGATAAAAGTAAAATACAAAAAATACCAAACGGTCATGATAATTTTGAACGCAAAGTCCCGAGGAGGCAAATGGAAAAATCAAATGACCAAACACGTCATACGAATGCATAACAACTGTTATATTTCTGACTTGATATGTACTAGAACATTTGCTTTATTAATAGTTAAAATACGTCAATTCTAGATTTGTATTCATACTTTGCTTAACACTACCATTTACCTGGTACAATCTTTGAACAATAGCTATACATGTAACTATAAAAAAAAAATTGAGATTTTGTCATGGTAAATGGTTTTTAATGGTACATACATATAACCCAAAAAAATCGAAAAGGAGAAAAGATGTAGATAAAATACATGTAATGTTTAATTTATTTTTATACGAGATTTTAAGATCAATGTATCTAAGGTTATAACGATTGAAAATAAGTAAAATGTTATTGATAATGTCACTCGAAGGTGTGTATTGTCCCTCAAGATTTAGAATTAAAATAAGTTCAATTTCAAAACAGTATGGCAGATATAAAAAACGCTCATGTTTTCGATTATTTTCATCTTCGTTATTTCCGAAACATGTGATACAAGTGGAACATATCAATGATTTTTTTAAATATTATAATCAAACACAACTCTGTGATAAAAATGTATATTCACGATGAATAGTTTTTGAGTTCTCCGGTTTTCAAATTTTACGACCAATCAAGTCAGACCTTTTAGCCAAAATTTTGAGAAAATGGATGAGGGGTACAAGAAATGATTTTACAAGAAACATGGACATCTCATATCATTTTTATCTTTTCAAATTTCTTAGATATGTACTTTTCAATCATTTATAACAAAAAGATAAGAATAAATATTTATTTTGACCTAAAACTGCAAAAAATTAGAAATTTACAAAATTGACAGCATGGTAAATATGACACAAAGAAGCATCAAAATATGATAAAACTTTCTTATATTAACACCTACCTATAGTTTTTATAAGCTAAATGTATTCAGTGTCAATTGTGGAGCTGTTATTTTTTTCATGATAAAAGCCCCAAAATAAGAAAAAATTGACGAAAAATGGGAAAATCAACAAATTTAGGTATTTTCAAAGGATCGTAGCAAAAAAAGAAGTGCACCGCCATATGATTTTTTCTTCACTTATTTTTTTTTTAAAGACTTATTAACCCAAACATCAGGTTGAGAAAAAAAAATTCTAGAAATGTTTGGCTCCTAGGAGAATTGCCGGTTCGCCGAATATCGGTTAACCACTCCCTCAAAGAATTTTTTACCAATCAAAACCTTTGTTTTTCTACCGCCTTCTGCAGCATCATCGTCCGCCATTTTGCCCGTCAACTGTTGACATTAACAACGAAATACATATTTGCTGATCGTATCGCGTTTATCACTCGCAATGGTAAAGCGGTGTTGCTGGGGAACTTGTAACACTGATAGCCGATATCCAGATAGATTGGAAGGTGGTATCGTGTTCATACCATTCACAAAGCCAGGAAGAAGCCTTGAAAAGGCTAGTCCTATAATATAAGACTCTGGAGGTTCATATCATTTACATTCAACGTTTTTTATCGGATATTTTATTTTTACTATCAATGTTGAACCCCAGAGTTCAACATTGATAGTAAAAAAAAATATCCGATAAAAAACGTTGAATGTAAACATGGTAAATGATATGATTCTCCAGAGTCTGATATTATAGGACTATGAAAAGGCCAGACGATGACTTCGTTTGTGTGGGAGACCCCTTGAACAGTTAAATGAGGAGATAATTAAGGAGAGGGCTAAAGCCAAACATTTATTTGTTAGTTCAAAGGTATTATATTTTAATCATTATCTGGCTTTTGAATGAATTACATTACACACGTTGATATCAGAAACGGCACGAAAAATACAAGGGTGCCCAAAATAAATCCCCGTTTGCTATAAATACGTGTAATTAAATGTAGGAAACTTATGTACGGAACATTAAAATCATCTTGCTACAAGTCACATGCATACTAAATTATGTTTTCATGAAACAAACATGTTTTTTTTTTTTTCTATGGTCGGGTTGTTGTCTCTTTGGCACATTCCCCATTTCCATTTTCAATTTTATGACACTGTGAAACCTGAATGAATAGAACAGTGAAACCATATCATATGGAATTTGAATAAGAAAGGTGAGAACCAGTGTCAAATGATAAAATAACCACACAAATTACTCGTTGATAAAAGCAGGTGCGTGAAAGTGTAAACAAATGTGTATTCTTCTTCTTCTTCTTCCGAATACGGGAGTAGACTCCTAGGTAGGAGTGTAAAACTTCCCGGAACTTGTGTGTTATGTACATATGGACTTAATTTAAAA
The DNA here is from genome assembly GCA_037788925.1 of Mytilus galloprovincialis. Classification (NCBI taxonomy): domain Eukaryota; kingdom Metazoa; phylum Mollusca; class Bivalvia; order Mytilida; family Mytilidae; genus Mytilus; species Mytilus galloprovincialis. The sequence goes on from CM075332.1 coordinate 3,619,020, forward strand.
ATAATATGAGAAAGAAAAATCGTTAACAATAACCTATATTCATTATGTACAGTGGCTTTGTAGTTTAATAAGTTGTTGTGGATCCTTCAAGTGTTAGAGTGGATATGCCACTTTTGAAGGATTCCAGGGTGTCAGACATACCTATTGCTTCAGGTAGTGAGTTCCAGTCCGAAATAGTGCGAGTATAGAATGAAAATTTATAGAAATCTTTATTTGTAGATATTTGCCTAAATTTATGTTTCCCCCTAGTACGTCTATCAGATATTGTTAAATTGTCCTTAGGAACTTCAACTAACCCCCAATTTATTTTATACAGCATAGTTAATATAGCTTTTTTCCTTCTTATTTCTAAATTTTCCCATTCCAAAGATTTAATTAAGTTTGAAACTGCACCAGGTGATCTGTCTTTATAATCATTGAAGACAAACCTGGCTGCCTTACGCTGTACCTGCTCAACCTGAGTGATGTGTTGTTTTTTGTACGGATCCCAGACAGGGGAAGAGTATTCGACGACTGGACGGACAAGTGATGTGTACGTAAGGTTTTTAACCTTACGTGTGCAGTTTTTCAGGTTCCTACGAAGAAAACCTAAAGGTTTTATTTGCCTTACAAGTAATATTGTTTATATGTGTTCCCCAATCAAGATCATGGCTTATAGTTACGCCTAAATATTTACTGTCTTTTACTGCTTCTAAAACATGATTGTGCAATATATAATCAAAAGAGGAAGGTTTACTTTTTTTAGAAATATGAATTACATAACACTTCTCAGGATTAAAATTCATTTGCCAGTCCTCTTCCCATTTTACTAAACTAGATAAATCTTTTTGAAGTAATTGTGCATCAGAACTATTATTTACATTTCTATACAATAAACAGTCATCTGCAAAAAGTCTTGCATTGCAAGTTACATGTTCGGGTAGGTCATTAATAAAGAGTAAAAATAATGTTGGGCCTAAAACTGTTCCCTGAGGCACACCAGAGTCAACAGCTAATTTTTGAGATTTAACACCATTTAATAGTACTTGCTGTTGCCTGTCAGCTAAAAAGTCATTTATCCAATTTAAATTTTGATTTCTAATACCATAAAATTCTAATTTCTGGGCTAATCTTTGATGGGGGACTTTATCAAAAGCTTTGGAAAAATCTAAAAGTATGACATCTATTTGGTTACCATATCCCAATGATTTTGCAAGATCTTGTATGCTGATGATAAGTTGGGTTTCACAAGACCTTTTACTTCTTAACCCATGTTGACTATCATTTAATATATTATTAATTGTAAGATGTTTCCTTATGTTGCTTGTTAAAATGTGTTCTAGAATTTTGCAACATATTGCAGTTAATGAAACTGGTCTATAATTAATAGCGTTATGCTTGTCACCTTTTTTAAATATTGGTACAACATTAGCCTGCTTCCAATCATTTGGGATTTTACCAGTATCAATAGATTTTTGGAAAAAGAATGTCAAAAAATGGAGACAATTCTTCTGCAAAATTATGTAAAAAATATGCTGGCAGATTATCAGGGCCAGTGGCTTTGTGTGATTTAAGTAACTTTAATAAGCCATTATTACTAATAAATATGTATGGCATAGTGGGGTGGGGACTAGTACCTTTATTTGGCATAGAGGATGTATCTTCGGTAGTAAAAGCCTTTTTAAATTGTTCATTTAGGATGTTAGCTTGTGTATTCGGCTCACTATATAATAAACCATCCTTTCCTCTTAATGGTGACACTCCAGATGTTTCTGTTTTTTTGCTTTTTATAAATTGCCAGAAAGATTTAGGTTTTTCTTCTAACTGGGGGCTAATTATTTCTTGCATGTACGTGCTCTGGGCTCTTCTTATTTCTCTTTGAGCAGTAGCTTTTAACTTTTTATATTTATCTTTATGTTCTTGTTTACCAGTTTTTTTAGCTTTGTTGTAAGCTTTACGTTGTTTTTTACATAAATGGTCTATATCCCTATATGCCCAAGGGTTGGTGTACTAAGATTTAGTTATTTTGCTTGGTACATTATCATCTATTATTTTATTCCTACCTTCTTTGAATTTATTCCATAATTGGTCAATATTTAAATTTTCATTAGCCTGAGATATAAGTTCAGATATAAAATGAGATGTTATGTCTTTTATCTTTTTAATATCAATCTTTTTCCATAAATAAATTTTATGTTGTGATTGTTTAGATCTTTGGGGCTTGAAGATTGCATCCACTAATACAATATCATGGTCAGATATACCTGGCATAGATTTTATTTTTGTTATCAATGCAGGTTGGTTTGTGCAGAAAAGGTCAAGGATATTATCTTTCCAAGTTGGAAAATCAACCATTTGTTCAATGCCTAAGTTGTTCAGCATATCTATAAATGCTTCATTCAGCTCCTTAGTATACATTGAGCCAGATATATTTTGCTCCGGCCATTTTATGTCTGGAAGGTTAAAGTCACCACCAAGCCAGAAGGTGGAATTTTTAAATTTTAACTTAAGTTCATTAATTTCAATGATCATTTGTTTTAGATAGTCTAAATCATTTTTATTTGGTGGTCTATATGCAGAAATAATAATTAAGGATTTGGTATCAGTTATATTAATTTGGGCAGCAATAAGTTCTACATTTTTGCTTTTAGATACTTCTTGGCAAATAATAACTTTTTTAATGGCGATTAATACACCTCCACCTTCTTTTGCGACCCGGTCGTTTCGGAATACATCTTCAAATAGTGTGTTTGGAAAAATTTCAGAAGATAATACATCTTTGTTTAGCCAAGTTTCATTACCAATAATAATATCTGGTTTAGATGACGTTAATAAATTTTCAATTTGAGGAACTTTATTCTTACAACTTCTAAAATTAATCTGAAGAACTCTTAATGAGTTTTGTCTATTAATATTTTTATTTTTTAATTGCTTAGTCACTGGTGGTTTTGGTGATGATGTAGCAACTGGGTCTCCAAAATTTTCATGACTATCATTTATATTGAAGCTTAAGGAAAAAGCTGAACTATCTGAAAGAACTGAATATGAGTTAGGGTTCGATTGAAAAATGGTTCTAGAGTGATTAGGAGTATCACATATCGGGCATATCCAAAGTGCTGATGAATTTCCAAACTTTTCATACATAGATGGACTTATATTTACACATCCAATATGACACCATTTATCGCAATTATCACAAACAGTAGCATCACTGTCCCAGGTACACTCATGCGAGCAAATAGAGCATGAATAACTGGAGTCATTCAAGTTTGATGGGCCAGGATTGGTTTCAACCTGGTTGCTTAAAAGAATTCTAATCAAAAGGTGAATGTGGCGATCTGATTTGCCAAAAACACATTTATTTTTAAAATTGGACACATGTAAGTGCCAGTAATAAATCTGGGTGGATACCTCAATTGTTGTGTCACATTGAAGGCTGATAGTGATACCCTCATATTTGTTGGAATCTAGTATATTATTTTGTATATTAAACTCATTGACTGTGCTCAGAAAAATAAAAAAATGTTGAGCAAATCACGACTAAGCTATGTTTAAACATTTTGACAGAGTCTAAGTGTCACAAAAATATAATCAGTGAAGAGAAGGATGGTGACTCTCATACAAATTCATAACATGTTCAATAAGACAGTTAGTAGTTGGTGACAAATTAGATCTTCGTTCCTTGGGCGACTCAAGGACACAGGATAAACACACTAGGAAGCCATATTACATAAGGTGTAAGGATTGATAGATAGGATATTATTACTTATTTAATCACAGAGACTCTGTTTGCCGATCAAAACAAAAACAAACAAAAAAGTAAACCGGAAGTGGTTTACACTGTTTACATTTATGGAAAATAATTTTCCCGCCACTGTACAAATGTGAATCAAAATTTACGTATACAAATATTTTAATTTACAAGGAAATATCAAACATTTTCATAATTTTCATACACACATTGACAAATGTAAGCCAAATGTTGATGTAATAGCAAGTTCCGGGATTTATTACTCTAGAAAAAGCTGTAAGTTCCAAATAATTTTGAGAGCTGCAATTTAGACGTCCATTTCCTTGCACATGCGCACACTTTTTATTCAATGAATGACTTTTTGTATCCACAAACCCTTATACAAGTCGCTATAGGTAGAGGGTGACCATGCCACAGTGAAAATGTTTTGTACACTCAAATGCACTCAAATGCATTTTTCATGAAATGATTGTAAACAAAATCTTAAATGGGTTACACTATTCTAAGTAGACAATAGACAATATTTTATTCGCACAAACACATTTACATTAAATGGTTATGGCATACAAAATTGAGACAATAAACTGACAATAGTTAAATTGATTATAATTAGAGTGACAGACTGGTATTCACAGCGAAGAAGAAAAAGGCTATAAATATCAACAGTTAACACATTGTTAATGTTCATGAACAATTAAAAAAGAACACAAACAAAAATTAGGTTGCATATTAAAAAAAGTTATACAGATGTTCTTAATAAAAGACAATCATTAATATACTTTATGGTGATTTTTATAATGACTGGTAGACTGCTATTTAAAAGTCCAGTCAAATGATTTAGTGTTATAGTGGACTGCAATTTAATAAAATTGAAATTAAGATTTTTATTAATATTTTGTATATAGGTATCCCTTAATGATTTATAGCATGGACAGATTGAGTATTCATCCTCAATTTCTTATCTGTTACAGGATAAGCAAATGCGTTTACTTCTTTCAGTGTTGGTATAACGCCCTCTTTCAATTGCTAGGGAATGCGCACTTTGTTTAAATTTACTGAAAACTGATCGGTCAGTTTTGAATTTACATATATCAATATATGGGGGCCTTTTTCTAATTCTTTTAGTATGACAAAAGAAATTTAATTTTTCACATTTATTGATAGAACAATTCATAATTTGATAAGCCTGGTCATAGATTCTTTGTTGGATACTATTTATGTGATATTTTAAATTAAAAGTATTAAAAGTGAGATGACCAAAACCTAATTTATTTAACCAGTCTTTTACAATGTTAACCCATTTACTTGTTTTCTCTACATTATTATATATTTTATGGACTAAAGTGTTAGGCGAGTTTACAATGTGGTTTAGAAATTTTATAGCTGAAAGGTGAATTTTAAAGTACAAAGGGATTCTGTTTGTCTCAGTTAAACAGGCTACATTTGTTGTTTTGCACTGTACTCCTAAAATTTCTTTAATAAATTTGATATGTAAATGTTCAAATGGATCTGAATCTTTGAACACTTGGCTTACACCCCAAACTTCACATTCATAAAGATTTATTGAAACAACTAAGGTATCAAATAATTTTTCAAGCATACTGCAGGAATTATCTAAAGAGACTGTTTTTTTTTTAATTTTAAACCAAGCTTTTCTTTTTTTTTGAATGACTTAAACTTCCTGAACAATTTATAGTTATTCCAAGGTAACAAATAGATTTAACAGTCTCAAGATGTTCTTTTTCTACTTTAAAATAATTACAATGAGATTTTCCATTAGAATTGAATATTATAATTTTTGATTTTTGTTTGTTAACATCAAGTTTCCATAGGGAACAAAATTTAGTTAACTCATTTAGTGCATTTTGTAGCCCTTCTTGGGTTTCAGACAATAAAATAATGTCATCTGCATATAATAATGATGTTAGTTTAACATCTCCTATAATAATTGGTTGAGTGTTTGCATGATGTTTGTAGAGACAGTTCCTAGCTGTCAGTGGGATCTAGAAGGGGTAGGTTCCCCTTTATGTGGGAAACAAACTGGTTGTTTGTCACTGAAACATTACTAGGGAGCTTATGGCAGTCAGTGGGACCCTGAGTTATTACAAGCTCTGAATCAGCAAATGGCTGTCCATTTGGGGAGCTACCATTTGATTTTTATGGGGGGTGGGGGGTGGGGGGGGGGCTATGATGAAAAAATGTTTCCTGCCATTTTTATGTTGAAATCTCTGTACTGCCTTTTCATTTTCCAGTTGCTCATCCTGCCTTTTTTCTAGAAAAACTTGTCTTGCCTTTATTTACTCAAAAGTCTAGTCCTGCCCTTTCTTTTTAATTTCATCCTAGCTCCAACCCCCATAAAAATCAAATGGTAGCTGCCTAAGGGTCCATTATACTATCAAATAGAAAAATGTATTCACCAAATTAGGACACCAGAAGGACATATGACCTACAAACAGGGAATAACTATAGTCTATAAGCATATAAATAGAATTAAAATTGCCACCCCAATAACAAGACAACCTTGCAAAGTATGTTATCAGATCAATATCATAGATCAAAAGTTATGCAAAAACAAATAATCCCTACTTGTACTTAATTCATTTCACTCAAGCAGTTACATAAATTAAAATTTGAAATTTCACCAATTTTTGCACCACAAATAAGTATACATTTTTCAATGTATTTTCTATTTAATATTTAAAGGGAGATAATTGAACTTACAAATACGTAGTTTAAAATTGCAATTTGTGACAACAGGTGATATAAGAGCAACTTCTCATTAATGTTACAACTTAAAAGGGAGATAATTGATTATGTAAAACGAAATGTAATGTAATAATAATTGAGGAGGGGTTCATTCAGCAATTTACCCTTATTTTTATGGGAAAGCATGGATAAATGCAGGGTATCCAATTACATTTGACAACATTCTGGTGTAAATTTATTTATTAAATCACTTTTTCATGTATGGCTTGAAATGTTGTATATAAAATTTTGACAGTTTATCAACTAAGGCTTTTATGGTGATTTCATGAGGGTAGATTCTTTTTATGCCAATGTCCTGTTTTGTATATGTAACAAAGTCACAAAAAGGTGCACCTGTGGTTAAAAGTTGTCCTTGCACTTGAAACCAGTGTTTATGATCCTGAATTAATGTGAAAGAATCACCACTGGCATTTGGCTTCAAAAAGAAATCAGCTCTTTCATCACACGCTTCCTTCAATGTCATATTCCTTACTGAATATGGGCATTTAATTTCGACAATTCCAGTTTCAGTTTTGTCACATACGACTGCATCTGGGGTTGAACCAATAAAAGGAAGATCTGGTTGAACAACAAGTCCTATATCATGAATATGATTTCCTGAATGTTTAATATACATTTGCTTAGCAATAGTTTCATTTGATGTTTCATATGAGGTTTCTAGTGATGTAAATTGTTTTCTTTTAAAAGTATTTTTCAAAAATTTATCATTAATGTCTTTCTTTCTTAACATTACAGCACCAAAGTTTGAAGCTGTAATGCGGTTTTCTCTATGTTGAAACCATGCTGTTGAATTTGACTGTTTTCTTGTTTCCTTTTCTATAGTAATGGCTTCTGTTTTGGTGATATTTGAAGCAAACCATTCAGTCTTCATTTGGTCCATTGCTGACATATCTATGCATTGCGGTAGTGGTTTTGGAAACACAAAATCCCCACATATGTCGGAATTTTCCTCTCTTGGTTGGAATATCGGTGTCATTAATGGTTTCTGCAATGTAATATTAATACGGATAATTCAATATTGTTTATAATACATAGCACATTTTAAATCATTACAATACATATGAATAATTCTTATATGATTTACAAGTACTTAAATCTGATTGATCCATTAGAGTATACCCTGTCAAAAAGTTGAATATTACGGTAAATATCTGAAATACATTTTACTGCAAACATATTTTTACAATATTTAAATTGAAAATATAAGTGTTTTTTTTTTTTTTTTTTTTTTTACAGGTGTAGAACCTCTGGACATGTTAGCTATGAAAACAAAGCACTGACTGAAAACTATGCCAAGCTTGTGCTAGAAAATGTAAATTTGCAACAGCAACTTTCAAGTTGTATAAAAAAGAAAAAAGAAAAAAGTATTATAATAGAAAAATCCTTTGGATGTGAAAAGTTAAATAGTAAAGAGTACCAGTACTACACAGGATTTTCCAAAGATCGGTTTGAAGATATATTAAAATTTCTTGTGCCTAGAGAGGGAGAGGACATTATAAAATGGACAAAAGCTATAAGTGGATCTAAGCAGTTAAGTACCAAAGACCAACTGCTTTTGGTGATGATCAAATTGAGACAAAACTTGGACTTTTCACACATTGCAAATTTATTCAATTTATCAACACAGGATTGCAGTGTCATATTTTTGAACTGGATAAATTATATGTTTCACAGACTAGGTCCACTTGTCATTTGGCCACATAGAGATCACATCATTGAACATATGCCACCAACTTTTAAACAGGACTTCCCAAATAGTTTGGTCAATATTGATGGCACAGAAGTTAAAATTCAGAAACCCAGTTCATTACATCGTCAAAGTCAGTGTTATTCTTATTACAAATCATGCACAACATTAAAAGGTCTTGTGGGTGTTGACCCAAGAGGATCAATAAACTTTTCATCAATTTTATTTGCTGGTTCAATATCTGACAAGGAAATCACCAAGGAGAGTGGATTTTATCGCTTACTGAAGGATTTAATCAGTAGTGGAAAAGTGAATGTAGGGGATGGAGTAATGGCAGACAAATGTTTTACGATTGAAAAAGAATTGAAAGAAATTGGTTTGCAACCTAATATACCACCTTTTGCTTCAAGTGGATCGCAGATGAAATCTGCAGATGTAAACGAGACAATCAAAATAGCTAAACACCGTGTTCATGTTGAGAGGGCCATTGCACGTGTGAAACAATTTAAAATTTTATCTTGAAGGATAAATCTATCTTTATTTAGTTCAGTTAATCAAATTTGGCTTACATGTTGCTTATTAACAAATTTCATGCCATTCTTGATCCAAGATAAACAATGATAAAAGTAATTAAAAAGAAATTCCTGAACATTTTTATTCATTTTATTTAATTCTTTATTCAATGTAAATACTATAGAGTATGAAAACAGACATACCAGATAAATTTAAAATTTGAACATTAATGAACCATATAAATGACACTGACAAGACAGATATTTACACTAACAATCAATTCATATATAGACTGCAGAAAGTCACCTATTCCTTAAAAGATATCTGAAAAACAGACCAAACAAGATTTTTTTTTTCATTTACCAATGAACCATGAAAATGAGGTCAGTGTAGGATGATTAATGCCTGACGGTCATTCACACATTTCAACCATTTCCATATATATATATACACAAATTATAACTGAAACAATGGTCATAATGTTTGAAAAATACACCAAATACACAAAAAAATAATTTGGCACAATGAACTTTGAAAAAGTGATGACACCTCACATTTGGACATGCACAACCATTCCATTCTCCAAATATGCATATAGTTGCCCCATTATATTGAAAATGGACTTGTGTTTTACTGGTCATTTTGAAGCCCATTATTGCTTGCTGTTAGGTGAAACATGAAAAGAAGGTCGAGGACATTTGACAGGTGGAAAGTTTAACAACATTATGCATCTGATGTACAATCCCTGTCTTTCTAAAACAGAAGTCACAGGCATGACAAACATTAATAAGTTATTGCAAAGAGTATAAAAGCTTGAACACTTTTTCATATCATTTTATTTTCATTTTATTTACTGCAGTCACTTTCTACCATGCAATGTTCATATTCTGTCATGAGTAATAGTCTGTTTTTAAAACACAAAAGTCGTAAACCTATCAGAATCACAACAATTCTTACATGATAACTGAGAGGTGATCCAAATAATTGGGGTCCTACTGGTGTGTCTAAGGTAGTGCTGGATCCCAATTCTTGAACCAGGTACGATATTGGGCTCAGTTTAAGCTGCTTTAGATGGATGATATCCTCATCACAGACTTCAATGTTTCTATAAAACAAGATAAATATACTGGCTACAGTAAAAAAATATGCAAGTGTTCAGTAAACAAAAATTTGTTGAATGATGTATCTGAACACATAAACAATGATAAAGCATGGTCAAATTTCAGAAAGCGCTGAAGTCCATTTCACAAAAAAATCTTTAAAAGACGACTAAAGTTGATCATAAGTCCTGAACAATTTAGTATATTCACGACCAAGTTTTTTGTGAAACCGACTCCAGATATGTAGTTCTTGAGAAAAAAAATAAGACGAAAATTAACTACATAAGAACCTGTAACATAATAGGACTGAAATAATAAAATACACGTTTTTAAGGGAACAAATACTTCATTAATTCTAGTAGCTTCTAATATTCTATATATAGAGTTGTTATGTATGAATGATTCAGCATGTTTGAAGGCCCTCCAGCTACTGTCAAGATGAAGAACAGGAATAAAGGCCCTATTCATTGATACTTTTATATTTTATGCATTGTGCATGTTGTGTGCGATATTGTCTCATGCAAATTTACTCAATATTTCTTTTTTTTTTGCAATTTTAAAAATCTTATAGTCAGCTCTTTTGATTTTACTCTATTATGTTTGTATAATTCATTCTTTTAATCTTGTTCATTCTATATCTTAGGGGGTAATCAATTTATCTCACAGGCTGACATAACATTTTAATCACCTATTGTCAATAAATGTGGCAATTACAGGTTTTCTTTTTCTTGTTAAATTCATTGGCCTTGAAATAATCATTTTGGACACAGGCTCTGCCTTACTTTTTGGTCCTCTTGGCTTGTCCCACTGCTGTGGTAGACTTGTAGATGATGGCTGAGATGGAACAGCTTTATATCCAAGGATTTTCCATTGCTCTATCATCATGACCACTGTCAGAACATGTGCACATTTTCCTGATATTCTAAAAGTATAATTTATGTAACATTATTTTCAAGTTTCTCATGTATAATATACTAAACTAGTAAAATAAAATAAGAAAACACAATAATACTTTTATGTTTAGCATGTGATCAACATGTACATGGATTGAAATAACTAATAAGTGCATCAGATGGGTGATGCACAGTCCTTAAATGTAGGTTACAGTGATCCAAGTGCTGTTAAACAATGTTGTACTGAATGCAAGAAATTTGAAGTAAATTAATATCATTGATATATTACCATATAGGTCTTTGAGAAATTGGCCTTAATGTAGAACTTAAAAGTATTGGGATGGACAGACAAAAGTAAATCTATTTGATCCATCCACATTAGTGGATGGTCAAATGTCTTTGGTTGTTACATGTAACTGCGTTTTTTTTAAGTACATGTAATTGGATTTTTAAAGTCTTTGTTTACTCCTTGGTTTTATTTGTTGTTGCCTTTGATATGTAGCTCTGTTTAAGTTAACAGCTTTTAAATTTATTATTGACATAAGAACAGCAACATGTATACATGTTTGATTTTAAAATCATCACTTTTGTTAATGTAAATATTTCAACATACCAAGGAAAAATCGTATTCCACAATGGATTCCAAGAAACAAAATTTACAAAACTCTGCAACAAAATACAAAAAAACATAATAAAATTAATAAACATTTCATGCATCTTTTTAAAAACAGACTTGGTCAGGGTGGGGCCACTAGGCAATTTGCCCTCTTTGCAACCAGCTGATATCTATTGAAGCCTAGGGAAGGAATCGAACCTTCGTACCCTGACCAATATCAATTTGATACAGTACTATATATATATATAAAGTTCTGCTTTTTTAAAAACGGCTTTATATTCCATTTATATATGTTGTGTACAAGTTATCATTTTGTACAAATTATAATTTGTACAAAAATATTGTACAAATTATAATTTGTAATTTGACTTTGTACAAATTGTAATTTGTACAAAAAGTGTTTGTACAAATTACAATTTGTACAAAAACGGGCAAAAAATCACTTATAACTTGTACAATAATTTATCATATAAATTTTTGTGAAAAAAAGCATTTTTACACATTATTGAATTGCTATTAAATGACTTCTTTATCATTCGTTAAGCAGGTGATGTAGTGATTTATGGAATCGGGTTTTGCACAACATTTTTTTGACTCTCAAATCGATGACGACCTGTTTTACAGGCAAATTTTAACTGCTTCCCATAGCAAGCGTTGAAGCTCATGAACCGCACTGTGAATAAAAATGTGTATTTCACTGCCTCAGTTAGGCGTCTAGACAAATAAATATCCCAGAAAGAAAGTGAGATTAAACCCACGATTTGGTTAGAAATATGACTTTGCTAAAGTCAGGAATATGTCAGTTGTTTTTCTGTCGTTTTTTATCAATGTTTATTTTTTCAACAAGGATCTTTTTTTTATAAATATCTATGACTGTGCATGAAACTTAACGGAAATCAGTTGAGGCAATACCAACTTTAAAAACAAAATACAACTTAAGCAGAACAGACAGACGGACTTTTATTTTTATAAGAAAACTAGTTGGTGTAGTACATTTTTTTTGTATTATAAAATCATCAGACCCAATGGCATTGAACCATTTATCTTTTCACAAACAAAATTGAAGTGGAATAAGTCATGTAAATCCAATCTTTTGATGTACCAATTACAAATATAAATCATCACTTGTTTAAAGAAATCTTTGATTGTTTCCATGGACTTTTTGAAATAACGAATAAGTGGCAACAAATCTTTCGAGATCCTTTTCACGATCCATAATATCAATTTTTACAAATATACTCGTTTTTGCAAAGTTTCTGAGTTAAAAAAAATCCAAATAGGGACAAGAACTAATTATGCAGTACTATTTATTGGTACTTTTTTTCTAAAGGAAAAGTGGTATATGTATTAAAAATTTGAAAAAATTCGTATTTGTTTACTTTTTTTTCTCTCAAAAATTTCGAAAATCAATCTGCCTTTTGTAGTTTTGTGAAAACGGTGTATTTTGTTAATAAGGTTTAATGTGTGGTCAGAAAATTACAATTCTATCCTAGCTGTGAATCAATGCATTTTTCATCAAAATTCATATTTAAAACTGTTGTACAAGTTATAAGTGAATTTTGGTCAAATTTTGTACAAATTGTAATTTGTACAGGCACTTTTTGTACAAATTATAATTTGTACAAAGGCAAAATACAAATTACAATTTGTACAATATTTTTGTACAAATTATAATTTGTACAAAATGATAACTTGTACAGAACATATATATAAACAAATCTTATATTGATGTGTACAATGTATGGTTATCAGAATATTCACATGTACAAGGGAATATATATATATGTTTGTGTGTTAACCAGTAGCTTTTTTATAGGGAGGGGGTAGAATCAGAATAAAAGAAGGTTCATAAAATATTGAGGTTGAAAGTTAAAGTCTTTCAATTGTTCTATACATGTTCACTACCCTGGGTAATGTTAGTTATTTCAAGTTGTTCGTGTATTAAAATAACTCACTTAAGGTATTCGGCCCATAATTAGCCAATATGCAACAAGCAAAATAATTTACATTTTTATCAAGGATTGTAAGTAGGGGGGTCTAAGAGTTCTTACTATGAAATAAAAATCCGCAAAATATTTGAGGTTAACAGCAGAGCTGGATTACAGTGCCCCCCCCTTTTTTGTCCTCAAATGCCAAATAAGGGGTTTTAATAGGATGTAATTTTAAGAAATCTATATAGTATAATTTACTAATCTATCTTTTAAAAGGAACCTTACATGTAACCTTGTAAAATTAAACATAAAAAATAATTTTTTTTTTTGCTATTCTATTTTTAGAACTGTGTTATTGTTACTAATAATAGAAAAAGGAGAAAAGTCTAAAATTTGTCAATTTTATATCTTCACTAGTTCAAAAGTGAATATTTTAGCAGAGCATTAAAAAATGACATTTAAATTAACTTTACATATTCTTCCATCCTAAAAAAAATTTTTAGAAACTTTTACCGTACCAATTTCAAGAAATTTTGATTTAGAATGTCAAGGTCACAGTTCGTAAATGGAGACTTGGTATCCCTGTTCTGATGTTTTTTGGTATAATTTATGTAAATCTTTAGCAAAACTAACCATACTTCATATAATCTTATAATAAGAATAAACTATGATATTTATGACATGTAAAGTTCAAAAGGTCAAAGGTCAAGGTCATTTTTTTGGAGCTAAAATCAACAAAAATCTCCTTTTTAGCTAAATTTTCAAAAGTGTATCTACCTATTGGTCCCATAATCTTCACAACCTTTGTAAATAAAGACCATTTGATGATATTCAAAAGATCTTGGTTTGGTTTCAACCTTTAGGGGTCAACAGGTCAAAAGGTCATTTAATTTTAGGAGCTAAAATTATACAATGACCTCCTTTTTTGCTCAATTTTCTATAGTAAACTTACCTTTATATACTATAATCTTTCATTACATTTGTTAATTATGATAACTTTATGATATGCATTAGATATAGGATTAGCTTCAACCTTGAGGTCAAAAGGTCAAAGGTCAAGGTAATTTTAGGACCTGAAATATGAAAATTCTCTCCTTTTTGCTCATATTTCAAAAGTATATAATAAAAAGAAGATGTTGTATGATTGCCAATGAGACAACTTTCTACAAGAGACCAAAATGACACAGAAATTAAGTTATAGGTAACTACGGCCTTCAACAATGAGCAAAGCCTATATCGCATAGTCAGCTTTAAAAGGTCCAAAATGGCAATGTAAAACAATTCAAACGAGAAAACACACGGCCTTATTTAAAAAAGAAAATGATCAAAAAACAAATATTTTACACACAAACAAACCACAACCACTGAATAACAGGCTCCTGACTTGGGACAGACACATACATACATAATGTGGTGGGGTTAAACATGTTGGACAATATTTATGGTTTTGCTACATGTTTTCGATTTTGTCCAATGTGCAACACCAGACATCACATGAAAGCATTAGGGCTCAGACTGAGGATGCATTTTTTTATATTTCACACCAGCATTAACTAGAGCTCATTAAAAAATACCCAATCATTCCTGTTCAACATTGAACTCAGTTAGGTAAATTATCTCCCATGAAATATTTCAGAAAGTGTTTATTCTACTTCATGCACATAATAAATAATAGAAATAATCTTCTTCGATGATATTAATAAACTCTATCACATTTCAATATTTATTTGTACATTATCATGAAAGTATAACATGGTCATGATGGTTCAAAGGATACAAATACATATTATCATATCTATATATACAATGTACAATCAATATTAAATCTTTTGAATATTAACATTGATCAATTAAGCATGACAATGAGATCAGGATCAATCATACAGTATACCAAATTAAGCAGACCTATTGCTTTTTGAATCTGATACATGGACTTGACCATGGGTACATAACTTTTTTCACCGATCCATGAAATGTGGTCAATGTCAAGGGAAAACAGTTTTACAGACATGAGGAACTTTCAATTCATGCTCATTGCAAGTATAGATATCATATTATTCATAAGAGAGAGAATTAACATTAAAAACATTAATAAAAATTGCTGAGTTCAAAATATCTGTAATGCAGCAACAACTTTTCTCTTTAGTCTAAGGTTGGTCAAATCCCACACAATTCCTGTTATGTCTTCAGCCCCTGATGGTATTGGAGCTTTTAGTACCACATTATATCAATACTGGCTGCCAGTTTCATATTCCATCTCTTTGATATGAGAGATAACATCTTGCCTAACTGGAAGTAAAAAAGAAAATTCATCACAAATAACAAATGAATAAATTAAAACTTTTAAATTTAGTATTCTGAAGAAGAAAACTATCACTATAGTATATGGTTGAAAGCAATCTGACTACCAAATGTGTTTATGTGTTGCAACACTGAGGGATGTTTCAGAAATAAATGTAGGGGGATCAGGGGTCAGAAAACACTTTTTATTTCACCCCCACCATGCATAATATTTCATTTGTCATTTCAATGCCTTTTATAGCTGAATATGCGGTATGGGCTTTGCTCATTGTTGAAGGCCTTACAATGACCTGTAGCTATTAATTTCTGTGTCACTTGGTTTCTTGTGGAGAGTTGTATCTTTGGCAATCATATGACATCTTCTTTTGTATATAAATAGGGGCATTAAAAAAAAGATTGTAAAGTTTTAGATTTCTTTTTTCTTTTTTTTAATAGAAGTCATTGACTTTCAAATATACACTACAGCTCAGGTGGATTTTGCGTTGTCCACCCGTCCACAGTGGGAGTGGGCAAACTTTCTAGCTTGTCAACTCTGCCCACCCATAGGAGTGGACATGCAATTTCTTTTGTTTAATCAAAAGACTTGCAAGTACAATCAATTGAAAAAAAGCAGATAAGCATTACGTATCAATATTTTAACAAAAGAGATTAAAGTTGGAGTGGGCCGGTGGAAAAAGCAAAATCCACCCAGGCTGTTGTGTAGCACTGTTCAAACATAATTGATTAAATGTTAGCTAACATACTCAATCAGTTGTTTCAAAGTCCGAAAAAGGATGTAGATGTATTCATAGGTCTCTCAACATTTGAAAATGTCTGCTTTGGTGTGGCATTTGGTATCTGGTGGACATATCTGCATCTTGATCCCACAGGCTAATTTCTACAAGAAGCAAATTATAGTTTAACAAATATGTAAACAGCAGAGTAATCTGAGTTCACTTAGTAATAGGCATTTTTAGTTTGATAATGGGTTATTTTTTAATAAAGTTCAATCTAGTTTATCCCTGCCACATTCTGTATGTGCCTGTCCCAAGTCAGGAACCAGTAATTCAGTAGTTGTATTTTAATGCTGTATAACCAATAATTCAGTAGTTGTATTTAGTCTTCTCCTTTGAATTGTTTAAATTTATAGCTGATTATGTAGTATGGGTTTGTCTTATTGTGTAAGGTTGTATGGTGACTTAAAGTGGTTCCTTTATCTGTCATGTGAAGTACATGTATTGGGGAGAGTTTTCATATTGGCAATCATACCACATCTTCTTATTTTCAAAATGGCTTTGTACCAATGCAAGCATTATGAATATTTTATCCAACTTTATAGATTTAATTTTCAAACTCTATCCATTATAAGATAAATCATGGACAAATAAAGAAACAAATAGACTAAAATTTTGATAGTACTAAGTAGTTATCAGCTTTTAAATAGGTTAGATAACTCTTTAATACATGGCATAATATACATGATATAACAATAAACATGAACATGTATCTTAGAAAACTGCTCTATTTATTACCTATGCCCATCTGTGTTTGTCTGTGTATTAGTTAAATGTAGCATAAGTTCTCCACAGTCATTAACAAGGTTAATTAGCATCTCTGAAATTTAAATAAAAAGTTCCTTGTCATCATTGATACATTGATCATGTACATGTACATATAGATATACAAATGTAAATAAAAATTGGTTATAATACAATGTAAATTGTATCTATATATAAGTTAAGTTCAGACATGTTTCAAATAATTTTAGGTACAACCATTTATTTTATTCATTTATCAATGACACTACAACAATTGACAACAAAATTGCTATCAATCTGAACACAAAAAAAAACCTGTGTATCTTTTAATGAAAATACACACCATTAGTCTTTATACATGTATCATGTTTTGATTATTTACTGTAATGTACATTTAAATTAACAGTGACAGATGGCAGAAATACATATACAACTGTACAAATTACAAGATACATGTATCTTCATTATTGTAAAGATTGTTGCCAATCTTTAATTTAAAACAATATCTTTGGTTTCTGGATATTAAATAATGACTAAACAACTTTTAAAAGTATCAGAGATTATTATTATCAATAATAATAAATACAGGTAAATGAAATACAATATGTTAAAACGTTTGAATGTGTTTTTCGTGTATGCGTTATTACCTCTTGGATTCTTTTAAGCTTGGTTCAAATTCGTTTCGTTATCAAAAAAGTCCGGTTTTTATAGTTCTTAGCACGCCTTATCCTTGCGTGTAAGAATATAGTCCGTTGCCGGTCAAGGTTAAATCATGTAAATAACTGTCAGTACGTGCATACATATGAATTATAAAGAAAGCAAGCATGATTTCGTACGTCTCGACACCGATTTAACAATATAAAGTATGTAAATACAAGTAACTAAAGAAATGTAGGATTCATAACAAGCTAGAAAACAAAGATGTTATTCGAACGCCACATGTTGGCGGAATTTCGTAACGTTAAATCGACAACTGTCAAATATGCCGCGAACGACGTTACGTTTATAAAAAGGTACTGCCGCGATATTTAACGTTCACAACACTGCCCTCCGTCAAAATAGAATTTCGTCTCGAAATTTAAATAACTACGAAAGATTAAATATATACAATGCAAAATTTAAACAAGCACCTGCTGTCTCAATAGAATATTCAAATTAAGAACATTTGTTTTTGCCAGTCAATTCGACTAGATCACGAATAACCTGTTATCACGATTTATGACACGTGTAATGGTAAAATTGTACCAACGGCATACAAAACAATATACATATAAATAATGTCAAGAAATTTCTATAGTCATGTGTCTTTTCAATATAATAAAATGTTTTTAAAATTTTCAACGTCTTCTTTTTCTACAGCTCCACTGTGTTATTGGTATGTCTCTTTTGGTCTGTCTTTCTGTGTATCTTGTGTTCTTTCTCTTTATGTTTTCTCTACTGCTCCTTTCTTCGATTTTTCCAATCTTTTTGTGTGTCTTGTGTTCTTTCTCTTTCTGTGTTCTCTAATGCTCCTTTCTTCCTTTTTCTCCAATCTTTTTGTGTGTCTTGAGATACATATTTTTCATTCTCAAGTTCTTTCTTCGTTTGGTCTAAGTCTGTTTTACGAAAATGTTCTTTCAGTTGACTCATTTTTTCCTCCTGACAGAACAGGTTTTGGTCTTCTTCTGTAACTGAAACATTTTCATTTTCTTCTGTTCCTAGAACATTCACAATTTCATCTGCAACATTTAAGGTTTCTTCTGCAACATATACATCTTCTTCTGCCACATATACGGTTTCTTTTGCAACATTTACGGTTTCTTCTGTAACATAATGCAACAGTTCAGGCAACATTTGGACGTCGACCTTGTCCGTCTGTGTACCCTTATAACTTATAACATTTTCTATATACTCGATCATGTCCTGCGTACTTGCTACCATGGGTTTTCTGTCAGCTACCATTACCGACTCTACCATTGAATCTCTGGTTGACAGGAACTCACTTCTTTCCGCTTCTTTGTAAATGACTAGCCCAGAATTGGTGTCCTTTTCTCCGACTCTGGCTACTTTCATTTCATCAATTAGGTCACATCCTAATAACATGTTCTCTTCAATGGGCGCTACATAAACTGGCCATTTGAATGTTTCACTCCTCAGATTAACTTTCACCTCTGTAATCCCTTCTGTTGTCAAGTTCTTTCCGGCCTCAGCAACTTCCAAATTTCTTGCTGCTCTCCTTAGTTTTGGCCGTTTACTTTCAGGAATCTGATCATACAACTTCTCACTTAGAACAGTCACCTCCGCTCCAGTGTCAATAACTGTATTCGTCACAATCTTGTTAATGACCACTGGAACTGCAATGCTAGCTGCTGTCACCCGATCAATGATAACATTCTCTTCTATCCTGCTGATCGTTTCTGCACTACCCATTACCTCCTTTGGTGTGTTCTCTGATGTGTTCTGTTGTATCTCCTTAGACTCCTCAAACAACATCTCTAGGCTTAAATCTAGGTCCTGTATATCTAGGCTATCTTCTTCAAATGATCTCTTTATAGAAACTGTACCCACTGATGTTTTCGGTTCAACCAAATGCTCTTTCATTTGACAAGGTTTCTCTTCATCTTTTAAATTATTCTCTTTAACTATTTCTTTATTATGTTTAGGGGCTGACACTTGGTCGATAGTCTCAACCCTTAGCAGTTTAAAGACTCTTCAGTTTGGTTTTGACTCCTTTCATCATTCCTTATAAAACCACTTCTGTTTTCTTTATGATAGGGGCTTCTCTTTTCTTTTGGACAATCTCTTATGTAATGGCCATCCTCATTACAGTTAAAACATCTGAGATTCTTCATCCTGGTCGTACGGTCTCCATACACGTGCTTATTATGCCATGAAATACTGTCATAATCCTGTTGTGCATAGTACTTTGTCATTTCTTTCTGAATTATCTCCCCTACTGACTGGGTGATGGAGTCTTTCATCCCTCTTTCCAATTGCGTAAGTCTTTCCTCAGTTACATATCTTTTCCCACCAACTTTCCTTATTTCAATATCATCTTCACCTTCATCTAAATCAACAGTTTCTTGCATACTCAGCTGACGGATGTTTCTATCTTTATTTCCTCTTTTATATGTTTCATATAAAGTCACCTGGTGGATAGCTTCAGTCATACTGGTAATCCTCTTTGTCAGTAATTCTATAGTAATGCTCTGGTCGGGTAATCCTCTTAACATATACTCTACACTCAATGTACTGTGAGTGGCTACGTCAATAGTAGGAAATGACCGTCTGACTAGCATTTCTACTCTGGAAGCATATTCATGGATGTTTTCTTTGCCCTGTTTCCTTAATGTGTGCAATTCTTGTCTATACGTCTCTGGATATCCATGGTCACCAAATCTATTCGACATAGCTGCACATAGCCCAAAGAAAGATCTTTTGGTCTCCGGTGAAAGGTAGGAAGCATAAACCATTGCCTCATCTTTCAGTGCGGTTACTAATTCAATGGCTTTAGTATTAGTATCCCATCTGTTGATCTCTGCAATAAGTTCAAATTGCATAAAATAGGCATTCCAGGGATCTCTGCCGTTGTAAAATGGCACTCTGTTTCTTCTCCCATTGTCTATCTTGGAGTTTTCATAATTATGGTGCTGTTGCTGTGGTCTGCCATACTGTTGCCTAGGTAACCAGTTTGGTACTGAGGAATTGTTTGGATACTGCTGGTAGTCTGGACGTTGCTGGATTTCAGGCATGACTGTACTCGTACAAGAATAGTTTGGACGATGCTGGATCTCAGGTATTGTCGTATTTGCATAGGCATATGATGGTTGTTGCTGGGTCTCTGACAATGTTGTATCCATGTATGTATGTGTAGAACGTTGCTGGGTGTCTGGCAATGTTGTGTTATTATAGGAGTAGGTTGGACGTTGCTGGGTCTCTGGCAATGTTATACTATTGCAGGAGTTTGTGGAACGTTGCTGTGTCTCTGGCAATCTTATATTATTACAGGAGTTTGTTGAACATTGCTGGGTTTCATAACTATTTTGACTGCTGATAACAGGGTCAGATTTCATCTGAGGGAAATATTGAGCATTGTTTTTCATCTGAAGGTTTTCATTTCTTAATGCCTCTATTTCCTGTCTCATCTTTATTATTTCATCACTCTCACATGATTTTTCTTTTGTTATAGTCGCTATAGCACTATCACTCTTACTTTGAGTTGGGAAAAGAAATGGGTTTGTGCTTACTTCTCTTTGAATATTATTCGCAGTACTACTAAATGGCATGGGGCTTTTATTTATCTCCCCTTGGTTTAAACTAATAGCCTGGTTTGAGGCTAAATAATTATGAGAAGTGACATCACCAAATGAGCAGGTATCAATATTTGTAGATGCAACAGACCAATTGGGAATGATTGGACTAGCTAATGTGGTAATTCCCCTACTAAGTGAATTGGACCCCTGTGGTATACGAGATCTCTCTCTTAAATTATACATTTTACTTTTAATTGCTAAATGAAATCAAGAGTTTCAATTTACTAATCAACTTGGATTGAACTTTATCCTTGTTAATCTTGTAGTTTTTCAGAATTATTCAACTTAGATTACTTTTTATCCTTGTTGAAATAGAAAAAACAATTTACTATGTCTTACTTTTAAAACACCTTTTAAATTATGAATATATCTTATTTTGTGAAATAGACTATATAAATAACAAATTTGAAATAGACTATAATTTTTTCATCTTTGACCTTATCCAAATATTATTATCTACAACTTAGATTTATATTTATCCTTGTTGTAAAAAAGAAGCTTTTGAAATAGACTTTAATTTACAACTTTGAAATAGACTATAGTTTTTACAACTGGACCCTATTGGAAAATTATAGTCTTTGTTGATATAGATTCTGACTAACTAATATATTTTTCCTTTTCAACTTGGATTAGAATTTATCCTTGTTGATGTAGAATTTAACTAACTATATAATTACTTTTCAACTTAGATTAAAATTTATCTTTGTTGAATTGTACCCTTAACTATTTTCAACTTGGATTTATATTTATCCTTGTTGAATTTAAAATTACTTAAATATATACTATAATCTAATTTATATTCACCAACTGTACTATCTATTTCTTTCAGCTTTCGTTGAAGTGTCTTTTTTTTTTTTATGTCCAGTTTTTTTTTTTATGTGTAACCAAATATCATAAAATATGGACAGAAACAATGTATGTACTTAACAATTGCGTGCCTAATAAAATGTTCACGTAAGTTCTTAAAATTTTCTTAAAAAAGAAAACTAAATTCGCTGCCACCAGTGTAAAGATTGTTGCCAATCTTTAATTTAAAACAATATCTTTGGTTTCTGGATATTAAATAATGACTAAACAACTTTTAAAAGTATCAGAGATTATTATTATCAATAATAATAAATACAGGTAAATGAAATACAATATGTTAAAACGTTTGAATGTGTTTTTCGTGTATGCGTTATTACCTCTTGGATTCTTTTAAGCTTGGTTCAAATTCGTTTCGTTATCAGAAAAGTCCGGTTTTTATAATTCTTAGCACGCCTTATCCTTGCGTGTGAGAATATAGTCCGTTGCCGGTCAAGGTTAAATCATGTAAATAACTGTCAGTACGTGCATACATATGAATTATAAAGAAAGCAAGCATGATTTCGTACGTCTCGACACCGATTTAACAATATAAAGTATGTAAATACAAGTAACTAAAGAAATGTAGGATTCATAACAAGCTAGAAAACAAAGATGTTATTCGAACGCCACATGTTGGCGGAATTTCGTAACGTTAAATCGACAACTGTCAAATATGCCGCGAACGACGTTACGTTTATAAAAAGGTACTGCCGCGATATTTAACGTTCACAACAATTATCATATAAATGAAAGAAGAGTAATACATGTATGCTACATTTCTTGGGATGATAATCAAAAATATCTCAGATAATCTGTAACTTACCTTATCAATTGTGTTTTGTAGGTTTGGAGGGATTAATGTCACATCTTTAACAAGGATGGTTTCTCTAAAAAATGAAATATAAATTTCTGTTACAAAAATGTTCTTCATTTTGATAGCACATAGATAAGGAATGTATATATGTAGCAGTACAATGTACATGTACATCATTTGTACATGTATGTATGTACAAATGATGTTTGTTAGTTTATAATACAAATTTTCTTACCAAATATAATAAAGTGAAAACTGGACATATATTAAAAAACACATACATTTTATAATAGAATAATATTTGTTGTAAAAATGCTATTTGCCAATGTACATGTACATGATGTAATAAAAAGAATAAATAATCAAAGAATTCAAATATTGAAAAGCTTTACAACTTGTGACCTTACAACGCTGAAAATTTACTCAGGGACAATGCACCTTGGTGAACTTGTGTCTTATTCGCTCAGTCGTTGAATATTTGTCTGTATTTAAATTTTTCGACTAGTTATTGTATAAAAAAAATTTATTATAGTATGGATATCAGATTAAAATGGGAAGTACACATACATGTACATTGTTTTGTACATGTAAAGTATCAACTTCTTCTTACATTCATAGAAATTAAACAGAAAAAACTCCCAGATATATACATGTATGAACGGTCAATTGTTTGTTTGCACTTTATTTATGTTTCTTTGTATCCTACATCATGTACATGAGTATTTGACTTTTAATCAAATACTGATTAAATTATCAGATGATTTTTAGATGGATATTATCAAATATATATTACTATAGTCATGCTAGTATATACATGTATCAATTAATTAGTGTTGTGGCAGTGTCTGTGTCAATGTGACAAGTTTAACAGCCATTGATGGTTCATGCTACATGATGTTCATACATGTACATTGTACATTTTATGTGTACCATGGCAATTCAACTTTTGAACATGTTGAAGGGTAGCCTTGGCTTGAATCCCTCAATTGTCTGATAGCATGCATGTTTTCCTATTTAGTTCTACTGCACTTTTGTTTAATGCTTTCTTGCAATTGTTATCAATATGTTTGTATTTGTTTTTTGCCTTGACTTGGGTGTTTGTTCCTAAATTATTACAAACATATAAACTGACAGACCTGGATTATTTTTTAAATAATCATTTTTTTCATACATGTATCTAGTTTAGATTACTATGACATCTAACGGCTGTTTTGTCAGACAAGCTGGTGTAGTGGGGCATAATTAACATGACAATGTTGTCCAACTCAAGTTTTAAAATGTTTGGATTTGTAAATGCAAATTACCTGGCACCTGCTCAAAGTTTTACACTGAAGCTTGGCATCAGCTTGGCCTTTGGTTTACTAGGTTCTCCATGTAATAGGAACCATAAGGAAGTCGCTTCAATTCCATCCAGATATACACTTAACATATGAATACAGAACTTTAAAACATAAAAATGAACGATCCATATATATATTCAAATCGTCTCCCAGAGCAGATCGCCAGATGAAAAGGACAAGTGCGTGATGTGTTTACATTCCTTCTATCAACTAATCTTCATATGCCGGTACAACATATTTGACAACCAGTTGCATCCAAACTGCACACATTATTTCTGCATCACGATAAGACGAAAAGACTTAAATCGGCGTACTTTTTTTGGTAAAACGCCGTCGTCTGTCTTGGCAGCCGACAGAGTCGTCCATATTTGTTTACCATAACTTCTGTTTCCGGATTGTCAAAATTGGACAATTTTTCGAAAAAATGAGCGTTTACTCTATAGTTAATGAAAATATACTTCAATTAAGCCTTTCTGATATTTTAATCGTCATTTTAAAAATAATAACTATACTTTCGCTTACTAGGCGGAAAATACCGAGGTGTTGAAAAAATTGACACCTCGGTAAACTCCGTAAAATTTTCCGTAAATCTTTATTATGGGTCGGATACCTTAATAAGTCGTTCTGTGACGTTCATTCACAGGGGTTCCCATGGATAGTAAACCCGGCAAATTTCTTTTACTTTAGGGGTTCCAACCCATAAAGAGCTCTACTAAACTATTCTTAACCTCAAACCTTACCCTAACCCATACCTAAACCTAACACTAGCCTTACCCTAACCTAAAACTTCCCTTAACCTAACCATAACCATGAATGCTCCATAACTCTAAAGTATAGGGACCCTTAAAGTAAAAGAAGGCAAATAGTAACAAACCCCTCTGCATCATGTGGGCAATAAAATTATAGAAGAAAAATACGTGCAAATAATTGAGAAAGAGGAAATTTTATAAACATAAGAGAAAGAATCCTAACCCTGCCTTGCAGCTACAGTGTGCATCTTCTAGTTTACGTGTTGTTTCATTCACGTCCAGGTTAATAGTATGTGGATCTTCACTCTTCCTCTGGCTGAGGTAAATATTGGATTTTATCGCAATACGTTCATTTCCTGCTCTAAATATTGACACCGATTTAACATAACTGTCCTTTACAAAAGCAGTTGCCCTTTGTTTTTGTCGAAGGGTTGGCAAATAAACAAGATATGATGCTGAAAAGTCCTCTGGGACATCCTGTAGTTGCAAGATGTCGGCCATACTTGTTTACAAAATTGACGGGCATACGCGTCTTGACTACCGTTGTTACGCAGTAGGCGTGGCTAACCGATATTCGGCGAACCGGCAAGCCAAGACTATGACAGAATTGTGAAAAACTCAACCTTCAAATAATAATGTAGGAAATCGATTTTAATTAAAAACAAAATTGAGAACCTTTATATCTTTATTTTTCACCTTCCATTCAAGTGTACAACATATAGCACTGAAAACCGAAAAATATTCCAGATAGCGAAAATACTGGACGCAACAATAATTAAATGTTTTATAGGGATAACATTACGTGTACCTAACAAAGCATGATTAAATGAAATTATCAAAGAACATTAATGTTATCGATATTACTTTTATTTGACAGGTTTTGAGGTTTCTTGGTGAAAAAAGAATGGCGCTAAAGGCTCGTATTATCAGGATTCATGCAATGATGGATTCACTATTCAAACCATGTCTTGCTGTGGTCAAGCCTGCTGTGCTCCTCGATCAAAATAGATCGGTTATTATTTTGTTCCTTATGCAAATCCTAAAGGTTATTGTCAAGCACTGCGTATTTCAGGGGTTGTGAAATAGTTATCAAAGGTACCAGGATTATAATTTTGTACGCCAGACGCGCGTTTCGTCTACATAAGACTCATCAGTGACGCTCATATCAAAATAGTTATAAAACCAAACAAGTACAAGGTTAAAGAGCATTGAGGATCCAAAATTCCAAAAGGTTGCGCCAAATACGGCTAAGGTAATCTATTCCTGGGAAAAGAAAATCCTTAGTATTTTCGAAAAATTCAAAGTTTTGTAAACAGAAAAATTGATAAAGATAACCACATCATTGATATCATGCATTTAGACACTGTCCTGTTGTTAGAAAAATAGTTCGACAAATTCCTTGTTTTATATCGATTTTCGTTCTAGACTGATGAGATTATCTCATTTTTGTTGTTACCTCCATTTGTTCTCTGAATCAATTTGAAATTATATGCGACTGTCATACAAGTCAGAGGTTAATCTAGCTACAAAGCCAGGTCTAATCCGCCATTCTCTACATCAGAAAATGTCTCGTCCAAGTCAAGAATATGACATTTGTTATACATTCTTTTGATGTGTTTGACGTTCAGTTTCTGCCATTCCTTTTAGACTTTCCGTTAAGAATTTTTCTTTGAGGTCGTTATTTAAGATATTTTGCTTGGTATTTGAACATCGATAAACTACTATTGCTGTAACTTATCATTTCGCATTCAAATGTTCAAATCAGGTAAATTTCAAATAGATTTAATTTCTTATAATATTATCTTTAACGACTCATTATATAACCAGTTAAGTATACTTAAATTTCTTAAGCTTAAACATCATGTGTATATAACCCTGTGGTATGTACTTTGCTTTCTAGACATAACTCAGGTATTTCATTCAGTTGCAAATATTCCTTCGAATAATTGAATCAAATATCAATGAACAAAAATGAAGAATTAACTGATGTTATCTTAGTTACCAACAAACAATTAAGACCGATTGGATAACATTTACCGGATTGGAGAACGTCTCAGTTACATACAGTAGTTTTACCGCAGTTATATACGTCTCAATTTCATAGCGTTAACAGCAGTGGTAAATAAAGGCAACAGTAGTATTCCGCTGTTCAAAAGTCACAAATCCATGGACAAAATACAAAATCGGGGTAACAAACTATAACCGAGGGAAACGCATTAAATATAAGAGGAGAACAACGACACAACACTAAAATGTAGCACACACAGAAACGAACTAAGCATCACACGTCTCAATTGCAAATCATTTACTGCAGCGGTGACGTCTAAATTACTTAGCGTTTACCGCAGTGGTATACGTCTCAATTGCAATGCATTTACCTCAGTGGTTATGTCTAAATTACTTAACGTTTACTGCAGTGGTATACGTCTCAATTGCAATGCATTTACCTCAGTGGTTACGTCTAAATTACTTAGCGTTTACCGCAGTGGTATACGTCTCAATTGCAATGCATTTACCTCAGTGGTTACGTCTAAATTACTTAGCGTTTACCGCAGTGGTATACGTCTCAATTGCAATGCATTTACCTCAGTGGTTACGTCTAAATTACTTAGCGTTTACCGCAGTGATATACGTCTCATTTGAATAGATTTTACTGTAGTGGTATACGTTTCAGAGATAATGTAAAATAACTAAACTTTCTTTCAGGATCGTGTTTTTGTTTTTTAAATAGGCTTTTTAATTTACTGTGAAAGTACTTTTATTCGTGGCGTACCAATTTTCGTGGTTTCCGTGGATGACTTAATCCCCGAATTTAAGTGTCCAATGAAATAAAACAACCTTTGTTCAAATCAAGGCATGGAAAGATCCCCATGAAGGTTTGACCACTGATATGATCTAGAGAATATATTGAATAACCTCGAATCTGAGACTACTTTAATAGAAGTCACTGAACTACAACTGCATGCTGGATTATACCCATTTAATTTTTAATAACCTTAACTGTACAACTTTTGATCTTTTAATTCTCATATTAATATTCTTTTTCGATGAAAGTCAGATTTCCGGTATTTATATGCTAGTATGATAAAATGTTCATTTTATATCCTCAAAGTTCTCGTACATATGGAAAATAATAATTTCATGCTGGGCTTGATTTTGATAAGAATTATTTGACAATTCAAGATACGTTTATAGCATTTATTTATGATACTGATTTCTTTAGGTGGCATGTGTATGGCCTAATTAACACCTTTGATGATCCTTATTTTGTTGATCACTTTATCTTGGGTTAATTAGTGTTGTCAGTACGATTTACACGGATCAATGTTTACTTTGCAATTTCCTTCAATCTATTTGTAACCTTCGTTTCTAATGGATTTAATTTTTCAATATTTGTTTTAAACTAAAATCCACGAATTTAAAAACCTTATACACTTTTAATGTCATTCTTAAACGCGTATGATTTTTTTTATATTATGTACTAGTCTATTATACGCTATTAACATCTCTTCTGTTTTCAGGGGCTTTAGGACAATAAAGATGTTAGAAGAAATGCTGTTTATGAGAAGATACTGTATGAACCTAAATGAAAAATAAAATAATAAAACAAAGCATTACAATTGAGTTACTTTCAGTCTATTTTTTTATGTATTTCACATACCAAATGAAATTGAGAAAAGAAATGGGGACTGTGTCAAAGCGACAACAACCCAAAGCATGCTACATAAGAGGCAATATATTTATCTCATAATCTAAGGGCACCAAGAAGATTTTGCATATGTATAAAACCAGGAATTCCAATCACCGATAATATAGCCTAGCAAAAAACCGATCTTCTAATCCCCTTGTTATTAACATATTTTTATGATGTATCATTAACGCGTTCTATTGATACATGTATACAAAAACTATCAAAAGATCCCCTGAGGAGTACTTGCTCTTGAAAGACATTTTTTCTCAATTTGTTCATCTAATTTGAACAGCGATATACTACTGTTGCCTTTATTGATGACCTTAACTAATCTTCTCATTTGAAACTGCTCAATCAAATTCAGCAAACTGAATAAAAGGCTACTGTTTAGGGCATTTTCCAGACAATGGCGTCATCCAAAGATATAAAAAATGTGCAATAACTTTTTTTGTCTTCTGGTATAGACTTATGATAATTGTTACATAAATGTACATATATTATAATAAGAAGACGTGTTACATTCTACTGTTATGCTAGTATGACCTTGATATTTGACCTGAAGGTTAAACAATTCAAATTAGTATGCTTTTGTCATGACCTTAAATAAAACAGGATGGATTAGGAATATAATTTTGCAATATAGATGGTGTAGAAGACTATTTTCTTTCATTTTAAGGTTGTCGCTATTAGTTTTGACAGTGGGTTATTAATTTTTTTAAGTTGCTTTTAGAAAATATCTACTTCTGATAAGACTTCGGATTCAGCATCGATAGTAAAAAAAAATCCAAAATAGGATAAAATGAAGCATGTATTAAATTAGTTAGTTCCCACTGGTTACGTGTGGTGGAATACCTGTGTGTTTACAATTAAGGTAGTGGGTTTCAAGTCATTAGTAAAATTTAGTAATCTAATTTGCATGAAAGTAAATATTTCGGTCATGCGGAAAGCACTGCATTTATATCTGAAGATGTCCCTCTTCTTATGGGTTATTGTCTAAATATATAAAGAAGATTTGGTATGATTGCCAATGAGACAACTGTCCACAACAGACCAAAATGACACTGACATTAACAACTGTAGGTCATCGTAGGGCCTTCAACAATGAGCAAAGCCCATACCGCATATTCATTTATAAAAGGTCCGACATGACAATGTAAAACAATTCAAACGAGAAAACTAACAGCCTTATTTATATAAAAAAAAAAGTACGAAAAACAAATACGTAACACATAAACAAACGACAACCATTGAATTCCAGGCTCCTGACTTGGGACAGGCACATACATTAATAATGTTGCGGCGTTAAACATGTTGTTTTTCTGGCCTTTTACGTTGGTTTATCGTGTTTTTTACCTCGTGACGTACCTACTTAATAAGGAAAAGGCGTTACATAATAAGCAAAGAATTTGCAATACAAATACCTATAATTGGCCCCACCAAGTCCAAAGGTCAAACAAATACGGGTTCGCATGGTCAATATTTGCGTCTGGTTATCAGATAGGCGGGTAGGGTCAATGAAAACTGTTTTTAGTTAATGTTAGCACTAGTAAGATAAGGATTCATGCAGGTAAAGGAACCCCAAGCGTTTGTTCGAACCAATATATATCCCTATTGCGGTGTTGGGGGAAGTCCCCACACCCGCGATGGGTTATTTTCATGGGTGGATTTTCTGGTCTTTGCGGTCATTTTGTTGTTTTTCTTTCCTAAGACGGGCCTACTTTTTAAGGAAAAGTCATTTTATAATTATCTGAGTCTTTAAAGTTTCGAATGGCATCACGTATGGACATACAACAGGCATATTCGTTTCATAAGTCAAATAGATTCGGTGTTGGCATAGTCAATTTTGGTGTCTGACTATCCGGCAGACTGCTAGCTAGATAGGGGTGGATTAAAATTGTTTTTGGCTCACGTTCGCATATTTATTAATAAATAAGGATTTAGGCAGGTAGCAGGGACCCTATGCCAACGTTTGACTTATACTATACCCCTTCTGCGTTATGATGGAGTTATTAAGGAAGAAAAGTCCTGTAATTGTTAGCCAAGATATTTGAGTTGTGAATGGCACCATGCATGAATCTATTAAAGGCCCCGCTAAGTCCATATGGTAAATAGATCTGGTGTTGGTTTTGGACAATCTTGGTATGTGTATAACCGACAAGCGGGAAGGAGCTGATTAAAAATAGTGTTTGCCTACGTTCGCATAGTTAATATCATGAAAAGATTCAAATAGGCAACAGGTTCAGTAAGAGTACTTACGAGCTATAACATACCCATATGACAAGCCCAAGCAGACCTGGGGGAATATATTCTATGTCATGGGTATTTTTCAAAATTTGCTATTTCTTCAACTTGGTTTATTATAAAGCCATATGACCCTTTACCAATAATTGGTGGCATATGACCTTGAACAATGACAACCGGAAGTGACCTTGAAAAAACCGGAAGTAGCCATTTTTGCACTTTTATTATGGGAAAATATTTGGAATCTATATATTTTGTAATTTGAATGCATTAACCGTTCACTAAAGACAGGAAGTGACTTTCAATAAACCGGAAGTGGTCAACTATCTCGTGATTTACACTCAAAAGTATAGAAACTATATAGTTTTGAATCAGTGTGAAAGAAGCTATCATTTGAGACCGGAATAGACATTTATGGCACTGGAAAAAGCACATTATCTCTATTACTTTTACTCAAAAGTATATAGAAACCACTTATGTATTGCATCAGTATGAAGAAACTGGTGCTTGGATGCCAGTTTTAACTTTAAGTAAACAGGAACTACCTTCTTTTCAATAACTTTGAAAATTAATGTTTTCAATTATTATTATTATTTTTTTTTTATTCTGCCAAATTTTGTTCTTGCGATAAATATATGTTTCACAATATGTCGCTTATATATTTCTAATATTGTATCATACAGTGCATAATCTTTCATATTTCAGCCTGCTAAGCTGCACAATTTTCTTTGTAAGAGTTAATTTCCTATACACTGTTTATCAAGTGTGCATCGCATCTCCGTCATAACAAACAAAATATATCGACAAAATTCTTTTTCTAAATTGTTCGTTACATCCACATATATTTTTGGATAATTTGGATCGAAATGATTCGATGAAATTTTATAGAAGTTATCTGCCTTTACAAAATAAATTTCTCGGTATTTTTTTACTCATAAACCGTTAACCGTATAACCCTCGATTATTTTTTATTTGAGGCACTTACGTTCTAACTTAAAAATGAGGTCAAGATCAAAGGTCAAGGTCCAGTCCTCAATTTGGACATTTCCTTTTTTTGTATTTTCTCCGACACTTTTAAAGATGTATGTATAAGAACAAGAGGAAAAATTGTTTGCTTTATTGTAATTAAGATATGTTACATTGGGTTGAAACCCTCTAATGGCTTCTTACAGGAGTGCCCATGAAATGTCTTAATATAAAGTTAGATGATTTTTTCTTCAACTTGGTTCATTATGAAGCCAGATGATCTTTAACAAAAGGTTGGGAGACATTTGACCTTGCAAAATGACAATAGTAAGTGACCTTGAGAAAACCTGAAGTAGCCATGTTTGCACTTGTTTATGGAACAGTACTTAGAATCCATATACCTTGTGGTTTAAGACTAGGAGTGACTTTCGATAAACCGGAA
The DNA here is from genome assembly GCA_037788925.1 of Mytilus galloprovincialis. Taxonomy (NCBI): domain Eukaryota; kingdom Metazoa; phylum Mollusca; class Bivalvia; order Mytilida; family Mytilidae; genus Mytilus; species Mytilus galloprovincialis. The sequence continues at coordinate 3,651,455 of CM075332.1, forward strand.
GTAGCCAATAATCTCCAGGTTTACATGAAAATGTATATAAAAACTTTATATTTGGGAATCAGTGTGACAGAAGCTATCATATCAGACCGTAAGTGACATTCACCGGAAGTACCACATTGTCTCCCTTACTTCGCTCAATAGTTTATAGAAACTATTTATTTTTTGCATCAGTATAGAAAAAAAATTATGAATACTAATTTTAATTGAGAGCAAACCAGAACTAGTTTCTTTTTAATAACTTTGAAAAATTGATGTGGAAAGACCTTGAATTGTTCTCTGAACATTAAAAAAAAAAATTATATTGGGATAGTAGACAGGTTTATTTTAATGCACGGTTTGTTGTGGTGCTGCATCCGTTTTATAATAAAACACGACATTGAGTAAAAATCAGAAACGTTTTGTTCGGATAACAGATGAAGAAATCGATGATATGCCACAAGTGTAATTGCCACAAGTCAAGATAGTCTGTAAGATAAATTCTTTGGCACTGTTGACCTACTACAATATATATTCTAGAATTTTACTTCAAATATCCAACCTTGTCATGTTGTTTTATAAGAACTTCATACTTCATCTATATAAATTAAACAACCATTACATATACAATGCAGTTCATGTTTCCATGGTATCATTTTACTTGTCCGTGAAGGGTGCTATGTCTTCCTATAGACTGCAACTTTGTGCCCGCGCGTCCTCTCATTGTGGTGGTATAGTACATTACAATCTGAGTAAATATGAATATTGCATAACATTTTCTGAATAAGTAATCAATTTGCCACCAGATGTAAAACAAATGTCAATCAGTGTGTGTACTTTAATTTTCTATTTTTCTATTTAAAAGTGTAAATTACACGTTTTCCTATTATAAATAGGCATGTGTTTGATGAAATCGATATAGTAAGTCTAAACTGCCGACGTTTTACGTGGTTAATGTACATATTAAGAAGTTGATATCTCATTTTGACAAGACGACTCATCACAACTAGTCATAAAATACAAGAAAAACAATTCCGTCTGATTCATTCTGCGATGAAATTCGTTGTTATATTGTTATGTGTTGGTACTGCATTGATAATTGGTCAGGCTGAAGGTGAGAAACTTTAATTAGATATTAGTAATGAATTCACTTCTATGCTCTTCAACTTTGTATTGCATTTCAGGATGTACACAAAGAGCTTATGAAGAAATATTACGTAATAATTCTTTTATCATTTGCATATCTATAAATACTTGAATTGAATTGGTCAATTAGAATTTTTCTCTTGGTTTACACTTCCATGTTTCCGAACTTTTTTGTAATCTATTCATGCGCGATACACATTTTTCCAAAGATACTGGGATTTTCAGCAAATTGAGATTATAAAACAATTGCATAACAGTTGTTTCTTTTACAATGCATATATAAAATTTCATGGAGGATTTGGCTAATTTACGTCATGGCAAAACACGACGTCATAAGAATGAAAATTTCCAAGGGAAAGATTATTTCGTTACGTGTACGCTTCAAATTCGGATAATATTTAATTAAAATGAAGTTTTTGAGGTAGGTGCTATTTGATTTTAGACTCTGTTGCATTTATTGGACATTTATTGTTTTTAAAAGATCAAGATGTCGGCGTACTCCTTAGTTACGACTTGCCATTGTGCTTTTGGTGGTAAATATAGTAGCCGTCAAATAAATGATATAAACTAATAATGGCGTATGTTTGGCTGAAGAATTATAAGGATTAAACACATTTTTTCTAGAGGTTATTGATGTGTAAACCGGGTCTCTTACTCACAAAATTAACATAAAAGTCCTTCGGATTTTTATTCAGTTTGTGAGTTAGTCGCCCCGGTTTACACATCAATAACCTCTCCAAAAAATGTGTTTAATCCTATGATAACTATTTTATACTAATCCTTCATGTGGCGTGACGCCTGAATCTTACAACTTCAAATGGGACCTGAAATTGCGAAAGTATATCAGTTGTATCGCACAGCGGTGATCAAAGATGAACACATTGCATGACACCTGAGACCCAACTCTGGTTTGCGTATGAAAGTGGACGGACAGAAGCGTAGTTTGAGGTTGTTGAAAATGCCCATCTTTACACGTTCTTTGCGTGTCATTCGAAAAATAGAAAATATCATGTCATTTTTCTTTTTGATGATATTGTTGAATCGCTGTCGTGTGATTTCTTGGATAGAAATCGAAATTAAATTTGAGCTGTCCCCATATGTCAATGTCAATAAAATTAACCAAATACGTGGAAGCCTCGTTCTGAGAAACTTTCAGGATCGAAATATGCATATTTGAAAGGTCGATAAATCGTTGAATTAAGATACACATTTTATCAAATATTTGACAATCATATTATACCTTAAAAAATCATGTTCATATTGTTAATGATATTATTACAGGCGTAACTGAGTTTCCGTGTACTTTTCCTGAAGAATGGCGCGGGAATGAGTTTTCTATATACCGTGGGTCACCCCCCATTTTATCATCAATTTGGTACTTTGAAGATAACGGTGTTGAATTTGAAGCAGATGGTGATCCAGCTTTTTGTTATCAAATTATAGATCAATTTTATATTATTAGGTATGTTCTAATAGTTATCAAAGGTACCAGGATTATAATCTAGTACGCCAGACGCGCGTTTTGTCTACATAAGACTCATCAGTGACGCTCAAATCAAAAATATTTTTAAACCCAAACTAGTACAAAGTTGAAGAGCATTGAGGATCCAAAATTCCAAAAAGTTGTGCCAAATAAAGTAGTCGTACATGGACAACTGTTCAATCAAGTTAAAGAACAATTTATTTTTTACAACACTTTCAAAACAATATAATTAAAAGCAAAACAAGTATGCTATAAATGAATGTTTGATGTCCCGATACTAAACTTAACTCTTTTAAAACCGGAATAGGGCGTGGTTGGTTGTGCATTCAGGAAGATCTGTTGACTTACTTAATATTTTCCATCTTTTCAGTATACAGTCAAACCTGTTTTAAGAACCACTAAAGGGAGAGCAAAAATGTGGTCTCTTAAGACAAGTGGACTTTTAAGGTAGCACAATACTAAGATTTATTTACTTCCAATTTCCAACCTTTAAAATGCTGTTACTTTCTTAAGACTGCAAATAAATTGATAATAGAGGTATTTATAGATCGATTAATGATAAATCTTTTAAATGAATGAAATATTTTTGTTATGAATCATTACATGCAATCAATAATTATGCAATTAATGACAAAATTTTGGTAAGTTCACTGCATAAATTTAGTTCTATCATCTCTATAGCTATACAGGAAATTTCAACGAAATCTTAATCAACACAGCAGGAGATACAAAAGTGTGTCTCAAATTATCGCTATCATATTCCATTCTCTTATAAATCTGTAATTAATGTAACCATCCTTACCATTAAAAGTAGATAATGGTTATTTAGGTGTTAACTTTTACCTATACATTTTATTTGAAATATGAGACACCCTTATGTAGATAATGGCTCTGGGAACAACATATAATAAATCAACCCACTCGGGGTATCCATAAAGAAGCTGATTTCAATTGAAAGTGGAAACTTCTTGTAAGATTTTTTAGACACAGTTATCATTAAAATTGATTACATAACTGTTGAATAATACTGACTATGCATCAATTTGAAAGAGTAATCTATAAGCTATCGATAAATACTGCTTTTATAAATTTTCAAGGACTATGATTGACCAGCATTCTAATACTGTGGAAATGGAGGTATAAAATCTTTGTATAGTGCTACTTTAATACAGGTTCAGTCTATTTGAAATGTTCTCCAGAGGGATCTAAAATTGGTTGTTTTTTATCACTGTTTTTTGCATAATACAGGTCTTCTCTCAAGCAGGTGTGACTGTACTTTGTTTCTCTGAGTTTTGTATCATTTATTGGTAATCTGTTTTGCTACTCTATAAAGAAAAACTAATTTACGCACTACCAACTTTTTGTAAACTTGTAAATCACTTTATGATACGACATATAGGAAAGAAAAACATATTTAGCTGGCAACAAAACTGTCGTGTTGTTTTCTGTAGATGAAAAATGTGACATGTTACACACCACTGCACAGAAAGCATAGAGAACCTCTCCAAAGATACATTTTTATATTTCATAACTTTATAAATTGTTTCCGTATGTTTTGGTGGTGCGATTACGACTTCTTGTAAAATGTATGTAAATGCTAAAATCATTAACATTAATACAAACAGGTCGTCGATAATGTAATCACATGCCTTTTACTGGTTTAGCACTATACTGCAATGAGCAATTCTTAACACTTTTTTGGTGGGATTCGTGTTACTTTTATTACTTTTCGATGTTGTGTTTTGTAAACTGTTGCTTTAATATATTTAACGTCATTTATTTTGAAACATATCTATATAACTTGTATCGGAAAATTTTGTTTTGTAGATACACTATACATGGTCAAGACACATTTAAATGTTTGACAATAGATTATACTCCAGGTGGAAAAACATTAACAATTGGAAACAAAGGCAGTAAGTAAGAGTAAATGTATAAATTTAATAAAATTGAGAATAAAGATGGGGAATGTGTCAAAGAGACGACAACCCGAGCATAGAGCAGACAACATCAGAAGGTCACCAACAGGTCTTCAATGCAGCTAGAAATTCCAGCACCCGGAGTCTTCCTTCAGCTGGCCCCTAAACAAATATATATATATACTAGTTCAGTGATAATGAACGCCATACTTATTTCCAAATTGTGCACAAGAAACTAAAATTAAAATAATACCAGACTAACAAAGGCCTGATGCTCCTGACTTTGGACAGGCACAAAAATGCGTCGGGGTTAAACATGTTTATGAGATCTCAACCCTCCCCTATACCTCTAGCCGATGTAATAAAGTAATGCTTGTTTACAACTGAAACAGAATGTGAAAGAGTCAAAAAAGTAAGATGGACATATTAAAACCGTACTCTTTCCTATATTGATATCATTATAGTGTCAAATCTACCTCACCATATTGGATGAAAAATCGCTTATCATAATTAGTCACTTGTACGTTAGGTGGCGAGGGAACTGTTAATCCGTCCCTCATAATATGCATAAGTTCACAGTAGATTTTTAAAGGATTCTTAAGCAATATATTGCTTTTATTTTAAAAGGGAGAACGAATGAAACCAGGTACATGACATTCTACCCCTGACATTTGCTTGAGCACAGTTTATATTAAAACATGTGTTAAAATAAATTCTACGATATAAAATAAAGGGTCAGTTTAGATATGTGGCAGTCAATTTAACAGTGAAACCAAAGAAATCTAAAGTTAAACAAAATGACAACGTTATGGCAATAAAACAAAGAACAACCAGCAGGCAAACAGCAGTACTCAGATCTCTACATACAAAAACTTGAAGTTGAGCAACATGGACCCCAACAAAAATCGGGGATTGGTATCTGAGGTGCTCAAACTGGGTAGACAAATCCTGCTCCACATATAACACCTGATGTTAAGGGAGTTCGCTTCTCTAGTTTATATTAAGAGGGGATTAATACAGGAATCCAAAGAGCAAAAAATATATATAGGTCACTGTGCTTGATTTCTAGATAGAAGCCATTGAAACTTTGGCAGGAAATTCTCTCTTGACTAATCATAGCTTTATCATTGACAAATTTATGTTCTAAAAAACTATACTTTAACAGATGGCTTATCTTTATACATTTAAAAGATTTACAAAAAGAAAAATTGGGGTCGCCGGGGAAAATTTTTCAAGGCATTCAAATCGATAAAACCAGATGATTCCGAAAATCTGACAAAAAAAAACGAAACATGACAACCAGCTTCCTTAAGTACTAAAACGATGTCAAATATATGTACTGTGGAATCATTTATTTCCGTGGATATCTTTTTTTGTAGATTGACATGATTGATGAAAAACTGTATGTTTGTGGACATTTGATTTCGTGGATTTGTTCAAGTTTCGAAAGAACCGAATGGAAAATTTGCAATTCGTTGAACATAAAAAAATTAAATAACAGAGTTAAACACACACATATCTATATATACACAAGTAAAACTAACTAAGAGTCCCCTGTCTTCAGCTCTAAAGACTGTTTTATAGAGGAACCTTTTTTTCATTTGGTTTATATTAGAAAGATTTAGTAGGACTACTAGTTTTTCAGTATCAGATAGATTTGGAAACATAGGATTATCTATGTTTATATTCTTTCTTTCATTTATGATTACAGATCCACAGACAGTAAATCAAATGCAACCTGGAGCTTTTGATGAAACTGCTGTGTGCAGTCTTTGCGCCAAACTTACAAATGAGTTTCAGATTGCTATTGGTATGTCATTATATATATTCGTTTTGTGCTAGAAAATCGATAAGTTTGATGTATCAATATATAAACTCCGCTATTTTATACAAAAGGAAATATCTGTGACAAGTCAGGAATATGACACTTGTTTTAAATTCGATTGATGTGTTTCAAAGATTCTGATTTCCACAAATGATGAAGGACATTCCGTTTTGAATTTTCCCTTTATTTCTGTATTTTTGCTAGTTTATTTTTTGACTAGCTCTACTTCTGTTTGTAAATAAGGATACCAACGCAAACACAAACATAAAACTGAAACTTAAATGAAATAGTAATATTCAAAAGCATACTTAAATTTAGAAAACCTTCGAAATATGTATTTAGTTTCATTTCCACCTTGTCTATGTAATCAAAATGTTATTATCTTGCTGTATACTTTTGTGTATACATATACTTTTATATTAACATCTATTATAATTAATAGTTGTATCTGTAGTTTACTTTTGTTACAGGTAAAAACATGTCAAAAACTTTTAACCGATGTTATTAAATTCGGGTATAGACTTACACCTATTGTATTCTGATGAGGTATATTTGGTGTTCACTACATAAACTCTGGAACATTATTCACATAGATTATTTGTTCCCACTATATTTCTTCCAGAAAATCCAGTCCGTAAGTAAAGAAACTCATTTTCTATTAACGCCAGACGCGCGTTTCGTCTACAAAAGACTCATTAGTGACACTCGAATCCAAAAATGTTTTAAAATGCCAAATAAAGTACCAAGTTGAAGAGCATTGAGGACAAAAATTCCTAAACGTTTTGCCAAATACAGCTAAGTTAATCTATTCCTGAGGTAGAAAAGCCTAAGTTTTTAAAAAAAATCACAAGTTTTGTAAACAGTTAATCTATAAATCTGACCATATTAATGATCATTCATGTCAGCACAGAAGTGCAGACTACTGGGCTGGTGATACTCTCGGAGAATAAAAACTCCCACAGCAGTGGTATCGACAAAATGGTTGTAAATAAACTCATAATAGTTACCAGAATTAGAGGAACAAAAAATGTAAGCTTTATATAACAATGAAGAATATTCTGAAATAGATTTGGAAATATGAAGTTAAAAGGTAATATCATATCAATCCCTAACCTTAGTATAGACGAAATATGAATTTCATAAATATCACTATAGATCAAATTGACTGATTGGGAAAATTGAATAGACAATTCGTGCATATTTTGGAACATATTGATTTTACCTCATTGTGTTTTTTTATTGAAAACATGTTTAACCAAAACCTATACTGATGTGATAACACGCCTATGAATGTATATGTTTATACAATTGCTCTAAAATATACCTGTCAAAATTCCATCTCCATTGGCTGCGTTATTGATTTATGTATTGGATTATTAGAGTTATTGTGTGTTCTGTCAATGGTGTTCTATAGTCTGTTATGTATGACTAACTAGGTATACACACACGTCTATAAAGTTGAGAATGGAAATGGGGAATGTGTCAAAGAGACAACAACCCAACCATAGAGCAGACAATTGACGAAGGCTTTCAATTAATCTTCAATGCAGGGAGAAACTGTTATGTTATGTTTCACTTACTAGGTACATGTATACACACATGTCTTTAACATGTTTAAGTGACCCTTTCTTTTTATCTTATTTTAAAAATATTAAAATCAAATGAATAAGATAATAATTTGTTATAATATGACATGTTAAAATTATGAAGTAAACCAAAACCTTTTAAGAATAAAACTTTTTTCAGCTACAGAACCTACGGAAATAGTACCGCCCAAATGCGATGTTCCTTACTTTTGCACGCCTGAAACGGGAACAATTTGCGAATCGCCGATCACAACGACCAAAGCGCCGATCACAACGACCACAACGACCAAAGCGACGATTACTCCAAAAAAGAAGAAATCATGTGCCAGAAGGAGAAAACATCCATAAAGCGGAACAAGTGATTAAGTCTGATCATTCGTTTTTGAGAATTATTAGCTGTGCCGCTAGATCCTCCTTAATAAAGATTTAAATTACAATTTAAAGCATTTTAGTAATTTATATCTCATAACATAAAAGCAGTTCCTTTTCATCCCCCTCCCCCCTATGATATAGATAACACCCATAAGATGCGCAGACTCAAAAATCGATGAGAAACTGACAACTCCATAACATAAGAAAAAGAAAAAAAAAGAACAATCAACATAATGCACACTACAACAAAGAAAACGAAATTCGGATCAACACGAGCCCAATTACATCTTTGATAATCATTGGACTACTGGTGTATCTGGCGTGCTCCGGTATTGTAAACAGACCCTGATGCTCATGATAAAAAATAACTAAACAAAATGACAATGATACATACATCAACAAAGGACTTCAAGCAGTTACTGACATGCCAGTTCCAGACCTCAATTAATAACATTAACGGTACCAATTTTCCTGCACCAGATGCGCATTTCGACAATACATGTCTCTTCAGTGATGCTCGTGGCCAAAATATTTGAAATCCAAAGCTTATATAAAAGATGAAAAGCTATAATCCAAAAGGTCCAAAAAGTATAGCCAAATCCGTGAAAGGAATCAGAGCTTTGCGTGAGGGAGATACATTCCTTAATTTATAATAATTTCTAACATTTTGTAACAGCAAATTTATATAACACAAAAAAATCAGTATTTTCATGCCAGTACCGAAGTACTGGCTACTGGGCTGGTGATACCCTCGGGGACTAACAGTCCACCAGCAGAGGCATCGACCCAGTGGTAGTAATAACATTAACGGTACCAATTTTCCTGCACCAGATGCGCATTTCGACAATACATGTCTCTTCAGTGATGCTCGTGGCCAAAATATTTGAAATCCAAAGCTGATATAAAAGATAAAGAGCTATAATCCAAAAGGTTCAAAAAGTATAGCCAAATCCGTGAAAGGAATCAGAGCTTTGCATGAGGGAGATACATATTCCTTAATTTATAATAATTTCTAACATTTTGTAACAGCAAATTTATATAACACAAAAAAATCGATATTTTCATTCCAGTACCGAAGTACTGGCTACTGGGCTGGTGATACCCTCGGGGACTAACAGTCCACCAGCAGAGGCATCGACCCAGTGGTAGTAATAACATTAACGGTACCAATTTTCCTGCACAAGATGCGCATTTCGACAAAACATGTCTCTTCAGTGATGCTCGTGGCCAAAATATTTGAAATCCAAAGCTTATATAAAAGATGAAGAGCTATAGTCCAAAAGGTCCAAAACGTATAGCCAAATCCGTGAAAGGAATCAGAGCTTTGCATGAGGGAGATACATTCCTTAATTTATAATAATTTCTAACATTGTGTAACAGCAAATTTAAATAACACAAAAAAAAAAACGTATTTTCATGCCAGTACCGAAGTGCAGACTACTGGGCTGGTGATACTCTCGGAGAATAAAAACTCCCACAGCAGTGGTAAATAAACTCATAATTGTTACCAGAATTAGAGGAACAAAAAATGTAAGCTTTATATAACAATTAAGAATATTCTGAAATAGATTTGGAAACATGAAGTTAAAAGGTAATATCATATCAATCCCTAACCTTAGTATAGACGAAATATGAATTTCATAAATATCACTATAGATCAAATTGACTGATTGGGAAAATTGAATAGACAATTCGTGCATATTTTGGAACATATTGATTTTACTTCATTGTGTTTTTTGATTGAAAACATGTTTAACCAAAACCTATACTGATGTGATAACACGCCTATGAATGTATATGTTTATACAATTGCTCTAAAATATACCTGTCAAAATTCCATCTCCATTGGCTGCGTTGGTAAAAATGTTACCTATTGATTTATGTATTGGATTATTACAGTTATTGTGTGTTCTGTCAATGGTATTCTATAGTCTGTTATGTATGACTAACTAGGTATACACACACGTCTATAAAGTTGAGAATGGAAATGGGGAATGTGTCAAAGAGACAACAACCCAACCATAGAGCAGACAATTGACGAAGGCTTTCAATTAATCTTCAATGCAGGGAGAAACTGTTATGTTATGTTTCACTTACTAGGTACATGTATACACACATGTCTTTAACATGTTTAAGTGACCCTTTCTTTTTATCTTATTTTGAAAATATTAAAATCAAATGAATAAGATAATAATTTGTTATGATATGACATGTTAAAATTATGAAGTAAAACAAAACCTTTTAAGAATAAAACTTTTTTCAGCTACAGAACCTACGGAAATAGTACCGCCCAAATGAGATGTTCCTTACTTTTGCACGCCTGAAACGGGAACAATTTGCGAGTCGCCAATAACAAGGACCAAAGCGCCGATCACTTCAAAAAAGAAGAAATCATGTGCCAGAAGGAGAAAACATCCATAAAGCGGAACAAGTGATTAAGTCTGAACATTCGTTTTTGAGAATTATTAGCTGTGCCGCTAGATCCTCCTTAATAAAGATTTAAATTACAATTTAAAGCATTTTAGTAATTTATAACTCATAACAGAAAAGAAGTTCCTTTTCATCCCTCCTATGATATAGATAACACCCATAAGATGCGCAGACTCAAAAATCGATAAGAAACTGACAAATCCATAGCATAAGAAAAAGAAAAAAAAGAACAATCAACATAATGCACACTACAACAAAGAAAACGAAATTCGGATCAACACGAGCCCTATTACATCTTGGATAATCAAAGGACTACTGGTGTATCTGGCGTGCTCCGGTACTGTAAACAGACCCTGATCCTCATGATAAAAAACCTTAACAAAATAACAATGACACATACATCAACAAAGGACTTCAAGCAGTTCATGTAGTTACTGACATGCCAGCTCCAGACCTCAATTAAACTGATTGAAAGATTATGTCTTTATTATATGAATACCAAGCACAATCCCTCCCGTTAGGGGTTTAGTATTAGTATTGAGGTTATACACTTTTATATTTCTATTCAAATGACACAAGATGTATTGTTGACTTTAGACGTCAATATATAATAAATGATACGAGCGATAAGAGACAAAGAGGTTATTATAGGGGCCAACGGGATTTTCTCGATGTGTAGCAGACCCATTGGTTGCCTTCGTTTTTTTTTTTTTTTTACTCTTTTGCGTTTTTTTTTTTTTTTTTTTTTTGGTTTGTTTGCTCTTTGACACATTCCCCATTTCTATTTTCTATTGTACATGGTATAAACTAGAATAATATACACTAAAATAAACGGTTCCAATTGTATTGGACCGGATAGACATTTCGGCAGTACAAGTCTCTTCAGTGATGCCTGAGGCCAAAATATTTGCAAACTCTTGCATTAATAATAAGTTAAATCTTAAACACATGATTTGATATTCCTTTACAAAAAACTCAAACATAATCTATAATACTAAAATAACGAGGTCCAATTTGTCAGCCGTCATCACGTAAAAACGACGAATCAAAGAATTCAACTTTATATATAACTTATATAGTACAAAGGTGTAGATTAAAAATTACACCACTCCAGACCCTTTTGTTTTCCACGTAATTAATATTGCCAATCATTAAGAAGTTCCGGGTCTAGTCCGATACCGATACCAATAGTATATTCTCCTGTTACCTATTACCTTATCTGTACATTCTGCATCTGACAGGCGCACTACCAAACGGTGTATTCAGGATTATACACGGGTCATAATCACAGGGTTGACACTACTTAATTGTCAAATTGTTACATATTGTAGTATTTTAATCAGTTAAACTTTCTAAGATAACAATACGAATTGACATAAAACAGCGAATCAAAGAATTCAACTTTATTTATAACTAATATAGGACAATGCTGTTGATTAAAAAAATCTCCATTCCAGGACCTTTTGTTTTCCAAATAGTTAATATTACCAATAATTGATATGTTCCAGTTCGACGGGTTCAGACAGAAAGATTTGAAAGCAGAGAAAACTGTATCTTATAATCGGCATGACTTTATCAGATGACAATACTAATACTAAAATAAGGCTTGCGCATAGTTATATACTTTAATTCAGTCACGGACCCGCAATATCACGGGTGTGTTCTAGTAGTATATTATAATTACATAATATCCATATGTTCATGCCAGTATCAAGTACTTGTTACTGAGATAGTGATATCATTTTGGGACTTACAGTCCAACAGCAGAACCTGAGGTATCTACCCAATTGTAGTAATAATCAGAATGGTACCAATTTTACTGCAACGGGCTGTGAGAACACATCTTCAGTAAACATACGAACTAAACAAGCAGTGGTAATTTCCATTTGTATACTAATGATACCACGATGAATGTCACCCGTCACATTAACAGTACTTATTTGACATTTCAGCAGCCTCGTGGTTCAATCACGGTGTTTTGATTGGTTATTCAATGTTTTCCTTATCTGTGTAGTGTTCTTAGCTGTATTTGGCAAAACTGTTAGGAATTGTTGGTCCTCATTGCTCTTCAACTTCGTACTTTTTTGGTCTTTTAAACACATTTTTATTCGAGCGTAACTGATGAGTCTTGTGTAGACGAAATGCGCGTCTGGCGTAAGTGTAACATGATATATATGATGAGTTTATTTATGTTGTTCTTCTTTTCATCTTTTTTTTTGTCAAGTCGAAAAAATGCCGGTTGTCAAACATTGTAGTATTTTATCCCTGTCAATCCGTCTGTCCGTTGGTCCGTCCGTCCGTATTATGATACATTGTTTGTCTGGCTATCTTCTCCATTTTTGAGGTGCAACTTTAATATTTTGTAGGATACAACCTACAAAATATTAAAGTTTTTCAAACACATAATAAAGGTGTGCATGGCCTCAGGATTTTGATTTTTTTTTTAAATATTCTGAAAATTACATGTATTTGGACTTAGTTATGTGTTTGGTTCTAGCTGTATAAAAAAATCAGGGTGTGTCCGCTTTCTCCGACTATAGTTTTAGAGGTACCGATAAAATATTTTTGAGGATGTTCATACACATAATTGAGGCGTGCATGGACACTGGACTTATATTTCGTTAAAATTTTCAAAAAAAAAATCCAGGTTGTATGCCAACATCATTGTTTGTCAAATCTAAAATATGTCGAACTCTACTCATGCGTATGGTTAAGCAGAAAGGAAGGGCGGCATTTTCCATATCTAGTTTAATACTTTTATATTGTTTTGCCAAACAGGTGTCTTTTATTTATACTTATCTTTTCAGATATTCTCATTTATATATACGAAGGAAGATTGTGCTGAAAAAAGATAAGAGGGAATAGATCAGATATGCACAAAGTAAACAAGAAATTGAATTATAATTTCAATAGGCTGTAAGGAAATAAATATCTGCTTCAGTGATTGGAGCACGATAAAACTTGAGGCTTTAAAGAGCCTGTGTCTTATCTTATTATGCTGAACATTATTGCGGTTTACAGTTTATCTCTATCTACAATAAATTCAAGATAATAACCAAAAACGGCAAAATTTCCTTAAAATCAACAATTCAGGGACAGCACCCTGACAACGGGTTGTCCGATTCATCTGAAAATTTCAGGGCAGATAGATCTTGACCTGATTAACAACTGTACTCCCATGTCAGATTTGCTCTAAATGCTTTGGTTTCAAAGATATAAGCCAAAATCTACATTTTACCCTTGTTCTATTTTAAGCCATCTTGGTAGGTTGGCCGGGTCACCGGACACATTTTAAACTACATACTCTAATGACGATTGTGGCAAATTTTGGTTGAATTTTGCCCAGTAGTTTCAGAGGAGAAGATTTTTGTAAAAGTTAACGACGACTGAAGACGACGGACGCCAAGTGATGAGAAAATATCCTTCGGGCCAGGTCAGCTAAAAACTGAAAATAACCATTCAGTATAAAAACTCGTAAAATATATGCTTAAGCACAGTAAAAACACATGAAGCGAAGGAAGAGCGATTTTATTCTTTATCTCAATGTTACAGTGGGGCATTTAACACAGAGCATGAATTGCTACCTCACTGTAAGTTTATGACAGTTTGAGTGGGGAACTTTATGAACGCTACAACCACGGTGGGTATGGTTGTCCTGCGAGAGAACGTTCTGTGCTCGTGATTCGGTCCTGACGGGTGCTGGTGATCAATGAAAAAATGTAAACAAAGACGAAAATGATGATTTTTGACGTTTTCACTCATAAAAAATGGAAGAAAACAGTTGAGATTTTTCAATTTTGTTTCTTATGGGTTCATATGTAATCCATTAAAAAGTTGACTCTCTAAACTGTTTCAGTAAGCGTAACACAAAAATGCTCATTTTCAGAAAATCTAGCACTGAAAAAATAAAACAAAAATGCTCATAGAGTCCGCTTTCTACACCGCAATCCACACGACAAAACTATTTTGTGAAAAAACATTGCAATTTATTAAAATTTAGCATTTTCTCAATTTATTCATGTCCTGATACTGTGCTGGTGGGTCCTGTCATTGTGCTGGTGGGTCCTGATACGGTGCTGGTGATTTCGGTCATATTTGAAACAAATGTTACAAAATCAATAAAATTGGGCAGATAATTGTTGTCAATAGGATCTATGACTCCTATTTTAGCTCTTGTGCATCCATTTGGCTGTTTAATCATGTTTTCAAATGATCGTAACTTGTATTACATAATTACATAAAAGGGCAACATCTGTCGTCCAATATCAGATAACAATATATAGTATCTAAAATAAGAATAGTTTTATTAAGATATTAAATGCCCCTTACATTGATGCTTCAACAATGATCAAAGCCCATGCCGCATAGACATGTTTGTTAGCGTTCCGCATACCCCTCCCCACTTCCACCCAACCAACCCTCCTCATTTCCTCCTTCATTGTTACAGTGGTGTACCAACACAACAATTTATCACATAAAATAATAACACAAAGACACACATTATTGAACAACGAATGCTCGAAGATACTGAAAGCTAGTTCAAAGCCGCATTTTCAACTAATAGATAAACCATGTTCTCATATACAAAAATCCTAATCGTGTCGATTAAAAAAGTCTTTTAAAACTTAAGTTCACATTTTAATGTTTGATGAAGCAGAACTTTAAAAGTGTGCAGTGAATCTTGTGCTCACAACAGTTATTGTCATTATTATGTTTACATAAGACTTATAAAGGAATTAAGAAGGTACCAAGAAATATTTTACAGTTCAATTTAATGATCATGAATGGAAGGAAATGGTACGGAAGTTTACATAGGACAAAAAGAAATTGATAGTATTTTTTGGCGAAAGACTTAAACGCTTCTTTCCATTATATAGTACAGCTCTTCTATAAAAGCATGCAAAAAAAAAAACTTTGATTGACTTGCTTGCTATGTTTGCTTGGATGTTTTCAAACAATAGGTAGGCGGAGTTTCAATACATACTGGGATTTGATTGGACAAATACAAACTGACAGGAATTGAAGTTAATGTTTATTGTCCAAACAAATTCTAGTATATAGTAAACAGACTACTTACCTGTCGTTTACAAACATCCAAACAATCATAGCAAGCAATTTTATCAATGGTTTGCTTTGCATATATTAATAGAAGAGATGTAAATTCTAAAAAAAAATCTTGTTGTCGTAGATGGTTAAATCCTCAACAAAATCTCAATAACTTTGTTGGAACGAATAAAGGTTTTAAATCAAATTTTCGTGGACTTTTTAGCTTCCACCTTGACGAGGCATGTTAGCTGTTCGTATGATGTTGCACCTGACGCACGGAAACTTTCACATTTCCATCTTCTTTTCTGAAATATTTTACCCAGCTCATACTTGACAGGATTGTTATCCTAGTAAAAGGTGTAACCAATGAATTGAACACAAGTTAAAAATTCCACAATGCTATATAATCCATTTTATGTGTCAATTTGTTCGAAAAAAGTCGAAAAGAAGAGAGTTTTTTTAATGTCATGATTATCTGTCGCTTTCTAGATCTATGCTTAGCATTTGTTTCAGATGACATGGACTCCTCACCCTGGTGATCCTGCTGCCTTTCATAACTTTATCCGTATACATATATTAATAGATAAACAAAAGGCTGCAACTGGTATTTTTGTATTTAAAATGATTCGTTGTAACGAGAATATTTGTGGTGAATGGAAACTGTGAGGGTAAAAATCTTTAATTGCTTATAAATGTTGCTGGACCCAGTTTCGTTATCTGATCTGAATTTTCTGAAATGTGCAAGGTAGATAGACATTGGCCTTTTGATTTTTTTTACTCGGTAAGTTTTACCCTAATTGCTTGAACTTTTGCAATATTAAAGCCGATTTCAATGAGTGTGTAGACAAAGGGAATATCTTTGGTTATCTTGCTTGCTGAACAGAAAAGTCATTGTTAGATTATGTAAACTACCCTACTTTAAGAGTAGACTAGTCCGATAAATGACACATCTTTCTGTCTGTAGGACCAGGCTACTTCGAAAGGAGGGTAGTACACCTTACCTAACAATGACTTCACGGTTTAGCTAACAAGCAAGCTAAACAAAAATATTACCTTTGCCTACATACTCAATGGAATCGGCTGTAACTAAAAACTCTAATACATTTTAACAGACAGTGGTCATGTTTGTTGATGAATATTGTTTTTCCAAGATTCACTCTTGAAAAATCATTTGGTAACATTTGGTCAAGTAATTTCAGAAAAAAGATCTTTTTGTAATTGCGGACGCAAAGACAATACATGAACCTCACACGACCCCTCGACACAGGTGAGCTTAGATATGAACTTATAGCGATTCGGGTTGATAACCAGTTGAAACTAGGCCAGTTTTTTGTGTGTGTAGATTTGTATTGTTTTAAACTGTTCTGACCTTTTAAAGATAAATGTAGGTGTTTAATCTAAGAATTTATTTTTTAAACTTATATACTTGTTTTATACTCAATTGGTAGTATGAAGCTACGAGATATTTTAATTTTTGAAATTGACATATTCTAGTCTGCCCTTTCATAAAATAGTGAAATTTTTTTTAGTGTTCTATCGAACTTTCGAAAAAAATACCTGATAACCGTTCAGACAAAAAAATTATGTTGCAAAAATCTTACAGATACAGCAGGTGATTCTTAATAGCTATAAGATACATTTTTCTTTTAAAATACAACTTTTAAATCTTACGGGAAACTATTCCAAGCTTAAAACTTTCACTGTAACCTCGCTCTAACTTATCCCCCCCCCCCAAAAAAAACCCAAACAAACAAACCCGCAATGCTATTGTCATTCTTATAGTCAGCACTTAATTGTTCACAAACAAATGTGTTTTAAGCTCCTAAAGACATATGATAATATTCAACGCTCAGAAAGTCCTTTGTTCTATATTTTTGCTCTCCATTTTTATGCAAAACCTTTTACATTTTTATTTTATGGGTTATTGTTGAAGGTCGTACGATGACGTATGGTTGTTAACACATACTTCCTTTGGTTTCTTATGGAAATTTGTCCATTGACAACAAACATACCACATCATCTACTTTATATAAGTATTGTATAAATTACAACGTATTTTGGTGATCTTGCAAAATGATCGTAATCCCGAAAATCGTAAACATATTGTCTTATCTTAAAAGGGGGCAAGAAGGGTTCCATTAACAGGTCAAAAAATAAGATTACAGTTAATTTAAAAAAAATAAAAAATAGGGGTATTTTTTTCTCTCATAATAACAGTAAACAGATTCACAACAATGTCAATTTCAAGAAAGCTGACAACAGTTAATTAGTCAATAACAGTACAGCATCAATGATCTTGAAAATATGCCACTTTTCACTAAAATATAAAGGCACAGAACCAGGACATAGGAGCACAGAACCAGGACCGTTTTTCTTATCACCAGCACAGCGTCAGGACAATTCCGTTTAACGAACTTGCACGACTTTTGCAATATAATATTGTTGTAATATACTTTGCATGGTACTTATAACGCATCAGAGAAAAATTAAGCAACAAAACAGTCGTTTTATTGCCGTTCTGATACAATGTAAACAAACCCACCAGCACAGAATCAGGACCCACCAGCACCTGACAGGACCAAATCACCAGCACAGAACGTTCTCTCGCAGGACAACCATACCCACCGTGACAACTGTGAATGGAAAACAATTCATTGAGTATTATTTATTTACAACAAACATCGATGTTGAAAAAAATTATTTACATAATTGGTTGGATTTAGGTCAGACTGGCTGAATATTTTGTTATCTTACTTTTTTTTTTAGTTCTAGAAACAAATGTGAAGTTATAAAAACAGTCTTATACTTTGATATGCTAGGTATATATCGAAAATAGAGCATTTCGTTTGCATATGTATCTATGTCATTGGAACCATAATTATGTGCCAATTCTATTTTTTGTGTAAAACAATACCGATAAAATCAAAATTAGAAAGTCATATAAAATAACTAAGAACAGAAGACAGATGTTGTATAAGTAATTTTTATATATAATTACATTACAGACATAGTGTGGATTCATTATATTTCGTTCGATACCATTTTTCGTAAATATCGTTAGTACAGGTGAACCACGAATTCAAATGTTCAACGAATAACACATTTTATATGGGCTTTGATTGGTAGAGATAGGCCACAGGCACTCGTCTCAAATTTTTTTCCCCTATATACCTTTTTATTGTATAGTAATATAATATTTCCCACAGAACGTAACCAAAAGTTAGCGTGCAATCAATTCTAATATTGCACTAGTGCAATAAATATTCAAAATTCATGACGTCATCAACGTTTAAATCTAAGTTTAAACCAATTTTTACTTTCAAATATTATATTGCTATACAATAAAAGGGTTATTGCATGAATATTGGGGAATATTGTCCCTCGTAGAACATATATTGCACTCCCAAGCTCGTGCAATATAAAATTCTACTCGGGACAATATTATACAATTACTGTCTTTTGATGAGGTAAATATGCGGTTTTATTGACTTTTGAAAAAAATGATATTCACTGAGGCCGACGGCCGAAGTGAATATCAGTTTTTCAAAAGTCAATTAAACCCCATATTTACCGAAACAAAAGACAGTAATTGTTTTATTCCATATTCCGGGAGAAGAAAATGTATTTAATGACAAACATATACCAAAACCATTTGTACATGAAGCATTTTACCATAACGTTGCACGTAAAAGCGCGTGACGTTCAGCGCGGTGAATAACACTTTCTCAGGTGAATATGCTTTTTTATTCAAAATCCAATTCATATAGAGAAACCTACTAAAATAATACCAATATGGAATAATCCCCAATATTCATGCAATAACCCTATAATATAACACGCAGTATTAAGGTATATGGTAAAAAAATGTCTGAGACAAGTGCCTGTGAGATAGGCTAAGTAACGAAATGAAATATCCAAGAAAATTGAACTTTTCCTCAATCCATGACAATGAAATGAATCAACATTTACAGACATAGTTTTATGTACGTGTTCATAACAGTCATTATGGATTTTGTCATGACCATTCTTTGTGTCGTCATCTGAATGTTCAGAAACTAACCATCAATCATTGTTGATGCAACAACTCATAAAATTGTATGATAGTTATTGAATTTTAGATAAAGAATTTCGGAAACAGGTTTTTAAGTTAAGAAATCTTTCAACTTAAAAATTCACAAATACAGAAAATATTTGATATGATATGCAAACAGGGAAAACAGTTAACGTGAAATCATCTATTTGCAATCTGTAACAAAAAAAAACGAGTGTTGTGAAGATAATTTTCAATGTATCATCCTTATTAAAAAGTAAAATAACAAAATTTCAAAAATAACAAACGAACTTCGCGGGGAGTCTGTATTCAAAGGGCAAAATCAAAAGCTCATATACATCAACTGAATGTATAAAACTGTCATATTTCTGACCTGGCAATGGCATTTCCTAATTCACTAAATGGAAGTTCAACCCTAGTTTGACAGCTAGTTAAACCTTTCACTTTTATGATAATCACATTGCATTCCATTATAGTGACAACGATGTCACGTTGACCACAACGAACGGACATAATAGGTACAAAATATAATTGAAAAAAAGCTTTAAGCTTGATAAACAGGAGAATAAGCCTATGTTTTTATCTTTTTCTTCAAAGAAGCAAAATATGAACTACATATCAAAAAAACGAACACTAAACAAACTGTCATTTTAATTTGGATAAATTAGGAACATACAAAAGTATTTGAATTTTGCTATACATTTTGCAAAAACGTATTTTATATGTCTTTCTACTTCAATCAATTTAAAAAAAAACCCATACACATGCACATATCCAATTAATATCAAGTAAGACCACACATCTTCATAGAATAGTCCCATAATTGTTCACATGCTTTATCATCCTGTGCTAATTTATTTTCCCAGGCAAGTCTACAATGACCGAAATGCTTTCCTGTGACAGAATTTAAAGATTCGTCAACAGCTGCAAAAATTGTTGTCTGTGCACCACCTGCACTATCTAAACTAATAAATCTGGAAAACAAAACAGAATGATAAAATTTACCAAAAATTAAACAACAAAAAGACCGAACTCCAACGAAATTTCAAAACGGAACGAGCTGATCAAATAGCATAATCAAAAGTTATAACATATAGAACGAATGTATGAAAATCAAATGTCATATTCATGACTTGGTACGGGCATTTTCTTATGTAGAAAACACACGAGTTTTGTTTTTACTTATTGGCAAAATGTGAGTATTATAAATATCCCTAATAAACTTATTTAGTCCTGGTATCTATGATGAGTTAATCTTCAACTTTCTAAACGATAACTGTTAACTATGACTTTACAAGTGATATGTCCAGCATTCCCTTGTACACCTACGCAGCAAATTATGATTTTGTTATCATATATTAACAAAAGCGTACCCATAGTTAGCCTACTGCATTTACTAATTTGTAAATTTTACTTTTATGGTGTGTAACTGACTTACGGATGATGATTTAAAGTATACAATACATATACAAAGGGGAGCAATATCGTTATAGTTGCAAAAAATATGTGACAGACATGGAGATGATTGATTGATTGTTGGTATTATAACAATTACAAACCAGTAAAAATCTGAAATGGCCTATATCTGTACTAGACTGTACTGATTTTTACTCGACCAGTCTGAATTGGTCTGAAATTTACTCGATAATACTCGACTGTAGTCTGAACCATACTTAACAGTCTGACTATGTACTTGACTAGTACTTAACCATTTTATACGAGTCTGAACCTTACTCGACCTAGTCTGAACCGTTCTCGACCTAGTCTGAACCAAACTCGACCTAGTCTGAACCATACTAGACCAAGTCTTAACCAACCTAGACATATTCTTTGTATCTATCAACTGAATTTGATCAATTTAGGAAATCTTTTTAATAAGAATGAAATTTGAACAACAACTTGATATTAAAAATGTATTCAATATAGTATTGAAATTAAAATTTCACAATTATCAATCATAATATAACTTCAACACAATATTAATCAACACTTACATAATAATATATATTAATTTCAAAATACAAATAAAACAAGCTGATCAATAATCTAAAAAATGAATTCTGACTAATATTTTCAATATTATTCAAAATTTTATGAATATTTCTGAAGTATTTTATGCTAACTGGTCTATTGTCACCATTAACTTAAGCCTAGTTGTCAGTTGAATTTAGTTAATAATGCAGTGAATGTTTTTTTTTTTATTAATATTGATATAAAATAGTATATAAAACAACTTAATAAATTTAAAAAAAAAATGAGACCTCAATTGTTTTGTTTTATTAAACCAAGAATTTAACATAATCATGATAATAGAATTTCCATAGCGATCCTTGATAACCTTTTTAAAAAAGGAAATGTGTTCCAAAGTAACAGTAAAAATTTATTTCAATTGATTTAAGTATTTTTTGTCAAATTAAAGACATGGCATTCACTAAGCACTTTAATATGGTCTAATTGCCTCAGTACATGTGTGTTTTACCTGTAGGTAAAAAGAAAGCCCGATTTTCTTAAATTCGTGTACTACTTATCTTGTATATTCGAAAGGCCTTGTTTTTTTTAAGTTAAACAGGATGTTGCAATTTTGAATAAAGGTGTGATCTTATTTATGAGTTTGCCCCAAGCAGAGGTTATACTTTATATTTCACCACTACTCAGAAGAACAATTTTAATTATTTATTTGATTTTATCCCTTTTTGATATAAATTATATATAATATATTATTTTTTTTTATCCTAAATATAATAAAAGATAAATTTCTAATATAAGGTTAAACAATTCATAAATTTTGTTGGCTGTTGTTATATATGTCAGTTAAAAAGAAATTTATTTTAACAGTTAAAAAAGTAGAGGTTATTTGGTCTAGTATGGTTCAGACTGGTCGAGTATTGTTCAAATCTTTGGTTAAGCATGGTTTAGACTGAAAAAATAGGTCGAGTACAGATCAAGAATGGGTTACGACTGTTTCAGACTGGTCGAGTAATAGTTCAGACTATTTTCAACGGCAAAGATAAGGGTCAAGTACGATTCAGTACAGTCGAGTATGGTTCAGACTGGGGTCGAGTAATGTCAAGTAAAAGTCAGACCAATTCAGACTGGTCGAGTAAAAATCAGTACAGTCTAGTACATATAAAGGCCATTTCAGACTTTAATGGTTTGTAGTGAGCGCCACCTTTAAACACAACTTTTGGTTTATTTTGTGGCGGTCAGCTGGCGTGCCCGGAAAAAATCCACCAACCTTCGATAGGAAAATAATTCAAATTTCACTAAATTATTACGATTACCTGAAAATGGGATCAACAATCGAATACAACTTCTCGGGTAAAACTGATTTTAAAGGTGCCATTAAAATATCTGTTGCAGCCAAACCAGGATGAACGGAATTTGCCGTTACAGGAGTTCCTGAAAAATATAACGGGTTTGTTTGGTATAAGAAAAGACTCAGCATGAAAACAAAAGGAAGCTTAGAATAGAATTGACTAGGTGGTATACAGCTTATTAATTATATATAGTAGCGCAGCTGTGACTTTGTATCCGAGGTTAATACAATTGACTGTTCATCTTGTTAGGACGGCATATTAGTGTCACCGTTAACACACACACACATATCCCATTATCAATCCACGAACTATTTTCCCGAACGCATAGTATATGCTCAAAACGAAACAACGACGTCTACTATTACATCTTTTTAAAAAATATTCTAACGAGTCATATCTAGGAATGAAGACATCATTTGATACCTAAATTACCAAATTATATTCTACATAGTTTTGTCATTACAACTACTTTGTTTTAAATATGTACTATACTTTCCAGTGTCTGTGTTTGTGACAAGGCTCGATACGGTTCTGTTACATCTAGGGTGATAAGGCCGTATCAATTTGCTGATTGAGAGTGTCTATGCTCCGTGTTTAAAGCATCACTATTACCAACGTTATTTCAACTGATCGGGCGGAGCTTACGTTTTAATTTGCATTAGGACAGTCTATTTGAAGATGTGTGTGATAAGGATGATTGCCGTTATTATTATTTTTGATTTCTAATCACCTATCAGTGTCATCAAAGGAATTTACAAAAGAATGACTGGACACTTCAATGGTGAGTTTATCCTAAAACACCTATCTATAGATGAACTGGTTTATTATGAGCGAACCGGTTAAACCCCGCCCAGTCAAGTGAATCGAGTAATACGACTTTAAGATGTAGAGCAGCAAAGAAAGCGATGTGTCTTTGCTTTTTGTGTGTTTTTGCTGTGCATGTACTGAGTTTTTGTCATGGATGGATACCTCAAATATTTCGTTTCTCTAACAGTGAATGTTTGTTTGATTAACATTTATATATTAATGTAAATATACATACCTTGAAGGATTTTCGACAACATCTTTGAATGCATAATATTAGCTAATTTGCTTGTGTCGTAACCAGCCAGGTCCGGATAAAGCATACCATCATTATTTGGACCTTTGTCATACGTAAGCGGTGATCTCCGCCATAAATGCCGAAGTGAGCTGACATTTATAACACGTGAATTTTTTGTCTTTTTTAAAAGGTCAAGTAAAAGATAAGTTAACAGAAAGTGTCCTAGATGATTAACCCCAAAAATTATATCATAATTCTGCTTTGTCTTCGGACCTATTGTTTTATAAGCCCATCCGGCAATACCTACAATGTTCAAATATACACGAATTATATAGGGTACAAACTACTAGTTGTTCCTGTTCTCTTGGCTAGTTATCATGCATCTTCATTCCTCAGTTCATACAATACAAATGGAGTGTCATTATTTAGCTTCAGCTTTATAGACGACCTGCTGTCTTTGAAAAATTGATTTGTTCATGCCCTTTTTATGTATGCCAGTAAGCTATGTATTTGAGAATACCATACTCACAGCAATGATGTTTAAATCTAGTTACATGTAACACCTGTCCTTGACAATGAACGCCTTACAACAATGAATCCGTTTTATAGTATACGCGCAGGCTATAAACGGCACCGGTATGGAGCATTACCAACATTTCAAGAGAGAAACCCAACGGCCGAATTTATTCAAAACAAGCATTCTGTGAGTATTGCATGACAATACATAGTCCACTACTTGTTAAAAATTCATTGTAATGGAACGAAATCCTAACTTGATATGGTGTAAACTACATAAATATATCAAGTCAAAATTTTCAAGCATGACGTAAAAACTGTTGAAAACTGATTATTTAAGTGCATTTTCTATGTCCAAAGACCATTACTCTGCACAAAATCATCAGACAGGAACAAAATTCCAACTTGATCTGTAACTTGTCATGATAGAACTATATACCAATTATCAAAACAATATCTTCAATGACAAACAAACCTACCACTTAATTCTTCAAACAATTTACCAAAGAAAAGAAAAAAATCCAAATTGTCATTTTGTCTTTTAAATATCTTAAAAAATAAGTCATTTCCCTTTGAACAGAAATCTACTAATTAATAAGTATGTTACCAGTTTTAACAGGAATTTAAGATTTATGCCATTTACACATGTAAATCTGACTTAGAGCCAACAGGTCTTTACTCCTCAGTGGCGGATCCAGGGGGGGGGGGGGGGTCCGGGGGTTGGAACCCCCCTGGATCCGCCACTGAGGAGTAAAGACCTGTTGGCTCTAAGTCAGATTTACATGTGTAAATGGCATAAATCTTAAATTCCGGTTAAAACTGGTAACATTTAGAGCAAAGCTACTACAATGAAACTGATTAGGCTATTACAAATAATTATTACAGTGTTTCTTAAACTCGGGTTATATTTTCATTAGCATGTTGTCATTTGGTATACATGTATGAGGAATATACACGTGATAGTCTCTGTTGAACAATTGAATTGCGTTAATTATATATGTATATCCAATTAATTAATACCTGAATTATTAATGAGGATGTCAAGTCTTTTTTCTTCCTTTAAAAATTGTTCTGCAAATTGTCTGACAACCTCCAAATCCATAAGATCTAAGTACATGAAACGTACATTATCGTTTCCGGTTTTGTCTGTAAAAAGATAAATTAGTAAACAAGAATATAATGAAAATCAAGACTTATTCAATGCTCTTCAGCCTCGTACTTTATGTGACCTCTCTAGATATCCAAGTAAATATAAAAGAAATAATAGATATTATTCAGATATTAGATCCAAACAAAGCATCTGGTCCTGATGTGATCAGTCATAAGATGCTAAAGTTGTGTCCAGAAAAGGTAGCAGTTCCGCTCCATATTATATTTAATAAATCCTTAAGAGAGGGAATATACCCAACTAGCTGGAAGATAGCAAATCTGATACCAATTTTCAAAAAGGGAGATTCATCTTTGCCATCAAATTATAGACCGATATCCTTAATTAGTTGTGTAGGAAAAGTTATGGAAAGAGTTGTGTTTAAGCACTTATACAATCATTTAAAAGCTAATAAATTAATTTATGAGTATCAATCAGGATTTCTCCCTAAAAATTCAACTGTTCATCAACTCTTAGAAATATATAATTGCATATTAAACTCCTTGGAAAAAAAAGATATAAACTGTTTTGTATTCTGTGACTTCTCTAAAGCTTTCGACAAAGTTTGGCATAGGGGTCTTATATGTAAAATGAAAGCTTATGGTGTTGACGGAAACGTATTGAATTGGTTTCAGGATTATCTACACGACAGACAACAGAGAGTAGTATTAAATAACTCGTCTTCTTCCTTCTGTAATGTCTCAGCTGGTGTTCCCCAGGGATCGGTTCAGGGCCCTCTTCTCTTTGTCTTATACATTAATGATATCGCTGATAAGCTTACTTCACTGTGTCGGCTATTTACTGACGACACATCATTCAATTATTCTGGTAACGACGGAGAACAGATTAAATCTGTTATCGATCGCGACTTGAAAGAGCTGGATGTTTGGTCTTCTAAATGGCTGAAGTCATTTAACCCAGATAAACCGAAATTATGATTTTTTCAAATATTGAGACTCCAGACCTTAGCTTTTCCTTAAATGGTAAAAATATACCTTTAAGTACATCTCATAAGCACCTGGGAGTTAATTTTAGTAGTGACGCAAAATGGAACAATCATGTTGAAAGTATAATTCTAAGTGTAAAGAAACACTTAAATGTTTTACGTAAACTTAAATACCGATTATCTCGAAATAATTTAGAAAAACTATACTTAGTTTTTATTCGACCCATTTTTGAATATGCCACGGAAGTGTGGGATAATTGTGGAATAGGCTACTCACATAAATTAGAAAATTTGCAATTAAAGGCCGCAAGAATAGTAACAGGTCTACCAATATTTACAAAAACTGAAAATATTCTGAGGTTGGCTGGGAATCTCTTTTTGAAAGAAGAAGGAGAAGAAAATTACAAATGTTTTATAACATGAACCAAAACCATGCACCAAAATATCTATGTAATCTTGTACCTCCTTGTGTACAAAGTACAACCAACTACCCGTTGCGAAATGGTCATGATATACTGTTCCATTTTGTAGACTTTCCCTTAATTACTACTGAATCGTTTATTCCCTCTACTATACGTGAATGGAATAAACT
Organism: Mytilus galloprovincialis; assembly: GCA_037788925.1. Classification (NCBI taxonomy): domain Eukaryota; kingdom Metazoa; phylum Mollusca; class Bivalvia; order Mytilida; family Mytilidae; genus Mytilus; species Mytilus galloprovincialis. The sequence continues at coordinate 3,678,849 of CM075332.1, forward strand.
TGATCCAAAAATTCGCAGTGTCGACTCTATTTCTAAATTTAAGAAAGAATTAAAAAAAGATAGTCTATTATGTAAAATTGAAACGTTTTATTTGTACGGCCCAAGGAAATTAAATATTATCCTAACGCAATTGCGATGTTCCGCTTCATTCTTAAACAATGACCTATTTAAAGCTAATATTATAGATGATCCTTCTTGCCATTGTGTGTCCGATATTGAGGATGTCTACCATTACTTCTTTGTTTGCCCAAAATACACATTGTGTAGAAAAACCTTATTCCATAACCTTAACTGGCTATCTCAAAACTTTGTTTTAGATACAAAACTATTAATTTGCGGACACTTGGAACTTACGAACGAACAAAATATTCAAATTTTCAAACATGTTCAAAATTTCATAAAAAGGTCAAACAGATTTCTTATGCCTTGATAGAGCGTTATTATTACTGACACGGAACGTCATCATTGTCATCAATTCACAAGTCATCGTCACAGAATTATACGACTTTTCAAACTTTCTTTTTCTCTTTTTACTTTCTCTCCTCTTTGTTCACATATAAAAGCTAGTATTATATTGAATAAACTGTTTGTTTTATATGCATGTCCATTATATTATACTATTATTGTAACTATATATTGTATTATGGAGAAGACTTCATAAGTATGATTTACTTGTGTCTAATCCATTTTGCTTTAATTCAGCAAATAAAATATGTTTAAACTAAACCTCTCTGATGAATCTCTTGTAGATAAAAAGCGTGTCTATCGTTTTTTTTTTTTAATTTAATAAGGCTTATATGCCTCCCCAATTTTATTCAAATATATGTTCAATTTCGAATCATCTTAAAAATATATATATCAAATTTAATTATTCCTAGCCCAACACCATATATTATATCATTTGCACAGGAACTTTTTTTAATTCCTATAATATATTAGGGACGACATCAAAAGATCAATGAAGGATAAAAAACTTAATTCAAATAGTTTGGGGGTGGGGGGTTAAACTTGCTGCAAGTTTTGATTATCCTACATCGATTTTACATATATCCATATGGGTCAATCAATTTTTCCCAAATTAAGTTAAGAGGGGGGTAGGGGGGTCATTAAAAAAACTATGTGAATTAAGTTTTTTATCCTACATTGAACTTTTGATGTAGTCCCTAACATATTGGATTTTTTTTTAGACAAGTGACTGTGGTCTTTTTGGTAATTTATACCGTTTTGTTGCTGTTTTGTTGACATGCATAGCATACATCTCATTTACTTTTTGTACTCTTATTGCAAAACAAAAGCGAACGTTATTTTTTTCCACTCAGAACGTGGAAGATTTTGGAATAGAATAAAAACGTTGGCATAAATAGAACCTGTCGTTCAATGATCGAGATAAAATAAACAAAACAATTCACAGTATTTTTAAAAAAAATAAGATATTTCTTTGTGCTTGGTTTCAAGGACACATTGGAAAATGTAGGTGCTCCAATATTATCATATAAACGATACCAGAAGCGATGAAAATAAACAGACCCCTTACCGTAAATCTCTTTAATGGTTTGTATTGCCTTTCTAACACACCCGGCCCCTTACCGTTAATCTCTTTAATGGTTTGTATGCCTTTCTACCACACCTGGCCCCTTACCGTAAATCTCTTTAATGGTTTGTATTGCCTTTCTAACATACCCGGTCCCTTACCGTTAATCTCTTTAATGGTTTGTGTTGCCTTTCTAACACACCCGGTCCCTTACCGTTAATCTCTTTAATGGTTTGTATGCCTTTCTAACACACCTGGCCCCTTACCGTAAATCTCTTTAATGGTTTGTATTGCCTTTCTAACATACCCGGTCCCTTACCGTTAATCTCTTTAATGGTTTGTGTTGCCTTTCTAACACACCCGGTCCCTTACCGTTAATCTCTTTAATGGTTTGTATGCCTTTCTAACACACCTGGCCCCTTACCGTAAATCTCTTTAATGGTTTGTATTGCCTTTCTAACACACCCGGTCCCTTACCGTTAATCTCTTTAATGGTTTGTATTGCCTTTCTAACATACCCGGTCCCTTACCGTTAATCTCTTTAATGGTTTGTGTTGCCTTTCTAACACACCCGGTCCCTTACCGTTAATCTCTTTAATGGTTTGTATGCCTTTCTAACACACCTGGCCCCTTACCGTAAATCTCTTTAATGGTTTGTATTGCCTTTCTAACATACCCGGTCCCTTACCGTTAATCTCTTTAATGGTTTGTGTTGCCTTTCTAACACACCCGGTCCCTTACCGTTAATCTCTTTAATGGTTTGTATGCCTTTCTAACACACGTGGCCCCTGACCGTAAATCTCTTTAATGGTTTGTATTGCCTTTCTAACATACCCGGTCCCTTACCGTTAATCTCTTTAATGGTTTGTGTTGCCTTTATAACACACCCGGTCCCTTACCGTTAATCTCTTTAATGGTTTGTATGCCTTTCTAACACACCTGGCCCCTTACCGTAAATCTCTTTAATGGTTTGTATTGCCTTTCTAACACACCCGGTCCCTTACCGTTAATCTCTTTAATGGTTTGTATTGCCTTTCTAACACACCTGACCCCTTACCGATAATCTATATGTAATGGTTTGTATTGCCTTTCTAACACACCCGGCCCCTTACCGTTTATCTCTTTAATGGTTTGTATTGCCTTTCTAACACATCCGGCCTCTTACCGTTTATCTCTTTAATGGTTTGTATTGCTTTTTCCTTGTTCCTGCTGGCTATGATCACTCTTGCTCCTCGGTTCGCTAAATCAATGGCAGTAGCTTTGCCTATACCAATATTGCCACCTGGAAAAAAATAATACTTTTGATTATTGAAGCCTCTCCTACAACTTGCACAGAGGCTGGCGAAAAAGTAGATTTAGATTAAGAAACAATTATTAACAGGTTTGAAACTGATCACCATCATGACCATAAAAGATTTAGTGAATTACTAATCAACGTCTGATCAATGCAACGTATTAATATAATTAAACGCTTCGATTGTTTTTGTGGCATTCCTTTCACATTTGTCATTGTTTAGAGCAATTTAACCGTTTCTGAACTAATTTTAAAAATAATGTAATTAATGTGATAATTTCAGTAGATATTTGGCCAAATTAATAGTTTATAACCTTTATCAGCTCTCAGGATGAATCGGAATGTGTTAACATGTTTTAGAAAAATTGACAACTGAAAAAGCAACCTTTTTTAAGCGGCAATAGTTTGATCTCATAAATTGGTTCTAGTTGTTTTCTGTAACATATAAACGTATATTTCATATTCAATGTTCTTAATCAAAACTGTTTGTTTTACAGCGCATCTATTTCGTAAACTGCATGACGTAGAAATCAGTAATAATGATGGCACTCGGAGGGGATTTTTGTTTAAAATAAAAGTAAATTATTTTATAATCATTACAAAAACAGATTCTCAAATTGTTATTTATGGATTATTGGATCAATTGATCTCGATGGTTAAATTACAAAATGAATCATCGAATTTCAAAATTTCGGATTATAAAATGCGCCGGTTATTTGAGGAAGTTCGCTACTCAGTTTCAAAATAACAAGCTTTGTATAACACTAGTATATATTGATAGGGGGTTAATAAAGGAACCAAAAGAGCAAAAATAATTTATAGGTCAATGTGCTTGTTTCGAGATATAAGCCATTTAAAATTTGGCGTGAAAATGTCCTCTCTTGATTTTTCATAGCTTTACCATTGACAAGTTTAGGTGCTTAAAATTATTAAAAAAATAACAACGAGTTTATAAGACTTTACAGATGGCTTATAATGATACATGTAAAAGATTTATAAAACGAAAAATGGGGGTCAATTGGCAAATTTTCTAAGGCATTCAAATGGATAAAACCAGAGGATTCCGAAAATCTGACAAAAATTCCAAACTTCCTCAACTATATCGTTAATGTACATCAACAGTCTATGATCGTCTATGGTTATAAACTAATATTTGAAATTGACCGTTTTTAAAAACAAATAATTATAAACAGGAGTATGTATAAAATATGGTCATGCCTGGACTGGACATCTACCACCTGGCAACAAATCTCGTGCTAATTTCGGGGCATTCGTTTGTCTGAGCGGAATGTATTATATGTATTTAGGCCAAACAAAAAAGTATGTGTGCTTATTGTCACATGCTAAAAAAAACAGGGTAGGTAGGGATTTTGTTTTAATTTTTTTTTACATCGAGTCTATCATGTCTATGGGAGGATCATTGTGACTTTAACAGTGCGTAATCAAAAATCTCAAAACAACTTTAGGGTAGGGGATACCAATTAGGGTAGGTACATGTAGGGGTAAAGTAAACACACATACTTTTTTATTTGGCCATAAATCAGGACCTGTAGCCAGGTTCCTCGTGTGTGGAAAAACACATGTTCTCTTTAAGTTCATGTTTAGGAACTATTGTAGAAACGGTGACCGGTTTGAATGTATAATAATTTCTATCCTTATCCAACATACCCTCTAGTGACACTTAAAACCTCGCCTTAAATTTCACCATGATCGCCAACTTTGCAGAACCCATTTACTGAATTTAATTGTTTTTGTCATAAAAATGCATGAAATATTTGTCACTGGACGTTTAAAAAAATCAATAAGCAGCTATTTTGTTTGTGTCAACATCTGTCTTCCCTTTGTTTTCGAACTATACCATATTAAATTCGTATTTATTAAATTAAATTTAATCTACTATTTGCTATTTATATTTGTATAGTACTGCTACATACAATTACTATCATAATGATAATCTGTAATATTATTTTTATTAGTACTACTACTCGTAATAGTATTATCATTTATTCTATTTTATCATCTAGTATGTATATTTAGACAAAACACGTATCCTTACAAGATCTTCCAAGAAGTCACTGACATGACCAATGTATATAATTATGATCCTTACGGCCTACCGTACCACAAGTTGTAAACAAAAATGTTCGATTGAATCACCTGTTATTAAAACAGTTCTTCCATTTAACGTTACTGTACTTTTACACCATCTTGTCGTTCCAAAATAATACTTAAGAGTCAAAACTAATAAAACGAAAGTGAAAATAATCCAAAGAAAAATCACCATGTTTGCCAAACCTACTATTTATTTTAAAGTTTATAATATAAAAACAAATCCGGTCAAAATATGTTTACAATCAATAACCATTCTAAAAATAGGATAGCGACAACTTTGAAAAGAAAAACACACATTGACCGTAAATATGTAAAATAAATACAATGTTTTTTTTTTTATGTTGAGTTTAAGAGATTATATAAATGGACCTTAAAGCACGAAGAGCCGTTTCATTGTTCCTTGTTTAAGGGGGGGATTGACCCTTTCGGGATCCGGGAATTCTTTTTTTTTTTTTTTTTTTTTTTTTTTTTTTTTTTTTTTTTTTTTTTTTTAGAGTTTCGGGATTTGGGATTTCAAGTTATTTAAATTCGGGACCTCGGAATTTCGTGTTTTTAAGCCCGGCATTTCGGGATCAGGACCCTCCTATCCCCTCTTGTTTTCTGATTATGATATCCAATTTTTTTTTAATTAATTAGAAAATCGATTTATTGATACCAAAAAATAATGAATAATTTCTTAAATTATAATTTTAATATGTGTACTGTACAAAAGTGAGATAAACATGTTCAATTAGCAATCGTTCAATTTTGAAGTCTAAATTAGGCACGGTTGGTTTTCTGTTTAAAAAATTGTCATAAACATTGTGCATTTGACAGTCGTACGAAATTGCTTGAACGATGTGCATGTCATTTATATGTTGTATATAGTATGAAAATTTAAAGGTTATCGTAAATCTTTCAAAATACATTCAAAAAATCCCAAAGGACAATTAAATTATCAGGGTCTGGATTGAATTTGGTCCTATAGGTATCTCTATTTTTTTTATGTTTTGGTTAAATCTATATGTTTTTTTTTCTCTATTCTATATATAACTTGGCTATTTTATTCGCTCTTTTCTTTAAATTTTTGCACCCTGATAACTTTTTTTTTTATTATAACCATTTCTTTACCTTTCTTATTTGTTCTTTTATTTTGGGCCTATTATTTTCTAATCATTAAACCCCACACAGATACTCAATTGCATCAATTTTCTTTTTACATTGCATGTATAATAAGCATATGTTAATTCACATCTTTTACATGTACATATTTTACAACTCTTTTACCGAATTATCCCTTCAGATCTATGGAAATTTGATCTTACAGTCCGACCTCCTAAACAACGACTGTCTGTATTTAGTAAACATCTGTGTAAAAAGATCATTAATTTTAGGTCATTATATCTCACTAATGCATTTCATTATGATGTAACCTGTATTTTAAGTAAACTCATCATAGTAACCAGGATTAAAATTTTGTTTACGCCAGACGCGCGTTTCGTCTACAAAAGACTCATCAGTGACGCTCGAATCCCAAAAAGTTGAAAAGGCCAAATAAAGTACGAAGTTGAAGAAAATAGAGTACGTCTATTAGAATATTTTTCTTACCTCTCTTAGTGGTCTCTTTAAACCGGTTACAGCGTACTTCCGAATTTGCCAGATTCAGAGATAAAACAACTTTAAATACACACGAGTACAATAACTAGTATTTTATATCCATTATAGAGGCTTGAGGATATAATTCAATGAATTATTTCTAATCTTTTATTGATCGGTCAACCGACAAGACCATAGGTACATGGGAACTGGACAAGACAGGTCACGGATAAGCTATAGCACTGACCGTTGTGGATAGTAAACTTGGAAATGATAGTAAATAACAAATACCAGTTATTTGAAGTATATTAATATTGTATTTCGTAAAAAACAGGAAGAAAACGCGAAAATAATTGAAATTATTAGAAATAAAATTAACGGGTTTTGGAAAAAAGGGGAGGGCAGGCAAATAATTGTCCCGTCATCAAGTCCCAATGGTAAACAACTGATGGTAAATTGTAAAGTGGTGCCACCTATGATATGTTTAGTCAGTACACCAATGTGTGTATATATATATATACACATATATACAACTCGTCTAAACATCAACCCAACAATGTTAGATCTGTAAATTTGCTTTCGCAAATTTTTGGTTCTTCCCTCGCCGGGGTTCGAACCCATGCTACTATGATATTGTGACACGAAATCGCCAGCACTGCAGCCGTCCCGCTAGACCACACGACAACCTGGGCTCTCAAAAAAAAGAGCTTTCGCTGGCCGTGTGTTACCTTTCCTCGTCAGTTTTAATCTAGCGGCGTACTACAGTACATGATATATAAGGCATGAAGATGTTATTGTTACAGATCAGCTAAATTATCTATAGTAAAGGATCCTACAAATTAATGTAATAGACAGCCACAGAAAATAATTATATTTATAAGTACGTCTGAGTCAGTGACAACTCTACAACAGATGTATCCATCGGATCGCCATCAATGATGGTGATACATGGCTGTGTACATAATGTATATACAACTCGTCTAAACATCAACCCAACAATGTTAGATCTGTAAATTTGCTATATATAATGTCTAAAAATAGCAACAATCAACATTCAATCTGTTTAAGCGTGGATCAGCTTGTGAAAATAAACTGATACAGTTACTGAATTAAAATTATATAAATGTCTAAGAATATAACTTAAACACGCTAATTTTCTAATAGATTTTAAATAGAAATACGCAATATTTCGCTAAACAAATTAGCTTCATTAGGTGTGTGCATCTCTCAAGGTGAAATTGGATGCATGACAAAATAAATATTTTTGTAGCTTCATCTCTACAAGAGTTGAGGAAAAGTGCAACATATTGATTGATGTTGCATAAAATATGTTTGTAGCTACAACTACATGAAGTTGAAATAAAAGTTTAAGACATTATAGATGTTCGATTAATTGTATAATTTTTTTTTAAAATTAATGTGTATGATTTCAAGATAATTATGGTTTTGATTTGCTTTTAAATCTTTTTTCGTCTCTCTCATTGAGTCCATCAGGTTCAAGAGTTCGTAACTGGTGCATCCAAAATCTCTCTCTTTTTTGTCTTCCTTGTGTATCCCAATTTTGATTTGTCTCAATGATTTGAAATGTGACGTTTTCAAAATCATGTCCTGCTCTTAAAAGGTGTCTTGTAATTGGGCAGTTCCTTTCTTTTGTATAAAATGACCGATGGTTATTATATATATATATATTGACATCAATCCTATTTTATTTTACACACACCAACATATATATCTGAATTTGTAATGTGCTAGAAAACTCGTCAACCCAGCTGGGCACGTATTCTGATTTCGAGCAGAGCATTTATTGTTTTGGCTATTGCTTCTAAATGTCACGTGCTTTTCGCCATGCCACGTGTGCACCATCAGGTTAAAATCTTGATTGATTCATTATTAGTGTTTAACGCCACCTTCAGCACTTTTGGCTTTATCGTGGCGGTTAGCTTTAATTGGTGGAGGGAACTAGACTTCCTGAATTGAACCACTGGCCAATAGCATACAAAAACCGGAAATCGTTGTCGGTCAATTTAGGGGTCGCATGCACATGCCACAAGCGGGCCAGTTCAAGCTCAGTCTCAGTGTTGTCCAAAAAGATTAGTTCATTCAAATTAACAACTAAATAGTATTTGAACAAAAATATGCATTACAATATATATACAGGTATATTCAAAAGCATTAATGACTTCCTAATCTGTTTTCAACCCACCGTGTTAACTGTTACATGCATTTTTGCAGTTGCTGTTTAAAACTGTTTTTTTTCCAAAATCGAGGTGTTGTTAACATGTTAACGGACCCTCTATTGTCCCTCTTAATTATTGCTATCAAATCAAACCTGGGGATAGATAAAGACATCTTCGTTGACAAGTTTGTTGCTATTTTTTAAAAACCTAAAACAAAATTTGTGGTTCACCAAACAAACAAACACTGCTCTATGTTATGCATGATGCATGAACTGTTGATACAGATATATGTCTTGCGTTTTGTCATTCTGATGGCATAATGCAAATATTGAAATTAAAATAGCAATAGTCAAATATGTAAACAATGCAAAACAAGCAAGGTCAACTAAGCATGCCTGAAGGTGTAAGGCCAACTAACTTCTATGGAAATTAGAAATGTCAATGCTGGTTTAACTTAATATCAAGTACTATTGAATAATCATAACTTAAGTTTAAATTGTAGATCATGCAACGATTTCAAAGTCAATGAAACATTATCAATAAGGGCCTATGTATAATCTCCAACGAGCACTGCAAAATGTTTATACACAATATCTAAATATAGGAGATATTTGTATTATATGAATGTTGCTTAAATATAAATATTTTATGTGTTTGTAAATGTTGTTATGTTTGTCTTGGTAACAATCCAATATTTGGATTTTACACCAATAAAAAGATTTGATTTGCATTGTTAAATTCATTAGCAGTTGAAACTGGACGCTACCAAAGCATTGAGTCGTCACGTCGTATATGTACAATTTGCCGTCAGTGTATTGAAGACGAATTCCATTTCATCTTAGTGTGTCCGAAATATAAGGAACTTAGAGTAAAATTCATAAAGAAATATTACTGGTCTAGACCAAGTGTGTTTAAATTTATTGAACTTTTAAGTTTAAAGAAAATCAAACAGTTAACCAATTTAGGAAAATATATTTTACTGCATTTAAAATCAGAGACAATATTACATGAACATTCTCTGTCTGTTTACTTGTTTACTATGAAAAATTATATTGACACCGATGAACTGTAAAGTTCAAGGCAATAAAGAATTTGAACTACATGTAGATACCAAATATCATTGACTTAAAATATGTTTAGCCTTGTAACATTCTTTAGGTGACCTTCCCTTATCAAGAGCCTGTAGTTGTCGTTTGGTTGCTGCATCTCTTATATATTTCTCACTTTTTCTATTGTACATTATGTCATTTTAATTTTCGTCTTTGGTATAATGTGATCATACCCAACTTTCTAATTTTAATATGTTGACGACACCTCCGCTGGCTCTAAAACAATCTTGCCTAAGAAACGCTTTTTTTTAATTCATGTAGCGAAACAAATATCAACATTTCCACGGACCATAATCAGTAGATAGAATGAAATTTATATCTTTTTCAAATCGTCTAAGAATCCAAACTAGAGGTTCTTAAGAGCCTGTGTCGCTCACCTTGATCTATGTGCATACATGTATTAAACAAAGGACACAGATGGATTCATACAAAATTGTGTTTTGATGATGGTGATGTGTTTGAAGATCTTATAATTACTTTACTGAACATTCTTGCTACTTACAATTTTCTCTATCTATAATAAACTTTAATAAATTTAGTTACAAAGAGGAAAATATTTTGTAAAAATTTACAAAAATTTATAAAATTAATGAAAATTGTTAAAAATTGACTATAAAGGGCAATAACTCTTTGTGGGGGTCAACTGACCATTTAGGTCATGTTGACTTGTTTGTAGATCTTACTTTGCTGAACATTATTGCTGTTGACAGTTTATCTCTATCTATACTAATATTTAAGATAATAACCAAAAACAGCAAAATGTCTTTAAAAATTACCAATTGTGGGGCAGCAACCCAACAATCCATTGTCCAATTCATCTGAAAATTTCAGAGCAGATAAATATAAAAGGACTAATTAAACAATTTAACCCCTTTCAGATTTGCTCTAAATGCTTTGGTTTCAGAGTTATAAGCCAACATCTATATTTTATCCTTAGGTTCTATTTTTAGCCATGGCGGCCATCTTGGTTGGTTGGCCGGGTCATCGGACACATTTTTTAAACTAGATACTCCAATGATGATTGTGGCTAAGTTTGGTAAAATTTGGCCTAGTAGTTTCAGAGGAGAAGATTTTTGTAAAAGACTACAAAATTTACGAAAATTGGTAAAAAAATACTATAAAGGGCAATAACTCCATAAGGGGTCAACTGACCATTTTGATCATGTTGACTTATTTGTAGATCTTACTTTTCTGAACATTATTGCTGTTTAAAATTTATCTCTATCTATAATATTATTCAAGATAATAATCAAACACGGCAAAATTTCCTTAAAATTACCAATTCATGGGCAGCAACCCAACAACGGGTTGTCCGATTCATCTGAAAATTTCAGGCCAGATAGATCTTAGCCTGATGAACAATTTTACCCCTAAATGCTTTGGTTTCAGAGTTATAAGCCAAAATCTACATTTTACCCCTATGTTCTATTTTTAGCCATTGCGGCCATCTTGGTTGGTTGGCCGGGTCACCGGACACATTTTCTAAACTAGATACTCCAATGATGATTTTGGCTAAGTTTGGTAAAATTTGGCCTAGTAGTTTCAGGGGAGAAGATTTTTGTAAAAGTTAACGATGACGACGCCGACGACGACGGACGGACGACGGACGCAGTGATGAGAAAAGCTCACTTGGCCCTTTGGGCCAGTTGAGCTAAAAAATCAAAATTCAAAACTTATATTCAAATGTATTTAATAAAAAAAAAAAAAATCATGTAATTCATTATTATTACACATTTGTAAAAATTGAACATATTCGCTTACATATATAGACTTATTTTGCACAGTTGATGGAATTACTATTGCTACCATTTTCAACAGCAAGTAAAGTTGTATTATAAATACTTGTCATACTTGTAAACTCGACACGTGGCTGTGTTTCGTGATCTTCGTTTCGTTTAATGCAAAATATAATCCTAGAACGAAGGTTTTTACTCATTATTATATAAATCAAGAAGTTTGCTGCAAACCCAAACTGTAGAATCAAAAGCTCAAATTGGTGTATTCCTGTGGAGCAGAGTTGTTTCAATCGAGCACTAGACCGACAAGAAAACGGAATAAGTTCTATTATCAAACAAAACCCTGCAACCATCAATACAATCATGGCTGATCTGTGGTGTCTTTTTCTTATTACTCTGTTGTCGTGTTTTTTTCGACGCTTACATGTTAAACTGAATGCTATATATACTGATGATGTAACTAGCATTGTAAAACATACCATGTAGAAAACTAAGAGAACCTGTTTGTGCCCACTCGAATTCCAAACTTTTACAAAATTATTTTCACGACAGCACCATTGTTTATCTTGCGATGGGTATACGGTATATAAAACGAGGGAAATATTTAGAATAAATGATAATAAAATCAACACAAAACAGCTAATGAAGGATCTCTTAATTTTCATTATGTAAATTTTACTCCATATTGGAAAATGAATTACAATTGCCTTCTGCACAGCAACTAATGACGTCACAAAAAGAGAAGAACTATGAAACGCGTGACCTAGAAAGTACGATATTTCGGAAAATATACAGAACGGATATTTCACTCTGTTTATTTGTAGGAAAACTTCCGTTTCTCGGCTTTCGTCGAAATGAAACATATCAAACACAAAACTAAGTTCATTCGGGTAAAACATGAATATGGAAGCCAATATGTCACAAATTGCTAACATAATGAGTGGCGCTGTTGCCGGAGATAACAGCCCTTTCTGTCTGAAGGCTCTTACAACCATGCTATTGAATATTATAATGATAATTGTTATAACTGATCCCGTGTGAAACACCCAATGTTTGTAAGAGCGCATGCGGAACATATATCCAGTAGGTCCACACGTTAAATTAAGATTTTCAGTTTCATTACCCAGGAAACCGGTATCGTCATCAATTTCTTCGATGTCAGACATTTTGATGCCGACGAGCGGCTTATTTTTTTTTAAATGTAAGTTCCTGGTTTCTATTCCGTACTCAAATTTGTAGACAGGTTAATAAACTGATGTTATTATTGTTGTTCTACGTAGAGTTGACAATAAAATCCTTTTTAACGACATCCTACTTTCACAACACTCTGAATATATTAAGAATTATATCGAATGTTCATTGATTGCTATCCTTCATATTTTAACATTGTACTAAGGTAATTCATTTTTCATTAAATTTCATACGTTCATGTCATAAAACCATATTGATAACATAAACAGTTAAGCCTTCAGCGTTTTCCGTTTTTCTTGAAAGTATCTAGATATATCAACACGACATCACCGGCAATGAATTCTTTAAACAAATCGTGATGTAGCATGACGCAGAACGATTTAAAAATTATTTCTCTGGGAATTACTTCTAAATTTCACAGAAAATCCGTACATTTTTGTTTACCTAACACCTACGGATGGGATGTTCTATAGCTCGGATTGGATTGACAATTACGGTTACTGAGCTATTACACGAGGGTCGTGATGGGGTTCTTTATGTAATCTTATTTTCTATGTTATGTTTCTCTTCTCTAAATATTTTTTTCTCTCGTTATTCTGTATTCTTTATATTCTAGCATAATTGTTGTGTATTCGTTATGTTTAAATTTGTTTGTCTTGTTATTCACATCTTTTATTACTTGCGTGTTTTATTTTTCCTATTTTTTTATTATTTGCGTGTTTTTCCCCATGCTTTATCTTTTTGTGTCTTGTTTTCTTATCCTTATTTTTGTGTGTCTAGTTTTTCATATCCTTTATTTTTTGTTTGTCTAGTTTTCCTATCCTTATTTTTGTGCGTCTACTTTTCCTATCCTGTTTTTTTTTTTGTGTTTATTTTTCCGATCCTTTATTTTTTGCATGTTTATTTTTCCTATCTTTTATTATTTGCGTGTTTTATTTTCCCATGCTTTATCTTTTTGTGTTTAGTTTTCCAATCCATTTTTATGTTTAATTTTTCGCATATTTTATTGTTTATTATTCCTATCTTATATTTTTAGTGTGTCCAGTTTTCCGATCAATTATTGTTGCGTGTTTAGTTTTCCTATCACATTTTTTTGTGTGTTTATTTTCCCCCTCCTTTTTCTTATCTGGTTTCCTCCATCCTTTTTTTTTGTGTGTCTAGTTTTCCAATCCTCTATTTGTTTTTTTGCCATTTTCTGTAGTGTTATTTCAATGTTGTATATTCTATAAACCCCATTTAGACCATCGATTATTATACATCTATAATGACATCGACATTTGAAAATTCAACAACTGGACATGTAAATAATTTAAACGGTTGCAATAATTTATAACGTTGTAAAATAAGATACATGATTTCTGAGGACGTATTTTGTGCAATATATATGAGTGTATGAAAAAGGGTCCTTCATTCATGTTGTCATTTTTGTATTCTCTTAATTCTTCTATATCTTTAAAAGATAGTGGTTATTCTGTAACTATACTTGATAAGTTTACTGTATTCGGGATCCTTCTGTTCTGAAATCAGTATATATATAATGAAGTGATGTGTATACTTGATAAGTTTACTGTATTCAGGATCGTTCTGTTCTGTAATCAGTATATATATAATGAAGTGATGTGTATACTTGATAAGTTTACTGTATTCAGGATCGTTCTGTTCTGTAATCAGTATATATATAATGAAGTGATGTGTATACTTGATAAGTTTACTGTATTCGGGATCGTTCTGTTCTGTAATCAGTATATATAATGAAGTGATGTGTATACTTGATAAGTTTACTGTATTCAGGATCGTTCTGTTCTGTAATCAGTATATATAATGAAGTGATGTGTATACTTGATAAGTTTACTGTATTCGGGATCGTTCTGTTCTGTAATCAGTATATATAATGAAGTGATGTGTATACTTGATAAGTTTACTGTATTCAGGATCGTTCTGTTCTGTAATCAGTATATATATAATGAAGTGATGTGTATACTTGATAAGTTTACTGTATTCGGGATCGTTCTGTTCTGTAATCAGTATATATAATGAAGTGATGTGTATACTTGATAAGTTTACTGTATTCAGGATCGTTCTGTTCTGTAATCAGTATATATATAATGAAGTGATGTGTATACTTGATAAGTTTACTGTATTCGGGATCGATCTGTTCTGTAATCAGTATATATAATGAAGTGATGTGTATATTTGATAAGTTTACTGTATTCGGGATCGTTCTGTTCTGTAATCAGTATATATATAATGAAGTGATGTGTATACTTGATTAGTTTACTGTATTCGGGATCGTTCTGTTCTGTAATCAGTATATATATAATGAAGTGATGTGTATACTTGATAAGTTTACTGTATTCGGGATCGTTCTGTTCTGTAATTAGTATATATAATGAAGTGATGTGTATACTTGATAAGTTTACTGTATTCGGGATCGTTCTGTTCTGTAATCAGTATATATAATGAAGTGATGTGTATACTTGATAAGTTTACTGTATTCGGGATCGTTCTGTTCTGTAATCAGTATATATATAATGAAGTGATGTGTATACTTGATAAGTTTACTGTATTCGGGATCGTTCTGTTCTGTAATCAGTATATATATAATGAAGTGATGTGTATACTTGATAAGTTTACTGTATTCAGGACATGATCGTTCTGTTCTGTAATCAGTATATATATATATATATATAATGAAGTGATGTGTATACTTGATAAGTTTACTGTATTCAGGACATGATCCTTCTGTTCTGTAATCAGTATATATATAATGAAGTGATGTGTATACTTGATAAGTTTACTGTATTCGGGATCGTTCTGTTCTGTAATCAGTGTATATATAATGAAGTGATGTGTATACTTGATAAGTTTACTGTATTCAGGATCGTTCTGTTCTGTAATCAGTATATATAATGAAGTGATGTGTATACTTGATAAGTTTACTGTATTCAGGATCGTTCTGTTCTGTAATCAGTATATATATAATGAAGTGATGTGTATACTTGATAAGTTTACTGTATTCGGGATCGTTCTGTTCTGTAATCAGTATATATATAATGAAGTGATGTGTATACTTGATAAGTTTACTGTATTCGGGATCGTTCTGTTCTGTAATCAGTATATATGATGAAGTGATGTGTATACTTGATAAGTTTACTGTATTCGGGATCGTTCTGTTCTGTAATCAGTATATATAATGAAGTGATGTGTATACTTGATAAGTTTACTGTATTCGGGATCGTTCTGTTCTGTAATCAGTATATATATAATGAAGTGATGTGTATACTTGATATTTTCAAAACATACCAGATACTGAACACTTTCAATGGAAGAATGAATATGTACCCAGTAAATTAAACAATTTGTGCTTGAAAATAAACAATAAATTATAATACAAAAGGCATATACTGGTGTTATATATATTTCAATTCAACAAAAGTTTTACCTTCACCAACTTAACAAATTTAAAGTAAAAAAGGCTGCAACCCAAAGAAATTCACATCTTTTATTTCAAATGTTAAAATTCAGAAAAAAAAATTCACATAAGATGCATTTTATCAGCTGACACTTTTGTTCAAGCAGGTTTTGTCATTGCAGTCAGCCCATTGTGGAGCTGGGTAGTGAGTAGGTTGGTTCCCTCCTTAAACTATTCAGTAAGCCTTTGGACTATACAAATAATGGTCAGGTACCAGCCTTGGTAGAGTGTTGGTATGACTTCTTAATTGTAGTCAGAAGTGGGATTCTAAATTTTTAATTATAAAAAAATAATCTGGTGTAAGTTTGAAAAATAGTATTATTTTAAAATGGATAATTCTTTGCATTCTGATTTAATTTTATTTACTGTGCTCACCAATAAAACATTTGGTTGAGGCAAACTTAAGTTACAGAATGGAAACGAAATATTCATTGATTTTTGTATTTGTAAAAGGGGCATAACTCTAGAAAAGTAACAGTGACACCACCAAAATTCAACCTTGATTTGTGTTATGTGGTTATAAACATTGTGCATCAGTTTCATATCATCATTTGAGGCAAACCTAAGTTAGAGAACAGAAAGAAAAAAATAGTTATTTTTCAATTTGTAAAAGGGGATAACTCTCAAACAGAAAAATTGATGTCACAAATATTCAAACTTGATCTGTTTTGAGGTAATTAGCAGTGTGTATTAATTTCATATTTTGTTGAGGTAAACTATAGTTAGAGAACAGAAATGAAAACTGCTGAAATTTTCCATTTGTAAAAGAGCATATTAACTCTAGAGCAGTATAATTAGGGCCACCAAAATTCAATCTTGATATGTTTTTGTGGTAATACACATTGTGTAAATAAGTTAAGATGGGAGTCATAAACAAGTTGTAGTAGGGGGTCTGTCAATTCACTCAGAATCGAATGCATTATGAGTAATATGGGTAATATTTACAAAAACGTACACCAAATCGTCGTGATAGTATTAAACAATGAAAATTAAACCAATGACGTAACATTATTTTCATTTTGGTGTACAAACAATGAAATTACCCATAGTTCTTTAAATTCTGAAAAGGCGAATGACATGTATAGAAAAAAGGTAAACACAATTGTTCAATAAAAAAATATAAAAATTTTGTTTTTACTCATTTAATTCAACAAGCATGAAGATAGATAACTAATTTCACAGATTTATATGTACTTGAGCATCCTAACAACATGAACAATCTGGAGGGAATAATTTAACAATGAAAAAGATAATAGGTTATTTCTGAAAATATGTATTTATGATCAGTACAAAAAGTTTGAGGAAATAATTTACCCTTTCGGTTAATAGTGTAAGACTTAGTTAATTACAACTGAGTATATTTTTTTATATATAAATCAACTGTAAAGATTAAAAAAAAACACTTTTACAAAAGTTTAATCACATTTTCAATATCACAACCTTTGAGCATTTCAGTTTTCTTACTATTTTACTTCCAATCTTTCTGTAATTTTAATATTAAGTAATGATTTTTAATTTAACTTATAAATTCTACTTCAAAAAAAGTTTAAAAGTTTCAACACTTTTCGCAACAAAAATTTATAATCTTAACTTAATCTTTTCATTTTTTCCCATAAGGACCAAAACAACTTTAGTTTTTGAGAGTATGTAAAAAAAAAAAAAAAAAATTTTTCTTTGAACTAATGAATAAATTACAAAGAACAACACATTTTCAATCCATAAACACTGAGGTTGGATCCAAGATGATCATGGTTAACAAATTACAATTATCAAAACAAAACTAGTTTTTTTTCCATTTTATCTGTAATATATCACATGTCTTATTTTCTGATATATATTCAACTTCAAATATTATGAACTTTTCCTGTTTTTGATTTTCCTCATTAATGTGCATGTTTATAAGCATATTTGACATTTAAGGAATGACTGTAATATTTTTTCTGTCTATGAAGAAATAACATAAAAAATGTGGTGCACACTGAATAATGCGCGTAGCGGGTTATTTAACAGTGTGCACCACATTTTTTATGTTATTTCGAATAGACAGAAAAAATATTACAGTCATTTCTTATAATTTAATTCTAAATTCCATTTTAACCATAGAAAACAATGAAAAAACGTTGATGACGTCACGGTCACATGACTAAATTATGTCTATGGGCTCATAACAAAATAACGTCAGCCAATCAGAAGACGCATTACATCCAAAATTAAATTATTTAAAAATAAATCTCATAGGACTAAAACATAGATATTAAAGTATGAATAACCAAAAACTCTAAAAATTGAAATTAGAAATGTCACAAAAAGTAGGACACACACTATTAGCATACAAAACACATAGTATCATAATAGTTTTGACATTTGTCAAGAGAAACAAAGCCTGAATCAAAATGTCACATCAATTAATGTTCATATACTGAGGCTATTTTCCAAGATAACTAATAATTATAGAAAATTAAGATTTAAGTATATATTTTTTTAGTTGACAGGGCAAATAATTGTTCACTTGCACTCAATTTCTCTCTTTGCTAAACAATACAGTATCGTTCATTTGTACAAACAAAATTATTTAATGGTTGGGATGTCTGAGATGTATGCGCAATTTTCAATGAAAATATATAATGAAAATTAAGCAAGAAGTTAATGTCTTCAAACAATAAAATGTATATATTATCAAACAAAGGACCTCGACTGTATACTATAACTTCAAACTCACTCTGGTATATGACTATGGTATAAATTATAGTTTGACCTTTACAACAATGACAACTGAATTCAATCATGAACATGGACTTGACCTGTGCCTTTAGAGAATTACACAAAAATAAAAACTAGAGGCTCTAAAGAGCCTGTGTCGCTCACCTTGGTCTATGTGCATATTAAACAAAGGACACAAATGGATTCATGACAAAATTGTATTTTGGTGATGGCGATGTGTTTGAAGTTCTTACTTTACTGAACGATTTTGCTTCTTACAATTATATCTATAATGAACTTTGCCCATTAGTAACAGAGAACTATATTTGGTAAAAATTTACATATATTTACCAAATTAATGAAAATTGTTAAAAATTGACTATAAAGGGCAATAACTCCTTAAGGGGTCAATTGACCATTTAGGTCATGTTGACTTATTTGTAGATCTTACTTTGCTGAACATTATTGCTGTTTACAGTTTATCGCTATCTATAATAGTATTCAAGATAACCAAAAACGGCAAAATTTCTTTAAAAATTACCAATTGGAGGGCAGCAACCCAACAACCAGTTGTCCAATTCATCTGAAAAATTCAGGGCAGATAGATATTGACTTGATTAACAATTTAACTTCTTGTCAGATTTGCTCTAGATGCTTTGAATTCATAGTTATAAGCCAAAAACCGCATTTTACCCCTATGTTCTATTTTTAGCCGTGGCGGCCATCTTGGTTGAATGGCCAGGTCATCGGACACATTTTTCAAACTAGATACCCCAAAGATGATTGTGGCCTAGTAGTTTCAGTGGAGATTTTGTAAAAGATTACTTAAATTTATGAAAAATGGTTAAAGATTGACTATAAAGGGCAATAACTCCTAAAGGGGTCAACTGACCATTTTGGTCATGTTGACTTATTTGTAGATCTTACTTTGCTGAACATTATTGCTGTTTACAATTTATCTCTATCTATAATAATATTCAAGATAATAACCAAAAACAGCAAAATTTCCTCAAAATTACCAATTCAGGGGCAGCAACCCAACAACCGATTGACCGATTCATCTGAAAATTTCAGGGCAGATAGATCTTGACCTGATAAACATTTTTATCCCATGTCAGATTTCCTCAAAATGCTTTGGTTTTTGAGTTATAAGCCAAAAACTGCATTTTACCCCTATGTTCTATTTTTAGCGGTGGCGGCCATCTTGGTTGGTTGACCAGGTCACGCCACACATTTTTTAAACAAGATACCCCAAAGATGATTGTGGCCAAGTTTGGATTAATTTGGCCCAGTAGTTTCAGAGGAGAAGATTTTTGTAAAAGATTAATTTAATTTATGAAAAATGGTTAAAATTGACTATAAAGGGCAATAACTCCTAAACGGGTCAACTGACCATTTTGGTCATGTTGACTTATTTGTAGATCTTACTTTGCTGAACATTATTGCTGTTTACAGTTTATCTCTATCTATAATAATATTCAAGATAATAACCAAAAACAGCAAAATTTCCTCAAAATTACCAATTCAGGGGCAGCAACCCAACAACCGATTGACTGATTCATCTGAAAATTTCAGGGCAGATAGATCTTGACCTGATAAACATTTTTATCCCGTCAGATTTCCTCAAAATGTTTTGGTTTTTGAGTTATAAGCCAAAAACTGCATTTTACCCCTTTGTTCTATTTTTAGCCGTGGCGGCCATCTTGGTTGGTTGATCAGGTCACGCCACACATTTTTTAAACAAGATACCCCAAAGATGATTGTGGCCAAGTTTGGATTAATTTGGCCCAGTAGTTTCAGAGGAGAAGATTTTTGTAAAAGATTACTTTAATTAACGAAAAATGGTTAAAAATTGACTATAAAGGGCAATAACTCCTAAACGGGTCAACTGACCATTTTGGTTATGTTGACTTATTTGTAGATCTTACTTTGCTGAACATTATTGCTGTTTACAGTTTATCTCTATCTATAATAATATTCAAGATAATAACCAAAAACAGCAAAATTTCCTCAAAATTACCAATTCAGGGGCAGCAACCCAACAACCGATTGACCGATTCATCTGAAAATTTCAGGGCAGATAGATCTTGACCTGATAAACATTTTTACCCCACGTCAGATTTGCTCTAAATGCTTTGGTTTTTGAGTTATAAGCCAAAAACTGCATTTTACCCCTATGTTCTATTTTTAGCCGTGGCGGCCATCTTGGTTGGTTGACCGGGTCACGCCACACATTTTTTAAACTAGATACCCCAATGATGATTGTGGCCAAGTTTGGTTTGATTTGGCCCAGTAGTTTCAGAGGAGAAGATTTTTGTAAAAGTTAACGACGACGGACGACGACGGACGACGGACGACGGACGACGGACGACGACGGACGACGGACGACGGACGCCAAGTGATGAGAAAAGCTCACTTGGCCCTTCGGGCCAGGTGAGCTAATAAAAAGACACTTAATTTATTATTCAATCCTTATATATCTTTCATCATTCAAACTTATCTAACTTGAAAACCAGTTCATGGACCCTTCTTTTTTAAAATGTCATTTGATTTGATTACGTAAAAAGATTATGTGTGCCAATTTTCATGAAAAAGAAAATAGTGCAATTGTTTTTAATTTGATAAATATACAGCAAAAATTATGTTTTTTTTTCTCCATTCGTGAACATTTGATAAATATGATTTATTTGAAAAACAAATTGCACAAATTTAAAAATCATTTATATAAAACAGAATTTACAAATAATTTAACAAAAAAAAACAGTTTGTGTTTTATCTTTTAAAACAAAAAAGTTATGTATTTCTGTTGAAGGAAAAACATTGAAAAATACATGTACGTCCACAAATCCGAATTTTTAGCAAATATATATAAAATTTGGACCTCATTTAACTCAAAAAGTAGCACATGGAGGTATATTTTTATTACATATTTGAATTAATCAGGCAAAAAATATGCAAATTATTAGAAAATTTTCAATATGGGATCAAAACTGTATGATATGACCTTAAACAAACTGTGTTAATTAATACTGTTAATTATCATTGATATATCTATGTATAATGAACAGTGATATTTAAATAAGTATTTGTGTAAAATGCCCTATCATATGTCTTCTATACATTTATATATATCTATATATCCAAGTACATGTACATATAGTACCAATATTTTATAGATCTATAGATTCGGTAATATCTTTAGGTTGGACAAGATAGAGGTGAATAATACTATTTGGATATTCAAACTCCCAAGTCGAAAAAGAAGTGACAATGCCATGACTAAATATGAAAAAACAACCAACAGACCTGCATGTGAATATAAAAAAAAACACAACATAAAAAAGTAAAGTCTGAGCAACATGAATCCCGCTAAAAAGGGGGTATCTCAAATCCCATGGAAGGGTGTGCAAACATGAACTCTGAAATACTCTATACATGTACATTAGTTTAAAGAACAATTCAGAATTATTTTATTGTTAATTGGTTTCTGAACATTTCCTTTTCATTAAAGGTGGTTTACCTTGCACTTTTATTTTCAATGTTTTGATATAAAAAAAAAATAACTTATAATGCCATGAATTTCCAAGTTAAACAATTTTAAAGTTTATAAAATTCTTCATTTTTTCATTAACTCACTATTAATGCTGTAAGATCAAAATTTTTTAGACTTCTAATGTTTAAAAAAAGAATTTTACATATACAACACATAAACATTCAATTTGTTACATAACATTTTGGGATCTGTATAGTGTTGAATAAAATGGGGGAAAAAACATGAATGCAAATAAAATAATGACAAGAATTTTTACCATGTATCTTTGATCAATTAATTATACTCATTTATAGCACTGTGCATGTAAATTAATAATACTTTATTCTTGAAAACTTGTAAAATATGGCACTCTATATAGTGAAATCTGAACTAGCATCAGATTGAATTTGCAACGTTTTTTGCTATTTCATCACACATGTCACATGACTTTAAAAAAAGCAAATTAAATGACAAACAAACAATTGGCAAATCATGACACTTTAGTTAAGAGTTATAACACTTTCAAAACATATAAGAGCACTAGGAAAAATATTTAAAGACTGATCCATAGGACAAAAATGTAGGAAAATCAAGGCTTGTTGCCTTTGATCATGTTGATTTCAATTTCAAATCATTTCATCAAATATTTTCTCATGTTCCTTGTGGAAAAACAAAGCCTCAGTATGTATAATATGTTTTATAGGAAAAATGTGAATACCCTATTTTTCCATAAAAAAATATTAATACTTGTACATACAATGAAAGATTTCTGGTATAACAATATTGAACTTGCTTTAAATGAAAAATGATGAAAAACATAAGATCTAATAAAAATACAGATCATATTCCATCGCTTAAATTTAACAAAGAACTGACGGCACTCATTCTTCCTTTTGTGAATTTTGAAATCCTTGAGCTGGGACCAATTGTGTACACCTTCAAAAACTATAATTTACAGTACATGGTGTCAAATCCATATTTATAAGCAAAGTGTCCACATAGCATCTACAGATTAACAATCAAAAATGGAAAAAATATATATCACTGGGTTTGCTTAATATGCTTTGACAATGTCACATCATATCACAATCATTAAACAGTATGAAACAACATCAATTACTTTGAGCTTTTAGACTGAAACATTGCTGAGATTTCTGTGAATGTGTCGTAAGAAATGTCTTCTTTCACTTCCACTGCCCAGTGTCCAAATTTTTTGGCTTCATTTGTATTGTCTGTGTCATCGTCGAACAGGATGACCTCATTTGGCTTAATAATTTCATGTCTATTTTTGTACAAACATGTTAATACATCAGTAATATGAGCCTCTTTTCCATTTATTTCATAATTATTCCTTTCCAAAAAGTCGGATGTGTTCCCCCTCACTACTACCTTCGATGCATCTCTGTAAAAGAAAAAGAAACACCTCAATAAACATGTACATGTACTTTACTCTCGAAACACCAATATACAATAATATGACATTAAGTATTTCTTCTTCCAACTTCTTTCGATGCATCTCTGTAAAAAAATAAGAGAAAACATTTTAATATTTTTAACATGATAAACAATCTTGAAACACTAATAAATAATAATCTTATTGAATCAAATGGAAATGTTGGTCTTGATCATGTTGTTGTTGTTGGGGGGGGGGGGGGGGGCTCTTCATTTCTGTATGCTTTATAGTTTTCAGTGGCATATCCAGGGGGGTCCAGGGATGGAACCCCCCTTTTTTTTGGCCGCTCAATGCATTTGAATGGGGACATATAGTTGGAAACCCCCCTTTTTAAAATGGCTGGATCCGCCCATGGTTTTATGTAATTTTTCCCTGTAACTCTCTATTCTGTAAAACCCCAGTGTTTTCACTAAAGGGCCTTTTAGCATCATGGTATTGTGATGCTATAATCTTAAATGTGATGCTATTTGAATTGGGTTTCTTATAAATTTTGTTATCTATGTGATGCTATAATTTTTAGAAACAAGATGTTATTTATATTTCAACTGTTTACCGGGATGCTAAATAAAGTATCTGGGGAGAACACTGAACCCCATCCAAACTCTCATTTTTGTGTCCCCAAATTTTACAACAAGGAGATCTAAGCAAGATTTTTAACCGCACTATAAAAACATTTATGCACTAGTACTACAATTAAAATACTATTTATTACATGTATTATAAACACGAGAGAAGCAAATATCAAAGTATTACTGGACTAAATAATAGGATTTAATATGGAAATTTATCATAACCCTATATCTATTCCATATGAAAAACAAGCTTATTACGTATACTTATCATGTTAGTTAATATGAATTAATAGATCTATATAACATGTATAATGACTTCAAAGGTCAGAATTTATGATATCACAAAATCTTTTGTCGTATAAACCACTTGTTCAATGTTTGTTCGGTATGAGTTAATGCTCCGTGTTAAAGGTCGTATTTACACCTGTAATTGTTAACTTTTCATTGTTTACTTGATGATGTTTTGTTATGTTTACGTCAATGAAAGAACATAGATTTGAGCCAAAAATGGCCATAGATTTGAGTAAATAATATTGTACATTTATTTAAGAAGCAAGATTTTGAACATGTTAAACACACATTTTCTAAGTAACTAGTGATACTATTATTTCAATCTTTTTAAAGATTTAAAAAAAAAGATTCCCTTAGGAAAAAAATTAATTTATACATAGCTTATCAGTTTGTACTTTTTATGTTTTTTTTTTAAATCTTAAGCATAAACTAGATTTTTTTTATCGGTATAAAACCTAAATTTATGTTAATCATTTAAAATTATTAAAAACCCAAAAAAGATTCAACTTAAAATTATGAACATCTGTCTGTTCGTAATGGAGAAATTAATGAAAACAAAATTATATAAAATTCTCAAATGTACAGAATTGTTTAACATCATTATTCAGATATCCTTTTTTCCAGTATTTTTGTATTTAAAACATTTGTTTGCCCTTTATTTTGCAATTGTTATAATAAAATTGAGAATGGAAATGGGGAATGTGCCAAAGAGACAACAACCCGACCATTGAAAAAAACAACAGCAGAAGGTCACCAACAGGTCTTCAATGTAGCGAGAAATTCCCGCACCCGGGGGCGTCATTCAGCTGGCCCCTAAACAAATATATACTAGTTCAGTGATAATGAACGCCATACTAATTTCCAAATTGTACACAAGAAACTAAAATTAAAATAATACAAGACTAACAAAGGCGGCGGGGTTAAACATGTTTGTGAGATCTCAACCCTCCCCCTATACCTCTAGCCAATGTATAACAATACGCACATTAAAATTCAGTCCAAGAGAAGTCCGAGTCTGATGTCAGAAGATGTAACCAAAGAAAATAAACAAAATGACAATAATACATAAATAACAACAGACTACTAGCTGTTAACTGACATGCCAGCTCCAGACTTCAATTAAACTGACTGAAAGATTATGATTTCATCATATGAACATCAGGCACAATCCTTTCCGTTAGGGGTTTACCGTTTAGTATCATACCATCATAACATATATGAGAAGAACATAACCCGTGTTATGCCAACAACTGGTTTTTGAATAAATGTGTTTAGTTCCGATGCAAAGACCCTATAAGTGAATCAATATTAACGCCAAAATATGCAATCTTTAATGACCTGACAACAGTATCGTAACTATATCCCTTCTTAATAAGTCTATTCAAAGGTTTTGTTATTTTTTGAGGTGAATACTGACACCTTTGTGCTTTATAAAGAATATTTCCATAAAAAATTGGATATGAAATACCTGAACGTATAAGAAGTCTGCATGTTGAGCTATATTTACGAATGATGTCCTTATACATGTTATACCGATGATAAAATTTAGTAAATGTTTTGACTAGTTTGTGATATCGAAAACCCTGGTGTAATAATTTTTCAGTAATACATAAATTTCTCTCGTTAAAATCTAAAACATTGTTACATACACGAGCGAATCGTACAAGTTGAGATATATAAACACCGTAAGATGGTGACAAGGGAACGTCACCATCTAAAAATGGATAATTAACGATAGGAAATGAAAAATCATCTCTTTTATCATAAATTTTAGTATTCAGCTTTCCGTTAGTGATATCGATATCAAGATCGAGGAAAGGACAGTGGTCATTGTTAGTATTAGCTTTATTTAAAGTAAGTTCAGCAGGATAAATTTCTTTAATACATACTGAAGTCGTCATTATTGAGAGCCAAAATATCATCCAAATATCTAAAAGTATTATTAAATTTGTTTATCAGATGTTGTTTCGATGGGTCTTTGCTTATTTTTGTCATAAATTGTAACTCATAGCAATACAAAAACAGGTCCGCAATAAGTGGTGCACAGTTAGTCCCCATTGGAATTCCGATAATCTGACGATATACGGAATTCCCAAAGCGAACAAAAATGTTATCTAGTAAAAATTCAAGGGCATACCATTCCCAGTCTGTAAACCCAATTCAGGCCTTCATGATAAATTGGGGTCCTTTATTATTTCCTTTTTCTTCATTTTTTAAAAAAAAAATTCTCTCTTCAACTATTTTTCCTCAACTCTTTATCATGTTTATTCTCTATTCTTTATATTTAAGCCCTCCAATATCCAATATCCATCAAATTTAATATTTTTCTCTTTGACCTTTGTTCTGAACTTTGCTTATTATTCCCAGTCTGTAAACCCAATTCAGGCCTCTCATTATTCCCAGTCTGTAAACCCAATTCAGGCCTTTATATATAGGGATAACAATAATAATTGAATATTTACTAAATTAATATGACTAAGAGAGAATTGCAGAAAAATTCATTAAACATCTATTAAATTTCAAAGGAAACATCAAAATGACTTCAATAGGTGATGACTGAAACTGGCAAGGGAATGAGGGAACAGATCTTAATCTTCTTTGAATTTAAGAATTGATATTTCATCAATAATGTTGATCAAAATGATCAAAGACAATGTAATACAATGTAATAATTATAGGTCTCTTGACAAACGTATCAATAGAAATCAACAAATTAAAAAATTTTAAAATCATACCCTTGACAATCTTTCTATCATCTAAATTTAAAGTGCTGGATTATTATATAACAAAAAAGCACCTGTGGAAAGTTTGCAATGGTAGATTGTAATATTTCAAATAGAGTGTAAATGTGTAGATTGCGTGGTTAACTTTTTTCCTACTTAAAAAAGAAAAAAAACTTTATCAAGAAATAATTGTAACAGGATGCTGCTACTAAGTTTCTCAAACAAAGCTCTCAAAATTAGTCATTCCCACGTTCGCCTGACATTAAGCAAAGTCCAATACAAATTGGTCTGGTCTAGTAAAGTGATATGCACAAGTGACGTCTAGGTATAACACCTGTATGTCATTCAAATCTTCTTGAAATCATGTACAGTAGTATTCATGATTTAGGGGCAGGGATCTAGACAGTTTACAAGTTCCCAAACAGGCAGGAGGTAGGGGTAAGAGTGTGGGGGTTTCGACAGTTTTCAAGTTATCGAAAAGAAGGGGGTGGATCTTGACTGTTGACAAGTTCTCAAAACAGGATGGGGTGGTGTTACACCGAAGGACTCTCCTTATATTTCATTTTATTCGTTTTATAGACCAATACAAGAATATTTATGGTTAAGGGTTGGGGATCTCAACCGTTTACA
This sequence comes from Mytilus galloprovincialis, assembly GCA_037788925.1. NCBI lineage: Eukaryota > Metazoa > Mollusca > Bivalvia > Mytilida > Mytilidae > Mytilus > Mytilus galloprovincialis. The sequence goes on from CM075332.1 coordinate 3,706,947, forward strand.
AGTTCTCAAACATGAGGGGTTTGGGATGACCCAGAGGGACTCCCACTATATTTCATTTGTTTTGTTTTGTTGCCCCATAAAAGAATATGGTTTAGGCTGGGAATCTCGACCGTTTACAAGTTTTCAAAAAGAAGGGGGATGGGGTCACCCCTGTGGACTTCTTCTACATTTCATTTGATTTATTTTATTGTCCCATACAAAAATATATATGGTTTGTGGGTGGGGTCTCAACCGTTTACAAGTTCTCAAACATCAAGGGGGTGGGAGTGACCCCTGGGGACTCGCCTTCTTTTGCATTTGATTTGTGTCCAGTACAAGAATATATAGGGTTAAGGATCTTGACCATTTCCAAGTCGTCAAACAACAGGGGGTGGGGCTGACCAAAAGGGACTCCCACTTTACTTTATTTGATTTGTTTTGTTGCCCCATAAAAAAATATATATGGTTTAGGGGTGGGGATCTCGACCGTTTCCAAGTTATCAAACATGAGGGGCTGGGACTAACCCAAAGGGACTCCCACTTTATATTATTTGATTTGTTTTGATGCCCCGTACATAAATATATATATGGTTTCTGGGTGGGGATCTTGACCGTTTCCAAGTTCACAAACATGAGGGGGTGGGGGCAGCTGACCCAAACGGACACCCACTTTATTTGCTTTGATTTGTTTTGTTGCTACATACAAAAATATACATGGTTTAGGGGTGGGGATGTCAACCGTTTACAAGTTTTGAAAAAGAAAGGGGTGGGGTGACTGACCCCTCTGGAGTTCCTCTATATTTCATTTGATTTATTTCATTGTCCCATACAATAATATTTATGGTATATGGGTGGGGATCTCAACTGTTAAGAAGTTCTCAAACAACCAGGGCTGAGAGTGACCCCAGGGGACTCGCCTTTTATTTTATTTGATTTGTTTTATTGTAACTTATAAGAATATATATGGTTTAGGGGTGGGGATCTGACTGTTTTTAAGTTCTCAAACATGAGGGGTTGGGTGGGGTGACACCATGGACTCTAACCTAAATTTAATTAATTTGATTTGTTTTATGGTCCTGTGATCATCACTGAAAACCATGTGTGTCTGTCACTTACTGTTTTCAAGTTATAAAATTTATTATTGTTATTGAAAATTAAAAAAAAAATCCCATATGGTTCTATAGTAAATTCCTACCTTCTGTTGGCCCCTCAAAATACAACTAAAAAGACTCTTAAGAAGAAAAATAATAAGAACTGAGCAAAAACTTTGTTTAGGAGTCTTCATAGCAATTAGTATAATTACGAATTTTGTTATAGTACGAATTCTAATGCCGAATATGTAAAAGGCCAAGTTTATTATAGTCTGAGTTTGTAATGTGGGCCGAGATGAGATGAGATACCATGATATAACTTCTGAATTCTGATACTCTCAGGCATTTACCTATTGCATGTATTGCAGAAACATTTGTAAAAATCGTAGTAAGCGACGAAAAATGTTCATTCATGAAATATTTTATACACGGTATTAATTTTCTCGTCAACCGGAGGAAGGTAGGAAACCTTTGAAACTGGGATTATATAGTACTCCTGTTTGGAGGCACACATATATGGATATGATACAGATCCGTGAAGTAGTGTTTGTTCGTCATTTTCAAATGAAGTTGAATTATTTCATTTATCTATGAAAATTCAGTACATTTTAATTCAAGCTGTATGCTATTAAAATAGAAGAGCTCAAAATTTCAAAAGCATCTTTCAATTATTAGTTTTAAAACACCAGTACTACATTATCTAGAAGTAGGACACACTTCTTAAAGTAAGATAGTCTGTCTCTTTTCCGGTTAGAGGCCGATGCCTTAAGAAAGTTTATTGCTATTGAAAGCTATAGCAACCTTTCCAAAAACAATAGGTATTAATTATAATGTTAAATTGGTCAAATACATTTACCTATCAATAACTTACATGATATATTCAAGGAGTAGGAATCAATCTTGTTTTTCAGCCTACTCTATGAATGTACATTTTTTTTGGTTACCACAGTCTATTCTCACATGTATAAATAAGCACAAAGATCAATAAAGGCATTTTCTGAAAAATAGGCAAAGGTATTTCATGTATTTATTCTATTATAATAAATCATATATGTACATGTAGGGGGTTCATGACCTCAAGTCTACTGTTAATGGTGATGCATCTATTGATGTCGTTGTATTTTATTGTTTATTTTTCTGCAAAATGCTGAAAAGTCCTGTGTGCGATAAATACTTTATACAGTTCACTACTGACCCCCTACCAATCCATAGAGGGTTCTTAAATTCCAAAGGGAGACTCGGTCTCTGGCATCACAGATCAATAGGGGGTCATTAGCAAACCATATAACTTATAGTTGTAAATTGTATGCTGAAACTTTACCTATCATATAAATTTTTCATCAGATCTTTAATTAACCAAGACTGTGCCGAGTAGGTAACAATGGCAACGTAAATCCCCTTTTCAAGGCAAGCAGGAATTAAATCTTTCATGCAGGGTCGGACCTCTTTGACTAGATTTTCAATTGTTTCTTTCCATCGACCACCAGAGTGAATAGATATCAATGTCTGATCGAAATCCATCGCCAGAAGACGAATGCCCTGTTTGTGCATGGCGTTGACCAGTGCTTTGACCTTGCTTGCGTCTGTTACTTTGTCAGCTGACATGGTATGCGAATTAAATGTTCACCAATCTGTAATCTTACTTAAATATTAACAATATTCTGAAAGTATCAACATTTTGCGCATATATTTCTGGTCATGTTATGATTTTTTTTTCTCTCAGATTTTCTTAACCGGAAGCATAACAAATATACTAAATGTAAATCGGAAACGAAAATTCACGTAAGATATTTCCGGACAATTGCAAACGTATGGAACGCCAACACTGTCTTGTTATGACCATTTTCTTTATATGATGTGCATTTCCCTGTATATGATGTGCAATTGTCATTATATAATGTGCAAATATCCTTACATGATGTGCAAACATCCTTATATGATGTACAAACATCATTATTTGATGTGCAAACATCATTATATGATGTGCAAACATCATTATATGATGTACAAACATCATTATATGATGTGCATGTATACTTATATGATGTGCATATATACTTATATGATGTGCTTATATACTTATATGATGTGCAAATATACTTATATGATGTGCATATGTACTTATATGATGTGCGAATGTACTTATATGATGTGCAAACATTCTTATATGATGTGCAAACGTACTTATATTATGTACAACGATCCTTATATGATGTGCAAATATACTTATGTCATGTGCAAATATACTTATATGATGTGTACATATCATTATATGATGTGCAGTTACCATTATATTATGTGCAAATATCTTTATATCATGTGGGTGTGTCATTATATTATGTGCTTGTAATCTTATACTATGTGGTTTGGTTTACTTCATTATATGATGTCGAAACGTCATTATATGATGTGCTTTCATCGTCCTTATGATCAATGAACATGATTACGATTAGAATGATTACTGTCTACGTCATAACTGATTCCGATCTGCTTCTGTAAACTATAAACCCGGCTCAAATATGTGTCCATCGCTAGCGAGAGTGCAATTAATAGGAAAAATGAGACAATGCAATTTAACAAAATCAAAGTTTTAAACAGTTCAGAGGGAGATAATTTAAAGATCAATTAATACAGGAGCTAATTGGAGAAATTTGCGGCTGTGGCGAAAATATGATAAAACAAATTTTGAGGCTCTTTTTGGTTGCTATTTGGGTTTAGCAAAAGCTACGTGTTGCAGGTCGTACTTTGACCTATGAGTGTTTACTCTTACAAATTATGACTTGGATGGAGAGTTTTCTCATTGGCCTTATACCACATCTTCTTATTTCTATTCATTGCAAAATGCATCATTGAACTCACAGTCAGTTTTAAAAATATTTCACAACAATAGCTATAAAATTATCTACTCATGCATAATATGGCGAGATGGTTTGTTTTATAAACTGTTATTGAATAATATAAATGGTAAGATGTAGAATGTAATAATAATATTATACAGATTGTTTATTTTCAACTTATTTCAATGGAGATTTTTTTAACGTATTGAGAAAGGTGTGTGAAATTGTTCTCTTGTGGGTTTTTTTTAGCGGGGGGGGGGGGGGGGGGGGGGGGGGGGAGTCGTGAAAAGTTTATGTCTTTGGAATAATTGTTTTTTCCCCTATTTCACGGTAATAACTTGGAAAATAAATTAGAGGAATTCCCATCTTTCCTACGTCGTCCCCACCACCAATGATGAAAATGACAATAATTATAATTTACTTATTTTTAAATCTGTTCTTATAATATAAAAAAAGAAGACGTGGTATGATTGCCAATGAGACAACTCTCCACAAGAGACCAAAATGACACAGAAATTAACACTTATAGGTAACCGTAAGGCCTTCAACAATGAGCAAAGCCCATACCGCATAGTCAGTACAAAAGGCCCCGAAATGACAATGTAAAACAATTCAAACGAGAAAACTATTTTGCTCAGAAAAGGTTCCCCTATAAATAAGTATCAAGATAAAAGGCAATAAAACAACAAAACTCATAAGAGCCAAAATTGCCCAAAATGGGACCTTAAAATTTACCATAAAATATATTCAGACACATTGCAGTAATTTTTTTTAATCTATTGTAGTTTTAAAGATAAACCTAAAATATTAAAAGTCACCGCCGTAAATCTTCACTTAGAAAAAAATAAAACACAACTCTCTATATGTCAGAGACCACTAGGCCTCAGTAAACAAAAAATAAATATAGTATTTTTATGTTCATTCAGACACAAATCTAATTAAATTACAGCTATTGTGTGTCCAAGCTATGCTTACGCGGATCTGAAAACGCTCCAATCTATTTTCTGTTTAAAGACCATTGGGATTCTCGGTTTTGTCGGATTTATATACACCTTCAAAAATGATAAGGCTGAATGTCATTGGCTTATGTAATATTTACTAGAACAGAAAGTATCAAAGGACTGAATTACTGAACATCGGATGACCACAAGTTCTCGTTGATGGTAACACGCACTTGTCTTAAAGAAAATCACATCACAATACCTGAAAGTGAGGTTAACTTACAGAGACATATTTTTTCTGAGACAAGTTCGTGCGTGGATGATGAACGGGCTCGTCTAGATATTCAACATGATATAGTCAGTATCAAAAACGAAACTACCTATTATTCTATATATAACAGTTACATGTATACATAATTTTTATCCAAATGCTATAGCATTCTATTCTACTATTCTAATAATAGTGCAGTGCAAGTGCATGGTGAAAACACTTCTATAATAATTCGTCATCGTGATGTAAACATGAAGTGTGGGCAGGAGGACGTGTGCTTCCTTGTTGCAGGACAAACACTATTGTTTTATTTTTTCTCTCATTTTCTCATATTTATCAGAATAATCTGTCCGGTTAAGGTGAAATGGATTTCTGTAAAGTAGCATGTTAAAAATCCGACTCAGGGTGTTGGTCTATTACAAAACAGGAAAAATATATATTTCACATTCATATGTTCCCGTACGAATATGCACCTGTCCCAAGTCCGGAGCCTGTAATTCAGTGGGTTGTCGTCTGTTGATGTGTTACATACCGGTTTTTGTTTTTCGTTCATTTTTTGTACATAAATTATGTCGTTAGTTTTCTCGTTTGAATTGTTTTACATTTGTCATTAAGGGGCCTTTTATAGCTGATTATGCGGTATGGGCTTTGCTCATTGTTGAAGGTCGTACGGTGACCTATAGTTGTTAATTTCTGTGTCATTTGGTGTTTTGTGGAGAGTTGTCTCATTGGCAATCATAACACATAGTCTTTTATTATGTTTTCATGCATTTATTGCACACTTACATGATTATGAATGTATGCTTGACGTCCAGCGGAAAATTGAAATATATATTATGAATGTATGCTTGACGTCCAGCGGAAAATTGAAATATATATATATATTTCAATTTTCCGCTGGACGTCAAGCATACATTCATAATCATGTAAGTGTGCAATAAATGCATGAAAACATAATAAAAAGATGTAAGCAAGTGTCATGCACCGAGTTGAAGGTCATCCCATATCTCCTTTAATTTTCGACGCTGCAGGGAAATTCTTCAACTAGTTCCTGTATCAATTGATCTTAATCTTCCGCCGAAATGTTTGAAACGTTAATTTTTGTTAAAATGCAAATGTCTCACTTTATCTTAAAAATGCACTTTCGCTTAAAAGATTAAAGATCTATTTCTAAAACGTAATAAGTTAACTACATATGCTCAATATTGTAGATCCCGTATATTCATTATTGTAGACCCATCGATAAAAATTCATAATTTGACAATTTTCCATCAATAATATCTGGTGTGATTTTTAAAATGCATTGTCTCACTTTATCTTAAAAATGCACTTTCGCATAAAAGATTAAAGATCTATTTCTAAAACGTAATAAGTTAACCACATATGCTCATTATTGTAGACCCATCGATAAAAATTCATAATTTGACAATTTTTCATCAATAATATCTGGTGTGATTTTTTTTCATCTTTAATCAAGGAACAAACATGTCAAGGCTTTTTACATCCCAACCATTTTCCAAACGATAGCTAAAGATTTGATCCGGGTTTATATTAATTCTGCAGAAGCAGATCGGAATCAGTTCTGACGTAGTGAGTAATCGCTTTAATCGTAATCATGTTCATTGACCATCAGGACGATGAATGTACATCATCATAATGATGTTTCGACATCATCATAATGCTGTTCTGACACCCTATAAAGATGTAAACCGAACCACATCCTATGATGTTACATTGTCATAATATAATGACATTACCACATCATATATAACGATGTTAGCACATAACATAAGGATACGTTCACATCATATAAAGAAGTTTACACATAATATAAAGACATCTGTACATGATATAAGACCATTTGCACATCATATAAGATAATTTGCACATCATATTATTTAATTTGTACATCAGATAATGTCAAATTGTCATCATATAAAGGTGATTGCACATCACATAATGCCGTTTCTACATCGTATAAGGAAAGCATCACATAATATAAGGACGCAATCACATGACATAATGGAGAAAGCACATTATATAATGAATTGTGGACATGATATAAAGATGTTTGTATCTCATATAAATGTGTTTGGACAGCATATAAGAACAACTTCACATCATATAATGACAAGTGTACATCATATAAGGACAAGTTCACATCACATAATGACAAGTGTACATCATATAAGGACAAGTGCACATCATATAATGTCATTTGCATATCATATAAGGGTAAAATAACATCATATACAGGCAAATGAACATCATATAATGAGAAATGTCATAATAAGACAGTGTCGGCGTTCCATACAAACCTATCGATCAAAATCCAGAGGCTTGTGGTTTTAAAATAATTATATATAGGAGGAATTTCGAATCCTTGTTTTATATATTTAATATGAGATAGGCATTATCTGCGAAAGAGATGTAATACTAAAATTGTCGGAAACTATTTGATATCTTAAATTAGAGACTTAGCCTTAATAATGTAATTTGCTTTGATTTCAGTTTTCAAGGCACTGTTTATTTCATTCGATATGTCTTTAAGTTCAAAATAAGATATACTAGTACAGTGTGTCTTGATAAGAGCAGCCGAATATGTTTCAGTCATACAATTTAAATAAGAAATAGATTTAGATTGTGTACACTCGGCGAACATTGAAATTTCAAAAGGAAAATGGATAATTATGACCGTACATTATATTCTCTGCAGTGGCGGATCCAGGGGGGGGGGGGGGTTCCGGGGGTGCGCACCCCCCCTTTATTTTTGCCGATCAATGCATTTGTATCGGGACATATGTTTTGCACCCCCCCTTTGCCCTGGGTGCCCTGGGTTAGCACCCCCCTTTCGAAAATTCCTGCATCCGCCCCTGCTCTGAGTCACATTAGCAAGAATAAGATGGGAAGACACTTAATCCAAGTGTGGCAGATCCAGATTTTTCTATTTTTGTGGGGGGGGGGGGGGGGGGGGGAGAGATTTTTTTGGACGATCAATGCATTTGAATGAGGACATATAGTTGGAACCCTGGGTTGAGACTCCCCTTTTTCTTTAATTGGCTTGACCCGCCCCTGCATCCTCCAGAATTAGACTAGGTTTGTAATAACCTGAGCAACACGATTGGTGCCACACGAGGAACAGGATCTGCTTATGGTGAAGTTGAAATCATCCCTTCGTAATTCTTACGGACGCCATCACGAGGGGGTTGACCGTTATGGAAATGATATCGGATATGTACCTTATACATGTCGTAATGATAATCCACTTCCCTTTTCACCACGAATGTGACCTACCAAATTATACTATTTACCGGGTGTGTAACAACATGAGCAACACGACGGGTGTGTGTCGCATGTGGAGCAGGATCAGCTTACCCTTCCGGAGCACAAAGAGAGCACCCACAGTTTATGTTGGGGTTCGTGTTGCTTAGTCTTTAGTTTTCTTTGTTGTGTCTTGTGTACTGTTATTTGTCTGTGTGTCTTTTTATTTTTTAGCCATGGCGTTGTCAGTTTATTTTCAATCTACGAGTTTGAATATCACCCGGGTATCTTTCGCCCCTCTATTATAAAGATGTTTATAAATGTAATTTTTTTTTATAGAAATGAAGAAACATCTGAAAAATCTTAACCGAGGAAAGGATAATACTTAAAATCCTTGCTACAATGTAAATGCCGAACATAATTTCGTAAAAAAGAGACAATAATAAGGGCGGCATAAAACAAATGGGGTTACCGTCTGCCCCCTTTTCAAATGATAATATAAATGTATGTTACTATAAGGTAAACAAGTAACATTTGTTGTTTATAAGGCTGGAATAAACTAATTCATAAGTAAAGATAAGAAATGTACTTCTAATTTATAATACCACACTACACTTACTTAAGATGATAAGAAGATAGTAACGAGCTTTATCTTGACCTGTCCTTGCATTTTCCCATAACCGGTCTACAACCACGTGGACCTATAACAGAACAGGTAACCGGTCTACAACCACGTGGACCTATAACAGAACAGGTAACGCAGTCTTATTTCTTTCTAAATTTTTAGATTACTTGATTATTTTATTTAAATTCAATTGCATCCTTTTATTGATACAATTTTGAAATTGAGTATGTTGCAAATTCTTTCTAAGAACTTCTTTACTATTTACAATATATGTATAGTAAAATTATCAGTTAAGATAGCGAGAAAGCCACGGTAAAATGAACTTCGTTACATGAGACAATGTACACATTTAGTTAAATTTGATATGATTTTTTCGATGTTTCCGACCACTTCGGTTGTCTCATGGTTACCTGTTCGCCTTGCGCGTGCCACGGTGAGGTCGTTGGTTCGAACCCAGCCGTGTCAAACCACGGACTTTAATATGGTATTTTCATGCTGTTTCTCCGCTTAGCACGCGACATTGAAGAGTAGGAGCAAAACTGTTCGGATCGGAGTAAACACAGCGTGTCAGCCGAGTGGAAATAAGGATTAATAGTAATCATAATGCATTAACATGTTTTCGTCTTGAATATGCATTTAATTTGACCTATAATGAGCTACTTTTATAAATTTTGACTTGGATGGAGAGTTATCTCATATAGGCACTCATACCACATCTTCTTAGATCTTTTTAATTTGCCGCTGGACGTTATACAACCATCCGTTCTCATCATTATCATTGCGTATACATACATAAGTGTGCCGGTAGCTGTATATACATGTATACACGTAGCATACTATTAGGATTGGTTTGCTTGATAAAGTATTCGTATTTGTATCCCAGCAAAACAAATAGTCATTTTAAAAATTCCACTGATATGAAATAACATTATAAGTATAACAGTTTTGTAGTTTACACAATGTACGTTACAAAAGAATGGATTATTGTCAATGAACCAATTAAAAAGGTGTAAAAATGAACGAAAGGAATGTGGATATTAATTCTTTCAGGAGTCAGAAAATGCCATTACGTATTTAATATGAAATGAATGATCAACCGGTTGGAAAAATCTTGCACATTTATAAAAAAGAAAATTAGATATGACTGTCAATGAGACAACTATCCATGCATAAGACATCAGGGCACAGAAATTAACAACCATAGCTAGGCCGTAGCTATATATATACGTATACGTATTTGTTGATTTTTCAAGATTCTCAAAGTTGACACAATTTCTTATATGGAGAAATATAAAACAGGCATATATCTCCAGGAAAAAATCAATTGCGTCAACTTACGACGAGTGGTATATAGCATTATGAATTATATACAAGAGCAAATAACCAAATTTAAATAAGCCGTAAAAAGCATCCAGTGTCTGGGGAAGAACAGTACATTTATGTTTTTGTCTGTATTGTTCTCAATATGAATCTATCAATATACACATAATGCAATGTTAAAGAAAGTTAAACGTTTAAAGATTATACACGAAGCCAAAACTTATTTCATTTTGTTATTTGGACTGCCTGTCCGGTACCGTGCCATCATGGGCATCATGATATGGATATACCTGTCCGGTACATTTTATGACATGGATTCAAGTTCGCCCCCATTGACTCATAAACTTTATTTATAAAATTAAGTTAAAATTAAAACAGTAGAGCCACAGATCAATAATCTCTCTCCCATTACATAATATAATTTGAAAACAGATTAAAGTAGATTCATATGACGTGTAGCTTTGCAGTTTATTACACAAATTAGATGTGAAGACATCTTCTGGTTCTGACAATATATAATATATAGGTCTAAAGATGTTTATAACTCAGTGACAATGCATCTTCTTTACCATATGTTTTAATCGAATGATTGATACTGGTGATTATCGGATCGATGTGTTTAAAATAATGTAAAATGTATCCATCTGGTCAAATAAAAAAGTACGAAGTTGAAAAGTTGAGTAGTAAGCCTAAATTAGACTTGATTGATCGGCCAAAGGGAGATAACTACAACAAATTTACAAAAATAAAAACTACCGAATCATATTTCCTATTTTTTGATAGTAAAACGAAACGTGGAATACCATATGTTTTTAAATTTTGCTGTAATTTTCAGCTGAAGAATGGTACAAAAAGGGCATAAAAAGAAGGAAGGAGGGAAAGATCTGGGCAAACTGATACACGACCATGATGCTAAGTTGAAGGTAAATATGGCATTAATTAGTGCTTTGCAGCTTTTGTGATCTTTTATTGTTTCTTCGCTAAAGTGCTTTAGTCCTCGCCCCGAATGATGCTTCAAATATTGGATACGTCAAAATCATAAAAAACTATACTGTGAAGCTTCTCAACCACGCACCAAGCATTTCGAAGTCAGATCAACAATTTGTAAACTCGGAAGTCAAAATAATATGTCCCATTTAACAATGTTTAAACGTGTCTTCCTGGCCTTGAAGCTGTAGCAGCTGGCTTGCATGTGGGCTGACACGTGGTTATAGAACCCAGTTCTGAATGTCTAGCATATATATGTACACAAATAATATTATTTACAGCAAGTTTGAATAAACGACACAAGAATATTTAAGGAGGAAATTATAAATGTCAGGTCAAAAAGTACATAACACCAAATGTATGGAGAGCACAACAAAAATATACATAAAATAAAGAGTTTAAGTTGAAGATATCCTCAAGATATATCCTTGTTATTTTTAGCTTGCATGGAGTGAAAAATAATTAAACAATTCATTATGTGTGTAAAAGTATATTTATCATGTTTATAAAAGGCACTCTCATTCAAGAAGAAGTAGTCTATTTTGATACTATATATATATAGTAATCCATAGTAATAAGATAGACGCGCGTATTTCTATTTTGAAAACTGTTTTAAATTTAGCTGTTATAAGATATCTTTTAACTACTCTCTTTCTGTGAAGTGATAACTTTATCTTTTATGAACTTAAGTTTCCAAGGATAAAATTTATTAAAAAAAATCATTTAATTTAATGAATTTATGAAATTCGAAAAACGTAAAAAAAATATTTGAAATATTTATGGTACCCTGATACTGTATGCATAATTGGCGAACATCGGCATATTTCGCTAAAAAGAAAGTTAGATCTTATGACATATGTCTGTGTGCAATGAAATTAGGGAGCAACTATTTCACTTTAAAAAGGGGGAATATGGTTTTTGTCTTAGGTAGAATTTTTTTTTTTCGAGCAAAGCGCGAACATTTTTTTTTTGTATTTCGACGCTATTAATCTAATTTTGTTTTTTTTTTTCTAAAATTAACACCAACAGTTATTGGGGAAATATGAATTAAGAATATTTTTTTTGTCACATATTCACATTTTTTCCCCCCATCAAATTGGGGATCAGCATATTTTTTTTTTAGGAAAAAAACGTAAACCCCTCTGAATTAAGTTTAATTGTCGTTCCCTCACGCCAAACACGAAATTGTATACACACTGTATATAGGACGAGCAAAAAATAGATGTAATTCACAAATCTTTATTCAGGTACTTAAAAACGTCAATTTTGTATTACTAAAACTGACATTCGACTGGCATTTGTTATACAATGAGGGTCTGGATGGGGATCGATCATTTCTGTATTTTTAGGTATTTTTCTTTATTCTTTATACACTGTATTTTGCCCATGATTATTATTCTTTATATTTTAGAATCCCATTAGTCATTATTTTTTATTTCTTTGTCCTCTTTTTTTTCTCTATTCCTTATATTTTTTATCATCGTTTTGCAAATTTTGTCTTTATTGTCTATTCTATAAACCTGGTAAACTATTCTGTAAACGCCATGTAGATCCTTCAAAAATACGCAAAATAAGAATAAGACTACGTTACTAATCTTAATATGCATTACACAAACTTGTGGCATAAGTTTTAAGAAACAATTGACAGGCAACAAGGGAAACCAAGTTAATTCTGAATGCATTAACCTTTTTTTACAAAGAAATTAACATAAACAAAAATAAGTCATTTTTTGCAAAGGTTTCAACGTTCCTTTATACATGAACATATATACATTTTCGTAATAGACCGAATTGATAGATATTTGTAAAAATAAATCATGCAGTGTTCCGAAATTTCGACATACAAAAACGAATTTAACTCTTTCAACTGGCTAATCTTCCGTTTAGCCACACGAATCAATGAAATAAACAACCAGAGTCTCTGAAATCATACATTGGCTAGAGGTTTATATATATATAGAGTCTCTGAAATCATACATTGGCTAGAGGTTTATATAGGGAAAGCCGGTCAAGATCGCACAAAACAAGTTTAATCCCGCCTTATTTATGCGCCTGTCCATAGTCAGGAGACTCTGGACTATCTTAGTCTCAGTATATTTTAATTTTGGTTTATTTAATTCATTGTGTGACGTGAACTGAACCCCTTCCGGGTGCGGTATTTTCTAGCTGTGTTGAAGACCCCTTAATGGTGTTGGCCTGTGTTTTGCTCTTTGGTCGGGTTGTTGTCATTTTGACCCACTTCCAGTTTTTATGGAACAATTTATTATCGTGTTTGTCATGCTTGTAGGGCTCATAATGATATGAAATACTTTGAAGCCAGTTTCAATAGACATACATAATTGTATCTTATAAGGTGCAGTTATTTAAAATATTTTGGAGCGAGTTACGATGAACAGACATTTTTTGCTTTTTTGTAGGGCTCAACGATATGGAATATTTTGAAGCAGTCTATGTTTGCGATTATCGTTGGTATATTGGCACTATGCTTGTTTAACTACATGGATACACGGGTACCAGAAGGAGTTACGGAAGTATGGAGCGCCAGAATACTAGATACATCACTCAGAACGATGGGCAAAGTGGTAAACATTTTCACGATACATGATCATCAGACACCTTCCTCTACAGTATTACACCTGTATGTTTTAATGAGACCCTGATCATGTCGATGGTGCATGTCACATTTTAAACACAACGAGAAGCGTGGGAGTATTGGAAAAAGGGGGCAACAATCTTCTAAAAGTTGATATAAAAAGGGATAAAAACAGTGCATAGTTTTATATGCTAGTATGAAGTCAGAGCCGACTATATATCATTTTCATTTTTCATTTTGTATTTGCCCCTAGGCCACCACCATCGCCCTCTCTGCGGTCCCATGATCCTGATAACCTAAACGGACATACTATTATCTGTAATCTACCCAACATGTATATACAGTGAGGTTTGTTTTAGGGCTTTCTCGTTTTTAACAACCTATTTACCAAACCATTTTCAATTTGATTATATAATTACACCTACATATCAAGACAATGTATTAACCATGCACTACTAACTTACACATAGACAACAATTAAGTGGTGTAAAAGTAAAATACTTCTTTATTTATATTAACCCGTTACACTCACTGTGCAGAGCAAAATCAATATTCTTCTGCTTCACTTGAAAAAAATAATAGTTCAAAACCTATTACTCCAAATAAATAAACCATGTTCTCCCAGACGTATGTTGGATCATTCACGTTTTGGTGTTAACAATTTGAATTTATTAATGCACTAAAAGCTTAGTTATTTAATTAGTTTTCATGATTTTCCAACATGATACTAGTATATAGTTGTACATACATCTACTACTATGATCTACGCACACTTTTAGATTCTGTACCTGAACAATTTTGGTGTACATGGAGGTGTCTGCAAATTTACAAGAAAGGGTGTTGATATGATGCTGACAACTCTCATCACCGGAAGTCCATTTGGTTTGGGTGCAGATCCAGAACTAAAGGTATTATATTGCATGTTTGATGTGTGTACATTTTTACAGGAAATCAAAACCGAAGTGCAAAAAAGGCAGAAGTTAGACGGATTGGAATAGAAAAAGAAATCAGTAATATTTTGTTATAAATTTAATTGTACATTTCTCTTGCATTAATAAAATTGAGAAAGGAAATGGGGAATGTGTCAAAGCGACAACAACCCGACCATAGAGCAGACAAAATACATTTTAAATAATTATAAGTTGGTCAAGAAATGCTACATGTATACGTGGCAGTATTTCTAATTTTCGTTTGCGTATTTTTATCAGAAAATCTTATTTCTGAATTTTCATTGTTTAAATCACGATCTCAATATATAAGTTCCCTTGATTTTTGACTGTTAGTCTGTTAACCTTTAAATTAAGTTACTTCACATAAATGTATTATGATTCTTACAAATGTATTTAATTAACAAATGAGAGCATGAATATAATGATAAACTTACTATATATAAAAAAGAAAGAAAACCTTGATCAATGAACACTTTTAATACTGCATATATATTGTAGATATATGATACTGTGTTTGATGGAGTTGGTGTAAGAGTTTATGAACCCGTCAATCTCAAATCAAACAAAAGACCAGCCTTAGTATACTATCATGGCGGCGGTTGGTCTTGGCTATCTGTAGGTAGGTACACGTATATGCAAGCATTGGATTACATTTAGCTGTTTTTGTATGTACCGGATACACAAAGTCATGTAGACAGTGTTTTGTTTTTATTTACAAAGATATATTGTTCATGTTCTGCATAATCTAGTCAATATAAATGATGATAGACTTGCCCCAACTCTTCTGCATAATCTAGTCAATATAAATGATGATAGACTTGCCCCAACTCTTCTGCATAATCTAGTCAATATAAATGATGATAGACTTGCCCCAACTCTTCTGCATAATCTAGTCAATATAAATGATGATAGACTTGCCCCAACTCTTCTGCATAATCTAGTCAATATAAATGATGATAGACTTGCCCCAACTCTTCTGCATAATCTAGTCAATATAAATGATGATAGACTTGCCCCAACTCTTCTGCATAATCTAGTCAATATAAATGATGATAGACTTGCCCCAACTCTTCTGCAACCATCATTTAGAAATAAAACAAAACATAATAATTGCAGATTCTTTGCGGTTTTAATATATAGGACTGGCCGAAATGTCCACGTTTACAGTATCAACAAGTATCCTGTATCTTTCGTTACTTAACTTTGCTTGTTTTGTAAATACACGTGCTTAACACTGTTTCAGACGTGTATGACGGAGCAACACGAGCACTAGCCAAGCGAGTTGGCATGGTTGTAGTTTCTGTGAGGTGAGTGATAAATTTGCATAATGTTCAATTTAAGTTTCAATATGATAAGACATCATAGAATGTTGTGATTATCCAAGATGATTGATAACGTTATATTTACATAATTATGTACGATGAGAAACAATCTACTGTAATTTGTATTCTACAATTGCGATAAACACAACGCTAGGATGCAATTTGAAAAAAAAGACAGGACAGGAGTTTTGAGTAAAAGAAAGGCAGGATGAAGAACTGGGCAAAACAAAATGACAGGACCGAATAGTGTGAAAAATAAAAAAAAGAAGGACAGAGATTACAACTAACAAAAAGGCAAAACAAAATGTTTAATCCTAGCCCCCTCCACCTTCCCCCTCCCTATAAAAATGAAATGGTAGTTCACTTATAGACTTCCCAATTTCGGTATTTGATATTTATATTGAAGAATGGAAAAGTATTGTTAGTTCATCCTCTTCCAAACGGGGAAATGGGCGTAATAAATTGAGAACCTATAATATTTTTAAGCAGGAGTATGTTGTAGAAAACTACTGCAAACTGTTAATGCCTTTTTGTGAAAGAAGCGCCTTTGCAAAATTTAGATGTGGGGTGGCTCCTATTAGACTGGAAACTGGGAGGTATGAAAATTTGCCGCTGGAAGAGAGATGTTGTTTTAATTGTTTTAATACTGTCGAAGATGAATATCATGTTATTTTACATTGTCCTGTTTATAATGATCTTAGACAAGTTCTTTTTACTGAGTCTCTTAAAATTGATGAACATTTTAATAGTTTTACAGATTGTCAGAAAATGGTATTTTTATTTTCGAATCAAGATATTATAAGATTATGTGCCAAAACCTGTAATTTTATTCTTAAACGACGCCGAGAAGTTTTATATTGTAAATAATAATTAAATACTTTTGTTGTATAATTTTACCATTCAGGTTTAATATTTATTATGTACATATACATATTCTTTTAAGTGATTATCGTCTCTCATAAATCTGTACAGATTGGCTTATGTATACAAAATGTATATTTTATAAATGTATTGTGTAAGTGAGACGTAAATAAAATATTGAATTGAATTGAAATGAATTGAATATTTGCCTTGGATCAGTATTTTTGTTATTCTGTTTTACACTATTACATACTATGCAACATGACAAAAGACGTGACCTTTTTGGTATAAAGGAATTTTCGGTCTGACGTCTATATGAAATAAAGTATAATATAGGCTGTAAATCAGTTACTTTTAACACTTTTCTGCTATACGTTTTTGCTCTTCTTTTCTTTGCGATTTTTCTTTTCTTTCTTTTTTTGCCCGATCTGAGATAGCACCATTTGTACTTTACGATGAAGTTGTGGTCACTTCAATTTGAAACTTAAGACACATACATGTTCACCATAATAGGAATTTTCAATGATTATAACAAATAATGGTTTTGATCCACATTTTGCCGATCTTTACATTTGACTCTATAAGTGATGCCTGGTGTCTTTTTGACGCATATTCTTGTTAAATATTGGCTTGGATAAATGTTCTAAAACGCATTTCCTTCTATGACAGGACATACAAAAAATTGTTTAATGCAATATGAAAATAATATTATAAGACTTACAATTTTTTTTTTTTTTTTTTTTTTTTACAGTTACAGACAGTCACCAGAGCATCCTCATCCAATACCTTTCGAAGATTGCTTAACAGCAACTAAGTACGTCGTCAACAATGCTAAATCTCTACATGTAGATCCGTCACGTGTAGCCATTTCCGGTGACAGTGCTGGAGGCCATTTATCAGCAGCCGTTGCTATGGCGATGAAGAAAGAGATCAAAATTTCCGTCCCAATTTACCCTTGTTTACAATTATTTGATTTACAAACACCATCATATATTGAAAATAAAGATTACATTCCAGGAATGCTGACCGATGTGTCCATGTTGACCTATTGGCTAAATTATGGAAATATCAGTTACAACTATATTGATGATATCTTAGCTAACAGACACACATCTCAAAAACTGAAAGAATCATTGTATGCTAAATATGTTAGTCCAGATTGGTATATGAAGGAACATATTAGAACACCTAGTTTGCGAAATATGAAGAAAGAAACGAACTTTGGAAAAACTGAATTATCCAATCAAATACAAGAGACAATTTTAAACCCTGATTTTTCACCTTTAATGGTGCCGGACGTCAAGTTCAAAGACTTGCCGCTTACATATGTGTTAACAGCTGGATATGACGTTTTACGTGATGATGGACTCATCTATTATCAGCGTCTGAAAAAGGCTGGTGCTAAAGTGCAATTGGCACATTATTCAGAGGGATTTCATGGTATGATTTTCTTTTTTGACGGTCCTATGCCATTTCAAGTAGGAATTCGTGCAATGAATGACCTTGTTGAATTTTTGAAGAAAAATTTATGATAAAGTGCTCAATATATTAAAGATTTGTTATTGTCTAGATTATAGATTTATATGCAAGGGATATGTAGCGAAGAAATAAAAAATATCTAAAATATGCAATGTTTTTTTTCTGTTGTTATCTGCATGAACTGAAGTTCATAGTGTGTATTATTTATTAGTGAATTGATAATTATTTCGGAAGAAGGTAAATGTATTCATTTTATAGAAGATTGATCTTGTTAAACACTGGTTTTGATTGGTTGATTGTCTGCATTCAATGTCATTGTTAGATATAGGTAGATGTGGTCTGAGTGCCAATGCGACAACTCTCCATGCAAATAACAATTTATAAAAGTTAACCATTGTTAGCACTCTTTGTGATATATCGTAGCGGCCAGTTGTTGATGGTGAAGGAAGCCCGATTGAATGGAGAGAAATAACGAAATACGGCAGGAAAACTGACAATTTCTATAAAAATAGGGAGATGTGGTATGATTGACAATGAGGCAAGCATCTAATAAAGTTCAAATAACGTGGACGTAAGCAAAGCATACGGCCTTTAATAACGAGCTACCGTAAAATTGGCTATAAGGCTCCGACATAAAATTATGAAACAAATTCATTTGTGAACACTTAGACGAAACGCGCGTCTGGCGTATATACAAAATTTAGTCCTGGTATCTATGATGAGTTTATTTACTGCTTAATTTATAACAAAACAATTTACGAAAAACAAAATATGACGGAGATGAACCAACTACAACAACTGAAAAATAGGCTTCTGACTTGGGAAAGACATATACATAATGTGACTTGGTTTAACGTTTTTGCGTTGTGGGCACCAAACCCTCCCGTAACCTTGGGTGCAGTGGTAAAACAGCACAAAATATATATACAAACTAAAAAATCAGTTGAAAAGAGCTGAATGACACAAAGCACAGACTGGACGTAGCAGAGTATTTATATACCCCCTTATAAAAAAAGACATGTAGTCCTTTACTTTATGGACGCTGTCTAAAGTCTTGTCCTTCCGTCTGTTTGTTCCTAAATCTGTTTGTACAACGAATGTATACATTTGTTAGAATATGCTGGACGTAACATATATTGGATATGATGACTTTTCTTATATATAGCAACAGCTCAAGACGGAAAGTCAAATGGTAGACTATGGATTTTTCTGATCTGTCATACACCCACTTTCTGATTTCTGATGCGTTGAATGACAAGTGAGGTATAGGGTTAGCAACAAACCACAAGTTTTGGTGTTATTTTTTTTGTCTCCCGTCAATTATCTTATCTAAAATGTGAATTCGAGCGTTGAATGTTGTTAAGTCTAGCTCTAGAGATTGATACTCCGATGCTAAAGATTAAAAGTTGTACATCGCGTTTTTTCTTTGTTTGAATATTCAGGGTCCAGACGGGCGACAGGGACTCTTTCGATAGATTACAAACTCTTTCCCCATACCAATGCCTTAAGAGATACTTATCGTAAATTTTAAGGATGACATAACAAATTGGTTTAACGTTATGGAGTATCTGATTCATAGGCGACGACGAATAGATATTCCAGTTGTCGTAACTTCAATTAGTTCCCCTTTTCGCCCAAATGTGACTTTCAGAATTAGACTTATTAACGGGGTTGGACAGCGCAGTCATTTGATTTGTTTTCCGTGGCAGTCTTTGTGGACTAGGGAATTAATTAGCATGTCATCAAACTAATTCAACTCGCCACAGTCTGTATTTGCCTGTCTCAAGCCAGCAACCTGTAGTTCAATGTTTGTCGTTTGGTGTTGTCTTTCATTTATTGTGTTGTACATACATCAGGTTGTTTGTTTTCTCTTGTTAATTTCATTTTGATTCTGGTAGAGAGTTGTTTCATTGGCAGTCATAGCACATCTTCTTATTCTAATGATTGGTACGTATCGTACTTTTGTTACATATACATTGTATGGTGATTAATATATACATGGGCTGGTTGATTTCATTAGAAGTAGCAAGAACCATTCAAAAAGGGGTTTTATCAACAAGATACCTCAAGCTTCGTTGAATAGTTGTCACATTAAAAATCACAATATATAAATTACTTATTGTATTCATACCCAATAAAAAAAAAAACTCAAAGATAAACGTTGGCTTAAGTTAAAAAAAGCATGTAATGCTTAATATACAAATTTATTCAATAAAATATTCAAATAATAGGCCAGTCGTTGTAATTTTCATCCTTTTTGTCACTAATCTGCAAGGAATAAAACACATGTTGTTGAAATTAATTCTTTACATCTCGGTGTTATTTTGTGGTGTACTCATTTGTAAAATTGCATTGGAAACTAGTCTTTACGTGACAAAACTGTTCTTTCGAGTCATTGCTTACATTAATACCGGTATCACTTCAAATGAAACTTTCTTCCTTCAATGCAAAAGAAGAATCAGTTTGTATCAGTTTTAAACTGTTTAATTAGGCTTTCTAACTGATTTGAGCGTCACTGATGAGTCATATGTTGACGAAACGTACGTCTGGCGTATTCAACTATAAGCCTACTACCTTTGATTACTAATACAATTGAATGTCGCTCGATGTGCCATTTTCCTAAGAAAACTTACGATAAAAGTTAAGTGACACCATGACAAACCTATATCAAAATGCAAGAACATGACTAGCATTATCAATAATATAAACGGTGTTATTTAAGGTAGCAACCATTTGATTTTCTGGGGGGGGGCTATGGTTTTTTTTTCTGGACAAATTTTTTGTGGCAATCTATTTTTTTGTGACAATCTATTTTTTTCGCGACAAGTCGAAAACAATTATTTTCTTTCAATTTTAGCATTACATATAGTGGCAGCTGAGGGTGAAACAAGCAATTTTTTTTTCTCAGAATCAAAAACAAATTATTTTTTTCTCCAAAAACTGGAAACAAACTTTTTTTTCCAAAAAAAACCATAGCCCCCCCCCCCAGAAAATCAAATGGTTGCTGCCTAAACAGATGTTAAGAAATTGAAAATAAAATCCATAATCGAGGCGTATTGAATACTTACAAACTGATTTCTTTCTGCCATAACTTCCAGATCCATATCCACCAGACCCATAGCCACCACCGCCATAACCACCAGATCCATAACCGCCAGACCCATAGCCGCCACCTCCGTAACCACCCATACTGCCACCTCCGTAACCACCCATAATGCCTCCTCCGTAACCACCCATACCACCGCCTCCAATACCACCCATGCCGCCGCCGCCGTAACCTCCATAACCACCCATACCGCCGCTTCCGTAACCACCCATGCCACCGCCTCCGATACCACCCATACCGCCTCCTCCGTAACCACCCATACCGCCTCCTCCGTAACCACCCATACCGCCACTTCCATAACCCATACCACCACCTCCGTAACCCCCTCCTCCACTGCCGTAGCTACTCCAACTACCATAGATTCCCATTCTCCATGGACTTCCTGAATTTCCCCATCCCCATCTTTGAACACATCTGTAATATGGGTACCATGGGAGTGTGATGCATCTCTTCCACGGTGGACATGCACGAGGCTAAAATAAATAACACTGTATTTCAAACAGCGAAAACCTGACGGGTTAAAATGCAAACATGATATATGTATGACAAAAAAAAAAACAAACAACACATGAACAAGAGTTAAACAGGTAGAGTTAATTTTAATAAAATATATAAGTATATGTATGTAGATAATTGACCAATATAGATATTTGATAAATCATAAGTCCTATTTCATTATTATTCGTTGGCTACCAATTTTCTTGGGTTTCGTGGGTACAGGGGAACCACGAATTCAAATGTTCAACGAATAACATATTTTGAAAAGGCTTTTTATACAGAGATTGGGAAAACCACGAAATCAAATATCCACGAATATGCAAGTTTTCAGCATTCCACGAAAATTGATATCCACGAAAATAAATGAATCCACAGTATTTGTTTTAGAAATCCTTTTCAATGAATTCCCATTTGATGGGATTATTTATTGTGTGTTCAATCAGAACGGCCAGTAGTATTCAGCATGACACCACCGATTATTTTTGTTGTATGAGACAAAAGTCCAAGATGATTTTATCAAAGAATAAATATTTTTTTTATCATCTAAGTATTAAAAAAACTAATCATGCTAAACCTAAATTGACAAAAAAGTTAAACTCCTAAAATAATAGGAGCCTGGAAGTTATGTATAATTTCGATCTTACCCATGAATAGCATCTAGTAGCAGTTATTTCTAAAATGAAAAAAAAAATGAGAATAGATAACAGCGATAGCACATATAAGACAATGCGGAACAAGTACTTATAAACTGATTCTGGGAGCACGTATACTCTGTTAACCTTATTACATATCAAAAATAAATGATCCAGTTCTAGACATATTGTTTATATATAAAAAAAAATAAATAAATAAACTCATCATGTTTCGTCTACAAAAGACTCATCAGTGACGCTCGAATCCAAAAAAGTTAAAAAAAAAAAAGGCCAAATAAAGTACAAAGTTGAAGAGCATTGAGATCCAAAATTCCTGAAAGTGTTGCCAAATACAGCTAAGGTAATCTATGCCTGATATATGCCTCTTCTGTTCAAGACTGCATGTTGAACATGCTTTAAAGATGACCAATAAATGACAGATTTTTACCGACGACGAAATACATGTTCCCTAGCAAGAACTGTGTATCATGTTTACCTTTTATGAAACGGTTTTATTAAAATGACATTTGTTTCAAGACTTCTAAAATGAAATCATGCTTAATTAAAATGAATGTACAAATGTTCATACCAAGTTCGTTATCTAATTAGCTTGGGAAAACCCATCATAAAAAAGGCTATTGTTACTTTACATATTACGATATAAATATATTAATTATGTAAACATTTGAGAATCAGTATGTGTCGCAGGTTCAAAATATCACGGGAGTTCTAGAAATAGGACAAAGAATACTATTGCTGTTCTTAATTGTACTATCTTTTAAACTCGGACATATAAGAGAAAACAATCCACTTTCAATCATTAACAGGAGTAAATTTGTTTGAGACCTAAACTGTGACTAGAGGCGATTTTGTAAAGAAGATGTTTATTTAATTCGGAAACAACCTGTCAAAAATATAAAAAGTAAAACCGAGAATACTATCATTCTTTTCCTTCAGTCGGAACTTTGAAATAAAATTAAAAGACATGATGAAATCATACCTTGTATTGCAATTCCAAACAGGAAAATAGCGAAGAACAGACAAGTGATGGGCTGCATGGTGAGCTAAAACAATGTTAGAATTATTCCTTTGCTGAAAAGTAAAGTGGGGAAATTGATTAAATATTTATTTCTATAGATATACAAAATTCCTTTATTTTGTAATATCCAACCAATCGCTGTAAGCAAACCCATTGAATATATGGAATACAATGTATCCATCCATTACACATAATTATTACATGCACACCAATAAGCATACCAGTTGTCTTAAAAATCAATGCAAAAAGAAGATTTGTTTTTTACGGTGCACTATTACATATATGCAGTGCTCTTTCTAGGAAAACATCTGATAGCCGGCTTCCAAGATTACTGTCAATACCATTTAAACAACATAAACCAAAAGCGTTTTGCAATTGGACCGTTCTTTTCTTACAAAATACCTTGTTTCACCCTCAGATTTATTGGTGCTCAAATTTCTAATCTGATAGTGTCAAATGTTGAATAGCCTTTTGTTTTCTTCTTATCATTTTAGCAATGATTTTCAAATCATGTTTGATAACCACCGTCGTTTCTTTGACCGAAACATTTATTTTGAATTTACCTCCATCAGAAAAAAACCCAGATAAAAATGGAAAACCATTTATAAGTAATTTAATTTGTGTAAATATATGAAAAATTATGACCAGATAAAACAAATCAACGGGAATTTCGAAAAAAAAAAAAACAGATTCAAAATCAGAAGGATTAGACGCTTATGTGTGAAACCCTTCTGATTTTTGAGATACCGTCAAGATGAATTCGAAGGTCCACAAAATGTTTCAAAAGTAATTCCCAGGAAATAGTTATCTCATGAAGATGAATTTATTCTTCATCGTCAAGCCATGGTTTCATTTCTTTTTCCGCAATTCAAAAGATACCTTCTTATTTGTGTTATCCCTGTTACGAATAGCTGATAGTTTTAATCTTTATCATAAATGATTCTATATTCTAAAACTATTTGTACTTACGATGTATCTGGATCCTTGATATGGGAATGTAATTTTCCAATCTGGCACTCCTATTTATAGTACGGTTGTAAGTTTTGAAACGTGAATCAGTATTGTTTTTACTCTCATACTTTTTGCATTGGATATGTTTACGTCTAGTTCAACAATTAAAGAACATTAAATATAATATGCTAAAAAGTAAAGAAAAGTTAAATGATTTGTGGTAAATTCATTATAACTATTATTAAAAACGCATGTAATGTACAAAAATTCTGCATCCTCTTAGTAATAAACAACAAATTTACAAATGTTTAGAATAAAAATCGACTTATTAACCATAGAGTGATCTATCAATAAACAAAAAAACAATGTTTTCATGCATGTCAAACTACTCAAAAATTTTGTGACATAACCACCTTTGCAATATTGTGGTTATATTGGTCAATGATGTTTTACTATAAATACAAGTTGAATATTTATTATTTACAGTTCACTCTCAAGATTCCCAACAAGGTAAGACATTATATGTTTAGAAATATACAAAACTATATCGTTGTAAAACGGTGTTTTTAGCTGAAACATTCATAAGAGAGTCAACAGTAGACATAAGTTTTCTGCACGAACGTAAAGGTAATAAAATAATGTTTTTCAAATATTTTATCTTTCAATTTCTTTTTAATACAAAGATAACTAAAGACAACATTTCATTGCCGATATTCATCATTTCATTTTTTCATAGAATCAATTTTAAAAAGTGTCTGAGAAGTGAATTTTAATTAAGAAAATAGAATAAATAACGTAGTGAAGGAGAATATCATAAGGTGTGAACTGCTTAGACAAACACAAATATTGATGCACACCCTTTATAATATTCTCTTTTTAACTATGTCGATTGAAATAGAAAGGCGAAATATATCAAACAGACAGTTACGTAAGACGTATTAAACGATCATGACATGCATATGGCTAAATTGGAATTTTTGTATTTTTCAAATATGATACCGAAAAAAGTAAAATAACAAAACATGCACTACGAGAAAAAATCAAAAATAAAATTCTGTAATTACATTGCAAAATCGAAAGCGCAAACATATCAAACGAATGCATATAAAAAAAAACCAACTACCATACTCATGACTGGGTACAGAAAAAGAAAAAACAAACTCTACTACAACAACCGTGATTATATTTAATGACGTCATTAGTGACATTCATTGGCAACTGCTTACATAAATGATATTGAAACACAGCTATCAGATAACCTCATGGAACTTGCATAGTACACCGCTAAAAGAGATCACTATATTTGATATACATGTTAGAAAACTTCATGGAACTTGCATAGTACACCGCTAAAAGAGATCACTATCTTTGATATACATGTTAGACAACTACATGTACTTACTATTTGTAACCATATCCATGCTTTCATGATTGTTTCACATTCATTTCTTTTTTGATATCCCACATGACCATGTACCATACTGTAGATTCATTATTATTCGTTGGGTATCAGTTTTCGTGGGTTTCGTTGGAACAGGTGAACCACTAATTCAAATATTCAACGAATGACGAAGTTTGTAGGAGTCCTGAATCCACTCATATTACTAATTAGTACATGCATATAAATAAATTGTATCGTTCATTTTAGCTAACCATGAAACCCATCACTTGTCTGTTCTTCGCCATTTTCCTGTTTGGAATAGCAATACAAGGTATGATTACAACCATGTCTAAGAAAATGTGAAGATGTCCAAATAAACTTGATCTTAAAAGTCAGACTCAATGAAAATGAAAATGATCGCATTTAATTATAAGATATCCCTGACGGGAGATGCTTACCATCCAAATTTATTCCTCGTCACTCTTCTGTTTCAAGTAGACTTTTGTATAAAAATGATACTGTTTGTTACTCTTGATTGATTGTCTTTAATGCATACTCAGAGTAAAGATACAATGCGATATTGTTGGTATGTTCCATTGGTTACATGAATAGATAATAAGGATAGCTTTACAGGGAACATTGACAGTAATTCTGTTACTTACGTTGCTCTGTAGTGTAAACATGTTATGTCCTTTGGTCTCTGGTGGAGATTTTTCTCATTTACAATCAAATAGATATAGGAAGATGTGGTATGAGTGCCAATGAGACAACTTTCCATCCAAATAACAATTTATAAAAGTAAACCATTACAGGTCAATGTATGGCCTTTAACACGGAGCATTGGCTCAGACCGAACAACAAGCTATAAAGGGCCCAAAAATTACTATTGAAAAACCATTCAAAATACTGTACATCAGATTCCTGACTTAGGACAGGTGCAAACATTTGCAGCGGGATTAAACGTTTTAATGGTGCAAAACTTTCTTCCTTTTTCTGAAACAATGATATAACATCACAACATAGAAAAACACACTATAAAATACCAATTGGAAGGCTTAATCAACTCTTCAAAAAACGTAAATTAACACACTATGAACGAATAAATTTGATCTGCGATAAATGAATGCAAATACATAGTTAATAAAATTATAAGGCACCATTATTCAAGGCCAAAAGCAAACAAACAAGTTCAAATAAAGCCATGACAAGACACCACCGCGAAAAAGGACTTCACTGGATTCAGTATTGACCATATGCTAGAAATTGAAGGAGAAACAAACTGATATTCAGTGCGTTAGACGATCTTTTTCTTGATTCCCCTTACCCAGGAATGGCAAAACAGATATTTGAATGCCAATGAAACAATATACCTTCATGGTTAAAGCGCTATACGACCAAAAGGGTGAACATGTCATTTAGTTTTGTGGAAGCTTTGTTTCTGTATCACTGACGTGTACCACATTTTCTAATTGTAATGTTTACATCGCAATTGCCTCACACATGTTATTTGTTCCCGATTGTCTTATATGAAAAATTAGTGCTATCTATGCATTTAATTACTTATATTTTAGGAACAACTGCAAGGTGCAATTCATGGGTAAGATCAAACTTTAAAATATTCAAACTTGTAAATATATACCTTTTTTGTGTTTGAATTTTACGTAAATGTTTTTTTCCATTTTGTAATGTATTTT
Organism: Mytilus galloprovincialis; assembly: GCA_037788925.1. Taxonomy (NCBI): domain Eukaryota; kingdom Metazoa; phylum Mollusca; class Bivalvia; order Mytilida; family Mytilidae; genus Mytilus; species Mytilus galloprovincialis. The sequence continues at coordinate 3,734,765 of CM075332.1, forward strand.
TTAGTGTTATTCTTTCTTTGCTATTTTTAATTAATTGAACTTTTTTAATACATGAAATGATAAAACCAATTATTGACTGTCATTGTGATATAAAACACGCTTATTATATTCTAAACTTTTCATAACACATTTTTATTTCATCTCATACCAGTAATCCTTGCTTTGAAAATATGGTGTCACTTAACCCTTCCGAAGTACCACACTGGTATACTAATCGCTAAAAAATCTTTAATTATAGGAATACATTAGAATTGTTTTACATGTTTTAGATATAAACACTATCTATATTGCTTTTGAATATCAAGACTATCACTAATCAGATCTGTCTTATTTCTTTATTTAGCCTAGGGTATGTGCACCATGGAAGCGATGTATTCCAACTCAATGGTACCCATATTACTACTGTGCTCAAAGGTGGGGTGGTCCTTGGAGAGGTGGAATCTGGGGAAGGCAAACCGGTGGAGTATGGGGTAATCAAGGTGGTAATTATGGAAAGAAGGGAGGTTGTAAGTATGAAATATGGTTAGAAACAATTTGACCTCGAAATTAGAAATATCGCTTGGTTTGTTTGTATTCATATGAGCGACATAACGGCTGTCGCATGTTGAGCAGAATATGCCTACCGTTTTGAAGACCTAATATCAACCCCAGGTTTTGGCGGGTTCGTGTTGCTCAGTGTTCTGTATCTTGAGTACTATTTATTGTGTTTTGGTCTTTTTTATCTGTCATGGCCTTGCTAATCTATTTCGTCTTATGAGTTTGAATACGCCTTTTTTGTGAATTCTAACTTTATAATTTAATAAATGATAATCAGAAATGTTTCAATCATTATAACTATATTTGAAGTGTAAGTTGTATATTTCAAGTAGTTTTTGATGTCCTTTGACTTCGTTGTCAGAATAAACAAATATAGTACTAAGAGCATATCATACGTTTTAAAAACAGCTTTCTGCTGATTATGAAATTGCGCAATCGGAATCACGTCAAGTTAAAATAAAATATGTTCAAATAGTATTTTGGGTAAAGAACACATAAAAACTCATGTAATGTATGGTTTTTGATTTTTACATGATGTGATTTTTTGCAGATTAATCACAAAAGATGAAAGTTGCAACGACTGACCTGATAATTAGAATATAATATGAAATAAAATTTGATTGAATCAGTAAATTTATTTTGTAATTCAGGCCAATATTTTTGTTTTTGTTTTACATAAGGCAATATTTTACCTATATTTAAGAAACTTGTTTTTCGTGAATTTGGTTCACGATAAAAACATTCCATACCAATATGCTAGATGGAAGCTTTGAACTAGAGCTATTGTAGTGTTCAAATATGGTGTCAACCTGTACATGTGTTTAAAATACTACGAGCGTGTTTTTATTTTGTGTTTATTGTTCCTTCTTCCTCAGCTGGGTTAGAGATAACTTGACTCAAAACTAACTTTAAAAATTGCACTGGTAAAATAGAAATATGATTACAATATTTGTTCAATCAAAATGCAAAATATTAGCAGAGATAAGTAACGTCACTGCTATGAGAAAAAAAAAACCTTACATAAAGTCTAGCTATTAAATCCACCATTTTCTACATAAGAAAATGCCTGTTGTTGGAAACTCTCATTAATAACAAATATGGAAAGGAAATCCAGCATAATCAAGAGTTAGACCTTTTAAGAATTGATGTCAATTTGGCATATACCATTGAGAGGTTTAGCTAGCCATGAAACCAGGTTCAATCCTCCGTTTTCTACACACGAAAATGCCTGTACCAAGTCAGGAATATGTTAGTTGTTATCCGTTCATTTGAAATGTTTGAGTTTTTGATTTTGCTATCTGATTAGGGACTTTCCGATTTGAATTTTCCTCGGAGTTCAATATTTTTGTGATTGTTCTTTTTTTTCTGTATTATGATAAGAATAGTCATAAACATGCAGTTCATAGTCAATTAACACAACAATTTAATCTAACAAAGCAGCCTCTGATTTTGAAATCTTACTGCTATGAGATAAAAACCTCACTTAAGATTTTAAATGCTTCCTATTGCTATTAAAAAACATAGAAAAGGGAGTTGAATATATTAGAATACTAAACTAGTAATTTATCTTAAATCATACATTAGTCAACTGTGATATATGGAAACGCCATGACTTTGTTGTCTACTGTTGTGAGAAGATACAATAAGTACAAGTTGCAGGTACAATTATACTAAAATTGACATTATGCGATAAATTCTACACTGACTATTATTAGTTGATGAGACCCTGTCATTCAATTAACAGTACTCATCCAGAAACCAATTGATTGAGTAAAATGACGTCATTAATAGTCAGAGAGAAAAGCATGAACGTATGCAATGACATATTGTACTTAAGTTGACTTGGATCGTAACAAAATGTCCGGATTCGGTAAACACCATCTCAATGAATATAGAAAAAAAGAAAGGCTCTAATCAAATGGCAAAACAAAAGCCCAAACACATCAAATGAAGAGATTACAACTGTCATATTCCTGACTTGGTCATGTTGGTATAGAATTTGCTATACCATTCGAAATTTGTTCTGCAGGTAATGCAAAACCTAAATAACCAAACATATGTACCTACCAAACACTGGGGGGTGATATCAGTTGATCCGGAAAGGTAAGCAGATCCTGCACCACATTTGGCACCCGTCGTGTTGTTCATTTTATTACCCGGTAAATAGTCCAATTCGGTAGGTCACATTCGTGGTGGAAAGGGAAGTGAATTGTAGTTCCGACATTATGAACATATCTGATATCATCTGTGAAACGGTTATTCCATAACGGTCAGCCAACTGATGATGACGTCCGAAGGGATGATTTTGACTTGTGGCATACATACTAGTCAATTAAAATGAAGGCGAATGTGCCTGTCACGTGCAGGCTTCGAACTCACTACTTAAGAGTATAGAAATGATAGAAGTCTGTTTTTCGATAACCTCAGCAATGCTATCTTAATGAGCTATATGGATCTTGTCTATATACCAGCTTTGATTATTTGAAATATATTCTAAGTTTCACTTCTTCTTACTACATTTGTATAAACTTCAAGATTTACCTGTATTTTTTTAAAACCGTTTTTTTTTTTTCTAAAGTGAATATTTTCGAAGGGTTAAATATTTCGCAGTGGTAACTTGCCATGGCTTTGTTTGGACTTGTTTGTTTGCTTTTTGGCCTTGAATGTTTGTCCCTAATATTTTATTAACTGTGCATTTGCATTCAGATATCGCAGATCGAATTTATTCGTTTATAGTGTATTAATGTTTGTTTTTTGATTGAGTTAAGCCTGCCAATTGATATTTTAATGTGTGTTTTTCTATGTTGTGATATTTCCATTAAAACGTTGAATCCAGCTGCAAATATTTGCACCTGTCCTAAGTTAGGAATCTGATGTACAGTAGTCGTTTGTTTATGAAATTTATACGTGTTTCTCGTTTCTCGTTTTTTTATTTTATATAGATTAGACCGTTGGTTTTCCCGTTTGAATGGTTTTACACTAGTAATTTTGGGGCCCTTTATAGCTTATTGTTCGGTGTGAGCCAAGGCTCCGTGTTGAAGGCCGTACATTGACCTATAATGGATTACTTTTTTAAATTGTTATTTGGATGGAGAGTTGTCTCATTGGCACTCATACCACATCTTCCTATATCTATTATGGCCATTTTCACTTAAGCATTTACGAATGTAGAAACCAAGAAACAATTGAAATTAGGAAAAGACAGACCAAAATAACAAATTTCCAAAAGATTTGTATTACATGTCTCTCTTTATATTTTCGTAAAAATAAGAAATCAATTATCTAAAACTGCCATTAGTTTATGGACTCTGTCCATGGTCAATGATTGTCTTTATAATTAATTGCAATGGTTTTGGAGTGTGGTTTTGTCATTCAATCTATTTGTTCGTAAATCTATTATAACAAATTCACGCATTTCACATAATATGCTGGACATAACACATACTGGATTTGATGACTTTCGGCATATTTGGCAGTAGCTCAAGACGTATATGTCGAATGGTGTTCCTTGAACTTTTCTGATCTGTCACCCACCTACTTCCTAATAACTGCATGAAATGACAAGTGAGCTTCATGGTTATCAACACACCACGAACTTTTTTATTAGTTTTATTTTGTGCGTAGTTTTTTTTCTAAAAACAAGGTTTTTTTTCTAGAATGAGAAAATCCCAAGTGTAAATGTAAAGTCCAGCATTTGATGTTGTATTATTTAAAAGTCTAGTAATAGAGATGAACACTCATGTTCTAGGGATGTGAAGGGTCCAACAGGGTTGTTTTTTGGTTTGGGACTGAAGGGTTCATACGGGCGACAAAGACCCAAAATGGAAGGTTTCTATTAATAAAATATATAGATAGATGACTGTCTTAATATATTTTAAACTATTTTCTCATAACGAAGCCTAAAAAGTGAGTTTTAGGATGCCATTACGAGTTTGTTTACCTTAAGGGATATTGGTTTCACAGACGACAACGGATATGTTCCAGTTGCATCTTCAATCTCGTGCCCCTTTTCCGTGTGAATGCTATAAACTGAATAAGACCGGGTTTATACTAACATGAGCGACACGAAGAATGCCACAATGGAACCAAATATGTTAACCCGAATCGCTGCACCATGGATCACCCAATTTTTGTTAGGGTTCATGTTACTTAGTTTCTTTAACAAAAAGGGCACTAGACGTTTTAAATATCTAGTTTTGGGCTGGAATTCAGCTTACTTTGTGAAAAATCCTACAGAGTCAAAAAGAAAATATATCGACGAGGATATCACTGACATGCTGGACCTTTTAATTGACAACATATTTGTTGAATTTGGAGGTTTGGTCTTCCAATAGATTGGAATCCCAATGGGTACAAATTTCACTCCTCTACTTGCAGATTTGTTGTTATATTCCTATGAAGCATGATTTATCCAAGGGCTTGTACAGAAAGGAGAAAAGAAATTAGTACAGTCTTTTAATTATGGCCCAACAACAAAGTTGTTGGTGCCATATAGTTTTACCCTTGTCTGACATTCCGTAATTCCGAAATTCCGTAATTCTGTGACTCCGTAATTCCGTCATTCCGCAACAAACCATTATACGGAGTTTTTTTCTAAACGCTTTCAGACATTGGGCTGATATTTGGTATGTTAGTTAACCATGATGAGTTACAGATCAAGTTTAAGTTTCGTTGCGCTGCGCTAATTTTTGCGGAAATTACGGGCTTTGAACTTTGATAAACTGTTGAAAAACACAGTTATACGGAGTTTTTTCTAAACGCCTTCAGACATTGGACTGATTTTTGGCATGTGAGTTAACCATGATGAGTTACAGATCAAGTTTTTAAAGTTTTGTTCCGCTTAACTAATTTTTGCCGAAATTAAGGGCTATGGACTTAATTGTTGAAAATCACAGTTAAAAATATAAAAAAGAAGATGTGGTATGATTGCCAATGAAACAACTATCCATAAAAGACCAAAAAGACACATGACATTAACAACTATAGGTCACCGTACGGCCTTCAACAATGAGCAAAGCCCATACCGCATAGTCTGCTATAAAAGGCCCAGAGAAGACAATGTAAAACAATTCCTCAGTCATAATAACCTTCCATCATTACCGGACTGAACAAAGAAATAACACGACGGATGCTGTATACGGTGCAGGAAATCCTTACCCTTCCGGAGCATCTGATTTCACTCCCGGTTTTTAATGGAGTTCGTGTTGTTTCTAACTATTTATAACTGTTGATGTAAATGTCCTTTGGTTTTGTGAGTGTTTGTTTACTTCTTGGTTTTGATTGTTATTGTCTTAGTCTTTGGTTTTCTGTGTTGTGTTTTGAGTACTGATAAAATCATTTGATTTTATGACGTTGCATTCTATAGGAACTAATGCAGCGTCATAACTAACTAGTTCAACCCCGTCACATTCTGGTTGTGCCTGTCTAAAGTAATTCAGTATTTGTCGTTTATTATTGATTTCACATTTGAATATCGTTCATGCTTTATGCATTGTACGGTAACTTATAGTTGTTAATTCCTTTGTCATTTGGTCTCTAGTAAAGTAAAAGAGGGGCGAAAGATACCAGAGGGACAGTTAAACTCATAAATCGAAAATAAACTGACAACGCCTGGCTAAAAATGAACAAAAGACAAACAGACAAATTATAGCTTGTTGTTCGGTGAGAGCCAAGGCCCCGTGTTGAAGGCCGTACATTGACCTATAAAGGTTTACCTTTTTAAATTTTTTATTTGGATGGAGAGTTGTCTCATTGGCACTCACACCACATCTTCCTATATCTATAAACAATAGAACACGTGTCACGTTGTTGTCAGGTGGATAGTTGTCATATTACTTGTCACATCAGATATCTTTAGTTTTATTCAGACCTTTCCCTTATTACATCCAATATCTTTAATTTGATTCATACCCCTCTAATCACATACCCCTCTTTTCTTCCCAAATTTTAAAAACAAATACTGTGAGAAAAACGTTGGCTTAAGTCAGAAGAGACATGTACTGCTCAATATACAAATTTATTCAATAAAATATTTAAAAATTGGTCAGTCGTCGTGATTTCAATCCTTTTGTCTTTAATCTGCAAGAAATAAACACAGGTTGATTAAATCATTATTTTACATTTCAAAGATATTTTTTTTAAATATCATTTGGAATAAGATTTTACTTGATGGAACTGTTCGTTCGTTTAAATAAGAGGAAACATAAGATGAATTAGGTATTCCCTGTTAAGTCTTTGAACTCATGTTTTCTTTTTAGTCCTTGAACATTCGTGAATAATTTTGCCAATATTTCATTAAATGTTAAACTCAGAAAGGACAAATGTTAACCTCAGATTAAGTGTGTATCTATAAAATCATTGCGAAATATTTGTTTGAAAAATAGATATATATATTATACCTAATGAATAATGTGATAAGAAAATAGTTTCAAAAGTTCTTAACTAAGTGCAATAGCATAATTTAAGTACTAGGGGACAGTACAATTGTTCTTTTAGTCATCTATCTTTTTTTTTCCAAAACCCATTGTTTATTTTGGTTTTCTATCCATTTCAATTATTTTCGCGCTTTTCTGTGTTGTATACACATAAATATACTAAAACAACTTGCATTTTTTTATTTACAAATAATTAAAAGTTGCTATAAATCTGATACACAGTGGCCACTGACATATTAAATGATACAGAAAATGTGAAAATAATTGAAAATACCATCCTTCTGTCTCTAATCTGATGTAGAATAGAATCATCAGCATGTATTAGTTTAAACTGCTTGGAATAATTCAGAGTTATTCGATTTACATTTTTCTAATTCATACTAATTGTGTAAATACTACATATACATATATTGACTAATTGAAAAAGATATACATACTCGAGGCGTATTTCATACTTACAAACACTTTTCTTTCTGCTATAGCGGCCAGATCCATAACCGCCACCACCACCGCCATAACCACCAGATCCATAACCGCCAGACCCATAGCCGCCATCTCCGTAACCACCCATACCACCACCTCCAATACCACCTATGCCGCCTCCATAACCACCCATGTCACCTCCGTAACCTCCGTAACCTCCGTAACCTCCGTAACTACCCATTCCTCCACTTCCGTAACCACCCATACTGCCGCCTCCGTAACCACCTATACCGCTGCCATAACCTCCATATCCACCCATATCACCACTTCCATAACCACCCATACCCCCTCCGCCACTACCATAGCTACTCCAACTACCATAGATTCCCATTCTCCATGGACTTCCTGAATTTCCCCATCCCCATCTTTGAACACATCTGTAATATGGGTACCATGGTAATTGTATGCATCTCTTCCAAGGTGGACATGCCCTAGGCTGTAACAACAAAACACATTTAATGAACATAGTCTTACATAAATAAGACAGAGCGTACTTTATCAAATACTTTGTAATTATATTACCATTAATATCTAAAGGATTATTCATTGCAATACAAAGAATTATCAACTGGAATTCTGAACTCTACTTTCCAACTCTTCACTCCAGTCCAGTTTTATATAGTTTTATGTTTTACTCTAAATTGTATTGTTTTTGTTTTGTTCTTGTTTTTATTGCATTCCTACTATGTGTTTTCGTTATTATCTGATGTACTTTGTGTTAATATTACATAGAGAGATGTTATAACTTGTGTCCAATAAAATTGAGAATGGAAATGAGGAAGAAAAATCATGTCAAAGAGACAACAACCTGACCAAAGAGTAAACAACAGCCGAAGAAGAAACCTTTATTGTTGTGTCGTCCCATTATAAAATAAACCAATTAAAATCTAATCATTAATTAACACCTCTAATATACTTTAAAAAACTACAATAAAAAGATAAATGATTCAAATAATAAGACTTTGACAAATAGATATAAGATCTGTCTTACCCAAGAATAACATCTAGTAGCACTGGTTTCTGAAATAATAGAAAAAAAAAATATGTTTAAATCGCATATATAAGACAATGAATAACAAGTATTCTGAATCAAGTTTCTGACAATGCGTATACGCTGTAATTAATAAATGCATAGGTTACATCGTCAATACAATAATCGAGAGCCATTTTAAAAGGGGGTCCCAATCGAGGATAACAAGGGGGTTTCCAACTATACATGTATGTTCCTATTTAAATGCATAGATCGTCATCCACCTTTGACCCGCCATTGTTTACTTTCAATGACCGTATGTTTCACTGACTGTTGATGTACAATGTAGTATCAACAATTCAAGTTTTACCGACAACAAAACAACATCCTCTATAAAAACCGTGAAATTTTGTAAATTTATTTGTGCTATTTAGTAATTCTTTATTGTCTATTCAAAGTGAAAAAGTGGATCATGAATAACTGGAACCTGACAAATGAAGATAAATAAAACTGTGAAAATCTTAGAAACGGTATGCATCGCAAGTCACAATAAATCACACAAGTAATATCACTTCTCTTATACGAAACGTCTTTTTTTTAAAATCACATTTATGTATTTCTATGTAATTTGTTGAATGGACCAATATTAAAGTAATCTAAAAATTCCAAGTAAACAGGAAAACTATCCAATAACAAGTGTAGTAAGCTGAGGTTCTGTTTTGTCGAAGACCTAACCCATTGAGTCTAAGCAAAAAATGCAAGGAAGATGTAGACATTATTCCGATACTTAACCTCTCCTCTCGAAAATAAATAAAGAACTCTATCAACTTTCTTCCATCCACAATGGTACAAACGTCTTAAAATTTGCGTTGACCAAGGATTTGTATTGTAAGACAAATGAAATAACTCGATATCTGATGTGTACAAACAATCACCAAATACTTGTTTCGATATCGTAAGTGGCAAGTATTTGTAACCAGCTAATGGCGAGTAGCGCGAATTCTCGCCGCGTAAATGAAAACGATAAATCCTTTTTAGTACACAAATCCCTGCTTAGACACTAATAAAATCTTACCTTGTATTGCTATTCCAATTAGGAACATACAGATGAAGAGACAAGTCATAGGCTGCATGGTTGTCTAAAACGAAAATTCAAATTATTCATAATTTAGCTTAGTTATAAAATTAGCTCGGTATATAAAATAATTACTTCTATGCATATGCAAATATTTCTGTACGTTTTTTGTAATTATAAAAAAACACTATTATTTGACTTGAAAGTCATTTAAATAAGAATCGTCATATTCTTACAAATCATCTAATATCACAATTAATATTTTAGTATGTGTCTTTCTCAGCTGGTTGTGTTCTGTGTTTTGTAGACTTTTGTTCATCGTTTCGTCTTCTTTCATTTTATATTTTTTTATTTTCTCTTCGTTATCCTCTTCGTTTTACTTGCAAAATCATTTTTGAGTAAGATTAAATTTCATCAAAAATAATCACAAACATTCAAAAGTCTATATATGGTGTGATACCACATAGATAAATAGCCGTCTGAAGTCTTATTTGCATGATGGAGTTGTAGTCTTTGTTTCTTAATTTCAAAATTTATTAACAGTGCATTTATATCATAAATGTTCAACCACTTTAGTCATTAAATACTATCGAATTAAATCGGGTTATACCAGTCTGAGAGTACTTTAGATATAAGTGAAGCCAAAATTATTTAGGTAGCCTCTCAGTGCTTTATGTTTAGTTTTGTAGATTGAACTAATTTAAAAACAAATCACATACAAGAATTTAGCTTCCAAGTCAGGAAGATGGCCATTGTTATATTATTGTTCGTTTCTGTGTGTGTTGCATTTTAACGTTGAGTCGTTTGTGTTTTCTCTTATTTTTGAGATAAGACGTGGCACGGTACTTGTCTATCCCAAATTCATGTATTTGGTTTTGATGTTATATTTGTTATTCTCGTGGTGTTTTGTCTGTTGTTTGGTCCGTTTCTGTGTGTGTTGCGTTTCGGTGTTGTGTCGTTGTTCTCCTCTTATATTTAATGCGTTTCCCTCGGTTTTAGTTTGTTACCCCGATTTTGTTTTTTGTCCATGGATTTGTGAGTTTTGAACAGCGGTATACTACTGTTGCCTTTATTTATACAAACTGTTTTATTATTAATTCCAAGGAAAGATAAAACATATTCAATAGTTGTAAGGACATTATAAAATCATGAAGATAGAGCTTAAATGTCTTGTTCATTGTGAAAAGTTGAATAACAAAAATACCACACTCCGAAGACACCGCAGACGGAAACTCGCTAATCAATTGGCAAAATCGAAGCTTATATTAAACCCAATGTGTGTTGACTCGTTTAAACTATATTTCTAATGATTATTATTATATATAAACAAGAATTTTATAAGGATTTCGCTGCTGTTGTTTTAGATTTTTTGCCAGATAATCAGAAGCCTCTGGTTTTATCCATGTAGTCCCTTTAAAGATATTTGTCCAATAACCCCTACTTTATTTCCAGAATTTATTTACATATAGCATGTATAGTTTAAAATATTATCTTTGAAAATCTTATAAAATTCTTGTTTTTGTTTCATCATTTTTAAGCCAAAAGGTAACAATGTTAACTATATGAAAAATCAAGAGAAAATTATATCAGCCAAATTTTTAATGCCTTATATCTCAAAAACAAGCACTATGACCTATATTTTATTTTTGCTCTTTTGGTTCCTTTAGTAATCCCCTATCAATATATTCTAGTGTTATGAAAAGCTTGTTATTTTGAAACTGAGTAGCTAACTTCCTTAATACTATATTTTCTTACCTTTTATCCGGAGCTTTGTTAAGGAAATGTAGTAATCAAATCTTGCTCTCCTATTTATAGTACGGCAGTAGGTATTGAAACGTGAATCGGTATTATTTTTACGTTCATACTTTTTGCATATTGTTTTGTTAACGTCTTGTTTAACAACCAAAATACATTAAAATTTTAATGCTAAAAAGTAGTCAAAAATGAATTGATCTGTGGTTAACTAATTTTTACTATTATTTTAAATGCATGTAAAGTACAAAAAATCTGCATCATGTCTGTAATAAATAACAAAAATTACAAATGTAATAAACAAAAATAAACTTATAAACCATAAAATGATCTATCAATAAACAAAAACCATATTTATCTGCAAGTCAAAATGCTCATCAATTTCTTAACACAACCACATTCGCAAGTTGTGGTTATATTGGTCAGCGGGGTTTTAAAAATTGCTACATTACTCATGTTACTATGAATACGAGTGGAATATTCATTGTTTCAGGTCACTTGCAAGGTTCTCGAGTAGGTAAGATATTTCATGTTTAGAAATATATAAACTTATTTTGTGTTAGCTTACTATTGCAGCAATAGCTTTTATAAGAGTGTCAACAAAGAGAAGCAGTCCCTTTCAGCGTGAAGACTTAAAATAAAAGCATGTTTCTCGGTAATCATATATCTAAAGCTCGATTTAATACTTAGATAAACTAAGACAACAGTAGTTAAGAAAAAAAGAAAAAAACAAGTTTTAAATTTTATTCGCACGAAGCGCCTTTCTGGATATTGTCATTGACATTCATTGGACAACTCATTACATATGTGATCATGAAACACAGTTATTAGATAAACCCATGGAACTAGCACAGCATAGTATAACGCTGATTGAAATTAATATGATTTCATTGATATACAACTGATTGCTATTAGTAATCACATTCAGATCTTCGTGATTGTCTAAAATTTATTTCAATGGGTTTGGTGTATCAGATGACCATGTATCAAATTTCTATTCGATTGACTTTTGTTGAATAAAATTATGGGAAATAGTTTCAAAATCATATTGGTCAAATTATTTTCATTTTTTTAAAACCATCCATATAACTGATTAGTTCATGCATTAAAGACATTGCCTCTTTCGTTTTAGCTAACGATGAAACCCATCAGTTGTCTCCTCGTCGCCATTCTCCTGTTTGGAATAGCAGTACAAGGTATGCTTACAACTATGTCTAAGAAAATACTAAGATATTATGGAACGCCACAGCTGTCTTATGTGGAACTCTGATATTACTTGATGTTGTTTCGTCTTTACTTAATATGGTTTTAACATTACGTAATGATGTTTTAATATAACTCAATATGGAATAGTCATTACTTAATGATATTTCGATATTACACGATATGGTTTCGTTTTTACTTGATATAGTTTTGTCATAGTTTTGTCATTACTCAATATGGTTCTGTCATTACTCGATGTAGTTTCACCATTATTAAATATGGTTGTGTCATAAGTCGATGTGGTTTTAACATTACTTGATGTGTATGTGACGTAACGTAATGTAGTTGTTTCATTACATGATGTGGTTTTGTTATTTCGTAATGATGATTTGTCTATTCTTTATATGGTTTTAACATTACGTAATGATGTTTTAAAATTTGACGATTTTACACTACTGGATGTGTTTGTTTCATTATTTGATGTGGTCTTGTCATTCTTTGATGTGGTCCTGTCATTCTTTGATGTGGTTATCCCAGTACTTGATAAGGTAAAACCACGTGAACAATTCGAAAAAAAACCTGTTCTTTTTTTAGATAGATTTTCATGTTGTATGTGCCTTGAATGATCTAATTAGTGTTCAAATTAAAATTCGGCTTACTGTTTGAGTTAAACTTTTTAGTTAGTTTTCGAATTCAAGTCATGCTTAGATTAAAGTTCTATAGTTAGCATTGAGTTTCGAGTTGGACTTCGAGTTTGAGTCACATTTAAAGGCAGAGTTGTAGTTACAACTTTGAATTTGAGTCACTTCTTGAGGTAGAGTTTGAGTAAGATTCGAATTTAAGTCTCATTTAGATTAATTAAGATTTCGAATTGAAATTCGAGCTATTTTATATGTCTTTTTGAGTTCGTAATTAAATTTTCAATCGCGGAAGAAGGGCTTTTGCTCGGGCTTCCGAAAAGAGGGCTCCGGGATATGCGTACTAAATAAACACTGTTGCAGTATACAAAACGCAACATAGGAGTTGAAATAAAGTTAGATGTGGTGTGATTGCCAATGAGACAACTATCCACCAGAGTTTATATGCAATGGATGTAAGAAATCATATCTAGGCAACCGTACACCTTCAACAATCCGTATAGTCAGCTACAAAAGGCCACTATGCACTATGTGAAAAAAATCTATTTTTTAACAGATTTCACTATGTCGTTTGTGTAGTGTGCTTTGGATGGGTATCGTCAAAGTTAAAGTTCGAATTAAAGTTCGACTGGTTGTTCAGAGTTATTTGGTATGAAAAAGGGGAATGGCAAATAATAATAAAAAAATAAAATCCTAAAAAAATTACAGTATTTCGGACATAATTGGGATAACCCAAAACCACTTGGTCCTGTTATTTGATTCGAAGTTCTCAAATAGAAGCAGTATCATAATAAATTTGTAAAATAGTCTACGGAACGCTGTGTTTCGCCTGATATTGCTGCTTTCAGTGTGAAAGCGTAATTTTGATCAGCTGTACATTCATCGGTAAAAAAAAAATAAAAATATGTTTTTCTGTAGATGCTTTTTCTTGATATTGAGGAAAAACTCCTATACAAGTTTTAAAACGCTTCATGGAGGTAATAAAATTATCATGTCAAAACAGTTTAATTCGGTTTTATTTAACTAAAACAAAACTGCATGGTTTTCAACCATGAGCAAAACCCATACCCAATAGTAAGCTATAAAAGGTCCCGAAATGACGTCACTTTTGACGACGTTGTTGTGTCTTAAGCCTCGGTCACACCTTAACGGATAGCTCGAACGGACACCTAACGGATAACTTTTTTTCAATCCGTTCATGTCCGTTCTTATCCGTTAGACGTCCGTCCATATCCGTTGCATGTCCGTTAAGCGTACGTTTTATCCGTTGACGTCCGTTCTGTCCGGTGGAAAATTTTGAGCATGTTCACAACTTTGAACGGACATCCAACGGATAAAGTGTCCGTTGAACGTCCGTTAGGCGTCCGTTTTGGACGGTACTCGTCCGTTTCGTTTCCGTTTTGTATCCGTTACGTACCCGTTATACATCCGTTGGAGGATAAATTCACCAACGGACTTCTACAGGATGTTTAACGGATAAAACGGATGTTGAACGGATTAGAAACGGATAAATGCCAATTGAAAATTTCGCGTCAGAAATGCCAATTATTGGTATGTGAGATTTCTTAAGGTTCATGAATTCTTATTATTCATAATCGATCTTAGAGTATAGGCACGTTTTCACAATCAAGCAGTTCTTATTCAGGCCAGACACTGCCCTTTGGCGGAATTTTGAAGAACAAACCAAAACCAGTTACACAGAAACATTTTGAATATTCATGCGATTTACATGTATTATTATTGTCGCCTTTGACTTTTCCGTATATCTTGTTCATCCGTTTTATCCGGTACGCTTCCGTTAGGTGTCCGTTTCATGCGGTGCTCGTCCGTTGAATGTACGTTCGACATCCGTTCTGTCCGGTACGTGTCCGTTTCTCGTACGTTGCATATTCGATGTGTGTCCGTTATGCAGCCGTTACACGTCCGTTTAATCGGTCAGTACACCAACGGACCCTCAACGGATTACAATTTTGTCAACGGACAACTTTTATTTTCATTCGTTAGGCGTCCGTTCGTGATATCCGGTAAGGTGTGACCGAGGCTTTACTGACGCTACATTGGGGTGTTGCTAAACGGCGGAAACGGAAAACGGAACGGAAACGGAAAAAAACTTTTATATAAGGGGGGGGGGGGTGAATTAAAGAACTATGAAAATCGATAAATTTGGCTTGCTGGTAATTTTTGCTATTAAAAGTGTCTATCTATTTATCATATATTTCAATATAACAGGCGAGCATGCAAGTGAGAAAATTCGTCATACAAGGTCGATAACTCCTATAAGAAGTCATTTGGCCGTTTTGACGTGAATGGACATTAGGTAGAGCTCAACATTCTAATGAAATTGAGAATGAAAACGGGAAGCATATCAAAGAGGCAACAACCCGTCCAACGAGCAGACAACACCCGAAGGCCACCATTGGGTCTTCAACGCAGCGAGAAAATCACGCACCAGAGGTGGTATGATAATCATCTGGCCCCTAAATAAAATTGTGTAATAGTTCAGTGAAAATGGGCGTCACACTAAACTCCAAAACATATAA
The DNA here is from genome assembly GCA_037788925.1 of Mytilus galloprovincialis. Lineage (NCBI taxonomy): Eukaryota > Metazoa > Mollusca > Bivalvia > Mytilida > Mytilidae > Mytilus > Mytilus galloprovincialis. Next base: position 3,750,397 of record CM075332.1, read on the forward strand.
ATGAGATTAGATTTAAAAAATATACAAGACTAACAAAGGCCAGAGGTTCCAGATTTGGGACAGGCGCAAAAATGCGGCGGGATTTACCACTCAAAGTATACCACTTAAGTCTAAAGCAGGTCTTAGTACCAGCAGAAAACGACCATGACAGAGCAAAAACATTGAATGAACATTTCACTGTAATTGTATCAAATAAGAAGACATCAACTAAATATGTACCACTAAAATAAACCGTTACATCCAAAATGAAAAGACATAATAACTTAAGTATGGGCGAGAACAAAATTAGAATATGGATTCAATACATAAAAAAGTATAAGGGCCAGATGAAATAGGCCATAGAATGTAAAAAAATAGACTTTAAAATATAAAATAAATTAGCAGCTATCATATTATATTTCACCAATTTTTCAACAATCATTAACCAGCTTGATACCTGGTGAATAGACAACAGGAGACATTTGTGCATTCCCGTTAACTAAGTATATCAAATATGCATTCTCTGCAAGATGCTGCAACATATAGTATAGTCCAACATAATGCGTTACTGTCTAGGTTATAATAATATCATCAATGCTTCACGTCTTAGATGCATGGTTTTTTATTAGTTTTTATTGGCTTTGAACTAGCTGTCAGTTACCTGCGAGTACTCTCAGATCTGTACCTAGTGTCTTTTTGTTATTGGGATGTCCACTTGTATTTGTTTCCATCTGACGAGTTAAGTTTTCAACAGATTTTTATAGTTCGTTCTTATGTTGAAATGTTATACCACTGTCCCAGGTTAGATAAGGGTTAGGATCCTGTTAACATGTTTAATCCCGTCACATTCTGTATGTATGTGCCTGTCCCAAGCAGGAGCCTGTTGATCAGTGGTTGTCGTTTGTTTACATGTATGTGTTACATGTTTGTCTTTCTTTCATTTCTTTTGTACATAAATTAGGCCATTAGTTTTTTCGTTTAAAATGTTGAATACATTCTCATTTCAGGGCCATTCATAGCTGACTGAGCAGTATGGGTTTTGCTCATTGTTGAAGGCCGTACGGTAACCTATAGTTGTTAATTTCTGTGTAGAGTTGTCTCATTGGCAATCATACCACATCCTCTTTTTATATATTTACATTAATGTCGCAGTTGCAACTATGTGCTGTTATCAAGGATTGCGCCAAAAATCATTAATAGTCCAGCAGCTAAGTCCAATATTTTGGGACAATTGATCACTTTATGGTAAAAACATGAAACTTTGCACAGTGTTAGTTATGATGCTTATGAAAATTTTTGGATATGGAGCTATCAAAAAAAAAATCCACAATGGCCGCCAATTTCAAAATTGCCGCCAACAGTCCTGAGGCAGAGTTCAAAAATATGGTATACTTTATTATTTGAAAATAAAAGCACAAAACTTTGCATATTGCTAGTTATGATGCTAATTAATCTTTTCTGAATATGGAACAATCTAAAATAATTCCAGAATGGCCGCCAATTTCAAAATGGCCGCCAACAGTCCTGAGGCAGGGTCCAAAAATATGGTATAATTTATTATTTAAAAATAAAAACACAAAACTTTGCATATTGCTAGTTATGATGCTAATTAATCTTTTCTGAATATGGAACAATAAAAACAAATTCCATAATGGCAGAAAAATTCAAAATGGCCGCCAAAAGTCTTATAATCAAAAACTGTTTCGTGTATGTCCAGAAAGCTATTAACAATCAACAAATATTTGTGCTTTGCAAAACTTTCAGGATTTCAGGTCATAAAAGCCGCAGTAACAAACTGTTTGTTTGTCTTTTTAACTTTTTTATATTCAAGCGTCACTGAAATTTCATTTGTAGACGAAATACGCGTCTGGCATACATAATTTATGTACAAGTAATATATAAACCAATTTACGATTATAGTTCTTACAACATGGCTATTGAAATTACGTTCAGGGTATCAAGTGTAGAATATGACAACCCGACTAATTCAAATAATATTGATTGGGCAAATAGCATCGTATGCCAAGAAACTACAGACGAAAAACTAATATGTCCTTTTGATTCTAAACGTCTCAACGTTGGGGCTGGTTATCAATCTTTAGCTGACAATAGTCAGTTTCATGAATTAAGATTTATGCATGAAGGCATTAATGTGTGCATTGAAAACTTAGATGAGGGATCTGGAAAAGAACTGTCTTCCATTGACCACAATGCATGTTGACACAAATCTTGCAACTTAAAACTGAACAAGACAAAGTTGAATAGAGCTGAAAAACGAACCTCACATGAGATAATAGATGAGAAAGCAACCACATCTAAAAACAAAACTAGACATAGCTTTTCCGTTCAGTCCACCGGTAACCCGTCTGTGTGCTTTTTCTGTAACGAAAATTGCCAAGAAGCCCTTCGCGAGTCCTCAACGTTTGGACAAGGTACACGTGTGAGAGAATGTGCAATAAAATTAAACGACACGTTGTGACTTGCAAAGTTAACACTGGTGATATAATTGCATAGGAAGCAAAGTACCACTCTTAATGTTTAGTTTCCTTATATAATCGTGCATCTCGAGTTGAAATGAAAACTGGTAATGTCGAATCTAAGAAGGAAAGGCAAATTCATGATACTGCATTTTCAGAACTAGTCTATTATATAAATGAAACAAGGTCATGCGATGAGACCATAAGTGTTTACAAGTTGTCAGATCTATGTAAACTTCATTACGGTAAGAATAACATGTCTAGTTGCAGATATTTCATCTTTAGTTAATAATTCTCGACTAAAGGACAGAATTGTATCTAATTTTCCTGACTTAGATGCCTACAAACAAGGCCGTGAAAACAAGACAAGAAAACATGAACTAGTAGATACTTTTCACAAACTTGGACTATATGTCTCCTACGACCGAGTGTTAGAAATTTCTACTTCAATGGCCAATGATGCTTGTCGTCGTTATGTCAAAGAAAGTACCTACCAATCTACTACAAAAAGTATTTACTTCAGATGCTGTAGACAACATTGATCACAATCCAAGCAGTATATTGTCAAAAGATTCATTCCATGGTACATGTTTATCTTTATTCCAACATTTGACCAATCTGAACCTATGTTGAAATGCCAGTCAAAGAGAGTTTCTCTTTTTCTAGAGAGATATTCAAATCTTCCACCAGCTGTACTAAGATTCAGCAAACCAGATATCCCATAAGTAAAAGGAGAACTGTCGATTGATACGTCCTCCTTATCAGCTGCATTAATTGCGGAATTCAAGTGGCTGAAACATGTTGCTGAAAATTCAAGTGTTAAGGCTAAAGTGGATACAAATATGTCATGGTCCGCCTACCGTGCTGCTATGAACTGTTGAGCCCATGTTCACATGAGGAAGCTGATACTAGAATGTTGTTTCTGCATTAGATGCTTCCCAGAAAGGCTACATCAGAATACTGATCAGAACAGCTGACACAGATGTTGTTGTCTTGTCTGTCTCTTAATGTTTCAATAGACTTCAAATTAAACAACTGTGAATAGTTTTTGGCACTGGAAAGAACTTCCGATATATTTCAGTTCATAGATTGTGCCTTGCCGTTGGACCATTGAAATCGAAAGACTTCCCACTGTTCTATGCTTTTACCGGTTGTGACACAGTCTCAACTTTTTCTGGGAAAGGTAAGACATCAGCTTGGGACACATGGTCCATATATGACAAGTTGCCAAAAGCATTACTGCAGGTTATTTAGAATCCAAATGAAGTGGAAATATTTAAAGTGTTAAAAGTAATATAAAACTGTATGTTTTGCTTTTGTATGATTGGTCTAGTACAGCTAATAGGATGAATGAGTTAGGAAAACAGTTATTCACACAGAAGACAAGAACAATTGGCAATATTCCTACAACACAAGATGCACTTCTTCAACATACGAAATGTGCAGCTGACCAAGGTAGTGTTATTTGGGGGCAATTGTTTAGTTGCAAATCCATTTATGCCATCACCAGATTTATTTGGTTGGCAAAAAATTGATGGAACTTGGGTACCATTCTGGTCTGTGCTTGCAGAAGCTTCAATGTCATGCCAAGAGCTCATCCATTGTGGCTGTAAGAAAGGATGCCGAGGAGCATGTTAATGCTTGATATCTATATCACTAACGGAAAGCTGAATACTAAAAATTATGATAAAAGAGATGATTTTTCATGTCCTATCGTTAATTATCCATTTTTAGATGGTGACGTTCCCTTGTCACCATCTTACGGTGTTTATATATCTCAACTTGTACGATTCGCTCGTGTATGTAACAATGTTTTAGATTTTAACGAGAGAAATTTATGTATTACTGAAAAATTATTACACCAGGGTTTTCGATATCACAAACTGGTCAAAACATTTACTAAATTTTATCATCGGTATAAGGACATCATTCGTAAATATAGCTCAACATGCAGATTTCTTATACGTTCAGGTATTTCACATCCAATTTTTTATGGAAATATTCTTTATAAAGCACAAAGGTGTCAGTATTCACCTCAAAAACTAACAAAACCTTTGAATAGACTTATTAAGAAGGGATATAGTTACGATACTGTTGTCAGGTCATTAAAGATTGCATATTTTGGCGTTAATATTGATTCACTTATAGGGTCTTTGCATCGGAACTAAACACATTTATTCAAAAACCAGTTGTTGGCATGACACGGGTTATGTTCTTCTCATATATGTTATGATGGTATGATACTAAACCCCTAACGGGAAGGATTCTGCCTGATGTTCATATGATGAAATCATAATCTTTCAGTCAGTTTAATTGAAGTCTGGAGCTGGCATGTCAGTTAACTGCTAGTAGTCTGTTGTTATTTATGTATTATTGTCATTTTGTTTATTTTCTTTGGTTACATCTTCTGACATCAGACTCGGACTTCTCTTGAACTGAATTTTAATGTGCGTATTGTTATGCGTTTACTTTTCTACATTGGCTAGAGGTATAGGGGGAGGGTTGAGATCTCACAAACATGTTTAACCCCGCCGCATTTTTGCGCCTGTCCCAAGTCAGGAGCCTCTGGCCTTTGTTAGTCTTGTATTATTTTAATTTTAGTTTCTTGTGTACAATTTGGAAATTAGTTTGGCGTTCATTATCACTGAACTAGTATATATTTGTTTAGGGGCCAGCTGAAGGACGCCCCCGGGTGCGGGAATTTCTCGCTACATTGAAGACATGTTGGTGACCTTCTGCTGTTGTCTTTTTCTATGGTCGGGTTGTTGTCTCTTTGGCACATTCCCCATTTCCATTCTCAATTTTATTGAAAGCAGCATTAAAATGCACATTATTATGCAACTGCTCACCGGATTGTGAAAGAGAAACTTATTGAGACTGTGCTTAATTTTGCTTTTCTTGCATTTGGATCATATTTTAATTATAATTTTAATCTGTTGTTATGTTATATAGTTACTTTGGTGTAGTTTTCTATTTATTTTCTTAGACCTCATTTCTAAAAAAAGAAATACTTTTTGTAGGATTAAATACTGCATATGTTAAGTTTTTTTTTCGTTTCAGAAAAATTTTGAATTTTCTAAGGTCATCATTACCTGTAATTGTGAAAAATAAGAACTCATCAAAGACACCATTTGAGGTATATCGGCCATTTTTATTTCATAGTTAAAATCACCTGTTACATAAGATAATAACATGTTTGTATATACGTGCTTGTATCTATAATACTAAAATTACGAGGTCCAATTTGTCAGCCGTCATCACGTAAAAAGGATGAATCAAAGAATTCAACTTCATATATAACTAATATAGTACAATGGTGTTGATTAAAAATTACACCACTCTAGGCCCGTTTGTTTTCCACGTAATTAATATTGCCAATAATTAAGAAGTTCCAGATCGAGTCCGACACCGATACCAATAGTATATTCACCTGTTACCTATTACCTTATCTGTACGTTCCGCATCTGACAGGCGCACCACCAAACAGTGTATTTAGAATTTTGCTGTATACTGTTGAGTAAAAAATATTCCATTCCAGGCCCTTTTGTTTTCCAAATTATTAATATTACCAATAATTGATAGGTTCCAGGTCGACGGGTTCAAACAGAAATATTTTGAAAGCAGAGAAAACTGTGCACCTTATACATGTTATAATCGGCATGACTTTATCAGATGACAATACCAATACTAAAATAAGGCATACGCATAGTTATATATCAGTCACGGACCCGCGATATTACGGGTGTGTTCTAGTTGAAATAAAAGATCCATTTTTTTAACCATTTTTATACCATATTTAAAAACTAACGTCTAATTTTGAAATGTTATACGGCGCCATTTTGAATATTGCCGCCATTTAAAAAATATAATCTATGCACCCAGGTATTAATGATACATTGTAGGTCTTTGTCGATATTAAATGATCAGTGTCACGTACTAGGTAACTTTCTATTGCACAATGATTGTGTATACATACAAATACTGTTAAACTCAGACATTTTGACGCGCCATTTTGAATTTGGACGCCAATTTGATTATTTCTGTAATATATGGTTTAAAAGAAATAATAATTGACATATCTTAATTGTATTTCCTTAAGTTTGTGACATCTTCTGAACTCATTAAAATTGGAAGACTCCATATCTGAATTTTGTCTTTACCCCTAAATCTTTCACTATGCCAAGTTTCATGCTTTTACCATAAAGTGATCAATTATTCTGATATCCGCTGGACTATAAGGACACCTTACAGATATGTTTATTTCATATTTTGAGAAAGCCCCATATAAACCATTAAATCAAAATCAAACAGTTATATTTATACAGGAAACCAGGTAAAACACAATGTTGGATTACTCATTCTTATGCTTCCGCAAGCAAAGAGTCGTGGTAAAATTAAAATTGAACAAATCAAACAGGTCCAATAGGCCGTTGATTCTTGGGTATCTCAAGGAACTGTTCTGGGTCAGGTGTTATTTAGTAAATGATATCAGTGATATCTTGGATAATCGGATGCGTAGTGTGAAATAAAGTATCATTTCCGTCATAAAAAAGAACAGAGCAGAATGAGTTTTCAGTTGTCTTGACATAGCACCAAAATCATTAAAGACTACCAATATAAATAAAAGTAACTTTCACTTTTTCAATTTTCCTTTTGTCTGAATGAATATAAATACGGGTGTCACATGTGAAGCTGGATCTATTTATCCTTCTGGATCAGCTGAAATTACCCCAAGTTGTTGGTGGGGTTCGTGTTGCTCAGTTTTTAGTTTCTATATGTTGTGTTTTGTGTACAATTTTTTGTCTGCTTGTCTTTTGGTCTTTTTGGCCTTTTTTTTCTTTTTTAGTCATGGCGTTGACGGTTTGTTTTCGACTCCTGAGTTTGAATAATCCTTTGGCATGTTTCGCCTATCTTTTTATGTTTTCTACTGTAGTAAAACAGCATACTGAATGAGTGACACTATTTTCAATTGTAATAATATGTAACAAAATTCACGGCTGCTTGAGAGGAATTGAATTTTCAGAGAAGAATTAAGCGACATGATATTTAAAGCAGCTTGGACAATTTGATTTTGAAAACCTAAGGACATGACTTCGACTAACTTGATGAGGGCACTGTGCAAATCGTATATATCCTCCATGTAGGCTACTAATTGTTCGCCACTTTTTGCACATCAATTCGAATTCATTGATTTAAATTCTAGGAGATATAATTATTTTCCTATGTAAATACCAAACAGCATACTTCAGTATTGCAAGGTTTTACTATACAAATCCTAGATTATTGTAAAAGGGTGAGAAAAAGTTTGTATAGTGAGAGATTTTGTCCTTTTTTTCATAAAAATAAAGTATATACAAATTTCTATTGTAGTTCCCTGGTTTCCATATCGGATTTTGTCCGTACACCATTGTCCTATTATGTTTCCTTTACGTTTTCCTTCCATTATACCAGAAAAGATGCAACGAAAATCACCAATGCAGAACAACGCATTAAGATACACCACATCACTAATCTTGATTCAAGGCAATTAAAAAAAAAAAAAAGAAAAAAAATGATGCAACGGATTTCCCCAAAAGTTTATTACTTCATAACCTATTTATAGAATCGAGGTCGATGTCAATATTTTTGTTAGGCCTATAGAGATTGTTTTGTGTTGTAGGGTTGCTATCTTATTAACATTGATCAAACTTAAAAACAAAAAGTCGAGCAGACTAACCTGAATCGCATGAACGACGTACACATGACCTTATCAACTATTTCAAAAACATAGTCTCATTATATTCTGGTAATTATTTCAATACTTTCTGCTTTAAATCTTTTATTTTAAATTCATTCATCTGTTTTTTTTTTCCTGTGAACATGTGTGATACTATATAAAACATACATATGTAGATAAAATAACCAAAAAGAAAAGATAGTAATTCTTTCTGGTTCCGTTTTCCATTTCCGTTCCGTTTTCCGTTTCCGCCGTTTAGCAACACCCCGCTACATTGATGTCGCAGGCTCGAGACTAATACTTTTTTCTTAACAAATGAGACATTTCAAATCAACTCACACTTAAGTCACAGGAAAATCGGGGGAGGGGGGATCGGATTAAGCGACAAAGCATCAATACTATAAAATAAGAATTCTCCAATTTTTTTTTTAGCGTTAATGATCATTTGAACATATATACGAATATCAATCTTTTACTTTTAATCAATAATTGTATTCTCTAATCTACCTCGCACTAATTGAAAAATAAACTTTTTGGAATATCTGTTTCACATGTGACGACAACATGTTCCAGTTGTCGTAACCATAATACCTTCATCTTTTACTCGAATGTGATCTTCAAAATAAAACCAAATCACCGGTTTTGAAATTTCGCGAATAACACGATGGGTGCCACACGTTGAGCAAAATCTCCTTACTTTCCATGCGAAACCTGAGATCACCCCGATGGTTTTAAATTACCCAGGCATACCGATCTATTGAGTCAGTCAATTGAAAGTGTTTTTTAAGCCACCGCAACTTTACCGCAACTGACAATTGGGGGCATAGTATTTAACCTCTGTCCGTCCGTCCGTCTTTCAATCCCATTATGGGTATATAGTTATTCCGCATAACTCCTCAAAAATTTGAATCCTAGTAAGTTTTCTCTTTACTGTCTGTTTGTACATATATTGAAGTTGTGCTACATGTGGTCAGGGTTTAATTCTTTATTAATATGTGCTCTTTTGGGAGAAATTGAACTTTGTCATTTTTGGGTAATTTACTTGCATAAGTAGGGCGTTTCCAGATAACTTCTACAGTTTGATTGCTAGGAATTTATCACTCAGCGTGTTGTTTGTACATGTATTGAAGGTGTGCATGTGGTAAGGGTTTTTTCTTTTTATTATTTTTTCTCTTTTGGGAGAAAAATTGAACTTTGTCCTTTTTGGGGTATAGGCGGTTAAATGAGTGGAGTGCGGGGGCATCACTTTGTCTAGTTTACATTTGTTTTCTCGTGATGTGCTGTTACACTACTGTTACAGTCTGATGTTCGCTCACATACATGTTAAACTCCGCCACGTGCACTTTCTTTATGTACCTGCCCCAAGTCAGGAGCATGCAGTTCAATTGTTGTCGTTGAATACATGTGTGTCATATTTGTTTTTTTTGTAAAATAGACCGTATTTTTTTTCGTTTGATTTTTTTCACATAGTGCATGGTGGCCTTTTGTAAATGGTTATACGGAGTGTTGAAGGCTGTACGGTTGCCTATATATGATTTCTTACATCCACTGCATTTAAACTCTGGTGGATAGTTGTCTCATTGGCAATCACACCACATCTAACTTTATTTCAACTCCTATGTTGCGTTTTGTATACTGCAACAGTGTTTATTTAGTACGCATATCCCGGAACCCTCTTTTCGGAAGCCCGAGCAAAAGCCCTTGTTCCGCGATAGAACATTTAATTAAATTCAAAGTTGTAAATAGAACTCTGCCTTTAAATGTGACTCAAACTCGAAGTCCAACTCGAAACTCAATGCTAACTAGAACTTTAATTCTAAGCATGACTTGAATTCGAAAACTAACTCAAAGTTTAACTCAAACAGTAACCCGAACTTTAATTCTATTGAACACGAATTAGATGGATGGCCATACGCATTCCAGGCACATACAACATGGAAATATATCTAAAAATAGAACAGGTTTTTCCGAATTGGTCACGTGGTTTTATCTCATCAAGTAATGGGATAACCACATCAAAGAATGACAGGACCACATTAAAGAATGACAAGACCACATCAAATAATGAAACAGGCTCATCAAGTAGTGTAAAATCTTCAAATTTTGAAACATCATTACGTAATGTTAACACCATATAAAGAATGGATAAATCATCATTACGAAATAACAAAACCACATTAGGTAATGAAACAACTATATTACGTTAAGTCATATACACATCAAGTAATGTTTCAACCACATTTACTAATTTATAAATGACACAACCATATTAAACAATGGTGAAACCACATCGAGTAATGACAAAACCATATTGAGTAATGACAAAACTGTATCAAGTCAATACGAAACCATATCGTGTAATATCGAAATATCATTAAGTAATGACTATTCCATATTGAGTTATATTAAAACATCATTACGTAATGTCAAAACCATATTAAGTAAAGACAAAGTATCATTAAGTAATAATAAAACAACATAAAGTAATATAAGAGTTCCACATAAGACAGCTGTGGCGTTCCATAATATATACTAAAACTGTTTTGTATAAGGGACGACATCAAAAGTTCAATGAAGGATAAAAAACTTAATTCAAATAGTTTTTTCACTGACCCCCCTACCCCCCTATTAACTTAATTTGGGAAAAATTGATTGACCCATATGGATATATGTAAAAATCAATGTCGGATAACCAAATCTTGCAGCAGTTCAACCCCCCACCCCCAAACTATTTGAATTAAGTTTTTTATCTTACATTGATCTTTTGATGTCGTCCCTAAACGTTTGATCTATTGAAAAAAATTAAATGTTAATATTGTAATTCATTCTTAAGGGGAAAGGCTTACCACCCAAATTAATTCAATATCATCTTTATGAAATTGTGAAAAGTCGAAACAAAAGCTTTAAATTGATATTGTTTGTTTCTATTGATTGTGCGATCTAAACGGATACTCCTAGTAAATGTGCATTACGACTTAATTTGTATATTCAACAAATTATATAAAATATGACAAAGATAAGTTGAATGGGAACATTGACTTTAAACACATTGTAATTGCTGCTGTTCACCATATTAGCACTCCAATACATGTAACACATTGCAATTTGTTATGCATGTCCATTTTTAAACTTTTGCACATCAGCTGTCTGTTATAATGCTACCTTACTTTAGAGGCACATCCACGTTTTGAAAAGCATGATTCATTCGTTTAAATGCCATTCAGCATATTAAACTGTCATTTAAAATATAATTTGGATCAAATGATATACAATTGTGCATTCACGATTCTGCATGTTGTCGACACCTGTATTCTGACATTGCACACCGTCATGTTTTTCTATGACTGGGAATGACATGACGCCGTAACTGGTAATCTTTACGACGTTGGATGTGAACTGATTGATACTTAGTCGAAGTAATGTTGGTATGTATAAATACCCTGGTACGTCCAGTCTATTTTATTTGTTACTTGTTTTTCTACTTTGTAATGATCTGATAAGTTAAGCCCTTTTTAACATACTTTCATAGTTGTTTCATTTGCAGTGCTGTTAAACCACAGTCCCAAATGAAGGGAAGGGTTGGTTGCCTAACCTTGTTTAACCCCGCTATAATCAAATATGCCTGTTCCAAGTCAGGAGCCTCTAACACAGTGGTTGTCGTTTGTTGCTGTTTATCATATTTCTCTTTTTCGTTATTGTTTTGTACATAAATCATGCCGTTAGTTTCCTCGTTTCAATTGTTTTATATCTATCATTTCGAGGCATGTTATAGCTGACTATTGGGATTGGTTTTGGCCTATTGTAGGCCGTATCACGATCTCTAGTTATTAAAGGGAAATTCCGGCGATTTTTTACTTATCATCTAATTATGTTCATCTTAACATAAAAAACACATTTGCAAAGTTTTAAATTTATATTCCTTCTAATAAAAAAATAACGGAGAAAATCAAGCTTTTGTAACTTTTTTGGTTGGCCTTCTCCAGTGGGTTGTGACGTTTTAGCCCGATGTGTTGAATTCTGGGGAAAAAATAAAATCTGTTTAACTCTTATAGCTTTATCGACAATATACGTAATTAAAAGCGCACAGCTGACGAATGGTCGTAGTTATTAACCACAATATAAGAATTAACGAAAATGAATATGCGTATACCGTTTTGCATTGATTGAATTAAACTCCTATAAAATTATCTCTAGTAAATATTTTCGAATAAATTTCATTAATTATTGTTGAGATTTTTTTTATAAAATATCTATTGAACATTTTTATTGATATTAAACTGAAAATATTTCCGTTCTATTTACCGTTATTATTTTGATAATCATTTCAATGCAACTTATGTGTGAGCAGAGTGTGTATATTATTTTGTAAAGGTCACTGTATATTTCTCGGCTTGAGGTCAATTCGTTTACCTTGTAGCTATTTAGCCGCAGGTGTGAGTTCAAGCGTACACGGGTATGAATGTTGTTATTTGGAAAGGATAAACAGAAAGGATAAGAAAGAGTATGCCGTATTTAATACACTTAGATTTAATACACGATGAGAATAAAGATACAATAATTAAATTGTGTAAATTAATTGAAAATAAAATTCAGATTCGTAATTCCGAAAGTGTATAAGAATAAAAGGAAATAATTTTTGATTACTTTTTTAGCGGCAATTGGCGTAAAGATTGAAATATCAAGGATTTGTATAGTAAGACCTTACTATACAAATCCTTGGAAATGTGTATAGTAAGACCTTACTATACAAATCCTTGGAAATATGAAATAAAAAATAGTACTTTTAATCTTTAATAAAAACTAAATGCAATATTACCCAATTTGATAAGGATATACCATTACACATCTGTTTGATATACTTTACCAGAATTTCTTAACTTGTATTCAAATCTGGCTGTGTTTAAATGCTAACAATCGTAAAACTATCGCAATTTTAAAGTTTTTAATTGAAAAAAAATACAACATACAACATGCATGATTTTTTATGGTTTCTTTTTAACATTTCATTCTTACATAATTAAATTCATTGGACAATCATTTACACGAACGATTTGTGAAAAGAATACCAATTATCGTTTATTTCATTAATTGATATACATACAATATAATAAATCTAAGCTAATATGTTATTTTGTTTGAGGATTTTTTACATTTTGTTTTTAAATTCTATGATTATATTAAGTTGTGCAATGTTGAACGGGTGCGTCTAAACACTGCTAAGGAGTCCTTAGTGCACTAAGTACTTATAACATGCCACTAAGGACTAGATGGGGTGCTGTAACATGTAATTTCTTTTCATATTATGGTAGACATTGATATATAATGCATAAATTTCAAATTTTATAGAAAAATGATCATAATTAAACGAGATATTCAACATTATTTAGACACGTGCCTGTTTTTCTTTGATATGTCGAAAATCAATGAACGGGCACGTGCCTAAATAATGTTGAATATCTTGTTTATTTATGATAATTTTTCTATGAAATTTGAAATTTATGCATTAAATATCAATCTCTAACATAATATGTAAAATTATAAACATAACAACACCCCTTCTAGTCTTAGTGGTATTGTATAGTCCTTAGTGCACTAAGGAGTCCTTAGCAGTGTTTAGACGTACCGATGTTGAACATGATAGCCGTCATTACTCCAAATAGGTAATACAGTAGTTGTAATAAAACTTATATTTTAGTCATGCATAACTGATATTGACGAATTTAGAATAGTTCGTCCCTACATCGTTGTTCTTGAAACAATCATTTTAGTATACATGTAAGTTTCCTGACGTATAAGCGCCATTGAGGACGAGCTCCAGAGAAAGCAGACTAGTAGCGTTTCGTTAGGTTGTTTGTTGGGAAAGGAGATGACATGCAACCACTTGTACAGATAAGCGACATAATTACCATACAAGCATTTATAGTCAACACAATCAGAAAGAGTTCCAATCCTCGGACGGGGAATATGAAGGCTTCCAAGAATGAACAAGTGACATGTCTAACTCTGAACATGAAATTATAGAAAACGGACTATCGACATCGACCGCTTGTTCTTGATATTTGAAACTGCATGCATATACGTATACGTTTGTGATAGTGATGAGTTCTTGCGTCTGACATGGAGAAGCTCTGAAGGTACATTACTCCCATTTTGTAATATCGATGTTTACAGCAATATCAAAGAATAAGATGATAATGGTAGAAAGAACTATGGGCGTCATGTGGCAAATATTACATGCATATCGGACCATGAGTTGTCAATCTGTATGAAAAGATTTCCAATACAACCATATTATTGAAAAGGAATATTTACATGCTATACTCTCGTACTAGTATTACAGGGTTCTTATGTCGTTCAACTTAGACACACATCTTTTTAACGATGTTTAAAAAAATAAAAAAATTAGTGCGCATATTTTTGTTAAATCAATATTTCTTTTATGTTTCAAACTGTCCTTCACTTTTGACAACGAGTACTTACATTTCCCCAAAACCCTTGGAAAAAAATGTGTAAACAGATTTTTATTTTATCAAATCTTTTTTTTTTTTGAATTATTTAGATTTTTATAAATAATATTCTTTACACCAAAAATGTTTTTTTTTTATAAACAAGCGTATGAGTAGTAATGACTAGTATATCACTATCGGACACGCAAGACAGAGATGTATATTATACACCTGATACTTCAAAATGGAAAGATTCAAGTTATCGGTCGTGTACACTGATCAATACCCTCAGAAGTGAAACGATGCAACAGGAAATCGCTTGAATACCTGAACGTGTCACCTCACAGTACATTTGGGAGTAATACCTTTAGCCATGCTGGTGATCAGACAAGGGAAGGTCCGAATTTATTTAAATAATATAAAAAAGATGTGGTATGATTGCCAATGAGACAACTATCCACAAAAGACCAAAATGACACAGACATTAACAACTATAGGTCACCATACGGCCTTCAACAATGAGCAAAGCCCATACCGCATAGTCAGCTATAAAAGGCCTCGAAGTTTATTACATAAAAGAATTATGAACAAATTAGATTTTCGAAAACAATTTTCACGGAACACTTATTTATGCTCATTTGTGACTTTGAACTATGACTTTTTCACCAATTCCCATATAAACAATTGAAAACGACAGACCTTGGTTACTGAAAAAAATATTTTCCGTATCAAGTTAGTTAGTCGGATAAAACTGAGACTACTATAACACAGTGTTATAGTAGTCTCAGGATAAAACAACCGTACGATTGACACGATATCGACACACGATTACGACTACATTAGGCTACTGTGGTTTTGTTCCTTTGTGGTTCATAGACATATCGTGGTTAAAAACGGCGAGGATGGTTAAAATGGCGACACGCAGAGAATTGATACGCTAAATTTAAAATCGATGGTGATCTCTTGTCTAGCAGAATAAAACTTTAATATCTATGAATTTGAGCATTTTTATAGAGAATGGACATAATATCATTTTTTTATTTTTTTTGCGGAGTTTCCCTTTAACGTATTTGCCATTTGTTCTGATTGCGAGATCTCATATATACAATTATAGCATATCTTCGTATTTTTACATTTAATATGAAACAAAGAGGGATAACTTTTCCTATCGACTTTGTTTAGTCAAATATATGTTTCCCGTAGTGGTTCAAAGCAGAAAACCCATGCCTAAAGCTTTATATAATTTTTAAATGGTGTACCCTGCTTTGATACATAACTTGTATTGGTTTGCCTGTAAAAGTATGTATTAAGCTGACACTATACCACATTATCCGTATGTAAATAAACTCATCATAGATCATGTAGATATCAGGACTAAATTTTGTATATTCGCCAGACGCGCGTTTCGTCTACAAAAGACTCATCAGTGACGCTCCAATTCAAAAAAGTTAAAAAGCCCAAATAAAGTACGAAATTGAAGAGCATTGACGACCAAAATTCCTAAAAGTTTTGCCAAATAAGAAACACAAATCTAAAATTGAAATCTAAGAACATTACAAAACTTGAAGATCAATAGGACCACAAGTAGTAGCTCAATCATATTATGGTCAAATTTGTAGGAATTATAGTTTCTAAATTCATTTTGTAATTTCCAAATCCATCAATGAATATTTGATGTTATATCATATTGAAAGAAATTGAGTAGGTTTAAATATGCATTTGATTTGAATAATTAAGCATATTCACCGCGCAAAACGTTGCATGCGTGTACATGTATAATTATGTCAAAATCGTTCAACGTACGAATTGGTTTTAGTAATTAAATGTAATTAAACACATTTTATCTCGTACTCACTCAGTATATAGAATAAAACAATTAATGTCTTTGGTTTCGGTAAATATGTGGTTTTGTTGACTTTTGAAACACTTATCTTCATTTTGACCGATGAATATTAATTTTTCAATAGTCAATAAAACCACATATTTATCAACAGACGGTAATTGTATAAGAAATGTTTCAAATCATACCAGTACCGAAATCTTGACTTTCAGAAAGAGTCACTTCACTACATGCAGTAAGAAATTGAGAGAGAAACAATCTTATGAATTTGGTGCGTTAGAAAATCTTTTCTGATCGCCTTACTGTGGAACACCAAAAGGTAAAAATTAATGCCAATTTACAAATATAATTGCATGCTTGAGGCGCTATATGACCAACAGGGGTGAACATGTCATTTTGGTTTGTTAATATGAAGGACATTTTGTTTCTGTAACTTTGACGTGTACTACACTTTTCTTATTGTGATAATTACATCAACATAACCTCAAACTTTTTATTTGTTATTGATTGTCGTATATGTGACATCTCCACTTTTCATTTAATTTCTTATTATTTTAGGAACAACTGCTAGATGCAATTCATGGTTAAGATAGAAATTAAAAATATTCTAACTCGTAAACTAAGAACTCTTTTTTAGTTTGACTTAAATCAATGCTTTTCCATTGTTTATTTCTTTTTAGCTTACCTGGCCCGAAGGGCCAAGTGAGCTCTTCCCATCACTTTGCGTCCGTCGTCTGTTGTCCGTCGTTAACTTTTACAAAAATCTTCTCCTCTGAAACTACTGGGCCACATTAAACCAATAGAACCAAAATCGGAAACTTTACGGTATTTCCGTTTTGTTTTTTTTATATACGACCGCAAAAATTGAAAATTTGTTGGTTGTATATTGGTATTACGTTGGCGTCGTCGTCGTCGTCGTCGTAGTTCGAAGACTTTTGGTTTTCGCACTATAACTTTAGTTTAAGTAAATAGAAATCTATGAAATTTAAACACAAGGTTTATGACCACAAAAGAAAGGTTGGGATTGATTTTAAAAGTTTTGGCCCCATACAGTTTAGGAATTAGGGGCCAAAAAGGGCCCAAATAAGCATTTTCTTGGTTTTCGCACTATAACTTTAGTTTAAGTAAATATAAATCTATAAAATCTTGACACAAGGTTTATGACCACAAAAGGAAGGTTGGGATTGATTTTGGGAGTTTTGGTTCCAACTGTTTAAGAATTAGGGACCAAAAAAAGGGCCCAAATAAGCATTATTCTTGTTTTTTGCACAATAACTTTAGTATAAGTAAATAGAAATCAATGACATTTAAACACAAGGGTTATGAACACAAAAGGAATGTTGGGATTGATTTTGGGAGTTAAGATCCCAACAGTTTAGGAATTAGGGGCCAAAAAAGGGCCCAAATAAGCATTTTTCTTGGTTTTCGCACCATAACTTTAGTATAAGTAAATAGAAATCTATGAAATTTATACACAAGGTTTATGACCATAAAAGGAAGGTTGGGATTGATTTTGGGAGTTTTGGTCTTAACAGTTTAGAAAAAAGGGGCCCAAAGGGTCCAAAATTAAACTTTGTTTGATTTCATCAAAAATTTAATAATTGGGGTTCTTTGATATTCCGAATCTAACTGTGTATGTAGATTCTTAATTTTTGGTCCCGTTTTTAAATTGGTCTACATTAAGGTCCAAAGGGTCCAAAATTAAACTTAGTTTGATTTTAACAAAAATTGAATCATTGGGGTTCTTTGATATGCTGAATCTAAAAATGTACTTAGATTTATTTATTATTGACCCAGTTTTCAAGTTGGTCCAAATCGGGGTCCAAAATTAAACTTTGTTTGATTTCATCAAAAATTGAATAATTGGGGTTCTTTGATATGCCAAATCTAACTGTGTGTCAAGATTCTTAATTTTTGGTCCCGTTTTCAAATTGGTATACATTAAAGTCCAAAGGGTCTAAAATTAAACTAAGTTTGATTTTAACAAAAATTGAATTCTTGGGCTTCTTTGATATGCTGAATCTAAACAGGTACTTAGATTTTTAATTATGGGCCCAGTTTTCTGGTTGGTTCAAATCAGGATCCAAAATTATAATATTAGGTATTGTGCAATAGCAAAAAATTTTCAATTGCACAGTATTCAGCAATAGCAGGAAATCTTCAATTGCACAGTATTGTGCAATAGCAAGAAATTTTCAATTGCACAGTATTGCGCAATAGCAAGAAATCTTCAATTGCACAGTATTGTGCAATAGCAAATATTTTCAATTGCACAGTATTGCGCAATAGCAAGAACTATCTAATTGCACAATATTGCGCAATAGCAAGAAATTTTCAATTGGAGTTATCTTTCTTTGTCCAGAATAGTAGTTGAATCAACTTAAATCATTGTTTTATACAATATACAATGTATATTCACTTTTACTACCAACTGATAAATTAAAACAATCTTTACCATCCAGTGATAACAAGCACTTTTTTTACATTTTAATATTTATGATGTATTTAAATGAGTAGTTATTGTTGCAAACTCCATTAGAAATTTGAATTGAGATCAGTTTTGGAATAAGGGAAAGGGGGATGTAAAAAAAAAATTGGGGGTGGTTCAATTTTTCTCATTTCAGATTTCATAAATAAAAAGAAAATGTCTTCAAACATTTTTTTGAGAGGATTAATATTCAACAGCATAGTGAATTGCTCAAAGGCAAAAACAAATTTTAAGCTTATTAGACCACATTCATTCTGTGTCAGAAACCTATGCTGTGTCAACTATTTAATCACAATCCAAATTTAGAGCTGAATCCAGCTTGAATGTTGTGTCCATACTTGCCCATACCGTTCAGGGTTCAACTTCTGCGGTCGTATAAAGCTGCGCCCTGCGGAGCATCTGGTTAACAAATATTTAAGTTACAAAAAAATAATTCATACAGACTTCGTCCCCATTTACAGGTAATGCCTGCCTCATATTAAACCATATTAAAGTGCTTTATGTATGCCATGTCTTTAATTTGACAAAAATTACTTAAATTAATTGAAATGAATTTTTACTGTTACTTTGGAACACATTTCCTTTTTTAGAAAGGTTGTCAAGGATTGCTATGGAAATTCTATTATCATGATTATATTAAATTCTTGGTTTAATAAAACAAAACAATTAAGGTCTCATTTAAAAAAAAAATATTAGGCATGGTTGCCTTTTTCATGCCGTCACAATAGGAATTTCAGACGAAAGCAAGAAAATTCGACGTCATAATCGGATTTTAACCGATGAAGTACTGAGATCAAACGTACCACACGTTGATTAATTTTTTTTATACAATGGGTGCAGAAAGGGATAAATTGACGAAGAATTAGAGAAACTATGTTATATATATATATATTAATAAAAAAAAACCACCATAAATCTATACTAGTCTTAAGTTAATGGTGAAAATAGTCCAGTTACCATTTAATACTTCCGAAATATTCATAAAATTTTAAATAATAATGAAAATATTTGTCACAATTCATTTTTTAGGTTATTTGAATAGCTTGTTTTATTTATATTTTAAAGTTGATATATATTATTATTAAGTGTTGATTAAAATTTTGTTAAAGTTATGATTGATTATTGTGAAATTTTAATTTCAATACTATATTGAATACATTTTCAATTTCAAGTTGTTGTTCAAATTTCATTTTTAATAAAATATTTCCTAAATTTATAAAATTCAGTTGATAGATACAAAGAATATTTCTAGGTTGGTTAAGACTTGGTCGAGTATGGTTCAGACTAGGTCGAGTATAATTCAGACTAGAGTGAGCATGGTTCAGACTCGTTTAAAATGGTACTGGTCAAATACAAATTCAGTCAAGTATCATCAAGTTAATTTCAGACGAATTCAGACGGGTCGAGTAAAAATCAGTACAGTCGAGTACAGATATAAGTCATTTCAGACTTTACTGGTTTGTAGTATAGACATAAGATCTAAGAGAATGAGAAGTTATCAACAGCTAGCTAGGTGAAAGTCAATCTTAAAACTACTTCGGTCTCAAGTCAAAAGAAAGAAGATCAAGAATCTGTTTAAATTTTGTCAAATGACCTTTAATGGGCTATTAAGTCTTATGTTAAAAGATAAATAGGTGTTATGGGGCAAACTATTTTACCTTGTATCAAAACGAAAAACACCAAGGAGTCCGAACATTTGACACTTATTCCAAAACCAGACCGAAGTACATCCTAAATCTTTTATATTATGCCAAATAATTATATGTTCTTAAGATAACAAGAAATTGAAACAAAAGTATTTCTGCAATACTTTTTTTCATTTCAAAAAGTGAATAATTAAAAATGTTTTTACTTCATGTTCAATAAATCTTAAAGCTTACACAATCAATCAGAATTGATTTTAAGAAAATTATTAATCATGATTAAAAGAACCAATAACTACCTCCAAAGTTGGACATCTTATCGTGAAATGAATCATTGTCCACACCCATTGTACACAAAGAGACAAATGTTGTACTTTCTGCATCATGATATCACTCCTCTTGAACAGCCAAATTAGCTTATTCTTTTTTGTATGTATATTCACAGAGTCTTCTAATATTGTTTTTCAAAATAATATATGAAACTTGCATTTGTTATCCCTATGTTTCAATGTTAGCAATGTCTACCATCATACCCTACTGATGATTCGGGCTAATTTTTCAAAAATCGTTAATCAGTAGTTTCAGAGTAGAAGATGTTTGTGAAAGTAAATGATAACTGTCGACACCAACGACGGAAAACGGACTCCTAGTGATATGTAAAATCACAAAAATACTAAACTAAGAGGAAAATCTAATCGGAAAGTCCATAATCACATGGCGAAATTAAATGACAAAACACATCAAAAACGAATGAGGGATGTCCCTTATGAAGAAAGTATTTGTGAAAGAAAAACGTCAATACACTAAAACATTCATCAACTGTTATTTGCAAATTGTATTTACAAATGAACCCTGCATGGAAAACGTAAAAAGAAACCTCCAAAGCAAGTGATCTAATGTAAGACTAGGAAGAAATATGGTTTGATTGACAATGAGACAAAATTTTCCACAATAGATTAAATGACTTAGAAGTGTTTAACCATATACCACTATAAAATTTCATCAATTTGTAAAAAAACCATACTGTAAAATAATAAACCAATAAACTGATTCATATTAAAAAAAAACAAATGTACGAAAAAAAAATGGTATACAACAACAACACAACAACAACATTTATCAAAGGTACCAGGGTTTTAATTAAATGCACCAGACGCGCTTTTCGTCTTTATGAAAGAGGGACGAAAGATACCAGAGGGACAGTCAAACTCATTAATCGAAAATAAACTGAAAACGTCATGGCTTAAAAATAAAAAGACAAACAAACAAACAATAGTACACATGACAAAGCATAGAAAACCAAAGAATAAGCAGCACGAATCCCACCAAAACTAGGGGTGATCTCCGGTGCTAAGAAAGGGTTGGAAAATCCTTTTCCACATGTGGCACCAGTCGTGTTGCTTACGTTATAAATCCGGTAAAGTCTAATTCGGTAGGTCACATTCATGAAAGGGAAGGGGATTGTAGTTACGACATAAGACTCATCAGCGACGCTCAGTTCAAAAGAGTTATGAAGCCAAACGACTACAAAGTTGAAGAACACCTTCTGAAGTCCAAATATTATGGAGGTCGTTGTATAAAATAATATAACCGTGCAATTTTATAAAAGCAAATGCTTATATTTTGTGTTTTCTAACGACAGAATGTCTTTAAGGAAATTTCCATAATTTCAACAATGGAAATTACGTCTGACAGATTTCAATTTATTCATGAAGAATTGTCCGTACATATGAATATTGTATTTCCAGTTCACGTTTTTAAATATTTGAAGCAGAGCATGACAACTATCTAGAAAATAAAATAACAACATTCTTTTGCAGTGATTATATATATGAGAAAGCATTCTGTGAGTTAAATCAGATTGTTCATATTTATCAACATTTGTTGTAGTTTCGAAGTCCAGGTAAAAAAGTCCGTGGGAAACCTGCACTTCTCAAACATTCCAAGAATTCCTTGTCACAGTTGCAGTTTTTATAATCGCAAGATCCGGGACTATCTGGAAATGAAAAGAAAAATGTGTATGTGTACAAAAATGTAAGAATTCAAACTAAACTGTACGCTAAGATTGTTCCTTATCCCCGAATCCCGAATTGATGATTAAATATGCTAGAGACTACAATACAAGGATCATTATTGTGATGTTATCAAAACAAGGTACGCATTAGACAGAGACAATTGTTTAAAGGGCCATTACTCTACAAACACTCCTATCATACTATACACAGACTGCTATACATCTGCATAATGATTTAGTTCTGTTTTTTTAATAACACCGTTGAACTTTTCAACAAAATAGATCTACAACGTAGAAGGAGTTGCGATGACATGATCGGTGAAAATAAGTTTAAACATTTTTATGGTGACCAGGAATTCTTTCAAAACTTCACAAAACTAGTAATTCTGAACTTCCCAAACATGATGTTTGCAATTCATGATCATTTATTCTACAAAGTTTAGAGTGCTTTAGATAAAGGATAAATTTTATTTTACAGCATACTTAACTATATAACTTAAACCAACACAGAAGTACTAATCTACATGCTAGCAATTTTACCAACAACCATTAATTTCTATGCACAATTTATAGTCATTGTACAGCTAGTGTCATCCTTTAAATTTAATTCATGATACAGATACATACATTTTTTTTGAGTTTACGTAGTATTTCAGGAAAAAGTCTTATTAACAACGCTGTGTTTTCAATATGTTATGTAAACGTTGTATATTAAAAATATAAAATTAAGGTTGTTTTTGAGACTACATGTACTTACTTGTACATCTGATCGACACACTGGTCCACTCGTAGCTGTAATCGTCTAGGTGGATACCACTACACCCATCCCTACTATTCTGATCATAACACCTATCATGTACCATACAACATCTACAAAGTATTCATTTATTTTATTTTTATGTGTTTTGAAGGTAACTTGTGTAAACGTTTTTGATAAAAGAACATTTACGGGGTTGAATGAGGCCATTCGCCTGTTCAATGTTTGGATAGTTTTTTCTTTATGTAATTGGGATATACAGGATAGATGATAATTAACAAAAGTCCAAGATATGGACAATAGACAAATAGAGAAAAAAGGAACCAAAAAATGGTAAGAGAATATCAGGGTGCTAAAAAAAAAGAATACATGGAGATAGGAATAGGCAACATAATTAAAGAACAACATATAAAACCGCAATCTCAGAGACTATTTTTCATTTCATAACAAATTTAAACCAACAAATTTTCGTTGAAAGTTGTCTAATCGATGTAAGATAGGGATAGGCATAAAGACCATTTATTGTTTTTTCATAGCTTTCTGAGTCTAAAATCTGTAAATTCACAGTTTTCCTCTTTATCGTAATTGAGATCATCATGAAGTGATGCATTTGGAATTTATTTACGGATTCACATTTGTGTATGTTGTTCCTTTTTACCCTCACGAGTCTTATATCAAGTACCGAAACTGACAAAAGTGTTCGGGTAAAGTTGAACCGCAAAATCTTATATTGTAGTGGCGTGCAGCAGGAACAAAAATGATCTTATAATTTAAAATTGATATGTAGATCTAAAGTCATAATTAGTACGCTAAATATATTCATAATACATTAGCGTCATACATAGAATAGACTTTTTTTTTTATATTACCGACTTTTTTCTCCAGAGTATATTTCTATTTCTATTTCTATTACTATAACTGCTCGACAGGTAACCTTTTGTGTGGAATGACATTCTGGTACTCGGTAAGAAAGTGCAGTTAAAAGAAGTAAAATAAAGCGTATAATCGGTTCAATTGGGAGAAAAGCATATGTTTCATGTTTTCTATGCACAACAAAATAATCGGAAAAAGGGTTAATATTGTCCTACCTCGCACAGGTTGCTCATTTAATTATACTTCTTTGGATTGCTCCTACTCGCCTTAAGATATTCTGACATCTGTAAAATAAGAGCAGCTCACCTATCAATGTTGTCTTGAGGTGTACCGCTTCCGCCAACTCCACACCAACATCCATAGTCTCGAAGATAATTCCCAAACGTATAACCCATTTCAAACAAATGACTGATCTGACTGTACATATTCAAGAATGATCTTTTGGTCCTATCAGCACGTCCTTCAAATGAATTAGAAATATGATTGAAATAAACTACATTAATTTTGTAAAATTTATTGTGAAATTCCGACAATGTTAGCCAAGACAGAGGTGATTTGATTTCTATGCACATACATTTTGTAATTAGAGTTTCTTGAATACCATTTGAACCTTTACTATATAATAGTCCATTGTGGTAATATCTTTTTAGCATGGCTCGGTATTTATACATCCCACCATTGTTTTATTGTGCTATATTCATTTTCTTGTAGTCTTTTTTTCTTATGTGCTGGTTTTTAGAGTGTCCATACCATTTAGTTGATCTTTGGTGACATAGGTGTTAGTTTTAATGTGATTTTAAGATAAAAGCATAATGTTGACCTTCTATGT
This sequence comes from Mytilus galloprovincialis, assembly GCA_037788925.1. Classification (NCBI taxonomy): domain Eukaryota; kingdom Metazoa; phylum Mollusca; class Bivalvia; order Mytilida; family Mytilidae; genus Mytilus; species Mytilus galloprovincialis. The sequence continues at coordinate 3,775,459 of CM075332.1, forward strand.
CTGTTTGTTTTGTTCACAACATGTTTTCAATATTTTGAAATTCTATGCAGCTGTCATACAAGCAAGAGGTTGGCTATCTAAAATAACCAGATTGTATCCACCTTTTTCGACAAAGTGAAATGCCTGTAACAAGTCAGAAATATAACAGTTGTCACTTGTTTTCCATTCGTTAGATGTGTTAGAGCTTCTGATTTTGACATTTGATAAACACTTTCCGTTTTAAATTTTCCTTATATTTCGGATTTCGGATTTTTTGTCATTTTACTTTGCAAGGTATGATCTAACCAAATAACCATAAAACTCATAAATCTTTTAACAAACTGGGTTCAAATATAACTGTCAAAACAATCTTATAAGCCAACCTTGCGTGAGAGTATTAGCATGCTCAACTGGAAATTAAAAACAAAATGTATAATTGAAATCGTGCGTTCATCACAAGCAATAATAAGTGAACTGTGATTTTTAGTAGCAAGAATGGACACCAAACTCAAACGTTAAATGATTGTATTTTGCAATCTCATTAGAATAAATAATTACAATTAAAAGAACATACCCGCGGATGTAGTCAGTACTAAAATGCAAAGTAAAGCTATGGAAATGGACCCTCTACGAACATTCTGAAAAAAGAACAAGACACATTTTAAAACTAAATCTTGTTCAAAATTCTAACAATGTTCTATTTACTTAGTTTTATTTTATTGGCGAGCACCATGACAACAAAACATCTTATAGACGAATAAACAAGGTTCATAAAGTAATATTTAAGATTGTGTACACATGTTAAATAGTTCAATGTAAGTGCTGATGAAATATATCATCTGGACATAATTTATAGTACAGTTTATTGGAAATAAAAGTAGTAAAGGTTATGTTGTCTGTGTAAATCTTGTTAATTGACCTGCGAACTAAAAAATACTTTTTTATGGCTTTTGATCAGTCAAAAGCATTTGAGATTGAAAAAAAGAAAAAACAAATATGAAATAGTTAGATGAACTGGATGGTTTGCTGTTTGTCTAACGTCTATATGGAAATCTTTCATGCATATTCTATTTGAAAACAATTGAATAAATCATGTTCATATAACAATACGTTCTGCAAAATTAATTTGAACTGCAATTACAAAGATAAGAGGTACATGTTGTATATCGGAAAACATTTTATTTTTGAGACTTCCACCTTTATATAGCACCCCTTAACATATTTTCTCATACAAAAATAATCTGAATTTGAAGGTGCCATTTCGACTAGACATAGCTGCGTATTTTTACAGCCTGCACAACTAAACAGAACTTTTGTCAGCGTATACACTACTACTAAAAGTGAGTCTATAATACCAATCTTCTTTTCTCCAATCCACTCTTATAAGACTGATTGATGGTTTTTGTGATTAGGTTAATTACCTCAGAAAAAACTTACATCTAGTTGTTTAACTTTGCAGTATAACTCACTATACTGCTACACAGAAAACACAAACTTTACTGGTGACGCCGGTTCTATCGTTAGAAAATTATAAAATAAAAACATATGTCCATTTATTCTAAAGCTTAGCCGATAGAATGTTGACCTTTCGGTGTATATATGTATATGTCCACGTGATTCAATCTGAACAATATATTTGTAATAGTCATATAACTGTTTAATTTAATTTTATGACATGTACTTACCATTGTGATGATAATTGAAGACTGCTGTGTTTACTTATTATGTTTAGATTTAACACTTTATTCGCTACTTATGTAAAGTATTCAGGACAGTCCTGCTTCCGAAATATTTAATCTTTTTTCCGCAACAAATTTTAAAATGTTATATAACCGGTTGTGTATCCGTTCAGGCACATGTGGTTTGTAGTTTTTGTCTGAGATCAAGAACATCTTAAAATATTGTTTTTCTACCTGATGACATTTTATAACTAACAGAAAAATAATGTGATTTTTTTACCACTCTTCCCGATCTTAACCTTTTTAGGCTATACATGGTCTGAATTTTGGTGTGGATTCATATAAAAGGTCTTCTTTTTGTTTTCCTCACTCTATTCTCTATTATTATCAATTATCAGTCGTAATTCACTATTGAAACACATTATTCTTGTGTTTTTTTGTATAAAAGTAAGAAATCGTGGTTAGATTGTTTATATAGACCACTGTTCACTAGAGACCAATTGACGTTAGCAACTATAGATCAGCTGGGTGAAAAGAAACAACAAATGTGGTTAGTGGTGTATGTAGGAGATTTCGTCTTCAAAAAACCATCCGTTTGATGTTTGTAATTATATTTTCATGTCTGTACGTCGGAGAAGTACGGTATTGGTGATTGATAAGGTTGGTAATACAAATGGTTTAGCTCAGTCAATTGTTAAAATAGAAACATAACATTTACTAAATTTTATCATCGGTATAAGGACATCATTCGTAAATATAGCTCAACATGCAGACTTCTTATACGTTCAGGTATTTCACATTCAATTTTTTATGGAAATATTCTTTATAAAGCACAAATGTGTCAGTATTCACCTCAAAAACTAACTAAACCTTTGAATAGACTTATTAAGAAGGGATATAGTTACGATACTGTTGTCAGGTCATTAAAAATTGCATATTTTGGCGTTAATATTGATTCACTTATAGGGTCTTTGCATCGGAACTAAACACATTTATTCAAAAACCAGTTGTTGGCATGACACGGTTTATGTTCTTCTCATATATGTTATGATGGTATGAGACTAAACCCCTAACGGGAAGGATTGTGCCTGATGTTCATATGATGAAATCATAATCTTTCAATCAGTTTAATTGAAGTCTGGAGCTGGCATGTCAGTTAACTGCAGACTCGGACTTCTCTTGAACTGAATTTTAAATGTGCGCATTGTTATGCGTTTACTTTTCTACATTGACTAGAGGTAGAGGGGGAGGGTTGAGATCTCACAAACATGTTTAACCCCGCCGCATTTTTGCGCCTGTCCCAAGTCAGGAGCCTCTGGCCTTTGTTTGTCTTGTATTATTTTAATTTTAGTTTCTTGTGTACAATTTGGAAATTAGTATTGCGTTCATTATCACTGAACTAGTATATATTTGTTAAGGGGTCAGCTGAAGGACGCCTCCGGGTGCGGGAATTTCTCGCTACATTGAAAACCTGTTGGTGACCTTCTGCTGTTGTTTTTTTCTATGGTCGGGTTGTTGTCTCTTTGGCACATTCCCCATTTCCATTCTCAATTTTATGTCTAATATTACTACACTAACATTTCTGTTTACACAGAAATTTTGTGTTACTCAATTTGAGGCGCATTAGGGATATTGACCTATATAGCATGTATAGAACATGGTGGTGATCCGTAAAGTATAACGTTAACAACATATGAAATAAAGCAATGGTTTGCTTATACTATTCCTTTATTGGATATATTTATCTGCAATAGTAAACATGCAATAGTAAACATTCATTAATTTAATGTTTAACACATAAAAGTTATTCAAATGTAGAATATCAGTAAATCTCTTAACTATCTGAAAGCATTGACAAGTTGAAATATTCATATATTATTGTTACTAAATTATACTATCACCAGTAGTATAGCATGGAATTAAAGTCACATTATATGAACAAAAGATATAACTTAACACCTGCACCGGTCAACAAGTGTTTCTGTCATTGTTTTACAGTGGGTACTAGTCAAACAGGTACCTGTTTTAAATACAATTCAGGGAATTCGTTTTACGTTTGAAATTATGTGCCAAATTGAATCAACAAGGTATCTTTTATTTTCTATTTGAGCAAAATTGAAAATATTGAAACAAATAACATTTGAAATAACAGCCTACACTTACTGTTAAATTTTCGCATATTCATCAACCCGATCTGTAAATCTAGGAAATCGAGAATAAACTCTTCAATTGATATAATAACAAAACTGCATTAACTTACCTGTTTTTTTTAAAAGCTTGTATATAATACAACACTATTGGAATTTGTACCGAAACCACATTTTACACCTGAACATATTGAAGGGATAGTCCTTTATTCACGTCATTGTCTTATTGAACATAAGTATATGCTTTATTTTGAGTAAATTATTTGACCAACTTCCAATTCATTTCTTTAATATCATTCAAAATAGTTGATACAAATATACAACAAGCATCAAATGAATATATTGATCCTCATAGTTTCGTTCATATAAAAAAAAAATATTTAAGGATGCACACATGTAATACAGTAATACAACTCCTCGCTAAAAAGGCTCAATGCGAGATATTTATTTGAGAAATATAAAAAAATCAAACCTTAATATATATTTCAATAATAATGAAATAGCGCGCCTTGTCAAACAAAACAATATAAATATTTTATTTTCTGTTAAATAGATATATCATGTTAAGGAGGGGTATTTGCGAAAAATACCAGATGAGAGAATGTTAAATTTCGCGAGCCGTAAGGCGAGGGAAATTCATTCTCAAGACTGGTATTTTTCGCAAATACCACTCAAGAACATGCTATATCTGTTTAATTACACCGAATGCTACGTTCAAAAACGCATTGATGATCATGACGTTACAAGCGTCCAGTCGGATAGAATATTATTTTGGCAAATACCACGACAGAGAGGGTAAAAAAGGCATTTCCTTTTTGCATATACCCCGGCGGCGTATTCATTTGATACAGTAAATTGGTGAAAAATACACTGACTATCAACCAATCAAAACCCAGGATTCTTACATAAGGTGTAATTATACACGAAATTGTATTGTATATGATTAGAGTAATAATACCAGCTAATTTTGTTGGATATTTTGTCCTATTCACGTTCCTTGAACACTGCCTTCTTTTATTTTGCACATTAGGAACTATTTACTGCTTTTCGTCAAAGCTTTTCCCTGCAAGTATACACACATCTTTGTCATACAACAAACTATTACATAAATCGGCTGTTCTTTTAAGCTATCTTGATTTTTCATCATTTAATAAAAATACGTGTTGATTTAAAATTAAGTACATTATTTAACATATTTTCACGTTTAAATAAGACATTGAGCATTAATGGTATCAAAATACATGAAGTTAAATTACGTTGACCTTGAACAGTTAAATTGCAAGAACATAAAATAAATTGTCAGTTTGCTTATATTCAAATGAACATTACAAAATAAATCACAGGTTTGATGTCAAATACTTAATGATCAAAATAAACATTTTCCCATCAACTGAAATCACATATGTTCAAGATACGTAATATCCGTTATAGGTCAAACTATCACATAGTGTTCAAATATAAAAATATATCGTTGTTAGGAGTAAATCAATATGTTAGACATACTAACAGTTAATAAGCGATTATAATATTATAATAATATATTTCAAGTAATTAAACATTTATATTAAATGGCCTTCTACTACACACATTATTACTACTCTGGTCATATAACATAATGTGCATATCAATTAGACATGACGGTCACAATATACAACAAAACCTGTCGTTTGTACTTTAATTGCATAATTGTTCGCTAAATTTTATTTTAAGTTAATGCTGATTCATTTCAGAAGACGTAAATTGAATATAAAAAACAATAAGAAAAAGCAATCGATTATGACATTATATTATTAAAACAAAAGACCATAAACTGATTCTGTGTCAGTGTGTAAAACAGTCGGATTCTGTCCTAACGATTTGTTTATCTTCATGATTTGGTTGCTGCTTGTGTAGAATATTAAATCTCCATCAATGTCCCAGTTATTCGACGTTGCATTTGTGTTAACTATCGTCCTATCATCGCACCCATTATACCAAGCAGACCGTAAATCTCCCGTTTGATATGCCATCCAAAAAATACGCTCGACATCAACGTCTGAAAATATCATAATAATCATTAAATAACACACACTATTTCAAGAAACACATGTCATGTGTAAATGATAATCGCCATTCTCTGCAAACCTCAAAATGTATTTTGATGAATTTAATATATAATTGTACTTTAATGGTATAATTGCAAGTGAGACATCGATCAAACATATACCAAATGATGAGTATGATGTAATTTTGTGTATTTATTTGATATGCAATTCAATTATCAATGAAACCAGTTAAAACATAGGTCATGTTTTCTCTGGCTGTTTATGACGTCTTTACACTAAATCAATTGGATGTTGGATGTGTACGGATTGATAGTTTAGTCTTAGATGCATGATTTTTTAATTAATTGTTAATGGCTTTGAACTAGCTGTCAGATAACTGCGAGTACTCTCAGATCTGTTCATTGTGTCTTTTTTTGTCGGGATGTGTAAGTACCCGGCCACGTCTAATTGTATTTATGTTCATCTGATGAGTTAAGCCTTTTTCAACTGATTTTTTTAGTTCGTTCTTATGTTGTACTGTTAAACCACTGTCCCAGGTTAGGGGGAGGGTTGGGATCCCGCTAACATGTTTAACCCCGCCACATTATTTATGTTTGTGCCTGTCCCAAGTCGGAGCCTGTAATTTAGTGGTTGTCGTTTGTTTATGTGTTACATGTTTGTTTTTCGTTCATTTTTTTTACATGAATAAGACCGTTAGTTTTTTTCGTTTGAATTGTTTTACTTTGTCTTATCGGGGCCTTTTATAGCTGAATATGCGGTATGGGCTTTGCTCATTGTTGAAGACCGTACGGTGACCTATAGTCGTTAATGTCTGTGTAATTTTGGTCTCTTGTGGACAGTTATCTCATTGGCAATCATACCACATCTTCTTTTTTATATAGTGTGTAGTTGACTGAGTGATAATATTGATATTTATGTGTACTCTTGTGTTCATAAAAATTGCGATCGTATATACATACATGTGTTCTAGAACGTTAATCGTCATTGTCAATTTTAATCTTTTCGCCGGTGATCTTCTTTTGTCCCAATCTCATTGGCAATCCTATAACATCTTCTTTAATATATTTTACACTATTTGAAAAAAAACTCAATGTATGAATATAATGCTAAACTTTGACGGATATTTTTACAAAATTCACCTAAAACAAAATATTCTCAAATGATGTTCTTTTTTTTTTTGCATTTCAAAATATTTGTTCCCTGTTCGCATCTGACGCTTTCATATTTGTTAGATAGGAGGGTCCCGATATCTACGTTGATGTCGGAGTCAATTATCATGTTTATCATTATTTATTGTGTTACATCTCGGACCCTAATACTTTATTCAACATCAGTGATTTATTCACAAGATAATTATAAATGTTTGTTTTCAAATAGCGATTGTATTTTGACATGCAATTTTTAAACTACGCAGTTTACAGTAACATGAGTAAGGCAATATAAAAAAGAAGATGTGGTATGATTGCCAATGAGACAACTATCCACAAAAGACCAAAATGACACAGACATTAACAACTATAGGTCACCGTTCGGCCTTCAACAATGAGCTAAACCCATACCGCATACCGCTATAAAAAGCCCCGATAAGACAAACACAATGCAAATATCAAAAAACGTCCACATATAGTTAAATCTATCAGTATAACACACCTATTTTGTACGTCTAGTGTAAGTGCACTAGGTCCAGCTTCATTTAAAATAATCGTTACATTAGATCCATCCGGATTGCATCTTTTTATCCTTCCAGGAACAATTTCCGTCCAGTATATATGTCTGTTCACCGAATCAAATGCTATACCGAACGGTTCGCTTGTAGAGATAATAGTTTCTAACGTTACCGTGTGATTAGTGGGATAAGAAAACCTGAAATTGTAAATATAAACACTTCAAAAGGTTGTTAATATCATATATTATTGCATAGCAATATAATATTTCCCACAGAAAGTAACCAAAAGTTAGAGTGCAATAAATTCTAATATTGCACTAGTGCAATAAATCTTCAAAATTCATGACGTCATCAACGACAAAATCTTAGTTTAAACAATGTTTTACTTTCAAATATTATATTGCTATACAATAAAAGGGTTATTGCATGAATATTGGGGAATATTGTCCCTCGTAGAACATATATTGCAGTCGCAAACTCGTGCAATATAAAATTTTACTCGGGACAATATTCCCCATTATTCATGCAATAACCCTATAATATAATGAATACCGCAAATGTTATTTTATAATAATCTCCAATTTAAATATTTTGCAGACTCATAGAGCTTCTAAATCTGTATGTGTTCTTAGAACATTAAAACAAAATGTCAACCGCATTCCTCGTCTCCGACTCTTATTGATTGTTGATGTCGATTTAAAAGATATATTCCTGCTGGGTGAATTTACCTCTGTCATGAGAGAAAAGAACACATCGTGAATGGAAATTGGTTCTATTGATATCAGTGGTATTACATCTAAACATATGCACCCACCGTTGCCACAGCAATACTGCTAACTGTAACATCAATTGCGAACAAATCATTCATAAAAGTACAGATGTTTTGATGGAAAAAATTTTATTTGATCGACGTGCTATGTCATTTCTAAATTAATGAGGATGTTTAAGCACCGCATACCACACACACTCAATATTGTCATGTATGTAGCACAATTTATCATAAAAAAATAAAATAAATAAACATATAAAAAGATATATAAATTAATACAGATAAATAAATTATATATAAATATACCAAATAAATAAATGATTTGAAAAATACGTTGAAGGTATAAAAAGTCATGAGAATTCTGAATGCAGTTAGGTTCTATCCAGGCACTGTGGTTCTAAACCTTGGTTCCATCTGGGTTTTTTGGTTCTGAACCTTGGTTCTTTGGTTCGAAACCATGGTAACTGGTTCAACATCCGGGTTGTTTGGTTATAGCAACCCAACTTCTTGGTTCCCTCTGGGTTCTATTCTAGATCATTCTAATGTTCCCGTTGAACTTGGAAAAGATAACCGCAAGTATCCGAATAAAAAGATAAAGTAGGTCAAAGACGCTAAAATTGTTTTATAACATTAAACATTTCAGCATCGGCGGTAAAGGAAGCTGTAAGGTATTAATCTTCTCTTTTAATTATTTTCATTAGGAAACTAGACAAAAATAAAGCACCGTATAGATTTAAAAAAAACCCAAAATATACAGTATATCGAGCATCCTTTTATTTAAATCAGTCGTTCCGTTTTCATTTATTTTCCTTTACTCATCCCTTCTTTCCGTTTATATTTCTAGAAGTTTAAAAACCCCCCAATTAGGAATATTTGAAATAGGGAATAGGGAAGGAAAATATGACAAAGAACCCGACAAAAGAACACAAGTTTAAAGCAGCTCAAGGCCGAATATGGTTCTTTCGCACAGTGCAAAACGAGTTGGTATTACATCAAAAAAGTAAAATCACAAAAAAACGGAACTCTGATGGAAATTCAAAATGGAAAATAAAATAACAATAATACTGAACTTCATGGCAAATTAAAAACGGAAAGTCCGTAATAAAATTTCAAATTCAAAAGCTCAAACACAGCAAACGAATGGATAAAACTATCATATTCCAGCTGACATGGTACATTCATTTTCTTATGTAGAAAATGGTGGATTGAACTTGGTTTTATAGCTAGCGAAACCGCTCACTTGTATGACAGTCATGCAGTATGTCATTATTCACTAACTGTGCATCTCTATTGGTTAACTTGGTTTTTGATTCATGATTTGTTTTATACAAAACAGGATCAAGGACAAATGCAAAATTACCGACAATAGACATTGCATTGATAGATTTCGCGTTATAAATACTAGTGAACTTGACATTCAGTATTATTACGAAACTATATGTTCGGCTCCGTATCAATATTTAAATGGGTTTGCATTTGCATAGGTCAAATAATTACAATACCGTGATCACATCAAACAATTTGCTCTTCTTTGCACCAGTTAGAAACATGATATCATATCTATAATCGATTTAACGAAAGAATCATTCTATTTTGAGTACAAGTGAGAGGTTTCGCTAGACATAAAACTAATTCAATTCAATATGTTATCCGTTCATCTGATGTGTTTAAGTGTTTTGCCATTTGATAATGGACTTTCCGTTTTGAATTTTTCTCAGTATTTTAAAATTTGTGATTTTACTTTTTTGTTGTAATACCAAATCATATTGCAGTCACAAGTGAACACCATGGAGTATTATCTTTTCGTCTTGTAGTTTCCTGGCAACAACACCAATATGTTAACATCAATTTAACATGATAGTTTAACATTTATATTTTGCAATTCAAAATCGATATTGCAAAACTTGCTCTAGATTTTACTTCGGATGATTATATCATTACCAAAAAGAGGCGAAAGATACCAGAGAACAGTCAAACTCATAGATCGACAATAAACTGACACTGCAAAGGCTAACAAAGATAATAACCAAATTGCTTGTTATCATTATACTGCGTCAGTTAATGTATGTGTATTATGTAGATGATTTCAATACCGTTACTTTTCACCATGATGACGAAATTGCCCTACACAAGATTGTAATTCAAAGTAACTTTGTTAACTTATGTTAGCTCATTGATAAGTCGACTAATTTTAACAATATTTAAATTTCATATTATAACCGTTGGTATTAACTTTTGTGAATTTTTTTCTCCAAAAAACGAAGCTTTTACTAAGCATACAGTAAACCTCAAATAAACACTTGAAGGTGTCTACTATGTTATGTTAAATAAACTACTCTAAAAAGACAAATGTTATTTTTATATCGTTCTTTAATAACTGCTTTTTACGAGTTCCTTAACCAATGCTAAATAACTTATCATTAACGTTTGTAATAAAATCTTTGTTTTTGAAAAAAAAAAGTTTGTAATAAAACATGACAATAGTGGAGTGTTAACAAATGTTTTGACATGTTTGATGTTTAATATAAATTATGTGTTTTTAATGATCCCTTTTCTTCTGATTTGAATTTCCCACTCTCTAAACCACACTGTCACAGAACATTATCAAGCAAATTGTTTCAAATTCAATTAAATGAGTGTTCGGTAAATTTGATTGAAAATTTATTTATTGCAAACCATATAATATATTTTTTTTTACTGTAATGTGAAAGTTGAATATGCCAAGATATAGACTATGTGGACTTCCCTGGATAACATTTATCTATAACAAAAGAAGATATGGTATGATTGCCAATGATATGGTATGATTGCCAATGATATGGTATGATTGCCAATGACACAACTCTCCACAAGAAACAGGAATACAAAGAAATCAACAACTATAGGTTACCGTACGGCATTCAACAATTATTGTCAGCTATAAAAGGCTCCGAAATGACAAATGTTAAATAATTCAAAAGATAAAACTAACAACCTAACTTATGTACAAAAGAAGACAGAAAAATAAATATACAACACATCAACAAATGACATCCACTGGTTTACAGGGTCATAACTTGGGACAGGCACTTACATACATTATGTGCCGGGGTTAAACCTATTAGCGGAATTCCAACCCTCCCCCTAATCTGGGACAGTGGTGAAACAGTACAACATAAGAAGGGACTATACTAGTTCAGTTAAAAAAGGCTCTACTCATCAGATGAATACACATAGAAATTCAAATAACAAAAAAAAGAAAGATTCAGAAATTAAGTGTATGGGTACGTACCAATTGTTCCCATGTAAAAGCAGATTTAAGTCTGTTCAGCTTATGGACAAACTTGTTTACATGTCACTTAATAGATAAAATCATCTACGCTTACTATTTTTTCATGTTATTTTGTTGTTTAAATAATCAGGAATTATCTAAATTTGACCCAATAAACTTACTTTCAATTAAACAAACATTACCAGCAATAACTGTTCTTTCTTAGATTGGATACTTCAGTTTTACACGACAAAATCTTCACACAAATTTACAAAAAAAAATACTGTTTTTTATTCCACATTGTTCATTTTCCGTTTTTAGAAAAGGATGTTCCATTGAACCGTCCCACAATGTTGAAGTAACCCAACTAGTAGCTGTAGTCATGGTCTTTATTTCAAGTGGGTAATCAATTGATTATTGGTAAATTAGGATGTCAGGGATTTCGTTATCATAAATTACTGAGAACCTTTACTAAAGTCTTCAATAGATACACATATTTGGTTTGCATGTTTGGCTGTTCAAATACAATAGAGCATTATATTTTTTGAGGTGTTGCTGTTTATCGAGCCCGGAAAAACAGATACGATTCGTTTAAGCTTATAAATCCTCTAAATGAAATTATTCTAAAAGGCTACATGTACCTATTCAACACTGTAATTTTATCTTTTGATATTGTTTTATTGGTATACATATATATTGATATTGTTACAGTCCTTGGATGGTGTAAACTTCCCACTAACACCATACACCATTACACCATACACCATACCCCATTACACCATACACGTTACACCTTTGTACCATACACCATTCTCAATTCTATCTACACGATCCGAAATTGCCCATAATGCAATTAAATTTTAAATATTAAGATTTTTATTATGTTAATGCTTACAATCCGAAAAAATGAAATGAAAAAAAACTTCGTTTGCAACCAATGGAAGGTCGTACACTATCATTCACACCATTCCCGATCGCACGTTACACAATCACACCATTCCTCATACACCATTACACCATTCCCCTTACACCATACATCATAGCACCATACACCTTACACCATTACACCATACACGTTGTTTTGAGAAGTTTACACCATCCAAGGGCTGTATCAGTTACTTAGAAACCATACTGAACCTTATAAATACGTACGTTTGTATTTTCACAGTATTATATATGTTGTCATTGCACAAGGTCGTGTTTTTCTCTGACTCTTAATTACGTTTCTCCACTTCATTCATTGAATTCGGATGTGTACAGATTAATACTCATATACTATATGATATTAGTTCAATTTGTAACTAGCTTTCAGTAGCTGCGAGTATTCTCAAATCTATATTTTGTTTATTTTTAGTCGTTAGGGATGAATCAATTACTTTCAATATCTGGTCTGTTTTTTTAATATATGGTTTTTGCTTTGTATCGATCTTATGAGTTAAGCCCTCTTCAACTGACTTTTATATTTATTTCTTGTGTTGTGCTGTAAGATTGTTGTCCTAGGTTATGAGGAGAGCTGAACGCCCACAAATGTGTCTTGGTCATTTCTACACGACACTACGGCAATGATTATTCTCATTGTTGAAGCTGTACGGCTGCTTATAATTGTCTGCATCGACTTTATTTGAACTTTTATTTTAGTGGGTAACGTCTTATTTGCAACCATACTCAATCGCCTTATTCTTGTGTATTGGACGGCAGAAAATTAAGGTTTAAAAGAACTATGTTTTAAACCACTATGTTTTAAACAATAACAAAACCATATTAATGCTAAATAAAAATATATTTAAAAAAATGTTTCAATTATAAGGTCAACTCTTGTCATGTCCGTTCTTTTTCTTTTAATCTGTAAAAGATAAAAAAAAAAATGTGTTCATTATCTGCTGTAATTTGATAGTCTTAAGGGTCTCTTTCCAAACATACATATAAATCACAGAATTTATTAACTTTTTCATTATATTTTGTTCAAATTAAGGCTAAAATATCTAAGGGGAGATCATTCACTATTTGTTCCATACATAACATAAGTCTATTCATTCTAGGAGTTTATGGATCAGTGCATTGGTCCTAATCACCCGGAAAAGCATTCAACAAATAATAAACCATATAATATGAAAATTTGAATAATTTTGAACTTTCATCATATCAATACCATGATACCATAATCAAAATTTTTTTTATCGTAAGAAGTGGTCAATTTACCAATTTGTTAGAACAACGATATACACATAGATACAAAACGCACGTACGTTCTTACTTAAAATGTTTATCCTGCTTTAAAATTATTTTTAACCAGTTATAAAGTATAATTAAGTATTCAACATGTCAGTGAGTTTATCATACTTACAAGTGCTTTTCTTTCTTCCAAGACCACCATGTTTGCCATATCTTCCATAACCTCCCATACCACCAAAACCGCCCATACCTCCACTTCCGCCAAAACCACCCATACCTCCACTACCGCCAAAACCGCCCATACCTCCACTACCGCCAAATCCGCCCATTCCTCCACTACCGCCGAAACCGCCAATACCTCCACTACTACCATAACCACCGATACCTCCGTAACCAGAAGCACCAGAGCTATACCCATCATCGCCATAACCACCATAACCACCAGACCCATAACCATCATCGCCATAACCACCAGATCCGTATCCTATACCGCCACCTCCATAGCCACCCATACTACCCATACCACTACTTCCATAACCGCCCATACCACTTCCACCATAACCGCCCATACCGCTTCCACCATAACCGCCCATACCGCTGCCTCCATATCCACCTATACCGCTGCTTCCATATCCACCCATACCACTGCTCCCATATCCACCCATACCACTGCTTCCATATCCACCCATACCGCTGCCTCCATAACCCCCGCCGTAATTACTCCAACTACCATAGCTACCCATTCTATAAGGACCTATATTACCAAAGCTCCATCTTGGAACACATCTATAATATGGATACCATGGATATGATATACATCGATACTTCGGGGAACATACTCTAGGCTGAAAAATATTTTGATTGAAATTAAACTTTAAATGCATTCGATGATAACTTATAATATTGGCATTGCTGATGAGCGTGCATGCATGGGATGTACAGGTGTAGTCTTTGAACGATATGCTGTGTCTATTGACTTTTCATTGCTGTTATAATTTGTATTTGTGCTAAGTGCTTATCGAATTTATAGTTTTTCTACATAGTTTTCTCATTGGCAATCGTGCAATTCATCTCCATATGTTTATATTGGAGTTTTCGATCACATAAGACATAAAGAGAGTCTGAAGGTGGCATCTATCGAACAGGAAGTCCTAGACGTTTGCAATAGTTTTTGTTCGACTTCGGTCCGATTGCTATAGTTATACATTGATATATCTTAAAAAGTATTAGATCATTTATATTTTTACTCTTAATTGATGTTTTCTAATACTGAAATGTCTTTTATTTCATATTTTGAAAATCTACAAAAGATGAAAAAAGAAGAAAAATCCTTTTCAGTATTCACACAAATCATTTGTTTAAAGGGCAACATGAATCGTTAGTAGCTACATTTACATATGTAAAGTATATATCTCACCCATGAATGGCATCTAGCACTTGTTCCTAAAAAATAAATAAATAATAAAATGATAACAACATAAGAAGCAAAAAGATTGTTCACTAATGAAATAAATAAAGACATTGCATTCAGCACCTATCTTTAATTTTTGATATCAATCAATAGTGATGATTTAACGATTATATTGATGACACTGTTATTCTACTCCTGCCACATGTTTTTGTCTGTAGTTATTGACTTTAAGACGTTGCGTGATAATCTCCGATATCTCAAAAGCAGGATTCAAAATGAAGAAATTTGTCTTTAAAAGGATTGATTCATTGAATGCATAACTCACATAACTACACATGAGAAATAAAAAGCAATGTATATGAATAAGGCTATTATTTTGAGTCATACATTTCGACGAGATATAGATATTTACTATCAAAATCATCTCGGCTCTTCATTATATTCAAGGAATTTAAATAGTATAAAGTGTACTAAAAACTATGGTTACAGTAGCGTCAATGTGAGACTACTGTTGAAAGAAGAAGGTATGCAATACAACACTTAAAGCCGGTAGTTTTTTTTTCGAGACGGAATTAAATTGCAACGTCCAATAAATACTGCAGGCAACCTATCGATACCGGTCTCTGGAATAGAAGTTGACCATAACAAACATCAAATACTAAATTCTCCCGTAATAATCAAATGAAACGGGGTGCAAAAGTAAATCGTGTACTTCTATCGTGTAAGATAAAATGAAAGGATATCTTCAAAGCTTGTATATCTTTGACTGAAATCATACCTTGTATTGCTATTCCAAACAAGAAAATGGCGACGAAGAGACAAGTTATTGGCTGCATGGTTATCTAAAACAGAAATACATTTTTATAAAGATCGATGATAAGGATTCAGTAAAAAGACAAAATCAACAATATTTAAACTACAACTCCATGCATATGTGTTTGAACAACATTTTTCTTTTTTCGAGGTTTTAGTGTATGGTTATTTGTGCATTATAAGTGTATTATTATGTTTGCATTATTGGTGAATTTAAGGACTGAATGCTTCTTTTGCAAATTCATTTGGGGTGTAAAAGTGTTGACCGAAGTACATTTTACACGAAGCGCGGAAGCGCCTCATTTTAAACATATACACACAGTCAACGCTTAAAGACCAAACAGCCTATTGTTTATGCGCATCAGCTAACGCAACTTGGTAGTGACATAAAATCTCTATGACGTTGTTTATAGCAATGAAAAAAACGTCAAATTATAACGTCCTATTTCGCGTTTTTCTCGGATTCCAACATGGTGTACGCTACGTAGGTACGCTACGTCTCCCAAGAAAAGAGGAACTATTGTGCGTCACGCTACTTTAATATCCTGCGGAAATTTAACACACATGGACACATAAGATACTACACTATATTTAACCTTCGTTCTAATAAAAATAATAAAATATAAATTTTGATCTCGACTTTTTGCATTTGCGCCGTTCTTCATTTCATTTTTTTTTATTCTTTCACATGCGTAGATTTTGTCTTATATTTGCGTCGATCTGCATTTATTTTTTTTCTTCTTCACTTGCGTAGATTTTGTCTTTCGTTTGCGCCGATTGTGTACAGGTTATGTGAAAGTTTTTTATGCCCGATTTATGGGCATTAAGTTTTATCTGGTCTGTGCGTCCGTTCGTTCTTCCGTCTGTCCCGCTTCAGCTTGAAGTTTTTGGTTACAGTTTTGGTCAAGGTAGTTTTTGACGAAATTGAAGTCCTATCAACTTAAAACTTAGTAAACATGTTCCTTATGCAATGATCCTTCTAATATTAGTGTCAATTTAAAAAAAAAATAAAAAATTGAATATTCAAAAGGTTAGGCCGATAATCAATTATTCCTAGGGCTAATATGAAATTTGAAAAAAAAATAGGCAGGACAGAAGTTTTGAGTTAAAAAAAAGGCAGGATGAGACAATTGCCAAAAAAAAAGTCAGGACGACAATTTAGGTAAAAAAAAGTCAGGATAAACTAAAAAAAAAAAACAGGACCAAACAGAGTGAAAAATAAAAAGGCAGGACAGAGATTACAGCTATAAAAAAATGCAGGACAACATGTTTCATCCTAGCCCCCCCCCCCCCCCCCCCCCCCCCATAAAAATCAAACGGTAGCTCCCTAAGAAGAAATGATAGACATATCGTGTAATCTCACTGAAACTTACAGCTAATTTCCAAATGTATGTAGATCAACACTTTGGTTTGCCTGCTTGTTTTGTTTGTATATTTTGTATAATTATATTTTGATAACGTGCAATTAAATGAAATAGCATATATACAGGTTTACATACCTATATGTCAATCTTAAGTACAGAGCTTGAGTAAACATTTATACAAAGCAAGGAAACCAACCAAAGTTTTACCCTACATGCAGTAGGAAATTAATAAAACTAATACTCAGCGAATGTGAATTAAAATCAAAATGTTCAGTGTTTAAAACTAAATTGTTGTAAATTTAACTTATAACAAAAACAATTGCTCCAAGAATAATATCTTACATAAAATCGCTACAACTCTGACCGGAAAGATTGAAAATAAATTTCGATTTTCAATGCTGGCAACAACTTTTTCTTTGTTTCAATTTCCAAAATGAGCAATTTAGATTTATTATATTTTATTCTGTTGGAGAAATCTTACTTTGTAGTTTTCAACGGAAAATTATTTCTAAATTAATTTTTGAACCAAAAAATTTTTGTATTTTATGTACTGTCTCGTTTATTGAAAACACTTGAGGTAGTAATAAAAGAATTGTATTTTAAGATAGATGTATAACGTTTTAGAATCAAAACTTTCATTCATATATTATATAATTTTAATTTCCTTATATCTTAAATATTCTAAAATAATGAATTCACAAACTCGATGCAATAATTTCTAAACGTCCGTCTTAGTCGGGAAAAATAATGGTATAAAGAACTCTGTCCATGCTTTTGTATGTCCGTCTTTCAACAGTAACGAATGAGCATATATAGTCTGGTCTATTCAAATACTCTGTAAGTTAACCAGTGCCATCTTTCATTTCTTTTTTTTTTTATTTTCAATATTTTTGCTTACGTGGGACAGAGGACAAAAACAGACTATCAATACAAAAGCGGCGTGAAAAGTTATTTCAAATAATTTTCTATTCCGACGGATGGTGGTTCTGATGGTTTATTATTGTGTGGCAACAACATCATAGGGGGTCTCATTGGGGGGTTCCCCTGTTTTGTCAGATTCCCGTATCCCGCTTACACTATGTACGTAAGCAATTCTCATTTTTTTGTCATTTCCCGGGTCCCGCAAGACCTCATTTCCCGTTTTCACGCCACAATAATTTGACTTTCACGTGGCAAGCTTACAAAAAATCAACCATCCCGCGTCACGTTTAGACCCCAATGAGACCCACATCATACAGATCAGAAACTGATACATGCTTAATCTCTAGTATTACCGGATAATAATAAAGTAAGTGAATATAGTTGTTATTCTTGGAAATTTAAATGTGGGTTTCAAACGTCCAATTTGCGATTTCTTTTTTCAAATAGAGCGCCAGCAAGGAAATTTGTACTATGACGTCAGATGCAATGTTATGAAGAAAGACCACTCTTTTCTTCAAAACGAACGAGAAAAAACATGAAAATTACTCATAACTTTTTTGAAAGGTCGGTGACATACACTTTTTTTTGCTTTATTTTGAAGAGTACATATGGCACTTTCCTTCTTTAAATTTTTATGAAGAAATCACTGGTAGATATTTTTTAATACTGGAAACGTTTTTCAGTTTTACGTTTAATTTTTGGCGGGAATGAAATAAATCATATTTTTAAAGATCAAATCAATAAAAGCCTTAAATTCTTGAACCTGTCTTTGAAAGATACAAATCTACTGTTTAAGGTGAAACAAGAATTATACTTGTATGTTTGATATAAAGTATTTTTTTGAGAGTTTCGATAACAAGCAAATATTATGTTAATATTCGGGAAAACACGAAACTGAGGTTGCTATAGTGACAAAACTAAGTCGGTGACCCCCAATTTTTTTCATCATATTTTGTTCCTCAAATCATGCAACACCTTCACACAAAATTTGAAGGAAAAATCACTGATAGAAATGAGTAGGCTGTTTGGTCTTTAAACAACCAATTGAAATTACTTGAAGGGGCATTCAATACCTCGCAATGATCACGAAAACACTATAACTATCAAGAGTTTTTTTTTATCTACCTGTGCACTCAATTGTGGAAACGTGTGTCACTATGTATGTTTCAATTCATGCAATTCATTTTGAAATTAAAAATGACGGGAGATTGCTGTTAGCCAATCAAAATAACGTATTACAATGAAACATACATATAATGTTATTATTATAATAAAACTAAAATAGGAAACTTGTACTTGTGTGATATCAATGACAAGCACAAATGCTTTGTGATGGACTTTAATGTTTTCTATATCGCATTTCAGTCAAGCGTATGTTATCACAACAACCCTGGACATATGAAGAAAGGGTTTTGCAATGTTAACAGAAAATCATTTTCTTATGGTGTTATTTTTATTTTGTTAACCAAAATGTGATTTCACAATGAACTCAATATCACCTTGTATACTACTTTTATTGAGTGTTTTACCGTTTATTATCATATTTAGTTCAGGTACATATAACATACATGATATGTTGAATAATATTGTTGTAATTCAATAATAATATGAATTCCACAGAAACAAAACATTCCCAAAAAGTTTTAGGTAATAAGCTTTCCGTCCGTTTGTTAAGTTGTTATTTCGATGAGAAGGACGGACATGTCTGTTTAACACCTACAGACATGCAATATAGATTTTGTGTTTTCACTCAATCTAGAAGCAAAATGTGTTCACACTCCTCAAATTTAAATCAAATCAATCATACAATAGCTAGCTATACATAGATTATTCATGCCAACAACAGAAAACAATGTGATTATTTAAAAAATAATTAATACAATTTAAAATCGTAATACTCTACTTCCCACAATCTAGTACAAAGTAGGAAATATGCATGCCTCCATCAAACTCGTATAAAAGTAAAAGTATATAGTCGTCATTCATTGGCAAAAACATATTTGAATAAAAGAGAGACCAACGATATAAAAGGTACATTCAAAGTAGAAAATAAACTGACCATGGCATAAAAGACCGACAGACAAACACAAGAGCACACACTACAACCAACACTAGCCCCACAAAAACTGGGGGTGATCTAAGGTGAAAGCAGATCTTGCTCCCCATAGATAATTTGTTATAATTACGAATGCTAAACAATAAACAAAGGTCGAAATGAATTATTTGTGATATCATTCCAATCATTCAGGTTTTATTTTTTCAAAACTTACTTCATCGGAATTTTAGCAATATAAAACATCGCAAAAATTGATTTACAGTTTTCTATTTTTTCCTATTCATAACAAAAAGAATTCAACGTCTTTACTTATACGTAACAGATAAACTTTGTTATTTAATTTCTTATGATTATATTTAGATGTTAACACAAATTTTCTTCAGACAATTTCACACGTGATTATAGTTTTCTATATAATTTCAAAACGAATTTGCTTACCTTTCGAAGAAACTTGGTGAGAAAATATACATATCACAATTTTGACTTGTATTTATAGTACTAAAAGATGTAAAAAAAATGTGTTGCAGCAATGTTTTCAATCTTATACGTTATGCATGTTTTTGCCATGTTGGCAATCAAAGTGCATCTAAAAAAAACAATAAATGTACAGAAATCAAATATTGTGTGGTAAAATCCTCATTATCACTATTATTTTAAAACATGTAATGTACAAAAAACTCATCAGCATGTCAGCAGTAAGCAAACAAATTACCAATTTAACAAATAAAAACGGTTTACAAACCCTAAAGTTATCAATCAGTGATTGATGCATTGTCGGATTTTCCTTAAGTGGAAATGACCACCCAATTCATAACAAAACCGAGAAATAAAAGTTGCGGTTGCATTAGTCAGAAAAGAGAAGAAAACAAAACGGCTCCTAAACACTACATAATTTATGAATATATAAGTTAGAAAAATATCAAACGGGTTCGTTACCCCTACAAAATCAAGTTATATTGATCTGAAAATATTTCAAATTAAAAACGTTTCTAATAAACGGCACGATACGGTTGTTCTAATCAGATTAATACCAGAAACAAAAGAGTTTATCATTGATATACTAGTTCTAGTTAAATTGATTAGAAAACACACCAAAAACAAAAAGGAAATTAATCTTCATACCAGTCTTTGTTATACATGTTATATACACCTGGAAACAAGTATTGCAAAACTTCCATTGAAAACAATGTAAAATGTTTGTAGAATGTGTATAACTGGGGTTTTACCAAATATTTTTAATCTGTATAATGTTTAAAATTGAATTTGTTTTATTAACTTACATTTCAGGCAAACTTAAGACTAGAGAGACGCATCATTAACGCTGTACTGAAAACGTTATTCAATCTTTGTCTTGTCTTTCCTACCGACATTTTATAAAAGTAATTTTAACAGCAAACTAAACATCTGATACAGAAAATGTGTGTCAAACTAGCCATTTCAAACAGTTCTGAATGAGTTTAATGCATAAAAATCTGGATTTATTGCAAAACCAATGTTTTAGAAAAAATGAGTCTGCAAAATTTCCATTTTTTGTGAAAAGCGCGAAAAACTATTTTCGTGTAGCTGTTATGTCCTGTCCATGTATCACTACTATTCGATAAAGAAAAAGTTAATACCCTGAATTCAATTTTAAACCATAAACGGATTAAAAGTATTTGGTAAAATCCAAATTATACACGGTCTACAATCATGCCATTTTACATTGTTTTCAATGGAAGTGTTGCTATACTTTTTTCCAGGTGTATATTATCGAGAAAGATACCAAAACGAAAGAGTTCCTGATCCAGTTTCAAGTTCTTATTTTATTAGTCAGGAAAGATATCTGAAAATGGTTTCCATTCTCTTTTAAATCTGGTAATATTAGTCAAAGAAGATACCAGTACAAAAGGTTTACTAATCCCCATTCTAGTGTTGGTTACATAAGACAGGTTATCCCTATACACATGCTATTTCGATTCTAAGAGACTTGAATAATGTTTTCGATGGATACTCATACATGAATATTTCTTTGTGAAAGTCTTTTCTTAATCAATTACGTTTGAAGTGACAAAAGTTCGTTGGAAGTACTTGATAAATTGCATGCTTATTTTTGTGATTTTGGTTCTGTTCAAAGTTTTGATTTTTCTACCCTTAATACCACTATAGTCTTATAAATAAAAATATCACACACCTAATTAAATGGTAATTCACAAGTTAGAATGCGAATGTTTATATTTTAACTTTTTAAGGTCATTTTTTAGTATCAACCAACAAAAGTAATATGTTAATTGGACATGACCTTCTCATATATTTAAAGAGGGTATGATACTAAACCCCTAACGAGAGAGACTGTCCTCGATATTCATATGATGAAGACACAACCTTTCAATCAGTTTAATTGAGGTCTGGAGCTGGCATGTCATTAACTGCTAGTAGTCCTTTGTTAATGTGTGTACCATTGTCATTTTGATTACTTTCTTGTGTTATCTGTTCTGATATCGGACTCGGACATCTTGTAAACTGAGTTTAACTGTGCGTATTGGTGTGTGTTTATTTGTTCTACATTGGCTAAAAGTATATGAAGAGGGTTGAGATTAAAAGAAAACATGTTGAACCTCGACTCATTTTTGCTCCTGTCCCAAGTCAGGAGTCTTTTGCCTTGATTAGTCTTGATATGAGTTTGAATTTAATTTTCTTTTATATATTGCGGAGTTTACTTTGACGTCAATTATCACTGCACCAGTACATATTTTTGTTTAGGGACCAGCTAAAGTATGCCTCCGTGTACGAGATTTTCTCACTGAATTGGAGACCCATTGGTGACCTTCGCCTGTTTTGTGATCATTGGTCAGGTTCTAGTATCTTTGACACATTCCCCATTCCTATTTTCAATTTTTATTTAAATCATCAGCTGTTGAGGCAGTTGTCGAAGACTAGCAATCTAATATCTTGTTTTAGTCTGAAACCTTTGTTCATTGCTTTAATCATTACATTTGACAAAAGAATGAACAATATTACAGAACAATTTTAGTTATGCATCCCTAAATAATAACATTAGATGCATGTTTCATTATAATACGTTATTCTGATTGGCTAAACTTTAATCTCGCTTTATTCCTTAATCAACTTCATTACAGATTACAATTTATCATTCATGTTGACAAGAGGTCCCGCAAAAAAGTGCACAGGTAAATTAAAAAAAACTTGATAAAAATCGTGTTTTCATGATCTTAGCTAAAAAATGTAATTATAAGTATTGAATGCTTCTTTTTGTAACTTTATAGGGGTGAAAGCGTTGACCGTGCGCACATTTTTAGAATGAAGCCGGAACCGCTTAATATACAAAATGTACTTCGGTAAACGCTTTTACACCCCAATGAAGTTACAAAAGGAAGCATTCAATTCTTAAATAATAAACATACTAATGTGAAAACTACTATAATTTTACGTCATTTTCGTCATAATAAAGGACTTTCGATATAATCGGTCTATTTGATATTTTGCGCTAGTGGGGAGTTGTCTCAGTGACAATCGTGCAAACCCTTCTGTGTCATTACTGTACACAATAATAAGACTATTCTATCAATTACCTTACACAGGACGATCGAAATAAGAAGATGTGATATGAGTTCTAATGAGACAACACTCCATCCAAGTCACAGTTTGTAAAAGTAATCCATTAAGGGTCAGAGCACACCCTTCATCACGAGACTGTAACACATGTATTACATGTATTATTATCTGGTGAATATAAAAAAACTATCATATTAATTCCTTTATACTTTGGAATAAGGGCGAAACATACCAGACGGACATTCAAACTCAAAGTCGAAACTTAACTGTCAACGCCATGGCTAGAAAGTAAAGGTGAACAGAAAAACAGTAATACAGAAAAAGCAACGTCAAAAACTAACGACGGAACATTAGGGACACCACAAAAACTAGGGGTGATCTCAGGTGCCTCAGGAAGGTAAGCAGATACTCCTACATATAATTCATAGGCGGATGCAAATCTTTCTACAAATGTAATTAATTTCACTATAAATGTATAGACTATCTTACCTTGACCTCCATTTAGTAATTGAAAACAACATTTTGCGACGAAAGAATTGGTTCGGTAAGAGTTTCACGTGGCAAAGTTGAAGTCATTTCTCTTAAACATTTTCGGACACTATCGCAAGATCGGTTCGGAATATCAGTTTCTCAGATGATGACAGATCTATAATTATTATGGGGTTTGTACTTCCGTGATCAACATGATAGGGTCTGCTTGTGGAGATGGATCTTCTTTACCAGAGCTCATTAAAATCATGCCCGTTGTCTGGGTTGTTTGTGTTGCGCAGTTTTTAGTTTCAATATTTAATTTTGTGTGCTGTTGTATGTCTTTTTGTCCTTTTTTACCATGGGGTTGTCAGTTCATTTTCTATGAATTTGAACGTCTTTTTGGTAGAACGTGCCTCTTTTTAATTATTTCCTCATGTGAATATACATGCCAGAGTCGATATTCAACACAAAAAAGTAGAGACTATATGAAATATTTACCTAAATATGTTTCAACTTTCTAAAACATTCTTTCAGAAATGGAAATATTAAAACTCACTTAATAATATTAGCAATATTTTAATATTTTCCGTATAAGTGTGAAGCCTATTAAATGTTTTTCATTCTATAGAGAGAGCAATACTATTCAGTGTATTATCACATCAATCATTGTCAATGTTGAGTCTATCTAGAATATACTCTTGAAACTGTCACTCCAATCCATAATTTACCGTCTGAACATATTTTCGATTTGATATAGTGTAAAGAAAGATAACTTGTATTGTCTTATTGTTACCGGTCTAACTCGAAGGTTTGAAACGTGACGTGCATTTTAAATTCAGAACTATATGTCGGATGATGAATCTAAAACCACTAACACATGTAACATGTATAGAACAAACCAAAGATTAAGTGGTACTTATCATCACCATTATTTTAAAACATGTAACGAACAAAAACACAGCATTCAGTCAGCAGTAAACAACCAAATTAATAATGTAACACATAAAAACGAATAACCAACTATAAAGCGATCAATTTATTAACAATTGCTTTGTCAGATTTTGCTTAAGTTGAATAATCACCACATTCATAACAAAATCTAACCAATACAGGTTGTGGTTTCATTAGTCAGGAAAAATACCAGAACACAATGTTTGAATGTGAAAAGTAAAAAGACATGTATAAACCATCGGGTTCCCTAAACATTGAAAAGATTTAAAATCAGCCACGCGCCATAATGTGAAAAGTGGCAAAAGATACCAAAGTGACATCCAAACTCTTAGTTCGAAAAACACTTGAAATTAATAAGACCAACATACGAACAATAGTCATGAAACGCATTAAGGAACTAAAAGGCTTGGAATCACGAACCCCAACGAAAAGTGGGGGGGATCGCAAATGCTCCAGAGTAGGTCGGTCCTCCTCTACATGTGAAACTTTTTTGAAAAGTGAGCATAGAAGCTTCTCTACGTATAGAGCGGCTGTTATTTGTTAGATGTCTTAGAAAAAGACCGAACAAACTGTTTATTGTTTCTCGTTTTCCTCCCGCCCTAGGTCAAAGTGATTCATTACGGAAAGAAGCTTGAAAACGTCTCATCACACATTGTCACATCGCTGATAACTTTCTCCACAGACATTACGACTTCATATATACTTTCTGTGGATAGACAAATGGAGCGAATATTCAGAACGATAGCAACACAAACGTTTAAGTCTTTTAAATACAAGTAGAGTTCAACTTCATTTGTATATTCAGTTCTCTATTCAACATTTTGGTCAGTTAATTATGAAACTATTTATAGAAAAAAAAAATTTACAATTATATTAAGTTTGAGATAATCGTTCCACATTACAAATTTCTTTAAAGAAAAAAAATGCACCTTGTATTACATTTTTCAAATTGTTTCATAGGCTTTATAATATAAATAAAAAGTGTGAAAACCGTGTCTTTATCTAAGCTTTATAGTTAAATGGACTGTATGGCGTTATATCTTTGAATATTTGAAATTAATTATTATGTCATGGAGAGAAAACAAGAGTTGAATGGTCAAATCTTATTTCTTGAAAAATAAATAGTGATTTCTAATTAGCATGCTATATTCGTTTGTGCACTTATGGCTAAACGAATATCCCAATCATGTCAACAATGTTTATGGTCCAGTTTGTCAATTAATTTTCACAATGACACTTGAACATAATGTACGTGGTCATGGTGATGTTTATGCATTAATTCATAAATAAATAATTTAACATAATATTTCTAATATGACAAAGCACTTGATCACTACCAGTGTTTTCACGATTTAGTATTTTCTAAGTGTTCACTGCTGTAACTTATTGACATACATATCGCAGTTGTTTTTTGTTTCGTGATTTCATGCCTTGAAGGCATAATACTTTGCTCAGTGCTCGGAGCACAAAAATCATGCTCGAAACATGAAATCCAGCAATTTGATTGGTTGATTTTCGAGTCTGAGTACAAAAATCATGTTCGAAAGTTTTATGACCGTGAGGCCAGAATTATATTTTCTTAGTTTGTGTGTTCCCTTTTTTGTCAACGAAGTATTTCATTATTCTTCCTGATGTTATTTTGAAATACCGAAAATATTTGTATATCAACAAAAAGTTTAAATACTTTAATCAGCATAGCTTTCTTCTCCTTTATAACCTATGATATAAAAGGAGACAAAAGATACCTGAGGAACATTAAAACTCAAAACCCGAAAATAAACTGACAACGCCATTGCTAAACAAAAGAGCAACAGGAAAACATACAAACAATGGTACACACAAAACAAAACAGAAAACTAATGACCGAGCAACAGGAATCCCATCAAAAACTTCTGCGCAATGTTAAGCAGAATTTGATACACTCAAATTTGTTGCACTCCATTTATGACAAGTAAAATGTCCAACGAGTTTGATAGATATTGTAATGGATCAAAAAGATATGTTATAAGATTTATATTTTATTTGTAATTGATGATAATGATCTGTGGACAGCGTGCTTGCTGGTAATCGTATTCAGTCTGAAAGAAAAATGTAAACTTAAATAAAACATGACTAGAATGACAAAAAACAGCAAGAAATGTTTTTGTGTTTAATTTTTTTAAAGTGTGGTGTAGAACGCTCATCAAACTTGACTAAACAATATAACTCAAAATCATCATGAACGTTATTCATGGTTTTATAAGCTAAAACATTTGTCCATGCTTCCTCAAGAAATTATCATGTGTATACACTGGACCGATTCACTTCCAAACGAATGGAAATATTCTTCATGTACCAATCATCAAAAGTTTCCAAATAAACATTGTTAAGTAAGTCTTCATAAATTTCAACGACCATCAATTGTTTCCGTATCTGGGATGGTTAACGTGAATTCAGTCTTTTGCTTATATTGGTGTCGATAGAATCCGGATATCTGAAATTTCATTTAAAATAGCATGCAATATAAATCACTACCATAATTCGGACATTGTCTAACGCATTCTTCATTCACTTATCGGTTTCCATATAATTGTGTTATTTTGTATTGCAAAAATACTTACAGTACGGTCCATAACTAACGCATCTATAACGTCTCCATCCCCAGTTGTTTGGGATACATGTTTTCCAATATGGACAAGGGTTTGGCTACAATTACAAAAACAACAATGAACAAGATATGTTTGTTGCATTATTAATGATAATCATCTTTCTGATAATGAAAACAAAAACGTATAGTTATATATTCTTGTAAATTTTCGTTAGATATTCAAACGGAAGTTCGCATGAAACATTAACAGAATTGTTCCTAAAATATATGTAAGGGTATGCATGTCTACGTTCTATTATAATGCTACCACATATTGTATGAAATATCACATTTATTTTTCTCACAAAATCTGTATAAGATCAATACATAATAATTAAGGTTTGCACAGGTCTGTTTTAATCGTCTGGTTACCTGAATTATTTAATGCTTTTACATTAACAACTCACTGTCGCATCACATTGATATAAGGCATTTGATTGAAATGAGATGTTGAAGACCGATTTTAGTGCATTCAACAAGTTTTCACTAACAATTCCTCATAAGTAAGCCGAAGTTTTTTGTTTGAAGGCCTAGTTCATAAATAAAGGCTTCAGTAGTATACCACTGATCAAAAGTAATGGACCATTTTAGCGAAAAAAATTGGGTCACAAAATAAACCCAACCTGAATGAAACATATCAATTATAAGAGAAATACAACGCAATAATAAAAACGATTAACTGCTACAATGAAATGAGAAATAAACGCTTACATGTAAAAAACATAAATACAATTTTTCTCTGATTTCTATCTAAAATATTAGTCAACTTACCCAGCAAGGACTGTTATTCCAATAACGAGCAGAGGCAGCTATATAAAGTAAAAACAATTGTCTAATAAATAACTAATTTAATTCCACATCACTATCATATTTTAAGTATCTAACATTTGAAAAAAACAATCATTTGATGTACTAATATTTTTTTCTAAACAGTTTTGTTCAGATCCGTTAATTGTTAGCGCTATTGTAACAATCTACGCGCATTTTATTGATTAATGTCATAGCAACGTCAATATTGACTCATTAGGCTCCTCAAATTACTTCTGACGCATACATTAAAGGCTGTTGTCCATTGATCTTTGGTGGATATGTGTGTGGCTCATTGAAATAATCCTGATCCATTTTTTTCATAGAATTAACGAATCGTAGAACAAATATCTTGTAATAATGTATTTTCTCATTTGTTCGATGATAAACCACTTGTGTTTGATTTGTTGTGGTAATCGACCAATATATAGTTTACAGTACATCACAATTCTAATGTTTCGAGTTGTTGCTTTAAATTTGTTTTTGAAAAGCCAAGTAAATCTACTGGTATTTGAAATAATTTTATTATGCAATAAGTGTTTGTTACTTGTAAATTGTAATAACATTAACGGTACTAATTTTTCTGCACCAGATGCGCATTTCGACAATACATGTCTCTTTAGTGATGCTCGTGGTCAAAATATGTAAAATCCAAAGCTTATATAAAAGATGAAGAGCTATATTTCAAAAGTTCCAAAAAGTATAGCCAAATACGTGAAAGGAATCAGAGCTTTGCATGAGGGAGATACATTCCTTAATTTATAATAATTTTTAACATTTTGTAACAGCAAATTTAATAACACAAATAATCCGTATTTTCATGCCAGTTCCGGAGTACTGGCTACAGGGCTCGTGATACCCTCGGGGACTAACAGTCCACCAGCAGAGGCATTGACCTAGTGGTAGTAATAACATTAACGGTACCAATTTTTCTGCACCAGATGCGCATTTCGACAATACATGTCTCTTCAGTGATGCTCGTGGCCAAAATACTAGAAACATATTAAATCGTATCGAACATATATTAATTGTTTCCTTCGATGGCAATTAATTTGTAAAACATTCACAATCATTTTCCTTCTTTTTTATTTTTTGTTAATATAAATGCGAATCATACATGTACTAATAATGGTCTGGTTTGTGATTCACAGATGAGAATTTATGGACCAAGATCACAGGAAATGTGAAAAAATAAAGAATAGGGAATAAAACGTCATAAACGAAACGAAAACAAAAATGCTTAGATTTAAATAATTATATACGATAATCATGATAATGGGGTAGGCATATAAAACATTGCTAAATATAAAATTAAAAAAATTGTATTACAAATTATAGTTTAAGAAATAACGACTTTAATGTCCATTTAAAAAAAAAATCCTGTACCAAGTCAGGAATATGGCCATTGTTATATTATAGTTCGTTTCTGTGTGTGTTACATTTTAACGTTGTGTATGTTGTGTCGTTTGTTTCCTCTTATATTTGAGTGTGAATTCACATTACTTTATAGGTGTCACGGTTTTTTTCCTATCCCAAATTCATGTATTTCAGTTTTGATGTTATATTTGCTATTCTCATCGGATTTTGTCTAATGCATAGTTTGTTTCTGTGTGTGTTACATTTTATTGTTGTGTCGTTGTTCTCCTCGTATATTTAATGCGTTTCCCTCAGTTTTAGTTTGTAACCCGGATTTTTTTTTTTATCGATTTATGAGTTTCGAACACCGGTATACTACTGTTGCCTTTCTTTATCTATCACTCACCTCTTCCAGCTGCCATTTATCAGCCTATATAATGAGTGTACACAGGTATAATGGAATCAAAGAGGCATTCTGTTTACTTTTTTAAATCATTTTTACCAATAATTTGTCACGGAAAGAAACTTTCAATACTAATACAATTTTTTCTACACACTAAATTTTCAAATAGTCCAAAAAATATAATTTTATTTTGCTCACTACTTAATAATTTCCCTTTCAAATGAGTCAAACCTTGAATTTTACATGTTATGCCATCAAAATTTTGTACTTCAATAATATGTTACTGTATTTGTATACCTCAACTATTGTATCTGTATTTATATTAAATTTTCTCTGTAAACTTGTATTTAGTTTTAAGAGAATAAAGTATCTATCTATCTATCTTATACCGACCCTGCATACAGGAACCAAGGATGACCATAACAGCAAACAAACAGAAGAAAAACTTCATCGTGGTCTGAAAATGATCATTTATACATGGATGAATATTAATATTATTTGACAATTGAAGTTACATATCGTCATTATTGATTGGTATCACGATGCCTTTAAAAAGTATGCATTTAAAGTTAATTATGGTTTCATCATTCTAATACGATTTAAAACGAAAGAAAACATCTCGAATAAGTGTTTTCTTTTCTAATACAATATATCTTACTTAATAGGAATATTACAGTAACCGTCTCTGTGGACAGCAATTTAACTTTTGATCTTCTATTATACAAGGATTTATTGATAAATCCTTAAATTGTGTCATGTCTTATGTGCTGTTCGACTAATTATATTCTGTTTTACAGGAATTGAATTCTAAAAAAATGACTTTAAGTACGATATTTTATCCGTATAATCTTGTGTAATGACATGCAACACTGTATGATCACATGGAATTGTATGACTTACAAAGGAATCATCGCTGAAGCAACTATATAAACTGTCAATTCAATTGTGTTTGTTTAATAAGGAAACATTATATCTACTACTTCATTTCGAAAGTAAATATTCATCATACAAATGT
Source organism: Mytilus galloprovincialis (assembly GCA_037788925.1). Lineage (NCBI taxonomy): Eukaryota > Metazoa > Mollusca > Bivalvia > Mytilida > Mytilidae > Mytilus > Mytilus galloprovincialis. The sequence goes on from CM075332.1 coordinate 3,806,912, forward strand.
TGATGTTTGGTATAGGTCAGTTTCCATTTTGATGCATATCTGAAGTTGATAAACAAGATGCATGTGCGTATACAATTGTTATATAAACAGACACAGACTTTGCTATTCCTTTTATGAATTTGACTACTAGTTTTTTTTGGGGTTCATAATCGCTTTTATGAGCTCTTCAACGTTTATATAAAAATACTGAATTCCGAGGAAAATCAAAAACGGAAGGAAAGTCCCTAACCAAATGGCAAAATCAAATAATAAAATACATCAAACGAATGTCCATCTTGTGTTGTAAATTTGGAACTATTAATGCTAAAAGGGGATATTCCCTAAAAGTATATGTTTTCGTTAAAAAAAATTTCCACACATATTTGACCTAAACTAAACGATGAAATTAGGAACCTATATGTTAAAAATGGCAGCATTATCATTGATATTGCGCGTCAAAGACATGTACCTACTTACAAAAATATGTTTTGCTTACAAATTTAGTGAATATTTTATAGCAACAGTGTAAATTACAATATTAAAATTTTACTTACTTCGGTTTTGTCCTTTTGAGAATAGATTGCAGGGTCATTGTCAGGTGTATTTATACCCTCGTTGAAGGGTTTAACTTGTTTCTGTAAATTTAGGGGATTTTTTGTGATTTATCGTACCACCTAGTCGGTCAGTCAAGCGAAAAGGTTCCAAAAGGATAATTGAATATTTTGTATCTAAATAAAATCACTAAAAATATTAACTTTTGTTCCAACAATTAAGTATATTTTGATAGAGTGTTTACACATAGTACATATATTATTTTAAGCCTTTAATTAATATTAAAATGATAAGCAGCACCCCTTTTTGTACCTTGTTATATAAATTTATCATTATCGATTTGTTCTCAGTTCAACAACCTTAACATGCAAAATCATTCTTCTGACATTAACATCAATTTATTATTACAAAAAGTAGAAATGTTCGACCATTCAAAATAAATCATATAAGTGTGATGTTATTTGTTGTTACTTGTTTAAAAGTTGTTTATTATGTCTCATGGAGTAGTTTTTGTTACATATTACAAGATTGCACTAGGTTATACCATTACACTACAGGTAAACATTACCAACGTCACCTGTAAAACAATGAAACACAATTAATTATACATTTGTACCTTTCATATATTACCGATGACATTTATTTAATTGGCATGTTTTATTTGAAACAAAGGAAAAGAAAAAAAAAATGATTGAACTTATCTTTTTAACAATAAATGACCAGGTGTATTTTTGGTGTAATTGCCAAAATATATTATTCCATTTAAGGAGGGACAGAAAAGTTTGATTTGATAATATGTGTATCAGTGCTCATGTACTGACGTGACATATTACAATGTATTACGGCGACAGTAGGTTACCAATATCCAAATTTCCTAAATTGATTAACACGTGTATTTAATGTATTTCCGATGACATGTAAAGTAATATAGCGGTCAATATATAAGGGTCCAACTCTATCAGGTGAAATTAAACTTACATAAACTTGGCGATTGTACAAAACATAAAAAAACAGTAAATGTCCGAATTGAATTGTGCAATATTTTGAACTTTTTTGTATATGGACCTCAACAACTATAATCAAGGTATCAAGGTCCACATTTCTTAAAATAAACAGATTGATTTGCTTATTGTAGAAGGTTGTACAGTGATACATAATTATTGCTTATCTTGTATATATATGCCATTAATATTATCTTGGGGACCAGGCTTAGAATTTTACAAGCAAGACGTCGACATAAGACTAATCAATTGCACTCGATAAAACCATTAAGTTTGAATTAGAGTGATGTTCCTAATCAAAATCAGGTCATCAATTCTATAGGGACGAAAAACCCTAGTGTCTCGAATGGTTAAAGTTTGTATTTCTGTAAATATTGACAATGCAAATTTCCCAATGCAAGAACTCCTTTCACGGCTAAAACTGTACCACTTTTACTTTGAAATCATAACCTAGAATTGAAAGTTCATATGCACTACTATTTTTTTCAAAGGTCAAAGTATAGGGCTGTGCGGAATATTTTCAACGTTTATATGTCCCGAACTTCTCAGAGTATAAACTATCACTAATTGTCTGTACCCCTACCTCGACTGAAGGGTTACCATAGATTTCAATATAAACAATATACACATGTATATTTACTGGGAACATTCACAAGTTATGTCTCTGTGAGATGCAACACAGAGAGCATAACTGGGAACCAGTATGTAAACAAAATTATTTTTGTATGAATATTCTTGATCTCCCAAAAAGAGGCGTGGTTTGAGAAACAGTTGTATTTAAAAACTTTAAGTGCATTTTAAAACATTTAATTTACATTAGATTTAAAAGAATGGCTGTTCTGATAATTTTTTTAACATGACATACATGTAAATGATTGACTACTTGACTGGTAACAGCCCCAGAAATAAAATGTCTACTAGTTTTTGCATCACCCTAAAAGTAAAAAGTTTTCAAAGATCAAATGAAAAAGTCAAGATAGTCAGTATCTTTAGTTACTTGTCTGCGTGTGTAAGATTTCTACAGAAAACGATACTGACAAAACTTTCATGTTTCCTCCTGGTTTTGTCCGGAAGTGTTATGCAGAAATTGCATAACAGAAGTTTTAGGAATATCATCCTAATCCTAAATGATGGCGTCAATAAAAGACAAAATCATACTGACACAACAAGATCTATAACACCAATGCAAGACTTATGAAAACGCATATGATGAGTGCAATAGTAATGACGTGTGAAAATATACAATAGACACAAAAGCTTAGCACTAGGTAATACACAGCTGACAGGACAGAAATTATCACTTCAGGTTCTCGCAAACATTACAACCTTTAACACTATAAAATAAATAGATAACAAAGGGAGTTATATCAGATGTCAGGACATTTAGAATATGCTATTTACATAACTGTAACAAAGAAAGTGCCACGTGTAAATATACAAGATTATTCGGCGTACTATGTGTATTTAGATATAGGAAGATGTGCATATCAAATTACAGGAATACAGTATCGGGCCTATCCAATTTAGTGGAAAGCTGATACATTTTGTTTATGTATGTTTTCGTGTTCATTAGTCAATTGCAAATAAAATGTACATCCCATACTAATTTTTACGGATTGTGAATACGCATTCAGAGTTTTCTCTGTGCAACAGGAGTCTCTTACGATTTTGACGATACTTTTTGGGTCATATAAATTCTATCTCAGTTTATTAGATTTTCCTCCTCTTTCTTGATTTACAAGAACATTGATAAACTAGTGTGGCCTTATGTACATGTTTTACGGGGTTATGTATAAATGAAATGGAAAATCCCCACTACTATATAATATGTCAGACTTTTTATACAACGTGAAGATAATTCATATAGCAACGAAAGTCATATGATATTCCATGCATTAAATAATTATACAAGCAGTATTATTATGTGTCAAAACAGTAAGACGTTACGAACTCTTAAGACTCAAAACAAGATTAATCCGATAATTCATAAGTAATTTCTATGAAAATATGAAATAAAAAGTCATAACTTATTAAGATCATACAGGCAATGATTGATTAAATTTTCTGTGTTTTAACGAAATTGTATTGTCATTGTAGTAAACTTCCTGTTATCAAAACTTTTATATTTTGGAAAAACTAAGGATTTTCTTATCCCAGGAATAGATTTCCTTAGTCATATTTGGCACTACTTTTTGGAATTTTGGGTCATCAATGCTCTTCAACTTTGTACTTGTTTGGCTTTACAACTATTTTGATCTGAGCGTCACTGTTGAGTCTGATGTAGACGAAACGCGCGTCTGGCGTATTAAATTATAATCCTGGTATCTTTGACAACTATAACAGGAAAACAAAGGAACAACATGAACACTGAAGTGGTCACTGATCACTAATGTTAACAACTAATGCGCCATTTTTTTTAAATAAAGATAGCTTAAACTGCCGTGTAAAACAAAATTAAATGATTCATGAAAACATTTGATAACATTTGTTACAAACGTCAAAGATAAAAATAGAAATGTTTTTTGGTCCAGTTAAAATTGGGATTATCGAAGAATGTCATTCAAACCGAATGTCTCTAATCATCTTGCTCCATTAACAAATGATTAAACTGTACTATAATTTAGACTCATATTCTGAATTAAAATATACCTCATATCAATCAGTCCATACTGTAATAGTAATTCTTTACCATGCTCGTTTTTCGTGATCATATATTTTTTCCATATCTTTAGAAACGTTTTAATTCGTTGAACATTTAAATACTAGTACTTGGTGGATCCCCTGTACCCACGGAACACACGAAAATTGGTATTTAAACGAATATGAAGGAATCCACAGTATTGCAAGAATATAGTTATTTAATTATTTGATAATTGATAGATTATTTAACGTCAATTACTTCTTGTTTCTACTATATCATTTCGATCTGGTTTTGATGATGGAGGAAGACAATAACAATCAAAACCAATTAGTAAACAAAGACTCACAAAACCAAAGGACATTTACATCAACAGTTATAAATAATAATTAAGAAACAACACGAACTCCACTAATACCGGGAGTGAAATCAGGTGCTCCGGAAGGGTAATCATTTCCTGCACCGTATACGGCACCTGTCGTGTTATTTCTTTGTTCAGTTGGAGACACTGGTCTAACTGGAGAGACTCGAGAATTGAAGAGTCTGAATTATTGAGAATTATTTTCAAATAAGTTAATTAAAAATTAAGTCACATGCAATCGGTCAGTTAGATCCTGACATCGTCTATGTAGAATTATGTAAACTGACAAAGTCAAAGAAAATAAACAATACCCTAAAACATTGGTAGGTCAGAAAGCCAAACAACAGTAAACAACACCCTGAAGTCTGAGCATCACAAATCTTACATAATCCGAGTGCTCCCATTGGGTGTTATTTGTTAAAAAATTGTGTTATATGTTTGCATTCGATAAAAACATAAGAAGGTTTTATATACCAAAATATAAGCCTGGTTACCTTGATGAGTTTATTAAAAAAAAAAGGGCAATTGCAAACCTTATAACATCAGAAATACAAGATTTTCAATGTCTACCCACAATTCATTATATGAAGATATTGGATTTTGATAGTTATTTAATAGAACTATAAGTATCAAACTTCTCTTTTGTACCCAAAGGTCATAAACATTATTTAATTATAATCCTTTGATAACTATTAACGCCACTTTTAAGCACCGGTTTTGAACTTATTCATGGTGGCCACTTTTGATTAGTGGAGGAAACCGGAGTAGCCGGGAAAAAACACCGACCTTCGATAAGAAAGCTGACAATCCTAGACTAAGAGTCGATTGCTCTCGCACGGGCAGTGTTTGAACTCATGTTTGTCATATAACAGTCGCTTCTTTCACTTGGTGGCTGTTGTTATTTAAACTGCTATATAACGTGCTGTCTGTAACCATTGTGCAAAACTAATTGTTTCAAATGAGTATTTTTCAAGAACATATATTTCTCCGTTTTAGTTGGAGTAGTTGTGTCAAAAAGGCAAGAATCTCTTAGAATATAGAACAAATGTATATTTAATCTTTTTGTAGTTCAGCCAAATGTGTTTTCACCTTATATAGTGACTATCTATTTGGTTGCCCTTTACTCATTTTGCCTTTTGCATTCTGTCAATAGAGTGAACACTGTTGCAATGCTACTGGTGTCACACGAATGTCCTTATAAAACATATAGCACCACTCTCGATTTTAAGTTACAGTTTAGCACCTACGTTCTAATATTGTGTCGAAGATCAAACTTATTCTAAATAAACAAATCGTTCAGTGTATGTTTACTTGTCTTTTTGATCGTATTAAGAAATTTCATTTGATTTTTCATTGTGTGACTTGTGTACCAAGTCAGAATTATGACAGTTGTTATCCATTCGTTTGATGTGTTTGGACTTTTGATTTTGCCTTTTGATTTTGATTTTGGACTGTCCTTTTTGAATTTTCCTCGGAGTTCAGTATTTTTGTTTTTTTTACTTTTTATTACGTTGAAATGTTACACTGCTGTCTCAATCTAGTGTAACATGTGGAGCAGGAACTGCTTACCATTCCGGCAGACCTTATATCACCCCTAGTTTTTGGTGGGGTTCGTATTGCTTATTGTTTAGATTTCTATGATGGGTCATGTGTACTACTGTTTGTCTGTTTGTAATTTTGAGCCATAGTGTTGTCAGTTTATTTTCGATGTATGAGTTTAGTTGTCCTCTGGTATCCTTTGTCCCTCTTCTTTGAAACTGTTAAAACATTAAACGCTGTTTATTTTTATATGCACTTGTCCCAAGTAAGGAGCCCGTAATTGAGTGGTTGTTGTGTATTTCATTGTATCATTTTTGTTTTTTGCTTTTACTTTTTTTTTGGTATTATTATATAGTGGGTACGCTGCCCTTGGTAAGAGACGGGTTTGGCGCCATCTAACTAGTTAACCTTTTGGATTGATATGCACATGTTCTAAGTTATGAACCTGTTGTTTAGTGGTTGTCGTTTGTTTGGGGTTATTCATACGTGTTTCTGATTTCTGTTTTTTTTAAATTGATTAGGCAGTTTCTGTTTGAATTGTTCTTGACCAGTCATGTTTGCGCTTTATAGCTGGCTGTTTGGTGTAAGGCAAGTTTCTGTGTTGGAGGCGGCCGTATTTTGACCTGTATTTGTTAAATTTGTTAACATTGTGCACGTGACTTGGATGGAGAATTGACTTATTGGCGCTGATACCATATTCTCTCATATGATATAACACTCAGTTTATCTATGTTTTTAGTTTTATAGTATATACTACTAGTATCAATCAATTTATATATTGTTTTATCAGCAGTTGTCAAAAAGTACATTACAACCAAACAAAACTGACTTCAAATTAAATAAAGTATAGTATAACAGCAAATATATTTAAAACGTTTTATTAAGTTACTAGTAACCTGCTTCTTTGACAGTCTGGAAGTAATGCATATATAACAATTATAAAAAAAGAAAGTACACGTATAAAGTACTTTCTGTGAAAAATTACCAGATGATGTTGATGTTATCTTCAAGACGTTTTACTTTATTAAATTTTAATTTAAAATTCAAACGAACGTTCAGAATAATAGATAAAAAACATAAACCTGAGAGAGAGGGTGATAGTGTTTCTATCGGTTATACAATCTGATACCCTCTTAGCTATATATCAGACAGAGACTTGGTACAATGTACCACTTTAAATAACTTTAAATACATATTTATTACAGCATACACAATTCTTTCAACAAATGCATGTTTCAATAATCTAAGTATCTAATGACTCAAGCTAAAACGAGACCAAGAACTAGCGCATTAATAAGTTCGTCAAAACATTACTAAATAACGCTGTGAATACACATTGCAAAAAACAAACAGATTATAGCTATATTTCAGTAATTTTTATTTTATAAGAAAACCATGTTAAATGAACGCAAATCGGTATCGAATTTTATTCTAGAATTATACCATAAAACTATCATATATTTTTATATAATTTTTACAAAATGAAATTCTATCCGGCACCTGTATATAAAATTTGATCAACAATAAAAACATATCTTTAATTACTTTGTCAGTGTTTAAGAACCCACTTAGAAAGGCGGTTAAGCCGTCAATGAAATACTAAAACCATATAATACATATAAGGCATGCATTTTTTCCCGCTTGTGCAATTCTTTTAAAATATTAGCTGAAGCATTCATGTGTGTAGTGTTGTGTATCTTCAATTGTGCAGTGACGTGCATTTGAACGGTTGTCAGTGTGAGTCAAACGTCATAATGAGTATGATAAAACAGAAAGTGGAATGAATGAAATTATGAACTGATGAATGATATATCAAACAATTTAATTATACATACTATAAGGACAACGGTGAAACATAATAACATACTGTAAATTCAAGTTATTGCGATGTTTTTATTATTGTTTTTTTTTCTTGGCACAGATAAATTGTTCAATTGCAAGAAATAAATTTTATATAAAAACAGCAGATCATCATTATTTTTTTTCCGGATTATATTATTTGGTATTTTTTTTTCTACAAACTTCAAATATTTTGTTAATAGTTGTGAACATTTCCCTTAGTGCTACAACAATGACACTAAGGTTCATTCCTGTGTTGTTAATTGCTCAGTAAACCAGGGGATTTAATTAGCAAACATATTATCAATTTACATTTTTTATTACTAAGTAGTTTAATTTTACAAAGTTTTTCCACGAGCACATTTACATAATGATACATATTTGGTGACACTAAAACGATCCAAAGAGAAACAAATCGCATTCTGTTCGGCATTTACCTTGTAAGATAAATTCATCAGACTGTAAGAAGTTATTGCATTTATTATGATTTTCTTTTCAATATTATCTCATTATTTAAGGAAATTGGACACGAGAGACATGTGTAAGTTTGCAATAATATAATACAAATATTTGGGTACGTATTTTGCTTTTTGTTTCCGGATTATATTGGTTGGTGTATCGAGTTACTAAATTCATTTAGTGAATGAAATATAAGCCAGTATGCACAATGCAACAACAGATAACATACTAGATTTAACAATAACTGTTGATCCGACGGGACATGGATTACCGTAACCCTTTATATTGTTGCATACACTGTCCGGGTCATCTCCTCTGTTTACATACGTATACCGAATGTATTCATCAGTTGTTGCTTGAAACCACGTGGAACCAACAAGCTTCAGATTGGAACCATCAACAAAGCGTGTTACGTTAAATAAACATCTGAAAAGTACATTACGAGTAAATATTGAACGTTTGATAATAAGTACATAAATTTATAATAAATGCAGTTGTAAATCATGTGCGCCTAGTCGATGATTAATAGCAATTTCACATGTTGCGTCGTTTTTTCAAAGTTGATTCTAAATTAAACCATGTCAGCTTGAGGAGATTCACATGTTGTTTCATATTTTAAATGAATTGGTGCTTTTACACAAATTATCAATGTAAATAAATAACACATGCTTAACGTAACAGTTTTCATGTGTAAGGTGTAAAGTGAATTAATTAAACGTAAGTAATTACATAGATATATACTCCTCTAGTAATTGAAGTGCAAGTGTTGAAATGAAAATGATAACCCTTTATTCTATACATAATATTTAAACTCAGTGAACCATGACTGAAAGTGAAGGGCAAAATATTCTATTTAATTTGTGATACATTAGATGCATGGCAACTGAATGCTCATATAAATACAAAATACCAAATATATGTGACCTTTCAAAATAAGTTCCCCTTTAAATTACCATTAAATAACTAACTTGTAGATATTAAAAATCCATAAACCATACCAAAAGAATCAGAGCTTAATGATATCGATTGAAAATGAGATATGATTATGATAATAAACCTGCATGGTAAACACAGTTGATTTGTCATACACATCGTAAATGGGTCCACTTTGACTTATCTAACAATACAATGCAACATGTAAAATATGTAAATTTGGTATAAAGCAATACAAATTTACTAGGAGCGGGACAATTAATCTGAATCGAAGTGAGATGTTCCAATACTAATACACCTGAATACCAAAATTATAATTGACCTACCACTTAGGGTTTCTATCAACTAACTGAATCACAAATTTGTGTATAGTCGATGTACCTGCCCCAAAAAGCAGGCGTTATAGTGAGAATATTATCACATTTGAGCTTGCTATAAGCTTGTTAGTTATACGAAACATTAAATCATGATTTCCCCTGTTTCTTTTATATACTATGATATGGCTAACAACCATATTAGGTATTTACAGCTCACTATGATACATGTACAATATCATCGTTTATCATCATATTTTATATTCCCTATTGTTCAGAAAAAATAATTCTTACCGACCATCTATTCCAGACGAACACCCTTGTGTTAAAAAGGATGTAGTTTCATTTTCTTTTAGCATTGAACTCTGTGTATATAACATAAATATGTAGGTGTGGTTTATATAATCAGGAGGTGCTGGTCCTCGGTACGATCGGATTATGTCTCCAGATGAAACGTCATTTCCGTTGATATTAGTAACAAGCATGTGCAGAAGAGGTAAATCAGGAGTTCCGGCTGCTGGGTATGGAACAGATATGTCGACACATAATAAAGTATGTGTATCTGAAATATGTAAATTACAGTTTAGTTGTTTTCTGCTTGAATAGATCTTAAAAGAAAACACTAACTCTTTATTGCTTTGTCCCTGTTGCTTAATATATTATGGTCCCGAAATAGGTTGTGTAACTAGTAAAGTTGTATTGACGACAACATGGACAGGGTAATCTATCCGAGTGCGAATAGATGCATTCAGTATACTCGTATGATTGTGATCCTTAACAGATTTGACATGCAGAATTTCTAGACGACCACCAAAATCGAAGATAACAGTCAAAGACAGGTTAAATTACACTCAGCTTGCAAAACAAACGATTTATTTTAAAGTTGTCAGATTAAAAAGTAATCATGAAATAAGTGTTGAAAATTAGTTCAGTTAGCAGAACAGCGAGAATATTGAAAATTAATATATTGATGAATATTTTACATGTTTAACTTTGCTGTAAGACATGTAGCAATTTAAATTCTTTCAAAATAATTTCACCAATTCAAATTGTACCCGTTTTAAATGATGGTATGTAGAGTATGCCCTCTCTCTGAAGTGTCATAGTCAAAGTTGCTTCACTTCTCGCTTGAGCTGGACTAATATAGCCGTCTCCAATTGGATTTAGTTTTGCTGTATGCTCCCTAAAATTATAAAATGTCAGACAATTTCAAATATTTAAATAATTTCAATTTGATGGAAGGTGGTGTGTCATTTGTGTTATGTTCACTTGTATATTCCGTTACAATTTGCTTATAAGAAATCGTGTTCAGATTAATTATTTAAGTTGGTTATGAAAATACTGATATGCTTTAATCGTCGTGCTAAGTGAACAAAAAGCTATAGAGTAAATGCATATGCAACTACAACAAAACAACAGAAATAAAGCTAAATTATTTTATCCAGAATAAATGATATAATGAGGATTTCGTCATTAACACAGCATTTAACCTACTTTGATTACAGTGTAAATTATGTCAACAAAAAACCCACTAATACCAAGTAGGACATATCATTATGCGTTAATCAGTTTTTTTAGGTTGTTTTCATACTAGTTTTGTGATATCTTTCTTATTTTTATTTTCATTCTATCCATATCCGTCACTGAAGATCAAAAAATACAAAAAAAGGATACACGATTTATTTCTTTGTGTAAGTATTACAGAATATCTTAACACTTGACAATAAATATAAACACAGAATCATTTCAAAAAGTTATTAGCACAAGAATGAACACATTTCCAATGACAACTAAAGTGTTTTTTTTTTACTTATGTAGTGTAGTTTTAAAAAGGGTAGATATTTGAACATGATATAAAATTCATCTCTAAAACATTACAGGTCGCAATGGTGATGTATCTTATGATTGCAACGTTGTACATATTGGAAAAGGGCGGTCCAATTACACCTTTGATATATTATGTCAAGACACATTGAACCAAGTTCAACCCACCATTCTTTTATTAAAATGTCCTGTACCATGTCAGGAAAATGGCCATTGTTATATTATAGTTCGTTTCTTTGTGTTACATTTTAATTTTTTGTTTCTGTTGTGTCGTAGTTATGCTCTTATATTTGATGTATTTCCCTCAGTTTTAGTTTGAACCCGGTTTTGTTTTTATCTAAATCGATTGATGAGTTTCAAACAACGGTATACTACTGTGGCTTAATGTACTTACTGATATCTATAACTTGTGCAACATGATTCAAAATTCAAGGCTGTCGTGTGAAGATTGATGTATAATGACATGGATAAGTCAACATCATCTGGTATAAAACTTATATTCTTTTTTTTTAAAGCTGAAACATATAGAATGGTAAATTTCTTAGACAGGAAATGCAATATAATACACTGAAAACAGAATGTGAAAAAAAATATGATGGCGAATCCAAACAGACATATTTCATAAACGTATGATCAGCGGACGTAGCGAAGTAAATGTTGTGTTCAACGTTGTTTATATGAGACCTAGATAGCAACCATTGGCTAGTGACGATGGCTAATTGTATCATATTTTTCAATCTGCTATCATAGGGAACATGCCATGTTTATCAACATGTAGATAATTAATTGTCAAACGAAAAGATTTTGTATGGTGTTCAATGAGACAGATATCCATCAGAGACCAACTGACATAGCGGGTAAAAACTACAGGTCACCATACGGCCTTTAACATAATTGTGATCAAATAAACTTGAACTTTTCAAGTTCCTGATGGAGGTAAAGCGAGCAAATCAGATGTTTGTGACAGAGACAATAACCCAACTAAGGAGCAGAAAATAACCGAAAACCACCAATGGGTCTTCAACAAAATGAGAAAATCCCGTACCTGGAGGCGGGCTTCAGTAGGCGCCTTAAGCATGTGTACTGGTTCAATGAAAATTGACGTCATACTAAACTCCAAAACATATAATTGAACAAGATTAAAAGTCATACAAGACTAACAAAGGTCTGACCCTCCAAACTTGGGACTGGGGCAAACATGTGGGCGGGGTTAAACATATTTTGGAGATCTCAATCCTCCCTCTATACCTATAAATCTATACTTACCTTCAGTCACCATATTTGGACAGTTGTTAATTAGATTAACATTAACCCAGTACTGTACAACAAAGGGATCTTTAACAGCTGTTAGCCAATTCATCGCTATGGGTCCTGTACCAATAAATATACCATTGTAAAGTAAGTACAAAACATATACATTATTTGACTATATGGCCTACGTTTGAAGAAAAAAAAACATTAATTTATGAGTATACTGATGTGTTCATGCATGATAATCTATTTTAGTCCCGGAATAGTTGTCATAATACTATTTTCACAAACAATTTTATACATACCTGTCAGATTAAGCTCCTGAAATACTTCTGTATAATTGAAGGCCTCTTTAACCATTGTCTGGTTCAGTGTTTGATGCCATTCGTCGGTTAAAGCAATTCTATCTGTTTGTTCGAATAACAAGAACACGTAGGGTTGTTCTCTTATTGATGGATTTTTAGGGTTGCTGTAAGGTTTGATAATCTAAAAAAAATACAAGTTGTAGAGAAAAAGGTTAATGAGATTTTGTTTTATCTCAAGATAGATAGATAGCTGTTTAGTGTCCAGTTGCAAATTAAATGTAGTTTTAGTAGGAGCATGCTCATCGGAAAAGCAAACAAAACTTAATAAAACAATTGTTTTGATGCAACAGGAACACGAGTCCACGACCTTCAGTATCTGTATTATTTTTTTGTTTGCCTCATATATATTGATACAAAAATCTTTTGATTTCTGTGCCTACAATAAGGGTTTCTAGAATGATTTTCCCAGGTATATTGTATGCTGTGAACATGTATCAAATTAACACTACTTGGTCGATGCCACTGCTGGTGGACGTTTCATCTCCGAGGGTAACACTAGCCCAGTAATCAGCACTTCTGTGTTGACATGCATATTACTTTTGCTTACATTACTTTTAGAGGTATAACTGTTTTTGTCGAATCTTAATGTACTGTATCATCGATAGCTATTTTTTTTCTCAGTTTCAACTCATATGTGTGAACTGAATTAATTATTTTTTGATAAAAGACCAATTGTTTTCTTTGATGAATAGAGTTTACTGAGTCAAGAAACTAGATTTTTTTCAGGAAACTCAAACAATTGTTTTTTCTTGAAATGTGTGCGCTGCAGTTGTTTTTCTGTGTTAGCCTAGTGTAATATTGTCGTGTAATATAGTCTCATAAATTTACTACCAGATGGGGCATGCTAAAATATGCTTGATCCAGTTGGTCGTTATTGAAGCTAATTATGATATCTTTAAATGTTAAAACATGTACATTTTTTTGTATTTAAAAAACTATTATTGAAAGTATGTATTGCGTATATTTATATTCATGTTACTGTTGACATTTTCTTTTTTTTCACAATTATAATTGATAATGTAAATGAAAAAAACACATACATATATAATAAAAAAATTATTCAAATATACCTCCGAATTCTGTATATCGTTTTGATTTATATTGATAAAAACACCATGATTTATGTAGGCGCCAGCGTCAAAAATGAACAATGTATACAATTTATTTGGTAAAGCCGTCCATGTTATTGTTGGAAAGTTCTGTACATCCCATGGGCGAGTGTTTTCCGACAGTAAAGGCTCAAGTTTAAACGTCTTTGATTCAGTCACCGAGTATGTATTTCCACAGCTTTGGTATGACCCTGAAATGATACAAATTGTTTTACTAAACATGTAAATAAAATTATTAAAACCTTAGAGATCTAATAGAAATAGTTTTTAACTTAAGGAATATCAAAGTATATATTGAATTTCATAGATGTTTTTTCCTTATTAAATAAATATCATGATTTAGTGCAAATGTATGCCTAGTCTTGCAATCATTTTTTTTATGAATTTTAATTGTCTTTCGTTTGAGAAGTATACAATGAAGCTTCCTGTGAAAATGTAACAATCTCTCTTACAACATGTAAAAATATTTGTAACCCTCCTTTTCGATTTATTTTAGATTATGTGAACTATAGAACCATTTTTGTTATTTGTGTTTTTTGTTTGTTTGTTGTTATCAACTATGTTAATATTTCATGATGTTTTGGGAACTGGAACACCCACTTTTTGAAAAAGGCTGATTATGTGCCTCTTCTTATTCCAATAAAGTTAACTGTTCAGTAAAATTTAAATTTACTCTCTACCTGTTGGTGATTGATACGTTATATGTAGGTATTGTTTCAGTGGATTCACGGTCAAATTCCAGTTCAATCCATACATTGTGTTAAGTAGACTGTGTGGTGTGTAAGGCTGTTGTATGACTGTGCAGTAAGGTGCGTCAAATGGATTGGGTCCACAAATACTCGCCCAATTACTTCCAAACCAGAATGCACTCTTGTCGTTAGCCTTGTGCCATATACCATCCAAACAATACCGAAGAGCGTTCTTTATGTTAGCAGGGGAGCAGTCATTTGATGCTGTAAATAGCATAATAAAAAATATTTAGCAAACTATAATAATATTTTTGTACAGATGCCGTTATAATGAAGAAATTTTGTGCACAATTATTGAAAAACTAGAGTTAGGAGTCCAAGGAATATTTTGTTAAACATACTAACCAGTACCATTACACGTATAAAACTTAGAATGTGTCCCAGTACATCGGTGCCCCACTCGCGCTATCATTTTCTATGTTCAATGGACCGTGATATTGGGATAAAAAATCTTATTTGGCATTAAAATTAGAAAGATCATATCATAGGGAACATGTGTACTAAGTTTCAGGTTGATTGGACATCAACTTCATCAAAAACGACCTCGACCAAAAACTTTAACCTGAAGCGGGACGAACGAACAGACGGACAGACGGATGGACGCACAGACCAGAACACATATTGCACCTTTACTATCGTAGGTATGACATAAAAATCAGTGTCAATTCCTATACGAACATAGATTTTTGTCACTTTTGTTCAAGATTTTACCTATTTCGTTATGAATTTCCTTCAACTGTAATGTTGTTTTTATTTAAATATTAACATCATATATATTCAACAGCGTCACGGTTGTGATTCATTTTTGTGTTTAAGAAAGTCTAAATAAGCATCGGCTTTGTGTCGGAAAACATAATTTGTCTTCTTTTGGCATGTTTCCTTTTGACCGTATAATGTGTCTCTTTCTGAGCATCCTTTCTATTGATGTTGCAAACTTTTTAAGATACTTTTTTCTTGATTAATAATTGACCATGTATCATTTAATAAACAACATTTTAAACTTGAAATTTAAAGATTCAACTATAAAAAAAAAGTGCCGTTAAGTGTATTTAATCGTTAAAATAAAAGAATCCTTGCTAAATCAAATACAAATGATTATTAAATTTGTTATGATATGTTGTTTTTGGTTTTTTCAATAATATTCCGCCTGTGTTAAAGAATTTAAAACACACTACACATTACAATACCTGTAACTGGACATGGATTAGCGTAACCATTTATATTGTTGCATACACTGTCCGGATCGTCTCCCCTGTTGACATACGTATACCGGATGTATTCATCAGTTGTTGCTTGAAACCACGTGGAACCAACAAGCTTCAAATTGGAACCATCAACAAAGCGTGTTACGTTGAATAAACATCTGGAAAGTGAATGCGGGTCAACATTGAACGTATGATTGTTATTATCACTAATATCTTAATAAATGCAGCAGTTGTATATCACGTGCAACAAGTCAGTAATACATATATTCTATCACCCATTGCATCTAGACTTAATAATCTGTCTCTTGGTGTTTATTTTGTACATTTCATGTTTCCTTTGTATCATTGTTTTTTTTTTTATGTTTTATAACTACTCCGTGTTAAAGAAAAAAGATAAAACAGTGGAAATGAGGACAATAAAAAATGGGACGGGTAAAATATGGACACATGCAGGCAGAAAAATTCGGTCGGCCATTGTATCGAAGGAGGTTACTTAATTAATCCATTTCAGCTTGCAAATTCTATTTAATTTCAAGGAAGATAAATATGTTTTTATATGTCCAATTGAAAATGTAGATTAATACATGCTTTTACGCCCGTTATGTACGAGAGAGAAATTTATTAACAAAACAAAAAACATAACCGTTTCGGCACTTATACATCCTCTGCTTTAAAACATTCAGCTTTGAGCGTTCCTGGTGAAGGACAATGCAGGAAAGCGCTTCTAAAGCATAAATTAATTTAGTTTGTTGTTTTCATTCTTTGATCATGTATCCTATACATCTTATTCAGAGTCAAGGAACCATGACTGATGGTACAGAGCCAACTACTCTCTGTCGTAATGAGATACGTGCATGTTTAAAGCTTAAATACAACTGCAAAGCAAACCACTAACTTTTTACCTATCATAAGTGGTTCCACTAAAATGATCATGATACTTAAAATTTAACATGAAGACATACAAAAACGTCAATGAGCAATAACTTAAGGATACATTCTAACTAATATCGACGGAAAATGAGATATGCTAATGCTAGACTCCTGAATGTCATTAAAGTTATCGTTCCCCTCGCCAGGTACACGCAGCAATTATAAAAAGAACATGAATGAAGGGCGGGCAAAGTAATTCCTATTTAAATGAGATGTTCAAATATTAAAATAAATAAATTTCAAATACAATTGACCTATCACTAGTGGCTCCCCATACACTGTTCTAAACACAAATTTATATATTAACATATAACGACGCCGCCGAAAAACAACATTAATGTATGTATAGAATCAAATTGTGGCTTCTAAAAATTGTGTTTGCTATACAATTTATGTTTATATTTCAACATGTATGATAATGGAACAGCAAGTAGGTTTTTTAACCGGATTTTTGTGACAAAAATGTCGGTTATTGATTTAGGGATGTACGGCGGGCGACCGGGCGGGCGGCAATCAAATGTGTCCGTGCATTAACTCATGAACCGTTCAACCAAAGCTTTTAAAATTTTAATATGTTATTACTGACAACTATACGAAGGTCAAGTTCAATAATGGCGATTTTGACTTTTACCGTTCAGGAGTTATGGTTCTTGAAAGATTGAAAAATGGAGTTTCCAGTCGTGTCCGTGCATTTACGCATGAACTGTTCTACCAAAGCTTCCCAAATTTTAATATGTTGTTACTGATGACAGAATGGAGGTCAAGTTCAATAATGACGATTTTGACTTTTACCGTTCAGGAGTTATGGTTCTTGAAAGATTGAAAAATTGAGTTTCCAGTCGTGTCCGTGCATTTATGCATGAACTGTTCTACCAAAGCTTCCGAAATTTTAATATGCTGTTACTGATGACAAAATGGAGGTCAAGTTCAATAATGACGATTTTGACTTTTACTGTTCAGGAGTTATGGTTCTTGAAAGATTGAAAAATGGTGTTTCCCGTCGTGTCCGTGCATTTTCTCATGAACCATTCAACCAAAGCTTTTGAAATTTTAATATGTTGTTACTGATGATAAAATAGAGGTCAAGTTCAATAATGACGATTTTGACTTTTACCGTTCAGGAGTTATGGTTCTTGAAAGATCGTAAAATGGCGTTTCCATTCACGTTGTTGCATTTACTCATGAACCATTCAATCTAAGCTTTTCAAATTTTAATATGTTGATACTTATGACAAAATGGAGGTCAAATTTGATATTGACGATTTTCACTTTCACCATTCATCAGTAATGGTTCTTGTGATATTGCCAGGACACAAATAAATGTTAATAAATCCGGTTTGCTGTCGTTGTGACAGCCTCTTGTTTCCTTTTATTTTTCCTCTATATACGTCTACTGTGGCGTTGCTAGTGAACCCATATATAATATTTACGGCTCATTAAGATGCATGTACTGTAACTTCATATTTAGAAAACTAATTCTTACCGACCATCTATTCCAGCAGAACACCCTTGTGTTAGATAGGATTGAGTGTCAACTTTGTTCAGCATTGAAGTCTGTGTATACAACAAAAAGATGTAGGTGTGGTTAACATAATCAGGTGGTGCTGGACCTAGGTACGATCGGATTATGTCTCCCGATGCAATATCACTTCCGTTGATATTAGTAACGAGCATGTGCATAAGAGGTAAATCAGGAGTTCCGGCTGCTGGGTATGGAACAGATATGTCGACACATAGTAAAGTATAACGTACATCTGAAACATATTTATTATTATTTAGTTATTTTCCGCTTGAAATCATCCATGTTATCTACGCCACTGTAGCTAAATATAAAGTACATTTAAGTAGTATTCGAAATACTATGTGTTTTGTTTTTCTTCTTGTCGTTTGTTTTTATGACCCTGATGTCATTATTTTGAGTTCGATTATGGTTTTATATTTCACCCTTGGTACCCTTTCCCTCTAATTGTTTTTGGGGTCTGTTTCGAAAACATTTGCACATATGCCAATACACTGACAGTGTACACAGTAACGATTCATTGTATACGTGTATAATAAGTGTGCATATCTGACTGTTTTGGAAGACTTACGCTACCATTAAGGTGTCATCCGGCCTTTTGTTTGTAATTGGGTTGCTATCTTATTGATATACAACCCATCTCCTCGTTGTTTTATGATCAAGGTCGTTGTTTGAAGTCCTATTCTTTTGTTATGTACAGATATTAGTTTAAAAAATTAATAAAAGGTATTGAAATTTAAGATGGGGTTGTTTCAATGTTTACTTTTACAAGTGTTTGCTCTTGATTCATGATGTCCCTTTAAACCCTACAATTCGTTATAATTTTACTTTAAAAGTTAAGAGACTTTCCGATTTACCCAGTTGTGTTAAATCTTATGCATTATTACTATATATTCCAATATGGAAACTGTTGATTTAACTTAACAATAGGTACATTATCAGATATTTACTAGTCACGTTATATTGACAACCAGGTTATTAAAAGGTGCGAAACAAAAGGCGTGTAGTACATTCGCATTATGGTGATCTTGTAAATAATTACAAATAAAAGGTTGCGCTATATGATGATCGACCACCAAAATCGGGATAAGGGTTGTAATACACTTGCTTATATTTGGTGCGACTGTCATATAAGAAGGTGGATTAGCTAGCTATAAAACCAGGTTATGTCCACTATTTTCTACATAAGAAAATATCTGTACCAAGTCCATGAAGTCAGGAATATGACTGTTGGTATCCATTCGTTTGATGTGTTTGAGCGTTTGATTTTGCCATATGATTATGGACTTTCTGTGTTGAATTTTCCTTGGAGTTCAGTATTTTTGGGATTTTACTTTTTGCTGGGTTGTACACAAACGTTTTATTGTACCGGTGTTTGATATTCAAAGTACTGTAAACCAACTAGTTTTCGCGAGCGATTTATATTCGTCACTTTAAATCGTCGCAAACATGTAAAACTTAGACCTTTTTTTAATTACCTACAATGTACATCTAGTAAATTTGCACATCGCAAAATGAAATCGCTTCGAAATGGACTAGGAAGGACTGAACCCTAAAATAAAGTATCCGCGAAAATAAGTTGGTTCACAGTGTTTTTATTAGGTAAACAATGTAGTTAGAAGTACGACAAATGTCATAACAAATAATTCACTTGGTTGATAGATGAATCATATGTATATGTAAAATCCCTTTAAAATAATGAAACCATTACAATAGTACCTGTGTTTCCTGAAGGCATGAAAAGTAAACCTTCTCTCAGAAGAGTCATTTTTAATGTTGCCTCACTTCTCGCGTGAGCTGGACTTATATAGCCATTTCCAATTGGATTCAGTTTAGCTGTATGTTCTCTAAATTATATTTTCACAATAGATTGACAATAATAAACAAATGGTATAATAATATAGATGAAATTTTACATGCATAACTTTAAAAACTGCCAGACAAAACTAAATTTGAGGAAAACGCATCAAATATAAGTGAATACCTACGACAAAACAGAAACACACCAGTAAAATGTAGCACACACAAACAACGAACTATAATATAATAATGGCCATATTCCTGTCTTGGTACAGAGCATTTTAAGAAGAAGAAAAATGGTGGGTTGAACCAAGTTTTGTGCCATGCCAAACATCCCGCTTTTATGGCAACATATAAAACTGAGAAACACACGGATAATAGCTAAGAAAATGTACCAAATTCAAAAATTAAAACGCCAGACGAGCTCTTCGTCCACACAAGACTCACCAGTAACGCGCAGATGAAAATATTTCGAAAACCAAAACAAGTACAAAAGTGAAAAGCACTAAGAACCAAAAGTTACAAAACGTTGTGACCAATAAATTCATTTTCATTCATTTGTTACATTTAGCATGTTTAGAATAAATCATCACGAGGATTTCATCAACAAAAACACAGCATTTAACATCTTTTGTATTTCAACATTTTTATGACACTAATTTGGATATAAAAATATACACAAATCATATCGAAAAATGTTGACAGTCATCGAAGTCATTGCTTATTTCAGACAAAAAGCTAATTGTACATGGTTTACAAGTAATCTTTTAAAAGTGACAGAAGGTCATGGTGATTTATTTGACCATAGCGTTATTTAATGGAAACACATATTCCCTGATTGGTCCTTGATAAATATACTTACTGGTATCTATAACTTGTGCAACATGAATCAAAATTTAAAGCTGCTGTGTGAAGACTGATGTCTAATGACATGGACAAATCAACATCATCAGGTATAAAACTTACTTTCTTCTTTTTCAAAGCTGAAACATTATAGAATAATTTCATTTTGTGTGGAACACGTCTTCTGATTGGCTGAAAGTTGTTTTTTTTTTTTAGATCTCAGACATATTTTTGAAATGTGATAGTGACGTCATCAACATTTTTTCTTGATTTACTCTTCAAAAATTAAATTTAGAACTAAATTATAGTGATTTACTGTGATATTTTTTTCTAAATATTGGAATACATTAAATAATCCAGAGATGTGGAAAATGTAGAAAAACACGGAGTCACTTTTTTTTTTCCTGAGCATCCTTTCTGTGTAGGTCGGAAAAATACATTTTTTATTTACTTATATTTTTACCATGTTTCAATCACTCAATATACAATAAAATATCTGGAACTTGAAATCGTATGATTAAACTATAAATATTAAGTGCCGTTAACATCATCGTTATCTTCTTCTATACACAGTAAAATGTTTCATTTCAAAAGCAAACAAAAATTTATCAACAACCTTTTGGTGATGCGGCAGTCAGCGGTCTTAAGTCCACGTATTGCTCTTTTTTTTTTTTTAAAAGAAAGCAACTTGTTTATACATAATATATATATATATATATATATATATGCACTTACATTCAGTTACCATGTTTGGACAGTTGTTAATGAGACCGTTGTTGACAAAATACTGGACAGAATATGGATCTTTAACAGCTGTTAGCCAATTCATCGCTATCGGTCCTGTAGCAATAGATATATAATATTGTATGAAGTGTGAAACAGTAAAAACTAATTAATATTTGACCAATGATCGAGCCTGGGCATCCTTTCAGAAAAAAAATCTTACGACTACAATTAAGGTGGTAGATAACACTACAAGAAGATAACTCCGTAAAAAATCAGCATTATATTGTTAAGGAAATGTCATGTTTTCCAATAATCAAATTGCTATAAATCCAATGACACTTGTCCGATAAAGTGTGTTGTTTCTTTTTTTTTTTTATATTTTAGTAAAACGGTGAAAGTGAATAGTCTGTCAAAATTTCATACTTAAGAAACGACAACCCAAACAAAGAGCAAAAACAGCCGAAAGCCACCACAGCCAGAAAATCACGTACCGGAGGAGGGCTTCAGTTGGTCCCTAAACAAATATATGTACTAGTTCATTAAAAAATGGAGATCATACCAAAGTCAATAATACATAAATGAACTAAAATTAAAATTCATACAAGACTAAGAAAGGTCAGAGGCTCCGAAGTTCAGATAGGCGCAAAACATAATATTGCGGGGTTAAATATGTTTTATAAGCTATCAACCCCCGCCCCCTAATACCTCTATTCAATATGGAAAAAACAGATACACAACAATATAGTCTTAGACATTAAAATTTCAATAAGTTACGTACAAGTCCCTTTTGCGTTGACATGAGAAATTTACATTACTTAGTGCATTCACCGTGCGTGTATCGTCTTTGCGCTTATCGTGCGTGTGGTCAGCTTGAATTTTAAAAGGTCTGTACATCTGTTCTTACGGCTACATTTTTTTCATATATGTGATATTATCTTTCCTCCTATACATTTCTAGGAATAGGATTGGTTAAAAGCGACCGCGTAGAGACCGTATATATTTCAAATTAGGTTAGAAGGGGCTTATTTCATTCACGGTTAGTAGTCACTGTGGTATAACGTTCCTTTTAATTCCACAATTTAGGTTAAAATGGAACCGGTTAAAATGGAGGATGGACGTATTTCATACACGGTTAGTAGTGGTGTAACGTCCCTTTTTAAAAACAAAACGGTACTAAGAAAAAAAACTTAAAGGTTTCAACAGACGAAGAAATTGATGACGAAGATTGAAATAAATTCATAAAACACATTACAACCTAACAAGTTGTTATTGTTGGCATCTGTTTTTGTAGGATCAATTGAAGTAGTTTCTTAATGCTAACAGTATTGAAGACTTGTTCATTTTAATAGGTCACAAGTCTAAATTTCACACTTAAAGATAGTCGGTAAAATAAATGCGTTACATAGTGTGCTAGTGACGTAATACGGTATATATATGGGTTCAGTGAATTCCATATGGGGATTCGAGCTTCGATCTCACCCCATATGGAATTTACTGACCCCATATATACCGTATCAGGTCACTAGCACGTTATGTAACTAATATTATCCATGTAGCCCGATACTAAAAATATAAACACTTGTGATCTAACCAATTTCGACAGTATTAACAAATCGCTTAATGGGTCATTTCACAATCCCTATAACACAGAGTAGGCAGACAAAGTAACAAACAAAAACCGTAGTGCAAATATATATACCTGTTAAATCAAGCTCCTCAAATGCGTCTGTAGTGTTATAGGCCGTTGATACCATAGTCTGCTTCAGTTTTTGATTCCATTCGTTGGTTAAAACAATTCTATTTTTCTGCTCGAATAACATGAACACGTAGACATTTTCTCTAACAGTTGGATTTTTAGGTCCATGGTAATGTACGATAGCCTAAAAATTAAAAAAAAAAACAAGTTTTATTAAAAAAGGAAAAAAGTATAATTTGTTTTTGTCTCAAAAATTGACAAATAATTGTTTAACGTCCAGTGGCAAATTAAACGGAATCTTCAGGATAGGAATATGATTAAATGATATGAATATAAACTTTGTTCTGTACCGGACCAAAACGCTGATCAGAATGTGTAGTATGCTGGGTCACGATACACAATGTAACATTCCAGAAGGACAGGTCTCCCTACTAACCTGACACATTGTTCTGACTACGAGTCGATCTGTCTTTCATCCTACTCTTAAATGCCTCTTGCTTAGCCAGAAGGTGACCAGTTCTTCAGAACCATCTTTTTTTGTCGATTAAAGCTTTTGATTAGGGACATATTGATGGATCTTCTTTTTTATGTTGCTTAGAACACCCCATCCCCCTTTTTACATGGCTCGATCCACCCCTGTCATAATTAGCTAATTTATTTTTTACTTTTACCTGTCACTTTCGGAAAAATTTGTCATTACAAAAGCCAGTATTACTTTGACAGGGTTGACGTAATTCCTCTATCACAGCTATTCGCCTTTTGGAGTTTTGCCTTAATGTCAGCAGGATATTCTTTAAATCTACACTTTTTTTAATTGTCCCACCAATATATTTAAAAACATGAATGTGTCCCAAGTAAACGGATGCCCCATCCACACTATTATTTTCAATATACAGTGGACCGTGAAAATGGGGTAAAATCTCTAATTTGGCAAAAACATTGGAACGATCATATCATAGGGAATATGTTTACTAAGTTTCAAGTTGATTGGACTTCAACTTCATCAAAAACTACCTCGACCTGAAGCGGGACGAACGGACGAACGGACGCACAGACCAGAAAACAATATGTCCATAAATGGGGTATAAAAGGTCACTGTGACATCAGTATGGACATATTGAGACGTTACGCCCGATGTTCGTACATGTAAGCGCAACACAACGTCGCGAATATTTCGTAACGTTCAAACCAAAAATTCGACTGAAACGTTGTTTTTAAGCAAGTGCGACATTCTTGTAAGACTCCGCAAAATCGACGGTGCTTTTTAACTACTTATCGAAAATTTATGTATTTCAGTTTTTTGAAAATTTAAGAAAAATAACATTTTAAAAAATTATAAAGTTCTACCATTATAAGAGCAGTGATAAGCAAACAATTGACGTAAATTTGAGTTGAGTTCGTTTTTACGTCAAAAAATCGCGGTGCGACAAACTTGTAAGCCTTTGAAAAATCGCTCACAAATTACCATATATCATTTTTCAGGATATTTGTCTTTAAATTCATAAAATTAAGCAAACTAACATTGATTTAGTAAATACAAATACTAAAGTGTTTTCATTAGATAAATGTTTTTTGATTCTCAAATCTGGAATCCCAATTTTTTTTTTCCCGCGGGACAGATTTGCCCTTGTAGTATGGAACACGGTTTTTTTCTATGACGTCATCATAACGTCATAAAAAATGCATCAAAGACTGAAGGAACCATTCTGTTTAATAATGGAAAAAACCGTTTTTCAAAATTTTAAATAGTTTTGACGAAAATCATAGTTTAGTGGTTACAATAAATGAAATATGTCACGCGGGACAACCTAAAAATCGCCGTTTTTTAAAAATGAAGCTTGTCACATGCGGCATAAAACATAGTTTCAACAATTATTTTTTTCGTTTTTATTTTAAAAATCGTTATTTTTTAAAATACGTACAATAGCAATGAATATGATATCACGCAATTATATATTTTGGACTTGCATCTTGCCAATTACACCGAATTTCCAATGAGGTACGAACATCGCGCGTAACGTCTGACAATTGTATTACAGTACGATCAACAGAAAACAATGTCACTTTGATATAGTTATGAAATATTCCTCCTGCAGTGGAAAGTTTGATAAGAGGCTTCAGTGCAGTGGGTGATGGTAATGATTGGGCAAAGCAAAATATTTATAAGTGTGGCCTAAAGGCAGTTTCAAAAGTAAGAAAATGCAATATTTATGTATGACTAAAAAATAATTACCTCTGCATTCTGTATATCATTCTGATTTATATTGATATAAAGTCCATGTGCTATGAAGGAGCCAGTGTCAAAAATGTACAATGTATACAATTTATTCGGTAAAGCCGTCCAAGTTACTGTTGGAATATTCCGTGCTTCCCATGGGTGTATGATTTTGGACAGTAAAGGTTGTAGTTCAAATGTCTTTGATTCAGTCACCGTGTATGTATTTCCACAGCTAGGGTAAGTTCCTGAAACATTGCTTTTTTATTATAAATATGTAAATGATATTCATTAAACATTAATGATCCCAACAAACAAGTATTTTTGATTTATAAGTATGATCAAACTGCATGATCAGTTTCCCTGACGGCCTTTGTTTATTTGAATACAATCATGATTACATGTACATGTAAATATTTGACAAGTGCGCCCATCTTGCTATCAATTTTTATATATGAAGGATTAAATTGTCGATTGTTTGAGTAACAGGGGGGGTCCAGCAAATTCAAAAAAAAGGGGGGAGGTTCTCAACGGGAAGAAAAAAATGGGGGAGTTTAACAATATGTCACTATTCAAATTCATTGATCTTTTACAAAAAGGGGGTTCAAACTTCCGGCCCCCCCTCCTTTTTTGGATCTGCCACTGAGCAGTACAGCTTTCAACACTTTCTAACTTCCGTTAAATGAATGTTACAATCTCCTTTCAATACAAATATGTGATATGTGACATTATGCATTAGCGGATCCGACGGGAGGGAGGGAGCTCCGGGGCTTCGTCCACTCTTTTTGTTATTTTTGTGGGTTTATTTTTCATTTGAACATTTAGTGGTACCCTTTTTTCAATTTATTCATTACTTTTTTAAAATTATATAAAGGTTTCATGATGTTCCGGGGGTCGTAACCAATCGTAACTACTCGGCCATTCTCGCTACGCAGTACAATAGCATCACTACAATTCCGGCCAACAATTTAAGAAGAATTTCTCCGTAGTGCATACGAGGCTATTGTACTGCGTAGCGAGAATGGCCGAGTAGTTACGATTGAGTACATTCTTCGTGCAACCAGAAAGGCCGAGTTGTTCCGATTGGGTCGTAACCCCTCCCCCCTTTTTTAATTGGCTGGATCCGCGCCGTTATTATATCAATAATATAAAGTCAAAGTGGTCAGTAAAATGAAAATTAACTATCTATACCTGTGGATGTTTGATACGTAACATCTAAGTACTGTTTCAGTGGATTCACAGTCAAATTCCAGTTCAATCCATAGACCCTGTTCAGTAGACTATGTGGTGTATACGGCTGTTGTATGACGGTACAGTAAGGGGCGGCGAATGGGTTATATCCACAAATACTCGCCCAATTACTTCCGTACCAGAATGCACTCTTGTCGTTAGCCTTGTTCCATATACCATTCAAACACGATTGGAGATTATTCTGTACATTAGCAGGGGAGCAGTCATCTGATAATGCTGAAAAAAACATTAGAAAAGTGTACTATATAAATTACAGATGCAAACAATAATAATGCAATGTGTTAGATAAACGTTTTACACAATTGTGTACGTATGTTGTGTATTGTTAAAAGACTCATGTCGTGTTATTGCTTTATGTATATATAAAAAGGGGGAGTGAGTGTGCACCAACACAAAAAGATGAACCTTTTTACGTATTCCCATCTCCCAGTCCACATTCACGAATCTTATGACTATCTTCATATGTGAATGCCTTTTATATTTAGGGAATTGTGACCGTATGTTAATCTTTCGAAGACTACTGGATGTAAGTACTACATGTATTTATAGGTTAATGTGTTAATGATGGAAGCGTTTAACCACGGGTGGTGCCTCAAAAAACGTACCCATTTTAATGTAACATTCACTGAAACTCAGTACCTATAGTTATATAAATATTTAAAAAAGAATGACCTATACTTATATACAATATTTAAAATATGACTGATGCTTATATATAAGCACTAACTCATAATTCATAAATATACCAGCTACCCTTAAGTTTTTATATATGAATTGACATTGATTGGTGCACATATATTTTATCGTTATATATACGCATGGATTGTTGGATTAACTGCATGTTTAAGTGGGTGTGAGATTATAGCAAAATAGAACGGTGTTACTTATGTATAGTGCCGTCGGCGCTTGCTTCATGATGTGGGTTTCCCCTGTGTTAAAGACCTTGAGTCGACTCCTGGACACTCACCTGGATAACAATTTTTAATGTAGAGTTTTGAGAAGATTTTGTATAAATTTTCTACATTAACACTATATAATAATAAAATTACCTATACGATAGCGTCTTTTAATGAACGGTCATACCATATGAAGAGTTTAGAAGTATTAAAAGTAAACTGTAACAGAGTGTTAATTACCCCTACCATACGCGTACGGTCGGACCATATGAGTATATACCCATATGGTCATGACCATACGCGTATGGTCCAAATACTCATATGGTCCGGAACATGTATAATATATTCTATGTTACCTGAGCTATCATTAATGTTTATAATTTTGTTATTTCAGAGTTTCTATTCTCTGGTAATAAACCATCCGAACTCTAGAAAGTCTTCTTGTTATTTATACCGGAAGAGACCCCTTTCACATAATGTTATATTGAATTAAACCAATCCAGTCAGGGTTCTACTTCGTCAACATTATCTCCTCATTACGCCAGTTCATTTTCAGCCATTGTAGGGATGACGCGCTGCCAATTTTGCTCTTGAAAACCGATAAATTTATCCACATAGCACCATTACGATCCTTATAGTATGTCAGTTGTATTTTAAAAGACAAATGTATCTACTAGCTAATGAGCATCAGTTCATGATCTTGTCTGCATTGATTCAACTTAAAACTAATGTCTGATCGGTTGTCAGGTGGAATTTTCGAAAATTCTTAAACATTTAAAAAAATTCTAAAAATTCAATATTTCGTGGAAGGGCAGACTAAAAATGTTCAGTGGTTGAAGATTATAAACCCTAGTTATCACACACCAACATTTCTAGTTTTTCCGAAGATATTCATTTTCATCATCCAACTAAAAAAACTGTCGTCAAGTACTTTTAGTAAAAAAAAATAGCTATTCGAACACACCTACTCTGTTTTTGTGATTCATTAGATAGGTATTTCACTTGACCTACATAGTTCATCTTTTCTTACTGTGATTGTTTTATGTTATAAAGTCAATATGTAGCTTTGATATATAAAAATTCGTAAGGGTTCCACAGAACCCAGTGTCTCGCCTACTTTTGCTGTTAATTGCAGACTCAACAAAAATGAGGAAAAACATTTCCCTCTCAATACTGTCTTTTGATTGAAAGAAGCTTCCAAGTTTGGTAAAAAAAATCCCGGATAGTTTATGAATCTAATAAATGTTTTATAAACTTTAACTGCAGACTGTATGTAATGTTAACTGGAAGAAAAACTAAGTCCATTTATAAGTAAAATACGGAAAAAGTGATTTTTTTTTTACAAAATTTACTTCTGAATAATATCTTATGATCAGAAACAAGCTTTTGTCTAAGTTTGGTAGAAATCCAGGATAGTTTAAGAACATTATAAAAATTTTAAAAACTTAAACCACAGAGTGAATGTTTTGTTTCTTGCAAAAAAACTAAGTCCATTTATAAGTAAAATACGGAAAAGTGGAAATTTATTTTTACAAAATTTTCTTCTTGATACTATCTTATGATCATAAACAAGCTTCTGTCCAAGTTTGGTACAAATCAAGGATAGTTTATGAAAGTTATTAAAATTTTAAAAACTTTAACCACAGAGTGAATGTAATGTTTCCTCGCAGAAAAACTAAGTCTATTTATCAGTAAAATACGGAAAAGTGGAAATTTATTTTTACAAAATTTTCTTCTTGATACTATCTTATGATCATAAACAAGCTTCTGTCCAAGTTTGGTACAAATCAAGGATAGTTTATGAAAGTAATTAAAATTTTAAAAACTTTAACCACAGAGTGAATGTAATGTTTCCTCGCAGAAAAACTAAGTCCATTTATAAGTAAAATACGGAAAAAATGGAATTTTATTTTTACAAAATTTACTTCTGGATACTTTCTTATGATCATAAACAAGCTTCTGTCCAAGTTTGGTAGAAATTCAGTATAGTTTAAGAAAGTTATTAAAATTTCAAAAACTTTAACCACAGAGTGAATATTTGTGGACGCCGCCGACGACGACGGAATGTAGGATCGCTTAGTCTCGCTTTTTCGACTAAAGTCGAAGGCTCGACAAAAATGATAGAATCTGAAGCGAGATGATATATCAAATACTCTTGGAATTTTTCTTGAGTCACATAATGGAAGGGCAGACACGAAAATTACAGAACTAATAGATTGATGTGTTCTCCGTCCGTGGGAAAAAAACTAGAGGCTCTCAAGAGCCTGTGTCGCTCACCTTGGTCTATGTGCATATTAAACAATGGACACAGATAAATTCATGACAAAATTGTGTTTTGGTGATCATGATGTGTTTGTAGATCTTACTTTACTGGACATTCTTCTTGCTACAATTATCTCTATCTATAATGAACTTGGCCCAGTAATTACAGTGGAAAATATATTCTAAAACTTTACAAAAATTTATTTAAATTGTTAAAAAATGACTATAAAGGGCAATAACTCCTTAAGGAATAAACTGACAATTTTGGTCATGTTGACTTATTTGTAGATCTTACTTTGCTGAACATTATTGCTATATATCTCTATCTATTATAATATTCAAGATAATAACCAAAAACTGCAAAATTTCCTTAAAATTACTAATTCTGGGGCAGCAACCCAACAACAGGTTGTCCGATTTGTCTGAAAATTTCAGGGCAGATAGATCTTGACCTAATAGATTATTTTACCCCTGTCAGATTTGCTCTAAATACTTTGGTTTTAGAGTTATAAGCCAAAATCTACATTTTACCCCCTATGTTCTATTTTTAGCCATGGCGGCCATCTTGGTTGGTTGGCAGGGTCACACCACACATTTTTTTAACTAGATACTCCAAAGATGATTGTGGCCAAGTTTGGATTAATTTGGCCCAGTAGTTTCAGAGGAGAAGATTTTTGTAAAAGTTAACGACGACGGACGACGACGACGACGGACGGACGACGGACGCCGGACGCCAAGTGATGAGAAAAGCTCACTTGGCCCTTTGGGCCAGGTGAGCTAAAAATTAAATCTGAGGTTATGCATTTTCTACAGCCAACTTGATAGATACCCATGTCGTCGACTTGCTATCTAATTGTTCTGAAGTACTATGTAATGAAAAAATTGAAAACTTATGCAAATGGTCTTTTTAAAATTAAACACTTCGTAATTGAGAAGAAAATTGTCGTTTTATTTGTTTCTATTAACTGGTTAAATTTTTGTTACTATAGTTCACAGTAGGCATTTATCGCCTTCTCTTACAAAGAGCTTGAATTCTCTTGTTTTATTTCAACTGGGTTTTCGCTTGAATTTTAAGACTTTGTACTTTTACTGTATACAATGACCTGGGCCCGTATACATAAAGCTACTTCAGGATGTACTTAGGTGAGGTTTAGGAATTTTTGTCAGATGTTCGGACTCGTTGTTTTTTTTTCACTCCACTTCAGGTTAAAATATTTTGCCCCATAAAACCCATTTTTTCTTTTCATATATTACATCAACAGCTCATTAAAGGTACATGTAATTTAACAAAATTTAAGCAGTTTCAAGATTTCTTTTCTTTCGATTTGAGAGCAAATTAATGCAAATGCAAACAAATTTAAAGGTAAACGTCCGAGTCAGCCTTTTTCCGCCATATAAAAAAATCAAATATCTCCAAAAGGAGCTCCATAACCTATCAATATTTTGTGCTTATTTTGTTCCTAAACTAATGATATTCCGACTTTTAGGATCAATTTAAATTTCTTAATTGTTTTTTTAATTTCACCTAAGTACATCTTTAAGTTGAGATCCGTTCCGAACGGACGGATTTTCTGTATGCCCTACGATAAACTATAGCTGTCTATGCGGTATGGGCTTTGCTCTTTTTTTACCTTTATAGTTGTTAAGATCTGTGTCATTCGGTCTCTTGAGCAGAGTTTTCTCATTGGCAATCGCACTACATCTTTTTCATATTTATACTACGATTGTGTATCTTATCTCAGCCCTGTTATCTGGCTTATCTTTTGTATGCATATAGTTCATTGATTGACTGGTGTTTGCTGAATGTCCAGTGGCGTCTTAGCTTCTGATTGAAGTGTGGCAGTTAGGATTATTATGTCATAATTATTTCCCTTGTTTAAAACTATAAATTTCATATTTCTTTATTTGATGATTTAGACGAAGTTTATTCAGTATATATTTGTTACATTACATAGCTTTTGCTATTTGAATTCATTGGTTAAAGATATTTATTAATATTGAAAAGTTTAATATTTGCATCGTCGCAAAATTTTTGGTCACCTTCTGTGAGAAACTTATATATTTTACATAATTAGTTTGAGATAAATGTTCTGAGGACTGACTTTCAGTCTAACCAAGGAAAGCCAAGCTTTCCAACCATCGTTTAGGATAGTACTTTTGCTACATGCCTTCAGAGTACGGGTAATTAGAAGACATTGAATGCTCCATTTCTATTCACCTTTGGCATATCACAATAAAAGTTGTACTCTGTTGATTAAATTATATACTGTTTTCAGTGTTTGGTTTTCATTTACTTAGAATATATTATAGCGCATCACATTTGGCATCAGTCGTTTCCGCTAAATCAGTTCACAAACCAGAACAAGCTGTGGTTCGCATCCCCGAATCTCCAGCAGTATTGCTCCTGCTACAGAAGGCATTTTTACATGTAGCTGTCTCATACATGTATATGTGCATGTACCTTCTCGTCGTATTGTTATATTTCTTGATTTATTCAAACTCTTGCAGAAATAACCTATTGATGTTTTTAGAATCACACTTTAATCTGATTTCTAAATTCTTATTTCAGGTGACAACTAATTTATTAATGGCAAGCTTCTCGGGCAAAAAAAGACAAGCAATATAAAAATTGATTGTTGGTTGCTTAACGTCCAGTGGCCAATATTTCATGCATGTTCAGGACGATGTAAAATTGGAAGCCCACCAAAACAGTGTTTAACCTAAACATACCGCTACAATGTTCGTAACATGTATTATATATGAATAAATAGCCACCGGTCAACAAAGCACCCCTTCCCTTGGACACACAAATATTTGTACTTCTTCAATTTGTGACCTTTAATCAATACACTCAGGATTACTTTGACACAATTTCGTTAATATTTTTACCTGTGACAAATATTCTTTGACAGTCTTCTGATTTATGCCTTTGTTATCATATACGGGATTATAATCGACATGCATAAAAATATTAAAAATTAAACTTACCGTTTTGTATATATGCCATTAAATATACAAGCACAAATCTCCACATCTTCATTTTGGAACAGTAACTTATTTGCTGTCCCTAAAACGTGACCTGACCACGTTTTACTTATACAATAATTATTTTTAAATTTAAATGTCTCTCAACTGTAAAAATACATGTATATTGTCAATAAATCTAAGTGTGTTTCAATAGCTTCAGGTCAAATTGTATAATGAAATTATTTTTATTAGTAAAGATCAGTAAAGTTCATCATGAGGTTATACATGTATGATATTATCAGAAAGGATGTGGAACAAATATATGCGCTTTGTTAACATACACTGAATTAATCTATTTCTAAAAACATAACATTGTCGTTATAAATAGCTCTGACTTTAAAGCTATACTAGAACACACCCGCGAAATCGCGGGCATTCAGAGCGTAGTTTAAAGTATCAGTATGTAAAGTGTTGTTGGAAGAATTTTGTTAAATACAGAATGACTGGAGAATTTCAGCAAAAGTATCATAAGTCATAGGTTATTGGGGACAGGAAAATGTTTTTTTTTACCCTCCACCTTTATTTCCAAAGTTCCCAATTTTTGGTTTTCTATCAATTTCAATATGAACATACATTTAGTATGTTATGAACATTTATTTAAGTAAGGAGCCTGTAATTCAGTGGTTGTCGTTTGTTTATGTGTTACATATTTGTTTTTCGTTCATTTTTTGTACATAAATAAGGCCGTTAGTTTTCTCGTTTGCATTGTTTTACATTGTCATTTCGGGGCCTTTTGAAGCTGAGTATGCGGTATGGGCCTTGCTCTTTGTTGAAGGCCGTACGGTAACCTATAATTGTTAATTTCTGTGTCATTTTGGTCTCTTGTGGAGAGTTGTCTCAACATGGCAATCATACCACATCTTCTTTTTTTTTTTTTGTAATCAATGAATTTTGTAAAAGATTTAATGACTGGAGAATTTCAGAAAAAGTATCAAAAGTTCATATGAATAATTTTAGCGCTTATCTGTATATTATGAACATTCATTAGTATATAAATAAAGCGTATTTATTTCAATTCTAAGTTTACTAATCGATCCATGGTGATCATTGATATAGTATACAGACCCTCTCTATTTAATAAACTCTGTGACTGCCGTGGATAGTAAACTTGAAAATGATAGCAGATAAAATTCTGAAAATACACTTTATTCGTAGTATATGTATGTTCAAAGTATACAGAAAAACGCAAACCGGAAGTCTAATCTGACTTAAAATTTCGTACAATGACGGGACAATACCCGGATGCCTTTTTTCTCGTTTTTCTCCTAAAATAACTCAATCTGAATAATCATATGAATGGATGACAAATGCGACTATGCACTGTACCTATAGGACACAGAGGCGTGTTTATTAATTTATTGTGGAAAGAAGAGAAGCGACACCAAAAATGAGGTCTTCTCGTTTAATAGTATAGATAGATATTCATTCGTATGTGCAACGTTAGTGATATTTTTGTTTTGGGGAACCCCTTCATCAGTAAATGGTGTAAACCCAAAAATAATACAAATAGATATAAGGTTGGATTGTTAATACAGAGGAATGTTAGGTACTTAGATAAGGTGGACATAACTCAGGGAGACAGGTTTATACATGTATATTAAGGTCTTCTTGTTGAAGGTGAAACAAACATTTTTTTCTCAGGGTCAATTACAAATTATTATTTCTCCAAAAACTGGAAATATTCTTTTTTTCTTGAAATTAATCCACAACCCCCCCCCCCCCCGCAAAAATCAAATGATTGCTGCATACAGACCATCAATGGTTGTAACTTATTCATATCATATATTGATATAGTGTACACATATATTCTTGTCTTCATGGTAAATGTTTTTTGTGACTGTAGATTAAACATTAATAAATACAAGTCATCCAAAAAGAAAATGTATCGTTTAATTGATTTTTTAACCCCATGATCAGATTACCAATTCATTTAACTAGTATCGTGTGATGTAAATACACCCATAACAATATTATATCTGGAATCTAGATATTTTTACACTTTTGAATCATTCTTAGGACTATGATATATGGATGAGACGAAAATTGTGGTACAGATCTTAAGAGATCTGAATAGCAAAATGACTTGAATTAAAGAGGAATGGTGATATCACATCCTATAATTCGCTGTTTCAGAATATAATGCATTCAGGGTAATAGTTTCAAAAGCGTACACCAAAACGTTGTGATTGATTTAAAAGTTCTAAACAATGGAAATCCATCCAATGACGTAACGGTTGTTTTCATTTTGGTGTACGAACAATGAGATTAAATGTACTTTAGATTCCGATAAGGCGAATTCGAAAAAGGCCTTCGTTAGAAAGAATCAATATTAATCAGATCAGAAGCAAACATAAACTAATGATATATAACACACTCTATACAGATCAGACGTCAAACGAAACGTCCATCCGATTTTCTATCTTCAACGCATCTTTCCAACAATGATACTGTACAACTTTATGGTGTAACACCACTATTTCCGATCCGGCCAGAAAGGACATACCAGAAAGTAGTACATATGAAACACAAAATTGTTCCTACGCATGAGTGTAACTTTCAAAATATGTAGAATATTTAGATATTTTTGGTATCAAACGAAAGCTGAATGACTGTTGATCATTGTAGAACTATTTTTGATTTATTGTTTTGAATATTAAAAAAATCCCCTAAACTTTACAAAGAGGGTACATTTAGCCTGTTTATGAAATCTAAAGTACTTGTTTTGGTATATCCGAAGTTCCTGTAACCAGTTCTTTCTTATATGCCATTTAAGGTATGTTGATTTTTTTCAGTACATGACACCATAAAGTGTTGCAATAATCTTTATTTGAACTTCAAACAAAAAAAGCCGCTGCGCCTGCATGACAATGAGAAATCTAACATAGAAAGCAATGGGGCCATGCATTAGTGGACACTGATGTACTTCATAATACGTTATTATACACTCCCTTTTATATATATAGAACGATTGTAATGGATTCCAATAATAACATTTACACTTTGACATCTTTTAATGGTTGTAAGGATCTTGTAACCACTCGTCCCTGTAAACCACTCGTCCCTGTAAACCACTTGTCCCTGTAAACCACTCGTCCCTGTAAACCACTCGTCCCTGTAAACCTCTAATTGCATATCAAGAACACATTCAATGAATCTTAAGTTTCTAAAAGCATTATGCTACAGTTTGAATGTTGACTTCAACATATTTTTAAATTTCAAATAGTAAACACGGCCGTAGCCATATTTATACAATGATATCTAGTGGCAATTATTTAATTATTATTGTAAACGATTGAGGATATAAATATGGGCAGGGTCCAAAGTTGGCACTTTGCATGGCACTCATTGTGTCCCTATCCCAAATGTTCTCGTTTTTCAATGTTTGTTTGCAATCAATTTCTATCCTTCACTCTTGTTGATCCATTTGTCCTGCCTAGTTATATATCAAATACACTTTTAATTTGTTAATTGAAAACATTTTGCATTTATAAATAAACCAAGCCTCACTAGACATTTAGGAAAAGTTAGAAATTGGTAAATCAATATTAGTTATATATGTGCTTGGGCAGTTTTGTAGGTATACAGACTAATGAGGTCAAATCTCACTGTTTAATGAAGACTGGAGACTACAACGGTTGGAACACATCCATGGTCATTTATTTGGTAAAGGTCAATCTTCTAATAAATTTCGAAAGGATGAGGGATAAAACATGCAAAATTTTTCAGTAAACAAATAAAAATAGGGCTTATCGGTATAATAAGATAATGATTAATAGCATTTTTTAAAGTACTAGTATGCTGCAAAATCACAAGCACTTGTCTCAGAAAGAACACTACTTTTAGATTTAAAATATTCTGTCATATGCCAAATTCTCGGCTGTCAACCCAACCAAAACTTGTTATGTCGTAAATCTAAATTGATTTTTCTACACAATGGTGTATATCACGCCCACTTTAGTTGCCAGAATCCTCCGTAGCAATCCTACCCAAGTGTGCCAATCGTAATTATTTCGCGATCGGCCGACTTTTCAAAAATGCAAGTTAAATACCTAGTGTTATATTAAAGGATGAAACGCCTTTTTCAAGAAATTTATTGGTGTATAAACTCGACCAATTCACTCACAAACAAATAAAAGTCCGAACAATTCACTTACAAACAATAAAATTGGGAAAAAAAATGGGGAATGTGTCAAAGCGACAAAAACCCGACTATAGAGCAGAAAACAGCCGCAAAGCCACCAATGGGTCTTCAATGTAGCGATAAATTCCCTCACCCGGAGGCGTCCTTCAGCTGGCCCCTTAAAAATATGTATACAAGTTCAATGATAATGGACGTCATACTAAACTCCGAATTATACACAAGAAACTAAAATTCAAAAATCATACAAGACTAACAAAGGCCAGAGGCTCCTGACGTGGGACAGGCGCAAAATTGCGGCGGGGTTAAACATGTTTATGAGATCTCAACCCTCTGATGTCAGAAGATGTAGATGTAACACAAGAAATAAACAAAATGATAATAATACACAAATAACAACAGACTACTAGCAGTTAACTGACATGCCAGCTCCGGCGGAACCTCAATTAAACTGATTTAAAGATTATGTCTTCTAGTTTAAACATATTTTATTGTCCAAAAACATTGACAATAGGATAAGACACAAGTTTTGCAACTTAGAACGTCTTCTCCATTTCTTAACAATAATAAATAACCGAACAAAAATGAAATACATAATAATAACATATTACATAATACATAATAATAACACCAAAAACAGTATTAATCATCATTTATATGAAGACATGAAATTAACAAGAATTTAAACGACATGGCTCATCGATTCCTAAAAGTCGAGTTGACCGTAAATTTTTATGATAGACCTACCAAATAGGTTGTTTTAATCTTGGAATAAATATTTACTCTAAAGGTAAGTAATTATAATTGTATTTTGAACAAATTAAATTAAATTGCTGTTGTCAACTGATAGGATTTTATAATAAAATCAAATTGATGATCCATGTCTTTGAAAAATTGAACAATTGCATTTGAAGTCAACAAAAAGTAATTACATTATTATTGGTATATATTTAACCATAATGTCTATAAACTATGAAAAGCGATTGGTCTCTTTAATATAATTCTGCACTTTTATAAAAATTAGCGTGTTTATGTTCATATTAAGGTTTAAATTATGTACCCTTCTGTAGCCATTTTTGTACGAATTTTTCAAACCTCAATTATATCAAAACTAAAGATATAATAAATAATAGAGATAAGCCATTTAGTACATGTTCCAAGGGGAAACTTGATGCAAAGCATTATTTTTTACTGTGTCATTGCATTTGATAGAAAAAGAGGACTTTGTGGCATATAAATCAAGATTTTTATAGAAAATCCACAGCCTTTAATACAGAGATTTTTGTTATAAAATTTGAAACATAAATTACTCACTTGATTTTCTATGATGTGCTAGTGTTTATTTTTTACAAAAAGTTCTAAGTAACCTGTAAATTCCAAAACACCTCGTGTTGAGTCACTAAAGTCGAGCGCACCCTAAAAGGTGTACTTGATTTTGGCAATATTTATACCTGTCTTAACCAATAACTACATTTATAAACTTGTTTTAAGGAAATAAATGCTAGCACTGCATGCAATAATCCTATATCTATCAGTTATCAAATTGCCAAATATGAGAGTACAAGGATAAAGGCTGTGGATTTTCTATAAAAATCTTGATTTATTTGCCACAAAGTCTTCTTTTTCTATTAAATGCAATGGAACAGTAAAAAATAATGCTTTGCATCAAGTTTCCCCTTGGAATATGTACAAAATGGCCTATCTCTATTATTCATTATATCTGTAGTTTTGATACAATTGAAGTTTGAAAAGTTCGTACAAAAATGGCTACAGAAGGGTACATAAACCTTAAACAAAGCATTGCCGTACATTAAATTTTCAAAGTCGGTAGGTATATTTTCTTTTCTAAGTTCAAAAAATAAGTTATTCCTTTGCACTGTATAATTGTTACACGACAGGAAATAATATTGAGCATTTTCGTATAAATAACCACATTGACACATTGCGTTAGGTTTAATATTTGCGTGGTACAGATTCATGTCAAGGACACTGCATTTGTTTCTTAATCTTGCGTGTAAAACATTTCAATATCGATGGCCAATATTGAAATATGTAGGGGGTGATCATGATTTGTTTTTATAATATTTCTGTTTAATTTTTAATTTAAACATATTTAAAGACAGTTCATTTCTAATACTTAAATCGAGCGAATTCCACAGTTTGATACTAGATGGAATAAATGATTCCTGATAAAGAGACAGTCTGCTAGAGGTTTGGTATATATTTTGACTGCTTCGTAGATTGTAATTGTTTGTTTCTGCAACTGTAGGGGGTATTAAATCTAATAAGTATTCTGGGGCGTCCTCTTTCATAATTTTGTAAAATAAAGTTAATTTCTTAACTTCCCGTCTAATCTTTAAATTTTCCCATCCCGTCTCTAAATAAAGTGATTGAGTGCTAGCATAGCTTGTTAGACCAGTGACAATACGTGCTGCTTCCAGTTGTAATTTTTCTAATCTTTCAGAATTCAATTGTCCGCAATTATCCCTAACTTCAGAAGAATATTCTAGAACAGGCCTTATAAAAGTTAAGTATATTTTTTCTAAAGATTCCCTTTTTAGTCGGAATTTCAAACGTCTAAGAACATTTAATTGTTTTGATACCTTTTCTATTAAAGAATCAACATGTTTGGTCCACTTACAGTCACTGCTAAAAAGTATGCCTAAATGTTTATGACTAGTAACTGTATCTACCTGAACTCCGCCAAAATAAAAAATCAAGTTATTTTTTTAATTTATTTTACTAAATAACATGGTATTAGTTTTATTTGGATTGAATTTAACTAGCCAATTATTTGCACAGGAATTAATATTTTGTAGATCGATATTTATCATAGATTGGAGAGTAGTTTCATCTGGAGCAGTATGTCCTATAGATGTATCGTCTGTTAACATTCTACTTAATCCAATCATATCATCTGCAATGTCATTAATGAATATCAGAAATAAAAGAGAACCCAGTACCGAACCCTGTGGAACACCAGCTTTAAGATTACCTAATTCTGAAGTCGCCTCTTTTAATACTACTCTCTGAGTTCTATTTGTTAAGTAACTTTCAAGCTATATTAACAGATTGCCTTTTATACCATATCTTTCTAACTTCAGAAGTAGACCCCTTATCCATACTCGATCGAATGCCTTGCTTACATCGGCAAAAGTTAAACTTGTAAAGAATCTATTGTCAAAAGCATACACGATAGAATGATACATCTCAATTAGTTGATGAAAAGTAGAGCAGCCGGGTAGGAAACCAGACTGAAATGTATACAAAAGTTTATTAATGATTGAATATATGACGTTTATATATTATTTTCTCTATTACCTTGCTCAAATTTTATAAATTTCATAAATTTCCTGTTTACAAAACTTTGAATTTTTCGGAAAAAAATTAAGGATTTTCTAACCCCAGGCATAAATTACCTTAGCCGTATTTGGCACAACTTTTTTGGTATTTTGGATCCTCAATGCCTTTCAACTTTGTACTTGTTTGGCTTTATAAATATTTTGGTATGAGCATCACTGATGAGTCTTATGTAGACGAAACGCGCGTCTGGCGTACTAAATTATAATCCTGGTACCTTTGATAACTATTCACGCAAGAAAGAAGTGATACTGGTCTATAGTTACACGACATTGACTTATCTCCATTTTTAAATAAAGGAATAACGTATGCCAATTTCCAATCTTTCGGAAATATATTTTGAGAGAGCGATTTATTAAAAAGAATACATAAGGGAAGTGCAATTTCATTTTATACTGCTATAAGCATTCTATTACCTATTTTGTCTGGACCAACAGCTTTATTTGGATCTAAAGTAGAGATAATATCTTTAACGTCTTCTATAGTTACAGTAATTCCTGACAAAATGTTAATACCTGTATCCTCGAAGTCGGACATTTTTTTTGTTTTCTTCATCTAGACTAGCTATTGAACAAAAATATCTATTTAGAATATCAACTTTTTCTTTTGCATCATAAGAAAATTCATAAATTTTTTTAAATAAATGTATTTAGTTCCAATGCAAAGACCCTATAAGTGAATCAATATTAAAGCCAATATATGTTATGTTTGTGAGTGACTTGGTCCAATTTATACACCAATAAATTCATTTAAAAAGCCGTTTAATTCTTATAATGCTTTCAAATTGGAGATAGGAAATATATTTTTTTTACACTTGTTACCTATATTACACGTAAATTGTATATTTATG
Source organism: Mytilus galloprovincialis (assembly GCA_037788925.1). NCBI lineage: Eukaryota > Metazoa > Mollusca > Bivalvia > Mytilida > Mytilidae > Mytilus > Mytilus galloprovincialis. The sequence continues at coordinate 3,848,543 of CM075332.1, forward strand.
TCATTGAATATGCCTGGCGCATGCATATATTTGCTGGTTAGCGCAAAAATATGTACTCAATGAAATTTGCTATCTGATAAAAAGAAAACTGCCAAAACTCTTATTATCATTCAAACAAATGTTTGGTGTCTTATTATATTTAAGGATTAATTAAACTTGCAGTGAAAGTATACTTGTGAACGCCGTTGTTATTATCGCCGCCATCTTGTTTTCATTTGTTACGAAAAGATGTTCGGTACGTGAACGTCGTCTATGGAAAAATAACCAACGTCAAGATCAGCTACCGGAAGTTCTATCAACCAATCATATCAACGTTTTCCCTAATATGCAAATCCTATAGAAATTATTAAGGTATATACATTAGGAATATCTTTTCAAGAACCTGTGTGCAAAATGCCAAAATTATTGTAAACCAAATAACACATATGTTATAATGATAAACATTCGAACAAAATACATGAAGTCCTACGCAAGACTGACAATATTTTATTTTACGGGTCACCTCTTCATTTGATAAAACGTACAATTAGTTAATTAAAAAATATCTTAAAACATAAACATACATATATTGACTAGTACAGGAAAATGAATTTTATCAAATTGGCATATCAAAAGAAGATGTGGTATGGTTGCCGACTTGCCAATGAGACAACTCTCCACAAGAGACAAAAATGACACAGAAATGAACAACTATAGGTAACCGTACAGCCTTCAACAATGAGGAAATCCAATACCGCATAGTCAGCTATAAAAGGCCCCGAAATGACAATGTAATACAATTCAAACGAGATAACTAACGCATTTTATATATCTATAATCAACTTAAAACACTTTCAAACTATTAAATGATGCACATGTTGTTATACATTAAAACTACAATGTGTAAAAATTCGCAATTGACATATTTCACCGAGATACGACAACGTTCCTGCAGGCTATTCAAAACCCTTTCCTCTGTAAAAAAAAAAAAAAAACACAATGCCAGACGTCTGATTGTTTACATTTAATAACCAAAACATGGAGGTTAATGGAAGAGCCTACACAAATGGTCTACACTTTGTGACTTATACACATCGGACATAGAATTTACCTAATCAGAATCGAAATGGTAAAATGCAAGCTAAAATTTATTGTAGCTATAACATGGGTAGGCATTATATTCGTGGTAATTTATCTTCCCTATCCATAGGCGGATCAAAAGGGGGGGCGCCCCCCCCTTTACGTGGGAAAAATTTGGTTGATTATATAGGGAATCACTAAAGCATGACTGGAGCCCCCCCCCCTTAAGTCAGTCAGCGGGCCCCCTTTCGGAAAAGTTTTGGATCCGCCACTGCTATCGCTAGCCCTCGGGCAAAAATAAACACGATTATAATGCCCAACCATGTTTAAACTACAATAAATTATGGCTTGCATCACTCATCTGTAACTAGAGCATGTGGAAATCAAGACATTTTTTTTTAGATTTTCACTGCATGTAGTAATAATGATATAAAAATTTAGACTGATTAATAATGATTTTGAATCTTTCATTTTAGAAATCTAACATTCACTGACATGTGAATTTAATCTAATGTAGACATTGGTTTCTGTATGATTGATCCAAACGCTGTGCTAAATTTAACCTTTCCGATAATTTCAAATGGATATTTGTGATCGAGTTAAAGGTACATCATCTTGTTTTCCTTTTATCATCTGAAACTCCGTATATTTCTTGTAATACGTTGTGAAGTTACCGGCTACAATAGCGATAGGCACTGCTAAAATAATTATTCCAGAGAGTGCACATAAAGCTCCCACAGTACAACCGAGTGGTGTGACCGGATATATGTCTCCATATCCGACGGTTGTCATGGTAACAATAGCAAACCAAATTCCTTGAAACATATTTGAAAACGTGAAGTTTGAAAATTCGGCATAGAATATCATGTTCGCAATGAGTATTGCCAATGTTAGGCACATAAGTAGTAACACAGAGAGATCCTTAAGACTATCCCACAATGCAAGAAATAAAATTCGAATTCCGCTAGATTGCAATGCAAACCGGAAAACACGAGTAAGTCTGAATATTGTAACTGCATGACAACTTGCATAAATAATGTATAATATTTTACTTTTGTAGATGACAATGTAATAGTTCTCTAGAACAAATTTCGCAATAATTACAATGTTAATTATTAGGTCAAGTACATTCAAGAAACTTTTAAAAAATCTCTTCTTGCAGGGACAGACTGAAAAGCGAATAGTCATTTCAATGATGAAAAATAAATCGGTCATTCTTTCCAATATAGTCAGAACTTGAACAGGTCGGTTCAAAACAAAGGTGATTACTTTTTCGTTTACATGATGGGCCTGTAAATAGATTCTCATTTCTGTTGAATTCCCGTTAAATTCACGTCTCTCTTCTCGGAAATCTTCATGAGTGCTTAGAAGAATTACAACCGTCGATATCAGGATCACCATGAAATAGAACACCATGTACACCTACAATTCAAAATGAAAATTAAGTACACATTGTCATCAGTTAACTAAAATTTAAAGTCAAGAGACGTTCCGAAAAAAATTATTTCACAAGTTAAACAGTAAATTAAGCTATACAAAACACCACAGAACACCAATGTTCACTTACTGTATCAACATGAACATTAAGTTAGTAAACTAAAAGTAATACGTAAAGTCAAGAAAAGTTCCGAGGAAAATGAGCTGAACAGAGTATTAATAAAATACTACACAAGCCATGATTGATCACGGGAACACATGCCTTGATATATATATACATGTATACAATTTTTTTTTGTCAAAATGTAACATGACAAAAAAAAAAACGGCAGTAGCAAATAACCTACAATAACAGATATATATTGCTTTACATTAAAGTCGAATTAAAAGTACATGCATGTTGTTATAGTGTTCTCGTTTGAAATGTATAACATGTCTTTTTGGGGACTTTAATATATTGTTATACAGTATTGACTTTGATCATTGTTGCTAAAAGCCATATGTTGACCTATTAGGATCGAATTGGCAATCATAGGATATTTTAATATTAATAAATTTTAAGTCCAACTGGATGAGAGATTAGAGAGAAAGAGATTAATTTTCCCAAGCAAGTTATACTATCTATTATAGTTCTTCCAACGTTTATCAGACACATGACTGTATTATTCTATAATAAAAAATGTCCGATTTTATTTGTAACTTGCAGCAAATACAACTGTTAAAAAATAAACAACAAAAACAGATCCACAGGGTATTATGTGCATATTGCAGTCACCTCTGTTTGTTCGTAAACACAATTAGTGATCCTATCAGTTTAATTATGCTGACATTTCTACCAAATAAAAACCTATACAAATATTAATCTAATCAATTATGACACAGTTTTTATATGATTGGCTATAGACTCGGGAAATTAAACTGTTACAGTTGTTAAATTATCACTGAATTATTTAGCAATGTACAAATGTATATCTAATGGACTTTCTCTCTAGATAGATACCTTGTCGTCATGGATACAATTTTCTTAAATGTTAGTGGAACAATATTTTAGATTTCATATTCAAAATGAAAGTTATATCTACAGATCATACACATTTTTAGTGGAAGATATTATATATAAAGCCAGCAAAACTGAAGGAATAGTTCAAATGATGATACAAGCATGAAAATTTGCACAAAGCATCATTATTATATACTTTTAAAGAAAAAAGGCTGGCCATTAAAAAAAAAAAACATTTGTTCAAGATGGCCACGTCCTTTTTTCAAAATGGCACACTGGTATAATTCGTAATTCATCTAATTACTCGAGACTCTTCTAGAGCTGTTCAAGTAAGTGTAACTTCTATGATGCCAGTGTTTGAAAACACGCCCATTCAGTTGATATGCTCTGGTATTCAATGGATAAGGCGAAAAATGTGGGCTACTTTTGGTATCATCAGCTACTTTTGGTATCAATTGTAACTACAGATCAGCTACTTTTGGTATCAATTGCAACTACAGACCTGCTTCTGTTTGTATTTGCTAAGCAAATTCAGTGGGAATGGCCTGATTTGTACGGAGAACATAAGTTCATCCGTCATGTTTGGTGGATTGCATATTGAAATGACTTGTGTGCACTTTTTAACACATTTTTAAGTACTAAGTCTTAACATGCCTCAGTATAAACATGTTTAGGTTGACAATGTGTTAAGTTTAAGAAGGTTACTGTAACAGTAACTGTTAGATCGTTTCAGTTTAGAAATTAGAGTTAAGTCATAAAAACTTCAAATATAAAACATTTAAAAGTGTTTATAATAAAGATATATACTTGTACATGAACATATGTAATGTGCTTACTTCGAAAAAGTTAGATATATATATAATAGTTATCCTAAAGAACTACAAAATGTAACTCATGACTATCTGTGTTCATTTTCTAAGCACGATTATAGCAGCAATAATATGACCATTTTTTCTTATTTGAATTGTGTCGCATTTTGTTATTTCTGGACCTTTTTTTTTTTATAGTTTATAGTACAGTATGGGATTTGCTCATTGTCGAAGTTCAAACTGTGTCTTACAGTTGTTAATTTAGCCGTCATCAAGTCTTTCGTTGAAAGTCATTTTCATTGACAACATACTAAATCTTTTTATTTTTATGATATATGTATAGTTTTCTTAAACAAATTTACCTTCGCTGCTTTGGATGACAATGGTTCTTCCATTATAGTCCATATCCTTCTCCGAATTCGCACACCACGAGGGAGAGTATCAAAACACTCGTGGCAAGCGTTCCGTGGTTCCTTTATTTTATCCAACAATTGAACTTGGTTTTCAAGTTTTAAGTAAGGATGTATGCAGCATGACTCCATACTGCACTCAATATTCCAGAAATGTAATTCCTTTTGAAGCAGTCTTGTACAGAGGTTTGATGAAAAATGAAGTTCACCATAGCGATAAAAGTCTAAAATCACGTTAAATATTTCTGGATTCCTATCAAAATAATACTCATTTTTTTCTTTTCGAAATTCGGAACACTTTTCAGAAAGGTCTGCTAGCCTAGTGCCCGGATGTCTTTTCAAAAGCTTCCATGAAATCTCAAAAAATGTTCCTCCAACATTTAGAATAACCGTATCCATGTTTACTAGGTTTATAAGAGATGCAGTTATGTTATATGCTCTTCGCTACATTATTCGGTGCAAAACATTTAGTTACTTAGTAATTTACAAACGGTTTTGTTTCCCGCATCTGCAGCAAAAATATATACTGAGGTTTTTTTTTACATACTCCGTCTGTGTTATAATTGATTAGATTAATGAGCCATTCACAAACTATAAAGGTTTTTACTGTTGAGAAATGTCAACAGAATAAAACTGATAATATCAGTAATTTTGTTTACGAACAAACTGAAATGTCTGCAATATGCACATACATATATTACCCTACGGATCTGTTCTTGCACAATATCATTTATGAAAATGACAAATATACAAATGTATGAATTTTAGTCTCTTTGTGAATATGTTTATAATTGAAAAATAATTAGCTTTCTGCGCAAATATTGGACGAACAATTATGGCTTACTTGGGAAATAACAATTATAAAAATAAGGCGATATGGTAGGATTGTCAAGGACACAACTATCCACCAGAGTCTAGACGATAAAGACATTAGCAATTATGAGTAATCATTACTATTCGAAAGATTAATGCGTTGCATGTCACTATGTAATCGGTATTAAAGTTTTTTTTTATTTTTAAAAAACTTTAGTCTTAGACGCATGTCGAATTATATTAGTTTTTAAATAGCTAGCAATAACTGCAAGTACTCTCAGATCTGTACGTATAGTATTTTACTGCAAGTACTCTCAGATATGTACGTAGTGTCTTTACTGCAAGTACTCTCAGATATGTATGTAGTATCTTTTACTGCAAGTACTCTCAGATCTGTACGTAGTGTCTTTTACTGCAAGTATTCTCAGATATGTACGTAGTGTCGTTTACTGCAAGTACTCTCAGATCTGTACGTAGTATCTTTTACTGCAAGTACTCTCAGATCTGTACGTAGTATCTTTTACTGCAAGTACTCTCAGATATGTACGTAGTGTCTTTTACTGCAAGTACTCTCAGATATGTACGTAGTGTCTTTTACTGCAAGTACTCTCAGATATGTACGTAGTGTCTTTTACTGCAAGAACTCTCAGATATGTACGTAGTGTCTTTTACTGCAGGTACTTTCAGATCTGTACGTAGTGTCTTTTACTGCAAGTACTCTCAGATATGTACGTAGTATCTTTTACTGCAAGTACTCTCAGATCTGTACGTACTGTCTTTTACTGCAAGTATTCTCAGATATGTACGTTGTGTCTTTTGCTGAAAGTAATCTCAGATCTGTACGTAGTGTCTTTTCCTGCAAGTACTCTCAAATCTGTACGTAGTGTCTTTTACTGCAAGTATTCTCAGATATTTACGTAGTGTCTTTTACTGCAAGTACTCTCAGATCTGTACGTAGTGTCTTTTCTGCAAGTACTCTCAGATATGTACGTAGTGTCTTTTACTGCAAGTACTCTCAGATATGTACGTAGTGTCTTTTACTGCAAGTACTCTCAGATATGTACGTAGTATCTTTTACTGCAAGTACTCTCAGATATGTACGTAGTATCTTTTACTGCAAGTACTCTCAGATATGTACGTAGTGTCTTTTACTGCAAGTACTCTCAGATCTGTACGTAGTGTCTTTTACTGCAGGTACTCTCAGATCTGTACGTAGTGTCTTTTACTGCAAGTACTCTCATATATGTACGTAGTGTCTTTTACTGCAAGTACTCGCAGATATGTACGTAGTATCTTTTACTGCAAGTACTCTCAGATATGTACGTACTGTCTTTTATTGCAAGTATTCTCAGATATGTACGTTGTGTCTTTTGCTGAAAGTAATCTCAGATCTGTACGTAGTGTCTTTTCCTGCAAGTACTCTCAAATCTGTACGTAGTGTCTTTTACTGCAAGTACTCTCAGATATGTACGTAGTGTCTTTTACTGCAAGTACTCTCAGATATGTACGTAGTGTCTTTTACTGTAAGTACTCTCAGATATGTACGTAGTATCTTTTACTGCAAGTACTCTTAGATCTGTAGGTAGTGTCTTTTACTGCAAGTACTCTCAGATATGTACGTAGTATATTTTACTGCAAGTACTCTTAGATCTGTACGTAGTGTCTTTTACTGCAGGTACTCTCAGATCTGTACGTAGTGTCTTTTACTGCAAGTACTCGCAGATCTGTACGTAGTGTCTTTTCTGCAAGTACTCTCAGATCTGTACGTAGTATCTTTTACTGCAAGTACTCTCAGATCTGTACGTAGTGTCTTTTCTGCAAGTACTCTCAGATCTGTACGTAGTATCTTTTACTGCAAGTACTCTCAGATATGTACGTAGTGTCTTTTACTGCAAGTACTCTCAGATATGTACGTAGTGTCTTTTACTGTAAGTACTCTCAGATATGTACGTAGTATCTTTTACTGCAAGTACTCTTAGATCTGTACGTAGTGTCTTTTACTGCAAGTACTCTCAGATATGTACGTAGTATATTTTACTGCAAGTACTCTTAGATCTGTACGTAGTGTCTTTTACTGCAGGTACTCTCAGATCTGTACGTAGTGTCTTTTACTGCAAGTACTCGCAGATCTGTACGTAGTGTCTTTTCTGCAAGTACTCTCAGATCTGTACGTAGTATCTTTTACTGCAAGTACTCTCAGATATGTACGTAGTGTCTTTTACTGCAAGTGCTCTCAGATATGTACGTAGTGTCTTTTACTGCAAGTACTCTCAGATATGTACGTAGTATCTTTTACTGCAAGTAATCTCATATCTGTACGTAGTGTTTTTTACTGCAAGTACTCTCAGATATGTACGTAGTATATTTTACTGCAAGTACTCTTAGATCTGTACGTAGTGTCTTTTACTGCAAGTACTCGCAGATCTGTACGTAGTGTCTTTTTGTTCTTGTGATGTACAAGTACAAGGCCACGTCCACTCCTTGTTTTTGTTTGATGTATTTCTATTCCTATCCTTCTGATGAGTAAATCTTTTTTAACTGATTTTAATAGTTAGTTCTCATGTTGTACCTGTACGTATGTGCCTGTCCCAAGTCAGGAGCCTGTGATTCAGTGTTTGGTGTTTGTTGCAGTGTTATATAGGTGTCAGACCACCAATTAAAAATCTGATCAACCAAATTTTGCAATTTTCACAGCTTTCTAAATATTTAACCTTAAGCTCAACTTCATCGACACCAGATATATCCTGATTTGTACATGTATTACCGTTCTACATGCCAATTTTCAACCCATGTTTAAAATCTGCTGAGCCTTGAAAGAATTGCCTTTGCTAAATTTACTACTCCAAAATAACCCCTGGTTTTCTGGAAATCTTAAATTAGTACACTATGTAGCGCATTAATGCAAACTCGTAGACAAGTGAAGTTTGGCTCAAAATGGTCTAAATATATTTCTCTTTCACCAAATTAAAGTTTAATTTCTTTTTGTTTGTTTGTTAGTAAACTATTACATACGTACTGTTTAAATTGGAGGCCGCGTAATTGGCTATCTGACACCTAAATACTAGTATTTGTTTAATGTTCATTGTTTTGTACAAAAATTAGGTCGTTACTTTTCTCGTTTAAATTGTTTTACATTTGACGATTTGTCATTTCGGGGTCTTTGATAGCTGACTATATGGTATAGGCTTTGTTCAGTGTTGAAGGCCATGCGCTGATCTATGGTTGTTAATTTCTGTGTCATTTGTTATCTTGTAAAGAGATGTCTCATTGACAATCATACAATGTACCACATCTTCTATTTTATATTGATAAACAAATGGCAGAACTACATTTTTCTGTGATACAGTTTCAAAACTTTGTTTGGTTCGGCACGATTCAGAGTTTGACCTAATGATTGAATCTATTTTTCAATAATTTCATGAGGGTGTAAAAGCGTTGACCCAAAAACATTTTATATGAAGCGCTTTACTAAATATGTTTGCATGATCAACTCTTTTAAAACCCTTTAAAATTATATATAAACATTCCTGTTTATGTTACAACTTTGAAATTAAGATTTATGTCAAGTTTTGCATTTGTTTTTCACTGCATTATGTTAACATTGTCATGATAGCACGCGCAGTCCTGTCTGTTTTGTTTTATACGGAAATAAAATAAACATTGGAGTGCCTCACAATTGTAGTCGGCCAATTACAACTACAGATTCTAATGAAACATGTATCTTAACTATCTATAGATGCACGCTTACGTCGAGATGTGTGATAAAGGGGATGTTTTGTCTCGATAGGTTGCTTTAAAAAAAAAAGACAAAATTGATAAAAGTCGAGAAATAAACGATTGTATAACAAGTAACACAGACAACCATTTTCTTGCTAGGAAACAATCAAATAAAAATTCAAACGAGATGACATGCTAACGAGATATGCATGAAACTACTTAGTACAGGCTGTGAGGAGAAAATGCATCATACAGTAATAATACTTAAGAGAACTAAATGCTATACACTTGCCGATCACTTTGATGTTGTTAACTGAATTATTTTCATAATTTTAACTTAGTCTCATTTTGATGATGTGTGTACTACACTTACACTGTGACTAATATGCATCAAATAACGCACTATTCTCTTTCTCTAAAAGTTTGATCTAATTGGTATGTGTTCTACAGTTGTGTAGAAATATTACTTTGTGAGCAATTTATCAGTCAGGAATCTACTTCGTCAAAATTATCTCCCCATTACGCCAGTTAATTTTCACATTCGTAGAAATGGAAGCCATTGTAGGGATGACGCGCTGCCAATTTTGCTCTTGGAAACCGATAAATTTACCCGCATAGCACCATTACGATCCTTATATGTCAGTTATATTATAAAAGACAAATATATGTACTTGCTAATGAGCATCAGTTATTGATCTTGTCTGCATTGATTCAACTTAAAACTATTGTCTAATCGGTTGTCAGGTGAAATTTTTAAAAATTCATAAACATATAAAAAAATTCTCATTAAATGTTTCGTGGAAGGGCAAACTAGATTTTTTGAGTGGTTGAAGACTATAAACCTTAGTTACCACACACACAAAAAAAATGGATTTTTTCGAAGATATGCATTTTCATCATCCAACTTGAAAGACTGTCGTCAAGTACTTTTAGTAAAAAAAATAGCTATTTGAACACATCTACTCTGTTTTTATTCATTTGATAGGTATTTCACTTGACACATATATTTCATCTTTTAATATATAAAGTCAACCTGTAGCTTTAATATATAGAAATATTATAATCTGAAGCGAGATGATGTATCAAATATTCTTGCTTTGTACGTTTTCAAAACAAAATATTCAACTCAAACACACCCTAACATAAAAAAATGCACTCGATTTTCTCTTTTCGATACAATTGTTACCCATTTTTTAGATTTTTTTCTTGAGTCACATAATGGAAGGGCAGACACGAAAATGACTGAACTAATAGATTAATATGTTCTCTGTCCGTGGTAATTTTTTCAAAAAAATCGGAGGTTATGCATTTTCTACATCCAACTTGATAGATACCCATGTCGTTGACTTGATATCTAATTGTTCTGCTTAACTATGAAATACTAGTAGATAAATTGAAATCTTATGCAAATAGTGTTTTTAAAATAGAACACTTCGTAATTGAGAAGAAAATTGTCATTTATTTGTTTCAATTAACTTTTATTTTTTATGTAACTATAGTAAACATTACAGTAAGCATTTGTCGCCTTCTCTAACAAAGAGCTTCGATTCTTTTGTTCTGTTTCAAGCGGGTTTCCGCCTGTAATTATGGAACTGAGTATGGAAACGGGAAATAGCCAAATAGACAATTATGCATTACTATCATATCTTCCTTTTTTTATTTTTTCTATAAGGGCCGATCTTTAAATATGTGACCGGATCACGTGGGAAGAGCAGAAATCAACTTAGGACGATATCGAATATTAACAAAATAAGATGTTTTCCCACTACCATTCCTTCATATCTTTATTTCCTCTTTACAGAGATTACAGGAATTATATAATCATGAACAATACATTAAAACATTAATAACAGAACATATAAATGATAAAGTTGTGAGCAATACGCAATATTTACATATAAATGTATTAAATGAAAATGATCAGTTCAAGAGCAAAAGAGTTTATATCGCGTGCTGCCGATATTACATGTGCTAGCATTGTACTATATTTTTCGAGTAACGATTGTATTCGGATGCAGATTTTGTAACATGGATGTAGCAAAGTCGCTTGAATGACTCCAACACTGACCATAGTTGAAGGGTTTTTTCCTAGACAAATTGTATATAAAGATTCATCATCACACTCACTTAGTTCAACATAGAGGTCGAGACAAAAGTTTTCTATGATTAAGTCCATCCAAGTGCTGTGCATATTTGATGTACACGTACAGCCAAAGCATGCATGCACGAAAACGTCAGTGAACGGACGGTCGCAAATTTCACAAAATTTGAAAACATGGTTTGGCGCGGTAGATATAAGTTTTCCGATAAACAATGCAGTGCGAATTTCAGAGCTGTTCGAGGGGAATTTCCACACATGAGCTGCAGATACGGATTTATGAATATATTTGAACCTCTTAAAGTCATTGTCCAAATTAATTCGATTCAGCCAGTCATTATCATGTTTTGATTCAACTGCATTAACAACAATACGTTTCCATTGCAGCTTATCAGGAAAGTTGCCATCACTAATATAGATTATAAGCAATTCATACAGATTGTATTAACATAGAGTGTTTAACATGTCCGGAATAAATCCAATATGGTTTCGTCCATCTAACAGGCACGAAAAAAGTCTTTGTAAAAAGATTTGTTTTTCAAGACAAGAGTTTTTCGTTTTACAAAGTTTTCCAAAGAAATATAGTTTACGTTTTTCAATGTCACAGGTTATATTACGTAGTCCAACCATGCTTTCACACATATCTGATCTTGTTGATGTCTGCAGACAGTATCGAATATTAACAAAATAAGATGTTTTCCCACTACCAATGCTTTCTTTCAAAGATTGTTTTATCTGTGTTTTTTTTTTATGTTTCGTTTAATTTGAGTTCGTTTTTAGAGACAAACGTCAGCTTCAATTTTGTATGTTGTTGTATGTCGACTGTGAGAATTGTTTACCATATTGAAAAAAGATACATACTCAGTCTAGTATCATCAGTCTGGTGTTGTTGTTGCAACCATTGACATTAAACACCCAACCTCCTTTATTTCAGGACGTTAAATACTTGTAAAACAAGGTCGATATGATTTTTTTTTAAATTATACTTATCTTCCACAATGGTGTATCCGTTACTTTTACCTATCTTTTATCATTTTCATTTAGTTCAGTTTAATTTTATGAAGAAAAATCCTGAAATTTTGGGCTCTTTTTTAATTTTTAAGTTAAGTAATTTGCATACCAGTAGCATTCAATTCCTATATTTACTGGGAAGGTAAATGCTCACATTAAATCTCGGTCGATACCGTGTGATACATGTCTTCCTCAATACAATGACTCATGGTGGTATATAAGTATAATATGTATAATTCCCGTGGTACCTTCCTCAAAGTTATGCATTAACATGTTTATGGATTTCAGCTTACTAGATAAAAAAAGATTTCTCTTCACCTGTACTTTGAGTTTCAATATAAATCCATTCGGTGTAATTAAACAGATATATCGTGTTATGAAGGGGCCGTATTTAGGGGAACACATTCAGTGCTACGACTAAATTTCCCTTGCCATGCGGTTTTTGAAATTTCATAGTTTCTTGACTTGTTTTTCCGTAAATACTCCACCTTAACATAAAATTATATCAAGTCTTTGGTTTGTTTTCCTATGCATTGTTGTGATATTGGCATTGAAAACACGACACCGCTCAGTTATCAATGTTGTAACTTTTGAAAATAGAGAACTATTGTAAATGGCTTGCGACTGAAATCAGTTAAGATACATCTGAAACAAACATCGTAGTATACGTGAGGCCGCATGTTTTCGCTTTTAGATCATTTTACATTTTATCACTAGCTCCGAGTGTTTTCAGACCTTATTTCATTACGTGAATATACATGCATGTTATTTGTGACATAGTGTGTTAGTGACCTTATACGATATATACGGGGTCAGTAACTTCCATATTGGGTGAGATCGAACTCTCATCCCATATGGAATTAACTGACCCCGTATATATATAGAGATTAATACATGGCCTTTTCCATATCAGCCTGAGTATCATCCCGAGACCCCCATATCAGCCCGAGACGGAGTCGAGGTGCTGATATGGGTCGAGGGATGATACCCAGGCTGATATGGAAAAGGCCATGTATTAATCGCTTTATCATATACTTCCGACAATAGTTTTATGTAAGGCAAATAAACTAATGCAATAACTAAAACAGTCAAACACTTTATAAAGAAAATTAAAATTATGAATCAAATATACTATAGTTGTCCAACAACAGCTTCATTAACTCCTTATATATTTATGGTAACATTTCCTATAGAGGCATTTTGAAACATTGAAAATTTGGAAGAGTTTTTCGATCATTACTACTCCATGTTTGTTGTACTATAAAATGATTCATAATTGTCAATGGCATTTGTTAGCAAGTAATAATTCTTATATGATTTGCATATCTATAAATACTTGAATTGGATTGGTCAATTAGAATTTTTCTCAAAGTTTACACTTCGATAAACCATGTTTCCGAAACTACTTTTGTAATCTATTCATGCGCGATACACAAGCTTGCAGTGACCCCGGGATTTTCAGCAAATTGAGATTTAAAAACAATTACATAACAGTTGTTTATATTCTAATGCATATATAACACAATATACCACTCCTTTAGCCCCCCACAAAAAAAAAATTATCTTCAATTTTTGACCCCCCATTTTAAAGAAAAAAAACCCTTTTTACATCCAAAATAAAAATTTTACCAACATTTTTGTGTGATTTTTAACTTCAAAATTAAGAAGAAAAAAAAACACACTTTGTATTTATACCCCCCATAAAAAAAATAAAAAATTTTTTTTGTAAAGAGCACACCAAAACCTTAATCCTGGGTTTTTTTATAAAACTCATTTTTTCCCCTAAGGGGAGTAGTATAGTACTTGAACGACTCCAGCGCCCCCCCTCCAAAAAAAAAATTTGACCCCCAAAAAATTACCCTCATTTCAAGTAAAAGAGCCCTAAATTTTCATAAAAAAAAAAAGCAAAAAAACACCCAAAAAACACCAAATTTTCTTACTCCCAAAAAAACCGGGAGAACTGACAGAGAAAGAATTCTGTGGGATTTAAGAGAAAAAAAAAAAAAAATCAATTTTTACTTTTAAAAATGAAAGAAAAGCAAGCGAGCGGAGCGAGATACACTCCGGTTATCCTTAAAAAATGGAAGCGAACTGTTCCCCTTAAAAAATGGAAGCGAACGATTCCCTTTATGAATTACCAAAATATCCCCATTGTGCTATTATATGTGGTCAAACTGGATGTGGAAAAACAGAGTTTGTTCTTGATTTATTAGAAAAAGAATATAGTGGAGTTTTCAAATATATAGTCATACTTTGTCCAACCATCCAATGGAACAAAGCATACAAAAATCGTGAATGGATTGGTGATGTTAGAAAACCAAAAACAAAAAAATTAATAATTGTTAATCCTATTGTTGAAGTTAGAGAAGCAAACGGTTCCCTTTATGAAGAAGAGAAGCTACAAGAACTATTAAGAATGTTCTTTAAAAAATATGCTGGTCATCCAACATTATATATCATTGATGACTGCAGTGCAACAAAAGAACTAACAAAGAAAAAAGATATGCTGTCCGAGCTTGCATTTTCAGGAAGACATGCGGAACAATCAGTGTGGGTCATTTCACAGAGATACAACTCTGTTTTAAAAGATTTAAGAGAACAAACAAAATGGTTATGCATGTTCTACACAAAAGATAGAGATAGTTTTGATAATTGCCTAAGAGAAAATGATGTTATTCCTACTTTGGAAGAAAGACAAAGAATAAAGGAAGAACTTAAAAAAAAGAAACATCGTAAATTAATATTAAAGACAGATCAACCTACTGATTATTGGTTACTTAATTGATTTTTTTTAGCAATTCTCAAGTAATGCTTAAGTAATTCTTAAGTAATGCTTAAGTAATTCTTAAGTAATGCTTAAGTAATTTAACCAAAATAAGTAATTCTTAAGTAATTTAACCAAAATAAGCAAAATAATTCTTAAGTAATGCTTAAGTAATTCTTAAGTAATTTAACCAAAATAAGTAATTCTTAAGTAATTTAACCAAAAATAAGCAATAAAAAAAGCAATGCTGTTGGAAATACTAACAATTGCAACAAACACTGCAGTCTTATCATTGGTTGGATATGTTGTATTTAATTTTTTTAAAGTTAAAAATAAATTATATCCGTTTTTTGAAACGTATAAAATGAATGCTGAAGAATTATTATGCGAGCAAATTGTGGAAAACATAAATATTGATGATGAAGCGAGCGAAGTGAACGGTTCCCTTCAAGAAAAAAAACGCGAAAGATTATCAGCTGTTGTTGCTGGTGGGAGTAGTAAACAATATCTGGGTAAAGAATTACAACTGTCAGATATTGATAAAATGACAACAGAACAAATAAACAAACTATACTGTAAATATGAAGCAAGATTGGGAGCTAGTATGACCAAGACATTAGGAAACTCTTTTATAAATTTATATGTCATGGGTGTATCAAAGTTTTTCAAAGTTGTTAATCCACCAATTTTGATACAAGACTTAGAGGAAGATCCTTTTATCAATAATGCTTTAACTAATACATGTTGTGAACTGTACTATAGATATGGAATGTATCTTGCTCCTTTTACTGCAATATTAACAACAGCAAGACATATCGAACCACTCGCTTCGCTCGATTTCCAAAAAAAAGATGAAAAAAATGACATAAAAAATGATGAATGAAAATCCTGAACAAATAGAAAACAAAGAAGAAAAAAAAGAAGTATTTAAAAAACCCAAACAAAAAGACCCAAAAAGAGTAGCTGCTGGTAAGAAAGGTGCAGAAGTAAGAATAAGAAATGCAGAATTGAGAAAAAAAGAAGTGGAAAAATTAAAAAAAGAAAATTCAAAAATCAAACAAATAACAAAAGATTCTGATACAGAAACAGATTATGAATCAAACGAACATATTCCTTCGGTTGAGAAACACTCCAGTTCCCTAGTTGATTATAAATTTGTACTTTTTTCTATAAGTATTGTTGGATTGGGATTGTTTTTTTACAACCAAAGTAAGAAACCAGAAATAATGATTAAAGAAATAACAAAACCAGAAAAACAAAAGAAAGAAATTGATCCTTTTGAATTTAATTAAATTTAGTACATTAAAATGACAACTCAAAAAGACGGAAAACAAATAGCAAATATGTTATATCATGCTGGAGTGGAAACATTGTTAACAGTTGGATATGCAGAAATAGGTAAAAAGGTATTAAGGAGGCCAGCACCAAAAGTGGATTTTAATATGAATGATGTTGTAATGTTATCCATTGATATATTACTTGCAATGGCAACAAAAGATATGTTGATTAAGCAAGGTATAATACCTGCTGATATTATGAAGTAATTTTTGTTTTTATAAAATGGCAAGTGCTTTAACAATGATGCTTGGTGGGGCAATAACAAATGCTTTTGCATTTTCAGGGAGTAATTATTTATTTTCACATATGGGTAGTAATGCAAATGAAGAGAAAATAAGACATGATAAAGCTATAGAAAAATTAGAAAAAGCACAATCAGAATGGAATAAAAAAAGAATACAAAGATTAGATTTTATAAATGAACAATTACAAAAGGAACATCATGCGGTTCAGACTTTTGATGATGTTGACCAGGCAATGAAACTATACTATCGTGTCACGAATAAAAAATTTACTTCATTATCACCTAAACCTACATTAAGTGATTTTTATACTCCATCAGAAGACCAGAAAAATAGAGAGATTGCATTTGTTGTTGGTGGTATGGCATTAACTGGTTTTATTGTTTGGAAATTAAAATAAAAAATAAATACAATTTACGTTTGTATGAAAAATTGGAAAAATAAGAAAAAATTGATAAAAATTAGAGTCCCTAATTTCTGTACTTTTCCTGTTTTTAGGGGTATAGAGAAATAATAAAATAAAATAAAAAATTCTTAAAAAGAAATTTCAGGACACTGTTTTTCAAAAACATATTCATAAACTTTATCTGGTCTAATTAAAGCATCCCAACCAGGGGGAAATTTAGATAACTTTTTACCTTCAAACTTTTCCATTACTTTCATTTGTTGTGGAGTTAAAGGGCATTCACCATCATCTCTTAAACAACATATTTGATAATTTGATAACATTATTCTTCCTAATATAACAATAGCATCAGGATCATCTTCTTCAGTATAAGCTTCAATCATTTTTTTTTTTTTTTTTTGTCTTTTATTTTTAAGAAAAAAATTTAAATTATATATTTTTTAATTTCTTCTCTAATATCCATAAGGAAAACTTCTAATTAAATTTTCATTTTCACAATATACCATTCTTTTATCAAACATATAATCATAATCTTTAACTTGTTTAACTGTTTTAAGTTGATGATCTTTTCCTATTTTTATATTATTATATTTAACAGTTTCATATTTTTCATTTTCATCAGTAACTATTTTTATTTTTTTATCTAATGTAATCTTTTTTTCTACTTCAGCATTTAATCTAAAACCTTTACAACAGCTAACTAGTTTTTCTGTATCTAGTTTCATAGAATAATCTTTTGGACCAGCAGATATAAATTGTTTTATATGATTAGCGTTATGTTTTGAAACAATTTCATCTGTTAAATCTCCTAATTTATTTCCCATCATACTTTCTATCTTTTTACAAGCTTCAGAACCATCATCATTATAAATACAAGAATCTGTATCCATGTATAAAACTCTTTCTTGTAAAATATCCAATAGTTCGTATAATTTTAATCTAGCATGTGCTGTTGTAAACAAAGCTATATAAACATTTACACTTGGATTAGGTTTAGAGTATTCTTCTTTATTTTTATATTCTGTTAAAACAATATCTTCATCTAATATCATAGTACTTATATCTTTATATTTTTTATTAAATACTATTTTAGTTATATGTTCTAAAGTAAAACAATATTCTTTTTGTGTAAAATTATCTCTCATACCAAAATGTCCCCATAAATTATTTAAACATATTTTAGCTATAAATCTTAATCCTGAATTGTACTTAACTTTGTCAATATCTAAATCATAAGCAGTATTATCTATAATGTATTGTATTTTTGTTTTACATTCTTTATCGTTTTTACAATCATTTTTACAATATTTAGGATCACATTTACATCCTGAAGCTTCTTGTTTATATTTCATAAACGTATCTACATAAAGTTTAAATATATCTGTAGATGTTTTTTCAAAATGTTCTAGTTCATATATTTTTTGTAATTTATAACCTTTTTCTATTGCTTTATCTATTTCTATTGTAGACCATGTACCTACTATAACTCTTTTCTCATCAGAATGTATACATTTTTCATTTTTAATATTTTTACATTCTTTACATCTTTTTATTTCATGTATTTTATCATGTTTATTTAAAGTAGGATCGCTTGACGCATCTATGTGTTTACATTTAAAAGATATTTTATTCATACATGTTCTACATAATCCAAAAAGTAATTTATGTGTATTATCACTAGTTAATTGTTTATAAGGTAAAACAGGGTGATACAATCCTTTAGGTGGTAATATTTTACATTTCATTATTCCGAAATAATTCCTATGGGGATTTTTTATATAATCATCTACAGAAATATCTGTATATGTAATAGGATGTCCTATAGGATATTTACAATATTTATTTACTGATGGATACAGAGAACAAAAATCTACATATCTACCTTTTAAATCAGAAAGATTATTGTATAATTGAATAGTTTCTGTTCTTCCTCCATAAAATGCATCTCTTTTATCAATAGGTTTTAAATGTGGATCAACTTCAGGATATTTTTGTTGATCAAACTCACATTCCCATATTGTATGAATTTTTACATTTGGTTTTAGATAATCTTCAATAGTTTTAAGTCTTTCTTTAGTTTGGTCATATAACTCTTTCATAGTTTTTTTATTTCTATCTTTTTTACATATTTCTTCAGGACTATAACATTTTGTACATCCATGCCAATAACATCCAAAAAATTCATAAACATTACGCATTTTATTTTCTCTATCATAATAATAACCATCGACTTTATAACATTTATTATTAATGAATAATTTCTTTTCACCTCCTCTTTTAGCATGTTGAATCATTATATTATATTCTAAAGAAATATACTCTAACCATTGTATTGATTTTTGTGAATGTACTTCTTTAATTGTCATCTTTTTGTGAATTCCAATTGTTTCATTTGTCAACATTAATGTTTTAAATATTTTTGTACAACATTGAGCAATTGTAATATATTGAAATGGATCGATACAATTATTGGTTATATTTAAAAATAATTTTTTATATAAGGTACAACCTTTGGCAAGAATTAAAACATCCAATAGACAATAATAAAATATTTCTTTATAGAATTTAAATTCTTTTTCTTTAACTTTATTATACCATTCATCAAATAATTCTTTATTTTTAATTGTCATAGTATTATAACCAAAATATTCTTTATCAGGATAAATTCCCTTATATTTTTGATTCTCTGTTGTATTAAAATAATGTGGAAAATAACCTTTGTTACCCACAAATCCAAATGTTTTTGGGAAAGCAGCTAATCCACATAATGTAAAATTTATAGAATCTATGAATCTTAAATTTATTCCTTTAATAAACATAGCTGTTAATTTTAGTCCAGAAGAAATTATGTTATGTTCAATTTTATTTTTTACAATGTATCCTAAAATCGGTTGCATATCATAACCTTTTCCATAATGTGAAATAAAAGTGTAGTCTTTAAATTTGTCTCTTATGAAATATTTACAAAAGTTGTCTATTACAGAATTTCCTATAGGGGTTTCATATTCCCTAAAGGGAATTTTTTCTACATCACTAAAACAATCATCTATGTCTAATTCTAACAAGTTTAAATTATCAATATTGAAATCACATTTAAATACTTTTACATAGTTATTTTTAAAACAATAAATATTTTCTAAATCGTAAGCTATACAAAAATTCATTATATGTATTCCTGTTTCTTGATTTGCTTCAAAATCAAAATATATATATTTATTATTTTTTACTTGTTTTGGTACTGATGGTTTCATATAACATAAGTGTTCTTCATTACTTTCCGTGTATTTTTCATAACATATTAAACATATTTTTTCACCACATTTGTGATTTTTGCCTGTATATGTTTTGTTACATTTATCACAAATATGTTGTTTTCTGATAGTTGTTACTGTGTTATCTTTGCATGTATGTTGTTCAGTATAACCAATTAAACATACTTTACAAAACCTACGTTTAGCTAAAAATCCTGTTATATTTGTTATAGTGTCAAAGTGTTCATCATAATAATATAAATATATTTGTTCATTATATTCTTCATTACCATTATATACAATATATTCTGTACTATTTGATGTAAAAACAATTATCCTAATATTAAGATAATTTTCAAAAGCTTTTAAATCATCTAAATCATTTCCTTCTTTTTTTATTTCTACTCCTGATTGTTCATGTAAATCTTCAGCAACTCTTTTTTGTAATGGTCTACCCTCTTTAATGTGTTTTAATTGTGAGTTTGTAAAATTTTCTAACAACTTGTTTGAAGCTAAAGAAGTTACAATTGCCCTTGATAAACATATTGTATCATCATTTTTTATTTTGATAATACTTCTTTTATTTATGACATCTAATATTTTTAAAGCTTTACCTTTTCCTCTTTTATTGGGTATAATAGTAACTTCAAAAATAACTTCTTCTAAATTTAATTCTTCAGCACTATTTAATAATCTTTCCATTTGATCCATGAATAACTTTTTAACTGTATTATATGTTCTTATAGGCCAGCTTTTATGTTTAGTAATTATGATTTCATGAATAGGTACTATTTTAATTCTTCCATTAGGGTAATCTTTTATGGAATAGTCTACCATGTGATCAAAAGCATTTGTAAATGTTTCTTGTTTTTCATCCTTTAGACTAATTTTATAATTAAATACATAAATACTTGCTTTATGTTTATATTCTTTTGTCAAAACAAGTTTATATGAATCTCCTCGCTTGGATAAAATTTTATCCTTTTTTGCCTCCATTTTTAAAGAAAACATTTTAGTTACTTCAAAATGTCTAAAACAAATCTAACAAATAAATTAGCAGATGAATTACATCATAGAGTTATAAAATCTTTTCCTAAAAGACGTGTTTATGTTAATTCAATAGATCAAACATGGGCAGTTGATTTAATAGATATACAACAATATTCAAAACAAAATAAACACTATAAATATTTATTAGCAGTTATTGATATTTTTAGTAAATATGGTTGGTTGATTCCATTGAAAAATAAAACAGGAGTAGCAGTAAGTGAAGCATTTAAAACATTATTTAAAGAAAGAAAACCAATATATATTTGGTCAGATAAAGGATCTGAATTTTATAATCGACAAGTAAAAGAATTGTTAAAAGATAATAACATAAAGTTATATTCAACTGAGAATGAAGAAAAATCCAGTGTAGTGGAACGCTGGATAGGAACAATGAAACAACATATGTATAAATACTTTACTGCTAATGAAACTTTTAAATATTATGATATACTAGATAAATTAGTTAAAAATTATAATAATACAGTACATTCTTCAATTAAAATGACACCTGTTGAAGCAAGTAAATTAAAAAATGAATTAACAGTGTATAAAAATTTATATCCAGAAAAGGAAGAGAAAATTAAAAAACCTAAATTTAAAGCAGGTACTAGAGTAAGAATAACAAAAAAAAAAGGTAAATTTGAAAAGGGTTATACTACTCGTTGGAGAAAAGAAATATTTGTAATTGAAAAAGTTTTAAATACAATTCCTTTTACTTATAAAATAATTGATTTAAAAGGCGAAGAAATAACAGGTGCTTTCTATGAACAAGAATTACTTTTGACTAAGTTTTAAATCTCTAGGTAGATTTAAAATCCATTGAATAAATCCATTAAATCTTAAATGTCTGTTTTGTATAGCAAACAGTAATTACTGGTTTGAATAGTTGAAACGTTGTGAATTTGATATTTAAATCTAACTACAGTCAATTGTAATATTATATATATTAATAAAAGAACAAATTCAATAATATCGACAAAATGTAAGAAACATACTTGAATTCGTTTGTTAAATCATGCATCAAACTAATTAACTGCGTCAGTAAAAGTTTAATAGTTGTAAACAAAATTCTCAGGTAAAATTTACAATAACCTGTAGTTAAGTAAGTATTTACTGCATCTAAGGAGTTGTTTACTGCATCTAAGGAGTTGTTTACTGTAACTAAGTAAGTGTTCATTGTAACTAAGGAGATGTTTACTGTATCCAAGCAAACTGTTTATATTTAATTCAATAGGATATGACTTTTAAATAAACTAAATCGATCATTGTAAATATTTACAGGTAACAAAGTGCGGTTTTTAATTAAATTTGCCATTTAATATTGCTACAGTAACTTCAAAATGGAATCTGAATTGAGAAGATGTTATTTAGTTAAAGTGTCGGATGAATTAGAAAAACTTGAAACATTATTAGTGAAACGTAATAATACGATAAATTTACAAGATATGGAGATAAACGGCATAAAAAAGGACATTGAATATTTAACCGAGAGAATAAATAAAACTAAGGAAGATTTTGGTGACAGAAACAAGAGACGGATTTGGCTTCGATTAACAAGACAAAAAGTTAGTGCAAAGACTAAGCTTAAAAAATTCATAACAAAAAGAACCTGTGAGAATGAAGAAAAGACTATATTGGAAATAAAGAGAAGTGATTTAATTTCTGAACAGAATAGGATAACAGAACTTGTTCGTCAAGACAGTAATTCCTAGTAATTAACTTCTTTAAATCTTCCATCTTCAAAATTAATTTGTGCATCTTGTATAACAAACAGATAAACATTTATTAATTTATTTGCTCCTGCTGTTTTAGTTATTTGGATAGTAATACCTTCAGAAGCATTTTCAATTCTTCTACCTGAACCGTGTAATGAGTTGTCATCTGTTGAACGTAAATCTAACCATAATGCATAATTAGTTGTAAGATATTTTTCTAATGTTGTATAGGATAAATTTAACTCTTTTAAAACTTCTTCTGTTGTTTTATTTCTTTTTGAATTTAAAGCAAAGAATTTATTTATTTCATCCCATTGTTGATATGCTTTCATTCCTTGACTGTATAGTTGATTTGGAACACCTTCTATTGTCATTTCTACTTTTGTTATGTTAGGATTATAATAAGTTTCGGTACTTGTTCTTTCAGGATCTTCGAACAACATTAGAATTCCTTTCATACTTCTAGCTGGAACATTTAAATTAATATTCCACAATGTATCAGATTTGTTTTTGGTTATTTTTCTATGTCTTAGTATTCTATCGTACAAAATAACCATCTTACCATTAACTTGTTGTCTTATCTGTCTTGCTAATTCTGTATCAGTAACCATATCAAATTCTAAACAAATGTTTTTGATTGTATAACTTGCAGATGTATCTGTTGATTTAATAACATTGCTATAATTATTAAATGTAAGTTCATATTCAAGTCTATCACCAAGACCTGCTTGATAAAAAGGCATATGAGTTTCTAATAGTTCAAAATCAAGTGGGATACAAAATCTTGCACCATATGCAGTTGCAATTGCTTCATCGCCTGTGTTTGATGCTTTATCATCCGCGCCAACTCTGTGTTTTAACATGTTTGTTTCACCAATTCCTTGGTATGCCATATTTAAACGTTCAGATGTAGATTTCCATAAATCAACATAACAATGATAAATATCACTATCATCAATTGACATAATTTCATTTCCACTTATACGAATTGTTGTTTTTTTAACTATTGCTCTTCCTATGTTTTGATATATAGTTGCATTGTCGTCTGTAGATGTGAGTTCTATTTCAAATGCCAATCTGGTTGTTCCAGGAACAATAACATCATTATTGCTTAGATTGGGGAATCTCACTAATAGCTGTTGATTTTGATCAATAGTTGAAGGATTATTTGTTATTGATACACTTTGACGAATACCTTTCACACCACGAGGTTCTCTTATTTTTCTGTAAGGATTTAATTTGTTTCCGTATGCCGACATTTTTAAGGATTAAATTTGTTATAAAAATAATTCAATTACCACTGATACTAGAGTATTGATACATGTATAATTATTAGTCATACTAATAAAACTTATTAAATCTCCAGCCTTAACTTCAAAAGGTGTATGAAAGTTATTAAAACCGTGTGTGACACCATTATCCAAACTCATTATGTAACTAGTTGACTTATCATTAACAATCATCTTAATGGCTATAATATCTGTGTTTGTTCTTAAACTTACTAAACTAATACCCAATATTTGTCCTGGAAAGTTCATTACATAATAACCACCACCAACACCAAAATTAAACTTTTTATTTCCATGTATTGGACCATCAATTCCAGCATATATACTTATTATTTTTCTGTCTGGTTTATTTTTAATATTACCAACTATATTTTCAACATTTAAAACTCTGATGCTTAGGGCAGCGACACTCCGATGTAAATTTTTATCCTTAGTATCCATTGTTTGAAGCTCACTCTTCATATTTAATATTTCTTTTTCTACGTTTTTTTTTTTGACACCAAGTATGCTCATTTTATTAAATAAATTATATAACTTCTAAAACACAATTAATTGGTAAATGATTAATTATCTTGTTATTATTTTCATCTCTTATTTCTAATTTCAATTCTGTTATAACATCATTTACTAAACTCTTATATTCCGGATGCTCAAATCTCGCTGTTATAACTTCACCAAACTCTTTATTCTCGACTGGAATAACAGCCAATAATGTACTTGGCTTACCATCAAGATAATTATGAGAAGTGCTAACTTGTTCCAAATGGATATATAATGATTTATAGATAGCAAAATCCACAAATTTGTTTCCATAATGTAATTCATCAGGTTCGAATTTACGTTTATTATTAAACCCTAACATATTTCCCAAACCCTTACTTATCTTTAACTCAGTAGTAGTGTTTAATGAAGCGATACCATTTGCTTCATTTACGGATAATACAATATTTTCTTTTTGAAATTCATCCACTATTTGTTGAAAACTATAATAACCATTCATAATCCTTTGCTGTTCCTCTCCGGTTTTTGTTATAAACCCATGATAAACATTATACCAACCTATACTGTATCTTATAAATTTCAAACCAATACGTTTATTTCCATTTCTGTTATTTATGTATTGTTCTAAGTTTATTGTATTATCAATATTTGAAATAGTATGAAACATTTTTAATATAAAAAAATGATAACAAAAGAATTTAAATATAATCCTAATGTTTCATATAATCCAGGTATTAAATATTCTGAAAAAGATCATCAATTAAAAACAAATCTTGTAAATCAAACGATATTTGTAAATCAAAAAGAGAACTTTAAAACATCTTTTCCTGATTTATTTCAAAACTATCAAAACCCATCAATACACACTAACGAACCATGGATTGCCTGGATTCATTCTTCATTTGATTGGTGGCAATGTCAGTTAAATTTTGCAGTATGGTGTGCAAGTACAGGATGTGGTGTTTCTTATAATAATCATATACAAAATACTTCAAATCTTACAAAGTCTTTTTATATGTTTCATTTATATTATTGCATTGCCAGAATTTTAAAAGAACTTAAATCACCTTTACCAACAGATTCTTCTTTCTGTTATTACAAGAACCCATATGACAAAGCTGCATATCAAAAATTATGTGATGAATTTAATATTTCTCCAAATACAGATTGGAGACAAAAACTAGAATCTTCATCTCAAGGATTAGGAAGTTTTGAAGAATTTTATAAACCAAGTGATGAATATAGACAAAATCATAGAAAAGATGGTCCTTTCTTTCATATTCGTGATACACTTAAACATGAAAAAGATATAAGTATGGCTTGGACTACTTTTATTTTAGATAATGGAAATGGTTTTACACAACCAGGAATTGAAAGAATAAACGAAAGTATTAAAATTTACGTATGGGCTTTGTTGGGTGCACAATCTCAAACAAAAACAGAAATTTTAAAAGTAGGAACAGGATTTGATGCACAAAAACAATTCTTAGCAAATGTACAAGATGTTATTAATAGTCCTACTGATTTACCCACTCAGATATCAAATTATCAAAATGTTTTAAAATACGCAAGAAGTAAAGTTGATTATGCTTATGGACTTGGTTTATATATGTCTCCCAGTGATATGGTTTTACAAATTGGAAGTATTGTTGGTTATAATAATAAAATTATAATTGCAACAGAAAATCAAACACTCGGTTTAAATGATGATTTAAATAATAAAAATTTTGATCATGTTGATTTTAAACCAAAAGAACCTGTAAAACCACAAGAACCTATAAAACCTGAAAAGCCTAAAGAACCAAAAATAGATCCAATAAAAAAAATTGAACATGAAGATCATGAAGATAATAAACAAGCAATAATATTTGTAAGTATTGTAATAGGATTTACAGCACTTTATTTTTTCAAATAATCTCTAGCAGCAGTAAACAATAAACTAACAACTAAAATAAGCAATGCCCATAAGTTGTTTGCAAACCAATTTACTACGTCTTTTGTTGCAGTTAATAACCAAGATAAAATAGAACCTATAATACCTGGTAATGCAGCTGCTAATTTTCCTGCAAGAAAAGATAATAGTTTTCCAAGATTTTTTAATTGTTTTTTTATCCAGTCTTGTACACCACCTTTTGATGGAGGAGAAGGAGAAGGAGCAGGAGAAGGAGAAGTAGTTCCACCAGTAAATGTTTTAACAATAACACCCATAATCATTCCAAAAGCAGTTAAAACACTAACTATTGTTATTCCTTGTTCTCTGAATAATGTTCTTATTCTTTCACCTAATGTTTTGTCTTCGTTTAACATTTTATGTATTGTTTGTTTAAATCTAACTAATTGACTACGTAGTTTTTCTCTATTAATATTAATTGTTTCTATTCTTGTACTTCTCTCAGATTCTAACTCTCTTATTCGACTACTTATTCTATCTATTTGAAATTCATCATTGTCTTCTTTAGCTTGTTCTAATTTGGCATTTTCTTTTGCTAAGTCTTTATTTGTTTCATTCAGTTTTGCTAAATTATTTTCAAGCTCTTCTTTTACTGTTGTCATTGCACTGATTACACCATCCATCTCTCTTTTTGTAATTTTTGTTTGTGTTTCATTATCTACTAAAGATGTTCCATGTTCAATAAATGAAGTTTCTATTTCTTTCACATATGTTTCTGCATTACTTGCTGTTTCTAATAATTCTTGTCCTTCTTCTTGTGTAGATATTTCTTGTAATGGAATTTCTATATTATCGAGTTCACGAATTGGTGCTTTTATCGTTCTTTGAAAATCTTGAAACATTGATCTACCTTCTTTTAAATAATCAGATATTTTATAATCATCTACACCTAAAACATCTCTGACAAAATTAACACCGTATTCTTTTTGAAGAGTACTAAATTTATAAAACTTTAATACTCCTTTTTTAAAATACGTTAATGCAATATTATTACCTTTTTCATCTTTTACATATAAGATTTGTCTTTCATTATGATCTTCCCTAACAAAAAAACCTACTTCATTACGTGTTGTTTCACCATTTTTTTTATAAA
The DNA here is from genome assembly GCA_037788925.1 of Mytilus galloprovincialis. NCBI lineage: Eukaryota > Metazoa > Mollusca > Bivalvia > Mytilida > Mytilidae > Mytilus > Mytilus galloprovincialis. The sequence goes on from CM075332.1 coordinate 3,876,497, forward strand.
ATTGTTTAATCATTTTTTTTATAGTTTCTTTTTTACGAATTTTAGCATCATTTTCTGATAAAGCTTTTGAATTTTCAAATTCTTTATTTATATAATTTTGAAACTCTTCATCATCATTATCCATTAATGGTGTTTTTTCTTCATCATCATAATCATCATCATCATAATCATCTATTTTAAACTCATAACCCCCTTCTGCCATTTTTAATTAAATAAAATAAAAATGCCATTTTTAATTAACCAAATATTTCTGTTATTAAAAAATAAAAACTACCTGTTAATATTAATTTTTGTAAAAAAAATAGTATATTGATATATTTAAATTCATTATCAACCATTATTTGTAGACTTTCTATAATTTTATCTTTTTGTTTTTTTGTAAGTCCATTTATTTTTGCTTCTTCTTCATCTGAAGAATCTTCTTGTTCTAAAATATATTGAATTGTTTTTTTAGCGCATTTCGATTTTTCAGTTTCCATTTATTTAATAAAAAAATAACCCTACGGGTCATGACCCTTTTGGTTTTAGTGCCTAAAAATAGATTCATAGTTTGGTGGATTTCCCCTAAGGGGAATATCAGAAATTATAACTTTATTTATCTTTAAACTAAAAATTATAGATTTTCCATTTTTTTTTTTATTTCGTTTCTTACTCTATTTTCTGTTTCTTCTATAAGTTTTTTTCTTTCATCTTCTCCTAAAGTAGTTAAACTTTTTCCTTTTAGGAAATTTTCCATTTTTCCTTTTTGGGAATTTTTTTTCATTTCATTAAATTTTTCTTGCTCTTCTAAAATAAGTTTAAATTCTTCTTCACTTATTTTGTTGTCAGTTAAAGACCTAGAAATTAAATCTTTAATACTATTTAATTTACATTCTGCTAAAGTTTTTATTTCGTAATGTTTTTTAGCTTTTAAAGTAAGCTTTCTTCTTATTAATTTTATTACACCACCAATACTTCCGCATGCGACTGCTGTTATTTGTAAAGGTAATAAAATAGGAATAGCAACACCTATACCTGCAGAAATAACTGATGCTGAAATTAAAGTTGTATCTATTCCATCTGTAAAGTTTACTCCTCTTTTATATTTTTTATATAAAGAATTTCTTTTGTCTCTTTCATTTTTTAAAGAATTTTCTATTTCTGAAATTTTTTGTAATCTATAGTTTTGTCCATCTTCTATAGGTAATTCTGGATATAAATCAGGAGCTGTAGGTTGTTTCATTTTTAAAAGTAAAAATTGATTTTTTTTTTTTTCTCTTAAATCCCACAGAATTCTTTCTCTGTCAGTTCTCCCGGTTTTTTTGGGAGTAAGAAAATTTGGTGTTTTTTGGGTGTTTTTTTGCTTTTTTTTTTTATGAAAATTTAGGGCTCTTTTACTTGAAATGAGGGTAATTTTTTGGGGGTCAAATTTTTTTTTTGGAGGGGGGGCGCTGGAGTCGTTCAAGTACTATACTACTCCCCTTAGGGGAAAAAATGAGTTTTATAAAAAACCCCAGGATTAAGGTTTTGGTGTGCTCTTTACAAAAAAATTTTTTTATTTTTTTTATGGGGGGTATAAATACAAAGTGTGTTTTTTTTTCTTCTTAATTTTGAAGTTAAAAATCACACAAAAATGTTGGTAAAATTTTTATTTTGGATGTAAAAAGGGTTTTTTTTCTTTAAAATGGGGGGTCAAAAATTGAAGATAATTTTTTTTTTGTGGGGGGCTAAAGGAGTGGTATATTGTGTTATATAACAAAAAAAAAAGAAAGAAATTGAAAGCACTAAAGCTTCGAAAATGTATAAAAATAAAATTTAATAAAATTCCGCGAAATTTCATGAAGGATTTGGCGAATTTACGTCATGGCAAAACACGACGTCATACGAATGGAAATTTGCAAGGGAAAGATTATTTCGTTACGTGTACGCTTCAAATTCGGATAACATTTAATTAAAATGAAGTTTTTGAGGTAGGTGCTATTTCATTTAAGATTCCGTTGTATTTATCGGACATTTATGGTTTTTAGAAAGTCAAGATGGCGGCGTACTCCTTAGTTACGACTTGCCATTGTGCTTTTGATGGTAAATATATATAGTAGCCATCAACAAAACAAATGTTTATTAAATATCACAAATGTTTGGCTGAAGAATTATAAGGATTAAACACATTTTTTCTAGAGGTTATTGATGTGTAAACCGGGGCTCTTACTCACAAACTCAACATAAAAGTCCTTCGGACTTTTATTCAGTTTGTGAGTTAATCGCCCCGGTTTACACATCAATAACCTCTCGAAAAAATGTGTTTTATCCTATATTAAACTATCCCCACAAAAGTTCCCGTAAATTTTGACGTCGTCATAAAAAACATCTGACGTCACAATGGAAAAGTAAACAACCGATACCGGAAACACCGGAAGTAACATGCACGAGAGGCACTAACCTACTGCCATTGATCTGCACAAAAAAATAATGTCAACAATAATAACCTTGATATAACAATATTAAACAGAACTTTCAATACATCAAAAAAAATCAAATAGCACCAAAATCGTAACTCCACTACTCAGTCATTCCCAAAAAATGGGTACAATTCGAATGTAGACACTGTTAAAAAATAAATTTCAACTGAGCAGAGAGAGAGTGTTGTTTTCTTCTGTGTCTATATCTAGTCTGTCATTTCTTTAATTTTTACTTACACCATTTTAGTTGTTTTCTAGTTTTAGCATTTTTTGTAAGACAAGGTAAGAATGAACGTATCGGAGGTTAGTGTTGTATAAAGTCATCTTAAAAATTGCATTAGAGAAAAACACAAGATTTAAATCCAGGCTCATGTGAAATGGGTTACATTTACCACCATAGCAAACTGATTTATACGTATTATTCTGTATATATTGAAAGCAAATACCAATTTTAAGGTCTGAATTAATATAGTGTTTAAAAAATAATTCAAATAAGTAGTTTTCACAACTTATTTAGTAATAAATTTAAACTAATGAAATGTTATGCTGTATAATATTTTAGTTTCATATTACAGCTTTCCAGGAAAAACCCTATTATTTGTGTTTTGAATCACTTGTATGTATTTTTTATGCTTGTATTAATCCACACCCCCATCTTTGTTACGGAGGTTGATATCAAACCAGTATCTGAATGCTGATACATAGTAACACTTTTAAAACTCTTTAATGCTAGCTTTTCTAAACAATTTATTGACATTTCAAACTAAAAAACTGTTTTCTATCAAGTGATATGTTTCTTTTAGTCAAATGGACTTGTTCTTGTTAAAATCTCCGTAACGATTCGTGAACTTTCACTCAAAAATATGTTTTACTTAAACCGAATACTGTTCAACTTAATTTTATTATCTCTATACAGATAATGTCATCTTCCTTCACACCATAATGTATGTATTATACTCAACTATGAAGTTTTGAAGTCAAAATAGTTTCATTTCGAAAATTTCTATCCTCCGTAACGACATTTAAAACCTCCATAACGGACAATTCCAGTTCTTACCAACAGCAAACATATAAATGAATGTAAATATTGGAATTAAATGACAAACAAGACAACAGAATTAAACATTTTTCTTAGTAAATCGTTATATAAAAAGAGTAAAGTCCTGTTAGAGAAAAAAAACTTTTTTTCCTTAAATTTCTATCCTCCGTAACGTAAATCAATGATGTCGTCTATGATTGACATCACTTTTTGATTTTTATTAGTGATAATTGATGAACTGATTTGGTATCTATAACAATGTACAAGAATTTCAATTGGTATGATCGTGTTTACATGCATCTTTAGATTATTTTTATTTGCATAACCTCCGTTACATTGATGAGTCCTAAGTAATCTTGAAAATGTTTGCCATAAACCGCTGTTAAAGTTATGATTGTCGCCGTAATTACACAAGTTGTGTTGTAGACTATTTTAAATCTAAAAAAATGGCTGATATAACGTTTATTAAACGTTATAATGTTGCTCACATAATAGGGAAAAAACAAGTTAATCTACCTTTCTCAAAACAACATTTTTTTTCTCAAAATCTGTATTTTGTTTGTCTGTTTTCTTTATAATAAATTATGTCTGCTACAAAAATGACTTTCGGCAGTGTCGGCAGCCGCTGATACTGATAAAAAAAGTCTAACAACTTAACTGTAAATAACTGCGTCACGGAGGTTATTTAAACGGAGGTTAGTTTTAATTACATTATACATGGAAATATGTAACAATATTGTTGAGTTGCTTTCTCAAAACTGATTATTGAAAAGCTTTATGGGTGCTTTCAATGAAATAATCATCATTTTGATTTGTTCTTGGTTAGTGCGTTCCAAAATACGCGTTACGTAGGTTGGATTCTTATATGCGACAATCGAAAAAAAAAGAGAAAGAGAAGATTTTTTTTTATTTTTCGTTTCATTGCAATAAAAGTTAAAGGCAGGATTTTAAAATTTGATGTATCAACTTTGCTTAAAGTCACTTTGGGCATGATTTCCAATCATATAAATATGTTTTGACTGTACCTAAAGATACGTTACGGTAGGTTATACGTTTATCGGCGACATTGGTTTAATGGGTAAATCAAAGTGTATATTATAACTTTTGATTCTAAAATATTTTTGTGGATAAAAATCAATATAGTGTCAAATAAAAAAAGCAAATCTAATCATGATTTAGATGAAATAAAGTATTTTCATTCACACCGATATTTGGAGTTTTTCTTGGCGACATTCGGAATTCGTGTGATTTCCGTATATTGAATAGAAAATCACACAAATATATTTACGATATACATCACAAAAGAATATAATTTTATTTTAGTATACATATTAATCACTTAGAACACGAAAAAGATTATCTGTGACATATGTTAAGCTTGCATTTTGTGGTTATTTGCCGGCGACACTGAAATTTTGTAATTGTACCCATTTTTTGGGAATGACTGTACTATTAAGGATGTATTCTTCTGACTTTTCAGTCTCGTTCAGTCTCGTTGAAATCTCGTTCTTGAATTGTTTCTAAAACATGTGATACAAGTGGAAAATATCAATGAATTTTAAAAATATTATAATCAAACATAACTCTGTGAAATTAACAATGAATGTTTTTTGAGTAATGCAGTTTTCAAATTTTAAAATCAATCAAGTCAGTTATTTTAGCCAAAATTTTGAGAAAATGGGTTAGGAATACAAAAAAAAAAAATGATTTTACAAGAATCATTTACATCCCATATCATTTTGATCTTTTCAAATTTTTTAGATATGTATTTTTTCAATCATTTATAACAAAAAAGTTGAAATATTATGCATTTTGTTCTTAAAACTGAGAAAAATCACAAAAAAACAAAATTGACAGCATGGTAAATTTTACACAAAAAAGCGTCAACATATGATAAAACTTTCTTATATTAACACCTACCTATAGTTTTATTTATTCAGATTGGTCCACTTCATCTTTATAGAAAGTATGAAAAAAAGTTTAATTGTGGAACTGTGATTTTGTTCACGATAACAGCCCAAAAAAAGGTAAAAATCAATGAAAAAAGGGAAAATCATCAAAATTGGGCATTTTCAAAGGGCCGTAGCAAAAAAAAAGAAGTGCACCACCATATCATTTTTTCTTGACCAATTATTTTTGTTTCAGTCTTATAAACCAACAAATCAGTTTAAGAAAACAAGTTTACTTCTAGAAATTTTTGACTCCTCATAGGTGTACATCCTTAAACCGTGTTTTGAAATAAGCCCCGCCTCCCTATTAACTTAATATGGAATATACAAGGTCGCCACGCGGACGCTTTTAACCAATCATATTTCTAGAAATGTATAGAAGGTTAGATACATACGTATATGCCATAGTTAAAGACCGTGCGAGGATCTGAAATACAAATGCATGCTTACATCATTGCTCTTTGAACCTTATGTTAGTTGTCACAAAGGAACTCATACCAAAACTCCGTAAATACACTTAAGGTGGTACCTAACACTACAGGGAGATAACTCTGTAAAGTCAGCTAAACGTTTTAATTACGTTGTGTTGTAAAAGGAATATTAAGCTTCTCAATGATCAAAATTCGTGTTTGTCAAACTGCTATATATAACCAGTGTAATTTTTCTGATAAAACGGTTGGTTCAAATTTTTTGAAATTTTTATATTTTTGCCAAAGGGTCAAAGTAAACACTTTGTCAAAATTTTAAGAAAATTAAACGTGCCAAATTAATTTTAGTGAAAGTGTTAGGTACCACCTTAAGAATGGAATTAAAGTTTTACCAAATCAGTATCATACGTTTGGCTAAGTTGATGCCTTAATCTGAAAGAAAAAAGGTAAAACAACAAAAATACCGAACTCCAAGGAAAATCTAAAACGGAATGTACCTTTACAAATGGCAAATTCAAAAGCTCAAACACAATAAACAACATGAAAACAACTGTCATATTACTGATATACACGGAAATTGCCTTATGTAGAAAGTGGTGGATTTACCTGGTTTTCAAGTAAACCTTTTACATCTTATTTTAACCTCTTACTTGTATGAAAATACAATTTATGAATTAAACTACATCTAAATAGTTAGATCTGGACCAATAGTTTCTTGGTGAATCGAAATGAAAAAGTTTAAGACTGATGGGGGATTGACATACATTGTAGTATAGTCTTAGGGAGAGTGTTGAATATGGAACAGAATACAAATTTAAAGTAGTTTTTGATGCAAAACACTTCCCGTTTGATATTTTGGTATTAAATCATGATATGGACTGACTGCTGTACCCCTATGTTTGACCTTTTTACCTATTATGTATGTTTGTATTGTTTACACATCGTGGAATATAATGGGATATTATGCAATTGTCATACAAGTGATAGGTTTAAATTAGGTAGCTTTGTAATCCGGTTTTATCTGCCATTTTCTACATAATTAATTGCGTATACCAAGGCAGGAATATGACAGTTGTTATCCATTCGTTTGATGTGTTCGAGCTTTTGATTTTGCCATTTAAATTTGGACTTTCCGTTTTAAATTTTTCTCCGAGCTTAATATTTTAATATGCAGATACATGTAACGGAGACCATACAATGTCTGATTGAGCATGATGAGCTAATATTTTATATTTATGTGTACAAGACGTAAGATTAATTGGTCAGGTTTTCTAACTTGCAACACACTGGTATCCGAACCAGTCTTCTTGTCAACAGATTAACTACAGGAAACCAGCTACAGGGAATATTCCTTGTTGTTTTCTACTAGTATTCCAACCTAATCCGAATAATTCAGTCTTTACATTCCGCGGATCTACGATTACTTCATTTGAAGGAGAGATCGATTACGGGGCGGGCCGGAATTATTCGAGTTAATTCCAACAGCGATAACTTTTAACATTTCAGTTCAGTTCGGTACTCTTTTATGCAAAGTGTGTAAATAATGGGATCTGCTAAGGCATTGACCAATACTAGAATGTTGGTATATTCTGTTACCCGTAGTAACTTCATGTCCATGGTACTAACAAACACTATATTTGTTATCAGTGTTGGTAACACACTTACTGTTTCTACCAGTAAAATAAGACCGAGAGTAACCATTGATCGCTTAATGCGATTCAGTCGAACGCTTGAAAATTGTCGTTTTACATCCGGTTGGTGATACCTTTTACATGAATGACAATGGTGTCTAACAGAGAGGCTCTTATTATTTGAACTGACCGCTGGTTTTTCAGATATACCTCTTTCGTGTTTTAGCATATGTATTCCTCTTCGGAGTCGTATCAGAACAATCACGTAAACAATAACAATCAACAAATAAGTAGAAAGTCGACAGGAGATTGATGACAGCTGATAAATCCAGAAATTTTCCGCAAAAATCTTTACAAGGTTACAGGAAGTAGAATTAGTTCGTCCAGTTGAAGTAAAAATGATGCTGTTGTAGAGAATGATACCTATAATGGGGATTACATACATGCAAGTAAGATTACGCGTCCCCCTTTTACGTTTGGAGGCAGACTGCATTGCCAGGTATCGCTCTAGGCATATGAAAAACACCTGAACTAAAGAACAGGACGTACAAATTGAAATCACTAACGTCGAAACGAAACAAACATACGGGATATCTATATTATGTAAAGTCAAAATCATAGTATGAACTCCTGTTATTATGCACATTAAACTTGTCGTCAAATTACTGACGCTGAGATACAATGAAAGACACGTAAACTTATGTGTACGCAACTTCGCGCTTTTAACGAGAACGCGAATTGCTAAGAGATTTAGGACCAATGAGATGGATGATATAAGTAAAAAGATGATGGTTGGAATATTAATGTTATTGTTTCCATCTTTGCCATTGGTGGTGAAATTCATCGTTAGGAAATACAAACTTATGTCAGCCAATTTTCTAGTAGTTTCCCACCTGCAAAAAAAACATAATTTACAAATGTATTATTTTATTGCCAAGAAAAGAATATAACAATCAACGATTAAAAGAGATCAAACTTTATCCGAATCGATTGGTTGTCAAGAGTTTTTCATTTGCCTCTCCGATCTAATCTAAAATATGAATTATTAATGCATTGTTTCTACTTCCCAGCTTCCAGTTATAACTAATTTTGCAATTAAAAACAAACTAATAGTCTTTATACATAAAATATTAGGGTCAGAGCTGTTCTTCTTCTTCTTCCTTGGTTAGGACTGGATTCTTTAAAAGAATGTTACAAGTTCACAAGACGGAGAAGTATTGAACAAAATCATACTTAGTCTAATCAGTTGTCATAGAAGAAGTGATATAATCATTCATGACAGTATGGATGGGGATCCTTAATTTATAGTGATATAATTCATGACAGTATGGATGGGGATCCTTAATTTATAGTGATATAATTCATGACAGTATGGATGGGGATCCTTCATTTATAGTGATATAATTCATGACAAGAAACAAAAACAAAAAAAGTTATCCACAAAATTACCCTCATATATACTCTAATACCGTCTCGAGTGGTGAACTGAATAAAGTAACACACTTGTTGCAGTGATGCAGTTATTTTCCGTCAGTATGGCGTTCATTATCACTGAACAAGTATATATATTTGTTTAGGCAGCAACCATTTGATTTTCTGGGGGGGGGGGGGGGGGGGGAGGGGGGGGGCTATGGGTTTTTTTTCTGGACAAATTGTTTTTTTCGCCTGCGGCGAAAAACAATCTATTTTTTTCACAACAAGTCGAAAACAATTTTTTTCTTTCAATTTTAGCATAACATGTAGTGGCAGCTGAGGGTGAAACAAACATTTTTTTTTCCTCAGAATGGAAAACAAATTATTTTTTTCTCCAAAAACTGGAAACAAACTTTTTTTTCCCAAAAAAACCATAGCCCCCCCCAGAAAATCAAATGGTTGCTGCCTTAGGGGGCAGCTGAAGGACTCCTCCGGGTGCGAGAATTTCTCGCTGCATTGAAGACCTATTGGTGACCTTCTGCTGTTGAATGTTCTATGGTAGGGTTGTTGTCTCTTTGACACATTCCCCATTTTCATTTTTTCCAATTTTTATTTGATAAAGCTAATATTTCTACATATGAACACAATGTGTATTATTGTTTCATGGTGAAAAGGGCACTCAATAGGGTGACCACAGCTGCATGCGGGATAAGCCTTCATCATAACACAGTACACACATGTATATCTATTTTTTTTTTAAAGAACTGCACATATTATTAAAACGTGAATGCATGATATTTAGTTTTCTTTTACGACAACTAAAGTAAGAGAGTGGCTGTTCTAATTTATTTTTCATCTGTTAATAATTAGTTTGAACTTTGAACGTATTTTAAGGAATAACATTTAATTTACTGTAATATCGTTTTTAACTCTGAAGAAATAACATAAAAAATGTGGTGCACACTGAATGAAATGAGTAGTGGGTTATTTGAAATTGTGCACCACATTTTTAAGGTAATCAATTTTAACAGACAGAAACAAGTTACAGTCATTCTTTATAGTTTAATTCTAAATTCTAGTTTCAAGGAGTAAATCATGAAAAAAGGTTGAAGACAGCACGGTTTCAAAATTATGTTTATGAGCTGATAGAAAATAAAACAACTTGTAGGCAATTAAAAGACGTGTTAAATACAAAATCTGTTATATTATTATTCCATGTTTGTTGTACTATAAAATGATTCTTAATTGTCAAGGGCATTTGTTAGCAAGTACTAAACTGGGGACAAAAGTTCCCGTAAATTTTGACGTTGTCATAAAAAATATCTGACGTCACAATGGAAAGGTAAACAATCGGTACCAGAAACACCGGAAGTAACTTGCACGAAAAGCACTGTTATGGGTTTTTGCATGAGACGCCCCTGATATGGGTTATCAGCCCGGGCTGATATGGGTTATCAGACCGGGTGGGAAATTATGGCTTGTGTACTTCCGCTCATTACACATATGCAAAAGCTATCATATCAATGCTAAGTATATGATAAATGTATATAATGAAGTGTATATGATATGGCTTTTTCAATATCACACACCATATCAACCCTCAACCAATATAATCCCTCGAGCAGCTCTTGGGATTATATTGGTGCTCGGGTTGATACGGATGCGATATTGAAAAAAGCCATATGATATTCTCTATATATATTTGCGTATATATGTATATATAAATGTCCACCGATTGAACTCGTCTGGCCGTGAAAAAAATATAAAAAAAAAACAAAACGTGAGAATAAAAAAATACAGAGGCACAAATATAAAGTAAAATATACAGTAAAACTGCACATAATCAAGAAATTGTCTTATGGTCGATGTATGGGTTTGGGTTTTATGTCCAGTGGCGAATATCACATCATATAAGAACAAGAAAGACCACATGTTAACTGATATCATATTGAACCATTTTTGCACTTAATTGATACATTGAATCGGATTTTAAAGTGCTTGTTTACAAAGTAGCTGTTTATAAGAAGATGTGTCACTCAATCCGACTTTGAGAACAGTCAAGTCTGGTTTAACCATTATATATTAGCCGAGCCTACCATATCTCCCGTTTGAGGCGAGTACTCTACTACGAGACTTCCGACGAGGTTTTATAATAAAAAATAACATAAACATCTTGATATTTTTATTCGTGTTTGGTCAATTACAATTATCAAGAACAAACTTCAATGTAGGTTAAAAGGTATTTACTCATATTCTGCTGAGTCATTTAATTCTTGTTCTAAGGGAGATACCATTTGAATTGTATTGGAGGGGAAGGGGGCTAGTTTTTTAGTTAAAATCTTAGTCCTGCCATTTTATTTTTCACTCTATTTTGTCCTGCCCTTTTTATTTTCACTCTATTTGGTCCTGCCGTTTTGCCAGAAAGAAATCTAAACGAGACCCAACTGATAAAAGTACATGTACCCGAAAGTATAGTTGAGGAACTCATTAAAAAATAAAACTTTGCTATATAAAGAGGCACCAAAAAGAGGACTTGCACTATAATGTGTTTCTGTCAATAATCATCATACATATGTATGTCATACTTTATTATCTTTGTTTCTGTGGTAGAATGGACTAAGAAGTTAAAATTTCTACTGTAACATTAGCCTGTCAACACTGAGATTGTAATTTAGAATCTCACTTGTGACAAGTGCGCTCGACTCCAATCTGAATGACCAGAATTAATTAATGTTTACTTCAAACATTTACAAGAAGTAAATTTTTAGTAATGTCGGGACTATGTGTTTTTTTCAGATTTTTTTTTACTGACGACGGATTTTTTTTTGCTGATGAGTTATCATAAATTTGTTCTCCGACGTCATAAATGACTTTCGTTTTTCACGTTGAATATGAACCGAGGTCAGGGATGTAAAATAATACATAGATCGATCTTTCCCTTTACATGGAATTACTGTTAATGACATTTATTGTTAATCATCTCCAGGATTCAATACAGTCGCATCGTATTGTTACTTATTCTATAACTTGTGTAAAATCAAGGATATAATAGACAATGCAACTTTTTTATCATACAACTTTATTGAATAATTATCCAATGGTCATTTCCACTATTTGCTGACAAGTCTTGATAAACAGAACTAATGACCATTTTATTAACTATAACGAATTGTGGTAACGTACAAATCTGTCTAAATCTTCAAAAAATAAACGTGATTCGTGTATTAAATTTACAATGGATATAAACGTTGAAATGTGTACAATACCATTTAGACATATAAAGAAGATGTTAAAGTTTTGGATGAAATATATATGGAATAAAAATTTCTTCGTGTTAAAATTATCTGATCACTTGAAAGATAAATTGTTCGTGGAATACTTCGAATGGATAAACAATCAGAAAAACCTATCATTCCTTATAAATTGATCGTTTCTAGAATATAGTGTATAAACAATGAGCCATAACACACGAGCTTCTATTTTTTTCTTCTAATAAGTTTGAAACAATACACTTTTATAAATGTTATCAAATGTAAACCATTATATTATCTCAGCGGTGCTTTGCTTTTGCGCCAATTGGCATTTCATTTGCGTAAAAAAAAAATCTTGCAATTGCGCCACAAACCATATTTCACTTGCGCCAAAAATAAAATCATTCTTTTGCGCCATTTTACAGGTAGATACTGGTGGATATAGATAAATACAGGTATATAGTCAAGGTAGCAGTTTTAAGTCACTTGTAGAAAGGTGGTTTTCTTCCATTCATGAAAGAAACCTTTATCCAAAATATTTTTCGGCACACAGAGGACAAATGATGAAAAAACAACTATTAAATTCAGTAAAATCAATTTAGAGATATGTGGTATGATTTCCATTCTAAATTAATGACTTATTTCCTATATTTTTACCTGAATTGACAATGTCCATCTTGACACCTCATACTATATAATTCTACACTTTAGTGACTCTCGGTTTTGTACTAGAAATGAGTTTGAACTCCTTCAATTAACCAGGGGAATACTGTAGAACAAAACCGTGTAAGTAATGAATATTTAAGTTTTCCTATATACAGTACCTGGCCAAAAGTATTCGTCACCTCCAATTCTTTGCTATCTATTCATATAAATACACATTTTTTTTCAAAAAATTGTATTGAGGGCATTTATGGTTGGATTTTGATCAGCAAGGCCTTAAAAGACGTAGAATTGCTAAAAGTATTTTTGTTTATTTAGTAATAGTTTTGTCCTCAGGTGTTTTTTTGTTTTCTTTTGAAATGAACACATACAATACATTTTTATAATTTAATTTGGTTGAATATATAGCGAATTTCTAAACAGAAAATAATATTTTGGGTTTATCTTGTGAAAAAAATAACTAGAGGCTCTCAAGAGCCTGTGTCGCTCACCTGATTCTATTTAGGATTTTGAAATAACATTAAAAAATGTAAAAAATTGTAACAGATACTTATAATGATGTTATAGGCCAAATTTGGTTTAATATTGTTATGTTTGTTTTCATTTCATTCAGTAGTTCTCTTAAAGAAGACATTTGTATGTATTTCCTATAGGGTACCATGTTAAACTAAGCCCCCGTCTGGCGGCCATCTTGTATAATGGATCGGGTACTAAAAAACAACACTTGGTCAGCACCTCATAAGGAACATTCATGCCATGTTTGATTTCATTCCATTTAATGCTACATTTGTATGTATTTCCCAATGGATACTGTGTTTAACAGAGTCCCCCCGCTGGCGGCCATCTTTGATGATGAATGACCTACTAAGTAACACTTGGTCAGCATCTCATAACGAACATTCATGCTATGTTTGGTTTCATTCTATTCCATGGTTCTCTAAAAGAAGACATTTGTATGTATTTCCTATAGGGTCCCATGTTAAACTAAGAACCCCCTGGCGGCCATCTTGGATAATGGATCGGCTACAAAGTAACAACACCTGGTCAACATCTCATAAGGAGCGTTCATTCTATGTTTGGTTTCAATCCATTGAGTGGTTCTCTAAAAGAAGACATTTGTATGTATTTCCCATAGGGTCCCATGTTAAACTAAGTACCCCCTAACGGCCATCTTGGATAATGGATCGGCTACAAAGTAACAACACCTGGTCAGCATCTCATAAGGAGCATTCATGCTATGTTTGGTTTCAATCCATTGAGTGGTTCTCTAAAAGAAGACATTTGTATGTATTTCCCATACGGTCCCATGTTAAACTAAGTCCCCCGCTGGTGACAATCTTAGATAATGGATCAGGTACAAAGTAACAACACTTGATCAGCATCTCATAAGGAACAGTTATGCTATGTTTGGTTTCTTTTCATTCAGTGGTTCTCTAAAAGAGGACATTTGTATGTATTTCCCATAGGGTCCTATGTTAAACTAAGTCCCCCGCTTGCGGCCATATTGGATGATGGATCGGCTACAAAGTAACAACACTGGGTCAGCACCTCATAAAGAACATTCATGCCATGTTTGGTTTCATTCCATTTAGTGGTTCTCTTAAAGAAAACATCTGTATGTATTACCCATAGGGTCCTATGTTAAACTAGGTCCTCCGCTGGCGACCATCTTTGATGATGGATCGACTACAAAGTAACAACACTTGGTTAGCACCTCATAAGGAACATTCATGCCATGTTTGGTTTCGTTCCATTTAGTGGTTCTTAGAAGAAGTTCAAAATGAAAGTTCAAAAAGTTTACGACGACGACGATGGACGACGGACACCAAGTGATGAGAAAAGCTCACTTGGCCCTTCGGGCCAGGTGAGCTAAAAATGATCCACAAAACAATATATAACCAAATAAACAAATAAATCTGTAACAAGTCTGCTTCTATTGGTACCAAGTTGCTTAAAATTAAACCAAAAATGACACAAAAATATGTTCTGGAAAAGAAATAGTTTAAAATAAAATACATAGGAAAAAATCTCGAGTGACGAATACTTTTGGCCACACTTTTGTGTACATTACCTGTAAAATGGCACAAAGTGTTTTTTTTTTTTTTTGGCGCAAATGAAATATAACCTTGAGGCGCAAATGAAAGATTGGATATTTTTAAAAATTGCCATACTCATTGTTTAAGAACCTACGGTGATCGATAGTTGTATAATTTCTGTAACAATGTTGTCTCTTGTGAAGAGAAGTCTCTTTGTCAATCATACCACATCTTCTTATATCTTTTATAAAATGTTTTGTTTCGCTTTAATATATATGCAATTATTATTTGTATAATAAATCCCGAAGACATTTCCGACTTTCAAAGGCAAAATTTACAGTATATAGACCCTGCTTATGTCAACAGCTCCTCAGTTGATATTTATAAAATTGTTACTTATTACGGTTCTAGGGTTAAGGTAAAGGTGGAGAAAAGTAAAATCACAAAAATACTAAACTTAGAGGAAAATCAATTCGGAAAGTCCATAATTACATGGCAAAATCAAATAACAAAACGCATCAAAAACGAATGGACAAGAACTGTCATAAAGCGTTTTGAACACCTGTAGACGTACACTAAATTTAGAGACATATTTTCATTATCTAAGAACTTATATGTGTGCTATTTGAACTTTAAACAGTGTAAAGCGAACAAACAGACATTTGAGCATAACGACATATGATTAGTATAATTTGTATACAAGCTGGTTCAGTTCGATGTAAACATAGTACCATAAACGTATAAATTGGATATTCGATCGTAATAATGAAACAATATCTATACTATAATGCCTTTTTTTATATCCATCGTCTCTCTCAATCTCATTCTTCTACGGTGGCTGATTAATAAACCAATATTTTACAAATGAAAAATCTGCGTTATATTAATGTGCTCCTCCCATTGTATTTACACTATAACAATGTTCTTGTAAAAACTATCACAGTTTAAAAGGACAATGCAAACAAAATTTACAAAGTCCTTTTCATCTTTAATGTTTTGTCAGTTATTCAAACATTAATATCGAATTTTACCTCCTTTTTTGTATAGAAAAAGACATTGATAGGTATTGAAGCAAGTTATCAGTTGCGATGAAATTGCTATCGAATACAACAAAAAATATGCGTTAATGCAATAAAATCAAAATAAAGCTTTTAATTTCATTGATTAACTATCTTAAGTAAATAAGAATATTTTATAACAACTTAATCATACAAGTGTCAAAATCCCTGGTTTGTATCAACGCACTTAAATTCTTTATTTAAATGTAACTAGGTTTACAATTTTTTTACCAATTGATTTATTTGCAGGCAGAAATTTACTTACATGTACTTCTTTCAAAATTCAAACTTCAATCTAGGATGTTCCGATCGAATAAAGGCAACAGTAGTATACCGATGTTCAAAACTCATAAATCGATAGACAAAAACAAATCCCGGTCATAAACCAAAACCGAGGAAAACGCATTTAATACAAGAAAATGACGACACAACATTAAAATGTAACTCACACAGAAACGAATAAAGCATTAGTCAAAATCCGATGCGAATAACAAATATAACATCAAAACTAAATACATGAATTTGGGATAGATAAGTACCGTAACACGTCTTATAATTATGTGAATTCACACTCAAATATAACAGAAAACAAACGACACAAGAGAAAGACAACGTTAAAATGTAACACACACAGAGACGAACTATCATATAACAATGACCATATTCCTGACTTGGTACAGGACATCGAAAACTTAAAACACGTTATTGTCTGTACCGAAAAAAAATCTCAAGTCAAACGGTTGTTGTTCACTTGATGTCGTTGGTTAGTTCTGTCAAATTTCGTTTTCGTTTATTATATTGTTGTAACAAATTAAGTTGTTAATTTTTCAAAATGTTTCAAATTGTTTCCTATTTTTTTACGCTGGGAACTAGCCGATGATAGGATATGGGTTTTTCTTATTGCGAACAAGGAGGAACAGTTTCCTATATACATTCACGTCATTTGAACATTTATAGATAGATGTCTCATTGGCATCCATACTACATACATGTATCCGTTTTTTTTTATTTAACAACAAAAAATAAGAAAAACAAACATTTAAATAAATACTCACGTAATATGATACTTTAAAAAAAAACAAATACAAAAAATACAAGACATGTTTTGACTTGAAAACTTGAAAATTAATATTATTTCCACAAATTAAAAAAAACAATAACCCAACCATATTAAAATAAATATTAACCTACAAAGTAAAAGGAATACTCACAGTACAAAGCATGACAAAGCAATGAACAATTTACAGCCGTAATCATTGGTAATATACACTATACATCGTGACTTGCTTCCTCAGTTGTATTATCTATATCAGTTGTATTGTCTTCATATAAATCTGGTTCGATCAATATCTACGTCATTACTACATAGACAAGTGAAACTGTAACCTTGTTTGCAACAATTATCAGACGAATTCATCCAACAATGGCACTCTCAAATCAATAACTCATCGAGGGGGGAATATTACGGTCTTTTCAAAATTGACTTTGGCTTAGAAAAATATTTATTAAGACTCTCATCTACAGATCGTAAAAATGTAACTAAGCTGCGATGCTGTAACCTAAAAATACCAATTGAAACAGGAAGATGGAATGGAATTCCTAGAGATGAAAGACAGTGGCATCCCTGCTCCTTGTCAATTGGAAATGAGTTTCATTACTTATTTGAGGGGCAATCTGATCTTGTTAAAAATATCAGAAAAAATGTATTTCGGAATATTACCGCATTTATCCATGTGTTGAGAAAATGAAGGGACTGCTTTATTTTTGAAATATCAAAGTTCTTAAAAATTTATCATTGTTTATTAAGAAATTAGTTAAAATATTGTAACTTATATGATAAAATGTTAACATATATATATTGTTTTGTAGTAACCATAATAGTCCAGCTGATTCGTGCATTTTTTTTCAAAAGAATTGTGGGTTTGATTATAAAAGCATAACACTTTGCAAAATGTTAGATCTATATATGATAGTCAATTTAAGCTATGGACCCACCCTGTAAAACCTAATATGACGGCCAATTTTTAGATGGCTGCCAATCAGAAAAAATCTCAGTTACCATTTTTTAAATTACAGCAAATAATATTCAAATCTAATATTTTTAAAGCATAACCAATGTGATTCAAAGCTTAAGGTGAGAGGTACGTAAATGAACGCCTCTAGCGGAAAACGGGGAAATCGACGTTTGTTGCTATGGGAGTTATCTCCCGTACACCAGAAAATATATATCCAAGGTGTCGGAATATATTCCGCTTCGTCGGATTAATGGTCAGTTTGGTGGAAGAGAATTGAATGCATCTCACCAAAATGTAAAAAAAAATTGAAGTATGTAAAATGAAATATCTTGTAACAGTTAAACAGTGCTTCCCTCCCATGAAAATGACAGTAACTTGGCATGTCGTGATGGTCGGAGTCTGAGAGTGATTGAGTTGGGTTAACTAGCTGACAGGCTGACCAACATAAATGCTTGCAAGAATTTCTATTCACCATAATAATTCTACAAAACTGTTTAAAGTACAAAGAATCGGTCTCGGAAGTAATTTGTTTATACGTTGGGGTAACTGCACATATGTTAATACGCTGGTAATCGGCACAGATCAGAGTGACTTGAAGATCAGGAATGTTGATATGGGACGTGAAAACGAAATGAAGTATCGATAAGAATATCATAAACTCGTACATGCATTACACACATACACTCCCATATTATTATTTAACAAATTAAAGCTTACACTATATATTGTCATTTTATATATTGAAATTCCAAAGCAAATATAGTCACAGACTTACATTCAGTCATTTGCATTCAAAGAAACAAAAATTTCCCAAAACAACTGTCACAGTGAAAGCGGCTAGGACGTATTCAATCCTCGAAAAAAATAAGGTTGCAAGCTGACCAAGGTTCGGACAAGTATACCTTCGTTCGGACGATTTAATCGGTTTTTGTTCTGTTTATACTAATAAACCAATAGATTTATCCTTAAAATGTATGTTCCGATAGTTGTTATGGAATCCCAATTTTGATTGGCTCATTACCGCTCTTCGGAATTTTTCGGGTTTTTTGCCTGATACTGATCTAAAAACAGCCTGCCATACACATTCCAGAGAGGTGAGTAAGCGTTCTATTTATATTGTCCAACCCACTGTTGGCATTCGAAAACGAGACAAAGTGAAACCAGAATGTAAATAATGGAGTTTTCTAATTAAAACCGATAGTTTTTAATAGAAAAATATGCAGAAATAACCATTTTTACTGAACACTTTTTACATTTTCCCGCCTGCATAACTTTTTCAATAGAACCATGATTCGGACGATGAATGTCTATGGTTCGGACAGTAAATGTCTATGGTTCGGACGTCCGAAATATGGTTCATATCTAATACAAAAAAAATATAATAAACACACACAGAAGTGCGTAAACATCAAAATATAGTTGGCCCCTTGTGAAATAGGAAACAAAGCCACATTACTTTGAGGGTCTGGAAGGAAATCCTTCATTTCTATATTCTCTCGATCAGTTTTACCTTTGGTCTCCATTCTGTTATTTTGACAGCACCATATTTTTCAATATTTATTTTTCTTGTATGTGTCTTTTTTGTTGTTGTTGCCATTCATATAGATGTTTTTGATGGTGTGGAAAAAGGATGGGGGTACTATTTTTTTCAATTCTTTATTGAAGGGGGTCTTTTCAAGTTTTCTGCACATTTTCTCCGTTGTTCTTTGTCTTCTCTTTTCCGTAAACCTCATCGGGGACTTTTTTTTTTACTTTTCTGTTCTCTTCTAATTATTCTCTAAAGTTTGTTTTTCTGAATTTATTTTTATTTAAAATTTTGTTTTGTAGATGAAAAAAGTAATTATATCTTTTGTATGGGCAGTTGGCATGAAACACTGGGGGCCAGGGGAGTTACAAGTAGGCTCAATATATTATGGAAACCATGAAATAACCAATCCAAAAGACAGCAATGCTGTAGCGGTATGTGAGGAAAAGAATTGCCGACGGACACTGGCATACCTGAGAAGAGGGGACGCCTCCATTATTGCCCCGCTCTTTAAAGCAAATTTGATAGAGGGGCATTGCTATTTGAAGGCTAAGTCAGCCATGGAGGTGTATAAATATCGTACTGGACCCCAACAGAAATTGAACGTTGGTTTCTTGTGCAAAGAGTGCAATGTAGAACATCTACAAAAATTACTTGCAGGACATAATGTTCATGTTAGAATATTTTAAATCTTGATTTATTGAAAATTAAAATATACCAAATCTGTATTATATTGTTGTTTTATAACTTTTTTTTCAGTAATGCCTAGTAGAAAAAAAAAGTTTGGTCTAAAGATGCTATGCGGGAGGCCTTTAGGGAAATTACAAATAACAACATGTCCATAAGGAAAGCCGCGGAAATGTTTAATATTCCCAAATCAACTCTGGCTGACCGAGTGTCAGGCAGAATTGATGTTGATGCAGAAGATGGGAAAAAACCAATGTTTAAGAAAGAGGATGAGGGAAAACTAGTTGAATATGCTGAAAAGAGGGCATTCCTAGGTATTGGGTTTGGGAAAAAAACCTACCTTAGATATGCTGGGCAGCTAGCACAGAAAAGAGGGATTTTTAAGAACAAGATCCCATCAGACAAGTGGTGGAGACTCCACAAGAAGAGGTTTCCGGACACATTATCTCTCCGAAAACCGGAGGCAACAGCAGCAATCCGCCACAAACAAATGACCCCAGAAAATGTGGGGTCATATTTTGATGCTTTAAAAGAAACCCTTTTAAAGCATCAACTTATGAATAGTCCAGAAAAAATTTGGAATATGGACGAGACTTATCTCCCATTATCTGTAGATTCTGAAAAAGTCTTGACTCGGTAAATTTGTATTCTAGAATATATAGTCTTTGATATGTCAATCACCCATACAGTATACGTAGTATTGGTAAAAGATAAGTTATATAAGAATAAGAAGAATCTGATGATTAACAATTATGAGACCAAGGAATTGTATATTTAAATTTACAATTCCTTGATGAGACTAATATACATGAAGTGTACATGATTGTGAGCTATTAATTACAAAGGCAACCGTATGACAACGAAAAAAATCCATACAGTCGCGGTATATAGTCGACTATTAAATTTGCAACGAATCGACATTAAAAATGTAAAAAAAAAAAAACAAGAAAACAAACAACCAAATTTATAACAAAACAATTTACGAACAAAATATATGACAGACAAGAACCAATGACAACCACAAAACTACAGGCTCCCAACTTGAGACAGTGGTGTAACATCAAAACAAGAACTATCTGTAAAAATCAGTTTCAGTTGGTTTAATTCAAAAGATCAATACAAAGAACAAAAAACTACTTACATAAAAACAATAGACACAAAGCGCCGAAATTAAGATAACTGGCAGAGCCACTCGCATTCTAAATAAAATCTAGTTCTGCCAGTCTTATTTATCAGTCATTACACATTCAATCATATTGTAGTAAAGGAGCGAGACATGTGCAGAGTAAAACAGGGTTCAGAGAGAGTGTAACGTTAATTGCGTGTGCCAACGCAGCAGGAAGTGTACTACCTCCACATGTAATAGTAAAGGGGAAAACAAAAAGAGCTTTACAATAATGGGACACCGAAAATGCCCCCGCAGGTGCATTAATGTCTGCATCTGACAATGGCTGGACAAAGCAGGTTAGACCTTTATAATAACCACTTGTATAGTAACTTGGAAATCAAATGTCAAATATCTACATAACTGTACTTGCAAAAGAACTCACGTGTTTCCTGCAAACGCTACGTTTCAGTTTCGCAGGAAAATGTTCAAGATGTTAATATAAATAATAATAATAAAAAAACATACAGCTAACCTTTAACTTACATTCATCTCTATATGCCAAAAGAACAAATAAATACTCAATTTATGTACAAAGAAAAACGATATAACCTAGTGAAAAATTAAGGAAGATAAAAAAAAAGTATACATACATAAAAATTTCACATGTTATTTATAAAGTTCTATGTTGGAGTTTTCCATGGAATAGTAAGGAACATGTTAATTTATTAAGATTTTAGAAATGAAAATGAAAAACAAACCTTTATTTTGTATCTATCTCAATATGTAGAAAAATGAACGGTATACAATTAGTTATGAATATGGTTATTTCTAGGGTTTAGCAGAGCTTTGGTTTACAAGCCTTTTTCTTCCAAGTATTGGACCAGCACGTCCACAGGTGCTCATCTTTGATGGACACAATTCTCACAATCATGTGGAACTGCTTGGTATAGCAAGACAAAATAATGTTGAGTTTGTAGAACTCCCCGCTCACACATCTCACTGGTTGCAACCATTGGATAGGTACGATTTATGATTACTCTTAATTATATATATACTAGCTGCCTTTGTCTGCCTCAACTTCTGAATTAATAAAGCAACTTCAGCTTTGCACTTGTCAATATAACAGATCGCCTTTACACCGGTTATTTCGAACCTTGCTGTAAATAAAACGATGTGCATGGAAATTGCCGCTTATGTCGCTTTGGGAATGGGTTAGTTGTTCACTTATATATATTTTTCTGTCGTGTAAAGGTAATGTTCAAATATGTCACAATTCACTTTTTACATTCATTTAGGACATACTTTGGTCCATTGAAGACTAATTGGAGACAGACCCTCAATTCCTTCACAGCAGAGACAGGCTGTCCTATCACACATGGAAGATTTTTCCATCTATTCAACAAAACATGGACTGATACCAATTTGGACATCACAAAAATAATAAATGGGTTTAAATGTACGGGTATTTACCCATTCAATGAGCATGCCATACCAGCAGAAGCCTTCCTGCCAAATACCATATACGTTGCCGAAGCAGTTGATACAACTTCTGCAGCTACAGAAACTTATCCATGTGATAACACAATAACTTCAGGTACTCTTATGGATCTTGCTAGCACTATGTAGCACTTTATGGTTATATATTACGCGTATTCATTGCTATCTTTTTCTCACCCGATTATAAGACCTGTTTTACTATAGTTTTCTGATTCTTAACAATCTTAGCAGATTATTTACTTATAGATCAATGTAACGTCTTATTTGAAATATTGTCTCATTGGCAATCATACCACATCTTCCTTTTTTTATAACTAAAATTAATGAAGGAAGTCTGGACTTACTAATATTCTTAATTTAGGAATTGTCAAAGCAAAATTTCGACGATTAGAGATGTGTATGGCAAGAACACAAAAAACGCATCCAATGACTATACACTGAATTTTAGTTTAAAAGATTAGGGCTATACTTGTCATGATTTCAATGTTACTACATATATATTACATATATTGTAAATATACTTTCTATCATTTCTTTTTAGATGCATTGATAGAAGAGGTTTCAAATGAAGAATCTTTATTTGAAGTGATGGATCTGGGTATCACAGTTGACGACTCTGGTATTATATCGTCAACTTCGACGTGGGGGGGTACCTGCTGGAACGTCTATACCTACAAATTTGACACCATCAGCTTGTCCGCCAGAATTAGCACTGTCTGTCCTTGAGTGTTCGTTTTCCTTACAAAAGAGGGAACAGTACGAACAAGCATTCAGACATGGGAAAAATCTGAAAGAAAAGGTGTATGAAACATGGAAACATTATAAGCAACTGGTGATTATATTTTAAAATTAAAAATTAATAATATATAAAAGGAGGATAGGAAATAACAATAGTATTGGACAAGACAAATGCCACAGCAACAATCCATTCCGACACGTCTCGTAAAAAGACAAACACATAAAGTCAAATAAAGCGTGTTCCAGATAGCATCATTTGGTGCTGACATTGCATGTTTTTGGATAGTACCAGTCAACGTGCACTCATCAATCGTTTAAACTATCGGGTCTATATAGCAATGTTTTCTCGTTAAAGTTCATTAGAGAATGACATGATCCAGTTGTGTCTATCTTTAATAACTTTACAAACAATAATTTCAAATGTATGTTCACTTTTACCTATACTTTTATACATGTCATGCATACCACATCTCGTTTTCACCCTGGGAGATGCACATTGATTGAGTTCGTTTTACAACGATATACATGTAAAATAATAATGTGCATGCCTGTATACTAATTACTAATCAGTTCCATAAACGAATAAGTAAAACATTAAACTAGCAAACGGGTTTAAAGGGTGTCTCAAACATTTATTTTAGGTAAATAACGAAAGTCTAATGGAAGATGTGCAGGACCATTCGGTAATACCGTCAATTAACGACGACAGAGACATTTTCAGTATCCCCCAACTAAGTCAAAAGAAAACTGAAAAAAAGAAGTACTTCGTTATCACCTGCGAAGAAGCATATAAGGAAAAAGTAAAGGAGAAAGAAGAGAAAAAAGAAAAGGAAGCCCAAAAATTGGCAAGAAAAGAGAAAAGAGAAAGAAGCAAGCAGAAATGAATATCATGATAATTACAAACAGATTTAAATGAATAAAAAAAATCAACGCTTGAATTTGACTACTAGATACCCTTTGGTTCAAAATGTTGATTAATGGAACTGACATGTGTACAAAAAGCAATTATATATTTATAATAAACAAACTGTTAAATATAACTGATTACATTATATAAAACGTTTATTAAAGTGCAACCTGAATTGCAATTATATAAAACATATATTATGAACATTGTTATTTTCAGCCAACCTTATATTATATTTAGTGTTGTCAAATCGTACACTTTTGCCTAACCGGTTATTCGGATAATCGTTCGACCGATTAACCGGTTAACCGGTAGTTTAAGTTGATGTTTGAAAGTCTTTTCAATAGTACCCTACACATAGACATAAGAAGATGTGGTTTGAGTGTCAATGTGAATACCTTCCATTCAAGTCATACATTTACGTTTTTATAATACCATAAATTGAAGTTTGTCCTTTGGTATTATAAGGCTTGTCTGTGAAGATTCCTGTCGAGGTTTGATTTTTAATCAAATAAACGGTATCAACTATGGCGTTTGTACTAACTTCAGATTGAAAAATAAAAACCTTGATCTCGTAGATTTGAATATGTCTGAAACCGATGATTCTTTCATTTTCACTTGTTATTTCCGAAAATAATGTGAATTATATTGAAGTATTTTAATTTTAATTGATTTATCCATCCATCAAGTATATTTGATTACATTCACGTTTTTTTTTTTTTTTTTGAAGTTAGCTTTTTGTTTAAAATATGACAAAGACTTGCACGACGGAGATTGCACATGATTCAGATGTCGGTTTACACAATATTAGATCAAAAATGAAATAATGAAGTGAATGGTAAAATTTAATCGTATTACTGATTTAAAGTTACTGTTAAAAAAACATGTAACTAATTATGTTTCCTTAATATCTTGCCCTGAGCTGAGAGACAAGTTTTTATTAATTTTATATTTTTGGATTAACAATAGCAATTAAAATACTGGACAATTGATCTGTCAAATTAATTACCACGACGACAATTTTTAAAGACAACATAAATATTTAATAATTTCAATACAAATTTATATCAAATCTATTAAAATTGAAAAAAAGCCCCGTTAACCGGTTAGCGTTTTTGGTATTCGGTATTCGGTCGTTCTAACGGTTAACCGGTTAACCGGTTAACCGTTGACAACACTAATTATATTAAGTAAAATTAAAGGTGTTTGCTGTTTTCCAAAGTAATTCCAATAAGCAATAGGGTTGTACACATTATGTATGAAGTCCTGTCTCCTGACACATTCAATGTACATGCCTGATCATGATAATGATAGTAAAACATATGCAATCAGAAGTGGATTTAGTATGGGCACCCCCTGATGGAGCTTTTATATTATTGGAAAGCAAAGACTTTTACAGACCTACTTCTATTAACGTTGTATTAGTACCCACGCCCCACTGCAAAAACGAAGAGTAGCTTTATCTAAAGAATGATATGCTACAACTTTCATTTCAAAGAACTGGCAAGTAATGATAAATCAGCGACGACAGGTAAAATTACAAACTATTATATAATTTTAAAATTTAATGGAGTCTAGATGAAGGGGTGGTCTGTGTAGGGTATGGGATCAGTGAGGTCCATTGAGGTGAAATTGCGGTAATCAGGAGTCAGTGTTGGAAGCCAGGAGTTAATACGGAGTGATGAGAGGAAATACTAAGAAAAACATACATGATAGACTTGTATTTAACATATTATTATGCAAGTGTCCGAACCATAGTTTAGGATATTTTGCGGTGTCCGAACCTTAGTTGTAATTGTCCGAACGACGGTTGATCTACAATATCTACTTTATACTGGTTTCAGGTGTCGAATATCGAAACGTACCGGAAAATGTATTAGATTCTTAGAAGGAACCAGTTGAAAACATTCAACCAAAGAGATCCACATGCAAGTTCAACGGCAAGGCCGTAATGAAAAGTGAAACTGTCCGAAACTTGGTCAGCCTACTGATATTCATGATTTGATATTCCTGTTCTATAACCATTTTCTTATTTAAATATAAACATAAACCTTTCTTTACAGTGCTTTCTTTCACGTCCGCGACATGGTCTATAAATAGAGTTTGAAAATGAAAGTACTAATACTATTTTAAAACAATAATTTATAGTAAAAAAATATTGAAGCGAAAGAGTTTAATTGCTGCCTGTGTGACTTATGCACGGACAAACGGGAAGTAAAACTGTCTTTTAAAATGAACAAAAAATTAAAATAAATGTTACAAGTTGCTTTTCATTCAATTTGAATTGAATGGAACATTGTGAGCTTCCAGCGTGAAAAAGCGGCAAGGGAAAAATAGAGATCCGCTGCATGAAAAATACTCTTTCATGATAACCGCCACTTCAAAAATAAAATAAATAGCAAAGTACATGTACATATATAATATTGAAAATTTAGAAATTTCTGCGTGCATCAATCAATTCATTTTAAAATGCATGCGCAAAATTTCGGAACTACGGTTATATCGATTTCAGTTGATACTATTTGTATACATGTACATGTGCAAATGCTGCTGTAATTTTTTTTTTTTTAATTAGAGTTTTCATTTTTGCGTTACGTATTTCTTCTCAATTTTCGCAATAAATAAAACTTTGCAAACAATTCTACGAACAGGAATATTGTTGGCATAAATTACGAAGTACGTAATGCCGTTGGCTATTTCCAATCGCTGCAACATCTAATGCCTAGTTCACAATTACATTAAATGTAAAAAGCATATTAATACGTTAAAACTCCCTCGAAGACGGTTCTACAAAATCACATGCAGCTTTTCTATTCAGTACATAATTAGCTTAATCATTACAGCTAACAAAATATAGACTTGATACATTTATCAGAACGTCCTATAATGTGTGTTCAAAGTCCGTGTTGAACAATTTATAAATAACACATAGCTGAGTTCTGGATAGAGCAGATTTGTACCCCGAGAAAACATTGCCTACCGCGGCGAAGCTGAGTAACAAACAATCAAAAGATGAATAAGTTGGAATTTATATTCATTTGTTTTTAAATATTCACATATATGCACTGTCCTCACTATAATAATGGAACAAATCCAACGATAGGAAAAAAAAGTAGGGATAATATGCATCAAACTTTGAAATATTCTTTTTGTTTGGCTTTTGCCTATAATTAACATTTTTCCCACATCTCCTTTCGTGTCATATCAAACACACCATTTAAGTTTGCAAATGACCGGTACTATTTGGATCGAAGTATGTGTTCATGTTTGTGTTGTGTTCTCGTGCCATAGAAACATACATTTATATATTTTATATGCATGACCTCCTGCAACTATCGGAGGAATAAAAGTTTACTGTTGTGTTTTTTTTTTATGCACCCGCCGTAGTGGAGGGGGCAGTAAGTTTTACACTTCTCCGTCTTTCCGTCCGTCCGTCCGTCCCAAAATTGGTTTCCGTTCTCTAACTAGAGTTTGCCTCAACCAAATGTTAGGAATCTTATATACTATGATAATTAGCAAAAAACACAGATCTAGTTTAAATTTTGGTGGCGTCACTTTTACCGTTCTAGGGTTATGCCCAGTAATAAATTGAAAAAATGCTACATTTTTCGTTTCCGTTCTCTAAGTTTAGTTTGCCTCAACCAAATGTAAATAAACATATACACAATGCTTATAACAATTAAACTAAGATCAAGTACAAATTTGGGTAGCGTCACTTTAATGTTTTTAAGTTACGTCACTTTAGAACTTTATATGCAAGCGGGGCATCGTCTGTGTCCCATGGACGCATTTCCCCATTTATTTACTATTGTTTGTCTTTTGGCCGTTTTCCGTTTTTTTTCCCACGGCATTGTCAGTATGATTTCGGCTTATAAGTTTAAAATTCCCGTTGCGTGGTATATTTCGCCTCCCTTATTCTGAAGCAGCAAAATTGTGGTCGGAAATGTGAACATTGAATGTATATCGTCATTCGGAGAATCTATTTTAATGACAGATATTTTATTGTTTCTGTTAAATATATTTATAAACATTTGTAAATCTTTTAAAGTGTCACTTGACACTGTGTTTAATCATTCCAGAAATCATGACGTTATAAATACATAGGATCTCGTATAATAACTGAAAATCAAAAATAGGCAATCAATTCTTTTTTCAAACAGGATAATATGCTTAATTGCGCATTTGAATAGCCAAACAAATTATAATGAAGCAGTCGTTGTCCTTACAATTCTGCTGATATAGCCTTGACGTTGCGTAGTTCCTTTGGCGACGTCATGATTTTTTCCCCTCTTTTCCCGTCAGCAACACACTTTCAACGGCTGATATATAAAAAGGGAGTTCGGTAACCCCCTGAAAATTATATATCAAAAGAAAGAAAAATAATACCTTAAAAACATTTGATTTTTATAGAAAAATCGTAGGATTGGTTTAAACTCCAGAATAACTAAAGTTTGAAAGAGGTAGAGCCAATTTGCCGGCAATTTGTTTCATTCGATAAGATAGGTAAAATCCTGTTTTAAATAGCCCGATAGATGCTAATTATAGTACATGAAGATACGTCACATTATCTATTTTCATACCTTGAACAGGTATTCCTACAAAAACAAGGCCAAGACTATTGATTTTTTAATAATGATTTTATTTTATTATTAATATCCTTTTAAATATGCAAGGTGCCATACCACGTAACTTGTCAAGGAGCCAAATAATACAGAACAAATTCAAATCGTGATTTTCTCATTCTGAATATATGTATATCTGAATGTGTCCTCTATAAGATATAAAGATAAGATAATACATGTATATATTTTAACCGTAGAACATCTTGCATCAGTTAGTCATAGATCACCCTGTGTTACTATCACATGAGCCAGTCCATGCGAAAAGGTACAAAAACGAAAATTTTACGAAATTCTAAAAAGTGTGCATAATTATTGGTAGTAGACTTGTGATTTATAAAACACATTTACTTTTCCTTATATCCTTAAGCTGTGAGCTACACGCACCTGCAAGTGTTGAGACCCCTCCCTCTTCCCCGCCTTTTAGTTTTATCATGATTTTTAATGAATTATTTCATATATTTCAATTATTTTCATAGTACAGTTTGAATGGCTTGATTTGCCAATTGATAATGTTAACCCCGGTAGCAGTGGGGATAAGGCTCTCGCTTACGATGCGGATATCAATGCAATCAGACCAGGCAACGGTTCGAATCCCGTGCAACGACGGTTGATATAAATAATATTAAATAACTTAAAATAATATTAAATAACTTAACTTAACTTAAATTTCAATTTCTAAAATACAAGAGGTCATAGTTTTTGTATTTTCCCTCATGTTTTAATGTTAAAATTGAGAAAGGAAATGGTGAATATGTCAAAGCGACAACCACCCGACCATAGAGCAAACAACAGCCGAAGGCAACCAATGGGTCTTCAATGTAGCGAGAATTCCCGCACCCGTAGGTGTCCTTCAGCTGGCCCCTAAAATATGCATAATAGTACAGTGATAATGGACGTCATACTAAATTCCGAATTATACACAAGAAACTAAAATTTAAAATCATACAAGACTAACAAAGGCCAGAGGCTCCTGACTTGGGACAGGCGCAAAATTGCGGCGGGGTTAAACATGTTTATGAGATCTCAACCCTCCCCCTATACCTCTAGCCAATGTAGAAAAGTAAAACAATAACAATACGCACATTAAAATTCAGTTCAAGAGAAGTCCGAGTCTGATGTCAAAAGATGTAACAAAAGAAAATAAATAAAATGACAATAATACATAAATAACAACAGACTACTAGCAGTTAACTGACATGCCAGCTCCAGACCTCAATTAAACTGATTGAAAGATTATGTCTTCATCATATGAATATCAGGTACAATCCCTCCCGTTAGGGGTTTAGTATCATACTATCATAAAATATATGAGAAGAACATAACCCGTGTCATGCCAACAACTGTTTTTTTAGAAATAAATTTGTTTAGTTCCGATGCAAAGACCCTATCAATGAATCAATGTTAAAGCCAAAATATGCAATCTTTAATGACCTGACAACAGTATCGTAACTATATCCCCTTTTAATAAGTCTATTTAAAGGTTTTATTAGTTTCTGAGGAGAATACTGACATTTTTGTGCTTTATAAAGAATATTTCCATAAAATTTTGGATGTGAAATACCTGAACGTATAAGATGTCTGCATGTTGAGTTATATTTACGAATTATTTCCTTATACCGGTGATAAAATTTAGTAAATGTTTTGACCAGTTTGTGATATCGAAAACCCTGGTGTAATAATTTTTCAGTAATACATAAATTTCTCTCGCTAAAATCTAATACATTGTTACATACACGAGCGAATCGTACAAGTTGAGATATATAAACACCATAAGATGGTGACAAGGGAACGTCACCATCTAAAAATGGATAATTAACAATAGGAAATGAAAAATCATCTCTTTTATCATAAATTTTTGTATTAAGCTTCCCGTTTATGATATAGATATCAAGATCGAGGAAAGGGCAGTGGTCATTGTTATCATTAGCTTTATTTAAAGTAAGTTCTACAGGATAAATTTCTTTAGTATACATACTGAAGTCGTCATTATTTAGAGCCAATATATCATCCAAATATCTAAAAGTATTGTTAAATTTTTGTATCAAATGTTGTTTTGATGGGTCTTTGCTAATTTTAGTCATAAATTGTAACTCATAACAATACAAAAACAGGTCCGCAATAAGTGGTGCACAGTTAGTCCCCATTGGAATTCCAATAACTTGACGATATACGGAATCTCCAAAGCGAACAAAAATGTTATCAAGTAAAAATTCAAGTGCATAAATAGTATCAAAGCATGTCCAATTGACATAGTTCTTTTGTTTATTGCTACTAAAAAATGATCCAGTTAATTAGGGATGTGAATTTTTTCTTAATAAGAATATGAGGCAAAGTGGTATATAGGGTAGAAAAATCAAAACTTTGAACAGATTCAAAATCACCAATATATGCATGCAATTTATCAAGTACTTCCAACGAGTTTTTGACACTCCAAAAGTAATTAATTCCACTATTTTCAAAGGCCTTATTTGAACAATTTATTATCAGGTTTTTTATTGTACCAAGTGTACTAGTAAGTAAAACAGACAATTTAGTAGTTGAACAATGGCTGGAAGATGTTGTCTTTCTTTCCTTAAACCGGTAAAACTGAAGAAAATTATTGACTTTTGTCTCTTTAGTGTCGTAAAATTTTAAGTTTCTGGTCGGTATAGCATTAGTCCGGGGAACAAATGATTTTACACTTGCTCAAATACCAAAAATTCAGATATTTCTACGTCTTTTGCTGTTTTAATTGACAAATTCGGGATAGAATTGACAATCTTATGAATGTTTACATTAATGTAATTTTTTTCGGATAAAATCGTTTTTCAAAAATATTATAACAAACTTTGATAGTTTGTCCTGTAAAGTTTACCAAAAGGACTTTTTGTACCTTTTCGCATGGACTGGCTCACATGTTATATTGCCTTTTCTGTCATTTTAACAAATCGGCCCTTCGTTTTGATACAGATGCAACAGCTTCTTGATGTTTTACCTACAATTACGATTTGTAGTGTAACTGATTTGTTTTGTTGTGTTGTTTTATTTTCTGATGACTTAGGTACCGGTGTAGGGACGGTGGAAAAATTCAGTACTAGTATCTATACAGTTTGTGAATTGGCGACAAAATTGTTGCTGGCTGCATTTGTTACATATAATACCATGTTTAAAAAAGGTTTCGAAAATTGTTTTTTGTTGTTTTGAAACTTGTATACAATGGCCTTATTTTAAGTTATGTGTATATTACACCCGCAACATGTAGGCTTCATTTCTATAGAATTAATTCTCATGTTATTGGTTATGTACAGGCACCTACATCCGTTTGACAGTAGTTATCCCTTGAATATATGTAATAAATGTAAACACATGAATAGAAAGTAAGTCAAGAGTATGGAAGTCATAGGATTGCACACAATAAGCGATACATTATTTTTTCTTAGATACATGTAAAATGATATACTAGTAAACTGTATAGTCAAAATGAACCAGAATGACTCTATGAATTGAGCAAGCATCCGAAAAAATATAATAGAAACATTAAAATTTAATATATCAACACAAAAAAGGCAAATATTCTGAACGAGATTCGAACCCTTTCTTCAAAACCATCATGTATTAGTAGTTATGTGCTCTACTGATGGAGCTACGGCGATACTTATCATTATATTTCTTATTAAGAAGCTATATCGGTACAATTTATCGATGTTACAATTTTTTCTTCAAAAAGTTGTTTTTTTATGTAATAAGGACACACTAAACCAATTTCATTTTTGAGGGAAAAAGTAGTATGAATAACAACAGTCATAAAAAGCATAACTTTTTGTTGGTTTGAAATGTCCTTCTGGGGGGATTCCCTGTTTTTTCCACCTAAAAACACCCGCAAATCCGCATATTGGACTTTCATCCTTATTGAGGGTTAAATTAACTATTGATAACACATATCAGAATATATGTAAATCGAGATATTGATCAAAAAGCATTTTTATTTTTTGTTTTTATAGTAAATTTTATTCTGTCGACACTTTTTGAAATTGGCCCTTCGGTGAAAAAAATCCCCGGCAAATTGGCCCTACCTCTTTCTTATTATTGGTTTGAATTTGACGTTATGTCTATATACTTTATGTTGTTTCCTAACAATTTTCAAATGTCTGGAACTCGAAAATTAGATCGGTGACAAACTTAAATTTTTCGATTTTTCATTTTTTTTATAAGTTCTACGTGTATACAATTTTTTGTTTAAAAATCGCCGGACAAGCCATTTACGTACCTGTTACCTTAAAGTAACTCATGGCGGTATTTTAAAATTTTAGAAATTTTAAAAGGCGGACATTTCAAAGTGGCCTCCAAAAGTGGAAAAAATAATTTATCTAAACTAAAACATGGCTCTGTTGATATTCTTTTCATTCTTAGAATTGCTATTTGCAGTTAATACTTCGTTCTAAGGATTGTGTTTCCATAATACATGGCTTGCAAAATATTTTAATCAAAGATCTCATAGATGGAAAAAATTTGAACGTTTTCATGACGCCTTTATCATTTGTTTGACTGTGTACCATATAAGTCACAAATGATGATTTTAAATAGATACTATGTGGTATGAAAGCTAATGAGACAAATCTCAACAAAAGACAAACTGTCACAAAAATGACAGCTATAAGTCAACAGACGGCTTTCAACAATTAGTAAAGCCAATACCACATGTTCTATCTCTCCTTGTCCGATTTGTTCCTTATTTTTTTCATATCAGTGTTGTCAACAAATGAGTTTTTAAAGCAGTGTTATCCATCATACAGAAATGGGAAACCTGATTTCACTTATAGCACAAAGCCACTATGATATATGGGATAATAAAATGCTAAGAACCACAGAATAAGCAGCATTATAACACTTTTATACATTTGAAGGAACACTATCTTAACCTTCTAACATAAACATTTCTACTTCAATCATATTAATGTTACAAATTAGTAGAGGTTACGTGGACTCAGTTTATTCTAATTAATTCTTTCTTTGACTGTTACATAGTTTACCACTATCTCGTTCCTCAGTTAAAATTATTTTAGGATTTGTGTATAAGAAGAAGAAATAAACATGCTGTATCGTCATGGATATATTTTGTTCATTATGCACGAGAGCCTGTGAAAAAAATCTGCTGTTCACGAAAAGCTATGTTCAATAATAGCTTTCAAACCAATCACGTAAGCTTCTCAATAATGCAATTACTATATATATATCTAAAGCAAAATGTTAATTCTGCATGTCCCACTGTTCCAATTTGGCATCAGCACCAACAAAGAAATATTGATCACAAGTAATAATTGATACATGTCAAGGAAAACAATTGACACATTGCTGGATTGTATTTTTTTTACCAATCAGCCGGACTATAATAATGACTATGTATTTTGCCACTTATTGCACATGTAAATATGTGTCTTAGTGTTTCCAAATAAAGTATATTGTTATTGTTGTTTGGAACCAGATTAAATAATTAACAACTACATGTACTCCAAAGTTCGTTTACAGTATAATTCAAATCTATCTACACACGAAGGACCACAAATTAAAAAAAATTACATATATATTTTTCATCTGTTTACAGCAATCATAAATCAAGTAAAATATGTAATGAATCTGAGAATGAAGATAGGGAATATGTCAAAGAGACATGCGACCAAAGAGCAGACAACAGCCGAAGTCCACCAATGGATCTTCAATACAGCGATCGAGAAAACCCGCACACGGAGGTTACATTCCAGCTCCTTTGTTCTGACCCACCTTGCAATTTCCTACCAGATCACCCCAGTTTAAGTTTCTTTGTTGTGCATGCTTTCCTTTGTGTAACATTTGGCGGGAATGTCAAATCCACTATAAAACTTATAATTAATTATAAGGAAAAGACTATCTATCAAAATTTATGTAGAAAAAATCCAGTGTATATGCTGGGATTCGAACTCAAGACCTTTAGCATAGCCACGACACATACCACTATACCAGGACGACTGGATATGAATTATCAGTAAATTAACATACTTAAAGGAACCAACATATTTTTATAAATGAGGCGAGTTGGCAGACCTTTATTCAGTGGGGATTAAACCCTTTTTGTTTATAAGTGAGTTGTTAAACTGATTGTTGAATTTGATATTACACTTTTTCAAAAGTGAGGCGAGTCGGGAAACAAGAGTGGGGCGATCTTTTTATAAAGGGGCGATACAGTGTGGGGCGATACAGTGTGGGCCGATTGGTCACTGGGGCGAGTTGACAGTTTGATATTTACTCATCGTGTTCAGGGGTCATAAAGGGTATACATCATATAGTAATATATAAAGTATAATATTATAATAATGGTTGTGTGGCGTTTTTAACTAGCTTTTATGAATTGTAAATGGTTTTTCGTCTAATCTAAAACAGCTGGGATGTAAAATAGTTATCCCATTCGGACTTGGTGTGTCAGTATTAGATCAACCTCTGGCCTCCGGCCATCGGGGTGATCTTACACTGACACACTGCGTCCTCGTGGGATAACTATTATTGTACGACTTTGCCCCCCGCAGAGCTATAGAAAAACAGTACATTAACGGGTGTTACACGGACTCTTTTTAGACGATACACGGACTCTTTTTAGTTACACGGACACTTTTTATGAATAGAATCACTGGTGCATGATCAGTGAGTTCATGGGCACTTTAACTTTCAATTAGATTTGAACTTTTTGGTTCACCGACTTATTTCCTGTCTTTTTATTGAACAAAATATTAACGTTGGCATCAATATCTATTTTCAAACATTTCCATTAAAATACTATTCATCATTACACTAAGGGATTAGACATTTAACTTCAAAAGGGGAGGGGGTATGGTTTTTTCCTTAAAAAGGTATTTTGATCACAAATTTTATCAGAAAAAATTATTATTGTCAAGCAGATGACAAATTAATGTTTTGCATGATTCCCTGATTTCCGAATACCGTAAATAGTGCTAATTTAAACAAAAACATTTGGGTGATGGCGTTGAAAGTAAATAGTTAATTAATGTACAAAAAAAAAACAACATACCGACCCCTTTATGAAGCAAAATATTCGGTCAATATACGTTTTCTTCAATATATGGATATGAATAGTATTTTAGACAATGCTGAAAGTAAAGAAATGATGATACTGACGTGTATATTTCAATAAAATTAAGACAGGAAATAAATAAATAAAAATCAAATCTTATCAAAAGATAAAATCTCCATCAACTCACCAATGCATGATTGATCCTATAAACAAAAAGTGTTCATGTAATACACATACAAATAAGCAGCTAATCTAGAAGAAAATCATTCAACTTATGTAATCAATTTTGGGCGGTAAGCTGCGATTGGATCATATAGTAACACGTGTTTATTCCCGATCAACACTTGCAGATCTAGAGACGAGCATGCATTTAAAAAAAAAAGTATATGCCTGAATATATTTAATATTAAGACAAATTTCATTTTTTCATAAACATTTCATTTACTAATGAAGTAGGAAATTCATTCTTTTGATACATTTATATTGTTATCGAATTTATATCAATGGCGGATCCAGGTCCAAATCCAGGACAAAACAGGGGGGGGGGGGGGGGGTCCAACTTTATGTCCCCATTTAAATGCATTGATCATCCAAAACAAGATTGTTCCAACCCCCGGGACCCCCCCCCCCCCACCACCACCACTGAATATTAAATTCATGAATGTGGCAACAAACGTATTTTTTAAAGGGGGGGATGGGGGATGGAATGGCATATCCTGCATTTTTCATCAGAAATAAAGATTACAGCCTGTTTATCTTAAAATAAATTAGCCCCCCCCCCCCCACCTTCTTCCCCGCTTTCCGTTTCATCCATAAAGATCAAACGTAATCCTCTTACCACTAAAATATTTCTTTAATATATTACTTTTTTTACGAAGTTGCCTTTTAAAAGTCTTAAATGTGTACAACATTCATCTTTTCCTTTAAATGGCTCTTTTTTTTTATCAAATAATTAGATTCCTGATTTTTTTTTTCTTTAAAAAAAATCTCGGTTGAAGGGAAATGAAAAATGTTTATACTATAACTTACATTTACTGCTTTATGGCTATCTAAGTATCTAAAATGTTTAGTCTTGCAAAATGTATTATAACTTTCTTGAAAAGTCGTACAAGTCAGATAAAAAACAAAAGTAACAAAGGAAACAGGCCGGTAACAACCAGCCGAATAGTTTTTCTGCACTTGTAGTCAGGTCAAGGTCCTCGGCTATCGCCTCGGACCTTGACCTGACTACTCGTGCAGAAAACTATCGGCTATCGCCTCGGACCTTGACCTGACTACTCGTGCAGAAAAACTATCCGGCAACGGTTGTTACCGGCCTGTTTCTTTGTTACCTTTGTATTTTATCTAATACTTACTTGAAACACATAAGTCTGAAGACATTCATAGAACATCATTATAGTTTTATTACCGCTATTCCGCCTGGTGGGATTAGCTTATATGTATCTGTGAATAATATTTTATACATTTGTCAGACGTACAAAAAATGTATGTAAATGAAATCCAAAGACATTAAAAACAGTATGACACGATCTTAATCAAAAGAACATCATTAGAACGACTATAAATGGAAATAATATACTTACAGCAAATTGTTTTTGTCATTATGAATCCTTTGATCCGACGTGTAATCACGCTATACACCAAATCCTAATAGCGTGATCAAAACTATTCGCTGTAAATATATTATTTCCATTTATAGACGTTAAGGAAGATTTTTTTTGTTTGTTCACGATACATTCAAATCTTTGAGTTAAAAAATGTAGGTCATTGAACAAAGGAATGCGTTTGTCAACGTCTGTACACTAAATCCGTTCGATGTGTACTGGTTGGTGACATTTTATATTGAGTTAGGTGAAAATGGCTTTTAACTAGTTTTTTTCTTACTGTGACTACTCTTATTTCGGTGATTTGTGTCTATTGCTTTTATGTCAGTTGTTTTTGTGCCTTGTATCGACCTTTTTAAATTCCATCTATTTACAATAATTATTAGTTCCTCTGTTGTGCTGATACAACTTTGTGACCAGATAAGGGGATTGATTGTTACGGAAGCGTATTAGTGCCACACAACAATTTTTTTGTAATATTTCTTCCTATGTTTGCGTTAAAAAACCTTTGCGAAATAGTGCAAACCTTTGCGAATTAACTAAAAAAAATTGCGATATAAACCTTTGCGAAAAGCAGCAGTTATAAATTGAAGAAGCTGCATATATTAAAATTTATCTCTTTTGGTACTCATTACAAAGTAAAATGCTTGAACATTTAGAGAATTTCATTTACTAATAATGAGTAGGATAATAGATATAAGAAGATGTAGTATGAACGTCAATTAGACAACTCTCCATCCAAGTCACAAATTGTAAAAGTAAACCATTATACATGTAGGTCAAAGTACGGTCTTCAACACTTAGCATTGGCACACATCGAACAGCAAGCTATAAAGGCCCCAAACATATAAAAAAAAATATACAGTACATGTATACAATGTATATATTACAAACAAAATTGAGTAAATTGAAGTTATATCGAAGAATTTAAAAAATCAACCCTGCTAATACACATATAGCCAAACATAGATATACTTCCAAAGTAAGCTCTCGTTTGAGGATTGTGTTAGGTTGGTTAGATTCAAACAAGCTACTTTTTCGCAATTAAAATGAAGATGTTTTATTATTAAAATTATGTTCTCTCCATTCAAATTGCTACATTTACTCAAGTATCTGCAAATAACTCTGAAATGAAAATTTCATGACTTTCTATCAAAGAATCTTTAACATATTCTGAGATTCCAAAAACGATTTATTGCATCAAAATTTAAAAGAATGTAAATTTATTAATAATTCATTTTAAAGCAGAAATATCATTTTGTCTATTTGAATTGACAGTTTCGAAATTTTGTGACATAATTTTTGCTCTTTCAATTAAAATATGCCTACACCATATCTGTTTTCTTGTTACATTTATCACTTTCCTAATACACAAATCATTCTTAATTTATTAATAATTGCACTTCAAGTATTCCCTTATCCTATGCATACTTATTATAATGATTTGGCCTTATATTTATGGTTTCTTTTTTTATCTACTAGTAAGTCGCAACCGAAATGAATGACAGACGGACATATATACAAAACTTAATGAATAATTGAAATCAAAATATTTGCGTAATAACGCAAAGGTCAGCAAAAGTTTGCGTTATTTCGTTAAAGGTTTGCGTTATTTCGCAAATGTTTGCATTATAACGCAAACGTAGGAAGAACTATTAAAAAAAATTGTGTGGCGCTAATACGCTGCCGTAGATTGTTTGTGTAATAACGCTCTTTTAAGCGCAACTTTTTTGCTATTGCGTGGCGGTTAGTATTTATGGGCGGAGGAAGTCGGAGTGCCCGGAAAATAGCCGACCTCCCTTACGAAAACCGACAATCCTAGTCAATTAAGATTGGAGTCGAGTGCACCCGCATGAGCGGGTTTCGAACTTACAACCTCTGGCAAGGTAAGGGGTATGAGAACGTCCAAAACACTTTTCTTATGTAGGATTTAATAATGTCCCCAATGAAATAGTGTCCACCGGACATTATTCCCTAGTAAATATGGTCCCTGGACAATATTTGCTTATTTATATGTGTCCTGGACACATTTTTCTATGAAAAACTGTCCTCGGGTATGAAAAAGTGTCCATGAAAGTGGACATAATTAAATACTATACTTCTGTGATTAGATGTCCACCACATTTTATCCTCCTGAACTTTTTTTATATATATGATTAAATCACATCCATTGCTAAGTTATATTACTGAATGTATTCTTATCAATTCTTGCTAATTTTTAATACACTAATTTTGTTACTTTGACAGGAATTAGTTACTTAAGTTATCTCATTGGCACTCATACCATGCTGATCTTCTTTAATTTAGATTATTACAATATATATATATATGTCGTGTACAAGTTGCGATTTTGTACAGGTTATAACATGTACAAAAATATTGTACATGTTATAACTTGTATAATGCAGAAATACAAGTTATAACATTTACAAAAGTACCTCATACATGTTATAACCTGTACAAAATATTGCTTAAAAATGGTTTTAACTTGTACAAAATTTAAAATAAATCTTAATGAAGTAAAATATACATTTAAATTCACCAATGCACAACATGCGTAAAGAACAACAATAAATAGGCCAGAACGTGTCTTTTTCTGTAGAGGACAATGATCAAAAAGTTTCAGAAATATATGTTTCATGACTTATGTTGGCAAAATGTGTTTTCGTGTAATTGTATGTAACAGACTCTATTTTAAAAGAGTAAAATCCATTTTATTCCTTTTTATAATCTTTTTCAATGTTTACCATAAATTGAATGAAGATTTCATAAAGAAACACACATTTTTTACAACATTCCATGTTTTTATTCTTATAATTGATAAAATTTACATTTAATGTTCGGGAAATTTCCCAAAATAAATGAAAGTTTCAAAATATTTGTAGTAAAGATGTATGTGACAACAAATTATTCGGGAAATGTCCCGAAATCATTCTCAACATTATTATTTATTACATATATGTTGGCAGAGCATTTTAACAATTGCAAACAGATCTGAAATGCATTTCGGAAATATCCCGACAAAAATAAACTAAGTACAACATGTATAGCACAGATGTCTTCAAATATTTCGGGATTTATCCCGAAAATTCAAATGTATATGCTAGACCTCATGACTAATAATTTCTTTTCACATTCGGGAAAAATCCCGAAAATATAAATCTAATATCAGACACACACTTGTTACATAGATTTTTTTTACCCATTCGGGAAAAATCCCGAAATAAAATCTACAAGAAAAAATTATGCATTTTTGTTTTTTAAACATATTGGGGAAAATCCAGAAAAAAAAAAATCATTCAGATTTTACAACACATAATTTTGATACATTAAAAAAAGTTTTTACATAAATTTGTTTCCAACATTTGTTAAAATTTTAATTCATAAAAAATATGTTTATAACCATACTTTTCATTTCTTTTAAAAAAAAAAGTAATTTCTTAGAAATAATAAGGTTACTCTATACTGCATCCCTTTTGTCATGCTTCAGTAATTCCCTAAATATAATATCAACCAAATTTGTCCCACAAAAAGGGGGGCCTATGCATCCTCTAATCCTATTTATAAGTGGTCGATATTAAACTGGCCTAAGCATAAACTTTAACATATCAACAGAAAACTGCAAAAGATTGTAAGTTATAAAACCATGATTTAGGGTTCAGGATTATTAAAATCCCTAAGCACATGCATTGTCCAAAAGCTTATTCAACTGCATATAAATTATTCCTGACCTACTTTTAGTGGTTCTCCTTAAACTGGACTTATCACAAATATTTCAGTGTAAACAAAGGAAATTTTCAAAGTCAACATGCCATTACTGAGAGGCTGGTGAGGAGGGCGATGCTCTATGGGATTGAGATATATATATAAGTGTCCATAACACATTATACTCTGCTTCCACAATCAGATTTCCATGTTCAGTAACTTATTTGTAATTGTTTAAAAAACACTGACTTAAATGAACACTTGAAAGTACAAAGTTTCAAGTTTATTTGACCATTACATCATAGTAAACTATTGTACACAAAACCTTAACCTTCTCTACTGTTGTACATCTTGAAAACAAAATAATTGATAAAAACTAGTTTCAACTCATTATTTCAAATGCCAATGAAATTTTAAAATAGGAATGAAAAAAAAAAAACTCAAACTCAAAAATATTCAATAATGTAGCCTCATTTAATTTTCCTAATTAGCACATTTTTTTTGTCACAGAAAACATGGAAGAAACTATCTTTAATTATGTTTTTCTAAATTTCTTTGATATTCTCCACAGCAAAATATAAAAATTAAAATACTGTTCTAAAGTAAAATACATGTACTTTTAATATTACAAATACATACAATAAAATATAACTACAAATCATAGTATACATGTGAATAAATCTTCATAGTATGTGCAATGTTTGTTATATTCAGATGGAATTATTACATATTATAAATTGATCTGTTTCTTTACTGATGCCTAGCTTTCTCTTCCTTTCACTCCTGCCTATAAGAGCAAAGTAAATTAACATTTAATAAAATATAACAAAAACGTTCTATTCTGCTGAACATGCTAAAAGTAAATATTAACTGTGACATCAACAATTTTGATTATGTTGATAGGTTGAGACTATAACCATTTGACATTTATAATAAAACTTCTTTTCCCCCCTGATCATTTTGATTGCCTTGTGTGAAGTTTCACACAATCAACATGATCATAATGTACATCATGTTTTTGACATTTTTATAAATAAAGATAGTAAAGCCAATAAGTTTTCAAAATTATTTAGCGTAGAGTTGTGTTCTTTTCCCTTTCTCCAATTTGAATGTTCCTGGCAACCTGCATTCTTTTATGTTACTTTTTACAAACACTGATCGAGATTTAAAAGGGGAGCAATATTGAGTTTGCATGTGACTTAATTAATAAACAGATTAAAATCCTTAAAACAATATGTTTTATCTGTATGAACATTATGGATTATTTATTCCTTTTAGAGTTTTCTGAATAAATAAATGATGAATGGGTCCATGAGACACAGATTATGCCCCTGCTTGCATATAACATTTTAAAGGGTCATAAATCAAGAATGGTAAAAGTGACACACAGTACCCAAATGAGTACTTGATCTGATTTTTGTGGTAATAAGCATTGTGTTTGAGTTTCAGTACATTTGGTTAAGCAAACTTAAGTTTATAGTGAACTAAAACAAATAAACAGATGCTCCATGTGAACATGATACCTCCGTCTCTTTTTCAAGAATAAAGTTCAATAACTTCTTCATAAAATTGAGAATGGAATTAGGGGAAATATGTCAACAACCTGACCAAAGTGC
The DNA here is from genome assembly GCA_037788925.1 of Mytilus galloprovincialis. Classification (NCBI taxonomy): domain Eukaryota; kingdom Metazoa; phylum Mollusca; class Bivalvia; order Mytilida; family Mytilidae; genus Mytilus; species Mytilus galloprovincialis. Next base: position 3,919,466 of record CM075332.1, read on the forward strand.
AGACAACAACCGAAGTCCACCAATGGGTCTTCAACACAGTGAGAAAATCATGCACTATAAGTGTTTGTCTTTTCTCTTTTTTTTATATAGATTAGACCGTTGGTTTTCATGTTTGACAGCTGGTTTCACAATAGTAATTTTTTGGGTCCTTAAATTAATAATAGCTTACTGTTTGGTGTGATCCAAGGCTCTATGTTGAAGACTGTACTTTGACCTATAATTGTTTTTCTTTTACAAATTGTGACTTGGATGGAGAGTTGTCCATTGGAAGTCATACCACATCTTCCTTTATCTAATATTATGTACTTACATACAAGGATAAAACTTAATGCCCCCTCCGCTACGAGGGGGCATAACAAAAAGCATATGTATATAGAGAAGCAGGACTCTTATTAAGACTGAATATTACAGTACCTTATTCTGCATTCTTTCATCTTATCCCCTGATTGCTGACATGAATGGTTCTTTATTTCTTTTACTTCCAGGCAATTTTGGTATGAAAGCACCATATTTCAAGCTAAGTGAACCCATAGTTTGTCCTGGGCGTATTTTGATAAAAATGATAAATGTTGACCGCATCTTTTGGTGTCTCTCTTGTAAAACAATAATGCAAAGCCTCTGTGTGTTGTTTAAAATTACAAATCAAAGGAATTAACCAGTAAAATAAATTGTATTATAATTTCACTTCTGAAATAATCCTGACCGGTGACTGTACAGTTTCAGCATATTTTCCTTTGTTCTTAATTTTTCTGATGTTTAGCTGAAAGCAGGATCAATGAAAATCTTCATGTGTGTGGCCAACAGGTTCTTACGACCAGAGAACCTGAAAAAAAATTATCTGTTGAGGTCTTGACTAGTATCATTTATTTATCCATTAATGAGATAGAGCTTTGTTAGAATATTGAAAGGTGGAAGCAGTATAATTACTTTAATACACTAAAATATGTAATAAATAAAACAAGAATGTGTCCATGGGACACAGATGTCCCTGTTTGTAAATATATTTCTAATATATATCCTTTTCCTATTAAAAAAGTAACATATTCATGATAATATGAGAATGACGAAAGTGACCAATGATCAGTGTTTGATGTTAACAAGCATTGTGTAAACATTCCACAACACTTAATGGTTGATGCAAAGTAAAGTTAAAGTGCAGTTTGGGATTTGAACAAGTTTTCAATTACTTTAAGTTCCTGTAAATCCCTGATATTCTTTAATGTTTTTTTTTTATTGCAGTACATTAATAATCTGATGGTTCAAGAGAGCACAAAACCACGACAACAACATGTTTAATGTTTATCAAAATATCATTTTCCTATGTTTTTTCTTAATATTATAAAACCAGAAGAAAAATAAATTTCCATATCTTGCCCTGTTAACGAGTTGTAATAAAATTTATTCATCAACATGATCAAATACACTGGATAAGAATCTGTTGGTAGTGCTCTGAGGTTAAATAATTGACTTATTTTCATAGGTTTATGACCACTGACCAGCTATAGGTACCAGTCTTGTATTACAACTCCAGTTTCCGGTGCATGTCAAAACATGGAGGGAAACAAAATAGTGCATTTTTTTCTGAATTTTTTTCTGAACTCAATTTTTTCTGTTTGATTATAGGTTTATGCTGAATTGAAACATATATATAGACTTTAAAAAAAATCTTGCATCTTTTGGGGATATCAATCCAGGAAAGTGGAAGGATATCATGTTTACTGGAAGTGGTGCGGCCTAGTAAAAATAGCAAACAGAAAGTAGAAAAAAAATGTTTTGACTTCAGGATTGCGTAACTTTTTATTCTTCGTGGCAACACCCCCTTTTTTTCGATTAAATCACAGTTTCACATTAGTACATACATGATATGAACATGAGATTTTTTTTCTATGTAGCATTTTTTATTTTTTTATTTTCAAAGATCAGCTGGTTTGCATGTAAGCCTATGGAGCAGTCAATTACAAGACTGCAACCTATAACAATAATGGCTATAGAAAGTTGAGGCTCCAATGGGCCTTTATCGCTCACCTGATATTCTCATTTACAATTGATGCATGAAATAATGCAACTGTTATACTTTTGCTTTAGTTTCAGAGATATAAGTAAACACTGCATTTTCCTCCTATTTTCTATTTTTAGCCATGTCTGCCATATAGGTTGGCAGGGTCATTAAACCAAGGCCGTAGCGCATGTTCATCTAAAGTGAGGCAAATCGCCGAGCGGAGTGGAGCGAGGCGAAAAATTTTTGAGCCTTTTTTTAGGGGGTTCGGATGCCTGAAACGGGAGAAGCTAGCTCATTTCAGCATTACCATTTATAATAAAAAACAAAAAATATATAACAGAAATGCTTTATTTTTATAAGCTAGCCTATAAGTAAATATTTACATTAAACTCTGTTGGTCAACCAAAACTTTCCGATTCTCCTGTGACCTGAACTATTGAAAAGCTTCAACACACGTTCTTATGTACAACATACATGTATATATATTTATGTCCAGTAGCAAGTTATAAGCTTCTAAAAGACGAGAACATGTTATAAGCATTCTCTGTAAACATTCCGGTGGAAGACATGTCAACCTACCTGGACACATTATTCTACCAATTTTTAAGTCATTGGTTTGACTTACAAGGGTTCAAACCCACGACCTACCGCTCTAGAATCAACGGCACACGCTAGCATACAACCAGACAATGCTGACCATAATCAGAAAAAAGAAACACGAAAAAAATATTTTCAAACAATACTAAAAATATATTTTATACTTTTATCAAAAATAAATAAAAATCAAGAATTGTCTTATACATCAAAGACTTCCATAGAAAAGGTGCTTCATGATTTTGTTTAAATCAATTATGAATACTTATCAATTTTTTGGTCAATGAATTATTTTATCGATTAGCATTTGTTGTTCAGTGAGTTGATAGTATAAACATTGGTAGCAATAGCATTATCGATTCAAAAATAAACCAAGGAAAGTAATAAGCCAGCATACTTATAGGGGGTGTTAATACTGATGAGTTACCTTTACCATCTTTTTCTCTCTAAAGAACACGTCTTCAACCAGTTTTGTAACGAATTGTTTCAACTTTTTTATTTTGATTTGCATTCGGAACACTTACTTTTTGACCGTCATCACTATGGTAAAAGCTGCAATCGCTGCTGCAGATTGGACACACTGTATGAAGTGTGCCGGTAGATAATTCTAATCTCGAAACTCTCGCATATTGATAATGTAAAATACATAATTTTTAAAAAAAGACACTTCGAAAGTTTGGTCGTCGTTTCAAAAGTGAGGCATTTGCCTCATTTGCCTCCATTACGCTACGGCCCTGTAAACACATTTAAAACTATATATACATACCCTAATAATGAGTGTGGCCAAATTTAGGTAGATTTGTCTCAGTTGTTTCAGGAGACAACTTTTCTAAAAGATGAAAAAAAATTATGAAAAATTATTCATTATTTATTCCTTTCAAAATTCTCTGAATAAATAAATATCATGATTGGGTCCATGGGACACAGATTATGCCCCCACTTGCATATAACTTTTTAAAGAAAAAAAGAAAAAAACATACAATAGATTGTATACCAATATGCGAATTAAAATATTAAGGTACAATGTAATGTATGTGCCTGTTCCAAGTCAGGAGCCTGTAATGCAGTGGTTGTCAATTGTTGAAGTGTTACATATTTTTTTTTTCTCATTTTTTTGTACATAAATTAGGCTGTTAGTTTTCTTGTTTTACATTTGTCATTTTGGGGCCTTTTATAGCTGACTATGCAGTATGGGCTTTGCTCATTGTTGAAGAGGGTACAGTGACCTTTAGTTTTTAATTTCTGTGTCATTTGGTCTATTGTGGAAAGTTGTCTCATTGACAATCATACCACATCTTCTTTATATATAAAGTTAAGTACAACATTTAAAAGTGTTGACAATGGTTGATGTTAATTACATTATATTAGATTTTCTTGAGGAGAATAACTAAAATATGATTTTATTAGGGCTTGGATCCCACTAACATGTTTAATACTGCTATCTTCTGTGCCTGTCCCAAGTCAGGAAACTGGACAATCAGTGGTTGTTGTTTGTTGCTGTGTTGCATATTTGTTTTTAGTTATTTTATTTGTATATTAATATTAAGGTCATTAGTTTGGAATTATTTTACAATTGTAATTTCAGGGCCTTTTTTATATATGACTATGCAGTATGATCATTGCTGAAGGCTGTACTTTGACCTATATATATATAGTTAACTGACCGACGGAGGGACAGGTGTAAAACAATATGCCTGTCAACTTTTTCTTACAATTTCATACATTTCCCATATCATTGACTATTTTATCATTACTTACATCTGTCCATTATTATACTGTCTTTTAGGTCACATTGCATTTCAAGCTGATGTTCAATACTTGCACAGTTGTACACCTAGAAAAAAAATATGCAAAACTAAGATAAAACAGTCTTGTGTTACTGTCACACTAGTTTAGATAGAGAGTCGTGTGAGTTTCTAATAGAAAATTTACAACACATCAATGAGAAATTGAAAAAAGTAAATAAAATTATACATTTGTCATTTTCGCTGTTGAGGTTACATAAGTGCATTAGCTGCCTTATTTTTACATGTTCACAAATCAGTATCCAGGAGAAGAGTAAATATATAGAGGCACTGCATCCTCCCCCTGAAATGTTGTGTTCTTAAGGGAACCAGGTGCTTTTTCCAAGTTAAGAAAGAGTTTTAAAACTATCCATGCATGTTCTCACATCTAATTTATAAAAGATGATTAAATTGATCATTGAAATATGTATCAGAGTGAGAACTTCTCAATGTTCATTTTTTTTTGGGGGGGGGGGGGGGGGGTATTTGGCTAAGTATTCAGTATAGTGCTGACAGTGTGTGACAAAATGTATGATTTTAAAAGTAGCTGTTTCAATCATAATAACATAATTTTCTGAAAGGAGAATGATTCTAGTTTAGGGTTTTACATGTAAAAAGATAGTTATTTAGTCAGAAAACATAAAATTAGACCTAAATAGCATGTTGGACAGAGGTTATGTTGGACGTAACAGGACATTGAAAAATGAATATTTTCCTTTTATATGAAGGCTTTGTTAATAAATATATTAATTTTTCTCTGACAGTTCATAAGATCTTCAATTAAAGTATATCATTTTGTTAAATGTTTTAAAAACTAACTTATAAGTTTGAAAAATCTTAAAATATGTCCGACAAACGGGGACATTTTTGGATGAGAATTTGTTCCATTTGCATCATTCAAAGTCAAAAACAAAATCAAAACTTTGCTGTTTATACTAATATCTACAGCTGGTGTTCCTCAGCAAGAGGTAAAATGGTTCATTATTAAATAAATGGATAAAATGAAACCATAAAAAACTGTTGGATGAACAGCGTACAGAATTCATTTATTGTAGGACAAACATAGGACAGATTATATTCCCTGTCGGACAAACATAGGACAGAATTCATTATTTTACTGATCCTAATGGCAATTTAAAAATGGGCACCTCTTTAGAAGAGACGAGGAAGGGTCTGAGAACTATTTTTAAATTTATGTGAACTTGCTAGTTGTTTATAACAAGTTTCTTTTTACTTTTAAAAAGCTGTTACGTCCGACATTAGAGATTTTGTCCTAAGGTTCGTCCAACAGAACATTATAGGACTCTTGTTACGTCCTAATTTTCAAAATTATGTCAAATTTACACTGTCAACAGTTTAAAACCTCTTTATTTTTCATATATACGGTAGTATTTAAGGTTAAGTTATTGTCAAAGTGGAAGTGAAATTGATTTCGTGACTTGTGGCAGCCATTGTAGAGAATATCTTGGATGTTGAACGTAACATTAATTCGGATGTAACTTCCATCTCTTGGTTGGACAGAAAGAGCGTTCACCCCTTCGATGTCGTTGACCTCAAATTAATTGCCCTCTATTGTTACATAACTTATATTTCATTTTCTCTTGGAAGAAGACAGAAAATGTTAGTCCGACAACATGACCATTTAAAATTGTTTTTAATCCTTATTTTTCGAAGATTTTTCATGTTTTAGTGTCCTAAACCTTGCCAACCCTATTGTATTACCTGAAAATCCTTTTTACCTAGTTGCCATTCATAAAAAAAGGTTTTTAAAACAATTTTGATTTTGGGTCATTCGACCATGTCACAAAATAAGCATGCACAAAGCAGGGAATTCAACACTTTATTTATAAAATACTTTATTCAACAATAAACTTTTCATATGAGGCTGTTTATATTATCTCTTCATCATACAGTTGATTGATTAGCTACCTGCATTTAAACTCAAAATAATTTAAAATATGAAAAAAATGCATTTTTTTGGGACACCCATTGAAACAGCACTTTACTGAATACTTAGCCATTTATTACCCTTATTTAATATTTCTATTGTCTTTAATTAAGTAACTGGGACATACAGTACTGAGGATAAAATTTTCATATCTCTTCATTTATATACACAAATTCTAATGTTTCACATCCTGGGGGATTGAAACCAAGATTAAAACCCATGAAATTGAAATTTTTCACACATAATTGACTTATAGTAGTAATTGGGAATGTAAACATGTAATAATGTTTTCCCAGTAGGCAGTTTAACCAAACTTAAGATAGACAAGACATAATAAATCTATTATACAATAAACACAGCATGCACATGACATGTGCTCCAATCATAATGATGAACTGAGTCCATACTGTCCCTTTAACATGTTTAACAAATAATGCAGATTATTTTTTATTAAGATTTTGTGATTTTTTTTAATTTTATAAACATTCTTATAGTTTGCTTGAAATAAATATAAGTTATATATACTTAATCATCTGTAGAATTTTTTTATTAATGAAAAAAAAAGAATTAGCTTAACTGATTTTAAAATCAATATTTAGGTCACAAGGCTTTTTACCCTGATGATCGAAGCTTGTCTAGAAATTGCTTCAGATTACTTTTAAGCAAATAGAACAGTTTTGAACATTCAAAAGCTCCCAAGTACATGTAAATATTAATGACACACATTTTTGATGACCAACAATGTATGAAGAAATTTTCAAAGAACATAAAAATAAAAAACACAAAAAAAATCACATAATAAATCTAACACTGTTTCTGTTAGCGCTTTCACTGCATCCTTTACAGTTCATCAGACAGAATTGTTATCGTTACTAGTAACAACTTGTGATGTTACCTAATAGTAACGTCATGTGGTAGTTGTATATATTAGGGAATCTTATTCACAGACCGAATTTCATTTCCTATTAAAAGTCGGCTTATACAGTTAAATAAAATAGCGTTCCTTGGCTTCAAGTGGAATTTTATCTTAGGTCCACATTTGAAACTAGAGGCTCTAAAGAGCCTGTGTTGCTCACCTTGGTCTATGTGCATATCATAAACGAAGGACACAGCAGAGTGATGGATTCATGACAAAATTGTGTTTTGATGCTGGTGATGTGTTTGTAGATCTTACTTTACTGAACATTCTTAGTGCTTACAATTATCTCTATCTAATGAACCTATGAATCTATCCCAGTAGTTAAACTATTTTGTAAAATTTTACAAGATTTACAAAATTTATGAAAATTGTTAAAAATTGACTATATTAAAAGGTCAATAACTCCTTAAGGGGGTCGATTGACCATTTTCATCATGTAGACTTATTTGTAGGTTTAACTGTAGCTCTACATTATTGCTGTTTACAGTTTATCTCTATTTATAATAATATTCAAGATAATAACCAAAAGCTGCAACATTTCCTTAAAATTATCAATTCAGGGGCAGCAACCCAACAACATTTTGCATGTTTGTTACGGAAATTTCACGGCAGATAGACCTAGACCTAACGAAACAAATTTAACTGCGTCAGATTTGCTTAAAATGCTTTGGTTTTTGAGATTTTAGCAAAAAACTGCATTTTACCCTAGTTACAATTTTTTGCCATGTTGGCCATCTTGGTTCGCCGGATGGCATCATTTAACACATTTTTTAAACTAGATACCCTAATGATAATTGAGGACAAGTTTGGTTAAATTTGTCTTAGTAGTTTCAGAGAAGATTTTTGTAAAAAAAAAATTGACAAAAATTGACTATAAAGGGCAATAACTCATAAGGGGTCAACTGACCATTTTGGTCATGTTGACTTTTTTGTAGATCCTACTTTGCTGAACATTATTGCTGTTTACAGTTTATCTATTTTCATAATAATATTGAAGATAATAACCAAAAACGGCAAAATTTTGCTAAAATTTCCAATTCAGGGGCAGCACGACAATGGACGACGGACGCCAAGTGATAAGAAAAGCTCACCTGACCTGAAAGGGATATAGTTTAATTTTCCCTTTCCACATTGGTCAAAGTGTTCAGAACATGGAGAGTTTCTAATTGAAGGGACCTTTGTCCAGACAGCTGTTTGTGAACTCTTCCTCTATCAAATGGTTTGACCTATGTAGTTTTGATTACAAGTGGGACAGGTTGCACAATAAATAATATTTTTCGGTTTAATTGCTGTGCCTGATTTCAGAGTTTTACTTCTAGCATTTAGCATGTATCACATCTGGGATCCCCCCATTTTTGTATTTCTGCCACCTTCGTTCTGTGTACTGAATTTTGCTCGTGTCAGAAGTTTCTTTAGATTTGGTGCTTGTTGACGGCTCCGAATAAGTCATGATTCATCAACTAGATCTTTCATTTGCTTGATGCAGAATAGGTAAAAAAAGACTTAGCAGAATTAAAGATCAGTGACTTTTTTATTATCTCCCTTTAAAGGACACTTAGCTTTCACTGTGAAAAAGTCCTCTTATTGAATGTCAACCTTGTAGGACAGAATTTAATAGTACTTTATCATAAAAGAATGTCCAATTGAAGGACCCTTTTTCACAGCATCTGACAAATTAAAATATTTACATTTTCTGTAAAAAAAGTGTCAAGGTGGTTGATAGTAAACAAATTAGGTATTGTTACTTAAAGACCAAACAACCTATTCATTTCTACCAGTGATTTTTCCTTAAAATTTGGTGTAAAGGTATTTCATGATTTGAGGAACAAAATGTGATGAAACAAATTGAGGGTCACCAACTTATTTTTGTCACTATAGCAACCTCAGTTTCGCGTTTCCTGAATATTAACATAATATTTGCTTGTTATCTAAACTCTCAAAAAAATCCTTTATATCAAACCTACAAGCATAGTTCTTGTTTCCCGTTAAACAGTAGATTTGTATCTATCAAAACAGGTTCAAAAATTTAAAACTCGTATTGTTTTGATCTTTGAAAATATGATTTATTTCATCCCCGCCAAAAATAAAAATGAAAAATGAAAAACGTTTCCAGTATTAAAAAATTTCTGCCAGTGATTTATCCATACAAATTTCAAGAAGGAAAGTGCCATGTGTATGTAATCTTCAAAATAAAGCAAAAAAAAGTGTGTGTCACCGAACTTTCAAAAAAGTTATGAGTATTAATTTTCATGTTTTTTTTTTCTCGTTTGTTTTGAAGAAAAGAGTTGTCTTTCTTTAGAACATTGCATCTGACGTCATAGTACAAACTTTTCTTGCTGGCCCACTATTTGAAAAAAATCGCAAATAGGACTTTTGAAACTCACATCTAAATTTCCAAGAATAGCAAATATATTCACCTACTTTATCATCCGGTAATACAAGAGATTAAATGCATGTATCAGTATCAGATCTTATGATGCTGTTGCCGCATAATATTTACCTTCAGAAACACCATCCGTTGGAATGAAAAATTGTTTGAAATAACCTTTCACGCCGCTTTTGTTATGAAAATCTGTTTTTGTCCTCCGTCCCTCATTAGCATAATCATTGAAAATACAAAAAATGAAAGATGGCACTGGCTAACTTACAGAGTATTTGACTATATAAGACTAGAAGTGTATTTTTTTTTTCGTGTCAATTTTAGAAGTCTGCCATAATGAACTTATTCGCTACTGTTGACAGACGGACACACAAAATCATGAACGAACGTCTTTATACCATTATTTTTCCTGACTCAGACAAACTTAATTATTGCATCAAGTTTGTGATTCATTATTTCTGAATATTTAACAGTCAGGGGACTTACTTAAATGAGTGATTTTCTAAATCACTGATTAAAGTAACATTATTTCCATAAAGATTGGAAGTAAGAGTTGTCTTTCTTTAATAATCACCTATTTAAAGTAGTACAAATTAAATCACTAAAAGAAGTGATTTAATTTTATTATAGCTTTAAATATAGAATACTAATGATCCAGGGACTAATTATGTTTCTAAAATTATCAGAACCAACATCTGTTTTGTCTAGGATGACCAGGTCATTTCAGGTGATGACCTTGTACTGAATCTAGGATAATGACATTAAGATCACTTGTTTAAGTATCATACCTCAATTTCCTTCCCAAAAATCACTTATTTAAGTATCATTATTTTAATAACCCCAACTAATTTCAACTGTCCCCTAACAGTGAAATTTTTATCACGGAACAGTAGAATTTTATTACATAATCTAAAAGATGAAACCTTGAACTTCAGAGGAAAAATACTTCCACTGCTGGGGAAAATCTGTTAAGAAAGTATCAGTTCATTATGTAAAGCCATTATTATAGCATTTTTTCAACTAAAATAGAATTTGCAGATAAATGATAGCATCAAAGGCATAAATTTTGTTACATAAAAGAAGCAAAAAGTTCATTTTTTCCAAGTTTATTTTAATGAAAAGATATTATTTAAACCTATGTCACAGTTTAAAATTTTGGTAAAACTTCAAAATCACAATTTGTGACAAAACTTCAAATTTGCTACTCAAATAAGTGATTTCAAAATCACAATTTGTGACAAAACTTCAAATTTGCTACTCAAATAAGTGATTTCAAAATCACAATTTGTGACAAAACTTCAAGTTTGCTACTCAAATAAGTGATTTAAACTTATTTCAGTATTTAGTCCCCGCTGACTGTTTAAGATATAAGGAAATTAAAATTATAGTATAATATATGAATTAAAGTTTTTTATTCTTAAATGTAATAAATCTATCATAAAATACAATCCCTGTTATTACTATCTCAAGTGTTTTGAATAAACGAGACAGTAAATATAAAATACAAAAAAGTTTTTAATTCAAAAATTATTTTAGAAATAATTTTCCGTTGAAAACTACAAAGTATGATTTCTCCAACAGGATAAAATATTATAAATCTAAATTGCTCATTTTGGAAATTTAAACAAAGGTTGTTGCCGGTATTAAAAATCAAAATTTGTTTTCAATCTTTCCGGTCATAGTTGAAGCTAAATGAAAGGGAGAGATTTAATGTTGGATATATTATTCTTGGAGCAATTCTTTTTGTCTTAAGTTAAATTTATAACTATTTAGTTTTTACCACCGACAATTTTGATTTTATTTTACATTCGCTGAGTATTAATTTTATTATTATGTTTTGCCTTACAGCTAATTTCCTAATGCATGTAGGGTAAAACTTTGGTTGGCCTCCTTGCTTTGTTTGTTTAAATGTTTATTCAAGCTTTGTAATTAAGATTGACATCTTCATATATAGGTATGTAAACCTGTATATATATGATATTTAAATTCAATTGGACATTATCAAAAAATAATTAAACAAAATATACAAACAAAGAAAGAAAGCTAACCAAAGTGTTGATATACATAAATTAGGTAATTACAATGTAGCTTCAGTGAGATCAGGGGAAATGTTTGTCATTTCTCCTTTAGACAATTTGAAATGAAACAAATGACAAACGACAATGACCCTTTGTCATAATTTTATTTTTACTATAAGATTTTGTGAAATAAGCAGTATAAATAAATTTTAACTTCATTGCAAGATCAGACATTATTTTACGAGAATCATCCAGACATTAGTTCCATGCATACCTTGCCAGTATGTCAAAACATCTAGGAATAATTGTTTATCTGAATACTCAATTTTTGAAAATTGTGACATAAAATTAGAAGGATCATATCATAAGGAACATTGTGTATTAAGTTTTAAGTTTATAGGACTTCAATTTCATAAAAAACTGCCTTGACCAAAAACTTCAACCTAAAGCAGGACAGACGGAGGAACGGACGCACAGACCTGAAAACATAATGTTCATAAATGGTGCTGAAAAAGAACTTTCACCTATCTAATTAACATGTACACAATTGGAGAAAATGAAAGACAAAATCTACGCAAGTGAAAGATAAAAAAAGAAATGCCGATTGGCACAAATACAAGACAAATACCCATGTGAAATAATAAGAAAAATGATATGCAGATCGGTGAAAATGCAGAAAGTTGAAATCAAAATTTATATTTGATTATTTTTATTAGAACGAAGGTCAAATATAGTGTAGTATCTTTTGTGTCCATTTGTGTTAAATTTTACATAAGACTAGAACACACCCGTGAAATCGCTGGTCCCTGACTAAAATAAAGTATATAACTATGTGTAAGCCTTATTTTAGCCTGGATATTTAGTTATCTGATAAAGTCATGCTGATTATAAGATGCACAGTTTTCTCTACTTTCAAAATCTTTCTGTTAGAAACCGTCGACCTGGAACTTATCAATTATTGGTAATATTAACTATTTGAAAAACAAAAGAGCCTGGAATGGAGTAATTTTTTATCAACAGCATTGTCCAATATTAATTATAAATAAAGTCGAATTCTTGGTTTTGCTGTTTTGCGTCATGCCAGCTAACAAATTGTAAACTGAACCTATACGCCTTATTTTAAGTCTAGATTTTTAGTATTCATATTATCATCTTTTAAAGTCATACTGAATAAAATACTACAATAGGAAACAATGTGATAGAATTTAGTATTGTCAACCTTGTGATTATGACCCTTGTATATATAGCAAATCCTAAATACACCGTTTGGTGGTGCACCTGTCAGATGCAGAACGTACAGATAAGGTATAGGTAAAAGGTGAATATACTATTGGTATTGGAACTTGTTAATTATTTACAATATTAATTATGTGGAAAACAAAAGGGTCTGGAGTGGTGTAACTTTTAATCAACACCATTGTCCTATATTAGCTATATATATATATATAAAGTTGAATTCTTTGATTTGTCGTTTTTATCCCATGCCGGCTGACAAATTGGACCTCGTTATTTTAGTATTATAGTGCTTTTTCTCCTTATTTCTAATATTCTGCTATGATAGAACATTTTCCTAGGAAACACTTAAATAAATATATGTTCATAAGTTAATGAAATTATTTTTAATGCTGTAACGACAAATTATTCTTTAAAAGAGAAGCCTTTTATGTCCCTCTCTGGAATGCTGAGTAAATTTAATTTTGACGTAAGGACTTATTGAAACCTCCTTGGAGACAGTTAACTTATATATGGATTGTTCATTCTGCAGTTACTCATTTCTGATAACATTTCTATCATAAATAAGTGAAAGTAACCCCATTATTTTTACTTATTGACCTGAAAAGTTAAAATTTTAAGGAAATTAGAGGTATAAATTGACCAAAAGAGACCTTATAAAGGAGACAATGAGGTCCATAAGTGGTATTTATCTTCCTAAAATCATCTTACGTATCATATTCAACTGTTTGTAGGCAGATAAGATAAATATTTGATCATTTATTGGTCCACACTATATTTTATCTTGATGCGGCTTGGTTTGGATTTGTCAAAGAAATTTTGCTCGAATCGCTGTAGATGTTGTCCTTTATTATGCTAGATTTTTCTCAAACTATTGAACTCTTGTTATGACAAAACTTAAAAGAAATGCTTGACATAATTACCAGTATTACAAAGGAAAAAAGTCACATTCAGTTTATTAAACAATAATCAGATAATGTCTTCTTTAAATTTAGTCCTATAACAATTCTTCCTTTTTTTACATCTTCATTCCAGGCAGGGATAGGGGAAACCAACAATCCTTTTTGCATGGCCTGATCTGGACGAATAGAAAATAGGGATTGTATGCAAGTAAAGCTTAGATTTATGTAAAAAAAAAATAGAGACTTTTACTTAGTTTGATCTATTACAGATTTTCATTGTGATTAAGTCACTAATGCAAGTATGATATTTTCATGCCAGCATAATCATTTGTTGTTTACAAAGAGTCCTACACAACTTTAATTTGAATACAATCAAAAGTCAAGAACACCCTGGACCCAAAGCCAAAGGTGCACTTGAATGGGTCCATATATTTCATGTATTTGGTAGATTGATTTATAATTTCTTAATTTTAAATTGTTTTTTTTTTAACTGTGTAAGATAAATAATTGCTCTATCTAATAAGCATTGACCAGTTGACATTATTGTGGTCAAACAAATGACAAAAAAATATTCTGAATGATGAATCCAGATTTTCCCCATACCTGTCACTGTCAGGTAACCTGTCACTGTCAGGTAACCTGAGGATTCCCAAAACCGAAGTGGTTCGTCTGAAAAAGGTGGAATTTACAGAATAGGTGACGGGTAACACGTCTGTGGATAGAACGAACATCCTCACCTTCAAACTGGTAAAGTTCAACTTCTACAACAGTCCAGACAGAAGAACGTCTGTTATCCAATGTAGCTATGCAATCTGGGAACCAGTTCAGGTAAGACCTTGAACTTGAAGATGCAGAGCTTTGCATGTCGGTACGACAGCACCCTGGTTGAAGTGATTTCAATATATGGTCCTATGTGGTAAACATTTAGTTAAAACAAGTGTGAGAGCATTATTTACGTTTAAAGAAGGACTGGGTGTTTCGTTTTGTCCTTCTTTTTTTTTTTTTTGGGGGGGGGGGGGGCTATTATAATTTTTTCTTTGACGCCTTACTGAAAGGCTATCATAATTTTTTTCTTTGACGCAATACTTAGTAAAAAAAATTATTTAGCCTTTCAAGATGTCATAATTATTTGGACTAGGATAAGGGTAGGTCACTAAGTGTGCAGTGAGGCCCCTCATGGGGGGGGGTCCTAGTAATCACATAATCACCATTTTTTTGCCAATATAATCACATAATCATTAAATATTTGCTTATCTTTAGTAATCAAATAATCATAAACTAAAAATACAGTCCTAGGTAATCAAATAATACCATATAGGTAATCAAATAATCATGAAATATTTGGCTTAATAATCAAATAATCATTAAAAAAACGGCCAAGTAATCACATAATCAAAAACCCCATGAGGGCCCTCTGCAGTGGGTGGTAAGGGTGGTGCTTGCATGTAAAAAACGTGAAATAAGACATTATTTCATGAACGTTTCACAAAAAATAAATACTTTGTTGTGAACCTTTTTCTGACTGAGTCACAGTCTTCTCATTGGCGGATCCTATTCCAGGGGTTGGAACCCCCCCTTTTTTTTGCCGATCAATGCATTTGAATGGGGACATATAGTTGGAACATCCTCCCACCTATGTCCTGGGTTGGGACCCCGCCCCCCTTTTCAAAATGGCTGGATCCGCCCCTGCTTCTTGTATATACATGTATATTAACTTTATGTTTTACATTGTGTACTTGATATTCCCGATTTAGTATACACATTTATGATATAATTGGTTTACAGCTTTTAAAAAAGTATTTCTTGACGATCCCTGCCAATTTAAGTGTTTGAATTTTATTTGAAAAATACTGAGCACGCAAAATAAGCATTTGAAAATCATGATGCACATAAATTTAAATTAGCAGAATACATTGCACGAGGCACCTGAGTCTTGTAAGACTGAACAGAGGTGGATTTAGGGGGGGGGGGGGGGCAGGGTGCCCAGGCCCCCCCTTTTTTAGAAAATATTTGGTTGGTTATATAGGGAATCACTGAAGCGTGACGGAATTCCCCCCCCCCCCTTTAGGCAGACAGTGGGCCCCCTCTTATAAAAATTTCTAGATTCGCCACCGCTGAACGTCAAATTAAAAAGTTAAAACATGTTGAAAGTTTAATAAAAACACAGGTTGCAAGGTGAAAGGTATAGATAACGGACCTACCATTTGGTTTTTAAGGGGGGGGGGGGGGGGAAGGGGGGGTAGGATGAAAAATTTTGTCCTGCATTCTATTAGTTGTTATGTACAAAAAATGTATCTTTCACTCTGCCTTTTTTGTATTAAAATTGAGAATGGAAATGGGGAATGTGTAAAAAAGACATCAACCCTACCAGAAGAGTGTACCAGTGAACTGTCTAGTTCATTAGTTTATCCTGCCCTTTTTTACATACATATAAATAGATCTTAATAGTCATCCTGCCTTTTTTTTTGGCAAAGTGTCTCATCCCCTATTTTAATCATTTTTGTTAATTCTCCAAACTCCTGTCCTGGCCTTTTTCAAATTTCATCCTGATTTTTTCATATTATAGTCTACATGTAGTTGCATAATGTTATTATTACTAAAACCTCAATCTTTATCAAAAACTTCATATTGTATGAGGGTCTGGATGGGGGGGGGGGGGGGGGGGGGGTCTGTTATTCTGTAAACATTTAATTTTCACCCCTTTTTTCTCTAATCTTCAAAAAATTAACCCCTTTTTTCTCTAATCTTCATTTTTTTTGCCCGTTATTCTCTAATCTTCATTTTTTAAGGGCATTATTCTTTAATCATTTAACCCCATCCAAACCCTCTTGTATATTTTCTAGACCATATGAGTATTTGAACCGTACACCTATATTCGTGTGGTGGGACCATATGTGTACGGTCAGACCAATATATATGAGTATACTAATACAGTCTAGTTAGGACTAACTGGCCCCTATATGTGTTTCGACCCTAGGGGTTAATTTTTGACAAACATGTATCAAAATCTGTTATTGAATATATATATACAAACATAAAAATTAATATTATGAAAATTAGATGAATGGAGTGAAATATATCATCATATCAGCAACCCTAATAATCTGGAAACAACTATTATTAGAGTATTTTTTTAAAGCTACCTTATTTATTCTTTGCACTAGTTTTTGACACATTTTTATTATATTTTCTCTATGTGTTTTCAAGGGATTTTTTTTATAGTTTTTGTCATGTATCGATCTGTGGAGATTTTGTAGAAAAGTTCCTAAATATTCTAAAATATTTTCTTCCAACATTATGTTTATTCTGATAACTTCAATTTCAGCCAGCATAATTCAATCTGATGTATT
The DNA here is from genome assembly GCA_037788925.1 of Mytilus galloprovincialis. NCBI lineage: Eukaryota > Metazoa > Mollusca > Bivalvia > Mytilida > Mytilidae > Mytilus > Mytilus galloprovincialis. Next base: position 3,936,593 of record CM075332.1, read on the forward strand.
AACTAACATGCTAAATGTACAGGAGCTTAACAGAACAAAGCTGTGATTAATATAATGATACTGTTCCACAACATTTTAGGGTCAGAGAAATTTAATGCTTGATTGGGAGCAATTATTTGTGGTCACTTAAACTGAAGAAATTTATTGCTTTTCATTGATTGACCATGTGCAGCTGGTAAGCACATAATCAGCTGATTTACTAAAATAACATTGATTACCTTGAATATTATTAAATGGATAGAGATAAATTATAAACAGCAATAAGGTTCAGCAAAGTAAGATCTACAAGTAGGGCAACATGACCTAAATGGTCAATTGACCCCTGAAGGAGTTATATTTTATTTAAAGAATTTTTCGTCAATTTTTGTAATCTGAAACTACTGGTCCAAATACATGTACATGGAATATATATGAAATAGATTCAAAGGAGTAGGGGCAATAAAGGTCATTTTTTTTTCTGTTTTTAGACCCTTCTTCAACGAAATTTGTTTTACATGCACATGTATAAATTGCTGTTTTAATCCAACGCAATCATAGGTTAATGAACGTAGTTTTTAATTTAGATTTGTACATGTACATATATATGTCAACATATTCACTTCTAACTATCCTCAGAGCCAGTTATTTCAAGACATTAAATACATTTGTATATAGTCATAATATGCATTAATTAGGGAATGATGTGTTACTGTTAAACTTCAAACCCACTGTTGTTGAACTTTCAAAGAAATATTTGATAGAGAATTGTTGACATTATCTTTTTATATTATATTACTGTATCTAAACTTCAAAGTGTAATTTTTAAAATAACTTGCCAATTTCTTCTTTGAACTGTTTTCCTTCACTGCATGGTTCTTCACAAAATCACCACAAAAACAATATTGTAATAAATTGAAGATAGTTATAAGATGTGTATTCTTGATGAATTTCAAACTACATTTTATTTTGCTCTACACATTTTATGATGTCCAAGTAATGAGGTCATGACATCAATATGAATCCATATAGTAACCAATGAGATAAAAGAGAAATTCATTTTATGTCTTCCTAGATCTTTGGATAAAAACAGGCCACATTTACTTGTACATGTTGTGTGTATTGTACTTAAATATAAAAACACCAGTAAATGTTATACATATATATCATGTATATACTCTCACGTACCGCATTCAATGTCATTGATTCAATGGACTTAATCAATTATTTACATAATGGGAATAGGTCTATTAGTGTAAATAAAAGTGAAATAATTAGAAGGATGTTAGTATTGTATTTCACAATGACCATGATGACATACAGGAATAGAATTTTGAAAATTTTATTGTAAGTAATAATTTCATACTTAATGCGAATTATAATTATGATAATTGTATATTTTTTTTGTTTTGTGTATGGTCTCCTTATAGTTTTATTTTGAGGAGGATTAAGGAGGATGGGGCAAATGGGCCCGGGCATTCCCTTTTTGATAAAATTTTGTTTGATTAATCTTTTTAGGGATCAAATCAATGAAGCATGATTTGTACGGGTCCCTTAAAAAAATTCTGGATTTGCCACAGGCATACAGAAATTAAGGATGTTTTATAATTTTAAGAAATTCTAATATATATCAATTAAAATATATATATATATATATGCATTAGTGATAAATTTAATAATCGTGTCACCTAAGGATATTTGCCTATAGATGTTTTATGTCCCACCTTTGGGCATTATGCTTTCTAATGAGTCATGAGTATGAGTCTGTTCCTCCATCTGTCTGTCCGGCTTCAAGTTTTTGATGAAGTTGAAATCCAATCAACTTGAAACTTAGTACTTGTTCCCTATGATATGATCTTTCTTATTTTATTATCCAATTAGAGTTTTGTCCCCAATTTCATGGTCCTCTAAACATATAAAAATGATAGTGCTAGTGGGTCATCTGTTCACTATGGACACATTGATTTTATTGTTATTGATTTAAATGCAAAGTATTAAGAATAAGTTTCTGAATTTCACCAGTTGATAATTCCCTACAATTTAAAATTCAAGAATTTTGTACAAGTATGTACCACTTGAAAGTATATTTGACATGGATGAGAGTTTAGATGGGGTTTACAAATTAGAGAATAACAGGCAAAATGTACAGAATAAAGGTAAAAAAAAAAAAAAAATAGGGAAAAGAAAGAAAACTAAAACTAAATAAATATTAGAAAATTTAACAGGGTGCTGAAATGAAATATAAAAATAGAGATTAAAGAAAAACAATTTAATATACATGTCTTAAAGAATAAAGATACATGTATACAGAACCCCTATCTAGACCTTAATAAATCAAGCCATATAAACACATAAATGACAAATACTCTGATAATTGTGATTAGGTCAGACAGGAGTTTGTCTGCAAAAGACTCATAAGTAACTCGATCTCCAATAAAAATAAATGAAAGGCCAAATAATTTACAAAATTAAAAACTTTGATAATCAAGAGAAAAACTGAGAAAGACATCTATGATTCATACATAAAATACAAAACTTAGAACCTGAAATTGAAAAATTATAAACAGTCAGGGGCGTTACTTAAACAAGTAGTTTTTTCACGTTACTTATATATATAAGTAATTTTTGTTTTTGAAAATAATAAGATTACTTAATCATGTTAATAGAGTTATTTTAAATTTGAATAGAAGCATAGATTAAATGTAGTTTGAATGAGTTTTTATATAATTTTATATGATAAAATAAAGAATTTATTAGATTGGAGAGGAGTATGGAGATAAAGGTTTATAATGACAAAAACATTACTTGAATAAGTTATTTTATACATTTTTTTTTTTTTTTTAGTAATAACACTTAATTCTTTAAGAAACACATGTAGTTGATTTGGGTTAGCAGTTATAAATAACTTGAAATCTTAATTAATTCACAAGTATGTTAACTTTCTATTTATACCAGTCTACCTTCAAGATTGTGGAGGAAAATGATAATTTAATAGTCCCTGAAGAGACCAATCTAAATTTACCCAGAAGTATCCATATGAAAGATAAGTGATAATTAAGTGCATCAGCAAGTTAATTAGTGTTTCAGAAGAAATTTATATTTCATGGGGAAAATAACCAGATGACTGTGAAAATTTGTTAAAGCTAGTAAAATCTGCATTTTTGGACACCTATAAAAATAATATTTAGAAAAGTTACCTAATATATAAGTAGTATCGAAAATAGCCTGGTTTTCAACATAACTTATATAGGCAGTTTTAAGGGGTCATCCATGATTGTCAACCATTTTCCAAAGTGTACAAAACGTACACTTTTTCAGACCCCCCACCCTCCCTCAAAAAGTGTACATCAACCATTTTCAGATTTCAAGAGAAGAATCAGTCATTCTTAATAAAAAGTAGATCCTGTCTATTATATTTTAGTTTAATATAGAAATTTGCATTGAAAAAGAACTAAAACATATCTGACTGTTTTATTTGATGACATCTTTCTGTGATGCTTGTGTTTTGTTAGAATAAAGAGTACAAAGATTAGTGTTTCCCCTATCACACAGTGGGAATGGTAACTCCAATAAAAAGGGCACCTAGAGCATGCAAAAGATTAACAAAGGGGCACATAAATTATGCTAAGAATCAAGGAAAGGGAAATGCATGGTTATATTGCATTGGTAAAGTATGGACTGACAGTTGTTGATGGAATCAGAGCTCAAGACAGCAATCAATAAAAGTGTAATGTTTTAAAACATTTTGAGTTTTTAAATTTCCCGCCTGTAATTTCTATTTAAAAGGTCCCAGTATATATGCCATTCACGGCACTATTATCGTTTATGTATATATACTGTAACGTGTACATATATTGGATATTTTTTAAGTTAAGGTTAAACTTCATATGGGGGTGCTCCTAATTAAAGGAGGCTTATACGAAGAAAAATAAGTTTACTTCTGGTTTACTGGTTTACTATTTTGGAATGCATTACAAGGAAATTAATCGAGAGACCAGTTTAAAATCTTTTCACAAAATGGTGTCTTGTCAAAATCAAAACATTCAAAGAATTTAGTGTTTCCATTAACTTTGTTTATTAAACAGAGTAAAACGATAACGATCTATTATAAAGCAGGTGAAATTGACAATCGGGGGTACTGAGAAATGCTTGCAAACTTTTTGTTTAAATAATTTTACTAGTTCACATTTTTGAAAGATTTAGTTTTCATATGATTTGATCTTTTAATCGTTCAATCCCGATTGAGTAGAATTATGATATCGAAATCAATATCATCAAGTGAAAATAATAAAGAAGAAATAAGAAGAGAAACACACCCAAGCCAATTTTCGATTTTATAAATCGACTTTCCCTACGGAAACGATATAAATTCCGGAAATAAAAAAAAAAGCGTACGGTAAAAATGTTGATTTTTGAACCCCCTCCCCCCAAGTGTACGTTTTGTACACTTTGGAAAATGGTTGACAATTATGGATGACCCCTAAATGTTACTTGTTTAAATAATGCCCCTGACTTATGATTTTTTGTTTGTTTGTCAAAAGTTTTATTTTCTATTTAGCTCACCTGATCTAAGAGGCCATCACTTGGCATCCTATGTCGTCTGTCGTCGTAAACTATTTAAAAAATCTTCTCCTCTGAAACTACTGGGCCAAATACATGTACCTTCAAACTTTAACTAAATGTTCCTAAGGGTATCTAGTTTATAAATTGTATCCGAAGTTTTGATCCATTGACAAACATGGACGCCATGGCTAAAAATAGAACATACTGGTCAAATGCAGATTTGTTAATTGGCCCCTTAAGGAGTTATTGCCTTTTAAAGTCAATTTTACACAATTTGTTGATCAAGTTTGCTAATTATATATAACATTTAAAAATCTTCTCTGAAATACAGATGAGCGATTCAGGCTCTTGAGAGCCTCTTGTTATCTTGTCCTTTAATTAAGAAACACTGCATAGTTTGGTAAAAAACAATAACTTTAATATTTAACGTAGCATTTCAAGATTAATCTGCCTTTAAAATTAACACCAATCTTGAAAACCCTTGGCTTTTTGAAGTTATTGCTCCTGCAATAGCAAGTTCCCACAATTTATACATGTTATATATATGTTCTTGTTAACAATGATTGTCATATTGAAAACATTTACAGATATCATAAAGATAAATTTAAAACAGCAAAATAGTAGTGTGGATCCTTATATGAGTTATTGCCCTTGAAAGACAAAATTTTAGCAGAATTTCAAGTTTCATGCAGGAAGTATGATAGATGTAGAGACATTTATTTATGTTCAGCTAAGTTAAAGATCTGCGAATAAGCTTACATCATGACCAAAATAGTTAATTGATCCTTTATAGGATTTTTTGTCCTTAAGAAATTATTTTACCAAAAGTTATGTTTTTTTTTTCAGATAATAATAGAAAGAAGGAATTTTAATTTGTTTTTAAGTGATAAATATGTTCAGCAAAGTAAGATCTGGGAATAGGACTTGTATTATTTAAATTGCCAATTGATCCTTCAAAGCTGTTATTGCCCTTGAAAGAATATATTACCAAATATTTTTTTCTTCGGTTTTTTGATTTTTGATTTTTTTTTTTTTATGTATTATATTTAATTTTTCTTCCATTGGTCGAATATAGAAAAGCAGAAATTTAAGTAGCTTACACCAATTATAGGGGCCATTGGCGATTGGGCCCCTGCTAATTTAAGTTTTTCATAGTAAAGAAGTGTCTTCATCAGAATTACAGTTTACATGTGTTGTTTACATTAATGTCATTAATTAGTTCTGCACAGTTAAATGTTAGAAGGAACTCTTTAGTTCACATAAATTCTTTTATAGCTGTTTAACTAATTCACCAATGTTTCTATTTCTTTTGAATCCTATTGATAGGTTTTTATTGAATTTGTCACCTATTGTAGAATCTATTTTGATAAGATTCCAGTATTTCCTGAATATTGTTTGAAGTTTTCTGCTTAAGACATGTAAGAATTCGATTGATTATTCGTAATGAATGATATATTTTATCTATTTTCAACTTTGTTCTTTTTCTAGACATAAATTCATAGAAATTGATCCAATATCCACCTATTTAGGTGAAAATCCTAACTCTGTCCTGATTTCATAGACAATATTTCATAGAAATTAATCTAATATCTATCTATCCATTAGTGCATATCACAATTTTAAATTAAATAAATGTGCCTTCAAGTAGTTCATGTGTAAAAAAAAATGCTAAGGATAATGCTGTGGATTCATTTAAATTTTGTGGTCACATGTATCAATTTTCGTGGATTAAAGAAATTTTGTATTTGTTTTGTTTGGTTTTTTCATAGTCTGTATACAACCCGATGGCAAATTTATAATTCCTTTAACATTTAAATTCGTGATTCAGCTGTTTCAATGAAAACCACGAAAATTGGTATCCCATGAATAATAATGAATCCACATTGAACATTTTCAGCATGAAGGTTTATGCCATTCTGTTCTTATTTCAGATGACATATCTGTAGGACATGCAGTTATCCTAGACAAATAGGAAGAGAAAGGTCTTTGATTCTGAGTTCTCTGTGAAGTTCAAGGTCTTTCTTAGTCTGAATTATAATGGGAAGATGTGAACGGTAAGTTTGAAAGTTTGTAATTGTGCAAAAATATGTTATTTTTAACAAAATGTGCTGTTTCACAAATAAAATCCTCTGTCTCTTAGACACTTATGTAGCAATAAGGCCACTATATTGGTATATGAAATGATTGTAAGCTGTATTTGCCTGACTGGTTAAACTGACCATGCCTTCATTTTCATGGATCAAGTTTATGTGATATTATTAAAAAAAGCGACAAATTTTCAATCATAAGTAAAGCGCAGGCTTAGTTGTTAATTTATGTGTCATTTGGGCTCTTGTGGAGAGTAAATGTCTCATTGGCAATAATGAATTATACCACATCTTTTTTATATGACATTTGAATGTTGCATTTATATATATATATATATATTATATACGTATTGCAATCACTCATTAGCTGGCCAATTGTTTATTAGCATCCATGTTCACAAATAACTACATTTGTGCAATAATGGGATGATTTGGTGGCACCATGTACTTTAACTGTTCTAGAGTAATGCCCCTTTACAAACAAACAAAAGTGCTGAATTTTGTTTCTATTTTCTAACTTTTATAAGTTTGCCTCTGAACCAAATGCTATGAAATCAATACACAGCAATGCTTATTACCACAAAATACAGATCAAGTATGTATTAAGGGGGTGGTGTCACTTAACTGTTCTGTAGTTATGCACCTTTACAAATGAAAAATATGCTTATATTTATAGTTTCCGTTCTCTAACTTTGATTTGCCTCAACTAAATGCAATTAAACTTATACACAATGCTTGTTACCACAAAATACAGATCAAGTTTGAATTTTAAGGGGGTCACTTTAACCGTTCTAGAATTATGCCCCTTCGAAAATTGAATGATTACTGAAATTTTAATTTCCATTCACTTACTTTAATTAGCTTGCCTTTTTGTTCCTTTGAAAATGGAAAAATTGCTGGATTTGTGTTTCCTTTCTCTAAATTAAGTTTGCATAAACTAAATTTTATGAAACTTATACACAATACTTATTACCACTAAATCAGATCAAGTGTTTTCGGTAGAGTCACTTTTACTGTTCTTCAGTTATGTCCTTTTATAACTTTATATGATATGCAAGCAGGGGCATCATCTGTGATCCATTGATACATTCCCCATTTAATTTTTTGTTAAACATCAATTTTTAAATTTTTTGGTTGTCAGAGCCGATTAATGCCCCATTTGTTTGTAGGTAAGAATTGGTAAAGTAACACACACACATATATATATATCAAAAAATGAAAACACCAGATTAGAAAAAAAAGATGCAGTATGATTGCTAAGGAAACAACTGCCATAATAATTATAAGAACACAATTTAAACATCATCAGAGTATTAAGGCTTCAATTATTGAAGAAAACAAATGACATACAGTAAGCTATGAAAGGACCTGTGATAACAAATTCATCTATTATCATGATTATAATACAGAACAATTAAAATATGTTGGGGGGGGGGGGGGAATCATGAATATTAATATGCCTGAAGGACTTTAGAATATTGAACTTGAATTGACTTTTCTTTGTAGGATACAAAGAAATCTTGGAGGACAAATTGGTGCTAGTCTTAAAAGACACAGATTTGAAGAGAAATGAAAGAAAAAGAATGACAAACATAGTTTAAAGGACTGCAGACTTCCTGATATCTTTCAAACTGTTCTTTTGGTATACATGGTATAAATGTAATATTGCAATATCATTTTATTTGTATAGGTATACATCCTGTAAATCTTGTTGGTGCCTTTTAGCTCCTTAAATGCAACCACTATTTAGTAAACATTGTCATGATTGTTGTTCTATATGTGAGCTTATTAGTAAAACTAGAGCATAGTAATTGCATATATATGCAATCTTAGTCTTTTTCATTCAGAAATAATTTTTAAAACAAGTTATTCTAATCAGACTAATGGAATTTTATTTTGTATGTTTAACCTGTTATATGCACTTTGTCAAATTTAGCATGTTTCAAATTAAATGTGATGCAATAGAGAGCAACCTTTATATTTCTTAGAAAATGCTTTTTCTGAACTGTAATGAAAAGTATGGTTATACATAATATCCCAAATTTTTTTTAAGTGAGACATATGTTTTATGAATATTTCAATAAATGTTAGAAACAAGTTTACATAAAAAATTTCTTATGTATCAAAATTCTGTGTTGTAAAATCTCAAAGATTTTTTTTTTTTCAGGATTTTTCTCAATATGTTTAATAAATCGAAATGCGTAATTTTTGCTTGTAGATTTTATTTCGGGATTTTTCCCGAAATGGGTAAAAAAAATCTATGCACCAAGTGTGTGCCTGACATTAGATTTATATTTCGGGATTTTTCCCGAAATGTGAAAAGAAATTATTAGTCATGAGACCTAGCATATACATGTACATTTGATTTTTCGGGATAAATCCCGAAAATATTTGAAGACATCTGTGTTATGCATTTTGTAATTAGTTTATTTTTGTCAGGATATTTCCCGAAATGTGTTTCAGATCTGTTTGTTCAAACGCTTTGCCAACATATATGTCATAAAATTTAATGTTGAAAATGATTTCGGGATTTTTCCCGAAATGTTGAAAGAAATTATTAGTCATGAGACCTAGCATATACATTTGATTTTTCGGGATAAATCCCGAAAATATTTAAAGACATCTGTGTTATGCATTTTGTAATTAGTTTATTTTTGTCGGGATATTTCCCGAAATGTGTTTCAGATCTGTTTGTTCAAACACTTTGCCAACATATATGTCATAAAATTTAATGTTGAAAATGATTTCGGGATTTTTCCAGAATAAATAGTTGTCATAAATACATTTTTACCACAAATATTTTAAAACTTTCATATATTTTGGGAACTTTCCCGAACATTTAATGTAAGTTTTATCAATTATAAGAATAAAAACATGGAATATTGTAAAACTTGTGTATTTCTTTATGAAATCTGCATTCATTTATAGTAAACATTGAAAAAGATTATAAAAAGGAATAAAATGGATTTTACTCTTTTAAAATAGAGTCTGTTATGTTTAATATCCATTATGGCTTAAATAAGTATGAAACTATTTACTAAAAGCTTGCATTCCTCAATGACAATTACATGAGTTACTAGTAACTAAATTCTTCCAAAAAATTTAAGAACGATTCCTAATAATTTTGGGAAATACTCCCCCCTCTCGTTTTTATAGCATGCAAAGACTAAAACAATGTCTTATATGCTTACCCTGTAAAAGCAAGAGAGAGAGGAAATAGTTTTCATCGGACCACGCTTCATTATCAATATCTTTGGATCTACTCTTCAACATTTTTGACCTTCACCATGACTTATGTAAATTTATAACTCAATTTTTGTTTATAAACTATAAGATCATTGAATGAGGCGAATGTCATTTTGATGTTTTAAATATATATCCTCTACTTTGAAAGCATGTATTTGTGGCCTTTAGATGTTGTCTGCTCCATGGGCGGGTTGTTGTCTTTTAGACACATACCCCGTGTCAATTCCCAATTTTATTTGTAGACACATCTATTCTGGCTATCCTCTTATGTCTTTTAGTGTCAACTAGAATGAAAGTATTTTACTATTGCCTTCAAAGTGGACACTCACAATTATAATTCATCAAATAAAGATATGTCCATAGATAGTCATAAGAGGATCATAAGACATGTCCTAAGATATATCTTATGACAGGTCTTAGGAATGCTTCGTAATACCGACCCCTGGACATTAACTGTATCAAAAAAGGACAAAACACACTAACATGAAGGAATAATAAAAAAAGTTATAAAATGTTGTTGAGGTCAATATCATCTGTTGCGATAATAGAAACATATCCTTATTTTTCGATTTTGTACAAGTTGAAACCATTTTTAAGCAATATTTTGTACAGGTTATAACATGTATGAGGTACTTTTGTACATGTTATAACTTGTATTTTTGCATTATACAAGTTATAACATGTACAATATTTTTGTACATGTTATAACCTGTACAAAATCGCAACTTGTACACGACATATATATACAATTATTCAAAATGAAATAAGTAACAGATGTAGGTAAACAAAATAATTTCATTTTCAAAACTTCATGTCAAACAATTAATAATTGAATTACAAACATTTATATCATTAGAAATATTCATATATGATAGCTTAGATTTGCATTATCAAGATATTTCTTATATAATTATACATTTCTCTGTATTCCTTTCCATCCATTTTTTTTTGTTTATATTAATCAATTTCTATGTAAACTTTCTTATTCTATTAAAATTCAAGCATAATAAAACATTATAATGACCATTGTATTACTTCCCTTGGAGGACACAATTTGTTAATAATAGTATAGGATTTAATAATGTCCCCCATGAAATAGAGTCCTCTATTTCATAACATTTTGTAGTCGAGTGGACACTATTTCATAGATATTGCTATGACAATGTGTCCACTTAGGGGACAATATTCCATGGCAATGGACATTATTGAATACCTAAATTCTAGGAAAAAGTGTCCATATGGACACTATTTCCCAGGACACTATTATGTCTTACACTATTTCATAGATATTGCTATGACAATGTGTCCACTTAGGGGACAATATTCCATGGCAATGGACATTATTGAATACCTAAATTCTAGGAAAAAGTGTCCATATGGACACTATTTCCCAGGACACTATTATGTCTTACACTTACACACTTCAATATCAAGATCGGTAAACATTTAACCATTGAACAGAGCTAATAAGGTAGACAATAACTCTTTATAAAAGTTGTATACATTATTAAGGTTCATCATAAGGAATTGAAAAATATGGCCGTGTTTACACCTCCAAAATTACTTTGAGTACAGACAAACTGGTACATCCAGGAAAGTTTTAAGGCATGGCAGAAACTAGATATATAAAAGTTATATGAAGTATACGTTTCAGAAAATTAAAAACTTACCTGGATTTTGATGTTCATTTTTCCAGTCTGCAGAAAATAGCAAAATAAACAAACACCCGAGTTTCATTTGATACGGTCCGCTCAGTTACACAGTTTAAACCTGTTAAATAACCTATTGTTTACAGGTGTCTATTGTCCATCTATTGTCCATTTAAATCAATACTACTCACAACATTGATTATATGAGGGGAGCTTTTCAATCGTTTTCACTACAACTTCTGCAGGAACGAAAAAAAAAAAATGGATAGCAAAATCTAGAAAAGTTTATAATTTTCTGAAACATAAAATGCATTTAAAATTTATATATCTAGTTCCTGCCATCCCTTAAAACTGTTGCAGGTGTATAGGTTAGTCTGTACTCAAAGTAAAATTTAGAGTGTAAATACGGCCATTTTAGCCAAAAGGTTATGATGAACCTTAAACGTATGTATCATTGTCATTTTTGTTTAGTTTCTTTGGTTACATGTACCTATTCTGACATCGGAAGGACTAATTGTAAACAGTTACTAAATTTTAAAGTGCGAATTGCGGTGTTTTTGTTTTTCTAAATTGGCTATAAACAGCAAGATATATAGGGGGAGGGTTGAGATTTCAGAAAACAGGTTTAAGGTTTATTACCCCTTCTGATCCGTAGCTATAAAGTTACGAAATTTTCCACCTGCAATTGTATCAAAACAGCAGAGAAAATGATTAATATAGATTAGCCATTTTGTACATAAACCAAAGGGAAACGTCGTGCAAAGCATTGTTATTCATTGTAACATGGCATTTAATAGAAAAGGGGGATTTTGTGGCAAAAAAACCCAGAATTTTGTAGAAAATCCACAGACTTTGAAACCGAGATCTTTGTTATAAATGAAATAAGAATACTCACTTATTTTTCTATGATGTCTCTGCTAGCGTTAATTGTTTACAAAAAGTCTTAAGGTTTATGAGCCCTTCTGTAGCCATTTTTGTACTAATTTTTCAAACCTCAATTGTACCAAATTTACAGATATGGCGAATAATATAGGCCATTTAGTACATACACCAAGGGGAAACTTGATGCAAAGCATTATTATTTACTATTTCATATCATTTAATAAAAAAAGATTACTTTGTGGCAAATAAACCAAGATTTTTATAGAAAATCCACAGCCTTTTAATACAGAGATTTTTGTTATCAAATTTGAATCATAAATTACTCACTATGATGTGCTAGTGTTTATTTTTTACAAAACGTTTTAACCAATCTGTATATTCCAAAATACCTCGTGCTTAGTCACTAAAGTCGAGCGCATAAAAGGTGAACTTGTTTTGGTCCATATTTTCATTTCTTTTAACCAATAACTACATTAATAAACTTGTTTTAAGGAAATCAATGCTAGTACTGCATGCAATAATCCTGTATTTAACAGTCATCAAATTGCCAAATATGAGAGTACAAAGATAAAGGCTGTGGATTTTCTATAAAATTTCCATATGTTTAGCATTGAATCAACAAAACGGTACATTATCCGTAAGCCTGTCACATTTTTTGCGCCTGTCACAAGTCAGGAGCCGCTGGCCTTTGTTAGTCTAGTATGAGTTTTTATTTTAGTTTCTTTTATATATTTCGAAATTTAATTTGACGTCCATTGTCACTAAACTAGTACCACTTTCGTTAAGAGGCCAACTGAAACACACCTTTTTCGCTGTATTGAAGCCCCGTTGATGGCCTTCGGCTGGATTTTGCTCTTTTTTTTTTTTTTTTTTTTTTATCTATTTAACAATGAAAATTAGAAAAATAAATTAACAAAAGTGACTGTGGTCGTTGTATCAACTGACTGAGATGGCACCCTTTTAAAAAGGTTACCTTTACATAGGCATAGACGTAAGTTCAAACGTCGGTATCGAAATTATTTCGAAAATGTCTTTGGAATGAACTTAAGTATTTTAGTTTTATCAACCAAATATAAAATAATTTGCATGTAGATATACACCTGGAGTCGGTTTCACAAAACAATTTACTACTACAGATTGATTCTAAATAATGAATAATTCAATATTCTTACGATCAATCAAAGTCGTAAGTTTTTTTGTGAAACCGACTCCTGTTCTTTGAAGTTAAATGTAAACATTTGTTTATTTCTTCTTTGCAAAATGAAGATACATGTACACGAACCAAGTGTATTTCATTCTTAATTGAATGCATAGGTTTTTAGTTTTAGCTCAATAGGTTAGGTACAATATATCCAATATATTCACCGAGTCGTGTATTTTTATATAAAATACTGTATAATTGGTCTTTTTGTAAAATTGTTTTTAAAAGCTTCGGAAAGAATTTTGTTTTTAAAAGCTTCGGAAAGAATTAACATGTTATAATTATTTAATGATTGAACGATCCGATCAAGTATTGTTAACTTCCAAACATCCGTTGACAAATAGTTGATGCATCTTCAGGACAATAACACATCAACAATACACACCCTACAGATACTCTGTAAGGTTCGGGTTTGATGGAATGAAGTGTGGGTTATTTAAATTGCTAACTGAAAATAAGGACATGATGGATAAGGACATAGATTTTGCCTTACAACATGCCCATTGTTAGAACCTCGACACATACCATACAAATATCCGTGTAGTACCATAACAACATGACCTACAATTGACTATTTATCAAACTAGTTATACAAAATAGTACTGCAGTATCTAAAGATATGAACAGTAAATGGAATTTTCACAACTCAAATATAACGGAATAGAGCTACAAATGTAAATATCCACATATAATACCCAAGAAACATCATTCTAACTAAAAGTAATATTCTATATTCTCGCTCATTTTAATTAGATTTAAGAAACATTTCACAAAAACTATTTAATCAATATTTCAAAACTCACTAGCCAGTCAACACCGAGGTAGTGACGGTGCACTCGACTCCAATCTTAAGGTTCATTGGACCCTTTGGCTAAAATGGCTGAATTTTCACTTCAATATATAGACAAACCTGTGCATCTAGAAAAGTGTTAAGGCATATCATGCCCTAGATAACAAGAATTCAAATGCATTGTATGATTCAGAAAATTCATAACTCAACTGGATTTTTGTCCCTGTAGAAGATGATAAAATTAACAAACAGTTGAGTTTTGCTTAATATGGTCCACTCCGGTACACAGTTTAAATCAGCAATAACTGTCAAGTATCTATTGTCCAACTATTGTCCATAGCAATCAAAACAGCTAGCTAGCTCACTTCAATTATTACCTGTGGGTAAGATCTCAAACCTCTTTCCAAACTTAGTTTATTTTAGTACCTTCTGGAGGAAAGAAAAAAAGTGCTGCAAAATCCTGTTAAGTTATTTTTCTAAAGCATAAAAAATATTTGAAATTTATTCATCTAGGGCATGCTATGCTTTAAAACTTTTTCAGATGCTCAGGTTTGTCTGCACTCAGAGTAAATTATGAGGTGAAAATATGGCCATTGCAGGGCCGTAACTAGGGATCGATTTCAGGGGAGGCAGGGGTTTTTGGCCGCCGATTGAGGCCCCAAGAGAATAGCTTAAAATGACCCGTTTTCCTTCGATTTCCTTACTTTAAGACTCATCAGTGTTGCTTGAACCTGATAGAAATTTTTATGCAAAAACAAACTGAGATTGCTGTTCGGGGTGAGCCAAGGCTCCGTCTTCAAGGTCGTACTTTTAACTATAATTATTAACATTAAATACATTGTGACCACCGATTTTTTTCTCTCAATAAAATGGCGAAAAAAAGACGTTTTCCTTCGATTTCCTTACTTTACGACTCATCAGTAATGCTTGCACCTGGGAGCAATTTGTTTTGCAAACAATTATTATCTGTATTTAAAGATATTTTTGTTAGAAATCAAACTGGTATGTTAAAAAACCCATATAAAAAAAAGCAAGGTAATAGAACGCAAGAATATTTTTTTTTATCGAGGACCTTGAATTTCAATATCATAGTTTGAAAGCTGAACAGACATGTATAGAACTACAACGAATGGGAGTGTTTAACTACTAATGGCATTGACCATAATGTTCTCGTACGATCGGGAGACGTACTGTCTGACTAGACACGTTAAAAAAATTATCCAACAGCTGATTCAGCCGGTAACGAATTTCCGATATCATAAAAGATTCACAAAAGTCGATTTGAAAAGCTCACTAGAGCTTGTGTTTATGTAGTTTATTGAATATCGACTCTAAATAAAACTTCGAATCTTAACAATACAAAGGGAACTTCCTCTGCTTAATTGAGCCCCTAAACATGGTAAATAAAAGTGATTAGTTAACTTTTAATTAAAATTACCGAAAGCAAAGTTTCATATGCGTTCTCGTACGACATAGGAAATACTGAATAACAGATGGATGGTGTAATGGCCTGACCATTAAGTATAACCGACGATTGGGCTCAAGCAACAAGACTATCAGGTGCTGATAATTTATTCTTAAACCAATCTAACAAATGGTAAAAAGCTGAAAAACAAATAAAATACAATTTTACAATGTGTTCAATTAATGTTATTAAAACGAAATGTCAAAGGTAATAGATAGCACAGTCCGTTGAATCCGAGAAAATGTTGTACTTTCAAGAGCAGTTAAATTTCCAGTGTTTCACGGAGAGAATGTTCAAATATGTATAGAGTAATTTGAAGGCTTCACAAACAATGTTGTAAAGTTAACTCACTCTGTGGTTAGCCACGAATTGTGTCCTAGATGACGTTTGTCCTTTGAAAAGTTCTCCAGAACTGGTATGACCTTGCAATGTTCGGTTTGAGATCCGTGTGAGCAGGGGAAAGGTAGCGATGATACGATGTTTTAATGTTCTTATAAGGTTAAAGATGAATAATCCTCCTAGACTGGAACACATAAATAGATTAAGAATATAATCAAACGAACTATATAAATTACGGAACGGTGTAACAGAATAGATGGCCAGACGAAATAAAAAACTAAAACAAATTCTGAAATGGTTCACTTTCGATAAAAAAATCCTGAAAATGACAGATACAGTGTATATATCACGTATCACGATAACACTGTTAAAACTGTAAACGTGTGTTGTTAATAATACAAATTCAAGTTCTTCGTGTACATATTGTCAATATTTCTTTTTATTACTTCAAAAAAAAATGGTGCAGAAAATTCAGGGCAGAGTTGCCTCCCCTGCCTCATAGGTAGTTACGGCCCTGGCCATTTTAGCCAAATGATCCACATGAACCTTAATTGACTAGGATTGTCAGTTTGCCTATCGAAGGTACAAATGTAGGTAGTTTTATCTGGGCACTCCGGCTTCCTCCGGAAGAATAATCAAAACTCAAGTAAAAATTTACTATCGATTGATTTATACAATTGCAAGGATATTTTTGTATGGTATGTTATGTATGTGTCGAGGTGCTCATAGTAACTTATAAATACAATACGTTCTGCTAACTATATACATATATCATGTATATGTAAACATTATATTGTTTTTTTTAACATATAATTGCTAGATGTGTGTTTGTTTAGATACATTTGTAATATAATGTGTTGCAACGCACAGAAAACTATTACGCTACACTGAGCAAACCCAACCTACTTTTGTCATCAATGTGACTAGTTCAACTAGATGTAATTCTAATAATAGTATGGGGTAACACCAAGAGGCATAATGTTAAAGTTCTTATCAGATGCTTAAGTGTAGAATAGTAAGATGTTGGTTTATTTGTACTATTTTGTTATATTTAATAAATGATGCAACACACAGACAATAATACGATATGCCCAGCAAACCCAGCGTCTAATTGACATACATGTACCACATATTAACCCCAGAGAGAACTGATTTGTAAAGGAGAATTTGAAATATGAAAAAGACGCGATATAGACAAACTGTATGATTTAGTTTATATTTTCAGTTCATCACATTGTATGACATTTATTTGCCAGTTTTAGTCGTTTCATATTTGAATTTTAATCGCCTGAACCAGTGGCGGATTCAGAGGGGGGCGTAGAGGGCGTACGCCCCCCCTTTGCTCGGACTTTTTTTTTTTTTTTTGTAAAATTATTAATCAGTCTAGACTTCGTGAACTTTTCCATTTCCCGAGAATTTAATTTATATACCACAATTCTTTACTTATAAATATATTTTTCGCTTGTATTTACTGATTGTCAAAGTCATGTGATTTGCTATGGTAGAGTTGACCAATGCGTTGAAAAAACGGCACACGGTCATTTTGAAATTCAAATTACAGTTATATACATTGCTTAGGCTGAGGATGTAATGACAATCAGGAAGTCTTCAAAGCGACACAGGATTGAGCAAGAACGTATTGACTTCTGTTTCACTATTCCACCAAACAGAAAGTAATAGAAAATACTCTATAGACTATTATACTTTCATGAAAAAAAGTTCCACAATATTATTTACCTACGAAAACATGTTTAACCCTAGGCTAAATGCCCCAACTTATTTATTTTATAAATAAAAAAGTTGAATAATGATCCCCAGTCACCCCGCCGCATTTTTGCGCCTGTTCCAAGTCAGGAGCCTCTGGCTTTTGTTACTCCTGTAATATTTTATTTTTAGTTTCTTTAGTAAAATTTGGAAATTAGCATGGCGTTCATTATCACTGAACTAGTATATATTTGTTTAGGAGCCACTGAAGGACGACTCCGGGTGCGGGAATTTCTCGCTTCACTAAAGACCTGTTCGTGACCTTCTGCTGTTGTTTTTCCTATGGTCGGGTTGTTGTCTCTTTGACAAATTCCCAATTTCCATTCTCAATTTTAGTATAAGCTCTAGAAAAATTTCAAGTCTCAGGTACGAAACCATTTGATTTGAGGAGGCATTCTGAGATATTTGAGAGAGAAGAAATTGACTCTGATTCTTGCCTAAAACAAAAATTCTGGTCATATCTGGATTGAAAACAATAGTCTTGTCCACTTTTTTGCTTTTAAAAACGAAAATTTCCAAAAAATTATTTAGCATGAAATGAACATGATCAATAAAAACGGGCGTAGTTTTTTGTGGCCGAGGTTTGCATGTCTTACTGGAATGTCTGTTTCGCCGGACTTATATATATTAAAAACTTTTTCAAGACCAGACTGTAACATGCCTGCTGGTTGTGAACGTTTGAATAGTGCATATTACACTTATTTTATGTTTTTTAGCCCAAAAAGGGTCCCAAAAGTTTTTCGCCTCGCTCCGCTCGGCGAAATTTAAAATCTTCGCCCCCCCTTTCCAAAATCCTGGATCCGCCCCTGTGAACTACATGTAAGTGCAAATACATGGAAACATAGTTCTTGATGGATTTTCGTAGTCATTGCACACGTATGTCATTTCCTGTCTATCAAACTAAAAGTGAAAGTGAAAGTTGGTAATTTATTTTTAGATGTTCTTTTGTTTTTATCTTACCGCGCAATAATCTGTATTGTGTATTTGTGACTTTTCCTAAGGTAAGTCGAATGATTTTATAGAAGCTAATCATACTAATTATTAGTTTATTTTCTAGCTTGTATAGTTATTTGTATATTTCAGGAGGGGGGATATATTAAAATTAGTTGGAAGTACTTATTTCTTACACTTGGGACCACATAACAAATTTCATAAAACAGCGCGTTAAATTACACATCACATATGAAATATGCTAGATATGCAGACATTTTTCTTTAGGAAAGAGTGATGTAATGTTTGACGATCACTTTATTATAATTCATTATTGTTTTCTCAGAAAGGTTGATGGTTATTATTGTTTTATCATTTTCGAATTTTTCAGTCATAATTTTTAGTGACGTAAATTTTTTTTTTCGTAATATGTTTCTCTTCTCAACCAATCAGAGAGCTCGATTGAGTTCCCGCGGAAATTATCTAGTGCAGTGATTACATTCTAAAGATCATTCCAAGCTCAGATTCTCAAGTTTGTAGACGTATATATATGTACAGAGGGAAGTTTTAACCTTGTACGGATTTTTAGGGGGTCTTGATGAGGAATCTGGCGCTATTTTTGTTAGAAGAAAATCTGTATTACGACAATTTCTAGGTATATTTTATTTTTGTCCATCTGATGAGTTAAGACTTTTTCAACTGATTTTTATAGTTCTTTCCTATGCTGTACTGTTATACCACTGTCCCAGGTTAGGGGGAGGGTTGGGGAGGGTTGGGATCCCGCTAACATGTTAAACCCCGCCACATTATTTAAGTATGTGCCTGTCCCAAGTCAGGAGCCTATAATTCAGTGGTTGTCGTTCGTTAATTTGTTACATATTTGTTTTTCGTTCATTTTTGTTTACATAAATAGGGCCATTAGTTTGAATTGTTTTACATTGTCTTATCGTTGCCTTTTATAGCTGACAATGCAGTATGGGCTTTTCTCATTGAAGGCCGTACGGTGACCTATAGTTGTTAATGTCTGTGTCATTTTGGTCTTTTGTGGATAGTTGTCTCATTGGCAATCATGCCACATCTTCTTTTTTATATTTGTTGACTAACACTGGCTAGCATTGGTCAGCGTTTGCAATTGTACATTTAAGCAGAAACTCTGAATATTTATGATTATGTATTGAAACGAAGTTAATTTCAAACGTTAATTGAGTTAAATTATGAGCTTAGCTAGATGTGTGTTTGTTTGGGGAATTGTATTATTTTGTTATCTTTATAAATGTTAAAACGTTTTCCTTGACATTTTCACTTGTGTGCTTTACACTTTATTGTAAACATGTATTTAAAGAATGGATTAGAATGAAACTTATAACACTTATTTCAACAACCAGCTGGTGTTCATTAAGGGATGACAATAGCTTTGAAATTTGTTTTATAATTTAAATTGCTATCTATGTATTGATCTAATATAAAAACAGTAGTAGGTGAATGCCATGAAATATAAACGGTTTTTGTATTCGCACACAACTGGCAAAGAGCTCATTAAATACCTCGCCCTTCCCCAGTTTCTCAGCCTCGTACAAAAAAATTTATATTAATTTGTCTGACATTGACCTAGTATTGTATATTAATCCAGAATAAGATGATAGCTTTGGATCAGTTGATTTGTCTGACATTGACCTAGTATTGTATATTAATCCAGAATAAGATCAAAGTTTTTAATCTGTTGAGTTCTCGGAGGTATTTAAACGACTTCATGATGGCAACAAGGCATTGTTAAATGATGTAGTTTGTCTTGAATGATTCAAAGTCATTCTGCTTCCAGAAACTTTTATTAATGTTTTTTGGAATGTTGGATTTGAATATAACTCATTAATTTGCGCAGTCATATGATTTTCAACACGCAACGAGGTGTCATCGAACCAGCGGAACTATTAAAAACATTTTTTTTAAAGGACAACGACTACACGTCAGTCTTCGTTATGTTTTTTTAGCAGCCAACTTTATAAACAGAAAATCCGTAATTTCATGCCTGTACTTCAAACATTCGCGATTTGTGGAAAAAGGAAGCTGAATGTAGATTTAAACAAGAATTATTATGACAGACGCCATCAAACGCGACTATTTCATAATTAAAAGCAACAATCACGCCAGAAGAAATATAGGATAGTTTAAGAAAAATCAAAATGAATCACTTAACCTGACAGTGACTAATTGAATTAGAGTCGGCGACACTTTCCAATCTAATTGTTAAAATGCTTAATTTTAAAATTGAAACAATCCCCGGTGAAATCCAAATTTACATTTGATTTAACTGAATTGAAAGTTTACACAACAGCCGGTTGTGTGTAGCCAAGTCAGGGAGAATGTCAAAACCTCAGGATCAGTTAGATTCGTAAAATCAGATAAGCTGTGCCATTCATTATATAATTTATGAATAACTTTAGCAACCATTTTCTCACACGCAGAAAAGAGATGTAATATTAGTTCAGTCAATTTAAAAAAAAAAAAACGCCAGCGTGTATATTATGTTTATTAATTTATCACGTTGAAATTATAATCAAATGCAAGAGTTGAAATAGATTCTCTTTATGTGAACAATTGTGTCCATGATAACGTCACTCACTTGTGTGCTTTACACTTGATATTACACACATATACAAATACAAATACAAATACAAATATTTTTATTGGCACAAACTCATTAACAATAAATGATTAAGACCTATGGCATTACATACAACTATAATAATTGACATGGTAGAATGAAAGGTTCCATGATAACATATCATGCCAAATTATGAAAAGTTACAAAATGATGTATTATATAAGTTCACTATTTCTTATATTTAGACATTCTGATATGAAAGAGGAAGACAGTCTAAGTAATAATGCTGAGCTATTATTGACCAATAGAGGTATTTTTTCATCAGCGGTAAATGTTACGCTGTATTTGAAATATTACATTTATTTTATTTTCTAATATTTCTCGCTTTGAGGTATATCTATTACATTTTAATAAGAAATGTTGTTCATCCCCAATTTCCCCATTTTTACAGACAGGACAGTATCTTTCCTATCTAGGAATATTAAGATGTCTTCCCCTTTCAATCATTAAAGGATGTGCACTAATATGCGTATTTTGCATATTGCTGCTCTATCATTTAAATTGTTTAGTGAATCAACATATGATGGTCTTTGACCCATTTTGTAGACTTGACGAAAGAAACTGAGCTTAGAAGACTCCTGTATGTTTGCATTTTGATTTTGCAAGCACTGATCATAAATTCTCTGTTTTACTTGTCCCAAGTGCTGCTTTGTTAGACAACTTTTTTCAACAAGATATGAATCTCCTAATTTTTGTAAAGTGCACTGAGTTTTTAGGATCCAGGGGTTTGAAAATCTTGTTGCATAGAAAATTTGATTTACAAGTGTATTTTCTGATGAAAGTATATGCTCTAGAAAATTTATGCTTGAAAAAAACAATTTTATTTTTGAGTGGAATTCTACCAAGCTCAGCACGACAAGCATCATTTGAAGCCTTGCAATGAACACCAAGTGCTTCTTTAATAAATTTAATGTGTAATTTTTCAAAGGGTTCAGAGTCCCTTAATGATGAGTTAACACCCCAAATTTCAGAACAGTACATCAGTATAGGTGATATTAATATATCGAACAATTTTTCAAGTAGTCTACATGGATTATTCAGACCAACAGTTTTCTTAATTTTGAAATAGGCCTTTCTTGCCTTTTCCATAAGAGTATTAATGGCTAAATTGAAATTACCATTACATTTTATTACAATACCTAAATAAGAATAATGACTAACAGTTTCTATACAAGAATCATTGTAAGTAAATTCGTCCAAAAATGTTTTACCATTTGAATTAAATACAATAACTTTGGACTTATCTGTGTTAACTTATTTGTGTTAACTTGTAGTTTCCAACAATCACAATAATCATATAAAGCATTAAGACTATTTTGTAGTCCTTTTTTACTTTGAGACAATAAAACAATATCATCTGCATAAAGAAGAATATTTAAAGAAAAGTCCCCAATTACAACTGGATCAAAATTACAATTGACTAAAGCATTAGTGAGGTCGTTAATATAATAATTAAAAAGTGAAGGGCTCAGTACATCTCCTTGTTTTACTCCTCGTATATGACCGTATATGAAGTTGAGATTAGAATAAAACTTGTAACCAATACTGTTTATATATATCATTTAGTTTTTCTTTCTCTATAAACTTGAATTATAAAAGCCTTTAGTCTCAGCCTTAAGTAAGTACAGTTTCACGGACATGATCCGTGGATAGTGCGTAGTCAATTGCACAGATATGTTATTTCCTGTAAATCAAACTAAAAGTGAAAGTGAAAGTTGGGAATTCCCTTTTTCAAATATTTTACCGCGCACTAACGTGTATAGTGTACATCTGTGACCGTGTCTGAGGTAAGACAAATTATATCATATCACTTGATATACACATTATTCGGTTGTGTGGACAAAATACACTTCTGGCGTATTAAAATTTTGAACTTGTTGCCTTTTGTTGGCTGTTGTTCGTGTGATTCTTTGTCAATTGTGTTCTCCAATTTATTTATATTGTAGTCCTGTGTTGTCATTTTGATGTTATATTTCACATGGCCATAAAAGTGCGAAGTTTGGCATGCCACAAAACCAGGTTCAACCCACCATTTTTTCCCTTTAAAAATGCCCTGTACCAAGTCAGGAATATGGCCATTGTTATATTATAGTTCGTTTCTGTGTGTATTACATTATAACGTTGTGTCGTTTGTTTTCTCTTATTTTTGAGTGTAAATTCACATTGCGATAAGACGTGTCACGGTACTTGTCTATCCCAAATTAATGTATTTGGTTTTGATGTTATATACATATGTTATATTTGTTATTCTCGTGGGATTTTGTCTATGTGTGTTACATTTTAGTGTTATGTCGTTGTTCTCCTCTTATATTTAATGCGTTTCCCTCGGTTTTAGTTTGTTACCCCGATTTTGTTTTTTGTCCATGGATTTATGAGTTTTGAACAGCGGTATACTACTGTTGCCTTTATTTATCATTAGTTCTTTCGACGAACTAATTTCATAAAGTGTAATTTTGATTGAATATTGTATCTTTAGTAGCGAACAGAACATTCAAATATTAACAAGAAGAAATTTGTAATCGATTAACAAGTGAAGCGTTTGTTTCAAAGTTGCTAAACTTAAATTATAGAGTCTGTGTAATATAACTTCTTTGTGGCTAACATATCTTGTTTCATATTTGAAAAAAAAATACTTGAAATATACTAGGATTGTAAGGCGATATGCATGTTACCTAATCATTTTAATAACGCTGACATACTTCAACATATCTTCAGCTCAACATAAGGTTATCGTGTTAGGTTTAAACAATAGGTTAGATACGATTTGTAGTATTTTTAAGGTTTTAACAAACTACTTCAGATAGAGTTACAAATTTTGAATTTTGCAAATAATGAACGACAATAAAAAAAAATAATTACTATGTCGCCTTCAAACGGGACAATATTTAGAACCACAACTCGGCATGCGTATCTTTCTTTGATTGCAAATGTGCAAAACCCACCATGCTAGTTCAAAGGCAGTCATAACATGAGCTACCATGAAACAGCGTTTTGATAACAAAAATGGAAAAAAGATACGAAACAATGCTTCAAACATATGACATTTTTTTTCAGATAACGTGTTTGTTAAATATCCTTTTAGTCGACACAAAAGGTTTTCGAAGCCATTTTAGAACAATGTTTAGCTGCCTTCCCTATAAAAGAATTTAAAAAAAAAGGAAAAAAAAAAAGAGTAAGTGAAAAACAAACTTAAACGAACAAGGTAAATGCGCTACCAATAAAACCAACGTAACCCCCCAATAAGAACCTAATTATAAATATATGACAAAAATCATCGGTTCAATTATTCACTGAATATTCAGCTTAAAAAATAAAATCACAAAAAACTGAACTCCGAGGAAAATTCAAAACGAAAAGTCCTTTTTCAAATGGCAAAATAAAAAATAACACATCAAAAGAATTGACAACAACTGTGACATTCCTGACTAACACTAGGTACTGGCATTTTCTGATGTAGTAAATTGTTGATTGAACCTGGTTTTATAGTTAGATTAACCTCTCACTTGTATGACAGTCGCATCAAATTATATTATATTGACAACGATGCGTGAACAAAACAAACAGATTTGACAGGTAAAATTGTCAAAAATAGGGGCACAACAGTCAACATTGTGTTATAATCGTAATCACAAAAAAAATAAAAAAAATAAGTATAGATTATAATATGGCTTTTTCCATATTGGCCCTGGTATCATCCCGAGACTCCCATATCGGCCTCGAGGCTTTAGCCGAGGGCCGATATGGGTCAAGGGATGATTCCAGGGCCAATATGGAAAAGACATGTTATAATCTATTGATCACATATCTAAGTTCTGCAGAATAAAGACACAAAGTTCAATTATACCAATTTAATGAAACATAACAGGTAAAATTATAAATTTTGTATCACAAGAGTGTCGTCAAGGACGCAATGACGTGACGTCATTTGGAATCCGGGCACAATATCAATATCGTCTTTTTTGCCCCGGGCAATTGTGAGGTTATTGCACATGCAAAACCCAACGTATTCGTAACAAATATGTGATAATAACGAATACTATCAGATTATTACATGGCATTTTTCAAATCGCATGTATTATCAGCCCTAGGTTCAATATCAGCCCAAGAGCCGCATGGCTCGAGGGCTGATATTGACCGAGGTTTGATAATACATGCGATATGAAAAATGACATATTATGATCTTTTTATCATATGCTTCAACAGTAGAGAAAAATAACAGATTTATATATTGATCCTTTTACGTGGTTCCCGAAGTTTAAAGAGTAAAAAAGTTCACGGCCGTCGGACCCAAAATTTGATACATTCAATATGAAATCTTTCTATCGTATGCCTCAACAGAGAGAGAGAAAAAACAACATTTTAAATTAGACGAATCGACAAAAAAAAAATAATTCAACAATATACATAATGATCATTGTTTGGAAAAGTCAACTTTTTAAGAAACTTTCTAAATTATGTTTCAGAAAAACTTTAAAAAAATGCATTTATTAAATAATTTGTTTGTTTTTTTATTTTTATTATTTTTATTATATTAAACAATTTACTTTCCAGTATTCAAATAATTGTTTTGTACACTACTTTGTAATGTTTTTCACTGAAAACGTACCATTGAGGTGTATTTTCCGGAATTGGCCGAGTATTACCGGAATGCCATGTAATAACGTTACGGAAAGGCATGTGATAACAATCGAAGCATGTGATAAACTTTTCATATCAGCCCGCTAAGCACCAATTCGAAAAATATGGAATTTACGTCAATGTAATGCTATTATCATACGGTAAAATTTATATGTTATTTAGTCTAAGTATATGATAAACAAATTTACCAGAGTACAATAATACTTATTAGTACAGAGCCACGCTATATGTATCGAAGTAACACCGAAAGGCATATAGACAAAGCACATTATCAAAAATAAACAAATCCA
Organism: Mytilus galloprovincialis; assembly: GCA_037788925.1. Taxonomy (NCBI): domain Eukaryota; kingdom Metazoa; phylum Mollusca; class Bivalvia; order Mytilida; family Mytilidae; genus Mytilus; species Mytilus galloprovincialis. The sequence goes on from CM075332.1 coordinate 3,963,075, forward strand.
TCCTCGTATGTGTAAGTTATAATAAAGTTCACTGGTAAAAGCTAGGCAAATAATGACGAATTCGAAACTGGTAAATTCAAAATACACACACACAATATACGAAACAAACAAATGCAGTTATTCATTATGTGGTATAGTGGTAAATTCAGTGAATAAATATAAGTCATCAGATAACACCAATTTGGGTGAGTGATTTTTGTATAACACTGAAGTCCTCTGCTTTTCTGATTGTTAGATAATGTTTGTAATAAATATGTTTTGATAGATGTGTTAAACTTGGTCCATTCAAAACAATAATTTCTATAGGGTTGAAAAACAATGGGGGTCAGTGCATGAATTAAGTGTTCATCTACAATGTTTATAAACATGACATTTTTTTTATGAAATCTTTTTTTTTGTATTTCTTCATTTGTCTGAGAAGAATACAATACATGTTTATTCATTTTGACCTGTCAGTGTGAGCGCTTTTATCAACACCCCTCCCAATACCCCCCTAAAAAACCATAAACAAACATTAAATAAACAAAAACAAAAATGACAATTTGAATGGCTAAAAAATGACGAGAGACGTTTACTAGTTATCATTGATATGTATATGATTATAGATAAACTGTTAAAAATTTGATTTTTTTAAAATCTATTTTTTCTTTCTCAGGAAAAGATTATCTGTATTTATCAAAACTTTCAGGAATCTTTTATCCTCATTGCTCTTCAACTTCGTACTTTATTTGGTCTTTCAACATTTTTTTATTCGAGCGTCACTAATGATTCTTTTGAAGACGAAATGCGCGTCTGGCGTAAATATAAAATTTCAATTCTGGTATCTATGATGAGATTATATTTATTGTTTCATAAGGTGGTGCTATATTTCTTCTTTAACGCATGCTACATGACAGCTTCTGATATCTAAAGGTTAATCAGGTATAAATGTAATTCAAGACATTAGTTTGCATTTAAGTCAATTGGGGATTTTGTTAACTAAATTATCTACGTATAAATAAGGTATACATACTGTATATGTCAAAGTCCTGCAATTTATAACAAGAACCATTGCATTTTGTTTTAGAATAATTTCCCGAAAACAGATAGTTCAATGAAGAGGATGGAGCGGAGAGTCCAATCAAATACATGCAGCGGCAATGAAAAAGGAACAAAAAGGAAATTTAAGGTAACATGATATTTTAGAAGATAGTGAAAGGGAAATTTTGATTTATCCATTACACATTAAGTTTGTATGATATTTCAAAATAATCCATTGGAAATAGTATGTTATGAATGATATGAGATGGACATGGAGTAAATACGGTTCATAAGAATAAAACTTGGGATGTAAATTCAATGAGGAAATTAACAGTTGAAAAAAATCAAATAGGTTAAAGTATGAAATAAAACAAGTACAGTTAGGCTAAAATATATGAATGAGTATCTATGTATTTCAAGTGGGACCAGTTAAGTGTATACCACTTTGATAAAATGAATAACAAGGAAGCTTGGTATACATTCAATGTATATACATGTAACATGTATAAATGAAAAAAAACTAGATACGCATTTACTAATTTTTGTCCGATGTTGTTTTGCTTCTGCTTTGAATGTGTTGTTGTGTTGCTTTGCGATTAGACTATTTGAAAGTGTATTCCAATCTATAACAACATACTAAGGATGTTCAGTCAGTTCCTTTACCTTGTTGGTACAGACAAAATAAATTGGTTTGATCTATCTTTTAAATATGAGTGACTAATCCTATTATGTAATAATGTGAGTGTTCTATTCATGATTGCTTCACTTTATTTTCGATGTTTAGAAAGCTAACAAACAATAGCTCTGACTACTTTATTCATTTAGAAGACACAAAACAGTTTTTTATTTTCTGTCTATTGCAGAATGATGAAAAATCTTTCGCGCTCCCAATCATCTGTCAATACAACCGTAAAAGATCAAATTTAATGATATTTCCCAAATTTCTTGCAGTCTTTTATAATATATATACCTTAATACAGAAACATTCTTTTTTAATAATTTTAAGGATATTTCAGTATAATGACATTTCAAGATTTGTATACCAGTTCCGTGTTGTCACCAGTCAAAACAACTACAATTAGAATATTCTGGTAAAATTTAAACACAAATGTGTCCATAGTACACGGATGCCCCATCCGCACTATACTTTTCTATGTTCAGTGGACCATGCAAACGGGGTAAAATCATATCATAGGGAACATGTGTACCAAGTTTCAAGTTGATTGGAGTTTACTTCATCAAAAACTACCTCGACCAAAAATTTAACATGAAGCGAGACAGACGGACGAACGGACGGACGGATGCACAAACCAGAAAACATAATAATCATAAATGGTGCATAAAAACAGTTTCCACATTAGGAAATATACCATATTTTTAATTTAGCGAACAAACTAGGAAGATAATTAGTACATCAAATTATCGAATAATTAAGTATAATTATGTGTTCTAATCATTTTCGTGAACTGCTGTAAGTGTCTACCGTTTATGGAGAGAGGGTATTTGGATTGATTTTGTTTCGTAAATTTAGGCGACAGCAGCTGACTTTGTATAAGTTAGTAAGAGGAAAGTAATAATCAAACCCAATCAAGCAAACAAAAACTAAAGAAAACAAAAAATCTAAATATTAAATTATTATATAAAAAATCTAACTGCAAAAAGCATGATAAGTGCATCATAATATTTCTGTAAAAACATAATTCACAGGTGTTCCAGATTCTCAAAGCTTCTGGTATTACAACAACAATGAAATATTTAAAAATGATATGGAAGGAAGTAAACCGTTTACTTTGATGACACCCATATATTTATAAAAGTCTTTTACAGGGAGAAGGAGAGCAATTTCCACCTGTTAAAGTATCTAAAATGGACAGGAAAAGATCTTGTACTGAAATTGCAAAATCAAGTGCAACAAGAGGTGCGTATCTACACCTTTTTACAAGGTTATTCTGTTCTAAAATTTGTGGTGAATAATTATCCTCACTTCAATTGTATGCACATGTAGCGTTAGCTATACACAGGAAGAGACATAGATAAGAAACTTTAGTAGTTTTTCAATGTTTTAGGAATCTACAAAGAATAAGTTATAAAGCAGGAACCGGTTATTGCCGTTTATTGTTGGACCTAATAAATTTGAAAGCCAATGATGAATAAAGAAAATTAACAAAAATACAGAACTTTAAGGAATCTTAAAATACCAAAGTTTTTTTTATAAGCTTGAAAAGATCAAACGAATGGAACACAACAGTCATTTTTCTGACTTGGTAAATTCATTTCCTATGCAGACAATGGTTCATAAAAACAGTGTATAGCTACAAAAATGTAGTTAAACCATCATTTGGATGTCAGTTGTATGAAATTTAATTATTTGGCCAACAATGTATAAGCTAAACAAACAGACATAATACTTTTAAAAGAATGGGGCACAACAGTCAACATTGTATCATAATCCTAATCATTACACCAACAAATGACAATTTCAACAAAGAAAAAAAAAGAAGAGCTTTATGACCATGACAAAAAACGTTGAATCTGATTCTATTAATGAAACGTGGTCGGCAGTATTTCTATTTAAGAAATAATTCCTCCATGTCATGCTCTATGCTCATTTAAACATGGGTAGGCATTATATTTGTCGATATTTTACACTGAGCGTTAGCGAGGTGTAAAATGTGGTCAAATATAATGCCTACACATGTTAAAATGAGCATAGAGCATGACATGAAGGAATTATTTCGATTCTAATAGGACAAATATAGTATTTTTATAAGTCGAAGCGTACGAAATTACCGTACAAATGTTTGGCTGTTCCCGTTTCCTTCTCGAGGAATCTGTGCATTGCATTTCATATTTGATAAGTTTAAAAACTAATAGCAGGATAAATATATGTTGTTTCATAAAAATATATAATAAAGGTTTATGTTAGCTGCCTAAATATATATATTTTTTTAAAGGATAACGATAGAAATAACGTTAATATAAGCAGTAAGTCCTTGTGCATGTGTCAAGCATATTTTTTGTGCTCATTAGAACACGGCTTTGTTAACAAAGCGCAATAAGGACGTCATATTAGAATAGGGACCACCAAATACCTGTAAAATGAATTTCTTTCCCCCATGGAACAAATCAACGCCGACTTATGCCGAATGCATTTAACAGATCTGACAATGAGAATGAAGTCCTCAGACACAAAACAACGCACATTGGAAACTTTATATAGAACATCAATTAATCAGTTTAGCTTAAAGGAAGATACTCACACATACTCTGAAAAACTGTGAGGATAATCTACAGTATCTTAAAATCAACTAACTGTTCATTATTTGACTGAATGATGAGGACAAAATTTATTTTTTCAGACACAGTTTTCGATTACATAAGCCTGTTTTTTTTATTTTTCTAGTTACCCAACCAAAATATGAAATATCAAGAGAATCAATTGAAGAATGCCTAGAAGAGTATCCTGTTTTTAAGAAATGGGTTGAAGAAAACCTTCCATCTCATCATAGAAAGTAAGCAGTATTATGTTTCCTTCTATTTGACGATATACAGAATACTAAATGATAAAACTTAACATCTAACGAATGTTTGAAAATTTCGGACATAACGCGTTTGTTGATATTGTGTGTTCAACTTAACACATTTGCTTGTTAATTATCACATTTTACGAAAACAATTTTCACCCACCAAAACTCGCGCAATACAATATTCCTCCAATCTCGACAGTTCTATATCATTTTTTTTTAAACATTCGGAAATTCTCTCGTTTTAAATTTTAAGATACACTGGTTCGAGTGAATACATATTGTATCACACTCAATTCAGTTTTAGAATTCATTTTAATCTCATTTTAATGAACTTACTTTGTTAGCATGTGAACTTCTCAAATGCGTACATTGTTTGCCTGCAACGTTCAGTTAAAAATCTATTTGGTATTTTGAATAAGGCACGAACTTTACAAAATGAAATTAAAAGTGACTAATTCATGCCTACACACATACGTAAAGTAAACAATTCTTAATAAGTCTTTCAAGAATATAAATAGCCTGATTGTATACGTGGGTAACACACTATTCTCAATTATAATTTCGGTGTAAATTAGACTCCAAAGGTTTCTTATTTAATTGCAGACAATTTTCAAAAACAAGAATAATGTAGACACAAAACTGCATATTCATGAATTAATGCTGCATGACATATATTTCTTAACAGATCCTACGGGGTAAATTGGATATCCATCTTTCGGGGAAAGGATAACTATTCAAATGAAACTAAAAGAATCAATTCAGTGCAGTCTGCTTTCAAAGGTACCAATATAGTAACGACTAAAACCTTGAAAACGCTTGCTGAAAAGTATTCTTTGACCAAAGGGAAATGGATGTTCTTCAAAGAAACAGGAAACAACATTGATCGACTCTGGAGAACCATAGCAGATGGTGTAATTAAAGGAACAATTCCTGCTGTTTCTGCTATAGTTAGCGCTACAGATGACGATCATGTTATTTGTATTCAGAATAACAACTTCCTAAATAAAGCAGATGTTTTTGCTATTAGAGATGGCATCCGTAATTCTGGCATTCAAAATTCATTGAAGTACAAGCCAAATATATATAAGCATTTGGGAATAGATGACCAAAACAAATGGGGAATAGATCCAATCTTGTATCGAGGTAGGCTCCATAATTTAAAATCAGTCATTCAGTATGTACAATCTGCTTTTTTCGGTAGCAAAAATTAAAAAAACACAATATTGCTTAGTAAAAGATAAAATATTGTCAATGTAAAAGTAAGTGTTGTTTTTAAATTTATTAATGACCTGAGGTTGACGATGAACTGTTATCCATTATGATACATGAAATACCAATGACAATTCGAAAGTACATATCACGTGACATCAGGCGCGTAGCTACGTTTACGTCAAAACGCCCGGGCGTACACTTGAATTTTGGTTAAAAAAAATAATCTCAATAAATCAAAAAGATCTGGTTTAAAAGCTTGTAAATCTTTTTTTCAATAGCTTGTAATTGCGAATAAAAGTGATGAAATTGACATTCGATCAAGGAATACCGTATTATATATTTGTTAATTTTCTGTCAGTCAAAGTCTGAATCTATTAGGAATTCTTCTTACTTTCCTTTTGTTTAAATCAATTCATAATCAGCTGAGATTCGATATGTGCTTTGAATTTTAGCCTAGCCTGCGACATTTATGTCTCGGAAGCAAGAAATAGCGATCCTAGATTTCGTCGAAGCTGTCAACATTTAGTTGTGACCTACCGAATTAGACTATTTACCGGATTTGTAATCACATAAGCAACACGACGGGTGCCACATGTGGAGCAGGATCTGCTTACCTTTCCGGAGCACCTGAGATCACCCCTAGTTTTTGGTGGGGTTCGTGTTGTTTATTCTTTAGTTTTCTATGTTGTGGCATGTGTACTATTGTTTGTCTGTTTGTCTTTTTCATTTTTAGCCATGGCGTTGTCAGTTTATTTTAGATTTATGAGTTTGACTGTCCCTTTGGTATCTTTCGTCCCTCTTTTAGGTTCAGTATGGTAATTTTTTTTTATTATGTCAAACCTTCATGAAATTTTACGGAAGTTGGACAGAAGCTTTTTATTCTCAAAAGAGTATCCAGAACATAATGATGAATTTATATATTTAAAGTCATAAGAAACCTCAAATTAAAAAAAAATATGCATATGTTTTTTATAACTAAATGGATAGTTTTCATTATACAACTTATGTACATATACTTTTTTCTGAGGAAAATTCTTTAATTTGTCCACATTTAGAAGAAGTTTACATATTTTTAATTGCTTGCTTCCAGGAAGCAATTCGCCGACATATTTTCCGTATGCATAGTGACCCGAGCATAACCCTCCTCGTAAAAATCCGGTGACCGCAATACGCATGGATCTGTCATTGAAATAAACAAATATCTGATTTTATCGCTATTTTGTGCATTTTTCCTTTGATCTTTTTTTGTGATAATTTTCATATCATGCTTCTCGCTTGAGATGGAAAAATTATTGCTAGAAACTTAGGAGACCACGTGGCGTTGCTAACGAAATTGACATTGAAATTGACAACGTCGTCATAGGTAAAATAGCGATAAACAGATTATCATTGGTCATCTCAACTCGATTGCTTTTCTCACTTTCGCTGTTCCAGCTCAAGCGAGAAAATCAATCTCGTTGAGATGATCAACGATAATCTATAAATACATGTTAAACACGTGCTCAATACCCATGCTTTTTGTGATTTGTTTACTGTATGTTGACAATCGGTAAAACTAGGCTTCAAAACACGGCATTTAATAACCAGCCATATTTGTTAAATCATAACAAACATAGAGAAAAAAATTGACGATTATATGATATATTTGCGAAAATAATGATAAAATCGTGCACAGAGGACTAAGTTTATGATATATACATGCATTGGTTCAAAAATTGGATAAACATTATTTTTCACCACTTACTCGTTTCATATGACTTTAATTAATTTCCCGTATTTTTTAATTATATAAAATATGACCTCGGGGGCATTATTTACTATTTCTATTTACTTGTTTCTGATATGTATATATTTTTTTACTATCAATGTGCCACCCGAAAAAAAAAAAAAAAGAAAAGATCAGTATAAAAACGTTAAAAATTTAATAAGAATGCTAAGTCATATGTTATAGGATTACCGTGCTTTACTGATATAAGAAATTTCAAGATACAGTCTGTAGTTAAAGTTTGTTACACTCAATTACTTTGTCAAACCTTTATCGAATTTTATGAAACTTTGGCAGAAGCTTTTTTGTGATAAATGTATGAAGCAAATTTTTAAAAGTATACTTTTTTTTCAATTGACATACAGACTTATCTTTTAGCAATTAACAGACAGACGGTCTGTGATTATAATTTTTTTAAACATGACAAATTTTTCAGATATTGTCATATTCCATCTCAAGAAAAAAAAAAATCTTCAGAAAATGTTTGATTATTCAAACTTCTGTAATGGACTGATGAATGATATCAATTTTCGCGGGAAGGGGTAATCCCAGGCTAGAACCACGGTTCCACGGAACCCTTTACGAATTTTCATAATGCACCTAAACATCTATGCAAATTAATCAATTCATATCCATTAACGACATTTGCACAAAAATGGGTTTTGTTCGAGTTACTTCTTTGACCCACGGTTCCTTTTAAATATTTTTAAGTAACTGGTTTGGATATTTTCTCTAACACAAATTACCATTAGATTCCAAATCAAAACAACGTATATGTCGTGTACATGTTATTATTTTGTACAGGTTATTACTTGTACAAAATTTTCATACAAGTAATTACTTGTATGATGCCATCATACAGGTTATTACTTGTATAAATATAATTGTACAAGTAATAACCTGTACAAATTTTGTGGTGAAAAAGATAATAACTTGTACAAATCATTATTTTACATTGGCCTATTTGAAGTTCACAACAAATTGTTTCCCTTTTAACATATAATTCATTACTTTGCCTAAAGGTATAAACTCTCAATATGTGAGTACATTTAATATACATATATATCAAGTATATGAGCAAAACTGTTCATTTAAGTAGTCAAAACTAAAGTGCAGAGATGGAAAACAGTATAGAAAAGAAATTTAATGATGAAATAATTAAATTGTGTGATGACAATAATAAATCTTCTAATAATTCATTATTTACACGTGAAAGATACAGACAGACTATTGAGAATGTAAAGAAAGTAAAATTAAGTTCCAAAAAGACTGCTCTTCAAAGATATTTCTTAAGGCAATATGATATTTTGAGTGTAGCAGGCATTGAAAAACTCATTCGCAAAGGCATCATTTTTTTTTTACTATTGTACAGTAGATGAACTTTATCCATTAATTAGAACTGCACATTCTGGAATTGGCCATGGAGGCATCCACAAGACATACAAGGAGTTAATAAAACAATTTGCCAATATCAGCAGAGAAATTATCAAAATTTTCATTCAGATGTGTGAACAGTGTATTTTGAGGAAAAGTCGTACTGCAACCACAAAATTAGTTTTTCGTCTTATCACTTCTACAGACTTTAATTCCCGTTGTGAAGTAGACCTTGTTGACTATCAGTCATTTCAAGATGGAGAATACAAGTGGATCATGCACTACCAGGACCACTTTTTTTCTACTTATGGGATCTCCACATATACTGCAAAGTGATAATGGAAGGGAATTTACGGCTAATGTAATTACAGAACTTAAACATGTTAAACTCATTTGGCCAGAGCTGAAATAAATGAATGAAGTGTACCAATTTATTTTTGCTTTTAACGACCATGTCACTTTGCACCAGAAGTCCGTAGTTACGTGGAATCTAGCTGTTTAGCTAAATTTGCATAAGATGTCACATGAGCTTATGTCATTACTTTGCGTCCTTCGTTCATCTGTAAACTTCTAACATTTCAAAATAATACTGATAAACACTTGAAAATAAGAACAGAAAAACAAACACAATATAAATTTCAAAAAATACGAAAGATAATGAGTTGTACAAGTTATTATCTTTTTCTCCACAGAAGTTGTACAGGTTATTACTTGTACAATTATATGTATACAAGTAATAACCTGTATGATGGCATCATACAAGTAATTACTTGTATGAAAATTTTGTACAAATAATAACCTGTACAAAATAATAAAATTTACACGACATATAAATTAAACATAAAAGATTAAAAAAGATGGTCTCTAAAGTATGTTCAACTTGCTATTGATTAGTTTTTATTGTCAGAAATGGGCCTTTCCCTCGAACACACTACTAGTAATTGTTATAACCTGGATTCGATTGGGCCCTCAAACCCCTCGCCGAGGTTAGGGCGTACACTTAAAAATAGCTTAGCTACGCCACTGGACATTATAGTCTCAACTAATATTGTAATATATATTCAATATATAGGCGCGAGCGGTTCACGATATATAAGAAACACATATACTTCATAGGTAACTAACAAAAATTATCAATTGATCATTTGAAATGACATTCAAACTATATTCCTTAAATTGTTGTTTGTTTCTTTCAATGAACAAGACATTTTAGATATGTTAGATTCTCGTCGATCGTTTAAGTTTTGTACTGTTGGCATGATTATAACATTTGTGAAACACATTATTATTTTAATCTAATATTTTATCGGACCACAGATGAATTATCATGTTGTGATTGGTTAAAAGCCGTCACGTGGTGACCCCTATTAGACCATATGGGGTTAGTAAGTTTCATATGGGGTTCATGACGCGTTATTGGCGACGCCATCTATTAATGTTGTTGTGTTTCATTGTTTATTTTTCAACAAAACGCCGCAGAAAAAGTTCAGCGTCCGATAAATTCGTTATACGGTTAACTACTGACCCCTTACGGATCCATAAAGATTGAATACAATTCATAGGGGATTCGGCCTCCGGCCTCACCCCCTATGGATTTTACTAACCCTCTATGGATCCGTAGGGGGTCAGTAGCGAACCATATAACTTATAGTATCATTTAAAAAGATTTATCAAAAGCCCTTCATTGATTTTCATAACATTGTTATAACTAAATGCTGATTGAACTGAAAGAAATTGAAGGGTTAATGGCTTCGTGAATAAGGGCTAAAATAAATATTTTTTTTCAGATGAATCATTATTTGACTTATCATACGATGAAGAAGCTAGCAGATCAGCTGTAAGTACAAATACAGTTAAATTTATTCTATAAATCAAACAATCAAATTTACATATGATATCGGATATGTTCAGTAGGTCTTAATTACAAATCCGTTCCCTTTTCACGAATTAGACAGGATATGGTCCTTATTTCGTAACTACAATCCCGTTCCCTTTTTACGAATGAGACCTACTGAATAAGATGTTTTACCTGGTTGGTGATTATATGAGCTACACGACACATGTAAAATTTCTCTGTTTGTCCCTTTCTTTTGTGGCCATGGCGTTGTTAGTTTGTTCTTTTTTCGATGTTTTATTTTTAATGTTCCCCTGATACGTTAGGCTCTTTCGTATATCAAATAATAAAGATCATATCAAACCTATTTATTATAATAGTATTTTGAACGGAAATTGAAGTAAGTTTGAATATATTCACATGCATTTAATTGTATTTATGTTTTTTAATTATATTTCGATATGAAAAAGAAATGGTACCAATGGCTTCCATATGCATTTTAACATCACGAATTCAAAACATGATTCAGAATAAAATATATAATCTTTTAAATGATTATGTACTGTGGATTCATTATTATTCGTGGGATACCAATTTTCGTGGCTTTCGTGGGTACTGGCGAACCACGAAATTAAATGTTTAACGAATAACACATTTTATATAGGCTTGAATGTAAACATCGGCAAAACCACGAAATTAAATATCCACGAACTTGCAAGTTGTCCATAATCCACGAAAATTAGTACCCACGAAAATAAATGAATCCACAGTACTTCAAATGTCACGATCTAGTATATACTATACATGCTCTATTGACATTGTAAACATGGTAAACATGTATGTAACATTTAGATAAAAGTAAATCCAATTAGCCCAAATAACTAAACAATGTTTCATGGAATAATAATAACCGCACCAGTATTCCATTAGTTGCTTTTAAACAATATACTTTTATTCATATTACCGACTTTTGACTTCGATTATAGTTTTGTTCGACAGGTTACCAAATTTGTGGTGAGACGTCATGGAACTCAGTCAAGTAACAACAACCAAAAGAAATGAAATCAAACATAAAATGTTGAACACTATGGGGTGAAAATTTACTTTTTTCCTACTACTAAGTATTTAGTCGTAAAATGAAAACAGTTTGTGTCCTAAAAGAGTGTTGTCTGCTGAATGTATAGTGTCAGATGCATGTGTTATCAAGACAAAACGTGTATATTTATTCCTACAACGACATTGAACGAAATAGATAAAATATTATAGTTTCTTCAATATGTGTGTGCAGCATGGCTAGTTAAGTATGACATTAAGCTTTATCTGTATGTGGTCTGTTCTATGCGCTTTTATGGAAATAGGGTTATCAAGAACGCTAAAACCGTTTGATTGGTTGTATATGTTTGTGTGTATGTATATGACCATTAGGGGTAATTTTTACCTACATCAATTGATTGACAATTGAAAAAAACCCATAAAACATAAAGCTATTATACTTACATGACTTAACAAATTATTTTTTTTGTAAATTTACAGGTAGCTGGTATCACACTCACAAGAAAGTATTCTCCTATACTCTCTTTATCTGAGCCAAGCGAGAAGAGTCACTATCCTATAATGCTCGGGATCAAAGCGATTTCAGCTGTAATAAGATACGGGAACGACCATGACGAAATAAAAATATCCATTGTATTTCACGATGGAAACACTATTATGAGAGGGGTTGCTTTTGGAGATGCGGCCCGAAAATTTAAAAATAGATTAAAAGTAGGTCACACATACACATTTCGGAATCACAAAATTGAAGAAAGCGATAAATATCATGATAACACAAAGTATACAATACAGCTTCGAGAAAATACCACCATCAAGAGAATACAACCAGGATATGCTGAGGTACCCAAAGTGAAGGGAATGAAAATATTAGAAATAAACCAAAGTTATAAGAACTTGTTGGTTTCAACATTAAAAGTGAGAATAGATAAAATTGGAGAGTTGTCAAAACCAGCAAAATATTTTCTGCGAAAAGTATTCATTAGTGATGAAACAGGCAAAATCAGGGTTTCAATGTGGTCATATAAGAAAGTTGAATTTCCTCACAGTGTTGGAGATCATATTATACTGAGATACATGACTGTTAAGCTCGAAAACCAACATTGTTTCCTACACAAATCTGATAACTCGAGAATTGTAAGATGTCAGGAGCAGTAAACTGAATTATGCTTAGAATAATAAGAACACATGCGCTCATACATAGCAAGAACATAACTGTTAGTAATTTTAGGATATAACTTTTTAAGTGCATATTTGGATGGCTAACGTTGACTTTCGTACTAAATATCTTCTTAAACATATACTATGAAAGGAGCATTTGTATTAAATGTGAATTTTCTTTATGCAAATTAAAAGTTCCTGTTTTTATGCTTTAAATTTGAATGGTATTCTTTTTATTTAAATATCAGCAATGAGAGATACCATTACATATTGTGGTTAGTTCAAATCTCAGGTTTTAGTAAATTATACTGACTGATTTCAAGATAGCAGGTAGTATTATCAACATATGGCTGACATCAGTAATTGTAAATTATAGGACGTACTTTTTTTGTCAGTTTCGACGTTACCTTTCTACTATTATTACGACAGTTTGAATAGGAGAACTTTAGTGTTTGCACATTTAAACAGATATGTTTATAAATCGAACACATCAACTACCAAAAGAAAATTGAAGTGTTTGAAAAATAAAGCACAAGCTTAATAGGGTCACCTGTTAAAACATCGGGTGCCGCATAGCCTACTAAAAGTTGACCTTTGTATTGTTTGAGTTGTCTGAACAAAAATCTCTATATCATTTTAAACTATAGAAATTATTCGATTCAACAATTTTGTAACACTTTTTATAGGTCTGAACATTTTTGCATGTCAACGTAGCTACATGTAAACATTGAATTATCAAAAACTAATCAAATGAATAAAAAAACTTTCATATTCAAGATTTGGTACAGACATTGCCTTATGTAGACAATGGTGGACTAAGAATACTATCTTGCTTAGTAGTGAAAATCTCTTCAGTTTAATATATTAACGCTTTTAATGGGAGTTTATGGATAGGAATCATTTAACATGTAACTTTTCTCTATATCAGCATGATCTAGTTGAATATGTTTCGTCTTTTTCATAACTTTAATTGTACATTTCTCGAACACGGTTCAGACTCACATTTCTACGTATTCATTGTCTTATTTGTGATGTCTGAAGACTGTAGAGAGTACCAACGGAGTTTTTCAGTTGTAGTGTCCCACTGGTATAGATGTTTTCCTGTTTGAAAGCTACAACTGCGAGGAAAATAACGGAACAGGTTCCCCTAGATCTAAAGCTATACTAACTACAAAGGTCTGATCAAGGCAAACAAGAAAAACTATGATGCAAATAGAAATCTAAACAATTTCAATGGGATTTTCAAATAATGTTATAACATGGGTGGTACATTAACACTGCATGGGCCAGTTCTCAGATATTCAGAAAAGCTCACAACATAACAAATTTGAAAATACATATCGTAAGGTTCCTTAAATCATATAAACAATTTTGTAACTTGTGATGGTCAGACATTTTTTAGAATAATGTCATAATAGGAGGCTTACCTATACCAATTATCATATTCTTATGTAAATAATAAAAAGGATGTTTTCCGGGCAAACAATGTCATAAATATCATCTTCATTACCTGAGTTCAAAGGGCAAAGACACAATGAAATCACATTGCACCACATCGCCAATAGTAACACTTATATTTCAAATAACTTGTTTGGCATTGAAATGATAGGAACGGAATTTTCCTTTTGGACAAAGAAGAACGCTGAAAAAGTTATAACAGTTCACAAGGGACAAACTGATTTTTGATGTTTGGTAAGCAAGCACTCTAAAATGTTAATAGATATACCATAACTGTACGAGGCTAGGAAACGTGTGCAAATCAAGCTTCTGTGAGCTATTGGCCTTATTTCGAGCCGATTACTAACACAGCTAATATTGAAATTGCTCTAATTTTCCTGCTATTTTCATATTTCCTGACTGGTGTGAGAAAAATATTTCTAATCTCTAGTGAAAAATTTGTTCTCAGCAAAGGATTGGTGGAAATTTTATTGTGACGTTCAATTTTCTTTGTTTCCTCTGACTTTTCCTATTGTGACGTCGTGATAAAAGGCGACCATACCTGATGACGTCACATAAAAAGTACACAACTTTCTTCAAATCTTTGAAAAAGAAGGATACAAATCATAAGAGAAACAGATTCCACCCCTATAAATCGTGTATTATGACATTTCTCCACTCTCAACATTTAAATTTTAACTATTTAGCCTCGCGTTTTAAACATTGTTAAATATTAAAATTTAACTGTCTCGAGTGGAGACTTGTTGCTGTTGTGGAATCTATATATAACTTTATCAAAATCAAATAATCAACTGCTGACCGGCTTGCATTGTCAAAAATAGATCATCGCTCACAGTTGATTTTTTGGTGTTCTAATATGACGTTGTTTCTTTTGCTTTGTAAACCACACGGTGACATAAAGGAGTAGGTCTGGTAAGGACCGATTTTGGCCTCAAATTTCAGGTTTCTGATGAAAGATTTTGACCACTTTTTAAACACTTAAGTGTCTACTTCATTTGATTCAATTATTCTATGTGAAAGATTTTAAGAAATTTAGTCCTTAAAACGATCCGATTCAAACTTAAATATGAAAAATCTACCAAATATGCCGGAAAATGTCACTTTTCAGACAGTTTTCATCAAAAATGAAAGTGGCCGCATCCGTGTTCATCCTCAACAATTATATATGTTATGTATTATCATCAAATACAACCTACATTTCAATATTAAGGATGTACACGAATGCGGCCACTTTCGTTTTACACGGAAACCGTCTAAAATTTAACTAAAATGCTAGAATTGAGAAGATTTCAGTAATTTAGCATGACTAAATGGTGATAGTTCCCCATATGTGCATTGTATTGTAAAAAAAACAGCCCATATTTATGTAGAAGAAGCATTCTACTGTCCAATAAATAACTAACAGTTTACATTCAAACAATTTTGTAAAACTGCTATATCTTGGGGCCAAAAAGGCGTCTTACTGGACATATTCCTTAGCACAGAATAATACGAATAAAAACACGAAAGCTGATGGGTTTTCTGTTGCGTTTCTTCATAATAATCTGATAATGCTGCATTGAAAAGCAGTTTTGATGTAGGAGTTACTTTATTTCTATTATATTGCATTATTCGCACATTTTACTGATTTCAGCAAGTCAACATAGTTGCTCCTTAGTTACGATATGACGACTGTAGATTTATGGGAGCTTACGAGAAAAATAAATAAATGAAAAATGACAAATGCTAGGGTTGAGAATAAAAAGACCAAGACACCTTTTTAAGGGCTTATTTGAAATAAAAAAAACAAACATGCAACCTATGAATTTATTAGAATTTAAAAAGAAATAACAAAACATTGTCGGATTTAAGACACAAGTGTTTGATTGTCCTACGATTCACAATTTCGAACTGTCATTTAATGAGTGTTAACATTGTTGCATGGTGGATTATTTATTTGTGTTACAGATTTACACATTCAAATTATAAACTTGAAGATTGGTGCCGTAAACAAAATGGAATTCAAAATTCGATGAACAGAAAATCGGTCGCTAATCGAAGACTGGGACATTCACACACGAAGCAATTCGTCATTTGAATGCGATTGCTATACCAAATCTGAGGTCACTCGTCAACAAAAATACACAATGATAGTCCGTCAGTAGGGACAGCTTTAAAGCAATATCGGTATGGTATACAAATACAGACTAGAGATATACATGTAAGTTGGGATGTTTATGTATGTATGATACAATACCAAATTGCAGCATAAAACGAGGTACTCTTTTAAACTGTATATTTTCTGTAGTGATCAACATGAGAGTCGTTCAATTATTTGTGTCGTTATGTTGCTGTTTCTTGCATGTATATTTTATTATCATAAACTCATGGACTACGCAAACGAAGCATTCGTCCATACACTCACAAGTCATAAATTATCTGAATCAGCTAATTCACATGGTAGTTTGGTGGTTTTTAGTCGTCATTGTATCATACGTTTAGCAGTCAATTGTGTATGAATGGTTTAAGCTATATTTTATTTAAACGAGTCACGCATTTAGAAATTATTACGAAACTTTAAGCTGTAACTGCCATTAGCTATGTTAGTTATCTTTGATTGGCACTTTTTTATCTTAGCATTTATGTGGAAATATTCGAAATGTATACATGAGGTTAAGAACAGTAAGTATCCATTACACTTCCGAACATGAGAGTGATACCATTTTGTATCAAAAAGATTTCACAACATATGAATAGACAATGGTTGTCGTTTGTTGATGTGTTTCATATTTGTTCTTTTTTTTCTCACATTTTTAGTTGTTAATTTATGAGACATTTGGTCTCTTGTCGAGAGTTGTCTGAGTGCAAATCATACAACATCTTCTTTTTTTTTTTAAATATGTGTACAGTTAACGTCAAAATTCACATCAGAATATGGAAACTGATAAAATAGGAATCCTATAATTTTTAGAACACATGTGTGAGAACAAAAACCATTATGCAAACTTCAAAACATTGAAATGTTTGAAATTAGTATCCTACTTACGTCAGTACACATAGAGGGCGAATTGCAGGATATGGATGAAAACAAACAATTAGTTTCCTTTAAACGTCTACATTATAAAACTGAAGTGTAAACAATCATTGATCCATGCAAATGAGAATAATCAAGTAAAAACAATATGTATAACATCAACATCTTGTGAGAACAGCTGTGAGAACACTCAGGATTCCATGAAGTTTGGAAAACAGGATTAAGGAGTGTTAACGACATTGTTAATGACAACAATCGGTGTTATCTTTCTTATGTGTAGAAATGTTGATATTGATTTACGATGTTTTGACATTGTATACGTCTAGAAATTGAAAGCTAAACAAACTATTTCAACTCCCTGAGAATGATCAGAACAAACTTGAATTCGAAGGATTTGTCAAATTTTCAAGTCATTCCTTGTCAAGTAGCTAGTCAACTTATTCGGATCTAAGTCATCCTTTGAGATTTTCATATTTTATAGATTTTTATATGAAAAACATCGGGTCAACTACGATTAAATTACATACGTAAACTCCATCCCCAAACAGCAAATAATGATATATATAACAAGTATTATATAATAAGGCGGTTTTTTTTTAAAATTTCAAGTCACACAATTGCCCAATTTACTTCATAAATGTTGATGCATACTTTGCTGCTAAATTGTATTGTAAATGTTACAAAAATTTACTTCTACTAGTAGTACGGAGCCCTGGATATTTTAAATTTTACATTGTCAAACATAATATATGGCTGTGTTATATATCTTTGGATTTGTCTTGAAAAAAGTACTTTTAAAATATCAATGAAGAAAAGTGGTGACAGTTTTGCATAAAACAAGACCCAAGATCAAGTACACTATTTTTACTTTTTTTTCTATTTTTTTTTTAAATGTGATGATATATATAGCAATTAATGTTAAATTTAAGTTAAACACATCTTTAACATCCAATTAACGAACAATTAACAGGAAAACAGAAAGAAGAACTTTCTACACGTCGATTTTTATAAGTATTGACGTTTGTATGCTCAATTCTAGGGCATTATATTTTCTAGTCTGTGCGGATGTTTTTGATGAAGTTGCATTCCAATCAACTTGAAACTTAGTTCACATGTTCCCGATGATATGATCTTTCGAATTGTAATGCAAAATTAGAATTTTTATCCCATTTCCATTGTCCACTGAACATTGAAAATGATAGTGCGGAATGGACATCCGTGTACTTGAGACACATGTTTGTTCAAATTATTTTTCTATTATCCAAGATCAACACACACGTATCCATGGTATTGAGTTTACATTTCCCTTGCCTGATATAAATGAAAAGAGTCCACAACATTGAACGCGTATTTGACAAAATATCATGTTTTATAGCTTATAGCTGGTATGGGTTTTGAACTTGTTGAAAGTAATGGGTATCCCATATCTGAAACAAATCCTTATACTTTTGTCTTTGGTGGATAATAAGAAGCTACCTCATAAGCAATCATACCACATCATCTTATTTATCTTTTTAATTAGTGAGAAAATGATGGGTATTTTTCTAACTGAAAAACAATTGAAACAGTAATTCAAAGTGAAATTTATAGTTGACAGAGTGAATGTGTAATTCTACTCTTACTAACAATTCTATATTTCAGCACGTATTAACTTTAATTTTGTATTCCTAATATTAAACTGGCACTTATAAGTAACGGAAAACATAGAAACCAATATGGAATAAGAACTTCAGTGATTTTTAATGCAAAGTTATTTAAATTCTTCTTAAATAAAATTGAGAAAGGAAATGGTGAATATGTCAAAGCGACAACCACCCGACCATAGAGCAAACAACAGCAGAAGGCAACCAATGGGTCTTCAATGTAGAGAGAATTCCCGCACCCGTAGGTGTCCTTCAGCTGGCCCCTAAAATATGCATAATAGTACAGTGATAATGGACGTCATACTAAACTCCGAATTATACACAAGAAACTAAAATTTAAATGTAGTTAAATTCTTCTTAAAGTCAACTTATGCAAAGAATCATAAAAACTTACATTTCCCTTAGTTCTGACTTTCTGTTGACTCAGATGGTCATTTCTGGTAATTCTACAGTATTGTTCTTTAACAATATAACTTTCTGCAGTAGAAGTATTTCTTAAAATTAAACAGTGGGTGTTGAATCATAATTGAAAAAAAAAAAAACATATTAAATTTCCACCGTGCAAATTAGAAATAAATGACAAAAGCAATTATAACAAGATGAAAATAATTCCCCTGGTTAATTTTAAGGCAAACAGGAAGTTTTGACATAAAAAAGTTGTCACATGGGACACAAGATGAAACTAATCACAAAATTAAAGTTGTTAACAAACAGAACGAAGAATATCAATGCATAAGAAGATATGTACAAGCTTCGGATGCGGGAATTTCAAGCTACATTGAAGACCTGTTGGTGACCTTCTACTGTTGATTTTTTCTATGGTCGGGTTGTTGTCTCTTTGACAGATTTCCCATTTCCATACTCAATTTAATAGTATATTGCGATAGGTATTTGACATAAAAAATATCAGACATGATTTGAATCAAATGGTTTACAATGGCACTAAAATTGATGATGTTCGCATCCTGCCATTTCTGTTGGTCTCTTTTTTTCATGTCATTTTTGCACTATTTTCAGAAGTACAAGCTCTCAGCATATCACCAGTGAGGGATGCTAGGACATGTAAATCTAGCTATTGCAGAATTTTATTTTGATGTTTTTAATACCTATGCCATCTGATCTCTTTGAACTGGGAATAATGTTCTTTTCTGTTGCAATGTCGGTCCACATACCGTTAAAATATCACTGAGTCTGTATTAAAATCGCTACCTGTTACTGCAGATCGAATCTTCTCTAGATATTTGAAGCATATCTAATATTCAAACTGACATTTGCCTGAATAAATTGGTACGTTTGGTTAAAAAAATAATGCAATATTTTAGATTACGATCTAAAATGAAGTTACCCCCTCGTTCTGCCCTAACATTTGACAGCAAAAGATCAGTTTTAGAATGTACGTTATACAACAAATCCCATTGCATGTATATGTACGTATATATATATGTAACACTTCGAAACATGTCCTTCCCCCAAACGTGTCTTTTCTCCCTAAAAGTGTCCGAAATGTACAATATTCCCCAAACGTGTCCGATAATTTTTATTCTGCAAAACGTTTCCAATATTTAACGACAAAACGTCACACGCCTTTTAACGCTAATACTGTACATGTATCTCCTAAATAAAATCGATTATAACGTTTACGGTAATTCTATGATGGGAGACACAGATGATGAAGTTGTCATTTATCAGATTTAGTTAGTACAATGTAGGTTTTTAATGATTATAATAATTGCAAAATTAATCTGTTATCAATAAATAACTTTTACTGAAATTGCTTATTGTCCAGTTGCAAGTATTTCATATTCATTTGGAGGGACCATGCACATAATTCTGGAGTTGAATTAATCGTTAACTTTGTCAATTATTTGTACATATAAACTCCAATGATGCCTTTTAGATTTATCCGAATATTGCAAGGCGGGCTTTTAACAGCATTTTCCCCCCACTTAGGTCAATAGTTTGTGTATATTTCAAAAGCTCATCCAAACATAAACTGGTTATGCGAATTTTTTAATAAATTTAAAGTTTCCAGCGTCACTCAGACACAATATAAAGATACATAACGTTGATCAGTGTCAAATATGTCATGCATAGGTTTTATATATTTTTTTTTTATCAATATGATTGTTATGTGATCAACGCCTGTTTTAATTGCAAATTAATTTTGTAGTGTAAAAATAAAGACTGTTGATTACGTATTGTTTTAACAGTTTCACTGTACAAATTAACTTTAAACTGATGATCGCGTATTGTCCAGTTGCAAGTATTTCATGCATATTTAGAGAGAACATACAAGTTTAAATGTTTTTGCAGTTCTATTTAAAGATAACATAGGCTACCTGTTTTTATTTTTTTTACATTTAAGGTAGTTCAGGGGTATAGAAAAAAAATGACAGAATTTTCTTATACTTTGTGAAATTCAACTTTGAAGTATTATAAATGAAAAAATGCAAAAAAAAATGGGGGTCACCGGCCATCTAGGAGATATTTTGACCTCTGAAAATGAGTGCAAATAGGTTATAGGAAATTATAGGGAAAATGGACACAAATACACTTTGATTGAAATTTCAGAGCAAAATAAATGACAGAAGTGACTAATTGTTTCATACTGTATAGCTTGATGTCTCTATTTTATAAAATTGAAATAAAATTTTGGGGTCACAGGCCATCCAAGAGAGTGTTTGACCTCTGAAAATGAGTGCAAATAGGCTAAATATAGGAAAAACAGACATAAAATCTCTTTGATTGAATTTTCAGAGCAAAATAAATGACAGAAGTGGCTCATTTTTTCATACTGTATAGCTTGATGTGTTTATTTTATAAAATTGAAATAAAATTTGGGGGTCACCGGCCATCCAAGAGATTTTTTGACCTCTGAAAATGAGTGCAAATAGGCTAAATATAGGAAAAACAGACATAAAATCTCTTTGATTGAATTTTCAGAGCAAAATAAACGACAGAAGTGGCTCATTTTTTCATACTGTATAGCTTAATGTCTCTATTTTATAAAATTGAAATAAAATTTGGGGGTCATCGGCCATCCAAGAGATTTTTTGACCTCTGAAAATGAGTGCAAATAGGCTAAATGTAGGAAAAACAGACATAAAGTCTCTTTGATTGAATTTTCAGAGCAAAATAAACGACAGAGGTGGCTCATTTTTTCATACTGTATAGCTTGATGTCTCTATTTTATGAAATTGAAATAATATTTGCGGGTCATCGGCCATCCGAGATTTTTTTTGCAAAGAATACCAGATGCTCCGCAGGGCGCAGCTTTATACGACCGCAGAGGTTGAACCCTGAATGGTTGGGGCTAGTATGGACACAACATTCAAGCTGAATCCAGCTCTAAATTTGGATTGTGATTAAATAGTTGACACAGCATAGGTTTCTGACACAGAATGAATGTGTTCTAATGAACTTAAAATTTTTATTTTCTCTTAGAGCAAATCACTATGATGTTGAATATTAATCCTCTCAAAAAAATGTTTGAAGAAATTTTCATTTTATTTATGAAATTTTAAATGAGAAAAATTGAATCCAAATTTTTTTTTCACATCCCCCTTTCCCTTATTCCAAAACTAACCTTAATTAAAATTTCTAATGGAGTTTGCAAGAATAACTACTCATTTAAATACATCATAAAATATTAAGATGTAAAAAAACTGCTTGTTATCACTTGTTTTAATTTGTCAGTTGGTAGTTAAAATAAAATTAACGGTACCAATTTTCTGGCACCAGATGCGCATTTCGACAAAACATGTCTCTACAGTGATGCTCGTGACCAACATATTTGAAATTCAAAGCTTATATAAAAGATGAAGAGCTATAATCCAAAAGGTCCAAAAGGTCCAAAAAGTATAGCCAAATTCGTGAAAGGAATCAGGGAGATACATTCCTTGATTTATAAAAGTGAATATACATTGATTCTGGAAAAAGAAAGATAACTCCAATTAAAAAATTTCTTGCTATTGCACAATATTGTGCAATTAGATATTTCTTGCTTTACTATTCTGGACAAAGAAAGATAACTCTAATTTAAATTTTTTTTGCTATTTCACAATATTGTGCAATTAGATATTTCTTGCTATTGCACAATACTGTGCAATTGAAAAGACTTACTATTGCACAATACTGTGCAATTGAAAAGACTTGCTATTGCACAATACAGTGCAATTGAAGATTTCTTGCTATTACGCAACACTGTGCAATGGAAAATTTCTTGCTATTGCACAATATAATAATTTTAGATCCTGATTTGGACCAACTTGAAAACTGGGCCCATAATCAAAAATCTAAGTACATGTTTGGATTCGGCATATCAAAGAACCCCAAGAATTCAATTTTTGTCAAAATCAAACTAAGTTTAATTTTGGACCCTTTGGACTTTAATGTAGACCAATTTAAAAACAGGACCAAAAATCAAGAATCTGCATACACAGTTAGATTTGGCATATCAAAGAACCCCAAGGATTCAATTTTTGATGAAATCAAACAAAGTTCAATTTTGGACCCTTTGGACCTTAATGTAGACCAATTTGAAAACGGGACCAAAAATCAAGAATCTACATACACAGTTAGATTCGTCATATCAAAGAACCCCAATTATCAAATTTTTGATGAAATCAAACAAAGTTGAATTTTGGGACCCTTTGGGCCCCTTATCCCTAAACTGTTATGACCAAAACTATCAAAATCAATACCAACCTTCCTTTTATGATCGTAAACCTTGTGTTTGAATTTCATAGATTTCTATTCACTCATACAAAAGTTATGGTGCGAAAACCAAGAAAAATGCTTATTTGGACCCCTTTTTGGCCCCTAATTCCTAAACTGTTAGAACCAAAACTCCCAAAATCAATCCCAACCTTCCTTTTGTGGTCATAAACCTTGTGTTAAAATTTCATAGATTTCTATTTACTTATACTTAAGTTAATGTGCGAAAAACAAGAAAATGCTTATTTGGGCCCTTTTTGGCCCCTAATTCTTAAAATGTTAGGATCAAAACTCCCAAAATCAATCCCAACCTTTCTTTTGTGGTCATAAACCTTGTGTAAAAATTTCATAGATTTCTATTTACTTTTACTTAAGTTACAGTGCGAAAACTAAAAGTATTCAGACGACGCCAACGTGATAGCAAAAAAACGACGATTTTTTTTCAAATTTTGCGGTCGTATAATGACAGAAGTTGTTCATTGTTCAAAGATGGGTTGACCTCTGCGGTTGTATAAAGCTGTGTCCTGCGGAGCATCTGGTCATTATTGTGCTTAAACCATATTTGTGACAACATATGAAAACTGTGAGCTGACAGTCTGCTTTGTTTTTATCCATAAGTCTCATTTTGACTTTCTATATAAAAGGTTTTTATGTGTCAATATTTGTGTTTCAATACAAAAGGAAGATGTGGTATGATAATTGATTGTTAATGAGGCAACTCTCTACAATAGACAAAATGACACAGAAGTTAACAGCTACAGGTCAAAAGCTGTTATCGCATAGTGAGATGTAAAATTAAGGCCCTTCAATGCCTAATGAAGAACAATTCAAATGAGAAAACTGAAGGCATATAAATGTACAAAATGATGAACTAAAAAAAATATGTGACACAACAAAAGACAACCACTGCCTGAATTACAGGTTCATGACTTGGGACAGGCACATACATAATGTTGTGAGGTTAATGTTTGAAGGTGACAACCCTTCCCCTTAACCTGGGACAGTGGTGTAATTTGGTACAACATAGGGGTTTTATCAATTTGTATTATTCATTTTTGAATTCTAAATCTAGCGAAAAGTAGATTATCACAGATAAATTTGCAGAATGAGTTGTATGAATAGTCCGGACCCTAGTTTTACAAACTTTATGGAGCAAAAAAAATGTGATGAGTTTTGTATGTACATAAGGTCTGTCATAAATTAAAGGTTTCAGTATATTCACATTTTACAATATTTTTTGTAACTGCTGTATTTCACATGTTATTTTTCTTTTCTACTGTAGGATAGTGAGTGGTTCAAATATACATGTATGCCTCTTGAGACTTAAATTACATGCAATAGAAATCACCCCCCTCCCCCCTGAAAAAGCTAATTTTAATAACTTCAGCTGTAATATGCATTTTTTTAAATGTAATGTATGTGCTGGGGGCCTAAATTGACCCTGAATTATTTCAAGTGTTTTGGACTAAGACTTTAATACTTAAAGTACTGTTAAATTATTACATGTATATTGTAATATACTATGCAATTGGTAATTTCCTTTTTATTTAAAGTACATTTTAAACATATGGGAGGATTCAGAGGCAGCCCTGGGAAACATTTGGTTAATTATATAGGGAATCACTGGAGCATGACCTGAGCGGGTCCCCTTTTGGGCAGTCAGTGAGCCCCCTCTTATGAAAAATTCTGGATCCGCCACTGGGATTTTTTATACAACAAAAACATTCATGAGGTTTTAAATTGCAGGAAAATATCACCTCTTCATACAAGCCCCCCCCCCCCCCCTCTTTTTTCATTCAAAAACCTATTAAACATGCTAAAAGGCACATACATTTGTACTTATACATTTGTATAATTTTTACTTTTGAATAATTATTAAACATTCTACATATATCAGATACATGTACATCAATTTAGTCTGTAAAAACATTTTGTCTATAATATATATCTTATAATTGCCATGAAACTTGGTCCGTAGGCTTTTAATTTAGTAATCTCTGGTCATACAAAGTTGGTTAAGATCAGTTAGTTCCTACTATCCTATTACACTTTAGAAACATCCTTTGATTTTATCTTTATTTACAAAATAAAGACTCTTGTGTGGACATTACCATGCGTTCCACATGAAAATCAATTATATAATCATTTTCGTAAATTTGATTACATATCTTGAAATATTTTTTTCATACACCTTTAATAAATATGCCTTAAAGAGGAAGTATTTTTAAAAGAGTTGAAATTATACTGTAACTTTTGGTCATGAATGTACCACCTAAAAAACCTTAAAAAATGTCTGAAGCCATCATTGAAAAGAAAATGACACCCATTTAGTGCAGGTGTAATTTTTTAAAGTTTGCATTTAATGTCTTTAACATATTAAAGAAATGCACTTCGAAATAACTGTGTAGACCCCTAACAAGCTTTTAAATTTAGAAAAATATCACTTTATGACAAGACCACTTTTCCTGTTTAGGTAGTAAAAGTTTTGTTTTTCTCTCGTGAAGATTCTGTGGGATCAAATACAGGGTTTAAGCTAGGATTTTGAAGGCTTTAGTCACTTTTGCGCGCCATGGAAATCAAACTTTTTTTTTGTGTATTTTAAACAGCAAGGGACCAAGAATGTATATTACTAGCTTCATCTTTGACTTTGTCAGATTTTAAAGGACTTGTAGGCATATGACTGGCAGTCAGTATTGTATGATTTGACTGTATTGCCCTTATTATGAAAGATTCTGACATGGATGTGGAAACTTAGTTCACAATATTCTCTTCAGTTTGTTCCAGAGGACATTCCTGAACAACACAAGTTGGATTCGTTTTTTTTAAACAAGGAATCACAGTAGAAATTAACTTGCAATGATTTTATCACTGCATAATCATTATCCTTATAAATCGTCTAAATCGAAATCTGGAGATCATTTCTATTAAGTTGGATGTATAAAATCCTTTTTGGAACTAGTATAACGACTGAAAGGAGGTTGTAAACAAATCAAGAATAGATAACGTTTTCTACTTTCGGGTTTAAAATGAAACGAAAACGGGAAGTGACACGTGAATAGTAAATTCAAAACGAGTCCGGATTCATCAGGAAATTATCATTTTTCTGTTTTAATTCCTTTAGTAAGAGATATATATTTGTCTCTCTCGTTTAATTGCTTCTAAATGATATCGCATTTTACGTTTTTTTATCAGGGTCTATAAATAGTTATAGGATTACTTTCACGCATGCGTAGCACAAAGTACAGGAAGCACCTGTTTATCTCGTGAAGACAATTTGAACGTTTTGAATAAAGTTCTATATAAGGTAAGAGGGGTGTCCATAAACACTGACAAAATCAAAAGTGGTCTTGATCAACAGATTTACCCTCATTTATCAAGGTAAGAGGGGTGTCCATAAACACTGACAAAATCAAAAGTGGTCTTGATCAACAGATTTACCCTCATTTATCAAGGTAAGAGGGGAGTCTATAAACACTGACAAAATCAAACGTGGTCTTGATCAACACATTTACCCTCATTTATCAAGGTAAGAGGGGAGTCTATAAACACTGACAAAATCAAACGTGGTCTTGATCAACAGATTTACCCTCATTTATCAAGGTAAGAGGGGTGTCCATAAACACTGACAAAATCAAACGTGGTCTTGATCAACACATTGACCCTCATTTATCAAGGTAAGAGGGGAGTCTATAAACACTGACAAAATCAAACGTGGTCTTGATCAACACATTTACCCTCATTTATCAAGGTAAGAGGGGAGTCTATAAACACTGACAAAATCAAACGTGGTCTTGATCAACAGATTTACCCTCATGTATCAAGGTAAGAGGGGTGTCCATAAACACTGACAAAATCAAACCTTGTTTTGATCAACACATTTACCCTCATTTATCAAGGTAAGAGGGGAGTCTATAAACACTGACAAAATCAAAAGTGGTCTTGATCAACAGATTTACCCTCATGTATCAAGGTAAGAGGGGTGTCCATAAACACTGACAAAATCAAACGTGGTCTTGATCAACAGATTTACCCTCATTTATCAAGGTAAGAGGGGTGTCCATAAACACTGACAAAATCAAACCTTGTCTTGATCAACATATTTACCCTCATTTATCAAGGTAAGAGGGGTGTCCATAAACACTGACAAAATCAAACGTGGTCTTGATCAACAGATTTACCCTCATTTATCAAGGTAAGAGGGGTGTCCATAAACACTGACAAAATCAAACGTGGTCTTCATCAACAGATTTACCCTCATTTATCAAGGTAAGAGGGGTGTCCATAAACACTGACAAAATCAAAAGTGGTCTTGATCAACACATTTACCCTCATTTATCAAGGTAAGAGGGGAGTCTATAAACACTGACAAAATCAAAAGTGGTCTTGATCAACAGATTTACCCTCATGTATCAAGGTAAGAGGGGAGTCCATAAACACTGACAAAATCAAACGTTGTCTTGATCAACAGATTTACCCTCATTTATCAAGGTAAGATGGGAGTCTATAAACACTGACAAAATCAAAAGTGGTCTTGATCAACAGATTTACCCTCATGTATCAAGGTAAGAGGGGAGTCCATAAACACTGACAAAATCAAACGTTGTCTTCATCAACATATTTACCCTCATTTATCAAGGTAAGAGGGGTGTCTATAAACACTGACAGAATCAAACGTGGTCTTGATCAACATATTTACCCTCATTTATCAAGGTAAGAGGGGTGTCTATAAACACTGACAAAATCAAACGTGGTCTTGATCAACAGATTGACCCTCATTTATCAAGGTAAGAGGGGAGTCTATAAACACTGACAAAATCAAACGCTGTCTTGATCAACAGATTTACCCTCATTTATCAAGGTAAGAGGGGTGTCCATAAACACTGACAAAATCAAACGTTGTCTGTTTAATGTCTTTAACATATTAAAGAAATGCACTTCGAAATAACTGTGTAGACCCCTAACAAGCTTTTAAATTTAGAAAAATATCACTTTATGACAAGACCACTTTTCCTGTTTAGGTAGTAAAAGTTTTGTTTTTCTCTCGTGAAGATTCTGTGGGATCAAATACAGGGTTTAAGCTAGGATTTTGAAGGCTTTAGTCACTTTTGCGCGCCATGGAAATCAAACTTTTTTTTTGTGTATTTTAAACAGCAAGGGACCAAGAATGTATATTACTAGCTTCATCTTTGACTTTGTCAGATTTTAAAGGACTTGTAGGCATATGACTGGCAGTCAGTATTGTATGATTTGACTGTATTGCCCTTATTATGAAAGATTCTGACATGGATGTGGAAACTTAGTTCACAATATTCTCTTCAGTTTGTTCCAGAGGACATTCCTGAACAACACAAGTTGGATTCGTTTTTTTTAAACAAGGAATCACAGTAGAAATTAATTTGCAATGATTTTATCACTGCATAATCATTATCCTTATAAATCGTCTAAATCGAAATCTGGAGATCATTTCTATTAAGTTGGATGTATAAAATCCTTTTTGGAACTAGTATAACGACTGAAAGGAGGTTGTAAACAAATCAAGAATAGATAACGTTTTCTACTTTCGGGTTTAAAATGAAACGAAAACGGGAAGTGACACGTGAATAGTAAATTCAAAACGAGTCCGGATTCATCAGGAAATTATCATTTTTCTGTTTTAATTCCTTTAGTAAGAGATATATATTTGTCTCTCTCGTTTAATTGCTTCTAAATGATATCGCATTTTACGTTTTTTTATCAGGGTCTATAAATAGTTATAGGATTACTTTCACGCATGCGTAGCACAAAGTACAGGAAGCACCTGTTTATCTCGTGAAGACAATTTGAACGTTTTGAATAAAGTTCTATATAAGGTAAGAGGGGTGTCCATAAACACTGACAAAATCAAAAGTGGTCTTGATCAACAGATTTACCCTCATTTATCAAGGTAAGAGGGGTGTCCATAAACACTGACAAAATCAAAAGTGGTCTTGATCAACAGATTTACCCTCATTTATCAAGGTAAGAGGGGAGTCTATAAACACTGACAAAATCAAACGTGGTCTTGATCAACACATTTACCCTCATTTATCAAGGTAAGAGGGGAGTCTATAAACACTGACAAAATCAAACGTGGTCTTGATCAACAGATTTACCCTCATTTATCAAGGTAAGAGGGGTGTCCATAAACACTGACAAAATCAAACGTGGTCTTGATCAACACATTGACCCTCATTTATCAAGGTAAGAGGGGAGTCTATAAACACTGACAAAATCAAACGTGGTCTTGATCAACACATTTACCCTCATTTATCAAGGTAAGAGGGGAGTCTATAAACACTGACAAAATCAAACGTGGTCTTGATCAACAGATTTACCCTCATGTATCAAGGTAAGAGGGGTGTCCATAAACACTGACAAAATCAAACCTTGTTTTGATCAACACATTTACCCTCATTTATCAAGGTAAGAGGGGAGTCTATAAACACTGACAAAATCAAAAGTGGTCTTGATCAACAGATTTACCCTCATGTATCAAGGTAAGAGGGGTGTCCATAAACACTGACAAAATCAAACGTGGTCTTGATCAACAGATTTACCCTCATTTATCAAGGTAAGAGGGGTGTCCATAAACACTGACAAAATCAAACCTTGTCTTGATCAACATATTTACCCTCATTTATCAAGGTAAGAGGGGTGTCCATAAACACTGACAAAATCAAAAGTGGTCTTGATCAACATATTTACCCTCATTTATCAAGGTAAGAGGGGTGTCCATAAATACTGACAAAATCAAACGTGGTCTTGATCAACAGATTTACCCTCATTTATCAAGGTAAGAGGGGTGTCCATAAACACTGACAAAATCAAACGTGGTCTTGATCAACAGATTTACCCTCATTTATCAAGGTAAGAGGGGTGTCCATAAACACTGACAAAATCAAACGTGGTCTTCATCAACAGATTTACCCTCATTTATCAAGGTAAGAGGGGTGTCCATAAACACTGACAAAATCAAAAGTGGTCTTGATCAACACATTTACCCTCATTTATCAAGGTAAGAGGGGAGTCTATAAACACTGACAAAATCAAAAGTGGTCTTGATCAACAGATTTACCCTCATGTATCAAGGTAAGAGGGGAGTCCATAAACACTGACAAAATCAAACGTTGTCTTGATCAACAGATTTACCCTCATTTATCAAGGTAAGATGGGAGTCTATAAACACTGACAAAATCAAAAGTGGTCTTGATCAACAGATTTACCCTCATGTATCAAGGTAAGAGGGGAGTCCATAAACACTGACAAAATCAAACGTTGTCTTCATCAACATATTTACCCTCATTTATCAAGGTAAGAGGGGTGTCTATAAACACTGACAGAATCAAACGTGGTCTTGATCAACATATTTACCCTCATTTATCAAGGTAAGAGGGGTGTCTATAAACACTGACAAAATCAAACGTGGTCTTGATCAACAGATTGACCCTCATTTATCAAGGTAAGAGGGGAGTCTATAAACACTGACAAAATCAAACGCTGTCTTGATCAACAGATTTACCCTCATTTATCAAGGTAAGAGGGGTGTCCATAAACACTGACAAAATCAAACGTTGTCTTGATCAACACATTTACCCTCATTTATCAAGGTAAGAGGGGTGTCCATAAACACTGACAAAATCAAACGCTGTCTTGATCAACAGATTTACCCTCATTTATCAAGGTAAGAGGGGTGTCCATAAACACTGACAAAATCAAAAGTGGTCTTGATCAACATATTTACCCTCATTTATCAAGGTAAGAGGGGTGTCCATAAATACTGACAAAATCAAACGTGGTCTTGATCAACAGATTTACCCTCATTTATCAAGGTAAGAGGGGTGTCCATAAACACTGACAAAATCAAACGTGGTCTTGATCAACAGATTTACCCTCATTTATCAAGGTAAGAGGGGTGTCCATAAACACTGACAAAATCAAACGTGGTCTTCATCAACAGATTTACCCTCATTTATCAAGGTAAGAGGGGTGTCCATAAACACTGACAAAATCAAAAGTGGTCTTGATCAACACATTTACCCTCATTTATCAAGGTAAGAGGGGAGTCTATAAACACTGACAAAATCAAAAGTGGTCTTGATCAACAGATTTACCCTCATGTATCAAGGTAAGAGGGGAGTCCATAAACACTGACAAAATCAAACGTTGTCTTGATCAACAGATTTACCCTCATTTATCAAGGTAAGATGGGAGTCTATAAACACTGACAAAATCAAAAGTGGTCTTGATCAACAGATTTACCCTCATGTATCAAGGTAAGAGGGGAGTCCATAAACACTGACAAAATCAAACGTTGTCTTCATCAACATATTTACCCTCATTTATCAAGGTAAGAGGGGTGTCTATAAACACTGACAGAATCAAACGTGGTCTTGATCAACATATTTACCCTCATTTATCAAGGTAAGAGGGGTGTCTATAAACACTGACAAAATCAAACGTGGTCTTGATCAACAGATTGACCCTCATTTATCAAGGTAAGAGGGGAGTCTATAAACACTGACAAAATCAAACGCTGTCTTGATCAACAGATTTACCCTCATTTATCAAGGTAAGAGGGGTGTCCATAAACACTGACAAAATCAAACGTTGTCTTGATCAACACATTTACCCTCATTTATCAAGGTAAGAGGGGTGTCCATAAACACTGACAAAATCAAACGCTGTCTTGATCAACAGATTTACCCTCATTTATCAAGGTAAGAGGGGTGTCCATAAAAACTGACAAAATCAAACCTTGTCTTGATCAACATATTTACCCTCATTTATCAAGGTAAGAGGGGTGTCTATAAACACTGACAAAATCAAACGTTGTCTTGATCAACACATTTACCCTCATTTATCAAGGTAAGAGGGGTGTCCATAAAAACTGACAAAATCAAACCTTGTCTTGATCAACATATTTACCCTCATTTATCAAGGTAAGAGGGGTGTCCATAAACACTGACAAAATCAAACGTGGTCTTGATCAACACATTTACCCTCATTTATCAAGGTAAGAGGGGTGTCCATAAACACTGACAAAATCAAACGTGGTCTTGATCAACAGATTTACCCTCATTTATCAAGGTAAGAGGGGTGTCTATAAACACTGACAAAATCAAACCTTGTCTTGATCAACATATTTACCCTCATTTATCAAGGTAAGAGGGGAGTCCATAAACACTGACAAAATCAAAAGTGGTCTTGATCAACATATTTACCCTCTTTTATCAAGGTAAGAGGGGAGTCCATAAACACTGACAAAATCAAACGTGGTCTTGATCAACACATTTACCCTCATTTATCAAGGTAAGAGGGGTGTCTATAAACACTGACAAAATCAAAAGTGGTCTTGATCAACAGATTTACCCTCATTTATCAAGGTAAGAGGGGAGTCCATAAACACTGACAAAATCAAACGTGGTCTTGATCAACAGATTTACCCTCATTTATCAAGGTAAGATGGGAGTCTATAAACGCTGACAAAATCAAAAGTGGTCTTGATCAACATATTTACCCTCATTTATCAAGGTAAGAGGGGTGTCCATAAACACTGACAAAATCAAACCTTGTCTTGATCAACAGATTTACCCTCATTTATCAAGGTAAGAGGGGTGTCCATAAACACTGACAAAATCAAACCTTGTCTTGATCAACATATTTACCCTCATTTATCAAGGTAAGAGGGGTGTCCATAAACACTGACAAAATCAAACCTTGTCTTGATC
Source organism: Mytilus galloprovincialis (assembly GCA_037788925.1). Classification (NCBI taxonomy): domain Eukaryota; kingdom Metazoa; phylum Mollusca; class Bivalvia; order Mytilida; family Mytilidae; genus Mytilus; species Mytilus galloprovincialis. The sequence continues at coordinate 3,996,594 of CM075332.1, forward strand.
AACATATTTACCCTCATTTATCAAGGTAAGAGGGGAGTCCATAAACACTGACAAAATCAAAAGTGGTCTTGATCAACATATTTACCCTCATTTATCAAGGTAAGAGGGGAGTCCATAAACACTGACAAAATCAAACGTGGTCTTGATCAACACATTTACCCTCATTTATCAAGGTAAGAGGGGTGTCTATAAACACTGACAAAATCAAAAGTGGTCTTGATCAACAGATTTACCCTCATTTATCAAGGTAAGAGGGGAGTCCACAAACACTGACAAAATCAAACGTGGTCTTGATCAACAGATTTACCCTCATTTATCAAGGTAAGAGGGGTGTCCATAAACACTGACAAAATCAAACCTTGTTTTGATCAACATATTTACCCTCATTTATCAAGGTAAGAGGGGTGTCCATAAACACTGACAAAATCAAAAGTGGTCTTGATCAACAGATTTACCCTCATTTATCAAGGTAAGAGGGGTGTCCATAAACACTGACAAAATCAAAAGTGGTCTTGATCAACATATTTACCGTCATTTATCAAGGTAAGAGGGGTGTCCATAAACACTGACAAAATCAAACGTTGTCTTGATCAACAGATTTACCCTCATTTATCAAGGTAAGAGGGGTGTCCATAAACACTGACAAAATCAAAAGTGGTCTTGATCAACAGATTTACCCTCATTTATCAAGGTAAGAGGGGAGTCTATAAACACTGACAAAATCAAACGTGGTCTTGATCAACACATTTACCCTCATTTATCAAGGTAAGAGGGGTGTCCATAAACACTGACAAAATCAAACGTGGTCTTGATCAACACATTTACCCTCATTTATCAAGGTAAGAGGGGTGTCCATAAACACTGACAAAATCAAAAGTGGTCTTGATCAACATATTTACCCTCATTTATCAAGGTAAGATGGGAGTCTATAAACACTGACAAAATCAAACGCTGTCTTGATCAACATATTTACCCTCATTTATCAAGATAAGAGGGGAGTCCATAAACACTGACAAAATCAAACGTGGTCTTGATCAACACATTTACCCTCATTTATCAAGGTAAGAGGGGTGTCCATAAACACTGACAAAATCAAACGTGGTCTTGATCAACACATTTACCCTCATTTATCAAGGTAAGAGGGGTGTCCATAAACACTGACAAAATCAAAAGTGGTCTTGATCAACATATTTACCCTCATTTATCAAGGTAAGATGGGAGTCTATAAACACTGACAAAATCAAACGCTGTCTTGATCAACATATTTACCCTCATTTATCAAGGTAAGAGGGGAGTCCATAAACACTGACAAAATCAAACGTGGTCTTGATCAACACATTTACCCTCATTTATCAAGGTAAGAGGGGTGTCCATAAACACTGACAAAATCAAACGTGGTCTTGATCAACACATTTACCCTCATTTATCAAGGTAAGAGGGGTGTCCATAAACACTGACAAAATCAAACGTGGTCTTGATCAACAGATTTACCCTCATTTATCAAGGTAAGAGGGGAGTCCATAAACACTGACAAAATCAAACGTGGTCTTGATCAACAGATTTACCCTCATTTATCAAGGTAAGAGGGGTGTCCATAAACACTGACAAAATCAAAAGTGGTCTTGATCAACAGATTTACCCTCATTTATCAAGGTAAGAGGGGAGTCTATAAACACTGACAAAATCAAACGTTGTCTTGATCAACACATTTACCCTCATTTATCAAGGTAAGAGGGGTGTCCATAAACACTGACAAAATCAAACGTGGTCTTGATCAACAGATTTACCCTCATTTATCAAGGTAAGAGGGAAGTCTATAAACACTGACAAAATCAAACGTTGTCTTGATCAACACATTTACCCTCATTTATCAAGGTAAGAGGGGAGTCCATAAACACTGACAAAATCAAACGTGGTCTTGATCAACATATTTACCCTCATTTATCAAGGTAAGAGGGGAGTCCATAAACACTGACAAAATCAAACCTTGTCTTGATCAACAGATTTACCCTCATTTATCAAGGTAAGAGGGGTGTCCATCAACACTGACAAAATCAAAAGTGGTCTTGATCAACAGATTTACCCTCATTTATCAAGGTAAGAGGGGTGTCTATAAACACTGACAAAATCAAACCTTGTCTTGATCAACATATTTACCCTCATTTATCAAGGTAAGAGGGGAGTCCATAAACACTGACAAAATCAAAAGTGGTCTTGATCAACAGATTTACCCTCATGTATCAAGGTAAGAGGGGAGTCCATAAACACTGACAAAATCAAACGTTGTCTTGATCAACACATTTACCCTCATTTATCAAGGTAAGAGGGGTGTCCATAAACACTGACAAAATCAAACGCTGTCTTGATCAACAGATTTACCCTCATTTATCAAGGTAAGAGGGGTGTCCATAAAAACTGACAAAATCAAACCTTGTCTTGATCAACATATTTACCCTCATTTATCAAGGTAAGATGGGTGTCTATAAACACTGACAAAATCAAACGTTGTCTTGATCAACACATTTACCCTCATTTATCAAGGTAAGAGGGGTGTCCATAAAAACTGACAAAATCAAACCTTGTCTTGATCAACATATTTACCCTCATTTATCAAGGTAAGAGGGGTGTCCATAAACACTGACAAAATCAAACGTGGTCTTGATCAACAGATTTACCCTCATTTATCAAGGTAAGAGGGGAGTCTATAAACACTGACAAAATCAAAAGTGGTCTTGATCAACAGATTTACCCTCATTTATCAAGGTAAGAGGGGTGTCCATAAACACTGACAAAATCAAACGTGGTCTTGATCAACAGATTTACCCTCATTTATCAAGGTAAGAGGGGTGTCCATAAACACTGACAAAATCAAACGTGGTCTTGATCAACACATTTACCCTCATTTATCAAGGTAAGAGGGGTGTCCATAAACACTGACAAAATCAAAAGTGGTCTTGATCAACAGATTTACCCTCATTTATCAAGGTAAGAGGGGTGTCCATAAACACTGACAAAATCAAACGTGGTCTTGGTCAACAGATTTACCCTCATTTATCAAGGTAAGAGGGGTGTCCATAAACACTGACAAAATCAAACGTGGTATTGATCAACATATTTACCCTCATTTATCAAGGTAAGAGGGGTGTCCATAAACACTGACAAAATCAAAAGTGGTCTTGATCAACAGATTTACGCTCATTTATCAAGGTAAGAGGGGAGTCCATAAACACTGACAAAATCAAACGTGATCAACAGATTTACCCTCATTTATCAAGGTAAGAGGGGAGTCTATAAACACTGACAAAATCAAAAGTGGTCTTGATCAACAGATTTACCCTCATTTATCAAGGTAAGAGGGGAGTCCATAAACACTGACAAAATCAAACGTGGTCTTGATCAACACATTTACCCTCATTTATCAAGGTAAGAGGGGTGTCCATAAACACTGACAAAATCAAAAGTGGTCTTGATCAACAGATTTACCCTCATTTATCAAGGTAAGAGGGGTGTCCATAAACACTGACAAAATCAAAAGTGGTCTTGATCAACAGATTTACCCTCATTTATCAAGGTAAGAGGGGTGTCCATAAACACTGACAAAATCAAAAGTGGTCTTGATCAACAGATTTACCCTCATTTATCAAGGTAAGAGGGGTGTCTATAAACACTGACAAAATCAAACCTTGTCTTGATCAACATATTTACCCTCATTTATCAAGGTAAGAGGGGAGTCCATAAACACTGACAAAATCAAAAGTGGTCTTGATCAACATATTTACCCTCATTTATCAAGGTAAGAGGGGAGTCCATAAACACTGACAAAATCAAACGTGGTCTTGATCAACACATTTACCCTCATTTATCAAGGTAAGAGGGGTGTCTATAAACACTGACAAAATCAAAAGTGGTCTTGATCAACAGATTTACCCTCATTTATCAAGGTAAGAGGGGAGTCCATAAACACTGACAAAATCAAACGTGGTCTTGATCAACAGATTTACCCTCATTTATCAAGGTAAGATGGGAGTCTATAAACGCTGACAAAATCAAAAGTGGTCTTGATCAACATATTTACCCTCATTTATCAAGGTAAGAGGGGTGTCCATAAACACTGACAAAATCAAACCTTGTCTTGATCAACAGATTTACCCTCATTTATCAAGGTAAGAGGGGTGTCCATAAACACTGACAAAATCAAACCTTGTCTTGATCAACATATTTACCCTCATTTATCAAGGTAAGAGGGGTGTCCATAAACACTGACAAAATCAAACCTTGTCTTGATCAACATATTTACCCTCATTTATCAAGGTAAGAGGGGAGTCCATAAACACTGACAAAATCAAAAGTGGTCTTGATCAACATATTTACCCTCATTTATCAAGGTAAGAGGGGAGTCCATAAACACTGACAAAATCAAACGTGGTCTTGATCAACACATTTACCCTCATTTATCAAGGTAAGAGGGGTGTCTATAAACACTGACAAAATCAAAAGTGGTCTTGATCAACAGATTTACCCTCATTTATCAAGGTAAGAGGGGAGTCCATAAACACTGACAAAATCAAACGTGGTCTTGATCAACAGATTTACCCTCATTTATCAAGGTAAGAGGGGTGTCCATAAACACTGACAAAATCAAACCTTGTTTTGATCAACATATTTACCCTCATTTATCAAGGTAAGAGGGGTGTCCATAAACACTGACAAAATCAAAAGTGGTCTTGATCAACAGATTTACCCTCATTTATCAAGGTAAGAGGGGTGTCCATAAACACTGACAAAATCAAAAGTGGTCTTGATCAACATATTTACCCTCATTTATCAAGGTAAGAGGGGTGTCCATAAACACTGACAAAATCAAACGTTGTCTTGATCAACAGATTTACCCTCATTTATCAAGGTAAGAGGGGTGTCCATAAACACTGACAAAATCGAAAGTGGTCTTGATCAACAGATTTACCCTCATTTATCAAGGTAAGAGGGGAGTCTATAAACACTGACAAAATCAAACGTGGTCTTGATCAACACATTTACCCTCATTTATCAAGGTAAGAGGGGTGTCCATAAACACTGACAAAATCAAACGTGATCAACAGATTTACCCTCATTTATCAAGGTAAGAGGGGTGTCCATAAACACTGACAAAATCAAACGTGGTCTTGATCAACAGATTTACCCTCATTTATCAAGGTAAGAGGGGAGTCCATAAACACTGACAAAATCAAACGTGGTCTTGATCAACAGATTTACCCTCATTTATCAAGGTAAGAGGGGTGTCCATAAACACTGAGTAAATCAAACGTGGTCTTGATCAACAGATTTACCCTCATTTATCAAGGTAAGAGGGGAGTCTATAAACACTGACAAAATCAAACGTTGTCTTGATCAACACATTTACCCTCATTTATCAAGGTAAGAGGGGTGTCCATAAACACTGACAAAATCAAACGTGGTCTTGATCAACAGATTTACCCTCATTTATCAAGGTAAGAGGGGAGTCTATAAACACTGACAAAATCAAACGTTGTCTTGATCAACACATTTACCCTCATTTATCAAGGTAAGAGGGGAGTCCATAAACACTGACAAAATCAAACGTGGTCTTGATCAACATATTTACCCTCATTTATCAAGGTAAGAGGGGAGTCCATAAACATTGACAAAATCAAACCTTGTCTTGATCAACAGATTTACCCTCATTTATCAAGGTAAGAGGGGTGTCCATAAACACTGACAAAATCAAAAGTGGTCTTGATCAACAGATTTACCCTCATTTATCAAGGTAAGAGGGGTGTCTATAAACACTGACAAAATCAAACCTTGTCTTGATCAACATATTTACCCTCATTTATCAAGGTAAGAGGGGAGTCCATAAACACTGACAAAATCAAAAGTGGTCTTGATCAACATATTTACCCTCATTTATCAAGGTAAGAGGGGAGTCCATAAACACTGACAAAATCAAACGTGGTCTTGATCAACACATTTACCCTCATTTATCAAGGTAAGAGGGGTGTCTATAAACACTGACAAAATCAAAAGTGGTCTTGATCAACAGATTTACCCTCATTTATCAAGGTAAGAGGGGAGTCCATAAACACTGACAAAATCAAACGTGGTCTTGATCAACAGATTTACCCTCATTTATCAAGGTAAGATGGGAGTCTATAAACGCTGACAAAATCAAAAGTGGTCTTGATCAACATATTTACCCTCATTTATCAAGGTAAGAGGGGTGTCCATAAACACTGACAAAATCAAACATTGTCTTGATCAACAGATTTACCCTCATTTATCAAGGTAAGAGGGGTGTCCATAAACACTGACAAAATCAAACCTTGTCTTGATCAACATATTTACCCTCATTTATCAAGGTAAGAGGGGTGTCCATAAACACTGACAAAATCAAACCTTGTCTTGATCAACATATTTACCCTCATTTATCAAGGTAAGAGGGGAGTCCATAAACACTGACAAAATCAAAAGTGGTCTTGATCAACATATTTACCCTCATTTATCAAGGTAAGAGGGGAGTCCATAAACACTGACAAAATCAAACGTGGTCTTGATCAACACATTTACCCTCATTTATCAAGGTAAGAGGGGTGTCTATAAACACTGACAAATCAAAAGTGGTCTTGATCAACAGATTTACCCTCATTTATCAAGGTAAGAGGGGAGTCCATAAACACTGACAAAATCAAACGTGGTCTTGATCAACAGATTTACCCTCATTTATCAAGGTAAGAGGGGTGTCCATAAACACTGACAAAATCAAACCTTGTTTTGATCAACATATTTACCCTCATTTATCAAGGTAAGAGGGGTGTCCATAAACACTGACAAAATCAAAAGTGGTCTTGATCAACAGATTTACCCTCATTTATCAAGGTAAGAGGGGTGTCCATAAACACTGACAAAATCAAAAGTGGTCTTGATCAACATATTTACCCTCATTTATCAAGGTAAGAGGGGTGTCCATAAACACTGACAAAATCAAACGTTGTCTTGATCAACAGATTTACCCTCATTTATCAAGGTAAGAGGGGTGTCCATAAACACTGACAAAATCAAAAGTGGTCTTGATCAACAGATTTACCCTCATTTATCAAGGTAAGAGGGGAGTCTATAAACACTGACAAAATCAAACGTGGTCTTGATCAACACATTTACCCTCATTTATCAAGGTAAGAGGGGTGTCCATAAACACTGACAAAATCAAACGTGATCAACAGATTTACCCTCATTTATCAAGGTAAGAGGGGTGTCCATAAACACTGACAAAATCAAACGTGGTCTTGATCAACAGATTTACCCTCATTTATCAAGGTAAGAGGGGAGTCCATAAACACTGACAAAATCAAACGTGGTCTTGATCAACAGATTTACCCTCATTTATCAAGGTAAGAGGGGTGTCCATAAACACTGACAAAATCAAACGTGGTCTTGATCAACAGATTTACCCTCATTTATCAAGGTAAGAGGGGAGTCTATAAACACTGACAAAATCAAACGTTGTCTTGATCAACACATTTACCCTCATTTATCAAGGTAAGAGGGGTGTCCATAAACACTGACAAAATCAAACGTGGTCTTGATCAACAGATTTACCCTCATTTATCAAGGTAAGAGGGGAGTCTATAAACACTGACAAAATCAAACGTTGTCTTGATCAACACATTTACCCTCATTTATCAAGGTAAGAGGGGTGTCCATAAACACTGACAAAATCAAACGTTGTCTTGATCAACAGATTTACCCTCATTTATCAAGGTAAGAGGGGTGTCCATAAACACTGACAAAATCAAAAGTGGTCTTGATCAACAGATTTACCCTCATTTATCAAGGTAAGAGGGGAGTCTATAAACACTGACAAAATCAAACGTGGTCTTGATCAACACATTTACCCTCATTTATCAAGGTAAGAGGGGTGTCCATAAACACTGACAAAATCAAACGTGATCAACAGATTTACCCTCATTTATCAAGGTAAGAGGGGTGTCCATAAACACTGACAAAATCAAACGTGGTCTTGATCAACAGATTTACCCTCATTTATCAAGGTAAGAGGGGAGTCCATAAACACTGACAAAATCAAACGTGGTCTTGATCAACAGATTTACCCTCATTTATCAAGGTAAGAGGGGTGTCCATAAACACTGACAAAATCAAACGTGGTCTTGATCAACAGATTTACCCTCATTTATCAAGGTAAGAGGGGAGTCTATAAACACTGACAAAATCAAACGTTGTCTTGATCAACACATTTACCCTCATTTATCAAGGTAAGAGGGGAGTCCATAAACACTGACAAAATCAAACGTGGTCTTGATCAACATATTTACCCTCATTTATCAAGGTAAGAGGGGAGTCCATAAACACTGACAAAATCAAACCTTGTCTTGATCAACAGATTTACCCTCATTTATCAAGGTAAGAGGGGTGTCCATAAACACTGACAAAATCAAACGTGGTCTTGATCAACAGATTTACCCTCATTTATCAAGGTAAGAGGGGTGTCCATAAACACTAACAAAATCAAACCTTGTCTTGATCAACATATTTACCCTCATTTATCAAGGTAAGAGGGGTGTCCATAAACACTGACAAAATCAAACGTGGTCTTGATCAACAGATTTACCCTCATTTATCAAGGTAAGAGTGGAGTCTATAAACACTGACAAAATCAAACGTGGTCTTGATCAACAGATTTACCCTCATTTATCAAGGTAAGAGGGGTGTCCATAAACACTGACAAAATCAAACGTGGTCTTGATCAACAGATTTACCCTCATTTATCAAGGTAAGAGGGGTGTCCATAAACACTGACAAAATCAAACGTTGTCTTGATCAACAGATTTACCCTCATTTATCAAGGTAAGAGGGGAGTCCATAAACATTGACAAAATCAAACGTGGTCTTGATCAACAGATTGACCCTCATTTATCAAGGTAAGAGGGGTGTCCATAAACACTGACAAAATCAAACGTGGTCTTGATCAACAGATTGACCCTCATTTATCAAGGTAAGAGGGGTGTCCATAAATACTGACAAAATCAAACGTGGTCTTGATCAACAGATTTACCCTCATTTATCAAGGTAAGAGGGGTGTCCATAAACACTGACAAAATCAAACGTGGTCTTGATCAACATATTTACCCTCATTTATCAAGGTAAGAGGGGTGTCCATAAACACTGACAAAATCAAACGCTGTCTTGATCAACAGATTTACCCTCATTTATCAAGGTAAGAGGGGTGTCCATAAACACTGACAAAATCAAACGTTGTCTTGATCAACACATTTACCCTCATTTATCAAGGTAAGAGGGGTGTCCATAAACACTGACAAAATCAAACGTTGTCTTGATCAACAGATTTACCCTCATTTATCGAGGTAAGAGGGGTGTCCATAAACACTGACAAAATCAAAAGTGGTCTTGATCAACAGATTTACCCTCATTTATCAAGGTAAGAGGGGTGTCCATAAACACTGACAAAATCAAACGTGGTCTTGATCAACACATTTACCCCCATTTATCAAGGTAAGAGGGGAGTCTATAAACACTGACAAAATCAAACGTGGTCTTGATCAACAGATTTACCCTCATTTATCAAGGTAAGAGGGGAGTCCATAAACACTGACAAAATCAAACGTGGTCTTGATCAACAGATTTACCCTCATTTATCAAGGTAAGAGGGGAGTCCATAAACACTGACAAAATCAAACGTGGTCTTGATCAACAGATTGACCCTCATTTATCAAGGTAAGAGGGGTGTCCATAAACACTGACAAAATCAAACGTGGTCTTGGTCAACAGATTGACCCTCATTTATCAAGGTAAGAGGGGTGTCCATAAACACTGACAAAATCAAACGTGGTCTTGATCAACATATTTACCCTCATTTATCAAGGTAAGAGGGGAGTCTATAAACACTGACAAAATCAAAAGTGGTCTTGATCAACACATTTACCCTCATTTATCAAGGTAAGAGGGGTGTCCATAAACACTGACAAAATCAAACGTGGTCTTGATCAACAGATTTACCCTCATTTATCAAGGTAAGAGGGGAGTCTATAAACACTGACAAAATCAAACGTGGTCTTGATCAACAGATTTACCCTCATTTATCAAGGTAAGAGGGGAGTCCATAAACACTGACAAAATCAAACGTGATCAACAGATTTACCCTCATTTATCAAGGTAAGAGGGGTGTCCATAAACACTGACAAAATCAAACGTGATCAACAGATTTACCCTCATTTATCAAGGTAAGAGGGGAGTCCATAAACACTGACAAAATCAAACGTTGTCTTGATCAGCACATTTACCCTCATTTATCAAGGTAAGAGGGGTGTCCATAAACAGTTACAAAATCAAACGTGGTCTTGATCAACAGATTTACCCTCATTTATCAAGGTAAGAGGGGAGTCTATAAACACTGACAAAATCAAACGTGGTCTTGATCAACAGATTTACCCTCATTTATCAAGGTAAGAGGGGAGTCCATAAACACTGACAAAATCAAACGTGGTCTTGATCAACAGATTTACCCTCATTTATCAAGGTAAGAGGGGAGTCTATAAACACTGACAAAATCAAACGTTGTCTTGATCAACACATTTACCCTCATTTATCAAGGTAAGAGGGGAGTCCATAAACACTGACAAAATCAAACGTTGTCTTGATCAACACATTTACCCTCATTTATCAAGGTAAGAGGGGTGTCCATAAACACTGACAAAATCAAACGTGGTCTTCATCAACAGATTTACCCTCATTTATCAAGGTAAGAGGGGAGTCTATAAACACTGACAAAATCAAACGTGGTCTTGATCAACATATTTACCCTCATTTATCAAGGTAAGAGGGGAGTCTATAAACACTGACAAAATCAAACGTTGTCTTGATCAACACATTTACCCTCATTTATCAAGGTAAGAGGGGTGTCCATAAACACTGACAAAATCAAACGTTGTCTTGATCAACAGATTTACCCTCATTTATCAAGGTGAGAGGGGAGTCTATAAACACTGACAAAATCAAACGTGGTCTTGATCAACATATTTACCCTCATTTATCAAGGTAAGAGGGGAGTCTTTAAACACTGACAAAATCAAACGTTGTCTTGATCAACACATTTACCCTCATTTATCAAGGTAAGAGGGGAGTCCATAAAAACTGACAAAATCAAACGTGGTCTTGATCAACAGATTTACCCTCATTTATCAAGGTAAGAGGGGAGTCCATAAACACTGACAAAATCAAACGTTGTCTTGATCAACAGATTGACCCTCATTTATCAAGGTAAGAGGGGAGTCTATAAACACTGACAAAATCAAACGCTGTCTTGATCAACAGATTTACCCTCATTTATCAAGGTAAGAGGGGTGTCCATAAACACTGACAAAATCAAACGTTGTCTTGATCAACAGATTTACCCTCATTTATCAAGGTAAGAGGGTGTCCATAAACACTGACAAAATCAAACGTTGTCTTGATCAACATATTTACCCTCATTTATCAAGGTAAGAGGGGAGTCCATAAACACTGACAAAATCAAACGTGGTCTTGATCAACATATTTACCCTCATTTATCAAGGTAAGAGGGGTGTCCATAAACACTGACAAAATCAAACGTTGTCTTGATCAACAGATTTACCCTCATTTATCAAGGTAAGAGGGGTGTCCATAAACACTGACAAAATCAAACGTGGTCTTGATCAACAGATTTACCCTCATTTATCAAGGTAAGAGGGGTGTCCATAAAAACTGACAAAATCAAACGTTGTCTTGATCAACAGATTTACCCTCATTTATCAAGGTAAGAGGGGTGTCCATAAAAACTGACAAAATCAAACGTTGTCTTGATCAACAGATTTACCCTCATTTATCAAGGTAAGAGGGGAGTCCATAAACCCTGACAAAATCAAAAGTGGTCTTGATCAACAGATTTACCCTCATTGATCAAGGTAAGAGGGGTGTCCATAAACACTGACAAAATCAAACGTTGTCTTGATCAACATATTTACCCTCATTTATCAAGGTAAGAGGGGAGTCCATAAACACTGACAAAATCAAACGTGGTCTTGATCAACATATTTACCCTCATTTATCAAGGTAAGAGGGGTGTCTATAAACACTGACAAAATCAAACGTGGTCTTGATCAACAGATTTACCCTCATTTATCAAATTAAGAGGGGTGTCCATAAACACTGACAAAATCAAACGTTGTCTTGATCAACACATTTACCCTCATTTATCAAGGTAAGAGGGGAGTCCATAAACACTGACAAAATCAAACGTTGTCTTGATCAACACATTTACCCTCATTTATCAAGGTAAGAGGGGAGTCTATAAACACTGACAAAATCAAAAGTGGTCTTGATCAACACATTTACCCTCATTTATCAAGGTAAGAGGGGTGTCCATAAACACTGACAAAATCAAACGTTGTCTTGATCAACACATTTACCCTCATTTATCAAGGTAAGAGGGGTGTCCATAAACACTGACAAAATCAAACGTTGTCTTGATCAACACATTTACCCTCATTTATCAAGGTAAGAGGGGAGTCTATAAACACTGACAAAATCAAACGCTGTCTTGATCAACAGATTTACCCTCATTTATCAAGGTAAGAGGGGTGTCCATAAACACTGACAAAATCAAACGTTGTCTTGATCAACACATTTACCCTCATTTATCAAGGTAAGAGGGGAGTCCATAAACACTGACAAAATCAAACGTTGTCTTGATCAACACATTTACCCTCATTTATCAAGGTAAGAGGGGAGTCTATAAACACTGACAAAATCAAAAGTGGTCTTGATCAACACATTTACCCTCATTTATCAAGGTAAGAGGGGAGTCTACAAACACTGACAAAATCAAAAGTGGTCTTGATCAACACATTTACCCTCATTTATCAAGGTAAGAGGGGAGTCTATAAACACTGACAAAATCAAAAGTGGTCTTGATCAACATATTTACCCTCATTTATCAAGGTAAGAGGGGTGTCCATAAACACTAACAAAATCAAACCTTGTCTTGATCAACATATTTACCCTCATTTATCAAGGTAAGAGGGGTGTCCATAAACACTGACAAAATCAAACGTGGTCTTGATCAACAGATTTACCCTCATTTATCAAGGTAAGAGTGGAGTCTATAAACACTGACAAAATCAAACGTGGTCTTGATCAACAGATTTACCCTCATTTATCAAGGTAAGAGGGGTGTCCATAAACACTGACAAAATCAAACGTGGTCTTGATCAACAGATTTACCCTCATTTATCAAGGTAAGAGGGGTGTCCATAAACACTGACAAAATCAAACGTTGTCTTGATCAACAGATTTACCCTCATTTATCAAGGTAAGAGGGGAGTCCATAAACATTGACAAAATCAAACGTGGTCTTGATCAACAGATTGACCCTCATTTATCAAGGTAAGAGGGGTGTCCATAAACACTGACAAAATCAAACGTGGTCTTGATCAACAGATTGACCCTCATTTATCAAGGTAAGAGGGGTGTCCATAAATACTGACAAAATCAAACGTGGTCTTGATCAACAGATTTACCCTCATTTATCAAGGTAAGAGGGGTGTCCATAAACACTGACAAAATCAAACGTGGTCTTGATCAACATATTTACCCTCATTTATCAAGGTAAGAGGGGTGTCCATAAACACTGACAAAATCAAACGCTGTCTTGATCAACAGATTTACCCTCATTTATCAAGGTAAGAGGGGTGTCCATAAACACTGACAAAATCAAACGTTGTCTTGATCAACACATTTACCCTCATTTATCAAGGTAAGAGGGGTGTCCATAAACACTGACAAAATCAAACGTTGTCTTGATCAACAGATTTACCCTCATTTATCGAGGTAAGAGGGGTGTCCATAAACACTGACAAAATCAAAAGTGGTCTTGATCAACAGATTTACCCTCATTTATCAAGGTAAGAGGGGTGTCCATAAACACTGACAAAATCAAACGTGGTCTTGATCAACACATTTACCCCCATTTATCAAGGTAAGAGGGGAGTCTATAAACACTGACAAAATCAAACGTGGTCTTGATCAACAGATTTACCCTCATTTATCAAGGTAAGAGGGGAGTCCATAAACACTGACAAAATCAAACGTGGTCTTGATCAACAGATTTACCCTCATTTATCAAGGTAAGAGGGGAGTCCATAAACACTGACAAAATCAAACGTGATCAACAGATTTACCCTCATTTATCAAGGTAAGAGGGGTGTCTATAAACACTGACAAAATCAAACGTGGTCTTGATCAACAGATTGACCCTCATTTATCAAGGTAAGAGGGGTGTCCATAAACACTGACAAAATCAAACGTGGTCTTGATCAACAGATTGACCCTCATTTATCAAGGTAAGAGGGGTGTCCATAAACACTGACAAAATCAAACGTGGTCTTGATCAACATATTTACCCTCATTTATCAAGGTAAGAGGGGAGTCTATAAACACTGACAAAATCAAAAGTGGTCTTGATCAACACATTTACCCTCATTTATCAAGGTAAGAGGGGTGTCCATAAACACTGACAAAATCAAACGTGGTCTTGATCAACAGATTTACCCTCATTTATCAAGGTAAGAGGGGAGTCTATAAACACTGACAAAATCAAACGTGGTCTTGATCAACAGATTTACCCTCATTTATCAAGGTAAGAGGGGAGTCCATAAACACTGACAAAATCAAACGTGATCAACAGATTTACCCTCATTTATCAAGGTAAGAGGGGTGTCCATAAACACTGACAAAATCAAACGTGATCAACAGATTTACCCTCATTTATCAAGGTAAGAGGGGAGTCCATAAACACTGACAAAATCAAACGTTGTCTTGATCAGCACATTTACCCTCATTTATCAAGGTAAGAGGGGTGTCCATAAACAGTTACAAAATCAAACGTGGTCTTGATCAACAGATTTACCCTCATTTATCAAGGTAAGAGGGGAGTCTATAAACACTGACAAAATCAAACGTGGTCTTGATCAACAGATTTACCCTCATTTATCAAGGTAAGAGGGGAGTCCATAAACACTGACAAAATCAAACGTGGTCTTGATCAACAGATTTACCCTCATTTATCAAGGTAAGAGGGGAGTCTATAAACACTGACAAAATCAAACGTTGTCTTGATCAACACATTTACCCTCATTTATCAAGGTAAGAGGGGAGTCCATAAACACTGACAAAATCAAACGTTGTCTTGATCAACACATTTACCCTCATTTATCAAGGTAAGAGGGGTGTCCATAAACACTGACAAAATCAAACGTGGTCTTCATCAACAGATTTACCCTCATTTATCAAGGTAAGAGGGGAGTCTATAAACACTGACAAAATCAAACGTGGTCTTGATCAACATATTTACCCTCATTTATCAAGGTAAGAGGGGAGTCTATAAACACTGACAAAATCAAACGTTGTCTTGATCAACACATTTACCCTCATTTATCAAGGTAAGAGGGGTGTCCATAAACACTGACAAAATCAAACGTTGTCTTGATCAACAGATTTACCCTCATTTATCAAGGTGAGAGGGGAGTCTATAAACACTGACAAAATCAAACGTGGTCTTGATCAACATATTTACCCTCATTTATCAAGGTAAGAGGGGAGTCTTTAAACACTGACAAAATCAAACGTTGTCTTGATCAACACATTTACCCTCATTTATCAAGGTAAGAGGGGAGTCCATAAAAACTGACAAAATCAAACGTGGTCTTGATCAACAGATTTACCCTCATTTATCAAGGTAAGAGGGGAGTCCATAAACACTGACAAAATCAAACGTTGTCTTGATCAACAGATTGACCCTCATTTATCAAGGTAAGAGGGGAGTCTATAAACACTGACAAAATCAAACGCTGTCTTGATCAACAGATTTACCCTCATTTATCAAGGTAAGAGGGGTGTCCATAAACACTGACAAAATCAAACGTTGTCTTGATCAACAGATTTACCCTCATTTATCAAGGTAAGAGGGTGTCCATAAACACTGACAAAATCAAACGTTGTCTTGATCAACATATTTACCCTCATTTATCAAGGTAAGAGGGGAGTCCATAAACACTGACAAAATCAAACGTGGTCTTGATCAACATATTTACCCTCATTTATCAAGGTAAGAGGGGTGTCCATAAACACTGACAAAATCAAACGTTGTCTTGATCAACAGATTTACCCTCATTTATCAAGGTAAGAGGGGTGTCCATAAACACTGACAAAATCAAACGTGGTCTTGATCAACAGATTTACCCTCATTTATCAAGGTAAGAGGGGTGTCCATAAAAACTGACAAAATCAAACGTTGTCTTGATCAACAGATTTACCCTCATTTATCAAGGTAAGAGGGGTGTCCATAAAAACTGACAAAATCAAACGTTGTCTTGATCAACAGATTTACCCTCATTTATCAAGGTAAGAGGGGAGTCCATAAACCCTGACAAAATCAAAAGTGGTCTTGATCAACAGATTTACCCTCATTGATCAAGGTAAGAGGGGTGTCCATAAACACTGACAAAATCAAACGTTGTCTTGATCAACATATTTACCCTCATTTATCAAGGTAAGAGGGGAGTCCATAAACACTGACAAAATCAAACGTGGTCTTGATCAACATATTTACCCTCATTTATCAAGGTAAGAGGGGTGTCTATAAACACTGACAAAATCAAACGTGGTCTTGATCAACAGATTTACCCTCATTTATCAAATTAAGAGGGGTGTCCATAAACACTGACAAAATCAAACGTTGTCTTGATCAACACATTTACCCTCATTTATCAAGGTAAGAGGGGAGTCCATAAACACTGACAAAATCAAACGTTGTCTTGATCAACACATTTACCCTCATTTATCAAGGTAAGAGGGGAGTCTATAAACACTGACAAAATCAAAAGTGGTCTTGATCAACACATTTACCCTCATTTATCAAGGTAAGAGGGGTGTCCATAAACACTGACAAAATCAAACGTTGTCTTGATCAACACATTTACCCTCATTTATCAAGGTAAGAGGGGTGTCCATAAACACTGACAAAATCAAACGTTGTCTTGATCAACACATTTACCCTCATTTATCAAGGTAAGAGGGGAGTCTATAAACACTGACAAAATCAAACGCTGTCTTGATCAACAGATTTACCCTCATTTATCAAGGTAAGAGGGGTGTCCATAAACACTGACAAAATCAAACGTTGTCTTGATCAACACATTTACCCTCATTTATCAAGGTAAGAGGGGAGTCCATAAACACTGACAAAATCAAACGTTGTCTTGATCAACACATTTACCCTCATTTATCAAGGTAAGAGGGGAGTCTATAAACACTGACAAAATCAAAAGTGGTCTTGATCAACACATTTACCCTCATTTATCAAGGTAAGAGGGGAGTCTACAAACACTGACAAAATCAAAAGTGGTCTTGATCAACACATTTACCCTCATTTATCAAGGTAAGAGGGGAGTCTATAAACACTGACAAAATCAAAAGTGGTCTTGATCAACATATTTACCCTCATTTATCAAGGTAAGAGGGGTGTCCATAAACACTGACAAAATCAAACCTTGTCTTGATCAACATATTTACCCTCATTTATCAAGGTAAGAGGGTGTCCATAAACACTGACAAAATCAAACCTTGTCTTGATCAACATATTTACCCTCATTTATCAAGGTAAGAGGGGAGTCTATAAACACTGACAAAATCAAACCTTGTCTTGATCAACAGATTTACCCTCATTTATCAAGGTAAGAGGGGTGTCCATAAACACTGACAAAATCAAACCTTGTCTTGATCAACATATTTACCCTCATTTATCAAGGTAAGAGGGGAGTCTATAAACACTGACAAAATCAAACCTTGTCTTGATCAACACATTTACCCTCATTTATCAAGGTAAGAGGGGTGTCCATAAACACTGACAAAATCAAACGTGGTCTTGATCAACAGATTTACCCTCATTTATCAAGGTAAGAGGGGTGTCCATAAACACTGACAAAATCAAAAGTGGTCTTGATCAACAGATTTACCCTCATTTATCAAGGTAAGAGGGGTGTCCATAAACACTGACAAAATCAAAAGTGCTCTTGATCAACAGATTTACCCTCATTTATCAAGGTAAGAGGGGTGTCCATAAACACTGACAAAATCAAACGTGGTCTTGATCAACAGATTTACCCTCATTTATCAAGGTAAGAGGGGAGTCCATAAACACTGACAAAATCAAATGTGATCAACAGATTTACCCTCATTTATCAAGGTAAGAGGGGTGTCCATAAACACTGACAAAATCAAATGTGGTCTTGATCAACAGATTTACCCTCATTTATCAAGGTAAGAGGGGAGTCCATAAACACTGACAAAATCAAATGTGATCAACAGATTTACCCTCATTTATCAAGGTAAGAGGGGTGTCCATAAACACTGACAAAATCAAATGTGATCAACAGATTTACCCTCATTTATCAGTGGCAGTTAATGTGTTTACCTTCACCCTGGTTGATACTTTAGTACAGGACCTACCTATTGTATTTATTGTCAATTCGTTCTCATCTTTTCACTGGACAATAAGCAAATATACTATACAATTCCCTTTTTAGCGGAGTGTTTTATATAGAATCATGGTATATCTTTTCCATTTCGTTATACTCAAAAGAAAAACCAGACATAAACAATACCGGAATAATGGGGTGACACATATCAAGGTGTAGGACTAATGGGGATGTCGGAATATCGGGGCGACCTCTGATTAACAACTTTATTAAGGTGAAGGACTAATGGGGATGTCGGAATATCGGAGCGACCTCTGATTAACACCTTTATTAAGGTGTAGGACTAATGGGGATGTCGGAATATCGGGGCGACCTCTGATTAACAACTTTATTAAGGTGTAGGACTAATAGAGATGTCGGAATATCGGAGCGACCTCTGAGTAACACCTTTATTAAGGTGTAGAACTACTGGGGATGTCGGAATATCGGAGCGACCTCTGATTAGCACATTTATTAAGGTGTATGACTAATAGGGATGTCGGAATATCGGAGCGACCTCTGATTAACACCTTTATTAAGGTGTAGGACTAATGGGGATGTCGGAATATCGGAGCGACCTCTGATTAACACCTTTATTCAGGTGTAGGACTAATGGGGATGTCGGAATATCGGATCGACCTCTGATTAACCCCTTTTTTAAGGTGTAGGACTAATGGGGATGTCGAAATATCGGAGCGACCTCTGATTAACACCTTTATTAAGGTGTAGGACTAATGGTGATGTCGAAATATCGGGGCGACCTCTGATTAACACCTTTATTTAGGTGTAGGACTAATGGGGATGTCAGAATATCGGAGCGACCTCTGATTAACACCTTTATTAAGGTGTAGGACTAATGGGGATGTCGGAATATCGGAGCGACCTCTGATTAACACCTTTATTAAGGTGTAGGACTAATGGTGATGTCGGAATATCAGGGCGACCTCTGATTAACACCTTCATTAAGGTGTAGGACTAATGGGGACGTCGGAATATCGGAGCGACCTCTGATTAACACCTTTATTAAAGTGTAGGACTAATGGGGATGTCGGAATATCGGAGCGAACTCTGATTAACACCTTTATTAAGGTGTAGGAGTAATGGTGATGTCGGAATATCGGGGCGACCTCTGATTAACACCTTTATTAAGGTATAGGACTAATGGGGATGTCGGAAAATCGGAGCGACCTCTGATGAACACCTTTATTAAGGTGTAGGACTCATGGGGATGTCGGAATATCGGAGCAACCTCTGATTAACACCTTTATTAAGGTGTAGGACTAATGGGGATGTCGGAATATCGGAGCGACCTCTGATCAACACCTTTATTTAGGTGTAGGACTAATGGGGATGTCGGAATATCGGGGCGACCTCTTACACACCTTTATAAAGGTGTAGGACTAATTGGAATGTCGGAATATCGGTTAGGGTTAGGGTTATCATTATATCTATAGTTGGAAAACGTACTCAAATAAAACTGATTACAGTCCTCACCAGCGTGTTGCTTTTAGCTCGTGAAAAATGTCATTATCTTTAAACTATTTGTATCTCTACACCATACAAATGTGGTCCAGTCCTAAATAATGGACCACAGATATTAACCTATGTAATGAATTTATTTGGCAATACAGATTAGCCGGACAAAACCAAACAAAACCATTTCAAAGCAACAGAAAAAGAAAAAAAAATATGTAGTTCAGTAATTGTCTTGTCTATCATTGTGTTTCTTGATCATCTAACAACTTAGTATTATAACAGTGTGATCATTTGTAATGTATATCATGTTTTATGTATTTACAGGAACATTTATGAAGTTGATACATTGTGTACTTTATAGTTCAGTCATAAATCACTTTCGATAATGATCTTCTGGACAAAGTAAATGCTTCTAGAATATATCTTTGTGCATTCATTAGTTAAAAGTCAGTGTTGACACTCCTATTCTAAATAAATCACCCAGTGTTGCTTTGTTTTATTCAATACTATACCATGATACCAGGCTATTTTTATTATCACCACCTTGTGATTTCTGGAAATCTTATATTAAATGAAATATTCTATATTTTTGTAGGATTATCAGATAGGACGGTTCCATCGTATAAAATTCGTCTGCAGAAAAATTATTCAAATATCATTACCAGTGTGAAGCATGATACAATAGTAGATCATTTGATATCATGTGATGTATTGACAATTGAGGATTGTCAAAGGATAAATGCGTGTCCATCACAAGAGCAAAAGAATAGACAGTTAATGGACACACTTTTGCATGGAAATGAAAATGGATTTACAGAATTTCTCAACGCTCTACGAAATGACTCAGCATATACAGATCTAGCAAATAGAATAGCATCCACAGAAGTTACAAGCACAGATAGATGGAACATTCAGAGTTGCTACAATATAAATAAACGAAAGTATGGGCTGAATGAACAAGAGACCACAACCCTGCTGCCCAAAAAAACTAAAGAAAATTAGAGGCGAAGAATTGTTCAAGGAAATATCCTTTGGGTAAAACTGTTGTTCATGTTTACTATACAATATGGGTTTTGCCCATTTTTTAAGGTCATGCAGTGACCTTAAGATGATTACATTTATTTAATTTGTTTTTTGATTGATAGTAGTCTCATTGACTATCATACCACATCTTCTTATATTTAATTGTCTTGCACTTCAATAATGCAATGTAGGTATAACTGGTGAATTATAAAGCAAGTGATTTTGTTACGTCAAATTGATTAACACGTTTTATTAATTTGTTTCACTGATGCAATGATTATTTTTGAAATTTTAGCTGTACCTGTAGAAATATTTTAACTACACATAAGTCTTAGGATACATTTATTTTTTCAAGGTTTTCAAATTTGCATTGTTCTTGCAAGTTTTCTTCAAATATACTTACAATAATATATTGTTATCGCGTCTATGATAGATTAAAATGTTGGTCAAGTTTAGGGAATTCGCTATTGAAAAGTCATTTTAAATGGAATCGCTTTTGGTAAATTGATGCATTTGGTATGCAGCTGTATAAGTATTGGCAGGTCTCATTTCCATCAGTTTAAATGAAACCACTTATGGCATGGTAATTATATTTGGTATGCAGTTGTAATTACATTTACAAATCTCATTTGAATGGTTGCATGTTGATTCGTTTGCCCCCCTCCTCAGCTCCCTTTCATGGACTAGTGTGTAGGTAATTTGTCAGTTAATGAGGAACCAATCGTGATATAACATCAATAATGTTGTTTTGCAGTTGTATAAAAACAATTGTCACCTCTCATGTCCTTGGAGATTTATTTGTTACTCTTGAGTACATTGACTTTGAACGTTTTGTAAAATGAAAACATTAAAGTGTTGGGTTTAATTTAATTTTGCATTATGGTATGAACATCCGACACAGGTGAGGCATATTATATCTGTGTAAACAGTTTATATTTTCAATAGTTTAATACTCGACTTAAAAGAATTTTTGTCTACATGACACCATATTTCGCTAGTCGTAATTGCTTTTTGTTAGAGTCAAAATCATGCCGTTTGTTTCCATTATTTTTATTTAAATCATTTTGTCTTCTTAGGGACTTGTATAGCTTATTACGGTATGTACTTTGATCATTTATGAAAACAGAAAGGTAATATGTAGCTGGTCAAATCTTTTGGTTGATCTTTGATATAGTTTAAAATAAGATCTTCCATTACATAATTGTTTTTCGTTTAACTTGATTATCTTACCTAAGGTCATAAAAATTACATGTTGTGATTTTTTAAAAAGATAAAATAACTTTGAAGAAAACTATGTTCACCTCCAATTTCCACAAGTAAACGTTAAATACAGTTTTCTAAATGTGTGACAATACTATCAAGACTATGAAGTACAGTCATTGTAAAAAAGAAAAGTAACAAGAACATTGACTAACAGATAAAAGGAAAAAAATTATTAAGGTAGATCATAAGTATATACTTTTTGAGACAGAATTTTCTTATTATTTGCCAAAATTAAACTTTTACTATGCTTTTTTCAAAAACATAATAAAATGTATGGGTAAAAGGAAAAAGGAAAAAGACAAAAGTTTTTATTTCCTAGACTATTTCTGAAAATAATTTTGCATTTTTAGAAATGATGCATTTGGGAAGCATTTTTATGTCTACGGATATTGGTCCTCAGAAATCTTAAAGAGATAAAACGATATTCCAATATGAAGGCAAAATTATGAATATTTAAAATGTTGACTTACTGAAACTTTAATTATAAGTGAGACAGTCCGCTCTTCAAAATGAAAGATTACTTTTACTGAAACTTGAGGAAAAACTTGTATATTAAAACAACATTAGAAGAACAAGTTCAAAATTATTAATGCTTACAGAAGACATTATCATAATAAGTGTTGTTGTTTGCAATGAAATTATTCTGCTTTTATAAAAATAAATGTTGACAATAGCATATAGTGTATGTAATGATTGAATGTCATGCTATCAATATATTTTATCATAATCAATATAATATTCCATAACAATGTTATCCTTGTATACAAATTAATGTGACCATGATACATACTGTATGTCATAATACATGTTGTTCGCATTAGATGCTGTATGTCGTGATTGATGTTGTATACCATGACGTATTTTGTTTGTCTTATAGATGATGTATGCCATGATATATTAACATGTAACAAACATGATTAAGACCAATTCAGTAATTTTAACCGATCAGACAACTGTACTGTTGACTGAAGATCTAAGACCGTGAACACTAGTGAGCTGAGATACAGACAGACACATCCTATCAGCCAGTTGATTTTCCCCTATTAGTCATTGTAGAATTTGCACTTTTAAAAAAATGTGCAGAATTTATCTTTGTTTCAAATAAAGAAATACTTGGCATGAGTAAAACTTTATCCTGTCCAATACTATAGACAAACTTTCACATAACATTTCATTGCATATAAGAAAATAACCATCACTGGAAGTTAAACAATCATATTTTCACCTCTTTTTAACATGTGTACAAGCTTTAGTAACCATGTAACCTCAAGTTTCCAAAATATTTTTATAGAAACCCTAAATAAAAAACAATGGTGCTATGAAATACCCAAGATATGTTTATGACTCAGACATTTTTTACTGCAATGAAATGTAGGATAAATTACTGTCAAATTCAAGGGAATATGTATTTATGACCTTTTTCCGTATGCAACCGGATGTGACGTACTATGATTTGGTGGTATTTCACCTAAAGTAGTGTCGACTTCGGTCGAATACGACTATTATTCTAATTCTTTTGTAATAGGGCACCGGCCTCCTAAACAGGAAGTAGCTGTAGTTCTATAAATAGACGAGGACAAAAACAAGATCATTATTCATATTTACTTATATAATTATCATTAGATTGTATTCTTTCTTAGCAGTGATCGATAAAGTTTAAAATCATTGTTCCTCCAACTTTTTTAAATTATTTGTTGAATGACTACGTGGAAATTCCGCGAAATTATCAAGTCTGAATCTGCCTTTTATCTCACCTGGCCAAAAAGGCCAAATTTACTGGGCTACAACCATCATTCGGGTATCTAGTTTAAAAAATAAATGTTTCCGATGACCCAACCAAGATGGCCGAAATGGCTAAACTAGTCTAATGGGTAGTAAAATACAAGGTTAGACTATTAATTTGAGAACCGTTATAAAAAGAGAAAATCTGACAAGAACTGTTCAGAATGTTAAGCTTTATCAATTGTCACAACTGTCAGACGACTTCCTTTAGAAGTTGTTGCACTTAAAACAATGATAAATGTTTCTATTTGTTTGTCATGTTTTCTATTTATCTTGAACACTATAATAGATAGAGAGAAACTTTAAATAGCAAAAATGATAAGCACGACATGTTCTACAAATGATTCTAAAAAGGTCAAAATTGTCAGTCGACTCCTCTTTCGAGTTATCTAAAAACTCATAAAAGATAGACAAATGATAGATAGAAATTGAAATAAGCGAAAATTATCTAAAGTCTAGCACTGGAAATGCAAAGTCTAGTGCTATAGATATACATGCATAATGCATCCGTTCTATCAATTTTACTAGCCGTTGGGTTATCTTTATTTTTTCAAGTATTTGAAAGTGTTTGAGATAATATCAAGTATCAAAAACGTTCGTCGACGAAACTCCCAGCATATGTTGGGCCTGTACAAAGTCAGGCTATGTACACCATGTGTTTGTTGGTGTTTTACTTTAATATTTTTAAAATTGTGCATGATTTTGCCTTCTAACCTTTCTAATTGAGTGTCACTGATATTTTTTGGTAAACGAACACAATGGCGTACACAATGATAAGCCTGGATTCTTTTACGAGTTGTTTTTCTGTGTTACACGTCTGTTTTTTTTATTCAAGAGAAGTCGAGTTTGTAAATTCAAAATGGCATTTTTTATTGGCTGTTCTACTAAATGTAATTTTTCATTTCATCACCAATATCAATATTTGATAGTTATTCATTATACCCCCGCTTTAAAAAAAAAAGGGGGGGTATACTGTTTTACCTCTGTCTGTCCTTCCGTCAGTCCCTCCGTCCCATGAATATTTTTTGTCGCATTTTTATCAGGAACTACAATAAAAGGATTTCTGAAATTTGGTTTCAGGGTTTATCTAAGTCAGCTATACCATGTGATGCGTTTTCAGATTGATCACTCGACAACTTCCTGTTTACAGAACACTTGTATGATTTTACACATAATAGCCAAGTTGAAAATTTTCGTCACATTTTTCTCAGGAACTACAATACAAGGATTTCTGAAATTTGGTTTCAGGATTTATATTAGTCAGCTATACCGTGTGATGCGTTTTCAGATTCATCACTCGACAACTTCCTGTTTACCAAACACTCGCATATTTTTACACTATTAATATTATCCACTTGCGGCGGGGGTATCATCAGTGAGCAGTAGCTCGCAGTTTCACTTGTTTTGTTCATCTTATTCGTTTATTCATTTATCAGCTATTTTTATTGGTACTGTGTGAACATGTGAATGTTTATATATTCTATAATATTGTTAGAAAAGGTGTTGCAACAGTTATAATAATACCATAATAATAATCTCATACTTAATATATTTCTTCTTGTTTTTAATCATTCCAAACGTGTAAATAAAAGTCCTTAGCTAGATTTAGTGACTATATACATATCTTGAAAAATTAAGATTTACAAATTTAACATGTCAAGCTACCATTGTATTTTTTTTGTTTTTTGTTTTGTTATTTTATCACTATTTGTTTAAAAGTAGTGTCTTCTACTTATTTATATCTGTATGAACTTTTGATGAGTACTTATGTAAAAACAAAATATATAAATGTTCTTGTTCTAATTTATTGGCCAACAAATCAAAGCAACATCGACACGTTGAACCTGACAGGCCAACCTATCACAGCAACATCGACATGTTGAACCTGACAGGACAACCTATCACAGCAACATCGACACGTTGAACCTGACAGGACAACCTATCAAAGCAACATCGACATATTGAACCTGACAGGACAACCTATCACAGCAACATCGACACGTTGAACCTGACAGTCCAACCTATCAAAGCAACATCGACAAATTGAACCTGACAGGCCAACCAATCACAACAACATTGACACGTTGAACCTGACAGGCCAACCCATCACAGCAACATCGACACGTTGAACCTGACAGGCAAACCTATTACAGCAACATCGACACGTTGAACCTGACAGGCCAACCTATCACAGCAACATCGACACGTTGAACCTGACAGGCCAACCAATCACAACAACATTGACACGTTTAACCTGACAGGCCAACCAATCACAACAACATTGACACGTTGAACCTGACAGACCGACCAATCACAGCAACATCGACACGTTGAACCTGACAGGCCAACCTATCACAGCAACATCGACACGTTGAACCTGAAAGGCCAATCTATCACAGCAACATCGACACGTTGAACCTGACAGGCCAACCTATCACAACAAAGCAGCGTAATCGTACATATAAACTATAGAGTAAAATGTAAAATAACATAAATAACGAACTCAAAGGAAAATTTTAATCGGAAAGTTCCTTGTCAAATGGCAAAATCAAAAGCTCAAGCACTTAAAACGAATGGAAAACAACTGTCATATATTCTTACTTGGTACATGCATTTCCTAATGTAGAAAATGGTGGATTAAACCTGGATTTATAGCTAGCTAAACCTCTCACTTGTATGACATACGCATAAAGTTCCATTATATTGACAACAATGTGTGAACAAAACAAACAGACATAATAGGTCAAAATGTCAAAAATAGGGGTATAGCAGTCAACAATGTGTTATATTCTTATTCACCTTAAAAACAAAAGATGTCAAAAATAAAAAAAACAAAACAATTTCTGTGCAAATGATTGATTTCAAGTAATACATAGGTGAAAGATACCAAAGACATATTCAAACTTATAAAGTCAGAGACAATCTGACAAAGACATGGCCAAAAAAAAGATGACAAAAAGTCAAACAACAGAATACAAAACACAACCTAAAAACAAGACTGAGCAGCAGAAAGCCTACCAAATACAGTGAAAGGAATGAACTTTCATTAAATATCTCTCTTTTTATATGTAAGGTTAAATTGCATTTTTATGCCCCCGCCTAAGCGGAGTGGGCATTAAGTTTAACCCTTGTCCGTCTGTACGTCCGTACGTTCGTACGTCCCAAAGTTGGTTTCCGTTCTTTAACTTTATTTGCCTCTACCAAATTTTATGAAACTTATAAACAATGCTTATTACCACCAAACACATATCAAGGGTGCATTTCGGTGGCGTCACTTTAACCGTTCTAGAGTTATGCCCCTTTAAAAATGGAAGAATTGTTTATTTTTCGTTTCTGTTCTCCAACTTTAGATTGCCTTAACTAAATGTTATGAATCTTATACACAATGCTAATGACCACAAAACACAGATCAAGTTTGAATTTTGGTAGCGTCGCTTTAACCTTTCTAGAATTATGCCCCTTTAAAAATGGAATAATTGCTGAGTTTTTCGATTCCGTTCTCTAACTTTAGTTTGCCTCAACCAAATGTTATGAAACTTATACACAATACGTATTACCACAAAACTCAGATCAAGTACAACTTTGGGTAGCGTCACTTTTACCGTTCTGCAGATATGTCCCTTTATAACTTTATACGATATGCAAGTTGGGGCATCATCTGTGTCCCATGGACACATTACCCATTTATTTAGAAAGGTTTAGTAAAAGGTGCTTGAAAAGGGGTACTTTAGCTAGTACATACTTGACGAAAAAATCCCTCATGGAATAACCTGAGTAACTCACATACATAATGTTTATCAGTAAGATTTCCATCATCGAATTTTTGATAAATTCACATTTGAGAATCATACGAAACATGGTAGTGATATATCCCGGCTACAATACAAGAAATAACAGGTATTCTATTCTATTTCGTTTAACTCTGGTGTTTATAATAGTCTAAAATTTAAAATGGTCCTGATTGACTTCATGACGATAGTAAAACCGTGGTCTGACACTATTAAATATCTGTATCGCTATTGACAGATATATACACATGGAAAAAGTGTTGCAACACCAAATTGAAATTCAAATTAAAAAAAACACTTTTATTTTTTTGGTTAAATAATTTGTTGAAATAGAACTTGTTAAACATTATTTAAATATCACATGAGTTTAATCAATACATATCGACTCTATCAGTTTTTATCTGCACATGCAGCTACTGTACTCGTGAACACTAAAACAGCTGTTTTTATTCTTATTGTTTTCAACACTTAAAATAACCAAGTTTATAAATTTATGTTATTGACACCTTGTATTTGGTCATCCACAACTCATAACTGCAGCAAGATGGCAGATATCCAGCATGAGGGAAGCAGGTATGTCGCTGTTATAATTGCATATTTGTTGGTCATCACCATTCCACTATAATTCGTTTTGAGGATAAAAATCAGGCAAGAAACGATGTTAAAGATATTCCAAGGTCAAGAAGACCCCCTATAACATCTGCTAGGGAAAATAAAGCATAATAAATTTTGGTCAAAAGGAAACCCTTTGCAAACAATACAATCCTAAAAAGAAAATGATGACCATACAGGAGTCTTTAAACAAGAACTGTTCGAGATCGACTCATCGCTACTAGTTATCGTGTAAAAATACCATTTCGGGAACCTTTGCCTACAAACAGACACACAGATGCCCGTATCCAATAAAGTACAGAGCTCGCCAAAGTTGGAAATTAGCGTCGTGGAGGAAAATCCATTGTTCCAATGGAATTCGGTTTATGTTCCTTGGCCAAATCGTAGCCCGACTTTGAACCATATCGAGCATATATGGGACACTATTTGGCGTAAAGTGCATGGAAGGGCATCCCAGTTCAAACAAGACATAAAGATGCGGTTATCCGTTTGAATGGAGACTGCGTACAAAGTTCTAATTTTTTGGCGTATAACGATCAACCATGATGTGAACAATCATCTTGAGATTAATTTTGAAATGTCTGACATTGTACAGTTCGACTACAGTAAAAGTTGTAAAATGGATTTTTTTTGTACAAAAGCACTTCATTTCGTTATAAAAATTTTGGTTAGATAAAACTTTTTTTTTTCATACATTTTTTGTTCGTTTTTAAGCCAATGTTATCATTAACTTCTTTTCAATATTATTTCACAAATATTTTATCATTTTCCATCCAAAATAAGAGACTGATGTTTCAAGTTTTAAAAAATTAAGGTGTTTTTTTCCATGTGTATATATATATATGACTTCCAACTAAAAACTATAAAATCCTAATGCATTAAAATATTTTAAATGATTGTTTACAAACGTGCATACTCACATCGTACATGTATATTGCTCTCAGTAAAAGATATGTACTTCTGTCAAAATGACAGGTTCAACAGAGTAATGACGAAGAACGACAAAAATCAATACAGCTTATTCCTTTTACGTAAATCTTCACGAATGATTAACGCATTAAATGACAAATGTGTTCTATATATCAACTCGCCAACCAAACCATTTCGAGGTCTTCGATCAACAGTTGCCAAAATATGGCATCGGTTGACGGGAATCGCCGACAGTTTTATGTTGTGAACTTTTCCCTTATAAATTGTCAATTGTCTCTAACGTGTTAAGTTATTACTCTATGTTTTGGATGTTTGGTCATTGCTTAGGGCCGACGAAGACGTCAACGGTCTCTGGTGGATATTTATTTCTTTTTTTCACAAAATATTTAATCGTACATCCGTTTAAAAAAATGGTTCATATAAACTGAACATGCTGAAGATCTGACACATCAAACGGCAATGAAACCACAAGTATGTTCTCTCTCAAAAGACATGAGAACTTCAAAGTAAAACCACAAGAAAAAATGTTACAAATGTGATTGTGAAATCCTAATCTGAATACAACGTCTAGTGTAATATGACAATATTTGTGTAACATGTATGCTTCATTTGTCATCGTTGGAAATTTCACAAAGTTGAAGTACAAATATAATGTATGGACTCTTTTTGAGTTTCTATTTGAATTCATCAGCTCGGAAAATTTATCTCGTCTGATTTTAACCTACTACTGGGGTCAATGTTTTTAAATGATATAATTGCAAACTGTTTTCAATGTAAAAATCACAAACGGTTTCAATGTTAAAATTACAAACTGTATCAATGATAACATTACAAACTGTATCGGTGACTTTTGCTAAAAAATAGTTTTCTAAAACCTTGAAAATGATGTCGAACAAACATAAAACAATAGGCCCATAAGAACCTGATCGCTCACCTCGTATGTTTTGTGTTAGTCTTGCTTCCATGATTAATTTGTTGTTTAATGTATATTAATGCGTTTTTTAAATATGCCTTAAAAATGTTCCCACTATATATCATGGTTTCTGTTTATGAAAGAAATGGTGAAATATTTCTTTCAAATAGTTATCAAAGGTACCAGGATTATAATTTAGTACGCCAGACGCGCGTTTCGTCTACATAAGACTCATCAGTGACGCTCAAATCAAAAATATTTATAAACCCAAACAAGTACAAAGTGGTACAAAGCAATAGCTTCTATAAAGGATCAATTGACGATTTCGGCTATTTGACTAATTTCTAGCTTTTATTTTGCTGAACATTTTTCTGTTTGAAGTTTCTCCCGATCTTTCATAATTTGTGCGAAAAAATTCAATTCAAATGGTTATCTTTCAAGCCGAATATCTCATATGAGGGATCACTTGACAATTTTCGTCATGTTGCCATAAGTGTAGCTCTTATTTTGCTGATCATTTTTGCTGTTCAATGTTTCTTTCTTTCTATCATTGTTTTCTGAAAAAAATCGAAAATGTTTAATCAAAATAGACTTTTAAGGACAATAACTCCAAATTGGGTTGTCCGTCTCGGCTGAAAATGTCCTCATTCAAAAACGTTAATTTTTGACTCTTCACATTGAATAATCCGCGAAGCAGATTATGTAAAATGTGAAGAGTCAAAAATTAATTTTATGGTTCAATAAATTCAAAATAAATGATTGCCATTCATTACAAATGAATTTCTATAAAAAAAAATAAGGCTCAAAGAACTTTTTCTATTATTTATATTATCAATCACAACTTACACACATGTTGGCGTATGAATACACAACGTCAGAGTGGGCGTGTCGCCATAAAAATTGACAACATTGAAAATAAAAGTAATACTTTTAACCAATTAGAAGACAGAAATTACACCAAATTTATCTATTTACAAATGAGATGAATCGGTTATTTTATCTTTCAGACTTACATGCTTTTTCACATTCCTTTTATTTGTGAAAGATAAAATACATATCAATCACGTGATATCAATTGACATAAATTTCAAGACAAAACAAAAAACTTAGCGGGAAAACCTCATCTTACAAAATGTAATGGAAGTGGTTTGGGGAAAATATTTAGAATTCCTTGTATTGATCGGTGCATACATTTTTTGAAACATATTATATGACAAAAGATTACCTTTAATTATTTTGGAGTCACAAAGTAAAATGATCCACCCAAATGCCATAACATCACAGGATCAATTTAAACACATACTGTTATCCCTACCACTCAAGCAATTGTTTCCCTTCCTCTGTTATCCCTACCACTCAAGCATTTGTTTCCCTCCCTATTTTTGGCTTCTACACCCATGCATTTAAAATTATAACTGTGTATTGCCATTGAACATTATAGGTTACTTTTAATCATAAGCAATCTACAACTTCTTTGGTAACACTAACAATCTATAAATGAACCCTGTTTGCATTGTATTTTGGGAAGTGTTTTTTTTTCAGTTGCCAACACTCACATAGGCTATCCGCGGAAGTATACAAATACTTTCCTATAATCGTTATGGATCAAAGGGCTAACTTCAAGTTGTCTTCCTTGTATTCCAGAAAAGGTAAGATCGCTAGAGTGCATCCAACAATAATACTTGCATGTGAATTTTATTGCTGAATACATGTTTACTATGGACTTAGTATTTGCGAGTTTTTTTAAAACATGTATTTGATCTACACATAGCTAGAACAAACACACAATATACAGAATATGATTACAATAACTTTTTTCATTTATTTACGATTTTACAGAGCGTATCAAATAGCCTTCGCCCATTCATAATACCAATTGCTTAAATATTTTTTTCAAATTGCAGTTAGAATTCAGCCCGTCTGTCCAATTGCTTAAACAGTTTAGCTCATACCAAGTGAAACTTGTTAGTATGAAGCAAGTACATTTGTAATAAAAGAGTAAATGTACAATCATATAAAACTGTAATTCCACAATTGTTTATGTATTTCTTTTATATTTTTATCATATTTCAAAAGTTCTTATTGATGGTTTCAGAGACCGTGAAAATATTGAATTGATTAAGCAGATATTGTTCTTCCCGAATTCAATCAAGAACTTTTTAAAGTTATGATATTACAAGTGGCAGGGTGCTTTTTCAATGTCGGACCGATGATATTTTTTTCTATTTGAATGGTTAAGAAAATCTTCAAAGCTATTCTCCAGAACCAAGGAAATTATTTCTAACTTTAATGAGAATTTTTTTAAGATCTTGCTGGTATAAAAAAACACAAATGCTTAAAAAAAAAAGTATTTATCTTTTCTTACAGCAGGGTTTTCAATTCGATATGCTTGTTTGTATCAGAACGGAAACTTTAACTTATACGACGTTTGTAACAGTAAATTGATACTTTTTTGTATTTGTGTAAACGTCCAGCTGCAAATGCTACACAAATCTCAGTTGTAGGGAAAAATGCACTAATATAATAACACTGTACTAAATTGTAAGCAGCATTACTATTTGTACTTCAAAATACGAAAAAAAACGATGTAATTCAATGACATCATAATTATTTGAATGACCTCTAAACCAGAATAAATAATCTAATGATCATATCGATCGAATCGGTACGTTTTCTCAACTCAAGCTAAAGTACTTATATTGGTGTGGACTTGGAAAAAGTTAGTTTAGTTTCTGCTTATTTGTGATCTTTTTTCATTTAAATCAAGAGAATAATTGAATAATTATTTTATTTAATGTAACTTAAGCCAAGGCGTGTGTTTTCAATGTAAAAAATAAATGCATGATCGTATGATTTGAAAATACAAGAGTATGCACGTACATGTACATGTATTTTATCAGAATGGTTATGATAACAATTGAAAATGCCTAATAATACAATAAAGAAATAGAATCAAGTATCCCTCAATAGGTGGTAAATATGTCACTTGTGTGTAAATTAATGGGTTTTCACGACTGTGAAATGGTCCATCTTTTAGCACTACAGGGTTCCTTAAAAGGAAAACCGTATATGTTAATTACCAAAATTGATCTTATAACGCTAATTGGGTATAATAAAATCCAGACGTTCTAAAGAGATTAATAATATAAACATGTACAAATCATGCCAATTATACGCAAGCCAAGCATATGGCAGATAAAGACATCGGGTTTATTTCTTTAATTTAACATGCAGTTTGTATTCATGAAAATGAGTTAAATACTTCGAAAAAGGCAAATAATTTAAAAGTTTACATGCTAGAAAATTAAAGAAGAAATAAGAACAGTAGCATTTAATTTGTATCTTAATTCTGTTGAGGATAAACACCATTTCATATTTAAAAGTAGAATGTACACGTTTACAAGCTTATTAACAAGAAATATGTTGAAATTATATACAGTAAAAGTATTTTAAAACAATTATCTTTTGTATATAAAAACATGCATTCTCGTTTCCCCGCTTCTGATATATAGCAGATTTCATAAATTTGATGCAAAGCAAATGATTTAACCTTCAAATTGGATATAATCTCTGTTTTTCGTGTTTCAACAAGAATAAAAATGATCAACATGAATGGAAAAAAAACCCATCAATTTCCATAATCTTCCTTCTACTATATTAATCTGATTATACATGTATATATGAAAATATTTATTCAATTCAGAATAGTAATAGAAAATCGTTGTCCTTTTTGTTTTCCAATCTTGACTTTATCCCATTTGAAGATATAATGATCTCAAGAAATATTCCCATGCAGTACATGTATTTATTCCAATCGAAGGCTTCAAATTTTTAAAACATTTTCTTATTAATAACATTTAATTATTTCAAATTTAAAAAATGTTGTTGCAGAATGGTGTAAATGTTAATCGCCGATATCGAAATCTAACTCCATTTTGTCATAAGTAACAACATATTAAAATTTGAAATCCTTTGGATGAAAAGTTCGAAGATTATCAAACGGAAACGATTGGAACAGCCCGCCCGCTCGTCTGCAGTACAACAATAAACCAATAACGGGACTGGAAATCCGTTAAAAAAACAGCAAGTCATAAATAGATGTAAATACACCCGGTTTACTGACATCCTCATATATATGTCGTATACTTGTTTTAAAACTGGTGTTTGTCTTTGAGTCTCTTTTTGTTTTTACTCAATGTCATCAGAAGTGTGTCGACACTGATATAAGAAGACCGGACGGAAGGACGGACACCCTGTATTTCTATGTTCCCATCGACGCGTCGCGTGGGAGACAAAAATACAACGACATCTTAAAATCATTTTCAATTTAGATTCAAATTAATTTGCACGTTGGTCTTCGGGGATGTGTGTGTTTTTGGTGTTTTTAGGTAGACATGATGAACAGGCCTGGATCAGATGGTTAAAAACGCACCTTTTCACAAAGTGGGGAGACAAAACGACCCACAAACGATTAGCAAAGTTGCCGTTTTGTGGGTGGCATCTTTGTCACAAAGGCGTCAGAAAAAGTCCGAGAGTATTCACAATCTCTTATAAGGAGTTTTCTTAAAAGTATACAAGTGATGTAAATCAAAAGGGTTACTATTGCTTTATTTCCATAAATAGAAATGTGGAATATACACAGCAACTGGCAAATTAACAACAATCAAAACCAAAGACATATAGATAACACGTGACTAATGCAGGATGGACAACAACATAGAGAATGGAAGTATATTTTACTGCTAATCTGTTACAGTATAGTTTTAGTAAAGATAAAAAGTACATTTGTATTTAGTATTGCAAGTATGAAATCTGTCAAATTATAAAATCACATGTTCACAGCAATAGTCAGATTTAAGCTATAACAGCAACAAAGTTCAATCTCCTAGATCGTATTTGTTTGTCTTGATTAAAATCAAACCATTATGACATAAGGAGATGTGATATGATTGCTAATTTCACAACTTTCCATCAAACACTAAATGACGTACATATATATCTAAGATCTCCCAATTAACATCCCACTAATACTATGAACTGCTTATACAATAAGCTATTTTGTCACCAAATGATTTATTATAATTTATAAAATAGAACATCATTATGTATGTTAAATAAACTGTGTACCCTTGGCTAAAACTGGGATCATATTGTTTTACCAGTGTCCTTTCGACAGTTCGTCCCGCACTTGGTATACTAGTATACTATTAGGATGATTTCGTAGGATTATGTACAGTTTTTAAGCTTTAACTTTTAAACAATGTACTTAAGATTCGCATCTTGTCATTTCCATTCTCAATTTTGAATATCTTTTTCATTCCGATGTAACTCGATTAAAAGTAAAAGTGTGTTAAAAAATTTAGAAATCGGGAGAAATGCCATTCGGTATCGTGTTTCTTGATATTAGTACACAGTTTTGCAAAGCTCTGATTCCTTTCAAGGATTTTGCTATACTTTTTGGACCTTTTGGATTATACATGTAGCTCTTCGTCTTTAACATAAGCTTTGGATTTCAAATATTTTGGCCACGAGCATCACTGAAAAGACATGTATTGTCGAAATGCGCATCTGGTGCAAGAAAATTGGTACCGTTAATTTTATTTGGAATACGAAGAAAAATTGCCCACTTGCAGGGGAACACGAAACTGCATTGAAAATGAAAAAAATAAAGAATAGAAAGAGAAAAAGATCAGCTAACAGTTTAAGAATAAAGAATAGTGGGCCTCTAGAATATATAGAATAGAGAATAACATGCAAAATTTGTATAGAATACAGAAAACTATGGCGTAAATAATATTAAGAATAAAAGAACACCCACCTCCCTCCTTTTCTAGACCCTCTTTTATCATATATATATATTACTTTTGATTCTTCTCGGAACGCTCGGTTATATTTTTTAATTTGATCTATTTGAAACGTCTTTGAATTCTCATAGCATATGATGTGTGTCAACATTTTTTTTTACTGAAAAATTGTAATAGTGGTCAGGGGCATCCCAATATTTATCTTAGTTGTTGAAAATAGCAACTGCAGTTTTTCGAGCGCATAACTTGTCATAACAAACTAGACCCTAATAAGTTGATGCATCACAGGAAAGCAGTATTTTACAGCCCCCCCCCCCCCCCCCCAAAAAAAAAACGAACAAAGAAAAACATCCCCCACACACACAAAATTACAATAAAAAAAACCCCGCTATTGCTAGTACAAATGTCTCTGGACAATGACATGCGATCCCCAATGCTAGTTATTACGGGTCCAGTACTAGTCCATAACTTGTGTGCATTGTTAAATAAGGCCGTTAGTTTTCTCTTTTGAATTGTTTTACATTGTCTTATCGGGGTCTTTTATAGCTGAGGCTATGCGGTATGGGCTTTGCTCATTGTTGAAGGTCGTACGGTGACCTACAGTTGTTAGTGTTTGTGTCATTTTGGTCTTTTGTGGATAGTTGTCTCATTGGCAATCATACCA
This sequence comes from Mytilus galloprovincialis, assembly GCA_037788925.1. NCBI lineage: Eukaryota > Metazoa > Mollusca > Bivalvia > Mytilida > Mytilidae > Mytilus > Mytilus galloprovincialis. Next base: position 4,033,433 of record CM075332.1, read on the forward strand.
CATCATCTTTTTTATATTTAAATTAAAGTCCAACCTAAATAGGTATTACAACATCGTTAACGGAGAAGTTGTATGTAAAAAAAGATGTTGTATGATAGCCAATGGGACGAATACTTTTTATCCACCAGGTACCAAAGCATGATGCGAGTTAAAGATTGTAATATCAGAAATTTGCACCTGTCCTAAGTCAGGAATCTGATGTACAGTAGTTGTCGTTTGTTTATGTAATATATACGTGTTTCTCGTTTCTCGTTTTTTTATATAGATTAGACCGTTGGTTTTCCCGTTTGAATGGTTTTACACTAGTAATTTTGGGGCCCTTTATAGCTTGTTGTTCGGTGTGAGCCAAGGCTCCGTGTTGAAAGCCGTACTTTAACCTATAATGGTTTACTTTTTAAATTGTTATTTGGATGGAGAGTTGTCTCATTTAGCACTCACACCACATCTTCCCATATCTACTTGATATATTCATAGACACAGAGGCTTGTCACTTTTTTGTTTATCTTTTTATTGGAAAATATTCTTTAATATTTCGACTTATTTAGAGTTTTAAACATTTATCAATGCGATTTGAATATAACGATAGTTCGTGTACTTTGCTCCTCTTTCCTTTTCCCCGCCTGTATGGAAAGCAAGTACAACGATACATGTTTCCGACTCCACTGATAAAGTACAAATGATACATGTAGTTATTTTACGACTTTGCGTAAAATATTTTTAAGAAAGAAGTGCAAGATATTCCATTGTTCAAACACGAATCATGTAACTGTCATTTCCTCTAAAACTATAAGTCTAGAATTCGTCTTGTTGTACAGGGTACAATTGCCTTTTACAGCCCGTAACAGAGAAGTGATCGAATTGAAGTTTCTTTACCGTCAAAATTAGCTACGTTATCGACAAACTTAATTGAATAGTGACCGAACTATTGGTACTTTAATGTTAAAAAGATTGACAATGCTGACAAACTTTCATGTGTCGATAATCACGTTTTATACCAATAATATTGAAAATAGTTTCTAACAATATGAAACAAAATATGTCCATGCACCATATCGATTGGGCGAAAAGTAGTCATTTCTTTAAAGTCATATCAGAAAAAAAAGATGTATGGAAGGACGTCTTGATAGTATTATTTCCTTTACAATTTTACCCAAAACTAAAAGAAATATACTGGTAAACAATTAAAAAGGTGTTTGATAGGAATGAAGTCCTTTATTTTTTTGGACTACAATGTGTACCGTATGTGTGATGGATTTGAATTAAATCAATAACTTTAAATGTTTTCTCATATGTATACACAAAAGGGAGGACCGGTATTTGTAATTCTGTCAGACTATGTCTTCATCCGTTTCACATGCAACTCTTCTAGTACAGTTTAAACGGGAAAATTTTGTTGAGATTTTTTTTAATATGACGAAATAACGAGCAAAACTATTTCATGCAATGGCACACTCAGAGAATATTTGTTTTAGTAAAAATCAGTAAACAAATATTCTCCAAAATATACCATGGCCAGGACCTGACAGTTTTTAGCAGTGTACAAATGAAAATTGTCCGGAAAACTGCGCTTGCTGTCAATTTGAGGGATCATGCAATATTCCACCTATTACTCATAAACAACATAGGTTCTCAAACATATTAACTTTCTTATATACAGTCGAATTTGTCTATAGGTTACACAAAGCTGGTTCTTAAAAAATTGTATCAGGGAAAACATTCAGTTTCTTTGACTTTTAAAACATGTAGGGGAAACAAATTTCCTAACCATTCACACATAATATTCCGTATTTCTGATTTTTTGTTCGATAACGTAAATTATACGACTTTTTTATGACTACGTGAATTTGTGCCATTTATTTTTGCTTGTCCTTAGGACGACAATTTACAATTGTGCAGTTAACGGGGGCACTTATCCATAACCTTATAATTCTGTTTGGAAACAAAAATAAATTCCCAATATATAAATATACATGTATGAATATTCACACTTTGTGTCGGTGTCATGAATACCTATCCGGAACTCACCCTGTTAGTCGAAATATTTTGTCGGTTCGGAGTAATCCCTCCGAAACCAAAAAACCTTGTTATCGATCCAACACCGTAACCATAATAGGTAGAAAAAAATAAAGGGTGAAATGTGTTCAGGACCAGACCCCGGTTCTTCGTTACATTTGGATCGAAAAGATTCAACGACTCATTGGTAGGGTTATGCCCCTATTAAAAATTAACCGGTGTCGGTTGACCACCAAAACTCAGAAACCGTATGTCGTAGACACCTAGGATCTTCACCATTCATCATCAATTCATGTATCTTTGAAAAATACCTGAAGGTCAAATTTGTATGTTGACCTTGACCTTTGACCTAACACCTTGTTATGGGATATTCTCAGAAACTATTATACTTACAGAAGTTTAAAATAGTGGAAAATGTTTGGGTCAATACGGTGCAACTTTGTAACAATTTGACCGAAGAGATTGGACCTTTTTTTAAGGGGGATAACCCCTGTTTTAGGTTTCTGAAAAGAGAAAATAAGCTTTTACTATATAACCAAAGGTCCTAGACCCATTGGATCTTCAGCAATGACATTGGAAACTTATGACCTTGACAAAGGACAATTGACATTTTAATTATTATTATCATTATTACTCAAAGCGACATTTAAATTTAAACGTCTAAATTCAAGTGACATCGCCATTTTGATAGAAAAAAAAGATTAAAGAAAAACAGACAAATAGCAGTACACAAAATATATATGCAAATCAGAAAGAGGCAATAACCCAACTAATGCAGAAGACAGTCAAAAACAGTCGAAGCCTAAAACAGCGTTATTCGGACCTCAACAAAACTTGGGTATTATCATGCCCTCTTGAAAGTGAAATAAATTCTGTTCCATACGTAAAATCCGTCTTGCAAATATCTTATTTTTCCTAGGTGAAAAATACAAATTCTGTATATGCTGTACATAATTTATCTTTTGTATGAAAATGTCGGTCATTCCTGCTGTGATTAATCAGGCTAAGCTACAATATACTACTCTGCAGTGTTGCATTCAAGTAAAAAACACAGTTGTTTCAAAATTCAGATCAAACTAATGTAACAAATTTGACTAAAGTGAATACAAAAGAATATTATATGAAGATATTAACCGATGGTATCTCATGCTGTCCGAATAGGTATTTTTGTCTATTTTTAATTTGATATTAATCAAATCTATAAATGCACTACATATGTTTTTCCCCAAATTATGCTATGTTTAAATGATTTAAAAAATTATATCTTTCCCCACTTGATAGAGGCATATGGAGTCGATTTTCTTTGATACAACATTAAATACACCATTGCAAAAATCACAAGAGGTTAAAATAATATTTTCAACAGCATAAGTATACATATCTATAAATATTCTGAGGCAATGGCAATGGCGTGATAAATGACGTCACGCAATTTCTGTCTTTTATTTTGTTTCGGTGTATTTTCTTATGCCTTTATTGAGTATCTAAACTTAAATCAGTTATCAACTGAAAAAAAGATGATATAATCATTTAGTATAGAAAAAGTGCGCAGTTATAAATATAATTTGAGCTAATACTAGAAAATGAAAGAACATTAACAGTATTTAAACAATTGTTGACTTATGATTTTATTTGATGCAATGATTTATCAACCTGAGATATATGATCGTTAGCCTCCGTGAATATAAACATCTTGCATTGATAATTTCATTTGATATCAATCCAATCTATCAATACATTCATGGCTATATCAGGTCATGTTATATTAACAAAAGGAATTATAGATACTTTTTCCAGTCATTCTTATATTTGTCTGTACTATTCCTTAATGTTTGCCGAATGACACCATTACGACAGTTCACCAGGCATTGTTTTAATTTGTCGAAACCACTGACCTGTACCCTTTTGTGCTACTATGCACTAGAAAACCAACGTGTGCTGAAACGGTCGTTTTGATCTGAGCCGCTCTTAAATACTCTACAAATTGTTTTAATTTATTTTCATTCTTTAATCAATTTTCACTGCTCAGATAGTTCTTCCGCAGTAAATTAAGTAGCTGATGCTTAAGAGTACACATCATATTATAATAAATTGTCTTCAACGCTAAAATCATAAAAAGTAATCAATTGACTGCTAGAGAATTGTCTCAACAGTTATTTAAATGAAGTCCAAAAATTGTGAATATTTTGAAGGATGTTACTTGTCCCTTAAAAAATTACGACTCAAGACAAAATAATATGGGAACGAAGTCCCCAATAACAGTAGAAAAATAAAGGAAAAAAAAAGAAAAAAAGAAAATCGGGAACATTTTTCGAAAATTTCATTGTTCTAATGAACTTAAAATCTTTCATTTTTTATGTCATGTTTTGAATTCCCGCATCTGCGCAGAAATGTATAATGTACATCCTTTATCCGGTCTCGTTCGAATGAAACTTTGAGTAAATATTTATCTATCAGTCTAGTAAAAATAGGAAGGGACGTAATAACAGTTTCATTTTTAATAATTCCTTGATATGAAAAAAAAAAACGTTACCTTGTGATAGCGTTTCTTTGTTTATATTGCATATGACGTGATAACTTAAATAACGTCATAACTAAAATCCCTAACATCCGAACCAAAATCGGAAACATTACGGTATTTCCGTTTCTTTTTTTTTAAACAAATATTCAAGTTACAAAATATAATTCATACAGACTTCGTCCCCATTTTCAGGTAATGCCTGCCTCATATTATCAGATAATGTTAATGATATCATATAAATGTCATAATAAGAAACAATAGTAGTTCACTGCTTATGATCATACACACTATCTATTCATGAAAGAAATTCAAAGTACGAACAAAAATACAATTCTTCTTAGAAATTTGAAACATCTAAATTAAATCATTATTTTCATCAGTTTGAATACAAGCAAAGTAGGAGTGTATGTAACACATATAAAAAAAAACAACTTGAAAAAGAAGCTAAATAATAGATTAACGTCACAAAGTAATCTCAATAAGTTGAAAGGACTTGCAAGTTAGAGTTAAAAGGATCATTATTTTTTTTTGCTTAACGATTAATTTAGTGTTCTATAAAGTATTTAGTGACAGACATGAACCAACTGGCCGTGCTAAAAATTAAAATTAATATTGTATTATTAAAGGATTAATCGATGCATTGGTAATTTTGTTGATCATTTCAACTATTTTTAATTGAAAGACTATATCATAATTCTTCTTTAGGATATAAAGTAATATTCTTAAATTGGTGTATTTTATGGCAGCCTATTAATGTAAATGTCTTTTTAGAACATCATGATTACCTTTACTCGATCATTGCAAGCATTACTAAGCTAAAATTTCTCATGTCATTTGAACAATTTTCAAATGAGATACATACATGTATTGAACTAAATTGGCTGTAACTCAAGCTGTTGGAACTTAAACAACAAAATAACAAGCACGTCATCAGCGCATTTTTTGAACACACGTACAAAAGTACAATTGAAAAAATCTTAAATAACTTTACGCATGACCGTTAAATCATCTTTTCTTTTTGAGTTGTAGTTTTATAAAGCAAAAAAAATATATGCTTTTTTTTACACTTTAGATGGAATAAGTCAACATTTCTTTTAAATAGATATTGCCGACATGCCAAACACAGAGACAAAAATTATATAATCATTTTTATTTTACAGTATTGTCACACTGCATATCAAATGAGACAAATAATTCTACAAGTTAAACACAGGTTAAACTTTTACTAAAGTTTACAAGCAAATGTCAAATGTCCTGCATTTCGTCAGTTTTATGTATGGTGAGTACTCAATAGGTATACGTTTGCATTTAAATAAACATACATTGGGTAGACAAATTAGTTCCGAGAATTTCATAACGTTTACAAAAACTTGATTTACTGGGAATTAAATTCTAAAGAGAATATTAATTGCTTATTCGAGTTAAGTGTATTATTACCCGTAGGGTTTTACAATTTAGTGATTATTATGAATGATAATGTCAAAAAAGTAATGAATTATTTGAACGATCATTTAATTTCAAAAGTGTTTATTTACATAAAGATGTTTAAAGGTAATAAAGTTATACACAAAGTATTTGTGATAATTTGTGATAATTTTATAATACTATCGGTGTCCCTTAATGTATCATCAGCTCTCCACAAGAGACACCATGACGCAGAAAAAAACTATGGATCAACAATGATCAAAGCCCATACTGCATAAATAAAGGCAACAGTAGTTCGAAATTCATACATCGATAGAGAAAAAACAAATACGGGGCTAAAAACTAAAATTGAGGGAAACGTATCAAATATATAGCATAGTCAGCTATCTTAGGCCCCGAAATTACAAATGTAAAGCATTCCACTCGAGAACACTAACGGCCTAATTCACGTACACAAAATGAATGAAAAACAAATATATAGCACATCGACAATTGACGAGCACTGAACTACAGGCCCCTGACTTGGGACAGACACAAACATATAGAATGTGATCGGGTTAAAAATGTTAGCGGGATCCCAACCCTTCTTTTACATCGGACAGTGGTGTGACAGTTTAACAAAAGATTTAACAATAAAAATCCGTTGAAAAAGGCTTAACTCATCAGATGGATACACACATAAATAAAACATCTATCAAAACACAGAGTGGAATTGACCGGTACATGTATATCCCAACAACAAAAAGACACTGATTTGTTACTTCTTGCAGTTACTTGCAGCTAGTTCAAAGCCACTAACAACTAATAAAAAAGCATGCATCTACAAATGTCAGACACAGTTCATTGTAATACAAATGAAATATAATATTTTTTTACAGACCATTTTAATAGCTTGTTTAGCTTCCAAAAAAAGTTCAGATAACAATTCAATTTAACAATTCATCGTTAAGTAAAATGAAACATCACAGGAATGATTGTTTTGCTATTTACTGAATTGACAAAAAGTTATGATTTTCGTGTTTGGTCAATTTATTTATTCTATTGTATCTGCAATATGTTTTTGCGATACGACGAGACTATTGAGGGATTTGAATAAGATTAATAAAAATAAATTAATGACAACTCATGCTGTTTTTTTTTTTTTGTCATCTGTTTTTGATTTAGAATTAGTCAAATCTACACACAAGCTTTATAAAATTTGAAATATTAGATCATCATAAATGAACGGAATTAAAGTGTGTAAAAGAAATACAAGTTGAGAAGGTTTCAAATATCAAACTTAAAAAAATAAATAATATAAATAAATGACATACACGTTCATAACTCCTTTGAAAACCATTAATATGCAATTTGTAGAATATAAAAAGAGTATTACATGTACTAACTTAACGATCATATATTTAGCTTGTCATGCATCAATCTTTTGTTTTATTAATATACATTCTGTTCAACTGTATATAGTGTTTTCTAGTCTATTTTTAATTTGATATTAATCAGCCATATATGTATATATATATAGATAGACTTCTCAGAAAGTTTTCCATATCAAATCATCACAATTACGAGGAACTTCATATCAATAACAATGATAATTTAAAGACCATATAATTAAATCGTCACGCATCGAAAATTCAAAGTGTGTGATAACATTCCATTTAAATGTCTTATTTAAAAAACCCATCACTTAACCTTTTTATCTACAGTTTGATGGTATATTCAGAGACACTGTAATATTCGAAAAAGGCTGTCAACTAAATCAACAAAAAAGAAAATTTATTGGTTTTGGCGTAAAAGGTTTGTTAGTTTTTATGAATATACGTTTAACAAATTAAATATACTGTCTATAAGTACTGACAAATAAAAATATAATAAAATTTAAAACATTATCATATTATCATTAATACAAAAACAAGTGGGAAATAAATCCATATAGCTGGCATCCGCTCAGCAGACATTATTTTAGTACTGATATTTCTAAATCTTGTATTGGTCGCGCTAATTAAATTTTCAATCGATTCATAAGTTTTGAAATTGATAAACTACTGTTATCTATCTAGTTTGTAAGTTAACGATCATCTTGTCATTTCAGCATTTTTTACTAGATTTTGGACAAAATGATATGTTTGTTGTTAAAATCTTTAAAAGGAAGAATAAAAAAAAACCATTTTGTATTATATTCAGATTAATTGTTATTAACCCTGAATTTATGTTTATTCTTGTGAAAAACGGCTTATTTTTCGAATAAAATTTACTCATCAAAATGTTAAGAAATGAATTAATCTTTTCCGACAATTTAGAGGAAACAAATCAGAGCCTTTTTGTTTTACACCGAGGATGAACATGCATAATAAAACGGGGAGATAAATCAAAGATTGTATAGCTTATTATTGAAATATTTGGGACGCGATGTGTTTCTTATTTTTGGCCTTTTATATAATATATAAAAGCCTATATCATCGTGATAAAGGAACATAGCTTTTAAACAGTTCGATACACAAGGCTTTGATTGGCTTATAGAATCCCGACGAATATTGTAAATTGTAAAACAAATAAATAATCAGTTTTCTATGTCCAAGCTTTGTAATCCAATTTTAAAAATGGACAATTTAATATATAAAGAAGACGCGAGCATTTGGACAATAATTAACATTTTCAATGAATTTCTATTTTTTGTTTTAATTTTTTATCAAAAAAAAACACACGCAATTTTGTATTCGACGAAATGTCTTTTAACTCTCGACGAATATTATGTACCAAAGAAAATTAATGAATTCACCACAGTAGTTTACTTTTTGTCGCATTTCGCTAAGGGAAATACATATTTGGATTAGACAAATGATACTGTTTTAAGATGATTCAAAAGAGACACCAGACAGAAGATATGTTAAACTGTATATTTGTATGTTAAAAGTTTGAGACATTCTTTGTAAGCATCAAAATGGGTTGGCCACGGATATCTGCAGATATTATCCATTCTTTACAAATTAGGAGCTGTTTGTTCATTATTCTTTATAAGACAATTATCTTTATATTTCTTTTACATGATGAAACATGAAACCATATTAAGGATTAGAATTTATAAAACTAAGGATTTTCTTACGCCCAGGAGTAGATTACCTTAGCCGTATTTGAAACAACTTTTAGGAATTTTTGGGTCCTCAATGCTCTTCAACATTGTATTTGTTTGGCATTTTAACTGTTTTGATCTGAGCGTCACTGATGAGTCTTATGTAGACGAAACGCGCGTCTGGCGTATTAAATTACAATCCTGGTACATTTGATAACTATTTACACCACTGGGTCGATGCCACTGCTGGTGGACGTTTCGTCCCCGAGGGTATCACCAGCCCAGTAGTCAGCACTTCGGTGTTGACATGCATATCAATTATATGGTCATTTCTATAAATTTTCTGTTTACAAAACTTTTAATTTTTCGAAAAACTAAGGAAATTCTTACGCCCAGGAGTAGATTACCTTAGCCGTATTTGAAACAACTTTTAGGAATTTTTGGGTCCTCAATGCTCTTCAACATTGTATTTGTTTGGCATTTTAACTGTTTTGATCTGAGCGTCACTGATGAGTCTTATGTAGACGAAACGCGCGTCTGGCGTATTAAATTATAATCCTGGTACATTTGATAACTAATTATATACTTGCAAAATTGACGTTATGTCCACATGACCGCATACTATGGTCACAAAAGTGAAATTTAAAAAAAAGGTACGTATACGATTCGAAACATGGAACAAAATCAGTAAGAAATTGACCATTTTGTCCAACGGGGATAGACACTATCATGGTATTTACATTACTTTTATTCAAAATCTTTATAACATTTTATTCAAATTACTTAAAACACATTTTTACTAGATGTGTATACATTAGAAAGCTTATGTACGTGCTTCAACTAAAAAATAATCAGTAAATAGTTATCAAATGTACCAGGATTATAATTTAATATGCCAGACGCGCGTTTCGTCTACATAAGACTCATAAATATGCATGCATGTAAGAACATTTTAAGTACGAGCAAAAATTAATTTATTACGAGATATCTGAAATATGTAATATCTTTTTTTTATTAATTTCTACGCAAGTATAATAGAAAGATATTGTATGTCTATTGTTTAAACCAAATGGATTAAAAGAAGTGATAACAAAAAGGTGTACATATTGTAACTAATCTCAACAATTTGTAAGGACTAAGTATAATTTAAAGGGTCACTGCATGTATACTTAACGATTGACCTACTTTACTTTGAATGTACTATAACGTACATAATGACATTAGGTGAATAAAATTAACCTATAAATAAAAATAGTTCTATTCTTGGAAGTGTTTTATTATGCGTTGAATACATATTTCAATAAGTGATTCGCCTTGTACAATGGTGTATGTGTCTTCGTATTGTTACACATTTGCAGTATTGTAATTAAATGAATTCTGCTGTTTACTTCTTAATTTCTAATATCAAATCCTTCCGTTTAGAAATGTGATTTTATCCGTTTAGATTAGGATGTGCATGTTTTGTTCATTTCTATACATACATTAGTCGTTTGTTTATGTAATATATACGTGTTTCTCGTTTTTCGTTTTGTTTATATAGATTAGACCGTTGGTTTTCCCGTTTGAATGGTTTTACACTAGTAATTTTGGGGCCCTTTATAGCTTGTTGTTCGGTGTGAGCCACGGCTCCGTGTTGAAGGCCGTACTTTAACCTATAATGGTTTACTTTTTAAATTGTTACTTGGATGGAGAGTTGTCTCATTGGCACTCACACCACATCTTCCTTTATCTATTAGGCCGTTATTTATCTCGTTTGAACTGTTTTACATTTGTTATTTCGGGGCCTTTTATAACTGACCATGCAGTATGGGCTTTTCTCATATTTTAAGGCCGTACGGTGACATATAGTTGTTAATTTCTGTGTCATTTGGTCTCTTGTGAAGGGAAGTCTCATTGACAATCATATCACCTCTTCCTTTTTATATTTACTATTTATTAATTCCTTAAAAAGCGATCGAACAATATATCAGAGATTGGATTAAAAAGTGTGTTCATTTTACCAAAATTAAAACATACATGTATTCCGTTATGTGCAGAAAAGACATACATATTACTGAGGAAAGATCGATAATTTAAAAAAGATGTACATCAATTTGAGAATAGACATCAATCTTAGTCAATCCAACATTGTCAAATTTTGAATTCACACAGCAATCAATGTATTGTAAGTAAGAAACTACTGTTCAGTCATTATCATTCTTTGAATACCAAATTTCGTGGTTTCATTGGTACGAATGACACACAAATATTTTTTTTTAGAATTAGTCGAAATATTTTGAAATGATCATTGCCGGTATAATGTACACAATGTCAGCATTAATGCAGTATACATATTCACATTGAATTGTGACTATTATTTGATGAAGTGCGATTCAATTTGGCTGCTCAGTTGCAATAAATAACCAAACATACAAATACTTTCTACGATGAAAAGTAACTTAAGTATAAACTGATGTTTAAAGGGAACGTCACATGTTATAATGTTTAAATAAATGCATGTTTACCCGAACACATTAAGATATATTAAAGGTTGACGTTAACGTTTAGGTATTCAAAATAGAAATATAATTAAATTTCCTAGAATCGTCTACGTCTTACAAAACTTGAGAACTAAATATATGATAAATATAAATATATATATATATTTATTTACCACAATCATAAACACGCATATAACTTGCATAATCTTTATTTTTTTTATGTACTGGTTTGTGAATCTATTTGTGTTTGCCGTCTTTCAAATTTTGCTAAAATGTAAAGCAAATGTAATGTGTTTAACACTGAATACACGTTTTCGCGATTTAGATACATGAGAGTAGTCTAACCTGTAATAACACGAGCAACACGACGGGTGCCATATATGTGGAGCAGAATCTGCTTACCCTTTCCAGAGCCCCAAAGATCAAGCCCAGCGTTTGGTGGGGTTCGTAATGCTTAGTCTTTTTTATCTACGAGTTTGACTGTCTCTCTGGTATCTTTCGCCCCTCTTTATAGAAAATATCAAAACTGATGTGTGTTTTATTACCTGTATACATAAAAACAGGATGTGGTAGGATTGCAAAAAAGACAGCTATCGACCAGACACCAACATAACACAGAATTTCAACTTCAAAAAGCCAAGAAATGACAAATTTGAAACAAGTGTTATCACGATTTCTAAAATATACTGATTTAATCAAAAATTCTCTAAAAAATCAAATCATCAATGTTTGCGAATATGAGTGCCTCCTCAATAAAGTAAAGGTATATGAACAATAACAAATATAATATAATGCATATTGCTATTAAATTTATCATATATCATGGATAAATACCCATCCCGATGCACAACAATGATTATATACAATGGTGGCCATTCATGTTTATTATTGTCATGATATTTTAGAGTATAGACATAATCGCATTCTTATTCAACATACTAAAGTTAGAGTAACTTTATTTCCACAGTATTCACTTTATATGAATCATAATACAATGTATGTCCTTTAATTAACTACATTTTTGACAGTGTGCATTACCATTATGGTAGTTTTATTATTCGTGAGTCAAGAAAACTGTAATTTCATTGGTGGTAACCGAACGATACATTATACCATGACCGACAGAACGATCCTTATGAATGCAGAGGCAGCAGATAATCAAAGAAACTCTATACCAAAAGAAATTACCAATCTTGATAATTGATTAGGAGCACTTAGTAGTGTTTTAAATTGCAGGTGTTGTGCAATTAAGTGATGTGAATGCTTCAAAACAACAAAAAAAAAACCATTATTCACATTATTAATTCAAATTTATTTATTTGTAGACAAATACTTTTTAATTTGAGACTCCTTCTAAGAGGTAAAAAAAATTCTTCAAGTGTCGACTCCTACCCCTACCTTATTAGAAACATAACATGTACAGTATCTGTGTATTATTTGCATAATTTACTGTCCACACAAGTTCCACTTATTTCAAAATGTACAAGCTTTAAGTTCAATAGAATTACAAGGTCAAAAGAAAAATCGAAGAAACAAATGAACACATATTTATTCTAAAAAGGACTATAGCATTACTAAAGGGTGAACTTTTCCTCGTCATCATGTGGCATTAGTCGTGTTAATCATTGAATGAAGGTTACAGAAAATGTCAAAATTGATTTGTGTTTTTGTTACATGTTTATTTAAACTGACAAATGTGTAGTAGCTATCGACCAAAGACCAAACAGACTCAGATGTGGCCCAGAAATGACACACTTAAAATCAATTTTTTGTTATAATGATTGCTAAAACTAGTTATTTTGTGTGTTTGATCTGTATTTCTGTCACTTAGTGTTGTTATTTCAGCGATATTTTTAACATTGTCATAAAGCGGGCTTTTACACTAGATGCAACAACCATTTTTAGAAATGTCCTGTTCGAAGTCTGGAATATGGCTGTTGAATTCAAATAGTTCATTTCTATGTTGGCGGGTTTTTATTTAGGGGCAAGAGGGGTTCATTGCACTTCAGTGTTCATGTTATGCCTTAGTTTTCCTCTTATGGTTGATAAGTTACCCTTAGTTTTACCAGTATTTTATTCTCTTTATTGCGTCAACCTACCCTCTTACTTATGGTTGTTTATCTTTTCCGACACTTTAGGTGACGATATGAGCTGCAGTCAAACCAATGGAGAATCAACATTGCAGAAACCAAGTCGGCAAAGGCAGATTAACGATGTAAAAACAACGTTAAAATGTTCGACAAACGATGATAGCTATATTTTTGAAACACCATTGTTAAAAGCAAGTTATTACGATGATATTAGTGTTGTAAAAGAACTTCTAGAGCGTGATGCTGTTGATGTAAACCTCTGTGACAAAGATAAATGTTCTCCACTGTTTTGGGCAATCCATGAAGGACATGAACTTGTTGTTACAGAGTTACTACAACATTCAGCTATAGTAAATAATTGCAATGATATTGGCGTGACACCTCTTTTGATGGCGAGTCAACAAGGACATGTTAATATTGTTAAACAATTGTTACAACATTCGGCCGATGTCAACATATGTGACAGAGAGAGCCAATTGCCTCTCCATTATGCAAGAATAAATGGCCACTTGGAAGTAGAGTTGTTGCTATTAGGAAAACAAGGAAATCAGTAATGATATCGAAATTCCTGTGAACTATATTTATAAAATGATTCTTTTCGACATATCAATTCATAGCAAAACCTATCGAACTTTGTATTTTTATCTATAAATCTACGATTTTGTTTTCTAATTATCAAGTAATTCAAGCAAGTTTGGAACTTGACGTGTTGCATTGGAGTTTATCAACTTTTTAAGCTGTCGGCCATTTAAAATTGAAATTTAATGTTTGATTTTTTTTATGTTTGAATCATGAATATTTCAAATTGTTAGACATGTGTTATATGCAAATATCTTTTAGAGATGTGTGTGTATAGTTACTAAAAAAAATGTGTTTCACAAACCACGCCTTTTTGTTTGGGGATGTATACTATTCATATAAATTTTGTTTTGTTTTATTTACCTACTGAATATAATATCTCTGTTGCATTTTTGTGGAATAATAAAGTAGGAATATACATGGATAGTTGCTAAATTATATTTTGAGAAAGACCGAGAAGGGCAGTTCATAATTTTAGTATACATTCAAACTCATAGAAGTTCAAGTTATAAATAGTTTGAAATATGCTGAACAGCCCAATATTTCATAAAATGAAGTGTATATGAACTATCCATGCTAGGATATATTTATTACGAAACTTCATATTGAATGGAGTTCCTATGGAAATTTGCAATGCCTATATTTGCAAAAATGATTTGTTATGAAAAACTTATATTGACTTTCTGGTGTCCGCATGTCTAATATACAATTTATAACTATTGACACATTGCATAACAATTTTTATAGTTTGTTCTTTTATTGTACTGTTACACCATAGTCCCAGGTAAGGGGAGGATTGGGATTCCGCTAAAATGTTTACCCCCGCCCTATTATAAAATTGAGAATGGAAATTGGGAATGTATCAAAGAGACAACAACCCGACCATAGAAAAAAACAAAAACAGTAGGTCACCAACAGGTCTTCAATACATGTATGTGCTTGTCCCAAATCAGGAGCCTTTAATTCAGTGGTTGTCGATTGTTTATATGTTAGATATTTGTTTTTCGTTCATTTTTCGTACCTTAGTTAGGCCTTTAATTTGCTCGTTTGAATTGTTTTATATTTTCATTTTGAGGCCTTGTATAGCTGACTATGTGGTATGAGCTTTGGTCATTGTTGAAGGTCGTACGGTGATCTATAGTTCGTAATTTCTGTGTCATTTGGCCTCTTGTGGAGAGTTGTATCACTGGTTATCATACCACATCTTCTTTTTTGTATATCGTGTTAGCAGTATAATACTTATCTTAATCAAATACTATTTATTTGATACATATTGATTTGATAAAAAAAATCAAGCAAACAAACATAAACTTTTTAATATTGGTTTAAAGTCTTTCAATCAGATAACATTTAAAATAAACAAATATTTGTAAGACAATATTCTTATATTACTCAATATTCATATTGCAAATCCATGGTATGGCGCTTGTATGTGTATAACATGATCCTTCAAATGAACATGACAATTATCAAACTAACGCATATGCTTGATTACATGGTACATTAATTGTAACACTTCATGAACCGATAACAAGAACCTGTATACTAAGTTTGCTGACATTTATTTGAAATTGTTACAACAAATGACACTTAAACTTGTTTTGCGTAAAGGTATGTATTTTGATGTTATCCACTTTCTAAAATATTAATATAAACTATGCAACTTCCAACAACTGCAGGAAATTTGACACGTTAATATTGCTGGTGGACGTTTTGTCCGCAAGGGTTTTACTAGCCCAGTATTCACCACTTCGGTTTTGAAATAAATATCAATTATAAGGTCATTTTTATAAATTTACTGTTCGCTAAGGTAATAAACTATTCGAAATACTAAGGATTTTCCTACCCCAGGCACAGATTATCTTAGCCGTATTTCGCACATTTTTTCGGAATTTTGGGTAATCAATGCTATTCAACTTTATATCTTTTTGGCGTTCTACCTATTTTGATCTGAGTGTCACTGGTGATTCTTATGGAGACGAAACGCGCGTGTAGCGTATCAAATTATAAGCCTGGTACCTTTTATAACTAATTAATTTTTTTCCATTGAAGTGAAAAGTGCCAGTCATAGAGAATTGAAATATTGGTAGATTAACTTGTTTTCTTTTTAGAAATACTCAGTTCTCTTCGTTGACAATCTAACAACACAATAAGTACGATAACAGAAATAAGAACGACAACTCCTACATAACCTATAGCCTTCGCTGTCGGTCTGTCTTCGTATACACTGATCTTCGTCAGTTTATACGCTAAAAATAGAAAGGTTTGATGATGAAAGCTACAACTTAAACACAACATAATAAAATGATTGAAAAAATAATTTGTCATTGATCCATTGTATCAGTCTTGTTACCATTAGGAAATTTATACCATAATAGCCTTGCTTCGTGAAACTTGTCTTTTTATTCTGATAAAATCTTTTGTACAGTACATGAAAAGGTTGAAAATACGTTTTCTGTATACTTGACTTGTACATTGTTAAGGAGGCTATCCATTAACTCACTTTCATCGTCCGTATGTAATAACAAATTTCGGGTTGCTTTAAAAGGGTATCGAAAAACGATGAATACGCGAGAAATCACTTAATGTGTAAAATGTTACAAAAAGGTATTTTGTATTATAATCAACTCAATTATAAACATATTATCGTGTTTCCAATAATTGGTTAATGTTTTTTCTGTATATGCTTTATATGAAATTTTCCCCATTCATATTGTGAGAGATCTCTGTCATTTTGTCGGTATTAAAATATTGGAATGGCCTTCTCAATGGAAACTTTTCAATTGTTTTTTTTATAAGACAAACCACATTGTATACATGTTTACTTATTCATTTTTAACGAGATATCTGTTATATCTCCAATACATGATTCATTTTGAGTTCATCTGATTCTTTTAGTTTTTGAAGTTTGTTACCTTAATTTTCCTTATCGATATGATGGAATTGAACACTACTTTTTTACCATTGCCTAATTTCGAAAACAAGTAACACTTATATTAAATAGAAATACGTACGATTAAAAAATAAATAAAAACTATGTGATTTGTGCTTACCGTTTGTATGTTCAGGGTCAATTATTAAGATACGTCTTAATTTTTCTACTGTTGTTGGATTCATATTCACATTTTTTTCAAATGTTGTTGGATTCATATTCACATTTTTTTCTACTGTTGTTGGATTCATATTAACATTAGATTTCTCCGGTTCAGACGTTGTATGTTCTGGACTATTAAGTGGGATGTCTCCTGCTATAAGTATATATTTAACAATGATTTGTTTACCTAATATGTGATATCAAGATGTGTATATCGCATGACGCATGTGTAGTGTTTTTTTGCAGTCAAGGAACATTGACCGTATAGATGTTGCGACTATTCAGTCCCTGAGTATATCATGTATATACAACATTGTAAATGATAACTTTGGCGTCATTTTGGATAACATTACACAGAATAGGCTTTAACATATGTACCATGCTGTACTTCTTTGTTACATATTTGTTTCTTTTTATAGTGATTACGATTAGAACACAATGTTTACGACTGTACCACAATTTTGACATTTTTACCTACTTGGCCTGTTTGTGTTGTTCACATGTCGTTGTCAATATAGTGTAAATGATGCGACTGTCATACAAGCGAGTGGATAAGCGAGCTTTAAAATCGATTAATCTACCATTTTTTTTCTACATCAGAAAATGCCTGTACAAAGTTTGTATATGACCGTTGTTATCCAATCGTATGTCGTGTTTCAGCCATTTGATTAGGAACTTTCCATTTTGAATTTTTTTCGGAGTTCATAATTTTTTTTTTTTTTTACTTTTTGCATTATATTTTTATTATACCGTTTGTAACAATGAAGGAGTGTCAATACACACAAACTCTGCAAAGATACAGGACGTGTCTATGTACGTTAGACACACTTACCTTGTCGCCAACTCCACTTCCTTTTTTGGAGTGCATTCGACTCGCTCGTGTTTTGTTTTGCTATTTTAAGATTTACACATTCTGAATAGATTTTAACGTCTGACACTACGTTCAAAAGATTAACTTATATGCATATGGTAAAACGTTTCAGTATTTCGGTTCCTTAATTCTCAACTTTTATTTTATTGTGCCCTTTTTATTTGTTTTGTTTCAAGCGTCACTGTTGATTCTTTTATAGAAAAAAAAACGCCTCTTGCGTACAACCGGTTAGGCTTAAGGATGTACTCAGATGATATAAGGTAATATTAAATAAATCAAGAAATAAAAACTGATACTTTAAGCTGGAAGAGTATAACTGTCAAGGAAAAGAATAAACTGCAAATATTGATTGGTTAGGGTGCTCCTCTGCGAGATATTTGATTAAACAAATATGACGGGAAAAGGCTGACTCGGAATTTTACCTTATATTTGCATTGGTAAAAATTGGGTCTCAAATCAAAAGAAATAAAATGAAGAATCTGTTTGAATGTTGTCAAATAAACTTTCATCAGCTAAAAGTATTTAGTCTAATGTTAAAAGATAAATAGCTGTGATTGGGCCGAATATTTTACCATCTATTGTATGGAAAAACACCAAAAGTCCGAACATTTGAAACTCTTTCTAAAACCTTACCTTAGTACATTCTAAAGCCAAGTGACTGTGATGCGTTTACCTATACTCAATTATATGAAGACAAGACGACTTTATAAATAGTTTTACCTAATCCACATGATTCATGCTTGAAGCATACTGCTCCGGTCAAGGCACTACTGTTTGTTTTACATGGTATCCATGACTGAATTAGATTTGAATTAAGAGCCTGTCCATGAGAAAACCATGCAAAATAGTCCGGAATCAATATTTGCCAATCTTTATGAAATCTTGTTTGTAGGTAAACCTTACCATAACTACTGTAAATAAATATAATGTTTTGATCTGATTTATATATCTTGGCCGTAGGGGCGCCACCTGTAATTTGGAAATTTTTGGATGAAAACCAATAGAAAATACACAAAATAAGCATATTTTGAAACAATATTTAATGTATTTATAAACATATCATCAACAAAAGTGGCATCAATTGTAAAACATCATACAAAGACCTTTTCATAGCCATATCTGCCATAAAAAAAATTGAAGTTACCCAAGGGCAGATAACTCTGTAAATTTTGCAATTTTCCAAATTTCCTATTTTCTAAAAAATGCCAAAGTTCATAGGGTTGTATATACTAAGATAACACTTTTATTTCTTTCTTTTTGCTTTTTTTACAATAATTCAAGTCTTATTTGCTACCATATAACAGGTTTTGCTTTGCATTTGAATATTAAAAAAAATATTTCCAATCTACTATCCCCCCCTTTTTTTAAACCTGAAAAATTGATAAAATTCCAGATTCAATAAAGCAAACAGTGACTTATTAAAAATGAACACTGGAAGTGAGGTTTTACTCAGATTATACAAGAGACTACATTAAATTAAATAATTCTTTTAAAATATCTCGGTGGGTATGGACAATTAAAAATCATGGTGTTATTGGTTGGCAACAAATTTGAGCAAAGGCAAAATAAATAAATGACACACTTTTTTAGAAATAATAATTCTACCAGATATTAAAATTTGGTCTACATGAAAATTAATAAAAAGCAGACTACATAGAAATAATATACACACAGTATTTAGAAAATGAAGTTTGGTTGCTTTAAGATGATTGGAGAGGGGGTAGCTAAACACCTTTTTTTGCCTGTTAAAAACAAATTATTTTCTGTGAAAGTACTTTATCAAATATTGCTGAATTATAAATAGAACATAAAAAGGTTGATATGATAAGATTCTAATACAAACCTATTGTGATAATGTATTTACAGATTTTAGAACAGTCCTATTAAAAAGGGAGATAACTTATCATATGGAGGTTAAATAGACCAAAAACACAATTTTCAGAAATAAAGTAACCCCCTTTGTTTCAAAATATTTTGAAAAGAATTCATGAATAGTTAGTTTTTCATTGCTAAAATTTATAGCCAACTTGTTTTTACTAAAGCAGAAAAAGCTGTTTCTATAAAAAAAAATAACATTAATTAACAACTACATGTCTATCTGATATCACTTGCCCCTCTTCTACAGAAAGTATGATTTTTTTAACATGAAAAACATAAGTGACCCCAAAACATTATTATTAGTTTTTATACGCCCGTCGTCTTTTAGACGGGACGTATTATGGTATACCGTTATCCGTCCGTCCGTCCGTCGTCCACACTTCGGACAATAACTCAAAAACACTTTCACCAATTTCCATGAAACTTCAGTGAATTGTTTATATCTATTGACGTAAGCTCCCTTTCGTTTTTTTTTTTTAATTTCAGATTTTAAGTTTTGGATTTATGGGGCTTTATTCATAAAAAAGGAGGGATTTTCAACACTTCGGACAATAACTCAAAAAGGCTTTCACCAATGTCCATGAAACTTTGGTGAATTGTTTATATCTATTGATGTAAGCTCCCTTTCAATTTTTATAAATTTCAGATTTTAAGTTTTGGATTTATGGGGCTTTATTCATAAAAAAGGGGGGATTTTCAACACTTCGGACAATAACTCAAAAAGTCTTTCACCAATGTCCATGAAACTTTGGTGAATTGTTTATATCTATTGACGTAAGCTCCCTTTCGTTTTTTTTTTTTAATTTCAGATTTTAAGTTTTGGATTTATGGGGCTTTATTCATAAAAAAGGAGGGATTTTCAACACTTCGGACAATAACTCAAAAAGGCTTTCACCAATGTCCATGAAACTTTGGTGAATTGTTTATATCTATTGATGTAAGCTCCCTTTCAATTTTTATAAATTTCAGATTTTAAGTTTTGGATTTATGGGGCTTTATTCATAAAAAAGGGGGGATTTTCAACACTTCGGACAATAACTCAAAAAGTCTTTCACCAATGTCCATGAAACTTTGGTGAATTGTTTATATCTATTGATGTAAGCTCCCTTTCAATTTTTATAAATTTCAGATTTTAAGTTTTGGATTTATGGGGCTTTATTCATAAAAAAAGGGGGATTTTCAACACTTCGGACAATAACTCAAAAAGGCTTTCACCAATGTCCATGAAACTTTGGTGAATTGTTTATATCTATTGATGTAAGCTCCCTTTCAATTTTTATTAATTTCAGATTTTACATTTCCGTGTTATGAATTTTTATGCTTAAAAAAGGGGAGATTTTCCAATTTTGGGACAATAACTAACACTTTCACAAAATTTTATGCAACTTTGATAAATTGTTTATATCTACTGACATAAGCTCCCTTTCCATTTTTATAAATTTTAGATTTTACGTTTTCTTAAGTAATGAATTTTTATACTTAAAAAAGGGGGATTTTATGAAGCTTTGGTGAATATATTAATGTAACATCCCTTTTGATTTGTATATATATTTCTAGTTGATCATATAAATTCATTTAAAGCATAAAAGACAAGTTAAAAGAGCAACGGGCGTATCATGCGCTCAAGCGCAGCTCTTTATTGTATTTCCCTTAATGAAGCATTGGCCCATTTGATGGATTTATTAATTGTCCTGGAAATGTTAGTGTTGCATGTGTTCGGGCAGCATCAATTTTAAAAACACTAAGTCCTGGTACCAGTTCCATTAATCTTTCCTTTGTATGTTTATTTGCAAATAGGGATAAAATTTGCATCTGACTTAATCTGTTGTTCTGCTGTTGATAGGATGCAATCAACGCCTCAGTCATTGTGTCAGGTTTGTCTTCTTTTAATGATATCCACTTCTTGCACACATCCGTCAAAAGATTATTTTCCTGACCTGGTGCAACATACTGTGCAATCAGCTGGATAGCTTCTGTAATAATTTTGGTATAATATGAGGATGAACTTTTTGAGAGGCTAGTCCATGGCAACAGTAGCTGTGAATTTAGTGCTGGAAAATTTCTGGAAAGCATTTTCATTGCAACATTGAAAATCTCTCTTGGAGCCATGTTTTCTTCTTCCCAATCAGAGGTTGTGGTCTGGGAAAATGTCTGAGTGGACTGTGATGATAGTGGAAAGTCACATTCTGAATCTGAAGAAAAAAAAAAAAACAAATTACAAAAATGTATAATGTTTTTTTAGAATTTTGGTACACTTTGAAATCTAACAAAGTTTAATTTTGGACCCCAATTTGGACCAACTTGAAACTTGGGCCCATTATCAAAAATTCAAATACATATAGTTTAAGCATATCAAAGAACCCCATATATTCAATTTTTGTTAAAATCAAATTAAGTTAATTTTTGGACCCTTTGGACCATAATGTAGACCAATTTGAAAACGAGACCCAAAATTAAAAATCTAAATACACAGTAAGGTTCGGCATATCAAAGAACCCCAATAATTCAATTTTTGATGAATTCAAACAAAATTTAATTTTGGACCCTTTTGACCTCAATGTGGACCAATTTGATAAAGGGCCAAAAATCAAAAATCTAAATGCATGGTTAGATTCTGCATATTAAATAATTCAAGAATAAAACCCCATTGAAATTAGTCAAGAAGTAAGTAATTTATACGAAGTATTATAAAAGTATTGTTTTTCAACTTTTTGGCCCCTTTTTAGCCCCTATTTCCTAAACAGTTTGGACCATAACCCAGAAAATCAATCCCAACCTTCCTTGTTTTGCTATGGAACCTTGTGGTATAATTTCTAAAAGATCCATTCACTTACACAAAAGTTGTTGTCTGGATACTAGAAAAATGATTATTTGGACCTCTTTTTAGCCCCTTAATTCCTAAATTGTTAGAACCATATGTAACCCCCAATATCAATCCCAACCTTCCTTTTTTGGTTTCAAACTTTGTGTTTAGATTTTATAGATATCCATTCACTAAAACTAAGGTTATTGTCCAGAAACTAAGTATCTTCAGACTTCTCTGACGACGGCAACGTGATACCATTAAAGGAATTAATATTTTGTTAACTGTGCATTTGCATTCAGGTATCGCAGATCAAATTTATTCGTTCATAGTGTGTTAATTTACGTTTTTTGATTGAGTTAAGCCTTCCAATTGATATTTTATCGTGTGGTTTTCTATGTTGTGATGTTATGGTATTGTGTCATAAAAAGGGAGAAGGTTTGGTACCATTAAAACGTTTAATCCTGCTGCAAATGTTTGCACCTGTCCTAAGTCAGGAATCTGATGTACAGTACCGGTAGTTGTCGTTTATTTGTGTAATTTATACATGTTTCTCGTTTCTCGTTTTTTATATAGATTAGACCGTTGGTTTTCCCGTTTGAATGGTTTTACACTAGTAATTTTGGGGCCCTTTATAGCTTTTTGTTCAGTGTGAGCCAAGGCTCCGTGTTGAAGGCCGTACATTGACCTATAATGGTTTAGTTTTATAAATTGTTATTTGAATGGAGAGTTGTCTCATTCATGATTGGCACTCACACCACATCTTCCTATATCTATATAAATTAGAAAGATCATATAATAGGGAACATGTGTACTAATTTTCAAGTTTTTTATACTTCAACTTCATCAAAAACTTTAAACTTAGCAGGACAGACAGAATACGGACAACGGAAGCATAGACTGAAAACATAATGAATATAGGTGGTAAAAAAAAAAAATTAATGATGTACATGTATAGAGCAGACACTTGTTATATGCCATAAACATATGAGATCTATTTGCTTTGATAAACTTATTGAAATGGGATATACCGGTAGAGATAGAGGATGTTTTTTATAACTGAACTGAAGAAAGTACATGTATAAAAAATTAATGATGTAAAGGGCAGACACTTGTTATATGCCATAAACATATGAGATCTATTTGCTTTGATAAACTTATTGAAATGGGATATACCGGTAGAGATAGAGGATGTTTTTTATAACTGAACTGAAGAAAGTACATGTATAAAAAATTAATGATGTAAAGGGCAGACACTTGTTATATGCCATAAACATATGAGATCTGATTGCTTTGATAAACTTATTGAAATGGGATAAAGAGATAGAGGATGTTTTTTATAACTGAACTGAAGAAAGTACATGTATATTCTGACCGGAGAGAAGGAAATCATAGATTTTTTGTTGAAGGATTCTTGCCCTAAAATGAGAGTTTCAATGTTACTCCCATTGCACATTGTCCCAGGTCGATAACTAAAAAATATTGTTTTTCTGTTAATATTTTATAAATTGATATCTTAGCAAAATGGAGGCTAATAAATAGGAGCAAAACCAATGCTTTTTTCCAAAATAGCAAAATAACAGAGTATCAATGTCTCCTGCTTGCACTTTAAAGAATCCATTGTCCACCATTATAGAACTTGTCTGAGATATTGCTGATATTAATTAGTACCTAACTCACTCCAAGAAAAGCTCAAGTTAGCATGGTTATGGTTCATTATTTGTTGAAATTTTACTAATAATCCGTTTATCTGGGAGGTTTTTTTGTACATTGTTGGTTCATGTCTGTCATATTTGTTGTTCGTTAATTGATATGTTGTAAATATGGGCCATTTGTTTTCATTCTTTTTTACTGTTTAAAATTTTACAGCCGACTATACTACTTAAATGTTGTGGATAATTGTCTCTTTGGCAATCAAACCACATATCCTCATTCTTTTTATATATACATATTTCTTATATACATAAATAGATATATGTATATATATGAAATAAGTAAATAAGGCAATCAGTTTTCTCGTTAGCCGACTATGCAGTATGGGCTTTGCTCATTGTTGAAGGCTGTATGGTGACCTATAGTTGATAATTTCTGTGTCATTTTCGTCTCTTGAGGACAGTTGTCTCATTGGCTATCATACCACATCTTCTTTTTTTATATGTATACACCCAAAGGCTTTTGTCAATGTTGATTTTCAATCCAGGATAGGAA
This sequence comes from Mytilus galloprovincialis, assembly GCA_037788925.1. NCBI lineage: Eukaryota > Metazoa > Mollusca > Bivalvia > Mytilida > Mytilidae > Mytilus > Mytilus galloprovincialis. Next base: position 4,058,462 of record CM075332.1, read on the forward strand.
CTGTAAATCCACCACCACACCAAAAAATTGTCTCAGAATATCTCCCAAATATTTTTTTATGCATGACATTTAATGTTTTGTAAGAATTTTATTAAATTGAGTATTTCACATGAAATGCACTTACAATTACATGTATAACCACCCCTCCCCCCTTTTCCATACAAAGTTTTATCTAAATAAATTTTATCACACTTTTAAATCATACTAGAAATTTGTATCTGAACCAACTGGCAGAGGTTTTCTCTTTGTCATCCGTAGCTCTTGGCATACTGATGCTGGTATGCCTCTACTTGGTTTTGCAACACTCTTGTCTGGATGTGTAGGTGACTGGCACTTTCTTGTTTGACGCCTCCACTATATTCCAAAATCATCCCTGTGTTTCGGGCATATGTAAATGTCACATGATGAACAGTCTATTGAAAATATCCCACTTCTGTACAGTATTAAAACCCCTTCTGGTAGTTCATAGTCCGTGGAGTTACACCCAAGACTACGTAAATGGGTACTTGTGGGTTTGTCACATAAATTTTGGTTATAGGGATACACAGGACATTTGAAGCATAATGTAATGATTGTCCACATTCAGATTTATAAGCAAATGTACATTTCATTTCATTCTTTTTATCATACTGCATAGTTATGCATTAATTACATAATTACAGATTGTCCATGTAATAATAGAGAAGATGTGGTTCCATTTTGTCTCCAAAGTAAACATTAAAGAGTACAATCAGGGGAGGTAAATCAATTTTTTACTGGGGCACCATGAAGGTTTTGTCTTAATTTTTCTGTACAGACAGAAATTTAAGATTAAATTTGAAATTATTAAATCAAATATATCTACCAAATAAATATTTGAAATTAGAACTGTTATGTCCTGATGAATACTATAGGATATGAATATTGGATTAAGATAGGAAAAATATTTTGATAATCAAATTTATCTAAAACCCTTGAATTTCTCAATTTTGATATTAAAAAAATAATATTGTGTTTATAATTTTTCTCTTTAATTATTTTCTATATATACCAGTAACTTTTAGATACATTGAGGAGTTTGTTTACAAGTAAATAGTTTATTCTGCCTGAAATTCTTCTTTTTTTTCGTTAAAATTTTAGAATTTTTGACATGCTCAAAATGTCATTAAAACTTATTTGCAAAGCAAAAGCTTACAGATTCTGAATATATCAACCTTATGAAACATAAAAAGCACAACAGAAACAAAATTCAGGTGTTATCTTGCAAATTATTAACTTTTGAAAACAGTAAGCAGCATCAACCTCTCTGTACCAATCATTTTTCAAAAGTTGGCATGATGCCAATTCATAACATTTGACGGTAAAAACTGTTTTATGCAGTTTAAAACATGTTTAACTTGCATTCTGTCAAAAAAATTTACTACATTTGCCATAAAAATGACAAAAAAAACAATTACAAAAATGGCCATTTTTTCATAAGAAAATGCTTGTGCCAATGCTGGGATGTGTTCTAAAAATAGAATTGCTTATTTCTAAAAATAGAATCAAATATTTGCACTTTTGATGGTGTACACAGAGTCCCTACATGGTAGCCTTCCAGATACATGTCACATAACATTATATTTCTAAACTAGCTTCCGGACGATTTTTGGCATATTGCATGGTTTTCTCATAGACAAGCTCTTAAAATAACAACACATTTCTCACTATAAGAGCTCTGTAATAGCGATGTAACAAACGATGGATCATTATTCCAGTTGGATGGAGAGCCTGTTATAGAATGGGTACCAAGCCAAACTTGGGTACTTTTTATTCTGCAAACATAAATCAATTGTTATCCTTATACTAGTTTAAAAACAAAGAAGATGTGAACGGCGTATTCACAACTTGAAATGAAAAAAAGGGACTTGACCATATCATTTCACGATACTGGTTTACGACGAACAAGACTTTGACGTATACTTGTATATGCAGTTTTCAATTTCATTATTTATTTATGCATGCAATGTTCGTTTTCATAACTGACTCAATCTAGTGATGCCTAAAATCATATTTAACGTTAACGTCAGATCAAAATTTTGATGCACTCTTTTTAAAACTCCATGCGAACACAAACAGGAATATTTCGTATTGCTGAGATATCGAAAGCACCAGCGTGAACTCAGTTTGGTTGCGTTCACAATTGGTCGTTGTGTTCAAGTTTTGATCTTATGAACAACAAATATCAAAATACAGCGTTCTGTCAAATGGTGTCACAAGGTCTCAGTATTTTGATACTAAAAAAAAATATCAAATTAAAATATAGGTAGAAAATGCGGTATGGGTTTTACTCATTGTTGAAGGCCGTACGGTGACCTATACTTGTTAATGTCTGTGTCATTTTTGTCTTTTGTGGATAGTTGTCTCATTGGCAATCATACCAAATCTTCTTTTTTATATTTGAAGCACAGGTACATGTAGCAAGTTATCCTACCAAACAAAATGACGTTCTGTAAATAAAGTCAACAGTAATATATCGCTGATTAAAAGTCATAAATCAATTGAGAGAAAACAATTCCGGTTAAAAACTAAAATCGAGAAAAAAACACATCAACTCTAAGAGAAAACAAGCAAACAACAGAATACTGGAGAGCCACAGAAAAACAAAGGACAATGTTAAATACATTGAACCTAATTATTAGATAACTGCTATATTCTTGACTTGGAACAGGAAGTTTGAGAAAAAAATAGTGGACTGAACCTGGCTTGGTGGCTTCTCGATTTCAGTGGAAATGTGTTAAAAACTGTTATGTTTAAACATGTTAAAATATATTTGAAATAACCGCAGTTCCAAGACTACTGTAAAAAACGTTCAATGAGAATATAACGTGGTAAACAAATTATACATCAAATTACGTTCAAAATAAGCAAGTTTTCGTAAAATAGGTTCAGAATTATATATATCTACTCACAAAAATACTGTACTCAAAACGTCATTCATGATAAATTTATAATTTTTGTTGTCTATAATTGGTGCAAGGTAGCCACCGTTGTTCCGACACTGATTCATGGCATCGACAACTGTCCATGACGTCAATGATGAAGGCTTACTTGTAAACCAGTAACAGTGTTCTCTGTATTGTTGATCAGCGGTGGAGTTCCATTTTAAACAATTTTCTTCTAAAATAGTTTAATTTCAATGAAGTAAAACATATGTAAATTGTGTATGCACTGCAATTTATTACATTTGTAATAAGAGAAGAGGCTGTATATCATGTATATAGTTGGGTTTGTGTTTTTTTCCGGGAATTAAAATATGTCAACATTTTCAGTTGTATCTTAATTTTTTTATAATGATGAGTTCATGAATACACACTGCTGCAAGCGTTTCATGTAGACACAATCAGTAATCAGGGATACCCGACTGAATACTGTGAGTCAACTACTGAATGCCAGTTCTTTATGTATACATATATATATATATATACGAGTCTAAATTGAAAACTACGTTCAAACCTATGATTGCGTTGGATAAAAAACCGCAATGTTTTTACGTGTGCATGTCAAACAAATTTCATTGTATTACCAATGTTATTTCAACTGATCGGGAGGAGCTAGGTTTTAATTTGCATAAGGACAGTCTATTTGAAGATGTGTGTGGTAAGGATGATTGCAGTTATAATTATTACTGATTTCTAATCACCTATCAGTGTCATGAAAGGAATTCACAAAAGAATTACTGTACACTTCATTGATGAGTTTATCCTAATACACCTATCTATAGATGGACTGGTTTATTGTGAGCGAACCGGTTAAACTCCGCCCAGTCAAGTGAAATAAATTGAGTAATAGAAGGGTCTAAAAACAGCAAAAACAACATTTTCCAAAAGACCAAAAAAGTGAAAAAGTATATTTAAACAAAACGCATTTGACTAACAGGTCGAACAACTGATGTTCTTTAACCCTGCTGACTGCCATTGGCGATAGCCAAATAAAATTGATCACAAGATGTAACAAAATGGATTTTAATATAAATTTAATGCGTCACAGAAATTTTTTTTGGTTAACTTGTGGCTACGATGTTGTGCCACAAACATTCGGTGTCAATATTTCTTTAGTACACCAGATCTAGATTTCGACAATATTTGTCTCTTCAGTGATGTTAGGGATCGAAACGGTATTTGGAAGGCCATCCTTTACTATAGATAATTTAGCTGATCTGTAACAATAACATCTTCATGCCTTATATGTCATGTACTGTAGTACGCCGCTAGATTAAAACTGACGTGGAAAGGTAACACATGCCCACCGAAAGCTCTTTTTTTAGAGAGCCCAGGTGGTCGTGTGGTCTAGCGGGACGGCTGCAGTGCAGGCGATTTGGTGTCACGATATCACAGTAGCATGGGTTCGAATCCCGGCGAGGGAAGAACCAAAAATTTGCGAAAGCAAATTTACAGATCTAACATTGTTGGGTTGATGTTTAGACGAGTTGTATATATATATATATATATATATATATAAATACTATCCAATTTGAGAAGACTTGTCATATCTTTTCCTTGGTAGATGATGAATGATATTGTGGGTATCGCACAACACGAAAGACGTTACGATATCGTCAACATATAGCAAACTATTCAACTAAAGCTGGAGCTAGGTGCAGCAGAGAGTGAGCTTCATTTCAGTTTTAAAAGCTGTGCTGTGGCAACGAAAGGAAAAATTCAAGAAACCGCTATTTTTCAAGTTATTAGTTTTGTCAACTTAGCGTAATGATTTCATGTCATAAATTACCCTTTTTGGTATTTATACATTTTTTTTTATCAAATATACACGTGTTTTAATTATGGATAAGAAACAATATGTTGTATTCATTTATGACAAAAATCAACAAAAACAAACATAATATCAAAACAAAGAAGCAGCATTTCTAGTTGGTGTCCCCAATCTTAATGTGATAGTGTGGTCTTAAACAACAAAACAAAAAAGTAAGATTAGGATGCTTATAATAATCAGATCGATGATTAATTTACACCACATCAGCCAACAGGCTATATCGCAGCGAGGGATGCATATGAAAAAAAATCGCCGTACAAAAAAAACGTTTAAATAATAACTAGCAATCTACCTTTTTTATAACAGAACATTTCATCCCGAAATATTTCCGTGCATGACTTATCCTGAGTTTTATTTTGAACATTATAGCTTTTACTGTTTATCGCAGCACAGTTTTGGTCCGATCCTCCGTTCGGCTGCTGGTTATTTAGGTCTCCTTCAACCCAAAAGGTCGACCAAAAATCGTTGTTTTTAATGCTTGATCCGTCTAAATGGGTCCAAGTGTCTTCTTCAGCTACGTCTATCACGCCAATAAATGTCTCCCCTCTATAAAGATAATGGTATATACATACAGGATATAAGTCAAGTAATATAATATTGCACGATTGTATAAATATTCTATGGTTAAATGATGCTGATGTGGCCCTATGGTCATTTAAGTAGATTTTATGCTTTATCTTGTTAAATTAACCTCTGTTCAAAATCATGAACTGAAAACCAAAACACCATTAGAACCACTCTTACTAATGTGACGCGATTACCGCTATCATTGTTCCTGCACCATGTCTATAATTATATCACATGTCATGAACATAACTAAAATTAAATGCAAAACCTAGATCAAATGACGTAAATTGAAACTGTAAAGTAATTAACGGTCTTTTAAAATGAGCCAAAGCCATACCGCATATTAATATATACAAGGACCTGACACAAAATGAAAAAAAAACAAAAAACAAAAAAAAAACCATACGCGTCACTTGGTCTTAATTCTTCCATAAAATTGTACTGTTCTATGTCTATGTATGGAGCCAATCCATGACCATCTTCAGCACAAAGCCTGTTAGCCTCGAAGGCATTTATCAAATTTGTTGACCTTTTGTACCAGTAACAGTGGTGTCTGTAAATGCCATCTAACGATGAATACCATTTTAAACAATCAACATCAAAGCATGAAAACCCTAAAAGTATGAAAGAAGAAAAGAATATCTAATTAAAAACTTGCTGGGTTATTTTGTCATATCGAAAACGCGGTTTTGTCCTTTCGAAGCTCTTTTAAATGAAGTTATTTTGAATATAAGACTGAAGAGTCAGATGTTGATCTAATAAATTAATATATCTCTTCAATACAACATAAAATTAATCAAAATATCACTACTTTGACATACTAAATTTTACGAGATACTTAATTTAAAATGACACACATTAACAATATATAATTTACAAAATATTAACAAGCATGTCTTAAATAAGGAAGAATAAAATTCCACATTTGTACAAAGTAAAATTCTATATGAAAATGCCAATATTGTGATAAAGTAAATACAATTGTCGATGAATTCATTTTTTTTTAAAGTATAAAAGTATTTAACACTATTACACGTTGTATATACCACAATCCATCTTTTGTCAATTTTAACAACTAAAAAGCGAGAAAACGGATCTTGTAGCGCCCGATATAGGACTAAAATCCATTACGAGGAACAAAGAAGTACTTGTTTTTTCTCCTTTACAAAATGTATAAAGTATATTGATTTTTTATACAGTTTGTTTTTTAAGCGAAATATATAAATTCCATTCTAAAATATTTGATTTCTACCAACATTTTCAATATGGAACAACATGCACAATAGAAAATATAATATTGGTTATGATTCATTGTAAACATATTTTAGTGATACAATTTTGAGATAAATAAGATACAAAAAACAAGCTGTTATAAATTATACAAATCCTAGACTTTTGACTTAGTTGGTACAAAATTCGCTATTATAGTTGGAGAAACTCCAACTTCACTACAACCATTGCGTTTTCAACGGGATTCAACTATGCTTCTGCTACGCACATTCTACGTTTATACTACGCTGTTCAAGAACATAGTAAGAATTTACCATGCTCATGCCGTCCTTTGATGCTCTTCTTACAAAAATTAATACATTAATACGTTCATACCACGAGCATTTTGAGTCATGCTGATAGTCATTGTCAAATAAAGTACATAAAAGCTCTCCAGGTTTTGTTTGATACATCAATTTTAATTGAATCATTGAAATACAAGAGCATCAACAGTTGATATCACCTATAACCTCTCCTAAAATCTGTCATGATCTGTCAGGAGGTTTGTTCTAGGACAGGATGCAGAATTGTCATCTTGACATTTTATACAGTTCTAACTAGAACAGTTTTAACCTATAACCGATTTAAAAATGATGTACCTTGAACCGATCCTTATAGTTCTACGTTACAACTGTTTAAGACAGTTCTACTTAGAACTGACCTAACAGTTGGTAAGGTATACGATTATCACTGATTTTTTTCTAGTGTGACAAGGGCTTATACTGCAGTCACACTAGGCCACGATCGCAATGCAATTTACATGATTTATGAACAAACATGCACATTTTGACGATCGTAGTGCAATCGGGTAGAGCGCAGTAATGTAAATGTTGACGATCGTCGTGCAATCGGGTAGAGCGCAGTAATTTAAATTTTGACGATCGTAGTGCAATCGGGTAGAGCGCAGTTATGTAAATTTTGACGATCGTAGTGCAATTGGGTAGAGCGCAGTAATGTTGTGGTTAGGTCGTGCATAGGTCTTCATTATCGTCACGAGCGAAGTCAACTTTGAAGATGCTCATAACAAGTGTGTTGCGGTCGTGGCGAAAAAAAATCATAGTAAAGTCGTAGCGAGAACGTAGTTAGGTTGCAGTATGATCACAAAGGTCGCTGTACCATCGAAATGAGAGTGTAGCGAAAGCGCGATTCCTGTCGGAGATATTGGGCTACGATCTTACAGGGACGTTTCAATTACCTCACTACGATCATCACGGTATGCAAGACAGTAGTATGATTCTTGCGCGCCCATGCCGTCCTCGACACGCTTGTCTTATGATTAAATAATGTTCATCCAACGACCATATTAATTTCCAACAGCTGAACCATGTTTACCACATCTGTATCATCCCAACTAGTGTGCAATGAAATATCGTCATTTTATATTTATCCAAAAACCCAAAACAACAATGATGCATCCTGATCTTTATGATTCAAATTATCAATGATTATTTAAGAATTTGACATAATTTGGCATGAAGTCGTCACTATCAAACTGAATTGTCTGCAAGACGAAAGGTTTTGATGACGAAACCAACACTTACTTTATAGTATGCAAATGTTCAAAATATTTGTCTTCACACTAAACAATCATTGTTATCTCTTATTACTTATGTGTGGAATAATACCAACAACTTCAATATAAAAAAGAAGATGTGGTATGATTGCCAATTAGACAACTACCAACAACAAGACTAAAATGACACAAACATTAACAACTATAGGTCACCGTACGGCCTTCAACAATGAGCAAAGCCCATACCGCATAGTCAGCTATAAAAGGCCCCGATAAGACAGTGTAAAACAATTCAAACGAGAAAACTAACGGCCTAGTTTATGTAAAAAAAATGAACTAAAAACAAATATGTAACATATAAACAAACAACAACCACTGAACTACAGGCTCCTGACTTGGGACAGGCATATACTTAAATAATGGGGCGGGGTTAAACATGTTAGCGGGAATCCACCCCTCCCCCTAACCTGGGTCAGACCTGTCAATGGTCTCTGACTGATAAAAAGCACGAACATAGCTGAGATAAGTTGATGATTCTTAAAAAAAAACCACTTAAACGATCTTTTTTTACAAAAACTCGATCAAAGCATAACCTATAACTTACCCAGTTTTGACAAAGAACTAGTACACACTTAGTAAATATATAGCATTAACTTATATAAAATCAACTATGTCTTTTTAATAAACACGTAAGCGAACTAAACAAAATATTACATGTGTTGTCTGTTTCAACCATTTTTTCGAAATGGTTGTTTATTCAGATTATCTCATTTCAGATGATTACATTATTGCAAGATACATTTGACCTAATTACAAACCAATGATATAATGGTTATGTCTTTTTTAGTCATACATTGTTTTTCGAAGCTATCAATCACATTTTCTAACACATTTAACACTGAGTTATTGGGAAAATCTTTAATCAGAATAATTTCTTTTTCATTTTCATGACTAAATCCCTTTTTTTTTCAAACTGGGAATCAGATTTTTCCTTTGGAAAAAAATAGACCCCCCTTTAAACTTTAATGATAGTTCCCTAAAGATCACACTAAACCAATAGGTTGAACACTATCAAGAAATTGTTCTTGAAGATAAGTGTTATAGATACATGTACATAGTAATTTGATTAAAGGACAGACACTATTAACTATTAACTTCCGTGGGGATTCATACAAATATCATCGAAATCTGATGATATAAATTGCATGGTACAAATATTCTTGAAATAATGGTTTAGTCATATCGTAGAAAAAATAACCCTTCGATCATTTATCTTGTATATGTCAATGAGAACAATATCCACCAAATTTCTAATTAAATGAATGTAACCAATTATAGGCAATATTACGGCCTACAACAATGAGAAAAACCAATAATATAAGGTCGGCTTTAAAATGCACTGGTATGAAAAAAATATAACATAATTCAATTAAGAAAACGAATGGTCTAATTTATAACATAACAGTTTATGAAAAACAAATACTAGTATGACATACTTGAACCAACGACAATCACTGATGCTTTGTTTTGCACAGGCATATATTTGATATGGTGAGAAGAAATTGTTTGTTAATTAATGAGTCAGTTAATTACGGTACTAATCGTCACAAATACAATTAAAAAATACGAGAAAAAAATGAGAAAACTTGTAATCATATACGCATACGATTATCTATCTTACCTTGCATTAAAAGAAATAGAAACTCAAATTGTAACTTCATCATCTTCTGAATTTTCTGAATATACTCTACTTTGAATCCTTTGTTCCGAACAAGCTAAAAGGTAATACAATTGTGTTCCAAATAAACCCGAAGAGACTATTGCCTTTGTTTCTGAATAGTCATCATCTCCTGAATTTTCCGAGTATATGACATATTAAATTTTAAATGGTTCTTCAGGTGTATACTATTACTGTCAATTGATATATGTAAATCATAGCTTTTATTTTTGAGCTATTCCCTTTTCTGTCACGTGTTGAAATCCTGTCCAATATTAATGCGTACAAAGTATCACATAGACAATAACACGTATAGAATATTTTTCTATGATTTTTTATGTACTAATGTCTATATACATCTACGTCAGATACTTATAGATTATCGTTGATTATCTCAACGAGATTGATTTTCTCGCTTGAGCTGGTACAGCGAAAGTGAGAAAAGCAATCGAGTTGAGATGACCAATGATAATCTGTTTATTGCTATTTTACCTATGACGACGTTGTAAATTTCAATGTCAATTTCGTTAGCAACGCCACGTGGCCTCCTTAGTTTCTAGCAATAATTTTTCCATCTCAAGCGAGAAGCATGATATGAAAATTATCACAACAAAGATCAAAGGAAAAATGCACAAAATAGCGATAAAGTAGGTTATATTGAATAGATTTAAAAACTCATAATTAAAGTAAAAAACTAACTTGATCCAACATTGCAAAGCGTACTATAGTATTATTTATCAAACAGTCTCAGTGGCAATTTTGCAATTCCACTGAGAGCAAAAGTTAACACCTTCAATTTTTGAGTTCTCAAAATTGTTGGGCTATATCACTACTGTTGACAAAATCTTTATCCCTGTTTTCATCAATTTCCGCCGATAAAAAGTAGTTTCCTAAATGGAAATTCTTTCTTCCTCAGAGGAAAAATATTTTACTTAATCTGCAAGTATGAACTTATTTTTAAGAACACCAAAGATGGTATAACATTTAAAATGGTTGTTTATCAATGTACTGCATGCTGAGGAAACCAAGGCTCTGTAATTTTGCTCTTTGTGAATTCATAACAAATTCTGTACATCAAATCTCATCTAAGGAAATGTTTCCCCTTTATTTTACCAAATGGGTATTTCACACTACACGAAAAGGCAGATTTACAACAATTTGTATTTAAATAGCTTAAGTCATTCTCCAAAGATATGTTAAGAAATGCCATAGATTTGTATGCACTTTCAAAGATAGGACATATTTACATATATGCAAAGATTAAAATTTGCATAACTGATTTAAAGAGGTGTCAACAGTTTTGTGAGACCGCTGTTTATTAGACATTTACGACCAAAGTAAACGCTGACAAATGTTTGTGTTTTAGTTTCAAACGTTTGTCGACATCATTCATATATGTAAAGAAATGTATTTTATTTACTAATACTTTCCAGTCTTATAGTTATTCTGATAAATATTGATATTTGCAATATATCTTTAGAGACGTATGCACAGTTTTGAGAGACCGCGGTTTATAACACATTTACAACCAAGCTAATATGCTGTCAATTGTTTGTGTACTACTTGCAAATGTTCGTCGATATCGTTCATGAATGTAAACAAATGAATTTTATTTACTAATTCTTTCCAGTATTAAAGTTATTTGGATAAATATTGATATTTGCAACACATCTTCACAGACGTATGAAAAGTTTTGAGAGACCAAAGTCTTTAAAACATGTATAACCAATGTAAATGCTGTCAAATGTTTGTGTAATATTTCCAAACGTTTGTTGATATCGTTCACGTCTGTAAAGAAATGTATTTTATTTACTAATACTTTCCAGTATTATAGTTATTTTAATAAATATTGATATTTGTAATATATCTTTAGAGACGAATGCAAAGTTTTGAGGGACCGTGGTTTAGAAAACATTTACAATCATTGTAAATGCTGTCAAATGTGTGTGTAATAATTGTAAACGTTTGTTGATATCGTTCACGTATGTGGAGTAATGTATTTTTTTAAATAATACTTTCCAGTATTATAGTTATTTTGATAAATATTGATATTTGCAACATATCTTTATACATTTATAAACGTTCGCAAAGTTTTGAGAGACCGCGGTTTATAAAACATTTACAATCATTGTAAATGCTGTCAAATGATTGTGTACTGTTTGCTAACGTTTTTCGATATCGTTCATATATGTAAAGACATGTATTTTATCTACTAATACTTTCCAGTATTACAGTTATTTTTATGAATATTGATATTTGCAACACATCTTTACAGATGAATTCAAAGTGTTGAGAGACCACGGTTTATAGAACATTTACAACCAATGTAATATGCTGTCAAATATTTGTGTAATACTTGCAAACGTTTGTCAATATCGTTCATGAATGTAAAGACATGTATTGTTTTTACTAATACTTTCCAGTATTATAGTTATTTTGATAAATATTGATATTTGCAATAATTTTGAGAAACCGCGGTTTATAAAACATTAACACTCAATGTAAATGATGTCAAATGTTTGTGTAATAATTGTAAACGTTTGTTGATATCGTTCACGTATGTAAAGAAATGTATTTTTTTAAATAATACTTTCCAGTATTATCATGATTACAGTTATTTTGATAAATATTGATATTTGCAATATATCTTTACGCAAGTATGCACAGTTTTGAGAGACTGCGGTTATAAAACATTTACAATCAATGTAAATGCTGTCAAATGTTTGTGTAATACTTTCAAACATTTGTCGATATCGTTCATATATGTAAAGAAATGTATTGTATTTACTAATACTTTCCAGTATTATAGTTATTTTGATAAATATTGATATTCGATATTGTTCATGAATGAAAAGAAATGAATTTTATTTACTAATACTTTCCAGTATTATAGTTATTTTGATAAATATTGATATTCATAAGGCATCTTTACAGACGGATGAAAAGCTTTGAGAGACCAAGGTTTTTAAAACATTTATAACCAATGTAAATGCTGTCAAATGTTTGTGTACTATTTGCACACGTTTTTTGATATCATTCATATATGTAAAGAAATGTTATTCATCAACTCCCCCAAAAAAAGAAAGTGTCTTATATATTATACGAAATCTTACGTATTGATTGGCTCAGAGACAATGAAAATATTTTAATTGATTAGGTAGATATTGTTTTGCCCGAATCCAAACCAAACTTTCTGAACTTATGATATTAAAAATGGCAGGGTGTTTTTAAAAGTCGAATCAAAGATATTTTTTTTATTTGAATGGTTATCAAAATCTTCAAAGCTTTTATCCAGAACCAAGGAATCTTACATGAGGATTTTTTTTTTCGGAATTTGCTGGTATAAAAGCACAAATGCCTGAAAATGTATTTATCTTCCCTTACAGCAGGGTTTACAATTCGATATGCGTGTTTGTATCAAAACGGAAACTTTAATTTAGACGACGAATTGTAACAGTAAATTAAAACTTTTTCATATAGCTGAAACACACATAATGACTTGGTTGATGGATTCATTTGTGTAAACGTCAAGCTACAAATGCTACACGAATCTCAGGTGTAGGGAGAAATGCATTAATATAATAACACTGTACTAAATTGTAAGCAGCACTACTTTATTACCTCTTTGTTCTTCAAAATATGAAAAAAAGACGTAATTCTATTACATTGTAATTATTAGAATAAACTCTTAACCAGAATAAACAATGATCAAATCGATAAAGCGGTACTTTTTCTCAATCCAATCTAAAGTACCAATATTGGTGTGGACTTGGAAAAAGTTTGGTTTAGTTTCTGCATATTTGTGATCTTTTCTCATTTGAATCAAGAGAATAATTGAAATTTTTTTTCAATATAACTTAAGACAAAGCGTGTAGATTTCCATGTTTTGCATGTTTGTATAATTTGAAAATACACGAGTATGCACAAACATGTACATGTATTTTATCAGAATGATTATGATAATGCCTCATAATACAATAAAGAAAGATAGAGCATTAATCAAGTATCCCTCAATAGGTGTTAAATATGTCACTTGTATGTAAATGAATGGATTTTCCCGACTGTGAAATGGTTCATCTTTTAGCAATACAGGGTTCCTTAAAAGTAAAACCGTACAAAATGTATGTGTTAATTGCCACATTGATCGAAAAACGCTAATTGGGTATAATAAAATCCAGACGTTATAAAGAGATTACTATTATATAAACATGTACAAATCATGCCAATTATACGCAAGCCAAGAATATGGCAGATAAAGACATCGGGATTATTTTTATAATTGAACGTGCAGTTTTTATTCATGAATATGTGTTAATACTTTGAAAAAGGCAAATAATTTAAAAGTTTACATGTTAAAACAATAAAGAAGAAATAAGAAAAAAGCATTGTATCTTAATTCTGTTGAGGATAAACACCATATATATTTAAAAGTAGAATCTACAAGTGTAAAAGCTTATTATATAGAAATATGTTGAAATTATATACAGTAAAAGTATTTTAACAGAATTATCTTTTGTATATAAAAACAAGCATTCTCGTTTCCCCACTGCTCATCTATGGCAGCTTTAATAAATTTGATGTAAAGCAAATAATTTAACCTTTAAATTGAATATAATCTCTGTCTTTCGTGTTTCAACAAGAATACAAATGACCAATACATCAATTTCAATACACTTCCTTTAAATATATTAATCTGATTATACATTGATTATACAGTTATCTGTGAAAATATTTATATAATTCAGATTAGTAATAGAAAATCTTTGTCCTTTTTGTTTTCTAATCTTGACTTAATCCTATTTAAAGATATAATGATCTCAAGAAATATTCCCATGCAGTTTATGTGTTTGTTCCAATCGAAGGCTCCAAGTTTTAAAAACATTTTTTAACAAGATAAACATTCAATTGTTTCAAACTTATATAATGTTGTTGCTACATGATGTTAATGTAAATAGCCAATATCGAAATATGCCTCCATTTTGGTAACAGCATATTCAAATTTGTAATTTTTTGGATGAAAATTTCGTAGATTATCGATTTTAAACAATTGGAGTAGCCCGCCCGCTCGTCCGCAGTACAACAATAAATCAATAATAGGACTGAAAATCCGGTAAAAAAAATAGCAAGTCATAAATAAATGTAAAAAAACATCCGGTTTACTGTCATCCCCGTGTATATGTCGTATACTTGTTTTGAAACTAGTGTTTGTCTTTGAGTCTCTATTTGTTTGTACTTAATGTCATCAGAATTGTGTCGGCACTGATCAGTGGCGGATCCCAAGAAGGGGTGTCCGGGGGTTGGAACTTACCTTTTTTTGCCGAACAATGCATTTGAAATGGAACATATTGTTGGACCCTCCTCCTTTTATTCATGGTTGTGACCCCTTTTCTTAAATGGCTGGATCCGCGCCTGCTGATATAACAAGACTATACAGAAGGACGAACACCCTGTATTCCTATGTTCCCATCGACGCGTCGCGTAGGAGACAAAAATCCAACGACATATTAAACTCATTTTGAATTTAGATTCATTTAATTTATACTTTGGTCTTCGGGGATCTGTCACTGTGTGATTTTGGTGTTTTGAATTAGGCATAATGAACAGGCCTGGAACAGCTGGTTAAAAACGCACCTTTCCACAAAGCAGGGAGACAAAACGACTCACAGACGATTAGCAAAGTTGCCTTTTTGTTGTGGGCATTTTGGTCACATAGGCGTCAGAAAAACCCCGAGAGTATTCAAAATCTGTTTATAAGGAGTTTTCTGACAAGTATACAAGTGTTTATGTAAATCAAAAGGGTTGCTTTTTCTTTTTTACATAAATAGAAATATGTGATATACACAGATACACAGCAACCGGCCAGTTAACGACAAATAAAACCAAAGAGATAGAGATAAACACGTGGCTAATGCAGGATGGACAACAACATAGAGAATGGAAGTATATTTTACTGCTAATATGTTACAGTATATTTTTATTAAAGATTAGTTGGTCTTTTGAATATGAAAGATGATAAATGAATAAGTATGTTTAGTATTGCAAGTATCAACTCTATCAAATTATAAAACCACATGTTCACAACAATAGTCAGATTTAAGCTATAGCATTATCAAAACTCAATCTCCTAGAACGTATTTGTTTGTCTTGATTAAATCAAACCATTAAACCACGAGGACATGTCATACGATTGCTAATTAAACAACTTTCCATCAAAGACTAAATGACGTACATATATATTAGAGATCTTCCATTTACCATCCCACTTAAACTATGAACTGCTTATACAAAAAGATATTTTGTCATCAAGTGATGTATTATCATTTTTGAATAAAACATCTTTATATATTCTAAATAAATTGTGTACCCTTGGCTTAACACTTGGATCATATCGTTTTACTAGTGTCCTCTCGACAGTTATTCCCGCACTTGGTATAATATCATAGGTTAACATACGGATGATTTCGTAGGACAATGTACCTGGTGTTAGTACATACACTAAAAAATCGAGTCTTGTCATTTTTTTCTCTTTTCGACATATTGATAAATTTGACATTTTGAAATATATGGCGCCGGTATATTTGTATGTCCAACCTACGATAGTGGAGGGGCATAATGTTTTTTTTTGTCTGTGGGTCCGTTCGCCTGTCGTACCAACTATACAAACAGTATGAACATATGAACATATATTTAACATGAACGAATGAATGATACAAATGATATTTAAAAGTTTAATAATTTTTTAATTGAAAAGTTTCATGACATATACAAATAGTTCTGACTGTTCAGGTCTAGGTATTATACATGTTGAACTCATTGCTTGACACATTTAATCGTGACAAATTCAAACTGTACATTTTATTTGCAAAAAAGAAATCAAATCTACTAAAAATACAGAATCGAAACTAACAAGTCGACTAGAAACAATCGAAACCGTGTGAAAAACAAAATTCAATTTAAAGTAAGAATTTAGAGAAAAACTACAAAAAGAGAAATGTATTTAAATGCCGAGAATCATGATCCCAACTAAAATCCGGAATTTAATATCCGGTACTCAGAAAGGATGTATGTATGTGTGTAAACTAATCTTGAGCATAAGACAAACCAAAATCTACAATATTTTTATACATATGTACATGAACATCGTGACAGCATTAACATGTTTATCTCATATAATTATTATTCTTCATACATTCATTTGAAACATACTGATTTAATGCTTGTCATGAATAGATGCTTTGATATTAGACTCAGTTATAACGTTTTTGAAACACATAACATTTAAAACAAAACATGTATTTGTAAAATGTACAATCACAATATTCAGAAAAATTCTATGGAAAGTTCCTTATTTAGCGACAACATCAAAAGCTCAAGCACATCAAACTGGACAACCGTGGTATTCCTGACTTTGAACAGGCATTTGCTGTCGAAAATGGTGAATGAACCTATTTTACAGCTAGCTAAACCTCTTACTTGAATGACAGTTCTACACAGAGACTTTTTGCATATTTCTCAATATTAACTGTTGCAAATTCGATTTTATGACGCCTGGCTTTCTTTTGCAAGACCCGTTACCCAAACATGTCAGTTATTGAACCATTGCGTGTTTACATGTTGTGATGTGTATAAGACATCTAAAATATATAACATGTATTTATATATAACTCGTCCAGTTTAAAGCAATATACCTTGGTTCTATTTTTTTTTTATAAAACAATATACAATAATCAACCTCTAACAACTGCAGAAAGAATTCCATCGAAAGTAAAAATGGCGGCCATAGATAATTTACATATTTGTAGATGCATTTGTCTTCTTTTTAGTAATACACTGTTCTAGCCGTTGACAATCTAACAACACAATAAATAAGATAACAGAAATAAGTATGGCGACTCCTACACCACCTATGGCCTTTGCTACTGGTCTATCTTCGTATACGCTGATCTTCGTTAATTTATACGCTGCAATAAAATCATTTAATGAAGTTATAAGCGTTCTCTTAAAAACAATACAGTTAGAGAATCAATTAACGATGTCCCTTAAATAACATAGTGTACTAGTTAGTGAAAATGAACGTCACCCTAAACTATAAAACATATAAATAAACTTATTTAAAAAAAAAATAAACTAACAAAGGCCAGAGGCTTCTGACATGATAAACACATTACTGTATACAACTTCGAAGAACCTGACAAAAACCATTTATACATTATATCTTAATGTGTAAAGTGTGTGCTTAATATGATTTGTTCGCGTTCATATTTGAGGGGTATGCATTCTCTTTTTTTTTATGTTAAACTGTTACAATGCTTTTATTAAGTGATTATTACTTTTCATGTGTTTAAATCATAAAGCAAGTTACATTATATACATGTTAACGTGAAAAGATTAAGATAAAAATGTTCAACGAGAAATTTGTTATTCCGTCCGAAGCCATAAATGATTCTTTTCGAGTTGATGCGATTGTTTTGGTTTTTGATACCTTTTACTTCAATTGTCCTTATCAATCAGGAGAGCAAACATTGAAGTGGAATTTTGAAAAACAATCAATAATGATATTAAACGGAAAAAACGTACGATTCGTAAAATACAAATTTATTTACCGTATGCATGTAAGCTTAAGCATATGATATGTGCTTACCGTTCGTTTGTTCAGGGTCAATAAACAGGACTCGTTTTAATTCTTCTACTGTTGTTGAATTGATATTCACATTAGAAATATCAGGTTCACATGTTATAGGTTCTGGGGTAATGAGAGGAATATCTCCTGTAAGTACATATTTTACAATTTATAATCAGACTTTCATATAATCTAGACTTTTATACCGTATGACGCAAGTGTAGTTCTTCGCAATCAAAGAACAATGACCGTATGGATTTTGCCACAGGCACTTACATGTACTACATGTATATGCAGCATTGTTTGCGAAGCAGCTATTTCAATGTTATAAAATTGTTATTAAGACGTCTATAGCATATGACGCATGTGTAGTTTTTTGCAGTGAAAGACCAACGACCTTATAGATTTTGTCGCTATACAGTTATTTATCACAGATATATACAGCAGTGTTTGCGATGCAGTTATTTTCAATGTGAGAACAGACGAATAGAAATTGATTGTGGCTATTTCAGCGTACACAATTACATACACATGCAGATATTAGTACAAATATTTGGAATATCTTTTACCGAAGGGTGAGGTCTTCATTTTTGTGGCGAATCTTTGGAAATTATCCGTTCTTCTACATGTTCCCAGTGTTAAAAGAAACGGATATGTTTCGGCTATGTATTTATCTATTAATTAAAAAATCATGATAATTTATTCTTCAATAAATAATACGCATATTGTATAAATTCAAACGTGTACTTTTATTCCTATTATTTTCAGCTCTAGGAATAGATTTATTTACATATATGTGGCATTTTATTTGATCTGGTGGTCCTAAATGCTTAATTTAATATTTTATCTTACCTAATGTAATTCAATTTGAGCGTCACTGCTGATTCTTTGCACCTGTTATAAACAAATTTTATCTTGATGCTTATTTTTGTTAACCTTTAACTAATTATAGGCAGACGTGACGAAATGACATTTATAGGTTTACCTAGTCCCTGTTTGAAGCAAACTGCTCCTGTCAAGGCACCACTGTTTGTGTTGCAAGGTTCCCATGACTGAATTTGATTTGAATCAATAACAACACATTTCTCACTTGAAGAGCTCGGTAATAACAACGTCACAAACGATGGTTCATTATTCCAGTTGGATGGGGGACTCATCATCGAATGGGTACCAAGCCAAACTTGAGTACTTTTTAATCTGAAAATATGTGACAATATGAATAATTGCTGTTATCAAGTGATTTTGGGTATTTCTGTAGTAAAATTATCCTAAAAGCATGGTCATCAAATACAGTAATTACATGTAATACGCCTGTATTAAACAATTTAAAAAGAAAAATAATATGTCAATTTAAACATGAACGTACATTTCGTAAATGGTTTACATTTGACCATACGTTGACGTAGGGACAACTTTCAAGTGCATGGCAACATGTACAAATGTAGGACATAACTAATTTGTATTTGAAGCGTTGAGGTCCATCGGCAGTATTAGTGTCGCAAATTTAGTTTAACTGGCGACCCGAACAATAAGTTTTTTTATTCTAATACAAAACACGTTTATTATTAAATTTCAATCATTATTCTGTTAAAAATTTCCCTTCAAACAAATTCTTAGAAAATATTTTATCTTCTTTGTTCTGTGAACTAGGTAACGTTTTAGGTCTACGTTCGGTGTCAAACTAAACTCCGGGCGTTTTATAGCTTCTTTCCGTTTCAGATTGTAATGAAATTTGATAAAAGAAGATATTTAGGTGCAACGTGTGTTTTTTTGCATACTGTTGCAAAAATTACACGTGAAAACGCAATTGCTACAATATATGTGAATTGAAATTATACTTGTAATGTTTTCTATACAGACTCAACCCAAATGAGATTATAAAATATTACGTTTACGTCTTTTTTTTCAGTCAGACTAAAATATCGATGTAACAATTTTATTATTCCACCGTGGTTTTGATTGTATTATTGTGCTCAATCCTTTTAGTCTTCATCATGTGTTTGAGAGAGAGCCGTGGTGAAGTGGTTAGTGCATCGGACTACTAACACAAAGGTTCCTGGTTCGATTCCCGTTCGGGATGAAAATTCCAGGAACTCATATCGGCTCTCCCTTGACACCATTTGCGAGTATGGTCTTGAGGAAACGATGATAGTCCGTCGGAATGGGACGATAAATGGCTGACCTGTGTTAAGAGAGAGTCATATCTCTTGCACGTTAGAGACACCCTTGTAGATTTCGAAAAAGAGAAGGCTAATGCCGCTACAAGGCAGCACTCGCACCCGCAAAGTGGAAAGGGATTAATATAAGTTGCAAAACTTGTTTTCCAATCCACTATAAATAAATAAATATGTTAAGCTAAAAAAGTTTTTGAACGGTTTTATTTTTATTTGTTATAATGTTGTCTCTGTTTTAATTTATATACATGTTTTCTCGTTTAACTTTTACTAGTCTCTAACGTCCTAATAATTATCAAAGGCACCATGACTATAATAAAGCACGCCAGACGCGCGTTTTGTCTACATAAGACTCATCAGTGACGCTCATATCACTGATGAGTCTTTTGTAGTCGAAACGTGCGTCTGGCGTATAAACTAAATTTAGTCCTGGTATCTATGATAAGTTTATTTATATTTAAAACATTTATAAAGCCAACAAGTGCAAAAATAAAGAGCATCGTGGATCCAAAATTCCAAGTATTTTCCAACACAGCTAAGGTGTTCTCACAATTTCAAGATGTACCAAATACAATTACAAATCATTTCTTTAATATTCAGCTACAGCGGCGTTAACAAACAGACCATGATTTTCCTAAAAACGACTCATGATTTTGCCAATTTTGTTCTTCGTAGGATGATTTTTTTAACATGTTTAGCAATGAATATCAATCATTCAGGACAAATAATTAACGAATATCAATCAATTATTCACGGCATCAAGGCATAACAAATAATAATTATAAATATGAATAAGAATATTGAAAGGGAGTGTGTATTAGGACAGGATAACTCACAACCTAGTTTGTCATAATACATTGCTTTGGTTTTTAATAATTTAACTTATATTAACTATTTTTCAAACGACTGGCTTTTCAATTATGGTTTACAACAAATTGTCCCAATTATCTTAATATGATAGTATATCAATTATCTATCAATTATGTAATGCTCGAACCTGATAGTATTCCTACGATTCATATACTTAGATATATCGAGATCAGGTAAAACAAAGAATGTTAATTTGCTTGAGAAGACTATCCCCAAGATTGGTGGATATTTATTTACACAAGGGTATCACAAGCCCAGTAGTCAGGACGTTTTGTGCTGACATGAATTGTCTTTGATATGGTTAGATTTATAAATTTACTGTTAACAAATGTTTGATTTTCTTTGAAAAACTAAGGCTTTTCTACCTCAGGCATAGATTGCCTTAGTTGTATTTTGCAAAACTTTTAGGAGTTTTGGTCCTCGGTGCTCTTCGACTTTGTATTTTGTTTGGCCTTTTTAACTTCTATGGGTGCGTCGCTGGTGGGTCTTTTGTAGACGAGACGCGTGTCTGGTGAATATACTAAATTTAGTCCTGGTATCTGTGAAGAGTTAATTAATCAACAATAGCGGTTAGACATATTACATACTGCAGCTGTGCTATTTGAGCAGTCAGATTGCGTTGACCGTATATTCATATGTGATAAACAGTCACTGACCGTATATCACATTGTTTATGACGTTGATAATGTCTTTCCGTAGAACTTTATTTATGACGTCAATCATAAGGTTCGCGAAAATTTTACATTTTCCGCTAAAAATTTAGAAACGATGGGTTTTACCCTAAATACTTCATTTAGAACAGTTATAAGAGTTGCAGTATATAAAGAATAACCATACATTGTCTCGAAATATCCATGTTATTTGTTCTTGGCTCGAAACAGGTAGAATTGCTCGGCACAATATCGCCTTCATCTTGTTTTGAGGCCTTGTAAAAATAACATTTCGAGTGTTGTGAGATGTATGCACATTAATACGTCGACGGGACACTAATTTAATTAATTTTACCCTAGAAACTTGAATTGTCTACTTACGGAAATACTGTTCTCAAAACGTCATCCTTGATAAACTGATAATTTTGGTCATCTATCAATGGTGCAAGGTAGCCACCATCCTCCCGACACTTATCCAAGGCATCAACAATTGTCCATGACGATAAGGATGAAGGCCTACTTGTAAACCAGTAACAGTGTTCTCGGTACATTTGATCAGCGCTCGAAGTCCAGTTAAGACAATTCATAACTTCAATGTATACAAATATATGGAACTGTGATATGCAGCGCAGCTGCTTTCTCTTAGTTTACAATGTAGAGTTTGACCTTGTGCTTTATCATGTAAATGAATATATTATCAACACTTTCAATTGTACTTTAAGCTTGTTACTAACTTAATATAATTTCGCAAATACACAATATTGCTGACGTGGAGCAGGATCTGCGTACCCTTCCGGAGCTCCTGAGATCTCCATCGGTTGTGATGGGGTTCGTGTTGCTTAGTCTGTAATTTACTTTGTTGTGTCTTGTGTACTATTTTTTGTCGGTTTGTCTTTTTATTTTTTAGCCATGGCGTTGTCTGTTTATTATAGACCTATGAGTTTGACTTCCCTCTTGTATTTCTCGTACCGCCTTACTCTTTTCAGGTAAACATAATCATAACTGAATACCAGTTCTAATATATATTCGTTTCCTGGAGAAGAATGTATAACTATTTTTCGTGTCATTTACCCCCATGCATCAGTAAAGGTATTCAAGCTATTGTTGCATTATTTCATTTCTTTTAGTTGTTCATATTTTTTCTGTATGTGTTGATTAATTTTTTTTTGTTTTGAGTTGTGTCAAATATTTTTCAATGTTTTCATACTAGCATAACTGTATACATTTTCCCCTACCTAAATTTTAACAGTGAGTAGTCCTTTTTACTTAAATGTGTATTTGTCTCTTTATATTTAAGCCATTTTTACAAGTTACATCGACTGATGAAAGCGTATTAATGTATGCAAAATAATCATGAATTGTCCGACGTCATTAGGCACAAATAGGGTATCCAAAGCTAAACAGTATAACTAAAAAGTAAAATTACAAAAATATCCGAACTCCGATTAAATTTCTTAACGGATATTCACTCATCAAGAGGAAAAATCAAAAATTCAAATACATCATCTAAAAGATAACAACTATTTGAACAGGCCTTTTCATGTCGAAAATGGTGTGTTTAACCTCGTAAAAAGTTAGTTAAACCTCTCACTTGGATGCCGGTTGCATACGATTTCAGTATATTGACAACTAACATACACCAACTTGATTTTTTAATAACTATCACATAATTTTGAAAGTCGTCAATATTTGTTTTTACGTTTACAATTTCGTGGTCCAGCTTATGGCTAACATCATGCCTCCTTCTTAACATTTGTTAAATATTTTGTATTGTGACATTTGAATCATGATAATATCATAGGCACCGGCCACTGTGCTTATAGTACTGATGGACCCGCGACAGCAGTAGCCCAACTTAGCAATAGGACCAAGCCAGAAGACTAATTTAGAAGTATAAAGGTTGTAAATTTGAGAGCCTGGGTGAGGAATAACTTATTTACTGTATTATTTGGCTATTTTGTAGTTATTGTTTTTTTCAGCTGAGTGCATATGTTGTGATTTATAATAATAATAATAATAATAATAATAATAATAATAATAATAATAATAATAATAATTAAAAACCAATTGTTCAGAGAACCATTGATGGTCTTTCCACCAGTAATGATTTTTTTATATGAAAATATTAAAATTTGGTTTTAAATGTCAATTTCAGCGTCAAATGACAACTTATTGTACGCTGATTCCAAAAATATAAGGTTTCTATACAATAAGATATATATAAGGGAGATATTTTTTTACTTCCGGTTCAAAATATGTTACTTCCGGTACTGTCTTAGAGTTAATTTGACGCTGATTCCAAAAATATATGGTTTTACATACTTTTACAATAATTTATTACAAAAATTAGCTACTTCCGGTTTAAAAAAGGTCACTTCCGGTTAGCTTTTTCAACGTCATACTGCTTGCAACCTAATGCAAAAAGTCTAATAGCTTTAACATGAATAGATATGAGGTAAAAGCAAAGGTCAAAATCTAGAACGTTAAATTAACATATGACCTTGAGCTTAATTTCAAGGTCATGAACCAAGGACCTCAAATCAAAAGACTCCAGGTCTTTACTTTATATTGTTAATGAGTTATATTACCATACGACTGATATTAGATATAAAAGGGGGAAAAACTCGCAGCAAATGTTTACGTACCCTTTCAACTAAAATTTATGTGTAACTACATGTCGCGACTAACAATTATGTGAAAATATTTTGTCGATATCTTAGAAGATTTCTGAAAATAAGAGATAACAAGCCAAAATCAAAAATTTAATCATGACCTTGACCTTTGACCTTGACCTCATTTTCATTTTTTTGGACCAAGGACCTCAAATCAAAAGACCATAGGCATCTAACACTTATGGTTTTCCAGTTAAAAATGCATATCACTTATATCAGATATAAAAGGGGAAATAACTCTCATATGGAGTCTCCGGATAGCTTCGGTCAAAATAAATCAAATCATCCTGAGGATATAACAAGCAATTTGGTAAAATACATTTGTCGGTTTCTTATACGGTTGCGAATATTAAGCGATCACAAGAAAAACAGTGTTCGGGGAGATAACTCTTACATTGAAAAGTTTTTGGTTACGCGGTGTCAGTTACAAAAGCGTAATAACTGTTCGATATCATATACCATATGTCTAAGCGACATCTTGCGAAACAAAATAATTGCGAAGGAACAAAAAGTTGGCGGAAGAAAAAAAATAATAATAATAATCAGAAGAAAACCAATAGGTCTTTCCACGGAAAAGTGGAAAGACCTAATAATAATAATAATAATAATAATAATAATAATAATAATAATAATAATAATATTAATTATAATAATAATACTTAAGATTTTAAATGTGTCTTTAGAATGTATATGACTGCTTGATTGGTGATTGCTGCACGCCACACAGCACAAAAAGGCAATTTCGCCGCGTGGGATGAATAAAACATATCGCTATGTCAAATTAAAATTAGAATAGTATCAACCAACATGTACCTTTTTTATAACATAGCATTTCGTCCCGATCGTCAGATGTGCATGACTTGTCCTGAGTTTTATTTGGAAGACGAAAGCTTCTTGCGTTAATCACAGCACAGTTTTGACTCTTTCCTCCGTTCGGCTGGTTAAGTCCTGGGTCTGCATCAAGCCAAAAAGTTGACCAAAAATCATTGTTGTCTATGCTTGATCCGTCTAAGTGGGTCCAAGTGTCTTCTTTAGCCACGTCCATGACGCCAATGAATGTTTCTCCTCTATAAAAGCATATTTATATACATCGATAGTATAAGTTTAATAATTTTCTTCCACGCTTGTTACTGTATACATATTCTTTGATAGCTAAAGATGCATTGGAGACCACATGATTTAATATATTTTGTCGTATTCTCATCAACTCAGTTCCAAATCATACAAAACACGAATAGAAAATCACAGATGTGACACAATTACCGCTCTCATTAGTATTGCAGTGATTTATGTTTGTATGTGTATCATGTAATCAAATACTATCAATAAAGCATTAATAAGGAATGATTGCCAACGGAACACTAGATTTAATAATGAACCTGACACGGGTTATGTACTTCTCATATATGTTATGATGGTATGATACTAAACCCCTAACTGGAAGGATTGTGTCTGATTTTCATATGATGACATCATAATCTTTCAGTTAGTTGAATTGAAGCCTGGAGCTGGCATGTCAGGTAACTGCTAGTAGTATGTTGTTACTTTTGTATTATTGTCAGTTTGTTATTTTCTTTAGTTACATCTTCTGACATCAGACTCGAACGTCTCTTGAACTGAATTTTAATGTTCCTATTATTATGCGTTATTACTTTTCTACTTTGGCCAGAGGTATAGGGGAGGGTTGAGATCTCACAAACATGTTTAAACCCGCCGCATTTCTGCCTGTCCAAAGTCAGGAGCCTCTGAGCTTTGTTAATTTTGTATTATTTTAATTTCAGTTTCAAATTTAGAAATTTGTTTGGCGTTTGTTTTTACTGAACTAGTGTATATTTATTTTATTAAAATTCGGGTAAAACGTACTCAAAAGTTTAAATACAATCTATTCAGTTTTGTTATCCAATTAAAGAAAACCATGCATTCAGTCGAGAATATTACATGTTTACTTTAGGTTTGGTAGCTGGTATAACCATTTTCAAGCAATACTATGTATATACCTCAGTACAAGAGCAACCCAAAATCACGAAACATGCTTTACATGATGTAACCCCCTGTTTTTTTATGTTTTCCATTTTATTCATAAGAAACAACAGCAATAGCAAATAAAACATACGCGCCACTTGGTCTTAAACTTTCCACAAAATTGTACTGCTTTACGTCTATATATGGTGCTAATCCATTGCCCTCATCAGCACAAAGCCTGTTGGCTTCAAAGGCATTCATACTATTTGCTGACCTTGTATACCAATAACAGTGGTGTCTGTAAATGCCATCTAACGATGAATACCATTCTAAACAATTAGCAGCAAAGCATGAATACCCTAAAAGTATAATAAAAGAAAATATATCTAAATGAAAACAAACTATTTGGTATTCTACCGTAACTTTTTTTGTTGTCATGTGTTTGATTACAAACACTTCGAAAGAACTTTCAAAATATTGAATTTGTAATTTTTTTTTGTCTTAAAATGTCTACAATCACACGTTTCCCTCAGTTTTAGATTGTAACCCGGATTTGTTTTTTCTCTACTGATTTATGAATTTTGAAAAGCGGTATACTAGTGTTGCCCTTATATATACTATCAATTAAACAAAGTTATTTTGAACAACAGTATCAAACATCCTGAAACATGTTAAAGAAGACAGAAAGCCATAAGTCACATCTGTTTTCAAAACAAAAAAAGGTTATTTTTAAAAATATGATAAGACTTCATAGCACTGATTTTTTAATGAGGCAAAAGATACCAAACGGATATTCAAACTAAACGCCGAAATTAGGCTGACAACACTACAGGTATGGTGGAAGAGTTGCATATTGATTTTACGTCAGTTTAATATGCATGTTCAAAACATAAAACTCTTAAATTAAAATTGAAAATCACTACTTAGCCCCCCCCCCCCCCCTCCCCACCACCAAACAAAATTTACGAAACTCTTATAAAGATTTAAATATTTTAAAATTTTAAAGCCCGTCCAAGATAAGACTTAACAAAATGTGACAAATAAAAGATTGTGCAAATGCCAATTTTGTGATGAAGTAAATACAATTGTTGACGAATATATCTATAAATATGAATGAGAAATATAAAAGTATTTAAGATACAATTACACGCTCCATATGCCACGCTCCTTTTTATTTGTCAATTTTAGCGATAAAAAAACGAGAAAAACTTATCTTGTAGCGCCAGATATTGATCTTGCATCCATATCGAGGGACAAAGAAGTACTTCGTTATTTCTGAATTCCAATGCAAAAAAGTGTATTGAGTTTTATCCATTTTAATATTTTTGAGGATTTTTGTTTTTAATCGAATTATATTAAATTTCCCAAAAAATCGATTTCCACCAATATTATCTATATAACCGCGTACATACTAAGTTTAATAGAAAAACTGTCATTGGTTATGATTTAGTGTAAACATTTGTTAGTATTACACTTTCGAGTTACATAATATCCATAATATGGCATGAAAATATCAACAAAATTGAATAATCAATAGGATACAGAAAAGAAGCTGTCTTTAATGTATACAAATCCAATCCCGTACCTGTTTATTAGTTGTGTCTTAGGAATTTTTCATACGGCATACCATACGAATAATAATAATTATTTGGTCTTTTAAATTTCCTGTTTTCAAAAGTGTGAATTTTGCGAAATGTTAGGCATAGATTACCTTAGCCGTGTTCGGCACAACTGTATAGATATTTCAGTCTTCGGTGCTCTTCAACTTTGTACAAGTTATTTGACTATTTTTATTTCAGCGTGGCTGATACGTAGACAAAACGCGCGTCTGGCGTATTAAATTATTAAGCCTGGAAACGATGCTCTGTTATGGTTATTTTACTGAGGATTTCCTTTCCGCTAGCTTTATAGAATGAGTGCCGGAGGGGAAGTAAAAAGCAAAATAATAAACATTAAAACTATCTATGTTTAAGATAACAAGGCATAACAATTGACCAGTGAATATGATACCTATATTTAAAATCACTATAAAAAAGGAAGAAATATCAATAATATTGAACATTGAAAGGGGAATGTGTCATTGAAACAGCAACCAAAGAGCAGAAAATACCCCAAGGCCAGTAAGAATGACCACATTATTGATATACATGTTAACTAGTAATCAAAAGTACCAGATTATAATTAAGTACGCTAAACGCGTGTTTCGTCTACATAAGACTCATCAATGACGCTCAATTCGAAATGTTAATAAAGCCAAACAAGTAAAAAGATGAAGAGCATTGAGGATCCAAAATTCCCAAAAAGTTGTGCCAAATACTGCTGAAGGTAATCTATGTCTGGAATAAGAAAATCCTTGGTTTTTCGAGAAAAAATTAAAGTTTTGTAAACAGGAAATTTATAAAAATATCCACGTTATTTTTAAGACCGTAAAGGCGCCGTTCCGATCAATAGTCTAATCAGGTAAATCAGTCCGTTAAGGCATGTCAAGATTGTCAAGAATGAACAGTCTAGCGAGCTGTTGAGACCCATTTAGAACGTTGCGATATCAAAAAATGGTTGCGCCTTGGCGATGAATAAATTGATTAAGACTATGGCTGATCAAAACATTCACAAGAAACAGCTTCAGATATGAAATATGACATTGGTCAATAAGATATGTTACTGAAAGAATCTACGGCATTTTAATAATGAGATTCAGTTTGTACAAACGATGACATTCACAACAGACACAAATATTAGTATCATATTGTAACCTGCTTTTCAATATAAACGGTGTGCAAATGAAGAAGACCAATACATGATCCTAAATTTTACCCTGTAGAATGTTAGAATGAAACTCAATATTAATTAGTATTTGTCCGTCAGCTCAGATGGGCGTATTCAGAGAAATTTGTTCACTGAAAATGTGTTTACAAACATTTACCTTTGTTTACAAGTTGCTAATTTTGCAAAATAAAACCAAACTAATAAAAGAGATTGCTTTAATTTACTTTGAGTCGTATAAATCCAGGTAAATTTATGATTCCACTTATATACTAGTACATGGAAGTGGAAAAATATATTGTCCGAACGTACAACTCGCATATTAACATGACACAGGGACAAAAATATGTGATAAGAGACACGAAATACATTGATGAAAAAAATGTGAATGGGTTCCACGGCATTAGGTGTATAGCCTGCAATTGTAACTGTCAGTCTAAAAGCATTATGATCTTTGGTCGAGTTGTTGTCTCTGACGCATTCATTTTTTTAATTTTATGATGTAGCCATTTGATAATTAATAAATAATCAACAACAACGAATATTCAATAAATTTTTATACAGACGGCATAGTTTCTACGTCTAAAACCATTCAATGAAATTGATTTGACCTATACATGGATGCATACAATTATAATTCAAGATTGTATGTACAGTTGTTAAACCGATGACCGAGAACAATAGTACATTCACTCTTATAAAAAAGACGACAAAAAATCAATAAAAAATACAGGTGATGATACTGATAAAAATGTATTTCTTAACAGTAATCATTCATTTTAAATAATTATTTGTTAAACTGTCTTACCAGACATATGCATGCAATGAAACGATGTTTTATGTTCATTATTTAGATATAATTGCATTAGAAAATTGTGAAACTGAA
Organism: Mytilus galloprovincialis; assembly: GCA_037788925.1. NCBI lineage: Eukaryota > Metazoa > Mollusca > Bivalvia > Mytilida > Mytilidae > Mytilus > Mytilus galloprovincialis. The sequence goes on from CM075332.1 coordinate 4,088,916, forward strand.
ACTTAACACATGTTAAAAGTTGATGGATATTGTTAAAACACATATTAAAACAATCATGTGCATTCAAACTTGGTTTCTTTTATCAAATGAACATTCAATATAGAAGTATTGACTTTTCGTAAATCTAACGCCTGTCTCTGCAGGTGAAACAATGTAAGATCAATAATTTTATAAAGTAGAAAAAAGAAGATGTGGTATGATTGCAAATAAACAACTATCCACAAAAGACCAAAATGACACAGACATTAACAACTATAGGTCACCGTATGGCCTTCAACAATGAGCAAAGCCCATACCGCATAGTCACTATAAAAGGCCCCAATCAAAAGAAGTATAGTTTCATTATTTGTTAATACAGTTTTAAGAAAAGGTCGTCTCAATTTAAGTACATGTATTTGCAGTCTTCTCCGTCTAATTACATTTAATGTATTTTTAATGTAATTTTATTTCTTACTAAGGTCCATTTTAATCTGCTTAGTAATTAGATGGGGCGCTAGCTTCGAGATGTATACATAATAAGCTATGAAACAATGATGATAAACTACTGACTTGCAAGTGAATAATTAAACCTTATTGAATTCGTATTTATGTGAAATTCAATAAAGACGATCAGCCAGAGATGAATACCGCATGCATAATGCGTGATCAGTTATTTAAAGTAAACGAATGTCAACATTGAAAGTGAAGCAAAGATGAATCATTTAATTGTTTGATTCGATCAACCAAAAGGTATTCCTTAACAGCTTAAAACGGTGATAGAAAGATACATTTCTAATCTATGATATGAAATTAGACAGACCACTAAAAAAGGCCCTGACACAAAATATAAAAAACAATTTCATTGAAAAAAATTAACGGCCAAATTTATAAAAACTAGTCTACTTAAATCAATTACGACATACATGATCAAACGACAATCACTAAACTACATGCTCTGAACTTGGCGCCGGCACATAGAGAATAAGTTGGAATAAACTTGCGTGTGGTTGCTCAATCAACTTTTCCCCAAACGTCCCAAAACCTGAGATAGTGCTGTAAAAGTACACAACTGTTAACATGAGAACAAATTATAAACTTCATTTAAAATCAGATCAGATGGGTTCTTATTTGTCTGTTATCATCTAAAGCTACGAAACCCAGTTGAAGACGTTAGCCGCTATTCAGAATAAACTTTAAAGTACTCCATCTTTGTTCTGAATATATTTACAGGGACTAATGCTCTTGTTCAAAGTAACCTTTAATTTACATTATTATAAGAAACAGTTATTTGCATGTTTTAAAAGTGACCGTATCGGTGTTTAGTAATTTAATACTAGTACATTTATCACATGGTTAAAGACATATCAAGGCAGTGAAATTATGGTACTAATTGTCGCAACTGCAATTAAAGATAAGATGAGGAAAAAAATGGAGCCAACTGTTGTCTTATTTTCAGAATATAATCGGACTTACCTTGCAGAAAAAGAAATATAAAACGTATTTGTAACTTCATCATCTCCTGAATTTTCTGAATACACAAAATGTTAAAGCATTTGTTTCGAATGAACTCGAAGGTACTACTCCGTTTGTTTCGAACTAACCAAAACAGACATTTGTTTATTATTCACATCTAATATTCCTCATCTACTGATTTTCTAAATATATGAAATGTAACTTTTAGATTGATGCTACAGTAATACATTGTTACTGCCCACTTAAATATGTTAATCATAATTCTTATTATTGAGCTATTTCTTTTTTATCACGTGTTGAAATATTGTGAAAGATGAATGCGTAAAAAGTCCCACATTGAAGATAATAAAACATATTGATAATTATTGATATGAACTGTACTGTACTAATGTCTACAATACATCTACGTGTTACACAGTTGGTTATATTGATAAGTTCTTAAACTAATAATTAAAGTAAATAACTAACTTAATTCGGCATTCATAAGCGTATTATAGTATTATTTAAACATCTATACATCCAATGAATTATTAATTTTGTAATTATTTTTCTCTAAAAAATAACTTCTTAAATATGCTTCTCCTTTCAAAGACTTACAGAATTTAAAAAAAAAAACGACTATGACGTCGTGCGGATTATAAACACATATAACTTAAAGACATTCTTTTTAAGGAATGATTTAAATGTAGGTGAAAAAGGGCAACTGCCTGTAAAACTGTATTCAATATTCAAAGGTGACTAGGCAGTTAAGCTAGACCATTTTGAATTCATCAATATATTTAAGGTAGTGGTCATAATTAGCATTTCATGCCAGGCGCGTTTTACTTCAATCTTAACTCTGTCTAGCTTTACATACTGGATCGGCATATTTTATGCGGAAAACTACACTTTTTTTCTTACCGGTAACATCTCCATCGTTGTGGATACTCATTCTCAATAGGGATCTCGTGCCAATCTAGCCATACACACTTAGCTGATAAAATAGGTTGCAAAAGTTTTTTAGATAGAAACTTAAGCGCGCTTGCAAGAACATGGTGTTTTTCACAATGTTTATAATATAATGTATTTATAGTACTGCGCTGTGTTCAGTAATATTGATATAATAATGTATAATAATGTTCAAATGTCGAGCACTGCATCATTGTGCATAAGGTCATGTTTGTGAAAATATATGTTATCAAGTAATCCTGGCAAGTGCTTTGGTGTTATAGGTAAAAAATTCAGTTCAGATTTGCTAACCGACTATTGTTATTTTACTAGGAAGGGAGAAGATAACACGGAGGCATTCAAACTCGAAAATAAACTAACAACGCCATGACTTAAAACGAAAGAAAGATAAACAGACAAATAATAATACACAACCTACAGGTGTTTCGAAAGGGTCAGCAGAACCTGCTCTACATGTGAATCCGTCGTGTTGCTTATTACAAATCTGGTTAATAGTCTAATTCGGTAGTTCACATTAGTGAAAATGAAGAGAAATTAAGGTTACGACACAAGGAACACATCCGATATCATATGTGAAATGATTATTCCATGACGGTCAACCAGCTACCTGTATAACTTAATTCATATTGCTAGGCTTGTTTTTTTTCTATACGCAGTGGCGGGATATGTCATTGTAATTTAGTACACTATGAACTGACATGACAGAAAGGTAAAAAACAGAGCATCCATTTATAATGATGAAAATGAACAGTTCCATATTTCAAAGGACGGTCCCAAATAAGGTGATAGATAGTGGTCAAGTTTTCGGAACAAAATCCAAAGCAAAGTGTACTACACTATGTTAGCATGTTCGTTTTATTGTTGTGCATTTTTTTAAGAAGCGAGGAGGGGAGGGGGGCGGGGCTTTTTTGCATAATCGAACAGAATTAACTACCTGACACATGCATGCCTATTTCAATACCAAAATCAGCCATTTGTTTATTGACATTTATAATTAACAACAAACATAAATTACTAAAAGCGATTGAAGTGTAGAACTGGTGCTATTAATTTATAGTTTAATTCCAATTCATTTATCAAAATTCAGCATTTTGTTGCAGAGTGTTACAGACAATAGTCAATATTTGTTTTTTCCCTGTGTGCTTACCATTGACGAAGTAAAAATCCCTTGAAGGACTGACTGTAATATTTGTTCTGTCTATGAAGAAATAACATAACAAATGTGGTGCACACTGAATAACGTGCGTAGCGGGTTATTAAAAGTGTGCACTACATTTTTGATGTTATTTCGAAAAGGCAGAAAATATATTACAGTCATTTTTTATAATTTAATTCTTAATTCCATTTTAAACCGAACTAAATCCTGAAAAAAAACGAAGTTGACGTCATGGTCACAAGACCAAATTATGTCTATGGCCTGACAAACAAATCGACACCAGCCAATCAGAAAACACATTACATCCAAAATTAAATTATATACACATATTCACCCAAAAGTAATTACGTATTCCTTCTGATATACAACATGTACAATCATGTATTGTGTTTGCGGCTGATAACAAAATCATAAACAAAAACACGAATACAAAACATACCTAACACAAGACAACACAACAGTTTTTGTTACAACACTACAAGAGCATTCGTAAATAAACACATCCGACACCATAAATGGTAAATACCAAGTTCATTATAACTGAATTAATTAAACGACTTTTCGCCATTTGACCACTTTTGCGTACAATTCAAAAAGATGTGCATTTGTAGATAACTTTTAACGACGACAAGAGCAGCTCACGACGATAAAAAATGAAAATATAACAATATACAGTTATCGGCTTTAATGAAGTTGATACAATAAGTAATCAACCCCAGATATTCGGTATTCACAGAGACTAACGGTCGAGAGTGAATGTCATATCCTGGGGTTGATAAATCTTTGTTTTAACTCATATCAAAGGTCAGTAATTGTTGTATTATATGATTTTTCAATCTTCCCCCTTTATTTTGTTTTTGCGCGAGATACTTTTAAAGTGGTTTAATGCTTTTATACTGAATATGTTATCTGTTTTCCAGTTGCCAAATTTCATAAGTTCAACTATTTTTGAAAAAAAATACACCAAGAATAAAACAAAAAAAAAAAAAAAAAAATGGATGGCGTCATAACCTACGTCGTTATCGTTGCCTTAGGATATCAATATTTAAGGAAAACAGAGACTGTTTCAAAACTGATATTAACCTCTCGTGATTTTTTCCACGGTGAATATACAGTGTTATCAAGGAGAATATCCTAGCCAATGAGAAAACAGTAAATTTATATTCATTTAATTAAACATTTTATCTATTCCGGAAGACTTCCTAATTATGTAACTTCAATTACATTATTTTGTAATACCATAAGTGGCACGTGCTTTGCTGCATCAACATCAAGTACTTGTTAGTACTTGACATATTATTAAAAGTTTCATATTAAGATATACTACGTAAATTATATAAACTGCGTTTAAAAATACCTTTGACAGGTTGTTTTGTTATTTTATATAAACTAACGAAGATGTATTTTAACCATGAATGTAAACAGGTTTATAAATCAATTAGTACAACTGAAAATATTGTAGGCATTAGAGTTATCGGCTGTTAATCTAACGACTTATCTTAATTCGTAATTATAATGCAAACGAAATTAGACATAAAAGGGACATACAATCAGAGTTGAACATTTTATAATTTAGTCTTTAAATCATATCATAAGAATGACTTTAAAAACATGCAAACACATGTTTGTAGTGGGCTTTGATTTTTAATCAGTTGAGGAAATTTTAATGGTATTTTTAAACTCATTGTAAATTACAAAATACAATCAGATATCAATTAGAGATGCATCGAAAAAGTGCAAAAAACAGTCAATTACGAACTGAAGGATTGAACTGAAACATGTGTATTTATGTTTTCATAGGAATTCTTTTCATAAAAGGTAAGTTCAAATGGTTTTACATTAAATTACGTACATCTAGGTATTTTTATGTTCGTACTGCTACTCAATAAATCACAATATAAATAAAGTCCTAATATCAATAACTGCCACTGGGGCTGTACCGCTTCTAGTGGAATTTTTGTGCAAAGGGTATATCTGCGCAGTATGCAATACTGACTTAGTTTATGATATGTTCGTAAATTTTCCGTTATGAAATTGAGAAATAATAATGGAAATAAGGTACATCATTGATCATTTTGAATTTTTGTAAACTTGTTTGGTCATTTTATTTTACCCTTTTGTAAGAGGGGGTGTTAAAGCCACTCAAGTGTCATGTTTTTACATTTCCATAACTTGCCGGTTATATATTTGGCATATATAAGGGATATAGTTACGATACTGTTGTCAGGTCGTTAAAGATTACATATATTGGCTTTAATATTGATTCACTCATAGGGTCTTTGCATCGGAACTAGACACATTTATTAAAAAAAAAACAGTTGTTGGCATGACACGGGTAATGTTCTTCTCATATACTTTATAAAAGTATGGTACTAAACCCCTAACGGGAGGGATTGTGCCTGATATTTATATGATGAAGACATAATCTGTCAATCAGTTTAATTGAGGTCTGGCATATCAGTTAACTGCTAGTAGTCTAATGTTATTTATGTATTATGGTCATTTTATTTATTTTCTTTTGTTACATCTTCTCACATTGGACACGAACTTCTCTTGAACTGAATTTTAATGTGCGTATTGTTATGCGTTTACTTTTTTACATTGGCTAGAGGTATATGGAGAGCGTTGAGATCCCATAAACATGTTTAACATCACCGCAATTTTGCGCCTTTCCTAAGTCAGGAGCCTCTGGCCTTTGTTAGTCTTGTATGATTTTTAATTTAAATTTCTTGTGTATAATGAGTTTAGTATGAAGTTCATTATCACTGTACTAGTATACATACTTTTAAGGGGCCAGCTGAAGGACGCCTCCGGGTGCGGGAGTTTCTAGCTACATTGAAGAACCATTGGTGGCCTTCGGCTGTTTTCTGCTCTATGGTCGGGTTGTTGTCGCTTTGACACATTCCCCATATCCTTTTCGCAATTTTATTGATCTTTTTGTCTTTAAAAAGAATATATACAAACCTTTTAAAACATTTTTATTGTGTTCAGTGATATTCATAAATTTAATCTACATGTATCAATCAATTTGTAAATACCATTTTGAACAACAACAAAAACACTATAAATTGTTAAATGGTTTTATGATAAAAAAGAATACTAAAGTATTTCCTTTTGCCAATGTTCAATTTATACAGATTTTTTCAATAGTTGTAAGAGCAGACTTATGTTATGAAGAGTGTTTAATAAACAAGTAGAGTATAGGATATTGTATAATGAGTAAATTTTTGATTAACCTTATTATAAAGCAATGATTTTGACTGGATGGATTATGGATATACAGGGCTTAATATATTTCCACAAAATTTTCAAAGTGAACATTAATAATTAGTATAATACTTTGTATTACTTCATATCTTATTGAATATTCCTTTCTACTCTATGCCTGACTTATTTGGTATTATATTTAAAACGCTGTTCTTCAAGTTAATGGGCTTGATTTATTTGTCATTGTTGTTTTGTCCTTGCTAGGTCTTGATTTTATGGAGGTATAGGATGGGGCTGGTATCATAGCTTGGTGCTTGTTTTGATCTTTATCATTTTTATGATTATCTTAATTCTTAAGTTGATTAAAAAACTAAGTGCCTAATGCATTTCATAGGTCTTATTTGCCAAGATCCATGCAATCCAGGAAACAACCGACTTCTTGACGAGCCAACTCGTTCTGTCAATTATCCTCTTGGTCCAAATGATCCTGATTTGTGTGACCGTAGACTTCTTAATGAGGGCTGGTACAGGATTTCGAGAAATGGAAACATTGCTATTGAATGTCCAGCAATATTAAGGTGTGGATCATTGTATCCAGTGTGGTTAAATGGTATGTATACGTTGATAAAGATATCATATGTCATGGTCTGAAAGTCTACATTGATAACCCATACATCATTTATTTCATTCAATATGCTGTCAACTGTCGTATACTGTATTAATAACTAAAAATTCAAAGTTTAGTCAGTTAACATAATAAGGCAATTTCATCGAATTGTTTAAAATCTAATTAATGGTCATGACAAGTTCCTTTCAAGGCACATTTGTAATAATCCACAAGTATAGACACTTTAAATATGTTACCGATTTCAAGGTTACTGTCACATTCTTTGCATAGTAAAGAACATTCGTAATGTTATATATATATATATCATGGTCTGATGGAAGCTTTGAAATAGCAAATTGTTTACTCCTTTGAAACATAACATTACGTTACGACTAATATCTTACCACTTCGCCAATCGTTCATATCGGACTATTTTCCAGAAGTTTCCGAAAGCTATGTTATCTACAATTCAGAACTGGGGTTTTGTCCTCAATATTCACAATAACTCAACATATGACATCAAAAGAGAAAAAAAACCAATCAAAATAATTCAATGTATTAGGCTTTGGGAAGATGGTGATTTATTTTTGTTTGAATAACGAAAGGATTTGGACTAAAAAGCATAGACGTTGTTAAAAAATTCATCATTAACGCATTTCAAATGTCTTTTTAATCCCAAAATAAAGCTGACATTTTAAGATACAAGAATGTCCTTTTATGCATCATGGACTTTCAGAATTGATTTTCCCCTAAGTTCAGTCTTTTTGTGATTTTACTTTTTTCTATAAAGAAGGAGATAAATTGGTGTATTCCTATCTCTCCGTCCGCATGTCCATCTATACAGCATTCCCAAAAAATGAACTTTGCAGTTTTCTGTGAAACTAGAAATCAGAGTTTCCTAAATATAATGATCAAGGGTGATGAGAACATGATTTATTGCACAATATATTCTCCCCATATTAAGTTTCTGTGACCCGTTAAAATACTTTTTGGCCATATCTGAATTACTCGTAACCATTTTCAAATGGAACTACAGAAAATATCTTCTTGAAATTTGGGTTCTTAGTTAACATGTTTTCACTTGTGATGCTATCTCAGATGTATAGCTCATCCAATTCATGTTTACAGAATACTTGTATACAAAAATTAGCGATGTTTTCCTAGGGAACTTCAAGAGTTTTATGTAATTATATAGTGAAGTTTTAACCAATTAATTTCATGTTATTCGTAATACAGATATACTCTGAAACTGAGTGGCCATATAAGAAATTTACGTTTCATTTTTCTCAGAATCAACAAATCAGACAACCCTTAAATCCAATATCATCAAAATATTAGCATCTGAAATGATTACGGAAATTGTTCTATGCAACGTTCTGTTGACTATAACGCGTAATCAACTTCCACTTGTTTATTGCGTTTACTACTGTAACATCTAATTGATTTCTTTGTCTGACTTCTTTTATGCTGATAACGTTTTTAATAAGTCAATGTGTAACTATCACAACATTTTACAGGCACTCTACCAAATCAAAGACAGAGGGTTACTCTAACTGCATGTCAAAGAGGCTTTCTTTGATGCTGTGAAAATTCTTTCTCAGTTGAAGTTCAAAATTGCAACGATTTTAATGTATTCTATCTGACCACAATTCCAGCCTGCCCAGGGCGTTATTGTACAGGTAACTACCATAACACAAATGTATGCTCATCGTGTTTTGATTTCCTCAACTTATGCACATATTGCGTCGGTAACAAATGTACCTTATTCTAATGAATATCAATACATATGTTGACCCGTTTATGGTTTACCAAATTGAGGGTACCTTTTTGGCATGTATATGCTGTTACCAACATATCAATTAATAACATCAAAATTATACCGTCAGCTGAAATTCGTAACGGTTATCGGTAAAATTAATCTAAACTATCAATCGCGTTCACTCGAGATATAGTTTTTCACATTCCATTCATAAATCGTCAAAAGAAAAACAAATACTGACCTACCTTTTAAGTGATCGCACTGTAATAATCCTTAAAGGTAGTTACGCCATTTAGCATTTCCCAATGCAATACTGCTATCGGTTTTTATTATAGACAAAAAGGGTACCAGGAAACTTAATATGGTGATTTATTAACGTACGCTCCATTTACAAAAAAAAAAATGTATACCGACATGCCAGCGAATTACTTCGTGTTCACATAATTTGAAAGAAAAAATAAATGCTGAACATTATGAATTCATATCTTTCTATTCACTTGCATGAATAGTGGTTTTTTAACAAAAAAAATTTAAAAAAATGTTCTTTTCATGGCCTGTTTATGACACTAAATCATTGACTTAAAAAGGAAGTGTCTACGAGATCAAAATTACGATCTAGACATGTAACCTTTGTTGTTCAGACTTGGATAAAGAGTGTTCGTATTGTCATTTATGACATATCATCTATGTGTTTATATAGTGTTTTTGTTTACTTTCTATACAGTTGGTCAACCAATTCCATGTGAACCTGGAATGGCATCAGAAACAGGATTTACACCATGTCAACGTAAGTGGTAAACTACATTAAGATATATATATAGTTAAATAGATATTTTTTTCGTTATGGTTCTCTGGTTTTGTCGTTCAATTTTCACCATAAAGTTTAAACCAATTTTAAACGTTTCACTTTGTTTATATAATTTGACTGTTGCCATTTTGTTTTCAATATTTATCGTCTAAATAGTCTTTGTACCTATTTCAAAATATAACTACTATTGAAAACTAAAAGATACGATCTGATTTGTCTCGCAAACAAAGATGATACTCAATTCTGAACTCACTGAAAAGTACTCGTCTTATTCGCAGAATAGCTAGAAATACAAATATTAGAATCAGTCACAGACTATGTATTAGTAATTCAATATACAAAGGTTTACACCATTTAAAAAAAAGCTAAAAGAGACATTTCATCTTTTAATATACACGTTAAGAAATAGTAAATACAAAAAAAAATGTCGAGTCTCAATGTCTAAAAAAGTCATAAAATAATAGACTTTAAAAAGAAACATTGATAAAAGAATTATAGTCTAAAATGGTCAGTTTAATTTTAACATCACACGGAAAGAATGAACAATCAATTATTAAATAATTTTAAACTTCAGTCTTTCAACTAACTTGCAGATCATTCAGTACTGCTTATTAGTTTTTTAGACCATTACATCTGTTATTGTCAGTATACGTTTATAAAACAACTAATTAACGGTCTGAATATAAACCGAATACATCGTAAGTGACTATAAACAAATATACTGAATCTTCCGCACTGGATAATTCTGGAAATTGAGTGAACTACTTATGTCCCTTTATGATATATTGTTAAGTTGCCATGACGTTCGTTGTTAGTACACGAGCTTGCCTGCTCCATTGGTATCTTCTGCATCCTCTTTTCTTCCATCATAGTTGATTATTCGAATTTGAAAATATCTGTAAGTTGATAAATTCAATAAATATTTTGATGAAAATTATAAAAAAAATGGCATAATCTAAATCCTGAAATACTAAAATCGTCTCTTAAATTGAACTAACTCTAATGAATTAGATTTGTATTACCCGTAACTTCCTAATACTAAAATACATGTATACAGCCCGGGACTATTTCCTAATGTTTCAACTTGCTGTAAGTAAAACATAAAGATTTACAATTTAAGATTATAAAAAAATGTAACAGAAACATTGCCACGAGGAACTTCATTTAAATACTATACAAATAAATTCTTCAAAAAAAATAATAGAAAACTAAATATATGTAGATGCTATTATAAATTAGTAATCATAAAGACATTTAAACCCGTCTTCAACATGTTCAAGAGGGAATATAATTTCTTTTTTTTTTTTTTTTTTTATGTATGACCTATTTCTGTCATACTGTATAATACTTGTGCGAAGGTAAACTTCAAAATTTAAAGATACGGTTTATCTGCTTAAAATGGTTTATTTCTTTCAGCCTTGTCTATATCATTCAGCGTTTTACCGAAAGTGGAACCATTCATACCTACGTTCGATAGTGCATCTGAATATAGATAATTAGCTTTTCGATGTAAAGCCACAATGCCATCAAAATATCATCGATACGTGTTCGACATAACCTGGTACATAAACAATCATAAAATTGTAACGAAGAACAAACTTCCATACAACAATCTCACTACCGACGGTGTTCTTTTTCGGAAGGACTGGAAGTCAAATCCAAATGGACCAAATGTCTTGGGATTTTGGGTAAGCTATTATATTTACTCGATATATATTTTGTTATTTTACTTCAATTGGATATTTATTACCATGATTACTTTTACTTTTCTAACTATTATCGTTCTATAATTAAAATTGACGATTTAAATAAAGTAACATATTTATATAACAAAATAAATTTTTCTGTAATTACCATAATGATTGAGATACAAGTTTTTTTTTTCAATATGTCATAACGATCCTCAAATTTGGAAAGTCCATAATCAAATTTCAAATCATAACGGGCTGGCAGTCTACAAACATAAGTGTTGCCTGTTTATTGAATAGGTGATGTGTAAAATGAGGGCAAGACAAAACTCAGTCAGTGTACCTACACCATATAACAGCAGCGACGCATTCTACGCTGGAGCAAAGGTAAAAATTTGGAGAACAAGATTGGCCGCTACGATAGTTGTAATAAATGTAGTTTTGGCACATCCCGATAAGCAAGCATTTACAGATTTCTCTAATTCACAATGAAAGCTATCATTGATTATTACACATGTAGAATTTTACTAAAACATATTACAAGTTAATTAATTAATTGTGACAGAATAATTATACAAACACATTTTTAAAAGAAATATTTGTTTGTGTATACGATTTTTTGGGGAGATTTTATTTAAAAAGCTAACAATAAGCTAGTTATTGTTCAATTGTGTGTTTGGCTGTAAACTGTTGTTCAGTAAATCAGCAACTTAAGTAAAAGCGACCATACGAAATGGTCAAACACATGTGAGGTTAATGACATTAAGGCATAAACGTTCTGGTGGGGAGTTGTTTAAATTACAATGGTACTTCCTCTTCTTATTATTATAATTATGAAGTACCTTATCACTGAGAAGTTACTAGTTTTTATTTACCTAATAGTTTTGTGTTCTTTTATATCATTTGGCTTCTTATGCAGTTACAGAAAACAACTTTTACAGTAAAAAGCGGGAGTGAAGTGACTATCAACATAAAATCTACTGCTCCAGTGGCCTGTGTAAATGTACAGGGTCGTACCTTATGTGAAATACAAATTGAACTTTTTAGTTTGAAGGATCAGTTCAAAAGCAGACCAGCTAACTGTAATGAAAGTTTATCAGATGAGGAAATAAAGATGTCCAAAAGTACATGTCGCCTTGTATTTGATGGAACTAAATGGGAAACTTATCACAGTTTCAAATTGCAAACACTTAGTGATCAAGCATTACGATCAAGCTATAAATGTTCGGCGAAACTGATTGCTAAGTCAAGTATAGATTCATTATGGCAGAATTATCAGCTGCCGGAAGTATATGTAAGTTATTCTTTAAAATTAAACGAATCTTAGGAATATTTTTTCTCTAGCACACAGATATCGATGATAGTTTTTACCGATGATAAATAGTAACGCGTATTATACAATAGTTAGGTGTGAAACAGGCCAAGTATATTAACAAGGGTTAGATTTGTCTAGCAATTGAAGAAACACTGCATTTGTGGGGTATCGTTTATTTCACTCAATTAAATTTGTTAGGAATATTTGAATATTTCTCGTAATACGGTTTCATATAGTTTTTTAAAACACTGTACGACATCGCTAGCTTCCTGTACTGTTCTTCTCGCTTTAAGAAATATCATATAAGTACGGTAATTGATTTTATTTGAAAAAAACTGTATAACCTGTTTTTAGCTTGAAAATTACTTAAAACTGGTAAATTTGTATACCTGTCTTATTTTTTTTTTTTTTTTTTTATTAAGGATGTACTTAGGTGAGGTTTTGGAATTCGAATCAAATGTTCGGACTCCTTGGTGTTTTTCCATACAACACAATGTAAAAAATTTTGCCCTATAACACTCATTTATTTTTTCATATCAGACTTAATAGCTCATGAAAGGTCACTTACCAAAATTTTAGAAGATTCTTGATTTTCTTTCTTTGGTTTTGAGACTCAAATAATACTAATGCAAATATAAGGTAAAAGTCCGAGTCAGCCTTTTCCCGCCATATTTTAAATCTCAAATATCACGAAAAGGAGGCCCATGACCTATCAATATTTTTAGCTTATCTTTATCCTTAATTGAAGCTCTACCAGCTTATAGTATCAATTTTAATTTCTAAATTTCTTAATTTTTACCTAACCTCACCTCATTTACATCCTTAAGTATCGAGTAAAGTGCAAACGTGATGTATATTAGAAAATTATTAATTTCACGGATTTTCCGTTGGTTGATAAAGCATTTGCAGGTCTCGGATATTGGAGACTTTACCTTTTTGGAATTCAGTAGTTTTGTATAAACTCAATATATAACTTTTTTTCATATCAAAATGAAAGTTGATTATCAAAATAAAATACCATAAACATCTAACTTCTAGACAAATTATAAACGGAAATTCCTTTCGAAATGGCAAAAATAAATCGTATAGAAATCGACCAATTAGAAAAAAAACTGATATATTCCGGACTTGCTACAGTTTAAAAAAAATATAATGACACATTTTAAGGTCCATGAATTTTCATTTTCAAGATTCATGTATTCAAGGAAGTGAGACCTTATAGTTACTGTTATTCATACAATGATCCACATATCAGAACATTTGATGGAAGGTGAGTATTTAACGTATACGCATTACACTACAAAATCATAATATTTGCATCAAACATCTTAAGTAATTGACAAAGCTTAACAGTACAAACAAAAAATGAAAATGGTAATGGGGAATGTCAGAGAGACAACAACCTAACCAAAGAGAAGAAAACAGTCGAAAGCCATTAATATAACGGTGTAGGAAGATGATTGTATATCAACCGCTTGAGTTCAATAACATTGCATATGTTTTGCTGTCCGATATAGCTACTGTGTGATTCACTGCTTTAACCGATGATTAATAATCTTGAATGCAACATATTTTTTTTCACACCACGTATGTGTGAATACTTTATACATACATTTTCAATTTTAAGGATCACTAATTTGGTCGATAGAAAGTGTCATTAAGAGTTTTTTATATTTAGCTATTCTGCTTTCCAATTCAATCTGTCTCTCTAACATTAAGTGTATAGCAAATAACGTTTACTACAGTATAACGAGTTCATAGAACTTTACTATTGCTTATGTTTAAAAATATACTTACATGTAGGTCAAGTTCGGCACATTTTTTCCAATGTTCGGAGTCTTTGGTTTTGTTTTCTACGATGTAGGGTAAAATATTGTGCCCTTTAACACCCACTTTAAATGTCATTTACCAAACTTTGAGCAGATTGTAGATTACTTTTCCTTTGATACGAGACCCAAATAATACCAATATAAAGATATGGTAAGAGTTCTAGTCATCCTCATCCCGCCTTTAAAATGAATAGCATGACAAAAGAGCTCTTTTTAACCTATCAATATTTGTCAGTTGATTTTGTTCCCTGACTAATGCTATTATGACTTATTGTAAACAATTTAATATCTTTTTTTTTACTTTCACTGAAGAGCATCCCTAAGAAGAATGTTTATGTCAAGATAGGAGGCTCAACCTATCCCATAATAAATGATATTTTTACTGGTTACAAGTGTTGGTTAAAGATTTTTTTGTTTTTGTAAAATATTTTTTTATTAATGATTCTGAATAACCCTATTGTTTTCTTCTTTTTGTTAAACACAAAGTAAAGTACATGTACGGTGGAATACACATAATACAATCATATTATAGAATTGATAACCTTTTTGCAAGACTTTTAAATATTGTTTAACTGAATGTCATCACGTTTGCTCGTATATTTTATTGTTATTATGTTTTTCTTCTTATTTTTCTCCTGCTTATTAGATACTTTGCAACGCACGAAAAAGGCGAATTTGTCCTGTTTCGACACAAGACTAAACCTATTGAGGTATGCAATAATAACTGAATATACAATGCCATGAACAAAATTATTATCAAGGCATTACCCTTTTTGTCAACCTTGTGTTTAATAACATATTGAATTGTTTAGAAATTTTCTATATTCAGTGTGAACCAAATGTTAAAACACTACATTCGTACTGATGAAATAGTTGAGAATGGAAACCGGAAATGTGTCAAAGAGACAATACCCGCCTCACAGCAAACAATATAGCTAAATGCCACCAAATGGTCTTCAATACAGCAAAAAAATCCTGCACCCGAAGCGGGCTTCAGCTAACCCATAAACATAAATTTGTTTTATTTCAGAGAAAATGGACATCCCACTAAACTATAAAACAAATACATGAACTAAAATTTAAAACACATAATATGGCTAGAGGTTTCAATGGGACAGGCGCAAAAATGCGACAGGGTTAAAATGTTTTATATCTCTAGCCAATTTAGCAAACACACAGCAATATGCACATTGAAACTCTGTCCGAGTCCGATAACATACATTTGTAATAAGTAACAGGTAACAGAAGAACTAAGCAAAATACCAAAGGGGACTATTTGTATTTCATGACATGCCAGCTCAAGACCTCAATAAAACTGATTGAAAGATTGTGTCTCTATTTTATACAAGTTAAACACAATCCCTCCAATTAGGCGTTTAGTTTAATAGAATCTCAAACTATACAATGAGTATAACCCGTATGCAAGTAAGTTAATACTTACGAATGCTATCATTGAACTGATGATAACATTAAGTAAATATTTGGAAAGTGTTTGTTTCGAAAAAGTAACATTTTTTTTCGTAAAACAGCAACTTATTTCTTTAAAATCAAATACGCTTTTTCATACACGAGCGAGTCGAACTAGTTGAGATATATAAAAACCAAACACAATGAAGTTAGTGAAAAGGTAACTACACTATCTAAAAAGGATAATTGACAGTAAGAAATAAAATAATCATCTCTTGTATCGTAAATGTTAATATCAAACTTATTAAAGATATAAATGCATGTATGTTAAGATAAAAGAAAGGGCAGTGTCAATATTAGAATAATGTTTACTTTAAGTCATTTTAGCAGGACAAATATATTAAGGGTACATAATAAAGACGTAACTAAAGAAAGCCTATAAATAATCCGGATATTGATAAGACTTAGTATACTTTTTGTATCAGGGCTGTTTCTAAAGGTCTTCAGTAAGTGATGCACAGTTAGCTTCCATTGTTATTCTGATTAACTGACGATATACAGAATCTCCCAAATTGAATGTTATGTTGTTATCGTGTCTAATAGTTAGCCAGATTATAATTAAAACGCCAGAAGCGCATTTCGTCTTCTTAAGACTCATCAGTGACGCTCAAATTAAAATAGTTGTAAAGCCAAACAAGTAGAAAATTGGAGATCATTGAGGACCAAAAATTCCAAAAAATCAAAGCGGGTCCAATTAACATAGTTCTTTTTTTGTTTGTTGTACATAAACAACGACATCAAAGTTAGGAAAAATCTTTTCTTTTTGACTTTGTAACTGCTCATTTAATTAGATGTCTTATTTTTTTAATAATGAGATTATGATGCAACGTTGTATATAGGATAGAAACTTCAAAACTTTTGAAGGATTCGAAATCATCAAAATATCATGGTATCTATCAGGTACTTCTAACATTTGTTTGACACTACAAAAGTAAGTAACAACACGGTTTTCAAAAGCTTCATTTGAACAATGTATTACCAAGTTTTTGATTGTACCAAGTATACTAGTTGTAGAATAGACAGTGATGGAACAATGGCTTGCTAAATTATAATCCTGGTACCTTTGATAATTATTGCAGCGCTCACTACAGAAACACATCTTAATGCTTATCAAATATTGTTTGTTAACTTTTCAAATAGTTTAAAGATATAATGCGGGGTTCACACATTGCCGATTATTGCTCCCGTTTGAGATCAGACAGCGATACGACACGAAAAGTGAAAAAGTCAGATTAGTATCCTCAATTATTTGGAATGTCCTATTATTGTCTGAACGCAGTCGTTTTAGTTCGAAACAGATTCCTACTGGTCGGGAAGGGTTCGAATAGTTCGGCAAAGCACCCCGACAGTTAGGTGCGTCCCGTAACAATCGGGGAAACCCAGCCGAGTGTATCTAGTCGGATTACAATCGTGCCTTTGTCGTGACAGATTCTGCTGTATCGGATCGAATTCCTAACAATGTTCTGTGTATTCGAGACGGTGTCCTGTGGAACGGGAATGATCTGGAGAAATTTTTCATTGCTGTTTTTCTGCCAATTGAGTCCAGATTGCATCCATATCTTGTCGATTGCGAACCGTTTTTGCCGAAACCGTTTCGAAATAGTCCCGTTATTTAATTCTAAATTCGTCAATGATACCCACGTCAGAGTCCCGACAATTACAGAATACAATACGACTGAGACCAGACAAAGCCGTTTGCAATGCGATAGAGCGGACCGTGATAGGATTACGTTCCGACAGTACAGTACTACCTGTGACTTTATCTTATTAATGGTGGCCATAAAAAATATGTTCACCATGGTGGCCCTATATGTCCATCATCATACCCCCTGTTGCTTTTTTAATACACAAGGTATTACTCAAAAACTAGTCAAGGATAAAGGGAAATCTTGAATGCATTGAAGTGTTAAAATTATATAACTTACAGGTCAGGTGTCTCAGGTAAAATATACATGTATGTGTTTTCAAATTCAATAACTGTGATTATGACAAGAAATTCAAAAATAAAATGAAATAATAAAACTAGTTGAACAAATAGCTTAATAAAAAAATAATTGTCTCCTGACTGTGAGTTTTGATATTATACATTACCTTTTAAATAATTTTTGATCAATTTAAGTTATTTTTTATATAAAGTCTATTTTTTGGAAGTGAAGAATAAATGAATTTAATTTTCAAATATACTTCAAACATTTACAATGCCTGCCTTTTTCTATTGACATGATTGACAAGGTGTTTCTCAAATTAATTTTCTAAAATCAAAATGGTTTATTTTTGTAGATCTTAACTTAACATATATGATTAAGATTGTCTTTAGGACTTACGCTAAATAAAATTTTGGCAATTCATTATTTCTTTATTAAATAACATATTTATAAGTATTAGAAATATTCATTACAGCAAAATTTGATTATATTTTTATTGTCATATGATATTTTAAACATGATCCATGTTTTAGAGGTTAAGCATTTCTTTTACTTTTTGTTCTTGGGTTAGAGACATTATAATGAGAAGGTAAATAATTTTCAAATGGATTATCTCAAAGTTGTTTTGTTAATTTTACAATCAAGGAATAGGTGTTCTTCATTGACCTACAAGAGGCACAGTTTACACATTCTATCCTTTCTAGGAATTTTATATTGTCCACTATTTTCTATTTCTAAATTATGACCAAAAATTCTCTACCTTAATTGACACAATCAAGTTTACAGTTTGTATCATAAGTTATTATTTTTAGATTTTTCTTAAAATTCATTTTTTATTAAGGACTTTACAAGTCTTAATTCATTCAAGTCCTTGCAATTATTAACTTTATCTAAAAGGCCTAGGTTGATTGAAATATTCTTTGTAAATGTATACCAAGAATATGTATCATGCCAGTCCAGCACTATCGACAATATAATACACTGAACATTTTGAAAGAAATTAACCAAACTGAAGATAACATATTTAATAAGTTTCAAGACAATTTCTTTAAATAATTTCTTTTCATAAGATTCACTTGATTCAGATATATAAGAACATTTTTCATAATGATTATCATTTTTAATGAACATTTATCAAAATTTGATGATAACTAGGTGGACATTTGGAAAATAAGTCTTTTCGGCGATTGTTTGTGCACAACTCTTGTTTTGAGATTTGAAGAAAATTTAGAAAAAAGAAATTAGTTTTTTCCTAAACCATGTAATGGTACTTGTAGTTTTCCTGAATAATATTAGATGTTATCAAAATCTATTGTAAACGGATTGATATTGATCATCTTATTTTGTTAAGAAACAAAATTGTTTAATTACTTTCATTTTTTTTATTTAAAATATCACTTGCATGATTATAAGTTATTATTAATAGTAATAACTCATTTAATAATGTTAACAAACAATTGAATACAATGTACATCATGTACATTTATATAAACCTTTTACTTAAAAAACAATTATTTAAAGTCTGTGGATTTCAAATGCTAGTCAATAACTTTAGCTTTGACTTTTTGCCATTTTTACTCAAGATTCTTACTGAGAAGAAATTAAAAGAATAAGAAACAAAACAGTAAGAAACAAAACATACAAAAATGAAAAAAACAATTAAAAATAAAAAATTTAAATAAAATTAAAGACAAAAAAATAATAATAAATTAACAGACTAAAACAATATTTTATTCTACATTTTCAAAAAAAGGTGAAATGTCAATTTTAAAAGAAACCCAAGTTACCTGTACAGGTAAATTTTAATGAAACATACCAGCTGAAAACTTCAACCCTGAATGATTTTAACAGGTAACATAATTAGATAAAAAATCTGCCTATGATTTATGACCCCAATAAATGGCCAACATCTCAAGATTGAATACCCCAATAAATGTTCACCATTAGATGTTGACCATGCAAGAGGGTGGACATAACTAAGAGGAAGTCACAGGTTGTACTGTAGCTGATCATCCCGAGTATGCCGACAGTTTTCGAACGGATAACTTCCTTCAGCGTCGGTTCACTGTCTTTTCACTATTTGATCTCTTTCGGATTACATTCGGTAGAATCGGGACGCAGTCGTGACAGACTCGGTCGAATTTTACCTGGCAAAAGATACAAATCGGATTAGAAGCGGATTTAGAACGGGATTATCGGGATAAATTCGTTTGGAAACTGTTGAATATCGACGCTTCCTGAACAATATCTGATTGTTGTCGTGATTAAAATTTTTTTTTTACAAATTTTAATGAAAGTTCAAATTTCCATCCACGATTCATAGGATCTTGATCAGAATTTTAATAAATTGTTATCGGGAATGGTCCTGTCAAGGACGGCAGTAAAAATCGTGAATGTGTGACCCTAGCTTAACTGACTAATTAAAACTACAATACACTACATAGTGCAAACAGGGCATTGTTGACTACTCGATATCTTGTCGACAGTTTTCCTTTATAAAATGTCACTTTTTATATTTACTCCTTGAAGGAGACATTCTATGATAATTCAATTTTCATTTGACATTATATTCAATTTGAAAATGTTATATGAACTTCTTCAGGTACACTCAATACAAAGGTGGGAGAATAATAACAAATGGGCATCAAATTGTGCAGTAATATTTCGGGCTGCAACAGATATGTTTGTGATATACGGTTGCAATACGCCTACAAGATGGATTGCAGGAAGACTTAACTGTGAAAGCGAACAACAGTATCTTGAAGTTTTTGAACGTGGTTCAAACTATGAGGTAAAATTATCTGTATGATACGATACAGCCAGTCTGTAAGTGTAGTAACAATACCGTGTGTATGTGTCTTTTTTTGTTACACACACTCTTATATGTTCTATTATATATTCCTTAATATTACATATGGTATAGCATACTATTGTTTTCATTGGATATGACGATCACGTGTTTTTTTAAGTTATTTGCGTATCCGAAGCCTTTTTTCTATTTTTACGTAGATTGACGCTGTTTCTATTTATGTGTATGTTGGTGGTCAATATAAAAAAAGATATGTTGCTAAATTTAGATTGATGACGTCATGACTTTACAAATAAAAACCATGGCAGAAGTACCATAGCAGACGATAAGAAATTTGCAATTTATCTGAAGGAGATATAAAGAATTTTATGTTAAATGCAGACGCTAACGTTACAAGCTATAAGTTGTTCAAAGAATACTGATATTTTCAAAAACGTGTTATTTATAATGCAAAATACAATGTAAAAATACACAGAGAACATTGAATGTCATTTTCATGATACATTATTAACATATGTAATATAAAAATTAAAAACTTTCATTCAGTCAATTCGTTAAATATGGATCTATTATATTATATTGACACTCGGACTTCGTCCTCGGTCAATATAATTTGAACAAATCTATATATAACGTATTGACTTTGTCAGAAGTCCATAATTGATAATAAGTATAGCTTAAAAACAATACGAAATCATATCATGTTAACACATTGTTAAAAAAGGAATGTGTTTATTACCGATGCAAAGAAAATGCCATCTTCAATGAATTGACAGAATAACAGTATCGTAACTAGATCCCTTCTAAATATGTCTGTTTAAAAGGTTTTCTTAGGTTTTGATGTAATTATATAGGACACAATCAGTCATTTCATCTCTCAGCTAATTCAATCGGTTGGCATCGACTGTGACGGATGAAGGTTATTCAAGAAAAGCTACACGCTGCGTATGCATCTGTAAAGATACATTATCGTCTTAATTAGATAATTATATGAAGATGTGGTATGAGTGCCAATGGGACAATTATCCATCCAAGTAACAATGTATAACGTCATTTTAAAATAAGTTATCGATGAACCAAGCTATTACATCTCCATCACAAATTACATACAAAATATTATTAAATAACTGTTAACATGGCTAAGGAGGCTCCAGGTATTAATATTTCAGCAAATCAATTACACTTTTTATTTCCATTACAGTTTTTATTTATTACACTATTAGTTGTAACGTTATGATATGATACAAACATCAAGTAAGAAAATCCATTAGTTTTGGCCCCAGATGATTTTTAAAATGTTAATGTCATTGAAAAATCTCCAAATGGTGGAAAAATGCCATTACTTTGCATTAAAATTAATTTATCTTTTTTAACTCATCGGTGAGCTATATTTTGTATGCCCCATTAATGAGCATTGTGTGTTCTGATCTGTGCCTCCGTTCTTCCGTCCGTCCGTTCGTTCGTTCGTTCGTTCGTCCGTTCATCCGTTAGTCGCGCTTCAGGTTAGGTAGTTTTTGATAAAGTTGAAGTCCAATCAACTTTAAACTTAGTATACATGTTCCCTATGATATGATATTTTCTAATTTAATGCCAAATTAAAAATCCTTCCCCCCAAGAAGCCAGGTTATTTAATTTCACTTTCAGATATATTGATGATGTTCTTTCCATTAACAATCCGAACTTTTCTGATTGGATTCCATTAATATACCCACCAGAACTAGAAATTAAAGAGACCACAGACACGGCTTCCTCTGCCTCATTTTTAGACTTATACCTCGAATTTGACATACATAGTCATCTCAGTACCAGAATCTATGACAAACGAGACGATTTTAATTTTGAAATTATCAATTTCCCCCACCTTAGTAGTAATATACCAACTTCACCTGCATATGGAATATACATTTCCCAACTTATTAGGTATTCAAGAGCTTGCAGCTCCTATTCAGACTTTGTAAAACGTCACCAGTGTCTGAGCAGAAAATTGATGAACCAGGGGTATGTCAAAGAACGTCTCGTCCTTTTTCTAAAAAAGTTCATCGGAAGATACCCAGAACTTGTTGATAAATATTCCGTATCAACTTCACAAATAATACAAGATGGTCTTGAAGTATAGATTTTGCGTACTGACGTTTGTTATCATCTTAATTACGTATTATAGTATTCTTTTATATGTCTTTTTTAGATATTCATTTGAAGTGACTCTGTGGTTACGTAAAACCACATACTTTGAACGGCAAAATTATTTCATTTATTGATATTACTTTTACTTAAGGATCTTGACATACTATGAATGACTAAACTATTTTATTCAATAAGACTACTTTTTCTGTTTAGTCTGTTTTTTATGATATACATTTGACGTGAAACTGTACTTATGTATCCCGTCATACTTTGAACCACACCATTATTTTATTTATTATTATTACTTTTACTGTTAAATCTGGTTTTTGTTATATCTACTTTACGTGAGGCTGCATTTATGTATGCCGTCATACGACAAAATTATTTTTATGTCTACCTGTGCGAATTTCAAACGCGCAATTTTACACCAGTAATGAAAACCTTCTATCATTTATGGGTAGACTTTACATAGATAAATTCAGCCGTATTTGACGTGAAACTGTACTTATGTGTCCCGTCATACTTTGAACCACACCATTATTTTATTTATTATTTTTACTGTAAGTCTGTTTTTTGTTATATCTACTTTACGTGAGTCTGCAATTATGTATGCCGTCATACGACTAAATTATTTTTATGTCTATACCTGTGCGAATTTCAAACGCGCAATTTTACACCAGTAATGAAAACCTTCTTTCATTTATGGGTAGACTTTACATACTAGATAAATTCAGCCGTATAAGAAAAGCAAAATGAGAATGTTAAATTTGATGTATGCCTTTTTGTGCTACTTTGTTACATTTGTTGTTTATGTAGTGATATTAAGATGATAACACAATATTGACTGTTGTACCCCTATTTTTGACATTTTTACTCTTTGAGTATGTTTGTTTTGTTCATGCATCGTTGACAATGTAATGGAATTTGATGCGACTGTCATACAAGTGAGAGGTTTAGCTAGCTATAAAACCAGGTTCAATCCACCATTTTCTACATTAGAAAATGCCTGTACCAAGTCAGGAATATGACAGTTGTTATCCATTCGTTTGATGTGTTTGGACTTTTGATTTTGCCTTTTGATTTTTGATTTTCCTTTTTGAATTTTCCTCGGAGTTCAGTATTTTTGTGTTTTTACTTTTTTTTTTTTTTTTTTTTTCACTGTCCACTAAACATATAAAAGGATACATTCTAGTACTGGGGACACATTCTTGTTTAATCATTTATTTTTCTTCAAATAAGCTGTACTTAAACCAAACAATTGTAAATTTAAAGCGATTTCTGTAATTTAGAATTTTTTTTCCATACTACGTTTGATTCTTCTATAGTTCAACATTTTCTTAACAACAATATATGTTTCTTTCGAAGGCAAATTGTGAGCCTAAATGAACGGTGACCACATTCTTTTTTTTTTTAATTCTTCTATTAAGTATATGATAAAGTTAGTTTTAAGAAGAAAAAAATCCTTTATTTTACATGTTTAAAAAAAATGGATTCATACCTCGAGCCTCCTTTAAATGCAAGATTGTGATTGGATAATACAATGGGAATTATTTTCGCTATTTAATGACTTATACTAAAAAAAACCTTCACAGAGACAGCACTTGATCAATTGTACGTTTTATTTAAGACGTTATAGTTTATAACTTTGATTTAAAATTATTACTCCTCGAACAAATATTGTCAAACTTACATGAAACGCACGTTTGGCGTATTAAATTATAAGCTTGGTACCTTTGATAACTATTAACGTGTCGAAATGTACTATTGTATTTTTATTTGTGTATTTCTCTGTCCTGGATGTTCTTGAATTTATTTGTACATGTACTGTAGTCCTGTCCTGTAATGTTGTCATTTTAGTGTTATATTTAACATTGTCATGAAAGTGCGAGGTTTGGCTAGCAACAAAACCAGGTTCAACCACTTTTCTTAAAATGTCATGTACCTGTGTGACATTGTCGTTTTTTTTTTTTATTCTTTAGTGTTTGTGTTGTTTCGTTGTTTTCCTCTGATAATGAATGTGTGTCTGTTGTTTTGTTGTTTTTCTCTTATAGTTGATGTTTTTCTGTTGTTTTGTTGTTTAAATCTTGTTGTTGATGTGTTTATCTCGGTTTTAGTTTATAACCCATATTTTTCTTTCGATCGTATTAGGACTTTCGAACAACGGTATACTATATAAATTTAGCTACCCTTGCCTTTATTTTTTCCTATACTCTGGTTTAAATCTCTTTTATTATACTTCACGTTAAAATGCAATATTTTGATTGACTACTGCTAGGGTGTTAATTTACTCTATCACATGGCTGAGCGGTTGACAATTTTATTTGAATATCACCATCTGGTCCAGATTAATCACAAATCTTCAATTTAAAGAATAATGAATTGAATTTACATCAAGTTATGAAAGACAATACTTGAGTTCTGTTGATTCCTCAAATATCCGTAACTTTGTTGTGTACGTGACACCATAGAAAAGACTTTTGAATAAAAATCATCTGTAAAAAACAATAATAATAGTACATTCAGTATAATAAATTAAATTTTGCCGCAGTTGATAATGTTTTCTCGGGGTACCAATCTGCTCTATCACCCTCTCAGCTATGTGTTATTTATATACTATCACCTTCTTATCTAACTCAAGATGTAAGAAGCGAGGGTGATGTGTGAAGGTTACTCAAGACAACCAATACGTTTCTTATGCATAAGAAAATATATATATATTCATATTTTTGTTGACAAATAACTTCAAAAAAAAATTAATATCTGCACACCTTTAACTACTGTTGCCTTTATTTATAAGTGTTTCTTGGTTTTTTTAAGATTAAAATCGTATGTGTGTTAATGAAACAACTCTCCATCCAAGTCACAATTTGTCAAAAGTAAAGCATTAAAGGTCAGGGTATGGCCTTCCAGATGATAAAGAGCCAAACAAATAACTAAGATAGATCAATTAAAACAGAAAAACTAACGCTTTAATCTTAAAAAAAACAAGAAACACTTATAAATAAAGGCAACAGTAGTATACTGCTGTTCAAAACTCATAAATCCATGGACAAAAGAACAAAATCAGGGTAACAAACTATAACCGAGGGAAACGCATTAAATATAAGAGGAGAACAACGACATAACACTTAAATGTAACACACACAAAAACGGATAGACAAGTACCGTAACACGTCTTATCGCAATGTGAATTTACACTCAAAAATAAGAGAAAACAAACGACACAACGTTAAAATGTAATACACTCATAAACGAACTATAATATAAGAATGGCCATATTTCTGACTTGGTACAGGGCATTTTTAAAGGAACAATGGTGGGTTGAACCTGTTTTTTTGGCATGTCAAACCTCGCACTTTTATGGCCATGTGAAATATAACATCAAAATGACAACACAACACCACAGGACTACAATATAAATAAATTGGAGAACACATTTGACAAAGAATCACGCGAACAACAGCCAACAAAAGGCAATAAGTACAATTTTTTAATACGCCAGAAGTGCATTTTGTCCACCCAAGACCTACTAGTGACGCCCAGATACAGAAGTTTGAAAGCCGAAACAAGTACAAAGTTGAACAGCATCGAGGACCAAAAGATGTAAAAAGTTGTGCCAAAAACGACAAGGGTTTTCTGTTAGTTACCAGAACATCCCTATTATTTAGAATAATTTATACTTTTGCAAACAGTAAATTTTATAAAATGACTATACAAAAGATGTACATGATGAAACTGAAGTATTAACTAATTACAGGAAACAACTGAAATACATTACATAACCAGACATAAACCACACCAACTAACAACAGGCTCTGGACTTAGGACAGATGCAAACAAATGCATCGGTTGTAAATGTTTCAACAGGCACAAACCTTCACCATAATCTGAATGTAACATCAGTTTATTGCATTGTACGTTTACAATGTTTTATAAATTGTAAATAAACTAAGGTGAGGTTTCAACTCCCTTATGGAAAGTTGACCTTACATGTAGATTGTTTTTTCTATGTTTGTACTATCCTTGTCATTCAAGTATTCGGCTCTGAACGTTCCTGATGAAAAAAAAAATCAATAAATCTATTCGGATTCATGTAGTTTAAAACCTGGTGTTCAAATATATATATTTTTTTTAATAACGATTTGTGATGTGTTATTGTTTTTCAAAGGTGATAATGCCAACTGGGACACGTATAAAAGTATATGTAAAACCATCTTGGTTAAATATCCATGTTGTCATTTCTCCAAGTGACTGGGAACAAGTAGAAGGTTTATGTGGAACGTATAATGGCAATAGTGGCGATGATTTTTCAAATAGAAAAGGAAATACTGTGAGCAAAACAGAAATGATTAGAAGTTGGGAGTAAGTATTTCATACTTTTAATGAGCTATTTCAATTTTAGCTATATATTCATAGATATGATATGTCTTTCCTTTTTCTCAACAATCTGGACGTTACCAGTTTTCCATAAAAAGAGCTGTTCAGAATAAGACAATAAGACAGGACCAGTTTTGGGTCATTATTTACCTTTAGTATATATTTATACATATATAGCATATAAACATTTATATAATGCCAAATTCAGTCTGTGAACAACTTATGATTCATTTTGTCATGTGAGTTGCATATGTAAGGTATTCTTCAATATACAATTGTTTTATCGTGGTGTGATCTTCTGCCCTTTTTCAGATATGCATTGGATTTCTTTTTATTTTGGTGTTTGATTGATTTTGTTTTTGTTTGCAATGATTAGAGTTCCTGGACCTCAAAGCCTTTTCATCGCAAGAAGCAGAACAGAGAAACTGAAGACAGAAGTGTTGTACTGCTCATGTTACAACAGGTCTCTCATATCTGATTTACAACCCGAAATGAAAGAAACAGCAGACTGTACATGGAAGGAAAGCCTACCACTGTGCAAACCTATGAACTGGAAGGACAATAAATGTCGTAACTACGGCAGAACGAAGCGAGAAATAGCAGATGATTTTGAATTTGATATACCGATTGATGTGGTGATATACGAAAAAGGCCCACAGGTAACAACATTCTTAGGAACAATTCACATTTAGTACCATAATTGCTACATGTAATGACATTGTTATAAAAGATCCTATTTTTGTTTGTCAAGATCCTTGATATTTCTATAGCAGTCACGAAAAAAATAATAATCTTTTCTGACATATCAGTTCCATACAATTTGTAAATATATCCCTTCCTTAACCCATTTCAATATGTCCTTTAAATTATGCCGCTATTGACTTTAAAGGAGCAGATATGATAGAGTAGATGGTAAGCTTCTTATGGATGTGCACATGTACATGCATAAGGTTAGGTCGAGGAATATTTAAAAGATGTTCGAACTTCTTGGGTTTTTTTCTGCGAAAGAGGGAAAAATATTTTGCCAGATGATTTTCATTTTCATTTTAATTTAAGACTTCAGTGGCTCATAAAAGGTCAATTACCACAAGTTAAGCAGATTCTAGGGTTTTTTTTTCGATTTGAGACAAAAAAAAAATACAATTGCATATATAAGAAAAAATATACGAGTCTAAATTGAAAACTACGTTCAAACCTCGGATTGCGACGAATAAAAACCGCAATTTGTATACGTTGTATAAGGGTCTAAATACAGCACAAACAACATATTCCACAAGACCAAAAATGCGAAAAAGTATATATTAACAAAACGCATAAATGTTTTTTTTTTTTTTTTTTTTTTTTTTTTAAATATTTGGGATAACAGATATCCTTCATCAGTACGATAGTGATGTTAAATGAATCATATCAATCTTCTTTGATTAAACTATAACAATCTTGAAATTTGTACAATAAAAAAGTCAAACCAAAAATCAGTTAAGACGCTTGCACCATTCTGAAATTTTTTTAAACAAGACATAGGTTATATGTCTAATAAAAGATACTTTAAATAAATGCTTCAAATAAAAATAATAACGTGCGATATGAAGTAGCACAATTCAAAAACTTTAACGGTGATGACAGTTATTTGTTACAAGAACGATAGCGTCAATAAAAATTCCAAATAAACAGCACTAACGATCTAAATTTGTAAATATTTCAAATTTGACAACTGTAGAGTAGTTAAAACAGAGGTTGCGTATTTACTATTTAAAATTTGACAACTTACCACACATAATCCGCGAAGATAGGAAAGAAATCGAAAAAAACATGTGAGGGTCAATCATTCAATGTTTTCTCTTGCACGATTTAATTCAAAAGGACAATAAATGTGCAGACAAATAATTTGAGTGAATGAAATACAAACATCCTTATAACAAAAAAGTAAAATCACAAAAAAACGAACTTAGAGAAAAATCAATTCGGAAAGTCCATAATCACATTGCAAAATCAAATAACAAAACGCATCAAAAACGAATGGACAAGAACTGTCATATTCCTGACTTGGTACAGGCATTTTCAAATGTAGAAACTGGTGGATTAAACCTGGTTTTATAGCGCTAAACCTCTCATTTTGATGACAGTCTCATCAAATTCCGTTATATTTACATTGATGCGTTAACTAAACAGACACAATATATAAAATAGTCAAAATACGGGTACATCAGTCATCATCGTATAACAATTTTAAAAGGAACCATTTAACAGAACACAAAAACATCTATCTACAAACACATTCATTGATTTGTGTTTCTGACGTCAGAAAATTTTATACGTCACATAGATTTGTCGTTCAATGTGCATACAAACAATTTTAAAATTTACCTAGGCATACTGGGTTAAAAAATAGGCATTGTAGCATACTACACCGGTGTCTTCGTCTTCATCTTCTTATGTCTGTTTTTTCCATCATGTTTTACACATATACTGTAATTCTGATATAATAATTATGTTCCATTTAGATATCTTGTTCAGATGTTATTGTTTTTTTTTATCTATATGTGATGCTTTACAAGAACATGTGAAAATCAAAATAAACCCTTTTAACATGCTAAACTAATCAAATGTTTTAAAACGTTTCAAGTTTCGTGATAATCTATAGGCTACATTATTTCACGAGTAATGTTTCAATTTGATTTCATAGGAAATGCAATAGGGCGGGTATATACATTGTCAGCATGAAAGTCAGAATTCGCTCATAAAACACACATCAATCTTATTTGATAAAGACTGATATACAGCAATTTGCAGTTAAACTGAACCCACACAAAACATATGTACCCAGTATTGGTCAGAATACTAGTTGCCATTTATAGACCAAAGAAATTTTAATTCACAATGTATCAATAGAAGTTTTTTTTCTCTTAGAATTTCGAATGGAAGAATGGTTGGACAGAGCAGAAGGCAGTCAATGCTTGTGAATCATACTTTACGAAGTCAAAAATGTTTAGATTGTGCAGCAAAATAATTAAGTCTAGTGGTGTCGATAAGACGACATGTGTAGCCGATATAAAGGTTGGTATTATACGTTTTGAAATCCTGTAGGTGTGTATCACTCATAGTTTAACTCGCAATGTGTTGAATAATGATATTTTCGATCATAATATAAAAAAGATGCATTATCAATTTTCCGAATTGTTAATAGTATGTTATTGCAATAAATACCGATAAATCACACAAACATATGAGGGTCAATTATTAAAATGTTCCCGTTTGCACAATTAAATTCAAAAGAACAAGAATTGTGCAGGAAAATAATTTGAATGTATTAAATTACTATCAATATTTTAACAATTTTCCATCGGTGTTTTCTTCGAATTCTTATGTCTGTTTTTCCATAATATTGTACACATACACTGTAATTCTGATAAAATGATATATGTTTGATTTAGATATCTGGTTCAGATGTTTTTTTATCAGCATCTTTAGATTCAATGACATCATCTTGTTTAAATGAAATTACTATGAATACAACTTTTTGGAAACCAAAACCAAAGCTACAAACAACTACGACACACAGCATTCAGCTAGACAGAAAAACACAATCTACCACTAGATCAACAACAACAAATAATTTAGATATCGCTGAAGAGCAAGACATTTCTATTCTGGATATAGCAGAAACAGTTTTCAACAATGATTGTCCGAACGATTGTTCTCAATCAGGAATATGTCAGCAAGGTATATTAATGCATGTTTTACTCCAAACACAAAATAAACCAGAAATCAAATATGGTACCAACTCATGTAAATTAAAGCACGCTCTTCAAACAACAGCAGAAAATATACACACATCGGAGACACGAATGCTTGTTGAAAACAATACATGTTCAACCTTATTAATTTAGCAGTGTAAACAAATATATTTACTTATTTGTCCGACAGAAACACAAACACACACACACACATACTATTACCTTTGCATTATTCACTTCAACAAAACTTGCCTGTCTTACTATCATGAATCATTTTGTCACTACTCAAGTTTTTCGTCGTCTTCAGTTTGTACGTCAATATTAACATGATCAATAGCTGCTGTAGAGTGCAGTTCCTTCTAACACAAACGATGCAAACGGCGCAGAACGCACATGTTTTGATCATTTGCTCGTAACATACGTTTGCAAAGTTTACATAAACAGTTTGTCGTTCATCGTTTGTTAGAACAAACGCTACATTTGTTTCTAAAATCAACCTGATTGACCGATGTATTAAAAAGTCTGTTTACCAACAACATGAGCATTGATTGTTGAAAGTTCATACAGGGTCAGTACAAACTTATTAAACGATGTATTTGTTTCTTCTTTTGTAGCGTTTATAAAACAACAACAAATGCCACATAACGTTCACAAAATTTTGGTTAAAATAAAATGCAAGCCTTAATTAGAAAAAAAAAACAACAAATCATTTCGATCGTCTGGAGCGCTTCGATCCCAAAAAATTGCCGTCTTTATCTTTTTAGACCAGAAATGCTCATTGGGCTTGATTTTAAAATGACTGAACGTGCCTCTCAACGTCACTATATTGTAAACGAAAACGACAATTGAAGCCATGGTATACAGTATCGTAACTATGTCCCTTCTTAATAAGTCTATTTAAGGTTTTATAGCTTATCTGGTGAAGACTGACATTTTTGTGCTTTATAAAGAATATTTCCATAACATATTGGATGTGAAATACCTGAACGTATAAGAAGTCTGCATGTTGAGCTATATTTACGAATTATGTCCTTCTACCGATGATAAAATTAAGTAAATGTTTTGACTATATTGTAGTTTGTGATATCGAAAACCCTGGTGTAATAATTTTTCAGTAATACATAAATTTCTCTCGTTGAAATCTAAAACATTGTTACATACAAGAGCGAATCGTACACGTTGAGATTTATAAACACCGTAAGAAGGTGACAAGGGAGTGTCACCATCTAAAAATGGATAATTAACGATAGGAAATGAGAAATCATCTCTTTTATCATACATTTTAGTATTAAGCTTTCCGTTAATGATAAATATATATATATATATATATATATATATATATATATATATATATATATATATATATATATATCAATATCGAGGAAAGGACCGTGGTCATTGTTAGTATTAGCTTTTTTAAAGTAAGTTCAACAGGATAAATTTCTTTAGTTTACATACTGAAGTCGTCATTATTGAGAGACCAAATTATCATCCAAATATCTAAAAGTATTATTAAATTTGTGTATCAGATGTTGTTTCGATGGGTCTTTGCTGATTTTTGTCATAAATTGTAACTCGTAGCAATACAAAAACAGGTCCACAATAAGTGGTGCACAGTTAGTCCCCATTGGATTTCCGATAATCTGACGATATACGGAATTGTTACTAAAAAATGCCTTAAAAGAGTTTAAACATATATATTCACATTCTGACTTTTTAAATGTTCATCTAATTAGGTGTTTGATTTTTTCTTAATGAGAATGTCAGGCAATGTGGTATAGGGTAGAAACATCAAAACTTTGAACAGTTTCAAAATCACCGATATAAGCATGCAATTTATCAAGTAATTCCAACGAGTTTTTACCACTCCAAAAGTAATTAATTCCACTATTTTCGAAGGCCTGATTTGGACAACTTATTATCAGATTTTTGATTGTACCAAGTGTACTGGTAAGACGAATAGATAACTAAGTAGTGGAACAATGGCTTGAAGACGAAATAAATCTATATTTGTAAGGTGTTTTGTGTAGTTTAGGAAGCCAATACATAGTTGGGACTTTCATTGCTGAATTAAAAAAAGAGTCCAAAGATTTTTTGTCAGCTTTTTCCAGTTTTATCCATTTCAAACAGTAAGTACAGAGTGAGTCGTGGATGATATAACGACACTCATTCTAATTAATAATTGACGGGGGACGATATTTAGGTCCTTTACTGAGGAATGATTTTAAATCTCGGTCTTGAATGATGTTAAGATCTCCTGTTATAACATGGTAAATGGGTCCATAAATGTATTCGGAATTACTGCAATTATATGAAGTAGGTGTATTTTCACATCTTTACACAATTGGCTTTAATTACATACAAATTCCCGGGTAGATTTCTTGTAAATATAACAAATAAGAGGGAGCTCAGTATTATCAAATTATCTAGGAATTTGTTCTTAAACAGAATGGTCGTTAAAAATACCAGCAACATTTACAAAATCAAAACCTGTATTGAAATACTTTATTTTAATAAAATGTTTTTTTTATGATCTTCAGGACGATCCATTTTAGGAAACAGTTTATATTAACAATCTGCCATTATAATTTGAACGATGTCAATGCGATTTGAGGATATTCAATGCTCTTCAACTTTGTACTTGTTTGGCTTTATAAATAGTTTGATTTTAGCGTCACTGATGAGTTTTATGTATACGAAACGCGCGTCTGGCGTACTAAATTATATTCCTGGTACCTTTGATAACTATCATACTTAGGACTTCTATTTGAAATTGTGTTGCAATCCTGTTAAATTTTATTTAACTTATTAATCGGTAATAAACAGAGCTTTGTTAACAGATAATGTCTGCCGTTGTTTTTTGAAATAGAAATTAGGTCCGAAATATTGGTATGATTGGTCCGAAATTTTCTTTGATTGCGATTTTTTCTATGACCATAAGAACGGTTTTTGTGAACAGTTTTAGAAACAATATCCAAAATGTTAACAGAATCGGTTCTTGGTATATTGCCAAGTCCCATGATATTATCATTAAGACCGAGAGGGTAGACTTTTTGTAATTTTTTAATCCAATTTAATTCAATTATTTTCCGTGATCGTACACACTTTGAATGAGATTCACCAGGCTGCTTATTAACTACTTTCAAAGGTTGACCTGCTTAATATCAAATAGGATAATTGTGCTTCTTAAGGAGTTGATAAATGATACTTTTGAATTTATTGGGTCTTTTTAAACGATATAGATGTTCTTGAGGGCGTTTAGATAAATACCGTCCAGTTTCACCTACGTACTGAATACCGCATCCCGGTTTGTTTCATGTCAGTAAATAAATAAGTTTGTTTTTCAAGTTATATTAGTTTCAAATTTTAAAGAAAATGTGCGACCATTAAATGTGGACCTTACCGTATTGTTGGTGGAACGACGGGGACATCTAAGTCATTTTTTGGCATGACACTTATCGATAGAAGGGTAACTACGATTTTTATTGTTAAAAGTATTAGCGATGGTCGTATTTTTAGATAAGCGATTTTGAAGATTGAGACGTGTAGATACCCTTTGACTTATCTACTTATCTACTTATAACGCGTCATTTAGGTGTTTTACAAGTGCTGGTCGGCTAGGAGTCGGTTTAAATTGTTTGGGTAGTATTAAAAGTCTTCTTCAGGGCGGCTATCTTGTGAACTAGCAAGGAAGAGTAAGTCAGGTCTAATCTGAAGTAGGATAACTATTTTATATTATATAAACCATTCTTGTTCATGAAAATAAAAAATCAGACGTTCCAATTATTTTGTAAATTTGTTAAAGTATGTTTGCTACAAAATTATTTTTAGGGACTTGTGAATGTGATAATGGATTCGAAGGTGAAGATTGTTCAGTTGATCGCCGGAAAGAACCTGAACTATTCGGGTTGATTGAGGAATCATTCTGTGATTTATCGAAAAGGCCATGCGCTTTCATATCAGTGTTTGGAAATGGTTTTTATGCATCAGGAAATGTAAAATGCCGCATAATGGAGGCACAGGTAGATATTATATACCACATTTTAACAGCAGAAGTCATTTAGTAAATAAATAAATCTAAAAAATACACTTTCTTCATTAGAGATGTACTGCAAAAGTTTTATAAATTTAACAGTGTCAACAACTGAAAGTGGTTGGTTTATATTATGAAAAACTTAGTAAAATTGCTAATTGAACCTAAGGTCGTCCAACCTCCTTGTATTTTAATGCCTAATATCCCTTGTCCCATCATTTTAGCTAGCTCACTTATATATATATAACAACAATCCAGACGTCTGTTTCGTACTTGTGACATCAACAGATGAGAATTACATGTACCAACATATTTGCTTTGCGTAAGCAAAATGACGTGTGCCGCAAGAGAAGCAAGAACTGCATACCGCTTCATAAACAGTTTATGATGGGGTTTGTTGACGTATTATGTTAACCATCACGTTTTCGGTTTTTCTTCTGCTACTGAGTTTAGAATTTCATTTGTCATTTTCCCCTTTTTTTAAAGACTGTTTAAAATTATCGTATGACGTATCAAAATACTGGTCCGTTTCTGTGTGTGTTACATTTCAGTGTTGTGTCGTTGTTCTCTTCTTATATTTAATGCGTTTCCCTCGGTTTTAGTTTGTTACCCCGATTTTGTTTTTTTTCCATGGATTTATGAGTTTTGAACAGCGGTATACTACTGTTGCCTTTATTTATAAACTGACGCCGCACAGAATAATATTTACCAAGATACGGCCCTCTCAATTTATTTTGACACATACTGTATTAATATTGCAGATTGTACTACATGAGGTTAAATCAGACACCCTAAATGTAACAACTGACGGATCGTTGATAACTTTCGCTGAAGTAAAATGTCCACTAGAACAAATGGATCACAGTAAATCACAAAACTTTCCTGTGCTAGATGCGTACTTGGTGTCGGTCTCCTTTGATGATATCAAATACTCGAAGGGTTCTCCAATAATAGTATATGACTCAACGTGCACGACCTGCAAGGACGTAAATGGCACCGTGGACTGTAGAATGAGGGTAAATACTTTTATCATATACTGGTATAAAACATTACTTAAATTTCACAGTTTAATAAAATTTGAAATATCAAAAGGCTATGGAAGGATTAATATTATGTTTATTAATCAGATTCCCAAGAATTTTCTAGGACAGCTGACACTCGAATCTTTATTGACTGCTTCCGGAATGTTATCATATTCATTTTTGTTAATGTCTGTGCCGTTTTTCACATGCAACTTCGTGCATTTCTGGAAATGTGTTTGTATACATGGCAGACAACATGGCAAGTGATTTATGATTTTTTTCAAAAAAAGGTTTAGGAGCAACAATGCATTGAGATTAAACATGTTATAAAAGACAAATACATTCTGTAATTCAACTCTTGACAGCCCAAACAATTTTAGGCCTAACTGAGATGCCAGATATGGTTAATGGCAAACATAAAAGAAAATCTATGCATATGTTTTCGATTGCAATCATCACAGGAATGACGACAAAACTTTTTTTAAACTAAGAACATGATAATTGTTGGAACCAGATAAATACAATCGCTTGTTAAATCAGTAACAACTATTAAAGTTAAGAAATGTGTCTTTCAAATTGATATTCTGTTAATTAGAATCTACAAGTTCAAAGAAAGACAACATGCTGATAGTTCTTGTCTTGTATTCTGCTGATGTAATGACAAAAAGATCATCGACCCTCGTTTCCGAAATCAGCTATCGATTATAATGTACCTAGGACCAACAACGAGTCTGATATGAAAAATGCCATGCAATTATTTATACATATAAATCCCATTATTTAACTGTGCATAACAGGCTATTCAATTGTTGTAGATCTTTTGTCGCGTTATGTATTGATATGCACTTCTTTGTATGTAAAGTGTAAATGTTTTTTATGATACATGAATATGAAATAAAATCTAGCGCTATTTAACAATCCACACCAGTTGTAACCTGCAATTGTCTTTTTTCAACACTGAAATCAATTTACTTAGGAAATAACGGATCACAAAGAACATCTATAAATTAGAAATTGTAATTATAATGCAGAATCTTTAAGAGGCTTTCCAGGTAAATATCAGACAAATCCTATGATATGGGTGTCACAACATAATTTGTTTCCCACTGAATATTTGGTTCCAATGCAATGTTTACATCATATGATCATACAAAGAATATAAATGTCAAAGATATTTTTAAATCAACAGTGGATGGCCCAGAAAACGATTTTAAAGTTCATTGACAACGCAACAAAATTTTGTACAAAATGGAAAGTTATCTCCCCTTTTCAATGAATTTTCGTTGCTTTTTATGTATTTTTGTTTTTTTTTATTTGTTGCAGTTAATAAAAAAACATCATTTAACTTTGAGAAAGAATGAATGTGTGATATGAAATAGATGAACAAATTTTGAAAACAAAATATTTCATGTGCCATCCACTGCCTGGGTTTTCCATGGACACCCTCTTAAATATTACCTTAAAAAAATAAACCGGTTGATTTATAACTACCAAAATTAGTATCATCGGATCGCTTGTTTAACTTGGCAGTCAAATTTCCGTCCATTTTTTCATTTTATTTATAAGACAGGGTTACTTAACTAAATATAAATTTATCTACAAAATGTACTAAATATTATATTTTCAATGTATATTAAACATTAATTTTACATATATTTGCCAACAATAAGTTTAACGTTTATAGGAAGATGTATGCGTTGTTGAGAGAAAATGCTACCACCAAGAACATAATATGTGCAAACCGTCAACGACGTTTTCACCCCGTAAGCAGACTATCAGTTCAACAAAACTGTACGAAACCAGTATGCAGACTACCAGTTCAGAAATACTGCACGAAACCAGTGAGCAGACTACCAGTTCAAATATAATGTATGAGACTAGTGAGCAGACTACCAGTTCAGAAAAAAAGTTTAAATCCAGTGAGACAACTACCAGTTTAGACATACTGTACGAACCAAGTGAGCAGACAACCAGTTCAGAAAAACTGTATGAAACCAGTGAGCAGACTACCAATTCAGAAAAACTGTACGAAACCGTCGAGCAGACTAACACTCAAGAAATACTATACGAACCCAGGAAGCAGACTACCAGTTCAGAAAAACTGTACCAAACCAGTGAGCAGACTACCAGTTCAGAAAAAACGTTCAAATCCAGTGAGACAACCACCAGTTTAGACACACTGTACGAAACAAGTAAGCAGACAACCAGTTCAGAAAAACTGTACGAACACAGTAAGCAGACTATCAGTCCAGAAATCTTTTATTTGGGTGCTGTTCTTGGAGGACTTGGAATCGTTGTTGTTCCCACGCTCCTGTTAATTAGAAAGTAATGTGTCCTGTATAAATTTACAAATAAAGTGCACGAAAATGTCTTAAGCCAATCATACCATAACAACTGTTTGATGAACAGTTTTCTCAATATAGTTCGACATAAATGTACTCTTGCGTATTACTTGTGTAGGTTACAACATGCTTAAAACACAAACAAAAATATTTCTGCATACACTCTTT
Source organism: Mytilus galloprovincialis (assembly GCA_037788925.1). Taxonomy (NCBI): domain Eukaryota; kingdom Metazoa; phylum Mollusca; class Bivalvia; order Mytilida; family Mytilidae; genus Mytilus; species Mytilus galloprovincialis. The sequence continues at coordinate 4,127,686 of CM075332.1, forward strand.
TTGAAAACATCTTCAGTAGAAATTGATAATTTATGAAATGTTAGGGTGATAAGTTATTACATAAAGGGTAGTGGATATTTTTTTTCATAAATCTCATTATACCTTATTGAAAATTTTAACGTTTGTTAGTTAGATATAGCAAATACCGATAGCTTATCCCGGTCTCGTTTAATATGAAACTGTACATTCAAATCTAGTCAGTAAATGTTAGTATTGTAAGTTCTGCAATATGCATTACAAATGTATTATTATCTATCCATTATTTCAATAGTATTTTATTTGTATTTTTTTTTAATACGATGAATATTGAATATATTTCAATGAGTATTATTCCTAAATGCATTTAGTTTTTTTACTTTATGTATAATGTCTTTCATAGTATTGGAATATTCCATAGCATGTACATAAATTCATCATAGATACCAGAATTACAATTTTGTGTTTTGTGTTTCCACCTGACGCAAAAATCGATGTTTAACTGTCTTAATCCTCTTTCAATCATGAACTCATTCATCTGCCTATTTAATATTATTGAGTAGTGATTGGATCATCAATGACTGTCTTGAATTTGAACATCATATACATTTTGATTATGGTATTTTGATAAACAATAATAAAGCTGCGAGTAGTCTTGTATTATTGTATTAGCTTTTCTTCATGTGAATTTTTTTAAGTCTGTGTAAATTTCTAGCTCTTTTGCTTAATGCAAGTGATCATGTCAGCATGTATGCTTTTTTTTGCGTGGAAGTTTGGACATTAATGAGATAATTATCCACAAAGCAGTTTATAATTCAATCTTATCCTGACCATAAAAAGTAAAGATAAACAAACTAGCAAAATGAGGTAAATGATTCTTACCATGCACATTATACGCATAGGTATATAAAAAGACAACAACAACATAACACAAAAAAAAGAGACATGCATATTGCTTTATAGATCCTGTCAAAACTTAAAATATTCACAGTATATTTTAATATGTAGATGGAGACATGTTGGTACATACAGACTTTCAAGTAGCATGTAATCTTTATTTTGATAAGAAGATACAGTTGCTGATGTAAAACATAACAAGTTATAAAAGGTAGTTTTAAATAAAAGTTTGTGATTTAAAGTATGCGGTATCAACAATTCAGTAAAATAAAAGATAAACAATTGGAAAGGCCAACACAAGACGTCTAACAACGCATGGTCTTTTGAATTATAGGGTATGGGTCTTCTTGATCATTTGAAAGGTTTTTATTAGTTTTTTTAAATCTTTTAAAGGCGTATTTATGTGAACTTCAATTTTACCCCCTTACTTAGAGAATGGATAACGCATGTTTTGTTTGTGCTGAGTTACTCAAAGGAAAAGATTTTCATCATTGAGTAGTAAAACAGAGGTAAATCATTTGATTGACTGATTCGATCCACACAATATCATTCTTATACAGGTAAAAACGATGAATAGCATATAGTTTTAATTTAGAATATGAAATTATACAAACTTTAAAAAAATCTAAATGAACGAGTTTGTTTCTAATTTTATCTATATTTATGTTTATATAGCTTATATGACCAACGAAGGTCTCTAAAGGTCATTTCGATAGTAAAGAAAAAGACGTTTATACTAATATACACACAAAAACGAAGTAACATATTCTCACTCTCAAGCCCTGTAAACATGGTAAATATATTATGTTAGAATTTTTATGATATGGATAAATGTTTTACAGAGTTATAAATAAAATGAGAGAATTTAATTCAAATCGGTAAACATGAACTTGACATCCATTGCATTTTTAAAGCATGCTTCTAGGACTTGAACTTTGCCTCTAAGTATTATAATGGATTCACATTCTATTCTACATACTATATATGCAACTAATGCCAGTTTGTTTCGTGTCTCTTTCATTACGAATCATCTACTTCACGTACTACGTTAATCTTATTCGTCACTTTATATGCATTTTTCATTATTTACTTTATTCCATAATAGTACATTTCTCTATTTTTTATACCATACATTTGAATATTAAATTGACGCTCATGTTTCTTATTAAAAAGTGTTTTCGATGCGAATAGTTTATCTTAAATGCAATTTTTTAGGGTTTCCATATTTTGAATTTACTGTGTTGACTCTGTGTGCCTAATCTTTAGCTCGTTATGATCATGTCGTCGTTTTTTCCACTTCAGTATTTGTAGTGCCTTGATCCCATCTTGCTAGTACAACTTCTGTTATGACCTCAGTAATTAATTGTATAACGTATTTTTTCACAGATTCTAGCCTTGTTGTAAATATTGTTACCTTTAAATAATTGCCCATGACAACATACTCCAGATCGGCAGTAGCTTCAAAAGTCCCCATATTAACGAGTACATACAACAAATCCTTATGTAAACGGTCACATCTCGCGTAAATCATGTAATTATATACAAGTATTGTAATTTACACAATATTTGAATTAATGCAGAAGTAATGATTAAGATATTAACAGATTGCATTTTTATTTCTGGGCAAATTACCTTTTCGTTGTGGACATACTACTTTTCATCGTAAGCTTATAATTTTCGTGGGTGCGGCAAACAAAACAGATGAACTCCTCTTATCTGGTCAAAAATATATATGTTGGTACTAAGTATCTATAATGAGTTGTGAAATAAATCAAAAAGAAAAACAATAAGATACAGTGCATGCGAAAAACAAATAATTTTGTCTTACAAACTGTGTTTAAAGTTAAAGATTTGGAGGAACAGAATGAGTCTACAATCTTAACGATACGCACTATTGTTTTTAATAATATTTACCTAAATTAAACATTCAACTTAGATTTATTTATATACTGGTATTGTAAATTTGTGTTATCTATTTATGTCTCTTTCTGTATTTTAACAAAATGTTCTTTATTTGTTTTTAGGATGTGAAATCAAGTACAGATATTCCTCGGGAATGCTTCGCTTCAATTACGGATTTTGAATTATTATATTAATTATAACATTTTGACTTTGTGTATGTGTTGATCATTGTTCATTGTTTCCAGTAATTCAAAGGCGACATAATATATATCAGTTAAGGTGGCTCGGGCCTATTCGAATTTTCTATCAGAAATGCCGTATTTTTTGTTATTTTATTCTTTACAGAAACATGAGAAAGTGAATCAAATTGGTCGACAAAAATAGGAGGTCATGGACCATTTAAGCTCACAATTTTACTTTTAAACAGGTATGTAAAAGGGACCATTTTTCAATGAAATGATAGGGAAAAAAGAGGTGTTGACATATTTTTATCGGAATATCAAAAAAACGTTCTATGACACTTGGTCCAAAACTGTAATATAAAAAGCTGAAATATAGCTTCAAAGAATGAGCAAATAAAAAACATATGTCACCGATAAGGGAAAAAAACCATTTTTCCTTAACACCCAAATTTTAGCGAGAAAATGGTTAAAATGGGTGAAATATCATTTTGACTCTTTAACAAATATGAACAATAACGAAAATATTCTATTAGTTACATAACTACAATAATTTAACATTTCCAATCAATCAAAATATTTAAAAAAAAATTAAATCGAATTTACGACAAATAATTTTGTAAATCATACGTGAAACTATGCGCCGTCGAAAAGTTCCGAGCCACCTTAAGAGGCCATTCAAATTGGACAACTTGTGTTTTATATGCATTACTGTGATGTTAAAAGTGCAGACAGTATATTAACTTCTAAAAAGGAACCATATGTTAAATGTATTTTTTTCAAAAATGTTTGTAAATATTTGTTGTAATACCAACATTGATTTACATTGCATGAATTAAGTTATATCATGTCCAGTACTATAGAAAACATTTCACATAGCATTGCATTGCATATAAGAAAATAACTGTCACTTGAAGTTAACAAATCTCATTTCTCCCCTTATTTAATCTGTGTACAAGGTTTAGTAACCATGTAACCTCAAGTTTACAAAATATTCTATAGAAACCTATAATAAAAAAAAAAAACAATGGTGCTTTGAAATACCCAAGACACATGTTTATAAAAGAGAAATGTTTTACTGCAATAAAAGTAAGATTATTAACCTACAACTGTCAATTTCAATGGACTATTTAGTGTCGACCTATTTCCATGATATCTAAAGCGTTACAGGTTTGCTTATTTTAAAAGTGTTTGTACAGTTTAATTATACATAAAAATTTCATTTTGCAATTCTTTGTGTTTCATGAATTTAAATATTTTCGATGTTTGACAACAATCTTATGATATATAACTGTGTGCTAGTCTTTTCATGAAGATCTTTTTCATTAAACTAAACATTCTTCTAGAATATCAAATGATAAATCGAATTACACAAAACTACTTAATTTCTTAGTCACCGATGTATACGTTCTACATAGGTAAATGTTTTTGGTAAAACTTTTTTAGAATGTATATTTATATCAGAAAATGGTAACATGCGTGTCTACGACTGAATAGCCTGTCTATTTTGGCCTCATTGTATTCGTCGTAAGAAGTAATAAGTAATACAGTATATAACCAGCACATTCAAAACGTTATTAAATGTTAAATTGCTTAACGATCTTTATATATAGGTTAAAAATATATAAAATAATACGGGGTATGATTGCCAATGAGACAACTATCCACAAACGACCAAAATGACACAATCATAAACAACTATAGGTCATCGTATGGCCTTCAACAATGAGCAAAGTCCATACCGCATAGTCAGATATAAAAGGCCCCGATAAGACAATGTAAAACAATTCAAACGAGAAAACTAACAGCCTTATTTTTGTAAAAAAGTTTTTTACATTCTTCTTTTCACTCATACAAATCCATACAATTGTTATTATCATTATCATTATCATTTTAATTATTATTTTACTTTTTATTTGTACATCATCGAATGGCATGTTTATGGACCTCCGCTTTGTTAATTAATTTTTAAAATTGGTGTCTTTGATAAACTTTTTATACATGCTTATATCAATATCTATAATTTATGTACTATTATGTGTTTTCAAATCTACTGTGAGTTAAAAAATTGGTGCTACATGTTTTGATTATTTGTACTGACTTCAATATCAAACATTGTAAAAACCGAAGTTCTACTTTAGATAACAAGAAGGTAGCTATAAAATTTGAATATTCTGATATGTCAAATTGTTTGTTAATCATTCGACATTTCAGAGTATGTGATTTGCATAATTTTGAAGCTGTACCGTGATCAATAATTGCTTACAACCGTTTGATTTGTGAAGAGATTATTAATAAAGAATCAAACAATAGTTATCGAAGGTACCTGGAATATAATTTAATACGCCAGACGCGCGTTTTGCTACACACAACTCATCAGTGAAGCTCAGATCAAAATAGTATTACGCCAAACAAGTACAAAGTTGAAGAGCATTTATGATCCAAAATTTGAAAAAAAACTATGCCACATACGTCTAAAGTTATCTGTTCCTGAGATAAACCAAAATCCTGTTTTGTCATGAAGAACAGGACATTTATAAACATAACCATACAATTGATATTTACCTGAACACCGAAGTGCTGACTACTGGGCTGGTGAAACCCGCTTAAACGAAACGTCAACCAGCAGTGGCATCGACCCAGAGATGTAAATAGTTATCAAAGGAACCAGGATTATGAATTAGAACGACAGACACGCATTTTGTCTACATACAACTTATAATTTTCTGATTTGTTCATTTATCAACTTTTACTGTAGTACTTCTTGCTTGTTAACCTAATGTTTTTTTATACAAAAACTTATACTTTTTGTACGTGTTTTGTTCTTTATTTTTTTTTAATACAGACCACCTCGTTTCATAATCCACGAAATCAAACTTAAGAATACATTATTAAATAGCCAGTCCCGAAATCTAAGTGCGTTTTGCGTACACATCGTTTTACAATTGGTTCGTCTTCATCAAACAAGATAAAAGAAAATAAGGAATTTTGAGGTTAGGTTAATGGGATTGATTATAACAGTGATGGTCAGTTTTGCAGTTTGGCATAAATGTTCAAATACCATTTGCATACTACCAACATGTCACCGATCTGGTATTATTGATTATTTGTCCATTTCACTGAAATTGCGAAGAAGGAACTACCACTGGTTATATTGCTGACACATGAACTGATGACAAACTGCCAATCTCTAAAAATGCAAAATCCCACAAAAAGACAAAAACAATATACACAAACACACATTGCAAACTATAAAATGAGTTAAAAACACTCAACTGAACACCGAATATGGGATTCTACAGCTATAGTCCAGGTGTTCAACAACATTACTGCAAGACAGATCAACGTCTTCATCTTAAATTGAAATTTAAATTCAGTATAAAACAAACCCAGAACTTTATTTTCATAGTGAACTTCAAAGCAGTTTTTTTAAATAAGTAGTAGCTCATGGCCAACAGCGTATATAGGAAATATTGGTTGTGTTCATGCCATGAACATCCACTATTAGTCTGAAGTTAAAATCAAGAATATATTGTATTGCTTAGTAGCTTTCAGTTACCTAATGTGCAGAGTCGAACATTCCATTTATAGTACACTACTCAGAATGACAAAGAATTATCAAGACATATAAAAAGTAAGTATACATCACGCAGAATCAAACGGATTGCCCTCTTTAGAAAAAAGATAAAAAGTTAACATACATTTCAAACTATATATAGGAACAAATTACGGACACTCTATATTAGTAAGGAAAATCTGAAATGGGCTAAGAATGCGGCAATATACCCACTACATGGATTTTTTTCTCAAATGAACGCCCAAGGTTATCAGCCAAAACTAGAAACTTTAAGGGATGAACATATTTTTCATTGATTGAGAGAACTTTTGTAAGTCATTTTTTATAATTGAAAATAAGGAATATTGATGTTGACTTCAATTTCTCCCTGTTCATTCAAAAAGCTGAAAAAGTCATGCTTAACATGATTAAGTGCAAGATCATCTGTCGCAACAGTTCTGGATGGATTCTCTACAAAGATTCGCATGACAGCTGATATGTAAAATTACTTGTCAGGAAATTATTAATTAAAAAAAAGAGGCAAAATATAACAGAGGGACATTTAAACTCATAGATCAAAAACCAACTGACAATGTCACTGATTCACATGCTTCATCGAACGCTACGAAATTCAATAGCATAACACATACACAAAAAGATGTTTTACCATTACCAAAGAGAAGGCTCCACAAGAGCCCTAATGTATCAGACATAAACCCCTATAGGTCTACGTACGCCTTCAGCAATAATCAAAATATACACCCCTCAGTCAACTTAAAAGGGCTTTGATATGACAAACGAGAAACAATGCAACGATAAAACTAATTAAACCCCATTATTAATTTATTATTTTCTCAATCAAAATTTGTTGGGTAATACAGATGGATTCATTCCGCTCAAACCGGTGCTAGGGGCCGTCTCAATTTGCAGTAAGGTGAGATATTGTCTGTTGCTTCGTCTTGAAGGCCTCTTTGTGACTTTGAAATAATGAACAGCAATACAAGCGCTGTTCCCTTGCTTTGTTTGTTTATGTATTATTTGTTGTGCATTAACTGTTTTTGTGCTAAGAATGGATACTGAAAAGACTTTGAATTTTAAAAAAAAAAACACATTTTCATGTGTTTTATCTTTTTTGAAAAGAAAGGAATCTTTATGACAATTACTGGAATTAACAAAACATTTGAAACATATATCCGCAGAATTGTGGGGTTTGGTTGGCAATTGTTTGAAGTTACAAAAGGTAACCGTTTATAATTAACTTTAGGTCAGTGGTTCTCAAAAAGGAAAATAAAAACAGAAAAAAAAAACATCTAAGCGTAGGCCTGAGATGACACAAAGGGGACTGTACAACTTCATAGTACACTGAAACAATTGTGAAAACCAAAACTGATACTTACAAAAAGGGAGCTGTTTTTACTTATGTTCATCTAAACGACACAATAAGGCTATACCAAACATGGCATGCGCCGATTTGAATGGTCTTCTGTTTGCTTAATGTGCATCATGCTATATATGTGCACATTTGTATTTTTTTAACAGATGCCTTATAACAGTGGACCGTAAACAACTGACAGCTTTTTAAGTTGTTCATACGGGTTATTTTTCATGATTATTATACCGTTCAATTACACTTGATACAATAAGATGAAAACTACTTTACGCATGTTCAAGAAGAAGATTTAAAAGTAAAATCAGACAAACTCTTTCGTCGGAAAATGGTTAAGTGTAACATAAAGATTTTGTATTTGCCAAATTTGAAATCAGCGTTTGAGTATTATAACAATACACCTAGGATATAGAAAGTTATTTACGAATGTATTTATTGGATAGAAATTGCACTGTTTGTTTACTTGTATATATAATTTAAAACCATTGAAAATAGGCTCGTCAATTTAAGAAATTAATATGTTTTGCACCTATTTTTCAAATTTATTGCTATCTCAATGTTTCATATCGTATTATACGATTAATAAGCTGCTGGTGTATCAAACTGGTGAGATGTGGTTAAATATACATTATATCATTGTATATTGGAGAAGACAAAAAACCAACGACAATTCTACTTTGTTGTGAAATGTACATGTACAATTCATCATCAAGATCATGTAACATTACAAATGTTCTTATAAACACAATATTTAAAAGAAAAACAAAAGTGTTACATTTTCAATCTTCTTTGTTGCCATTTATACTTCATTTTTCAGGTTTTTTGTTAATGTTTTCATACACAGATATATTTTCTCACCACAAAGACCACAATTTCAACTACAATATTATAATAAATCTGTGGAAACACCATTAAAACGGTTTGTAAATATGAAAAACATTGATGAATGGTGTAATTAGAAGAAACAAGATTGCTAACACAAAGTTAACAAAAAAAAAAAAACACAAAACATGCACGATTGACTAGCTGCTTGTTTAAGACTTATTCACAAAATCATTTCGAATGCTTTTTGATTTTAATCTATGCTTTTGTTTACAATTTGTCTTTGACTAGAGTTCCATATTATGTTGATGGAGTACCAATGTTAAAATCATATCGTGTAACCTTCAATGGAAGTGGTAATTCACCCTTGATTTCACTCTTTTCGACAACCTCTTATGGCCGAGGAAGTTTCAGCCAAATCATAATTCCATCTACCCTGTTACCACGAAATGTGCTCAGAAGTAATCAACCTCCTGATCGTCGTACTAATTTAAATGAAATTAATGAAAAATCAATTTTACAACGTATCCATGGAAACCAACATAAAGGTGTGGACAGTCATATTGATGCGCACTCGAAACTCGATCATGTGAACGGAGGAGAGGGTTTTGGAAATACAAGATAAAAAAATGAACTTGAATAATACTTTTACTGAATGCGAAGGTATGTAAATAGTTTTAAAATATTTTCACTCTTGTTTTTCGTATATTCAACATCCTCTAGTTTTATCTGTTCAATGCCAATACAAAGTTGGCAAGGTAACCCCTTTTGTTTGTCTTTTCATAACTTTATTACATATAATTTTTAAAAATCTTGTTAAAATCTTTATTATTTTATATTTTTTGAAAGAAAAAAAGTTCCAATATAAACTGTATACATGCTATAATAAACTCTTCATAGATACCAGGATTTAAATTTTATGTTTACGCCATCCACGCGTTTAGTCTCCAAAAAACTCATCAGTGACGCTCGAATCAAAAATTTTTATCAGGCCAAATAAAGTACGAAGTATAAAGCATCGAGAGATATGCATTCTCGCTAAATTTTTAATCGAGAATATCCCGAAAATAAGAATACGGGCTTGTTAGTGTAAGTCCTTTTTAAGTTTCGTTATCAAAACATACAGTCTTTTCAAACGCTCATCGTCTGAAACAGACGAGAAAACATCAGTAAATAAAAAAATATACAGTGTACGTTTCGTTTTTCATATACATATTTGACATACGATATAATCTATATAAATAAATGTTAAATTTAGTTATGATTATATTTCAAATTATTTTTGTTATATTTTTGATGTATTTTTAATTGTACAATGACACACATCCCAAACACTGCTATAATACGTCTATACCTAGCGTTGTTCTATCACATGTTTTTTCATTATTGTGTTTGGTATTTTATCGACATTGATGTCATAAAAGTAATAATACAAATATGTCTCGGACACAATAATATACATCTGACCTATTGGCCCAATACTTTGCTTTCACAATCTTTAAGGTTTTTTTTTTTAAACGGATATTTGAATTTAGTAACATAACAACATGAACAATTAGTCTAAAAGCTGAATTCAAAATAAGTAAATCATAATGAAGAATAGAAAGTTAATATCGGTTTAAGGTTTCTAACAATGGTTTTTCCACAAAGTTTAGGGAAGCTGATGGAAAATAACTTCGAACGGTACAACTTCCAATTGATATGCCTACTAAGGACAATAACATGATGATGGAATATGAATAGTAATTATGCCTTGTACCTAAATCTTTAACGTGTTAGTTGAAAATTAAAACAGTCTGTAGCCAACCAGTCTTTGCGCACAGTGCTTAACGTAGAATAATCAAATACCAGTTTAGATTTTGCATTGACATAGCTTGGGTTTGAACACATGAACTCTAGCAATACCTCTTTATCGTATGTCCCGTTAACCATTCCTTGTTTTATCTTCTTTCAGATAAAAAGAAACGGTCATTCTTGAATCTGCAGCGGATCATTTTCTTGTATTAATATTCTCAAACGTTATCGATGTTAACGATGGAATGAACCTAGTTTTATAGCTACATGTATCTTAATATCTCACTTGTATGACAGTCTCATGTATGTCTACTATATTCACAACTATGTACAAGAATAAACTATGTAACTATTTAATTTGCTTTTATTCGTGTGTTTTTGATTTAAAGAACGATAAAGAATAGTTGAAATATATGTTAGGTGTAAATTTATACCAGAGCTGGTACTGAATGTGTTCTCTCAAAAATCTGCCTATAAATTGTTCATTGTATGAAGAAAAAAAACACGTTGATTATGATATACAATGTACAAGTATATATGTAAAACTAGTATACATGTATGATGGAGCGTACGGTGTAATGGATGAGACGGCACTATAATATAAACTAGAATTATGATAGATTATGTTTGCAGTAGTTATACAAAGCACACAAAGAAACATCGATTGTTATTTATCTCCATTTGAAAGCTGCAGTTCTGACCGTATTGTCACCTGAATAAACCATTAATTATATTTCAGAGCGAACTGATTACCAGAACTTTAGATTTCAAAAACCGGAACGTCATTTCAATATATACCTTGTACATTGTCGTTTGTTTTTGTTGCACGTTAGTTTTTCTGTTGTTTCCCTTTTATAGTTGATCTGTTTCCTTCTTTTTTAGTTTGTAATCCAGATGTGAGATTTTCATCTATACGCATGAACTAGTTTGTCTTAATTGTGTACTTTTTTCCTCCTGAACTGAGAAGGTGGTGTAATATCTTACACAGCTGGCATACGTTGGCCGTTGATCATGGCACCAATTTTGGAAATTTGTATTCTCAATGCTCTTTAACTTTGTATTTGTTTGACTTAATAACTATTTTAATCTGAGCGACACTGATGCGTCTTTTGATAAAACGAGCGTCTGGTGGATTAAATTATTATCATGGTACCTTTGGTAACAATATATAGCCTACTTAATTGATTTGTCCTGTTTATACGTTAATTCTTGACTAGACCTCTAACATACATATCAATGTGTTCCTTGTTTGTTTGAATGTTTGCTTTGTTTTTTCTCACTACTCAGTGTAATAGTCAGGCTTAATTATCATGGCGATAAATGCTGGAATTTTGTGCCAGATTTATTTAATTGGTGTGTTGTTCAATTCACAGTTATACCTGTGATCCGTCAATTTTCAAATACCACCAGATTTTACCCACAATTTTCTATTAATGGCAAAATGTTCATAGGAATATGACATCTGTTTTTCGTTCGTAAATGAATGATGTGTATGAGCTTTTTTTTTGACATTTGTGAAACGATTTTTTGTTTTGAATTTTCTATAGAGTTTGTTATTTCTGTAATTTTACTTTTTGCATTGATTCAACTAAAACCGGTGTTGATGTCGTCTTAACTATGCAGCAATGTGAAGATGTTTGCTCCAGACCAGAATTAAGGCTTTACTGTGTCTTTTAGACTAAAAAGAACAATCAAATTTTTTTGTGTGTTTTTCTGCGTATATACTTTGTGCAATGAATGCATACCCTATATCTTTATTTTCAAACATGATTTAAAGTCTACTAATCAAGATTAAAAAACATAAGATAGAAGTCACGGTTAGGATTTACAAGTGGATTTAAAAACACAATTGCAAACGGTACACATGAGCCTGTTGAATCAGAAACGTCATCAGTTATAAAAAGTTATAACTCGACGTTTGTGTTTTTTTTTCATTAGGATAATTTGATGCTGATCATAGTTTCTGTTTTATTTATTCACATTTGTGAAATACTTAAACTGATTTTCATATTTTTAGCACTTGTCCCCTGTTTGAAACTATACTACCGTTCAAATGTATGTTTCTGTAACATAAAAGTATACCACATATTCATGAAATCTAATATGTGTACGTGAAAATACAAGCGATAATCAGATATGTTTTCTATGTTGTGTCATGTGTACTATTGTTTATCTGTTTGTCTTTTTCATTTTTAGCCATGGCGTTGTCAGTTTGTTTTAGACTTATGAGTTTGACTGTCCCTTTGGTATCTTTCGTCCCTCTTTTATATGTATAGGTCCAAACATAAAGATTTATTAAACAAACTATTTCCATTTAGCAATTGAATTTATTCTAACTACGTATGATTGGTCGCGGTGGTTGTTGTTGGATTGTTTGGCCGGAATGTTACTGATGGACAGTTCTCATCATTATACCATTTACAAACGTTTTTCTCCTTACGGCATAAAGCTGACCCAGAGAAACAATCCATTGCAAAATAGTTGTCATGTGATAAGTGGCATCCTCTAGAACTATCGCTTATGTCCTGAAAAATATATAGAGATATAATCTTAGTTTGTATTTTTGGGTATTAGGACATGCTATTCATCAACAATCTTTGCAAACCTTCCATTCGTGAATTTTGTTCCAACAACAACTAACAAAATACTTTATAGTTTTCAACAACAACTAACAAAATACTTTATAGTTTTCAACAAACATAGTTGGTTAACAAACACATTGAAGAAGATAGTTTTATTTTCATCAGGATATTTAAGTTTAAAAAAGTTTTTTGTTTTATTTTAAGTTCTCATAGAATTATAGAATTACATCACATTAACGCAGTTAATCAACTTAGCCTCTCAGTTAATACGATGTACAAAACAATGCCGGGAATTCGTGTCAACTCCCCCTGTGGAGATATGTATTTTCATGCAATTTCCTTTTTATGAACTTCAATATGCTTTTGTTTTTATTTAACAAGGGATCGATCGTCTATACATGAATATCTGTACTAATTTTGTGACGCCTCTGGCAAAAATTAGGTTGTTCATTTTTTATAATGAGATTAAGAGTGAGTTCCAAAGAAACTCCTTGAGGGGTCAGTGAATGACCAATTGCAAGTGTTGATTTCTGTACGTATCTTATACCCATTTGTACCAATAATCTCTAAATGTATTAAATCATTTCCTGCTTATTCTACAAATCTCATCGCCTTTGATTAACATATTTGTTTGAATTATTGGTAATGCTGTCGCCTTAAGAAGCATACATTTTTTGTACATTGTTTTGCCGCTGTACTTTTAGCATCTTACACAAACAATAATGTTTAAAATATTGCTGAAGGTATATTCTAAATATTTATCAACTAGTTTTTCAAAACACAACTGAAACTTACATTGCAATCATCTTTGCAGTTTTTCAAGTATGAATATGAACCAGTGGTAAATATGTAAAACATTTGCTCAAATGACATACTAGTTGTTTTCTTTACAAAGTCACATGATCTTATCATCTTTTTCCTTCCATCTCTATGACCTATAATACATAAGAGTATTGTGAATTATGAAAGTGCCGAAGGGATTTTGAGAATAGAGAATAGTGGAAATCAATTTCTAGAGAAAAATGGTCAACAAATCATACAGAGTAGAGACAATTAGAATTCTAATAAAGTGAATCAGTCTGAAGAGTAGGAAGTATATACTACCACTAAAAGGGTACACATTGTGCAACAGACTAACTGAGTGCCCCTTCAAATAGATTTGTTAATATTTTTTGAAGATAAGGAGAGTTTTGCACTGGATACTTTTATCGTGCTTATTTACAAGAAAGGGCTTACATAAGCATCTCGACAGGCGTACTGTGTGGAGCAGGATCTGATTATCCTATTGGATCATCTAAGATAATCCAAGTTTGTGATGTAGTTCGTATTTCTCAGTCTTTAGTTTTCAATATTGTGTTGTGTGCACTGCATTATATCTTGTTTAGCAACAGCGTGGTCAATTCATTTTTCCACTTATGAGTTTCCATGTTTTTTTAGTATATGTTGTTTCTATTTAACCTAGGGTATTTCCAAAAATGTGATCAACAACATATAAATAAAAGCTCGCAGTTGTTTCTATATTTATCTTTACCTACCCATGATAACATACTGTTGGCCGACTTGAAGGGTCATCCCGCACAAAGCACCATTTCCTGGTGACTGGACAATAACTTTTCCGTCAACACGGGTGGAAAGGCCCTATTGTTGAAGAAAACATAATAGTTGCTTTTCTTTTTTCACTTCAATATAACAAAACGATTTGATTTAAATAACTTATAACTTTTGTTTAATATGTATTCAAGATAAATTAAGAATTCTAAATGGTAGAACATTTGGAGATACTTTTGGACAGTACACCTCGCATCAACCTAATGGTAGTAGCGTCATAGATTATTTCATTGTATCTGAATATTTAGTAAAATATATTTCATTTTTTCATGTACATGATTTTATTGGAACAATGTCTGACCATTGTCAAATATATATGATGTTAAATGTAAAATACTCTGTAGAAAATGATTGTAAACATGGTGGTTGTCCTCTTGAACCTCTTCCGCCTTCATACATATGGACAGATAAATCTTCTGCGGAATTCCAAAATGTGTTGTCTTCATCAGAAATTCAGAATGATCTGTCCAATTTCATGAAATTACATGTTGATCAAACGGAATCAGGAATCAATTCTTTAATTAATAACTTTAATCAGCTACTTTATGCTGTGGCAAACAAAAGTCTAAGAAAGAAACATCATAGTTTAAAAAAATCTAACAAGAAAAAGAAAAAAAAACCTAATTGGGAAAATCTATCTCTGTCAGTCCTAAAAAAGCATCTCATTTATAAAGAAAATTTATTTAAACAAATATAATAAAAATCCATATATTAGATCATCTTATTTTAGTGCTTTAAAGCATTATAGAAAATCTAGAAAAAACACAATACGTCTCTATAGACAACATTTAGTAAATCAGCTTGATACTTTAAAAGATAACAATCCAAAAGCTTATTGGAAACTTCTGAATAAATTTTTAAGTGATGGTGGAGATTCTAGAGTACAATCGCAAGACAATATATCAGCCGAAGAATGGTTGAACTATTTTAGGGAATTCAATACTGCTAAAAATATAAATAACCAGGATCTAAATAAATTGTTACCTGAAGCAGAGAAATGTAAGCAATTTAATAAGCTAGATTTTAAAATTTCTGAAAGAGAGGTTCTTGATGCACTGAAATCTTTAAAAAATAAAAAAAAGCCTCCGGATTTGACCAAATATCAAATGAAATGTTAAAATATGGTTTTCTACATTTTTCTCAACCCCTTTTGAAAATATTTAATAATGTTCTAACTTGTGGAATGTTTCCTAAAATTTGGTGTAAAAGTTTTTTAACTCCTATACATAAGTCAATTGATACATCAGAACCTAGTAATTACAGGGGAATTGCAATAATTAGTAATATTGGAAAGTTGTTTACTAGAATATTAAATAACAGACTAGAAAAATATTTAGAAAAGCATAGCATTATATCCCAAGAACAAATTGGTTTCTCTAAAGGTAAAATGACTAGTGATCATCTTTTTGTCTTAAAAACTCTAATAGATAAACACACACCAAAAGGTTCGAAACCATTATACACATGTTTTGTTGACTAGAAGAGCTTTTGATACGGTTAATCACACAGGACTGTTTTGTAAACTTAGTAAAATTGGAGTAGGAACTCATTTTTATAATATAATCAAAAGTATGCATTCTAATAACATACTATGTATAAAAACACGAAACATGTTAACTTCAGACTTTAAATCAAATATTGGAGTCAGACAAGGAGATAATCTGAGCCCAATTCTCTTTAAAATATTTATAAATGATTTCAAATCTTTATTAGATGAAACCTGTGACCCAGTATTGCTAACAAATGTTTCATTGAATTGTCTTTTTTATGCTGACGATCTTGTACTGCTCTCTGAATCTAAAAAATGCTTACAGAATGCATTAAATAAGCTGGAAATCTATTGTCAAAATTGGGGGTTAGAAGTTAATTTAAAGAAAACAAAGTCTGTAGTTTTTAATACATCTGGCCGTATTAAAGATGCACAGCTTTCATATAAAGACACGTACATCCAAAGTACCCAACATTATACTTATCTTGGCGTAACTTTTAGTGCATCTGGCAGCTTTTCAGAAGCCAAAAAACATGTTATATAAAAAAGGCTTAAAAGCATTCTTTAAAGATACAAAATATTTTACTGATTATAAACCTAATATCTCCACTCTAATGCACATTTTTGATCACACAGTGAAACCAGTATTATTATATGGTTCAGAAATATGAGGTTGTTTTAATTCAAAAAAGTTAAATAATGACACAGAACTGAATTATTTCTATAGATTGTGTAAAGATCTAAAAAATGAAAAAGTGCATCTAAAATTCTGCAGATTTACATTAGGAGTGAATAAGCACGCAACAAATTTAGCCATATTTGGCGAATTAGGTCGTTATCCTCTAATGATAGATATTTTAACAAACATGATTAAATATTGGAAAAGAATTCATGTTAAAAGTAATATTTTTGAACAAATGCATACTCTTTCTCAAATACATTATCTGAAGCTGGGAAGAATTGTTGGGCTAGTAGTATTGATGCTATCTTAAAATTACTTGATTTAAAAGAGTATCAGGTGCTCTCATCTAAAATAAACATTAGAAATATGGTGAAAAAGAAAAGTAATTATATTTAAAGTATTGCAGCATATGGAAGAAAGAATTATTTAATGATAAAAGACAAAATAAGACCTCTGGAAATAAACTTAGAACTTATCGATTATTTAAACCAAATTTTGATTTTGAGCCTTACTTATTGAAATAACCATATATTCAAAGATGTGTTTTAACAAGATTTAGAATTAAGGCTCACAAACTTGAAATAGAAAAAGGTCGTTACTTTAATATTAAACTAGAAAATAGAATATACAAACTCTGTAATGAGGAAATAGAAGATGAGATGCATTTTCTTTTAACATGTAAAACTTTGGATAATGTTAGAAATCCCTTTCTAAAGCCTCGGTCACACCTTACCGGATAGCTCGAACAGACGCCTAACGGATGAAAATAAAAGTTGTCCGTTGATTAAATTGTTATCCGTTGGGAGTCCGTTGATGTACTGACCGAATAAAACGGACGTGTAACAAATGCATAACGGACACACACTGGATATGCAACGTACGAGAAAGGGTAACGTAATAGACGGAACGGATATCGAATGTACATCCAACGGACGAGTACCGCATAAAACGGACACCTAACGGAAGAGTACCGGATAAAACGGATAAACAAGATATACGGAAAATTAAAGGCGACAAAAATAATACATGTAAATCGCATAAATATTCAAAATGTTTCTGTGTAACTGGTTTTGGTTTGTTTTTCAAAATGCTGCCAAAGGGCAGTGTCTGGTCTGAATAAGAGCTGCTTGATTGTGACGACGTGCCTTTACTCTAAGATCGATTATGAATAAAATGAATTCATGAACCTTTAGAAATCTGACATACCAATAATTGGCATTTCTGACGCGAAATTTTTCAATAGGCATTCATCCGTTTCAGATCCGTTCAGCATCCGTTTTATCCGTTATACGTCCGGTAGAAGTCCGTTTCTCATTCGTTCAACATCCGTTTTATCCGTTAAACGTCCGGTAGAAGTCCGTTGGTGAATTTATCTTCCAGACATCCAACGGATGTAACGTACAAAACGGACGCCTAACGGACGTTCAACGGACATTTCATCCGTTGGACGTCTGTTCAAAGTTTTGAACATGCTCAAAATTTTCCACCGGACAGAACGGACGTCGACAGACAAAACGTACGCTTAACGGACATGCAACGGATATGGACGGACGTCTAACGGACATGAACGGATTGAACAAAAGTTATCCGTTAGGCGTCCGTTCGAGCTATCCGGTAAGGTGTGACCGAGGCTTAAGAAAAATATATAGTAAAAATAAAAATATTTCAAAATTTGATTACAAATCTCTTTTTATTTGGCTAATGGGAAATGAAGATAAAAACATTGTGATAATAATTTGTCAATTATTAGAGGTTTTAAATATAAACAGAAATGCAATATTAAATTAGATTTCTCTATATAAAGATATAGAATGATATGTATGATGAAATATGCATTTACATTAGTTATTTCTTTTACATTTAATAAATTAGTAGTATACTATGAGGTGTGCTGTCCAATAAAGGGACCAGAGTAACAGACACTTGGTCATATAATATATATTTTTATTATTACAAATTGCCTACTTCATTTGATTTAATATTTTATATCAATGAATTAAATCAAAATCAATCATATTATGTACTTTGTTTAACCTATTTTTAATTTACTTTATATTTGTTTGAAAATTATATTGTAATTATTCTGCTCATTTTGGGCGCCGTGATTGGCAAATACAATATTTGTTTGTTTGTTTGTTTGTTTGTTTGTTTGTGTTTATGTACTGTAATATATTTAAAAACAAAAATGTGTCCACAGTACACGGATGCCCCACTTGCAGTATAATATTCTATGTTCAGTGGACCGTAAAATTGGGGTAAAAACTCATTGAAATTAAAAAAATGATATCAAAGGGAACATGTATAATAGTTTCAAGTTGAGTTGACTTCAACTTCATCAAAACTTGACCGAAAGCTTAAACCTGAAGCAGGACAGTTGGACGGACGAACGGATGGACGAACGGATGGACGAATGAACTGTGCACAGACTAGAAAACATAATGCCCCTGCTACTATCGTAGGTGGGCATACTAACAACATGAAACTTACGCGTTGCTCGGTCGTAAACTTTCCATATAGTTGTACTGGTCTATGTCTATATATGGCGCCAACCCGTTACCTTCTATTGCACATAGTTTGTTAGCTTCGAAGGCATTCACAGCTATGTCTGACTTTTTGTACAAGTAACAATGATGCCTGTAGATGCCATCTAGTACTGAAATCCACTTTGTACAATTCCAAGCAATGCACAAAAAGTCTGTGAATTAAATAGCTACCATTATATATGATCTGTGATAATGTTTTAGTATTTTCTTTTCATCTTGTATTAGGTTTGTTTTGAGAAACTGTTAAAGCAACTTTCTATTGTGCGTTATCAATTAAAAGTTAGAGAAATTTTTCTCGTTTATATATACATGATGACACTGCAAATTATGTTGGAATTAAACTAGGTATCATGATAGTATTACAAATATTCAATTCGTCTAGCTTTTTCAACTCTGCAGAACATACAATATATGTCGCCCGACAGTCAACATTTATCTCAAATATAGTTAAATAATTGTCAAAGAAATATAATTACGTTATGCGTTATTTAAAAGATTATCATTGTTGCGTTTAAAAAAACAATCAATTGCTTTCGAATCAAAACAGTTCGGACACCGCATGATATATGTATGTGTAGCGCTTACAAAATGTAAAAATCTTCAACTATGATAAATGTAACAAATGGATCGTCTTTTGAAATCGTTTCAAAAATTTTCTCTTGTATATTCAAACAATTTTTGTACAATCAGCTGTGAGTTTTTCTTCTCAGTTAGCGACTTTTAATACATTTACAACTATACATTTTAGATAAATATATACATGTACCGTTGACAATATAGAGTCGAGTGTCTTCAGGCATTCAAATAAGGAGTTCATCTCAAAAGTATTAATTTGATGTTTGGTTTACTCGGTACACCAATAAGTTTTTTTTCAAATGCTTCCAAACAATAGTTGTGAGAGAAGTCTTTCTTCCTTTTGTTGCATGAATATTGGCTATTGGGTTTGTTGATAAAATTTTTGCATAACATCAAGTAACAAGTTTGGATATGAATTGGTTGTTTTGAATTGGTAGTGGGTAGGTTAGTTTGTTGATTGATTTTTTGACATGTTGCATAATGCCATTTTCGACGAACTTTGAAATAATTAATTAACAGAATGACTTTGATCATCCAATTACTTGGTCGAAGGATTTATTGATCGATTGATTGACAATTATTGATATATTCATTCATTGGTTGTTAATGTGACGTCCAGTGACAAATATTTACCGCACATTATTTAATCACTATGAAGAGACAGGACGGGAATCATATCCTCGATTACAAAAATTCATGAGGTTTGGTTTCTAGGAACAAACAAATAAAAGATATGGCCTGTTTCTCTTAGATTAACGGTTTTCGGGTCAGTGCAACATGTTAATTTGTCTTTTAACCATAGTATTTATCACCCCATTTCCCCTTCTCAAAATATCCCTGTATATACTTTGTAAATTTGAATGGGATTATGCAAGAATAAACAACCCTCCTCAAATTTCTTCGAATATTCCTTCATAAATTTCCATATTTTTTTTTTATGTTTCATGTTTTTGTTGTGTTTTCTCAAAGTAATTGAAATCGAATCCGAATCTTAACTTTTGGTTCTGTTGTTTAATCTGAAAATATCTTGTAATGTTTTGTTCGCTTGCTCCAAGAAAATCATCTCCGTATATCCAAAAGAGAAAGTGTTTTCTTCCCGGTTCTCTTTTACTAGAAGATATCTTTTTAACCTGTTGTTCTTATATTGAAGAATCTTCGTTAAATATGTGTCGCTAGAAGTCACACAGACATTCAATAAACGTATTAGTCAATATAAAATATGAGGCACAACCAATAGGGCATTCAACCTACAAACCATTATAACCATTATAACCAAAAACAAATAAGAATTGACATTCATTTACAATTGTTCGCGAAAAAGTATTCTATACTGATTGGTTGATATCACTGTTATAAAGGCTGTAATGTACCGAGTACAATAATGAAATTTATGCTTTTGAGATAAACACTTATTGTTTTAACTCTTGACTCTCGGCTCTCAAATTGTCAATGGTAAACCTTTATATAACATGTATACTAACACACTGGATTCGCCGAAACATGCAAAGCACTTCTTGTAAATAAAACTTAAGAAATGAAATAAAATTGACAAAAAAATCAAACCAATGGTCATAATTTCACGTACAATGTCAACAGTATATTAAATTAACAATTCATGGGTATAAATTGAAATGACAAAGAATGCATGTTAGCAGTTTGGTATTTAACATCTCAAATGTATAAGAGCACCAACGCATTTGATTAGTGATTATGATTATAACGTGTATTTAAATACATGTATAATAAAGATTAAAAACATACAAAGTGTAAATTGTCGCCGCCAATTACATATGTGTACCAAGTAGGAGACCTACTGTATAAGCATAATACAAGGGGTATATGTTAAGTGCAATTGATACGGACAAGCTTTTTTACTGATATTTACCTTTAAATGTAAGACTTTTTAAATTACTTGGCGGTATCATATCCCCCTCCCCCCCAAATATGAATATATTAATTTCACATTATGTATTTATAATAGAAAGTTTAAAAAGTAGCATTTCCAATTGCAAGAATCATGCAAAATGGAAAAGTAATGCCCTACTCATAATCATATAATTATCTTAAATTGGTGAAATATAAATAAATGGATGTACTTTTTTCATTAAACCCAATTATGTAACAAGTTTTTTGCTTAAGTTTTAAAAATAAGCTAATATTGTATAGGGATTGTAAACATTTCAATACTATTTTTCTGCATAAATTATGACATTTAGAATTTAAATAAAATTATGTACAGGTTACATACATTAGGACTTATTATCTAAATTTCGAAATTTTCGTTTGAACTGTCGACTTACTGAGTGAATGATTCGAAAACTTATATATCAATTTATAAGTGTTTGTTTTTATGGATTACAGGTGCCAACAATTAAAAATGATAATTAAAAACCAATTGTTCAGAGAACAATTGAAGGTCTTTCCACTGAAAACAATGTATTTTAATATGAAAGTTGTAAAGTTAAGTTTAAAATGTCATTTCAATCGTCAACTGATAGGTTATTGTACGCTGATTCCAGAAATATATGGTTTCTATACAATATTTTTTAAATAAGGGAGATAATTTGTTACTTTCGGTTTGAAAAATGTTACTTCCGATAATATTTGAATATTTAATTGACACTGATTCCAAAAAGATCTGGTTCTATATACTTTTTTATTAATAAAGTACAAAAATAGCTACTTCCGGTTTACACAAGGTCACTTCCGGTTGTTTTTTTCAAGGTTAAATGGTTTGATACCTTTCGCCAAAAGTCTCATGGATATATCATGTATAAATATGAGCTGAAAGCAAAGGTCAAAAACTAGAACGTCAAATTAATCTATGACCTTGAGATCAATTTCAAGGTCATAAACCAAGGACCTCAAATCAAAAGACCATAGGACTTAATTATATTTGGTTAATCAGTTATATCACCATACACGTATTTTTAAATACAAGAGGGGAGAAAACTCACTTTTACGTTCAACGTACCCTTGCAATCAAAATTTACGTGTTACAACATGTCGCAACTAACAATTTAGAAAAATAATTTGTCGATATCTTATACAGTTTCTGGAAATTAGTGGAAATAAGCCAAATTCAAAAATTGGAATATGACCTTGACCTTTGACCTTGACCTAATTTTTATTTTTTTGGACCAAGGACCTCAAATCAAAAGATCCTTGGTCTTTAGCACTTATGGTTTATAAGATAGAAATGCATATCACTTATATCAAATGCATAAGGGGAAATAACTCTCATATGGAGCGTTCATATCACTTCGGTCAAAATAGGACAAATCATTCGAAGGATATAACGAGCAATTTTGTAAAATAAATTTGTCATAATATTTTACGGTTGCGAAGGAGATGCGCTAACAAGGAAAACAGTGTTTGGGGAGATAACTCCTACAAAGAAAAGTATTCGTTTACGCAGGGTAAATTTCAAAAGCGCATAAACTGTTCGATATCATATACCAAATATCTAAGCGACATATTGCGAAACAAATGTTTATCGCAAGAACAAAATAAGGCGGAAGAAAAAAAAAAAAAAAAAAAATAATCAGAAGAAAAACAATAGGTCTTTCCACAGAAAAGTGGAAAGACCTAATTAAAAACCAATTGTTCAGAGAACAATTGAAAGTCTTTCCACACCAAAGAAATTTTCATAAGAAGATAGTTTTTCATACTGATGCGATAAATGATGGTTTGATTATCTTTTTGAGTGATATAACGGAGATAATATGCTACGTCCGGTAAAATGAATGTCACATCCGGTCTCATATGATAGCTTCTTTCACACTGATTCCAAAAACATATAGTTTCTATGTACTTTTGTATGTAGAATGGGAGATAATTGGCCACTTCCGGTTTGTTAGAAGTCATTTTTAGTCTTCAGTTATCTGTTTTGTGTATCTATAGAACAAAATATATGGATTCTGGGTACTTTTAGGTGAAAAAATTGCAAAAAAAGCTACTTCCGGTTTTCTAAAGGTCACTTCCGGTGGCCATTGTTCAAGGTCATTTGTCACTTAACCTTTTGTATGAGGTCAAATGTCTTTATAATGAACCTTATTGAAGTTATAATCAAATAACCTCATATCAAGACATATGTAGGGGCAACAACTCCTATAAGATGCCATTTAATTGTATAAGACTAAATGTAGCATATCTTCATTACAATAAAGCTGATATTTTGCACTTGTTCTTTAATATATATCTTTCAAAGTGTCAGAAAAAATGCAAAAACAAGCAAAAGTCACAATTGAGAACTTGACCTTGACCTTTGACCTTGACCTCATTTTCTAAGTTAGGACCTAGGGGACTCAAATAAAAACATTCCAGGGTTATACGGTTAACTGTTTATGAGTTAAATACACATACCGACAAATTTATTTTGTAAAGGTAGATAACTCCTATAAAATTTCATCGAATCGCTTCGATCCAAATGAGCCAAAAATTTATGAGGATGTAACGAACAATTTGTAAAAAGAATTTTGTCGCTATCTTTTTTTGTTACGAAGGAGATGCACACAGATGATAAACAGTGAATAGGGAGATAACTCTTACAAAGAAAATGGTTCGGCTTAGCAGGGTGAAATTTAAAAGCGCATAAACTATACGATACCATATGAGAAATATCTAAGCGACATATTGCGAAACAAACATTTATCGCAAGAACAAAATTTGGCGGAAAAAAAAAATAATAATAATCAGAAGAAAAACAATAAGTCTTTCCACAGAAAAGTGGAAAGACTTAATAAAAAAAAAATGAAATAAAACGTTTTGCTAAAAATCAAATATTTTTATAAAAGAATATAGGAAAATATTTTCATACGCATAATATAATATTCCAAATTGATTGCAAGTGTCAAATTCAAACATGTCAAAGGAAAACTTAATTTGTGCTTTACAAAATCTCATATATTGTAAAACACCATTTTATGATAAGGATATAAACATGATAAATGAAAATAAATATATTTATGCTTTATTTCCATTCCAAATTTATTCCCAATGTTGTACAAAATGAAATTTTTTTTTGTCTTTAGAATTTCAATGAAAGATTTGTATATAATGCTATTAAAATTGATTCCTTATTTCAAACATTATTCGTATAAACACGTTCTAATACTGAATTAATTTTGGTTAAAAATGTATATCCCATTAACAGTTATTTCTGTGTTTTCATCAGTATTTGCTGACATGTCAATATAGAAATAAAAATATGTCGTACAATCGCAAATGAGACAAATACCCATCAACGTTCAGAGACCAAATGACCTCAAAGTTAACAACTATAGGTCACCGTACGGCCTTTAATAATGAGAGAACACAATTATGTAGTTTTTTTTATAAAAGTTAATTAAAATAAGGTAGGAGTTACTGCCCAGACATGATTACTTATACCATTTTTTGTTTGTTTTTCTGCAAATTTTCAAAATAGTTTTTTTTTACAAAAAAAGATCACAATTCTTACCTTCAGAGGAGACAACACAGTAATGTAATCAATTGAGGGAATTATGTATATTTTTTTTTATAAAAAGTAAGTTATTGAAATTAAGGGTAGGAGTTACTGCCCAAACATAATTTTTACCATTTTTTTTTTTTGCAAATTGTTAATCTTATTTAAAGATGTCAGCAAAATAGTCTAAAAAAAAATTAACACTACCGACATTGATAGTCTCCTCCATCTATAAGTTATTGACGTTTACCTAGAAGTGTAGAATTTTTCGCAAATATTTGAAAATTGTATTTATTAAAGAGATAGTTCGATTTACTTTTGAAAAGAAGCAATGAGTTATATTGAAATGTCTAATAAAATATTCATTAAATATCAGAAAGAATGTTTAATGATGCAAACTTACTTGCTTATTGATTTAAACTAATTTTTTTAATAAAGTATCAAAAAGAATATAGATACACTTGTGATTGTAAATGTAATAGCTGACAACCTTCCAATTTTGAAAAATTTATTCTACCCTCTAGTATTGATTTTATCAAAACCTATATGGGATATTACTCTGAAATGTAATGAATCTCTCATCTTAAGGATTAAGAGTGTTTGAATTTACCTCAAGACAAAAAAAAAAAACATAAAAAAAAAAAATTAAAAAAAAAAATATTTACCAAATCAAGCTCTATTCCAATCCCTCTTTTTTAAAGAAACATAAGTCAACAGTATAACCTTATGTGTGCTAGGTCAATGTTTATAATATATTCATCATTGTGCATGTAGTTTGCCTCACAAAATCGTTTGAAGATGTTCCAACATTGCAAGTCTCATACCTCTAAATTTTTGATAAATAATCACTTTTAAAAAAGAGTAAAAAAAAGTAGAATGTCGAAGAATTATGGTTCACATGAGCATGGTCCCCTTGAACAGGGTAAACCCGAAATTGCTGGCCATCAGTTAATACAAAACGTATTAGAAATACATTGTCAGTATTCATTTTTTAGTAAAGTTCTATGTAAAATTAATTAAAACGATATTTTTGGTAAAAAAAATGACAAAAACTTATTGTGCTTGTATCTATCGCTCATTCAAAAATGCAGTTTATCATAAAACATGTAGCCTGTTATAAACATCACAATAAAAAGACATACATGTATTTCTAAAAACTATCTAAAAATGTTAATTCTGGTTGATTTAGAAATTACAAAGCCTCATGATACCTAACAACCATAGTCTAATGAACATTTTACTGTGCATGTTTATATAGGGCAATAATGTAGAGACTTTGTTATCAAAATCTGAGATTATCAGTATGCTACACTTTGCATGATTTTTTGAAAGACTACTACTTAAACATTTTGTAAAACGACTTGTGAAGTTGATACTATGAAACTCTTCTAGACTTTATAACCTGATTTGTCTGTTTTAGAATACACTGCTATCGATTTTGAAACACCAAGAAGCGATCATATTGAAAAAAAATTCAAACTTAAAGACAAACAAAAAATCATTTAAAAACCAAGAATAAATTTGTACATCAATATTATCACATTAATGTTCCAATGAAGAAAGAAGGATAATATACATATTGGACACAAAATGATAAGTCCAGGGTATATACAAAAAAGGCAAAATAAAAAAAAACGACTGAAAGACAAAGATCACTGAACAAATCATTACGCTGGCAACCAGAGACTAAGAATCACGAATCACACACAATATCGGGTGTATTCTCAAGTATTCCGACGGTAAAGTAGATCCTGCCCCACTACAGCATATGTCATGTATGTGTTGATAATGACAAGTAAAAAAAACCCGGTGATAAGTTGTATCAACGGAATGTTCTTATCGTGTAACATAAGACTAATTTGTGAAATACATTTCTAAATGGTTCCTACAATTAGAATAACTATATCACATACTTGAATCTAGCCTATTCGGTGATTTCCAAAAAGAAAAAAAAAAATAACAATTTTTAACTTGTTTATTCAGGTATTCTTAGATGGACAACGACTTTGTTTACAGAAACTTTTAGATGATCGGAACATTTTCATGATTCAAGAGGATGGGCTTCCACTTCTTAAAAAAAAACGAAATTAAGAATACATCGGACTATCTCTACTATAAATATTGAACGATCCCAAGAAACAATAATGCAATTTTTTGACTAAAAGTTGTCTAATATTCGGAAGCTTTTTATTAAGTAAATATCTGCCTGGAAAGCGCGATTTAATTTATATTAATAAAAATTGGGAATTTTTTTAATCAAAAGTTACGTATATATTTACATGTATCATTAACGGTACCAATTTTACTGAAATGTATATAGGACTATTTCCATTTACTACTAACAGTAGATGAGCATTTTGACAAATTATGTCTCTCTAGTGATACTCGATACTGAAATATTAAGAAATATAAAAAAATATATGCAATTTATATTTAGCTGATAAAATAATATCAGAACTGCAGAATATCATGTCACTGTCTTAATATTTGCAAAGTGACTTACCTTGTATAAACAACCATATAAATATTGATAGTAGTTTCATTATATCGAAACAAATATCAAATGTATCTTTTCCAATGGTTAATTCAATCTGTCGCTATTTATAAGTTTCCAATAATTATACTAAGCGATTTCTTCCGTCACGTGTTTGAATTATACCAATTAGAAAAGTATCTGCATTTACAATGACGACTATAGCTATTTAAAAGTTTCTGAAGTTGTCTCTAAAAGATTTTGTAACCTTGTTTAACATGTTTAAGGTAGTACCAAACACCTTGACTAAAAGTAGTTTGGTTCGTTTAATTTTCATAAAATTTTGACGAAATATTTATTTTGACCCTTTGACAAAAAAATAAACATTTCAAAAAGCTTGAACCATACACTTTATCGAAAAAAAATCATTAGATATATAGCAGTTTGACAAACACTAATTTTGATCATTGAGAAGTTTAATGTTTCCTTAACACTAGGTCGTGATTGAAACGTTCAGCTGATTTTTACAGAGTTATCTCCCTGTAGTGTTATGTACCACCTTAAATATTCACGCTCCTTTTTCCTTTAATGATTTATAAAAAAAAAAGTTTTATACGCATATTATGGGGGAAAACAAAATATAGACAATAGTTAACAATTTGTATAGACATTTTGAACTGAGAAAAATAATGTAAACACATAAATGCATAACTTAACTTAACTTTGCAGAGGCGTATAGTATAATGTATTATTAAAAAGATTTTCTTAATTGAAAAACCCAGCCGATCTAGATGCAAATACAACTGGGAAATATGGACCCTATTAAAAACCAAAATGCAGAGAAATATACATTATAAGGCACACTTAAAACAAACTGGACACCTCATCAAGTAGACAACATACATCTTCTGAGATGAAAGTACCTGTCGAAATATAGATTAATGAGCGACCAGACATTAACAATATATTTGAACGTGAAACTTAAGAACTTAAATAGTAAAAAGCGTTCCTTGTTTTATTATTACTAACGTTTTGTGTGAATTCTACTTCTTATGAATTCAGAATCAATAGTCTATGAGTAGAACCAACATATCGGTATAATTTTTTCTGCACCAAATGTGCATTTTTGTCTATGTCTCTTCAGTGATGATTTCGAAAATTTGCGGACTTCCAAATCCGAAAGTTAATGCAAAAACTGAAGAGCTGACAAAAAAAGTGAGCATGATTAATAATGAATTAGTGTCTGTCAAAATTTGCAATTTGTCTGTTGAAACAGCAATCCAACAATTTTGAAATGTTGGTCGATCAAACTTCAAGCAATGATATCGTCTACAGTGCATTTGTTGTTGGAATCAGTCTAGTTGCCACGCCAAATACATTGAATTCATAAGTCAATTAGACACTAACAATGTCATGGTAAATAAATGACGGAAGATAAACGTGTTCACAAAACACTACACAAAAACTAATAAGTGAGCTACATGTAGTAGAATTCCATTATGATCGCAGGTGCTCTTTGAGGATATGCAGATTCTTTTCCATACACATATGATCATAAACCTCATTCGGTGATTAGACAATGATAATTAGATATTTCATGACAATAAACGAATAATTGCCCTATATGCCATGTCAAATTTTGTAGAAAACAAAACCATGCTTAATGAAGATTCATTATATGAAATATAAAAACAATTAATAGATCTAGTAAAAAGAGTCGTAATATTTTCTAATTCTGATTTTGAAAAGGAACATCGACCTCATATATATGTCAGATACCGTCATATGCACATATCTACCATGAATAATATCGTTTTAAACCGACTGCTTATAAAAATACACGAAAATATGCAGAAACAGAAGTTTATTGTATCACATAAACTGCAATATCCACTGAGAAATACTTATAACAAACCTGATCTTAAACAAAACTACACATGTATAGAAAAAAGTAAAAGGAAACGTAGTTGATTGGTGTATTTAAACCAATACAAATGGTGTGATTAATGTCTCATATAAACATACTAAAAACCTTTCGTTGATGTTTTCCATATTCGCAAAAATCAACTATTTTAGTCGGCAAAATGTGGTTGTTAAATTTGATAGATGCTTTTTGTGTTTCTTTGTTAAATATTTGTCTGTTTTTGTTCTAATTGAGATTATGACAGAGTGATGACTGATGTATCCCTATCTTGACAATTTTACCGATTATATCCTTTTTGTTCACACATCGTTGTAAATTTAATGGAATTTGATGCGGCTGTCATATAAGTGAGCGGTTTAGCGCTATAAAACCAGGTTCAATCCACCAGTTTTTACATTAAGAAAATGCCTTTACCAAGTCAGGAATATGACAGTTGTTATCCATTCGTTTGGTGCGTTTGAGCTTTTGATTTTGCCATTTGATTAGGACTTATATCTAGAAACTTACTATGAGGGTCAGTTGAAAACAAAACTTTACAACAAAAGAGATGATGTCAGCTTCCCAACTGTTACCTTTTCATTTTTAAACCAAGAGATCAGAATGGTGAAGTTGTAATCATGACTTCGTAAATATTGCGGACGTCATCTCGAGTTAGTTGAACGTTTTGATATAGTCGTTATACAGATGATATCGGATATGTTCCTTATGTCGTTACTACAATCCCCTTCCCTTTTCGGCTTTGTAACAACATGAGCTACACGACGGGTACCTCATGTGGAGCAGGATCTGCTTCGCCTTCTGGAGCCCCTTAAATCATCCCAAGTTATTTTTTTGGTGGGGGGTGGGGGGGGGGATGCAACTTTTCTACAAATAAGAGGTTTAGCGCTAGAAAACCAGGTTCAATCCCCCATTTTCTTTATTTGAAAATGCCTGTATCAAGTCAGGAATATGACAGTTGTTGCCCATTCGTTGGATTTGTTTTATCATTTGATTTTGCCATTTGATTCGAGACTTTCCGTTTTGAATTTTTCTCTAAGTTCAGTATTTTTGTGATTTTACACTTTTATACTGAACTTTTTTCTATCTTAAATGTGTGCTAAAGATTTTTAGTTCAAGCGACACTGAAGGCTTATTTAAATTGATGTTAAAAGTGCTACAATAAATGAAAACTACCATTTACCAGTTTCCATCTTGTATATATTTATGATTGAAAGCTTTTTGATTCGAGTGATGATGAGGCTAATGAAGAAAGAACGTGTTTCTTGTGTATTAAATTATATATTTTCTATCCTTGATGAGTTTTACGTACACAAATTCTGCTTGCTACATGTATTTATTGCCCTGGGGAAAACACCGTTCACGGTTTACCCACATTGTGTAAAGTTGTATTTGTTTATCGCAGCGCAAATAAAAATAAAACTTCATACATATTCTGAATTCCTGATGAAGGTATACCAAACAACGTGCTTCAGACGCTACTAATGTAGAAAACTCTTATCATGGTTACTGTCATTTACTATTACTGGGTTGCTACTTTCGATGATATCATGCTAGCGCCCGAGGGTATCATCAGATAAGTAGACAGAACTTCGGTATTAATATAAGAACTTACCCAGTGTGCTTGTAACCTAATATGATATATCAGCGTCTGCAAATTCAATATGGGGCGAGAGCGATCAAAGTGCGACCAAATATGTAATTTATTGATCCGTATATGGGCGTTTTTCAATAAAAACGTACTTTCTTGTCCCAGCCAAAAAAATGTGTTTGATCTTTGCAAGTAATTTTTTGTGCAGTCAGTACATTGAATTAGATATAAGATTTTTAAGCAAAGAAACAGTTTATTTTTTAGAGAGATTGATAAGATATTGATTCCTGAATGGTCCAAAACAACCAAAATGGCATGTCCCTAGACCGCCTGTTCAACATTCATACTCTCAAATATCGTAAAAAAATGAAGAAATAAATATTAATTTTACTTAATATAAGTTCTTTAATAATTCAAAAGTATGTTTAGAGCCAACATATTTTAATAAACAGCTTTTAACATAGGATTTTTTATTTTAGAAGGTGTGTCCCTAACACAATGTCCACTACGAAACGAAGTCATTAAAACTTGCTTATAAACAGTTTTATAAAATCAATGTAATTTTTTGTTTGCAAGAGATATAAACATTAGGGTCTTACAAAAAAAGTGATGCTTTTATAACGGCAATTAAACTGTTGGTAAGAAAAATTGAGCACATCAAATGGACCAGAGTGATACCGTATTTTTGTAAATGTCCACTACGAAACGGGTCAAATCCCCTTCAGTAACTGGTTTTAAAATTATGAAAAAAATATCAGTGTACAGCTTAATAACGCTTTGATGAATACAGTCAGTCTTGTTACTATTGCAATATTGGGGTTGTGAGAAAAAAATAAAACATGTGAATACGTCCCCTACGAAACAAGTTTGGGAGAAAAACGTTTCGTAGTGGACACTACCACTACCATGCAGTCTTTTTTTACTCTTTTTTCAATTATATTCGTGCAAAGCAAATAACAAAGGTTAGTTTCATGTAATTTTTATTATGTTTTTATTAACATAGAATAGGGTTGATGTCAACTACGAAACTTTTTGTCCACTACGAAACGGTTTTGTCAACTACGAAACGCATCAAAATGTCCACTACGTAACATGAGTTGTACCTTCATATGTGAAGTACTGTCTAATCTTTATCAATAAAAAATGGTTCTCCAATTCAGAAAAAAATGAGATTTTTCTAGTATATAACGTAAACAAACTGGAATGTCTATAGAAAACATTTAAAATTGCAAAAATATGTGTGTTTAGAAGCAGTTTCGTAGGGGACAAAAGTCCCCTACGAAACAGTACACAAATTATGAAAATAATATCATTTTAAAGAGTATTTAAGATTGCACTTTTTGTTTACAAACAGGTCTATAATAGAGGTATTCAAAATAACTCTTGAAAATAAATTTTAGACTAGTTGATTTTCCATTTTTTTAGGTCTGAAAGGAACGGTTTTATTGAAAAACACCCGTATATCGTATAAATATAAAAAAATAAGGAGATGTGGTATGATTGCAAAGGAGACAACTATTGTCCAAAGTTTAAATAACGTAGATGAAAGCAATTTTAGGCTATCGTACGGCCTTCAACAAGGAGGAAAACCCACACCATATAGTCGGCTATAATAGGCCCAGATATGAAAAATATGAAACATTTCAATTGAGAAAATGAACAGCCTAATTTATAACAAAACAATTTACGAAAAACACATACGACAGACTTCAACCAACGACAAACACTGAACTACAGGATCCTGACTTGGGACAGGCACATACATAATGTGGCGGGTCAAACTTGTTTGATAGCTGTCAACCATCACCCTAACCTGGGACAATGGTGTAACAGCACACTTTAGGTCATACGCACACTGTATAACAAATTTCTCTGACCTCCTATCTATTATGACGGAGTAATGTTTTTGTCTTATAGCTTGAAAATATTAATTATGTAAATTAACAATGTATGTTGATTTGAGAACAACACCGATTTTTAAAGCATCTTAACTTTCTACTTACTAGTACTAACCGTGCATTTGAAATAATCCATGCCAACTTACGTAATAGTAAATATACACGGTTCCCAAGTATTCTTTCATACCAATTATATTCCTGGAAGTTTATACGAGGAGAAATAATATTTATTCCATACAATTTTTTTTAACTTCTCCGTTCGTAAATTTAGAAATGATTAAAACCTAATGTCCTAATTCCAAAGGCAAAGTCGACATGTTGGTCAAATAGCTTCTCACGTTTTTAAGTACTTATACCGTTGGTCGATATAGTCTGACGTCTGATGTTGACAGATTTTATTGATCTCTTTAATTAAAATTTACCTTGGATTTCGGAAATTTTGTCATTACATTTATACATTCTGTCTTTCAAAATTTTTACTTGGAGCGTTCCCTATCGCAACTTATTTAAACGTTGTTCTTTTCATTTAAAGCAAACCAAACTGTTGATTAAGGGATATTCGAAACAACACTATGAAATCTATCTCAATCACATAGGAGAGAAAATTGTATGAAGACCTAGGAATGTCCGTTTTTGTGCGTGTTATGTATAAAGTATAATCACAAAAATACTGAACTCAGAGGAAAATCAATTCGGAAAGTCTATAATCACATGGCAAAATCAAATAACAAAACGCATCAAAAACGAATGGACAAGAACTTGTGTATACACAAGATGATTATGTGATGTATCTTATACAATTTTACATTTTACACATTCCATTTTTTTATATGTTTTTCACTATCCAATTACAAATAAAATGTCTAAGGGTAAAACCACGTAGTTTTATAATGGAATGATAAAACGTTTAATGCTGACCAAACTGAAGTGAAAAATGAATACTGTTATCAAACAAAGATAGATAACAAATATCATAATAAATCATCTAAAATTGATTGTAAAAAGAATGCTTTTCTGTATTACAAATGTATAAAAACCAGTCAAACCCAACATTAATGTCTAAATACTGCCAAAAAAAAGTTCCTACGGTTGGTCTTTCATGCTGTCAATTCTGACACCTCTTTTATGACACATACGACAACACATACGCATTATATCAATGAAAGTGACCGGGAACTTACACATATAATCACATATGAAACAAGTTCCAGCTAACAAGTTAACTATACTTTTATTAATCACAAATGCGTACCACTACTTTCACAAATGTTGCAAATAGATAAGAATGAGTTTTGAAATGTATACTTTGTATGCTTAACATCAACAGTCAATGAAATATAACTTAAGATTTGGGGTCAAATAATCGCATTTGACAAAATAATTCGTTCAAAGTATCATCGATCCATCAAAAGCGATTCCCTTCAAAAGACCAAATCAAAACTTTACATGTAAACTATGCAGTAGTTTCTGTCAATGAAACTTTTACATGTGAACTATGAAGTAGTGTCTGTCAATGGACCATGTCTGAGTGGACCGAGTGATATAACAAATCTATGGCTTCATTTTGATAAGAATTATTTGACAATTCAAGATACGTTTATAGCATTTGTTTATGTTACTGATTTCTTTAGGTGACATGTTTATGGCCTAATTAACACCTTTGATGGTCTTCAATCTGTTGATCACTTTATTTTGGGTTTATTAGTGTTGTAACTACGATTAACACCGGTCAATGTTTACTTTGCAATTTCCTTCAATCCAGACTATTAGTATTTGTAACCTTCGTTCCTAAAGGCTTTAATTTTTCAAGTATTTTTTTTTTTAGAAAACTAAAATCCACGAATTTAAAAACCCACGAATATGTAAATTTTGCTCAAACCACGAAAATTGATACCCACGAATTAAAGTACTTTCACAGTATGTAATTTATTGATCCGTATATATCGTATAAATATGAAAAGTAAGGAGATGTGGTATGATTGCAAAGGAGACAACTATTGTCCAAAGTTTAAATAACGTGGATGAAAGCAATTTTAGGCTATCGTACGGCCTTCAACAAGGAGGAAAATTCACACCAGATAGTCGGCTATAATAGGCCCAGATATGAAAAATATGAAACATTTCAATTGAGAAAATGAACAGCCTAATTTATAACAAAACAATTTACGAAAAACACATACGACAGACTTCAACCAACGACAAACACTGAACTACAGGATCCTGACTTGGGACAGGCACATACATAATGTGGCGGGTCAAACTTGTTTGATAGCTGTCAACCATCACCCTAACCTGGGACAATGGTATAACAGCACACTTTAGGTCATACGCACACTGTATAACAAATTTCTCTGACCTACTATCTATTATGACGTAGTAATGTTTTTGTCTTATAGCTTGAAAATATTAATTATGTAAAATAACAATGTATGTTGATTTGAGAACAACACCGATTTTTAAAGCATTTTAACTTTCTACTTACTAGTACTAACCGTGCATTTGAAATAATCCATGCCAACTTACGTAATAGTAAATATACACGGTTCCCAAGTATTCTTTCATACCAATTATATTCCTGGAAGTTTATACGAGGAGAAATAATATTTATTCCATACATTTTTTTTAACTTCTCCGTTCGTAAATTTAGAAATGATTAAAACCTAATGTCCTAATTCCAAAGGCAAAGTCGACATGTTGGTCAAATAGCTTCTCACGTTTTTAAGTACTTATACCGTTGGTCGATATAGTCTGACGTCTGATGTTGACAGATTTTATTGATCTCTTTAATTAAAATTTACCTTGGATTTCGGAAATTTTGTCATTACATTCATACATTCTGTCTTTCAAAATTTTTACTTGGAGCGTTCCTATCGCAACTTATTTAAACGTTGTTCTTTTTATTTAAAACAAACCAAACTGTTGATTAAGGGATATTCGAAACAACAATATGAAATCTATCTCAATCACATAGGAGAGAAAATTGTATTAAGACCTAGGAATGTCCGTTTTTGTGCGTGTTATTTATAAAGTATAATCACAAAAATACTGAACTCAGAGGAAAATCAATTCGGAAAGTCTATAATCACATGGCAAAATCAAATAACAAAACGCATCAAAAACGAATGGACAAGAACTTGTGTATACACAAGATAATTATGTGATGTATCTTATACAATTTTACCTTTTATACATTCCATTTTTTTATATGTTTTTCACTATCCAATTACAAATAAAATGTCTAAGGGTAAAACCACGTAGTTTTATAATGGAATGATAAAACGTTTAATGCTGACCAAACTGAAGTGAAAAATGAATACTGTTATCAGACAAAGATAGATAACAAATATCATAATAAATCATCTAAAATTGATTGTAAAAAGAATGCTTTTCTGTATTACAAATGTATAAAAACCAGTCAAACCCAACATTAATGTCTAAATACTGCAAAAAAAGTTCTTGCTTTCATTCTGTCAATTCTGACACCTCTTTTATGACACATACGACAACACATACGCATTATATCAATGAAAGTGACCAGGAGCTTACGCATATAATCACATATGAAACAAGTTCCAGCTAACAAGTTAACTATACTTTTATTAATCACAAATGCGTACCATTACTTTCACAAATGTTGCAAATAGATAAGAATGAGTTTTGAACTACATATACATGTTCAAATTACAAAGTAAACTTTCAAACATTATGTCAAAACTTACACATGTAACTGTTTAGTACTAAATAAACGTGACATTAACTCGTTCATGTATGTGAGGGGCTTAGTTGAGTTGTAAGCAGTATACATAACTTGTGATATGTGTTCTACTAACAATGGCTGAGTGATCACTAGTTTTAAAACTTGGTCATACATATCTATTCATTCCACACAACATATTTGCAATGTGAATTTACGTATACTTATTCTATCCATATTTGCTTCGTGTCTTTCCATACCAAATACACATGTTAAGATGTGCATCTTGACTTTTTAATCTAACAAACATTAACTTTTAAAACGGAATTATGTTTCGCTTATACATGGTATGAAGTTTTAATAAATAATAAAAATGTTGGAATTAAAATTGAAAAACTGTACTATGCAACTAGTGCAAACCATTCAAGGTCAAGTTCTAAAATGTATACTTAACATCAACAACCAATGAAATATAACCTAAGATTTGGGGTCAAATAAATGCATTTGACAAAATAATTCGTTCAAAGTATCATCGATCCATCAAAAGCGATTCCCTTCAAAAGACCAAATCAAAACTTTACATGTAAACTATGCAGTAGTTTCTGTCAATGAAACTTTTACATGTGAACTATGAAGTAGTGTCTGTCAATGGACCATGTCTGAGTGGACCGAGTGATATAACAAATCTATGGCAATGAAATGATCGGATGGTAAAACAACTGCATACCGAATATTTCAAATGGTGATTAACTTTTGATCTTAATTGTGAACTTAATAAATGTCACAACCAAACAAAGCGATTTCGTCCAGGTCAGATACAACTATTGGGATCCTTTTCTCTCCTAATATATGATATACATGATTATTTTGTGCATAGAGAGATGTTTCCAGGTATTATAAGCATTTTATACATTGTAAGTGATACCTTGTGTACATGAACATGAGGTCCTGCATAAAAAAGAGGCTAACGCTACAAACTTGAAGATTCAAAACTAACAAGTCGAAGAGAGACTAACGAAAACATGGCAAAAACAAAATACGACATAAAAAACAACAGTCCGCGAAACACTACCAAAAAAAATAAAAGACTGAGAAACATTGACCCAACCAAATTCCGGGGTTTGATATCCGGTACTCAGTAAGGGTCAACATATGTAAATAAACGTTGAAAATATGCCGCACAGCCCTATATTTTGACCATTTTGAAAAAAAATTGTGGTGAAAATGAACTTTCAATTATAGGATAACATTTGTTTTCTAATCTTCATAGTAAATGTGGTACAATTTGAGTACAGTTTGAGCCGTAAAAGGAGTTCCTATGGGAAATTGCATTGTCAATATTAAAAGAAATGCAACCTTATATAATATAAAAATATATGTATGGGTAATGGAAGCCGTACAAATATCCCTTAACAGGAAGATACAATACAAGTAACAATTTACAATATGGTTTGCCTTAAAAGAATTCCACAAGAAGAAGTCAATTCTGATCAGAAATACTTGGTTTAGCATTTTCGTCTCGTCTACATAAGACTAACCAGTAGGCTAAAATCAAAACAGTTTAAAAAACAAACGAATTGCGATGGCAAAAAACATTAAAAAGGACCGACACAAGGAACGCTCGCCTATATGATTGACGACATTTTTTTAAAATATACTGTGGTTAGTTATACTCAGCCAGATATGTGATATGTGATAAGGAAATGGTTCATAAAATTTATAAAGATCGGAGACATTTTTTTTAATCATTACTGGTTTGTTATAATTGTTATAAATATACGTTTAACCAAATTATAAATGCTGTAAAGTACTGACAACTAACTACTAGATATAAGTTAAATGCTGTAAAGTACTGACAACTAACTACTAGATATAAGTTCAAAACATTTTCATATACGCATAGATACAAAGGCAAATTGAAAATACATTATAGAAGCTGTCCTCAGCTCAGTAGCCATTACTTTGGTACTGACATTACTAAATATTGTATTTGTCGCATTGATTTGTATTTTCATCGATTTTTTCAATTTTAAACATGGTAAATTACTACCACCTATTAATGTGATACATTAACATTCATTTGTGAAAAAACCTACTTTGTGTCCATATTTTTTATACTTTTTGGAATGATTATGCTTAACTGATACAATTTTGACGCTTATGCAGATATGCAAAATAATTTAAATATTCATTGTCAGCAAGTTTTACGGCTTGATTTCCAGCAAAGGCGTTATGTATTTGTAGATATTTTTTTGTGTTCTGTTAAATCGTTCCTTTTGAAAATTTTACGCCATGATGACTGCTGTACTCATATTTTGACTATTTTATTTATTATGTCTGTTTAGTTATATTTTAGTTATATCATCGTAAATATAACGGAATGTGATGAGACCGTCATCAAAATGAGAGGTTTAGCGCTTTAAAATCAGGTTTAATCCACCATTTTCTACATTTGAAAATGCCTGTACCAAGTCAGGAATATGACAGTTCTTGTCCATTCGTTTTTTGATGTGTTTTGTCATTTGATTTTGACATGTGATTATGGACTTTCCGATTGGATTTCCTCTGAGTTCAGTATTTTTGTGATTTTACTTTTTTTTCAAATATCAGACGGTATGAGTTTCATTTTTTTTTTTTACTTTTTGTTAAATGTGGCTTTGAATGTCAGAAAAATTGCGACAAAAACAAATGTAAAATGAAAACAAATAAATAATCAGTTATCTCTGTTAAAGCCTGTAAAATCGAGTTTAAAATAAACAATTTGACTTAGAATGAAGAAGCAAGTATTTTGAAAATGCAGACATTTTCATTGAATTTCTATATTTTTTTTATTTTTAAAACAAATGAAAACACACGAGTTCGGGTATTCAGAGAAATCTCTTTTTTTCCTCTATCCTCAAAAATTAATACCGACGTAATTACATAAATTCACCATAGTCATATTTGTGTCGCATTTAGCTGATGAACATAACGATTTGTACCAAACAAAAGGCAGTATTTTAACAGGATTCGAATAAGAATAGTTTAATGGACACCAGATAGAATATATATTAAACTGTATATTCGTTTATAAAACTAAATACTCCCTGAAGCAGTTTGTTAAGGATGTACTTAGGTGAGGTTAGGTAAAAAATAATAAATTAAGAAGTTAAAATTGATACTATAAGCTGGTAGAGCATCAATTAAGGATAAACATAAGCTAAAAATATTGATAGGTCATGGACCTCCTTTTCGAGATATTTGAGAATTAAAATATGGCGGGAAAAGACTGACTTGGACTTTTACCTTATATTTGCATTGGTATTATTGGGTCTCAAAACAAAAGAAAGAAAATTAAGAATCTTCTAAAATTTTGGTAAATGAATTTTCCTGAGCTATTAAGTCTTATATGAAAAAATAAATGGGTGTTATGGGCCAAAATATTTTACATTGTATTGTATAAAAAAACACCAAGGAGTCCGAACATTTGACACAAATTTCAAAACCTCACCTAAGTACATCCTTAATTATGTTCTTTCACATAAACAATATAAAGCAGAAGACCATTTTACGATTGGTACTTATATCATGTATATATATATTTATGTGGATAACATAAAAAATCAAAAATCGAAAATTGTCAAGAGGTCTGTATACGATTCGAATCATAGAATAAAACGAGTAAGAAATTGAAATATCTTTTTAGGAAATAGACACTATGGTCATTTTTATAAAAATTCTGTATAAGATTTAATTCAATTTACTTACTTTTTTTTTCACTGGATGTGTATACATTTGCCAGTTTATGTACGTCATTTCATTCAAGAAATGTGTGTTTGAATTCAACACTTATGTCTATATGTGATTAGCGACAACAGTAGTCAACTATTGATTATAATCAATAATATTTAATACAAGTACAGTAGGAAGGTGTGTAATATCTATATTTTAAAAACCACTACGGAAAAAAGAAGAGATAACAAAAACTATTCTCAAGAATTTTAAAGGACTTAGTATAATTTAAAGGGTCATTGTGTTTATTACTTAACGATTGACCTGGATTACTGTGATTGTTCGTCAATGTACATAATGAAATAGATGAATGACATGGTCGTATACATAAAAATATATATTTTCGTGGAAGTGTATATTGCTGCGTTGAAACCATATTTTATTAAATGATTCGCCTTATATTTGGCACAACTTTTTTGAATTTTGGATCCTCAATGCTCTTCAACTTTGTACTTGGCTTTATAAATATTTTGATATGAGCGTCACTGATGAGTCTTATGTAGACGAAACGCGCGTCTGGCGTACTAAATTATAATCCTGGTATCTTTGATAACTAATTATACAATGTTGTAAAAGTCTCCGTATTGTTAGACATTTGCAGGATTGTGTTAAAATATTTTTTTTTGTTACTTCTTAATTTCTAATATCAAATCTATCCGTTAATAATAGGGTTTGCTATTCATTTAATTTCTTAAAAAGCGACGCATATATCAGAGATTGGATGAAAAATTTGTTCGTTTTATTAAAAGAAAATTATAAATGTTTCGTATTCGGACATTAGACTCGGACTTCCTGAAACTGAGTTTTGCTATTTGAGATACCAAAACAAATATGTTTAGCCCCGGCGCAATTTTGCGCCTGTCCCAAGTCAGGAGCCTGTGACCTTTGTTAGTCTTGTATGATTTTTTTAAGTTTCTTGTGTGTTATTCAGAGTTAAGTATGACGTCAGTTATCACTGAACTAGTATACATATTTGTTTAAGGGCCAACTGACGGACGCATCTCGTTCCATTGAAGACCC
Organism: Mytilus galloprovincialis; assembly: GCA_037788925.1. Classification (NCBI taxonomy): domain Eukaryota; kingdom Metazoa; phylum Mollusca; class Bivalvia; order Mytilida; family Mytilidae; genus Mytilus; species Mytilus galloprovincialis. The sequence continues at coordinate 4,169,493 of CM075332.1, forward strand.
ATTTGTGGCCTGCTCTATGTCTGAGTTGTTGTCTCTTTTATACATTCCACATTTCCATTCTCAATTTTATTTTATGAACATGTTCTACATCATTTGCAGAAAAGAAACATCAATTACAGAGGACAAGATCGATTTGTCTATTTAAGAGCGCGTACTTCCAAAAAACTTATTCATAATATCATCATAGACTTCACTTCGAAAAAAGTGTATCTTTAAATTAAGAATGGACATCAATCTGATGTCATCGACCCTTGCCATAGTGTGGATTCACATAGAAGTCGATGTATTTTCAATAAGAAATTACAGTTAATTCTTTTTTTATTCGTTGAATACCAGATGTCGTGGTTTGGTTGGTATGAATGAAACACGATTAAATTGTTAAACATAATATGATGTTTTACTTACATATCGTTAAAAAAGTATGCATATCTTTGTAAAGCCAGGACTCCAACCATTCACAATAATGCACATGATTTTCTTAATCCACGATAATTGGTACCGACGGAAATAATGAGTCATCAGTATATCGAGTGCACCGTATACCACCTGACAAACTGTATATGTTTTATAAAGACATTTAATGAGATACTTATCAATGGACAGATAAGATGGTTGTAAAGGACAAGACATAGTGACAGATGAACCATTATTTTGTTTGAATTTCATACGGAAATTTGGAGTTTATTTCTGAAGAAATATTTTACAAACTACTTTGTTCCAAAAAAAAAATTACTCAAAGAAAACAGAAACACAACATAAATTCAAATGTATATTTCATTGATGTAAAATTTTCATCATGATTATCTAGGCTTTGTAGGAAATCAAATCAATTTTACAACAAAATAGCCTGATTGAATTGGGTTTTTTTTCAACCGTAAAAAAATAAAATAATTTGTCGAAATATCATTGCCCACAGTATGTACACAATGTAAAAAATGCAAATAAAATATTTACATAAAATTATGACTATTATTTTGATTTTGTCCGAAATCACTCTGACGGTTTAGTTGCATTAAATTACCATGTACAAAAAATCTTTTTACGATGTATAGTAAGTTAGTAAAAACTGACGTTCAAAGGTAACGTCAAATGTTCTTATGATTAAATCAATGCATGATTACCAAAACCAAATAAGATATATTAAAGGTTTACATTAACTTTAAGGTATTAGTAGTCACAAGTTGGGAATACAATTTGATTTCTAAGAAACGTCTTTGTTTATGATAGTCTAACAAACTTCAATTTACTCATAATTATATTCATAGTCGAATATATTAAATATTAAACATAAAACTCAATAACTTTCATAGATATATACAGATAAAAATAGTCAATACAAACAAAATATCTAACCCGATTCTGAATATATATTCTATCGTCGAATAGATATGGGATATTGATATTAATTTACAGTTGGTTCACATAACTTCACATTTATATTCCACAATCACAAGCCCGTCTTAATTGAAATATCATTTGATTAGACTTATTATTGAATTTCAACTTACCATGAACAACATGTCCTATGATACATGTACATGTGCATAATGGTCTTCCTAATTTCCTTGGAGCCAAGACCACTTCCGTTGTTTTTGTTATTGCCTGTCTTGCTTAGTCTTTAGTTTCTATGTACTGGCGTGCGAATTTATTTGTTTTTTCACCGTCTTTTAATATTTGCCATTGCCGGTTATTTATATTTACAACTGAACACATGTTTTCGCTACGACCTTTATACCTGATAAGTCGTCTATAAATATAAGAAGATGTGGTATGAGTCCAATCAATCCAAGTCAAAAGTTGTAAAAGTTAACCATGACCTATAAATTTACCGATTGGTGCAAATTCAAAATTCCGGAAAAAATGTCTGAGTATGGATTCGCAAGAGGGAGGGGTCGAAACCTTGCAGAAACCACTTACCAATCACTGTGTTGTTCTCTTTTATTTAGTTTACAAGCTTCTTTAAGTATCTTTTTTATCCTTAAACCGTTGTTTCCTCAATGGATTTTAGGAATTTGAACACTGATAACCTATCGAGGCATCTAATGCATTTTTTGAAATTTCTAAATGAAGCAAAAGTAAAAAATAGATACAAAAGAGCACTATCAAACTTTACAAGTTTGATTAAATTACACAGTACCATGTGGTGAACAGAAAAAAAAAGCCACATACTTAATTTTAAAGGAACTAGCGTGTTCCTTCTCATTTAGTGGCATCAGTCGTGCTAGCCATTGAATGAATGTTAAAAACTGATTTTTTTGGTTTACATGCATATATAAAAAGAAGAAGATATAATAGGATTGAAAATGAGACAACCGTCGAACAGAAACTAAGATGACTCAGATGTTTAACAATGCATAAAACCCATACCAAATAGTACTATAATAGGCCATAAAAGGCATTTTATTTCATCACGATGGGTAAAATCTACTAATTTTGCCGAAAAATTCATAAAGGATAAAATTTTCAAGGTTTATCTGATGCAATTTCAAAGTCAAATAAGGGTGTCAATTATGCTATTTATATCCTTTCATTTACTTCTCCTTACTAGTCTGAGGTTCTTGTAGTTCTTAAGTTTTGAGAACAATATATACAATCGTATTCTTTCTTATTATTTCATAAGAGTCATATCTTCAAAGCTGAGGCAGTCGGCAAGAAAAATGAAAAAAAAAAACGATAGTGATTGCTGCTTCTGATAGAAATAAGGTTTGCCAGTGGGTACCCGCTGTTACAGCAGTACCTGCATCCCAGTTGCCAATAGTAAACACAGTAACTATACCGACTACTGCATCATCAGGAGTCTATCCAATGTTGTATACAAATACAGGTCCTGGTTTATATACTAATGTTTGTTTTCCAGTTAGCAAAGCAGATACCCTGTTATACTCCAAAGTAACAATTCAAAATTGGTCGATCATAGTCCCAGTCAAGATTCTAAAGATCATTCATTAGGTAATTGTAAAATAATTTTGAATTGCTATGTGATTGTAGATTCTTAAAAAAAATAAAATAATAGTTAACACTTAAATATATTTCAAAACACAGTTTGGACATTGTCATTTGTCTCGGGGATCATGCGTCATTTAAGGTGGCTATAAGCATGACGAGAGTAACACAGTATGATTCAAGATATGTTATTTTTTAAGTCAGTTCCAGTGATGCTTGTAATATATCTATATGCAGGCAAACTAAAAAGGAGATCCTATTTAATATTAACATCACCGCATTAGTTAGAAATTTAAGGACAAGGTAACCAAAATATAAACAAACTATGAAACTGATTGGTCCATTTGTTTTACTAACAATGGTAAACTTTTCAATGAGAAAATCACACTTTTAAGCATCTGAATGGGTAAAAACGTGTCTCTAGAATGTATTCATATCGATATGTGTACACATATAATGCATATTAATTCATTTTATTCACTTGAGAATTCACCAAAAAGAAAAGTTATGAATGCCGGAAAGGAGTCGCATACACATAAAAAAAATGAATCACTGTGATCTAAATATACAAAAGAAAAATATTCATAAGTAATAGACAAGGAATATGTCCATTTTTGTTACCCTTTAGTAAAACAATATGAATATCTTGTATTGATTCTACATGTTAAAGAAATATTTATGAAGCGTGATCAATTAACTACAAACAAACAAAGGAACAATAAGATACAATTTTTGTTTCTGTCGACGTATGTATGATAATTGATGATAAAAGGGAAGTCTATCGTATACATTTATGTATATGAATGACATTATTTTATCGAAACAAATAATATTGTGTCAATCATGTTTAATAATGTTTGTTTATCTTTCTCTGGCAAATTAGGTAACAGTATGAGCAGCAGTCTAACCAATGGAGAATCAACATTGCAGAAACCAACTCAGCCTAGGCAAGTTAACAATGTCAAAAAAATATTAAAACGTTCGGCTGATGAAAACAGCAATACTTTTGAAACACCATTGTTGAAGGCAAGTTATTACGGCCATATTAATGTTGTAAAAGAACTTCTAGAACGTGATGCTGTTGATGTTAACGTCTGTGACAAAGATAAATGTTCTCCACTTTTTTGGGCAATCCATGAAGGACATAAACTGGTTGTGACTGAGTTATTACAACATTCAGCTATAGTAAATAATATAAATGATAATGGTGGGACACCTCTTTGGATGGCAAGCCAACAAGAAAATGCTTATATTGTTAAACAATTGTTACAACATTCGGCCGATGTCAATATATGTGACAATGATGGCCAATTACCTCTCCATTTTGCAAGGAAGAACGGCCACTCGGATATTGAGTTGTTGTTATTAGAAAAACAAGGAAATCAATAATGATATCGAAATTCCTTTGAAATATATTTATAACATTTTTTTTATCGACATATGGTCCGAGACCACAATTGTCGTCCCTTGTTTTTCGTTGTTTACGAATATAGTCCCTAGTGTTGACAGTGGGTTACTTGCCATTAATTTTATACCCCTTCCAAATTTATTTCTCCATGTTTATTGCCTCAAATTGCTAGTATGGGGGTGAAATTACACTGTGAAAAAATTTGGGTCCAGAATTTTAAAGGAAAGTAGTGATTTGGTCAAGCTGAAAAAGGTTGAAAATTAGCACTTCGGAAGCTGTCAAAAGATTTCAAGACGCCATAAACATAAAATTGTCCATATTTTGAGTTAGAGCAGACGAAGTTTTCTATAATTTTGATATAATTTGTCCCAAATGTAGTACAACACACTGTAAAAGTTTCTTTGAGAAAGCGCAGGTGGGATTTTTTTTATTTTCATTTATGTTCTAAAAGAAATGCACTACGAAATAATTGTGTTCTCGGACCATATCGATTCATAGCAAAACCTATCGAACTTTGTATTTTTATCTATTAATCTACTGCTTTGTTTTCTAATTATCAAATAATTCAAGCAAATTTGGAACTTGACGTGTTGCATTGGCGTTTATCAATTTTTTAAGCTGTTGATCATTTAAAATTGAAGTTAATTATTTGAGTTTTTATGTTTAAATCATGAAGATTTCAAATTGTTAGATGTACATTTTTTTAGAGATTTGTGTGAATAGTTACTAAAAATTTTGGTTTCATCAAATACAATTGTTTCACAAACCACGCCTTTTTGTTTGGAGATGTATAATATTCATAGAAATTTTGTTTTGTTTACCTACTAAATATAATATCTGTGTTGCATATTTGTGGAATATTAAAGTGGGGAATATTAAAGTGGGAATATACATGGATAGTGGCTAAATTATATTCTGAGAAATACCGAAGATGAAGAGAGGAGTAGTACATAATATTAGTATAAATTCAAACTCATAGAAGTTCAGGTTATAAATTGTTTGAAATATGCTGCACAGCCCAATATTTTATAAAATGTATTGTATATGAACTTTCCATGCTAGGATATATTTATTACGAAACTTCATATTAAATGGAGTGCCTATGAAAATTTGCAATGCCTACATTTGCAGAAGTTTTTGTTTTGAAAAACTTATTTTGACTTTCTGGTGTATGCATGTCTAATATACAATTTATTACTATTGACACATTGCATAATGTCCACGGATCGCGATAAACCGTCCGCAGTTGATGTTTGGAATAATTTGACGAACCATGTACCTATATTTGGCAGTTACAGTTCTTCATTGATGTAACTAAGAATCAAACACTATCAGTATTTCAGTAACTACAGTAGTATACATGTACAAGCGTCATTCATTGTTTGACACATTTATTCGTGTAACCATTTATACTGAACATTTTACTTAATGAGTACACTAGTTAAGAAACTATAGTGATTCTTTTCACTATAGTACTTCAGAAAGTTCTGAAGAGTTAAACCTGTACCATCACTCACTATCATATTATGTATTAAAAATTGGTAATTGATTTGTAAATAAAAGAAGTGATATGTCTTGCATGAAAAAAGGATTCAAAGCGTCCAAAATAAAGAATAATCTAGCAAGTCGATAAGAGACTAACGAAACAATGACAAAACCCAAAATACGGTATAGGAACAACAATCCAAGAAAAACTAAACAAAAAGATATGAAAAAATAACTAAAGAGAATCTGGAAACTTATAAACGGTACTTTGAAGGATGTATATATATTAGTGTGAACTAAACGTGTTCACGGTAGTAGACAATCAAAAATCTAGAGTTTACGTATACACAATTTTGATGAACATCAATATTTATAGTTTGTTCTTTTATTGTAATGTTACACCATAGTCCCAGGTAAGGGGGAGTATTGGGATCCCGCTAACATGTTTACCCCCGCCCTATTATTTATGTATGTGCTTGTCCCAAGTCAGGAACCTTTAATCCAGTGGTTGTCGTTTGTTTATGTGTTAAATATTTATTTTTAGTTCATTTTTCGGACCTAAATTAGGCCTTTAGTTTTCTCGTTTGAATTGTTTTATATTTTCATTTCGAGGCCTTGTATAGCTGACTATGCGGTATGAGCTTTGCTCATTGTTGAAGGCCGTACGGTGATCTAAAGTTCGTAATATCTGTGTCATTTGAACTCTTGTGGAGAGTTGTATCATTGGTAATCATACCACATCTTCTTTTTTATATCGTAATAGCAGTATAATGTTTATCTTAATCAAATACTATTTATTTGATACATATTGATTTGATGACAAAAAAATCAAGAAGACAAACAAAAACTGTTTAATATATGGTTTAAAAGTCTTTTAATCAGATAACATTTACAAAAAACCCAAGTATTTGTAAGAATCTGTTCTTAAAGTACTCAATATTCCTATTGCAAATCCATGGTATGGCGCTTGTATTTGTTTAACATGATCCTTCAAATGAACATGTCAATTTTCAAAATAATGCATATGCTTGATTACATGAAGCATTGTTTGTTACACTTCAAGAACCGATAACAAGAATCTGTATCATAAGTTTACTGACATTTATTTGAAATTGTTACAACAAATGACAATTAAACTAGTTTTGCGTAAAACTATATATTTCGATGTTATCTACTTTTTAAAATATAAATATAAGTTATGCAATTTCCAACAACTGCAGGAAATTTGACACGTTAATACTGCTGGTGGACGTTTCGTCCGCAAGGGTTTTAATAGCCCAGTAGTCAGCACTTCTGTTTTGACATGAATATCAAGTATATGGTCATTTTTATAAAATTACTGTTCGCAAAGGTAATAAATCATTCGAAATACTAAGGATTGCTATTCAACTTTATACCTGTTTGGTTTTCTAACTATTTTGATCTGAGTGTAACTGGTGATTCTTATGGAGACGAAACGTGCGTCTGTGGTATCAAATTATAAGCCTGGTACCTTTTATAACTAACTATATTTTTTCCCAATGAGGTGAAAAGTGCCAGTCGTAGAGAATTTACATATTCAGATATAGGTAGATTAACTTGTTTTCTTTTTAGAAATACAGTGTTGACAATCTAACAATACAATAAGTACGATAACAGAAATAAGAACGACAACTCCTACATAACCTATAGCCTTCGCTGTCGGTCTATCTTCATATACACTGATCTTCGTCAATTTATACGCTGAAAATAGAAGTATTTGATGACGAAAGCTGCAACTAAAACACAATTGAGTATGAATATCGAATAAATAATTTGTCATTGATCCATTTTATCAGTTTTGGTAAAGTAAGAGCAAATATACACTATAAGCCTTACTTTGTCACCAAACTTGTCACTTCATTCTGATTAAAACTTTTGTGGAGTATATAAAAAATGTTGAAAATACGTTTTCTGTATACTTGACTTATGGATGTTAAGAAAAATCAAATAACTCTAGTTCATCGTTCGTATGTAACAACAAAATTGGGTTGTTTTTAAAGGGAAGTGAAAATACAATTAATACGCGAGAAATCACTTTATGTGTAAAAATGTTTCAAAAAGTATTTCGTATTATAATCAATCCAATTATAACATATTATCGTGTTTCAAGTTATTGGTTAATGTTTTTTTCTGTACATTATGCTTCATATGAAAATTTTCCCGTTCATATTGTGAGAGATCTTTGTCATTTTTACAATATTAAAATATTGGAATGTCCTACCCCATGGACACTTTCCATGTGTTTTATTTATAAGACAAATTACATTGTATATATGTTAGCGGCAATAAGTGAAACTAAGCATTAAGCTTAAATCCTAGGCAATACGCTAACGCCTAGGCATTAAGTTATTGCCTGAAATTTTCAGGCATTAAGCTTATTTCCTGAAATTTGATGATGATTATTCATCCTATTGCCGAACATAATTTTAGGCAATAAATAAACTCTGTAATTTATGCATATTTCGTGATTTATTCTTGATATAAAGTCGTTTCTCAATTATATATCTAGTATTACATGTATAATATACATTCATTTGACAGATCTTCAAAAGTATGTTTAATTAGTTATTTTAGCAGTTTAAAAAATATTAAAAAGATTTAGAATAGTACAAAAAGCGACTGTATCCAATTACAACAGAGGGGAAATTCTGTAGAATAATTGAAAACTTGTAAATTTCACTAGTCGAGCTGGTTTGAACTGCTCAAAAGTATACAACATTAAGATATGATTGTTTGCTCACACCATTTTCCAAATTTTTTTTATTGGTTAGGTGAATTTTTGTTGTTCACAGTTCCACAACTTGTGATAACATAAATTTCTATCAAGTTTTCATATTTTTAAATGATTATTTGATGCGTTTTAATATAAGTAACATATTTTATTAGTGATTCTATTTGTTGTCTCTTGTGGACAGTTGTCTCATTGGTAATCATACCACATCTTTTTTTTATATATATTTAGGATGAAACTGGGCCCCGTAGTTTTGCATCAGTAAAATAAGGACAGCGGTTAAAACATATTAGCTAGGATAATCCTCAAAGATAAAGCTCAGATTGCTTCTAAGTGCATGCTGAGACATGTCGTAAGTCAGTCCTTACATTATCATAATTTCTGTCCTGAGAATATAATCTTATAGGACCAATCTTATGACAGTTTAATTTCGATCAACCTTGATCTCATAATGCTATTATGTAACAAATATATTTTTATTTAAATGAATAAATGTCTATTATTTACTCACATTGATATTTAAGGCATTTATTTTAATGCCTGCACACATTTTTCAGGATTTAGGCTTAAATCCTAGGATAAAAAGTAAAATCACAAAAATACTGATCTTAGAGGAAAATCAATCAGGAAATTCCATGATCACAGGGCAAAATCAAATAACCAAACGTATCAAAAACGAATGGACAAGAATTGTGTAAGACTAATGCCTAACATCATCTAAACAATAGACTTACTGCCTAGGCGTTAGCGTATTGTCTAGAATTAAAGCTTAATGCCTAATTTTACTTATTGCCGCTAACATATACATGTCTACGTAAAAAGCTTAAAATAAAAATTTCCAACGAGACATTTGTTATATCGCCAGGAGATATCGCCAATACATGATTCCTTTTCAGTTCATCTGATTCTTTCAGTTTTTGGTGTCTGTAACCTTAATTCTCCTTATCGATCTTGTGGATTTGAACACTAATTATTTACCGGAAGTGCCTAATTTACATGTTATTTGTGCTTACCATTTGTTTGTTCAGGGTCAATTGACAGGGTACGTTTCAATTCTGTTATTGTTGTTGGATTGATTTTCACATTAGATATCTCCGGTTTACATGTTATTGGTTCTGGACTAATCAGTGGGATGTCTCCTGCTGTTGGTATATATTTTACAATTAATAATTAGACTTATATTTTATCAAGATGTGTATACCGCGTGACACATTTGTAATTTCTGCGCATGACCATGTAACAGTTTCCGCTTTACATAGTGATACAGTCACTAACTATATACAGCATTGTTTGGAATATCTATAGCATCAGCGTGAAAACAATGCACGTTTGCAGAATAAGGTTAATTGATCGAGTTTTTGATAATACCATTTGAAACAATTTATGACTTTCAATACACAAAAAAAAAAAAAAACTCATAAAAAATACCAGGTTTATCTGGTACGTTAGACGCATTATCTTTCAAATGATATTCATCGCAATAAACTTGCTTGTTTAGCCGTATTTTTTTTTGTTACCGAATAATTTTGATGTTTGACTGGACCTATGAGTTTGTTTTCTTTCTTCGAATCGTGTTTTTACAAGTGAATGGTGGATGTAGACGTAACTGATCAGAACATACTTGTTTTATCAAGCATTTATTTCAATTTGAGAACAGACAAAACGAAATCAATTGTGACTATGTCACAGTACACAATAACATATTTATCAAAAAAACAACAGATGCAGATTTTGGTAAAAAAATTTGAAATATCTTCTCCCGAAAGGTATGGTCTTCATTTGTGGAAATAGTTCATTCTTCAAAATTTTCACAATGTAAAAATAATCCGGCATTTTTTGCTGTATTTTTTCTAATAAAAAAAATGACCGTTTATTTCTTCATAAACACATTTTAATAAATGATACTCATTTTGTATTCAATCAAAATTTACTTAAAAAAAGGTTTATAATTCGCTTCACAGCAATGATTCAACTCAATCGAAACATTCAAGTTTCCCCGATATATCGCAGGATGACGTCGCAAACTGAAAATGTTAAAAATGTTACGTCAGCAAACAATACCGCCAATACATGATTTCTTTTGAGATCATCTGATTCTTCCAGCTTTTGGTGTCTGTTACCTTAATTTTCCTTATCGATCTTGTGGATTTGAACACAAATTATTTACCATAAGTGCCTAATTTCGAAAACAAGCAACACTCATATTAAACGGAGGTACGTACGATTATAAAGATAAAATGGTAGTTACAGTATTCATATAAGCTTAACATGTGATTTGTGCTTACCAGTTGTTTGTTCAGGGTCAATTGACAGGGTACGTTTCAATTCTGTTATTGTTGTTGGATTGATTGTCACATTAGATATCTCCGGTTCAGATGTTATAGGTTCTGGACTAATAAGTGGGATGTCTCCTGCTGTTGGTATATATTTTACAATTAATAATTAGACCTATATCTATTCAAGATGTGGATACCGCGTGACACATGTGTAATTTCTGCGCATGACCATATAACAGTTTCCGCTTTACATAGTGATACAGTCACTAACTATATACAGCATTGTTTGGAATATCTATAGCGTCAGCGTGAAAACAATGCACGTTTGCAGAATAAGGTTAATTGATTGATAGTTTGATAATACCATTTGAAACAATTTATGACTTTCAATACACAAAAAAACTCATAAAAAATACCAGGTGTATCTGTGTACGCTAGACGCATTATCTTTCAAATGATATTCATCGCAATAAACTTGCTTGTTTAGCCGTATTTTTTTTTTTTGTTACCGAATAATTTGAATGTTTGACTGAACCTATGAGTTTGTTTTCTCTCTTCGAATCGTATTTTTACAAGTGAATGGTGGATGTAGACGTAACTGATCAGAACATACTTGTTTTATCAAGCAGTTATTTCAATGTGAGAACAGACAAAACGAAATCAATTGTGACTATGTCACAGTCCACAATAACATATTTATCAAAAAAACAACACATGCAGATTTTGGTGAAAAAATTTGAAATATCTTCTCCCGAAAGGTATGGTCTTCATTTGTCGAAATAGTTCATTCTTCAAAATTTTCACAATGTAAAAATAATCCGGCATTTTTTGCTGTATTTTTTCTAATAAAAAAAATGACCGTTTATTTCTTCATAAACACATTTTAATAAATGATACTCATTTTGTATTAAATCAAAATTTACTTAAAAAAAGGTCTATTACTCGCTTCACAGCAATGATTCAACTCAATCGAAACATTCAAGTTTCCCCGATATATCGCAGGATGACGTCGCAAACTGAAAATGTTAAAAATGTTACGTCAGCAAACAATACCGCCAATACATGATTCCTTTGAGATAATCTGATTCTTTCAGCTTTTGTAGTCTGTTACCTTAATTTTACTTATCAATCTTGTGGATTTGAAAACAAATTATTTACCATAAGTGCCTAATTTCGAAAACAAGCAACACTCATATTAAACGGAGGTACGTACGATTATAAAGATAAAATGTTAGTTACAGTATTCATATAAGCTTAACATGTGATTTGTGCTTACCAGTTGTTTGTTCAGGGTCAATTGACAGGGTACGTTTCAATTCTGTTATTGTTGTTGGATTGATTTTCACATTAGATATCTCCGGTTCAGATGTTATAGGTTCTGGACTAATAAGTGGGATGTCTCCTGCTGTTGGTATATATTTTACAATTAATAATTAGACCTATATCTATTCAAGACACATGTGTAATTTTTGCGCATGACCGTGTAACAGTTGCCGCTTTAAACAGTGATACAGTCATTGACTATATACAGCATTGTTTGGAATATCTATAGCGTCAGCGTCAGCGTGAAAACAATGCACGTTTGCAGAATAAGGTTAATTGATTGATATTTTGATAATATCATTTGAAACAATTTAAGAGTGTCAATACACAAAAAACTCATCAAAAATACTAGGTGTATCTGTGTACGCTAGACGCATTATCTTTCAAATGATATTCATCACAATAAACTTGCTTGTTTAGCCGTATTTGTTTTGTTACAAGATAATTTTAATGTTTGACTGGACCTATGAGTTTGTTTTCTCTCTTAGAATCGTGTTTTTACAAGTGAACGGTGGATGTCGACGTAACTGATCAGAACATACTTGGTTTATCAAGCAGCTATTTAAATGTGAGAACAGACAACACGAAATCGATTGTGACTATGTCAGAGTACATAATAACATATTTATCAAAACATCAACACATGCAGATTTTGGTGAAAAGATTTGAAATATCTTCTCCCGAAAGGTATGGTCTTCATTTGTGGAAATAGTTCATTCTACACATTTTTCACAATGTAAAAGGAATCCGGCATTTTTTGCTGTATTTTAATCTAATAAAAAAATCATGACCATTTATTTCTTCATAAACAAATTTTAATAAATGATACTCATTTTGTATTAAGTCAAACAGGTCTACATTTGTAGTACTCGCGTTTCCTCGATATATCGAAGTTTGACGTCGCAAATTAAACATGTTAAAAATGTCACGTCAGCAAGGTCACTACCTCCGATCCCCTGCTACTGTATCGTATAACATTGACGAAAAAAATAGACTAGATGAGAATCTTCGTTGCAGGTTATGCATGAAAAACAAGAGACTTGTTGTCGCACCCAATTATTTCTTTTTTATTTCATGCGACTCCTTCGTGTTTTGTTTTTTATTTGAATTTGTACATTCTGAAATGATTTGAACATCTCAAAATACGATTGCCTCTGATTCGTAGGATGTTCAACCCTGCGAATATATTGACGTATATATGTGGCACAAATGTTCGGTATTTCAGTTCTCAAATGCTCAACTTCGTATTTTATTTGGCCTTTTTACTTTTCTGATTCGAACATTACTACGGATTCTTTGTAGAAGAATAGCATTTCAGGCGTTAGACATTTTACGCTTACGCTTGGTGATTGTGATGTGTTTACATATAGTTAATTATATGAAGACAAGATGAGTTTACATATATTTTACCTAATCCATGCTTGAAGCATACTGCTCCTGTCAAGGCACTATTGTTGGTGTTACAGGGTATCCATGCCTGATTTAGATGTGAATCAATAACAACACATTTCTCACTATAAGAACTCGGTGATAGCAAGTTTACAAACGATGGGTCATTATTCCAGTTTGACGGAGACCCCATTATAGAATGGGTACCAAGCCAAACTTGGGTACTTTTTATTCTGGAAATATAAAAACAATTGTTATCCTTAAACTAATTCTTCAAAAAAGAAGATGTGCACGGCGTATTCACAACTTGAAATGCAAAATACCGACTTAAGGGGGTTCGCGGGTCTAAATCATTTATATAGGATTTCTCTATATTTTTCTATTAATGAACTTTATCTTAAAGTTAATAGAAAAATGAAATAAAAAAGTGTGGTCATCGTTCATTTGCGCTCATAATCTGCCTTCGAAAGAAGCATACATTTTTGTAAAGGTTTTTTTTTCTGTTGAAATAATAGGAGAAATAAAGGTAATATCGAAATAAAAAAAATGAAAAAGAAATTTATTAAAGAAATCGCTAAAATTTTACAATCATTTAGTTTGAGTACAGCTTATATGGAAATTATATTAAAAATGATAGGTCACCGATGAGTTGAAAAAGATATTTCAATTTTAGAGCCAAAAAATGGCATTTTTCCACCAAAGGGAGATAATTTGGAACTTTTTCAATGATGTATACATTTTGAAAGTCATATGGGGCCAATACGAATTGATTGTTTTGAATGATTTTTGTACCATATGACAAAGTAACAACTACAAAAGGAAACAAATAAAATTTGAAATGAAAAATAAATGTTTGATTTTTTTCTGAAATTTTTATACCCCCGAGCCTCCTTAACCATTTCCTTTTACGTAAATGGTTTACAATGAACAAGACATCGATGTATACTGGTATATGCAGTTTTCAATTTTATTATTTATGCTTACAATGTTCGTTCTCATTACTGACTCAATCTAAAAATGCTAAAAATCATATATAACGTCAATATCAGATTAAAATACTAATGCACCCATTTTAAAATTCCATGAAAACCATACCAGGAATAGTTGGCATTGCTGACTTATCGAAAGCACCAGCGTAAACACAGGTTGGTTGCGTTCACAATTGGTCGTTGTGATAACATTTTTATTTTATGGTCGAAGTCTCATCACTCGTATGAACAAAATTATATATACTATATCGCTGATTAAAAGTCATAAATCGATTGAGAGAAAAACAAATCCAAGTTGAAAACTAAAACCGAGAGAAACACATCAACTATAACATGTATAAAAGAGGGACGAAAGATACCAAAGGGACAGTCAAACTCATAAATCCAAAACAAACTGACAATGCCATGGCTAAAAATAAAAAAGACAAACAGAAAAACAACAGTACACATGACACAACATAGAAAACTAAAGAATAAACAACACGAACCCCACCAAAAACTAGGGGTGATCTCAGGTGCTCCGGAAGGGTAAGCAGATCCTGCTCCACATATGGCACCCGTCGTGTTGCTTATGTGATTATATAGAAACAACGAAACAACAGAATACTGAAGTGCCACAGAAAAACAAACGACAGTGCTAAATACATCGACACTAACACGACTAACTATTAGATAAAAACTTCAATATTCCTGACTTGGAACAGAACATTTTAAAAAAATAGTGGGCTGAACCTGGTTTTTTTTGCTACTCGATTTCAGTGGAAATGCGTTAAAAACTGTTATGTTTAAAATACCTTTGAAATAATCACAATCCAATAAAGGCAACAGTAGTATACCGCTGTTCAACACTCGTAAATCCATGGACAAAAACAAATGACTCCTGCAAAACCAGTCAATGAGAATATAACTTGGTAAAAAACATAAAACAACAAATTGCGTTCAAAATAAGCAAGCTTTCTGTAAAATAGGTTCAATGTTATAGGCTCTAGTGTGCCGATGTCTCTGAAATGAGGTGAGAAATTTTAACCATTTAAACTAGAGTTATCTACTTACAACAATACTGTACTCAAAACGTCATCCATGATAAACTGATAATTTTGGTTGTCTATAATTGGTGCAAGGTAGCCACCGTTGTCCCGACACTGATTCATGGCATCGACAATTGTCCATGACGTCAATGATGAAGGCTTACTTGTAAACCAGTAACAGTGTTCTCTGTACTGTTGATCAGCGGTGGAGTTCCATTTTAAACAATTTTCTAAAAGAGTTTAATTTCCAGTAAAATATTTGTAAACTGTGTATATAAACTCACAATAGATACCAGGGCTAAATTTTGTATATACGCCAGACGCGCGTTTCGTCTACAAAAGACTAATCAGTGACGCTCAAATCCAAAAAAGTTAAAAAGACCAAATAAAGTACGAAGTTGAAGAGCATTGAGGACCATGCACTTCAGTTTATTAACCAGAGTCAAAGCTGTATAAAGTTGGGCTTGTGGTGGTTTTTTTTCTCGTGGATTGAAATATGTTCGACCATATTTATATGTTCAGTTGTATTTTAAGGATTTTACAAAGATGAGTTTGTGAATACACCCTGTTGCAGGCGTTTCTTGTAGACATAATTAGTACTGAATGCCAGTTCTTATATATATATATATATATATATATATATAGATTGCCTAACAATGTAAGTTTAACACACTATTTAGTATGTAAATATAAGAATGTTTAAAATATTTACAAAAAGATGAAAATAAACGCAATATTTCGCTAGACCAACTAGCTTTATCAAGCGTGCATCTATCCAGGTGAAATCGGATGTAGATGATAAGAAACTTTTGCAGCTCAACGTCTATGTTGTACTGAACTGCCTTTAAAATAAGAAAATTTTGCAGCTCAATGTCTATGATTTCTTGCATTTAGCTGCTTTGAAAATAAGAAAATTTTGCAGATCAATGTACATGTTGCACTTGGATTTAGCTACCTTAAAAATACATAATTGGTAGTTGAAGTTAGCAACGTCCATTGGCCAATATTACGGGATAAAAAGGACGATGCTTTGTTTTAAATTATTCTTTATTTTTCCTGTATCTTTTTTCGTCTTTTTCGTTAAGACCATCAGGTTCTAAAGTGTGGAGTTGGTGGATCCAAAAGTTT
This sequence comes from Mytilus galloprovincialis, assembly GCA_037788925.1. Taxonomy (NCBI): domain Eukaryota; kingdom Metazoa; phylum Mollusca; class Bivalvia; order Mytilida; family Mytilidae; genus Mytilus; species Mytilus galloprovincialis. The sequence goes on from CM075332.1 coordinate 4,186,214, forward strand.
TCTCTTCTCCTTCTCGCCGTGGTGTCCCATTCGGTGTTGACTTCTATAATTTGGAAAGTGACATTATCAAAAGGATGTTTCGTTGAACGAAGATGTCTTGTGAGAGGACAGTTTTTGTTGGTTTTGTACGATGAACGATGGTTATTGAGCCGAATATTAAATTTGTCCATTGTTTCTCCCACATACTGAATGCCACAAGTGTCACATGTTAATATATAAATTGAGTTCTCCGTTTTACAGTTGGAATTAGAGTAGATGGTATAATTTTGTTTAGTAACGGAACTGATGAAAGAACTGCTTGTATTGGCAGCTTTACAACACAAACAATTCCTTCGACCACATTGTTTGTAGCAACCGGGCGATGGATTAGGCTGCGTTGCTAATACAGATGTCACTAATTTGTCACGGATGTTTTTAGGTCTTCGGAAGGCCATGACCGGTGGTGAAGAAAATACTTTTTTTTTAGATTTAAATCATTTTCTATAATTTTCCAATGCTTCTGAACAATGGATGACACATTTTTAAAATCAGGATGGTAAGTGAGTACAAGGGGTGTTCTGTTAGCTGCTTTATTCTTATCTTTGTACTCAACAAGTTCTTGGCGACTAGTTTTGTTTGCTCTTTCGAAAGCGCTATCAATGATGTTGTTATTGTATCCTCGAACAACTAGATGTTTACGAAGTTGTCCAAGTCTAGCATTTTTCGTATTTTCAGTAGAGCATATTATCTTGATTCGCAATGCCTGGCTGAATGGGATACCACGGGAGCAGTGTTTAGGATGGCAACTTTTAGGAGAAAGGAATTGATGTTTGTCCGTTTGTTTGGTATGGAGGTCCGTTATAATGGTTCCGTTCTTGATGTAACTCGTAGTATCGAGGAAGTTTATTTTCTCCATAGATGATTCATATGTAAATTTTATTGAATGGTGGAAAGAGTTGCAGTGTTCTAGAAATTCATTAAGATATTCTTGTGAATCTGTCCATTTGAAATCAATATCGTCAATGAATCGGAACCATGATAAGGGCTGATATGGAGCACTAGCCAAGAGGCGTTTTTCAAGTTGGCCCATAAATATGTTGGCATATGACGGGGCCATTTTTGTGCCCATACTAGTACCGTCTATCTGGAGATAGTGTTTTTCATTGAAAGAGAAGTTGTTATTCTCCAGTACTAATTTCAGAAGTGTAACAAGGCACTCAGTAGGAGGATTTTTTTCACGACGAGTGTTCCATGCCTCTTCACAGGCTGCTATTCCTTCGTCTTGTGGAATGTTGGTATATAAAGAAGACACGTCCATGGATGCAAGTATAGTATTGCTTGGTAAAGGATTGAGGCTTTCCATTTTCTTGAGATAATCAGTTGTATCTTGAATGCATGAGGGTAGTTCTTTCACATGAGGTCTTAGATGATGGTCTACAAATTCTGATATCTTTTCAGTTGGATGACTATTCGCTGACACAATTGGTCGACCTGGATTGCCCGTTTTATGTATTTTAGGCAACATATAGAATCGTCCGGCCTTTGCTTCGTTCTCAAGAGGTCGGAGATAATCAAAGGTGTCATTGTCTATATGCTTTTTGTCGAACATCTCATGAAGGATGGTGTTGATCCTTCGAATAGTATTAAGCGTTGGATCTGTGGTTAATTGTTTATAAAAAATGGAGTTAGAAAGTTGTTGAAATTCATACAATTTAAGCGAATGTTAAACAACTGCGTGGGAATACAGTCCCAATAAAGATTCCCACGCAGTTGTTTAACATCTCAACTATCACCACCTTTTGGAATTCAGAGTTGTGCCAGTTCACATCGTAAATAACTAATTTTATTTTGACATATCTCTGTAGTCTTTGCGCCGTGTTTGGAAATTTTAACATTGTTCCAGCGTTCGCTTAAATTGTATGAATTTCAAGATTTTGATAGAGTCTTAATTTGTATTGACATGATTCATTTGTCATCGTGCTATTACCGAGGAAGGATATCTGTTATCCGAAATATCTAACATATTGTTGTTTTATTGTGTTTTTGGTGATGTTGTACCCTTTTAGACTTATTATATATATATATATATATATATATATATATATATATATATATATATATATATATATATATATATATATATATATATATATATATATATATATACTATCCAATTTCAGAGGAATGGTCAATGGTAAATGATGTATAATATTGTTGATATCGCCCCACACGAAAGTCGTTAAGATATCATTGACATATTGCAAATTATTCTACTAAAGCTGGAGCTAGGTGCAGCAGGGAGTGAGCTTAATTTCTGTTTAAAAGGCTGTAGTGTGACTGCGAGAGAGAGACCATTTCAAGAAAACCGCTATTTTTCTAGTTGTTGGCTTTCTCAACCGAATGTAATGTATTTTTGTCATGAACCCTTTTGGTATTTAGAAATTATTTTTTTTAATATGTACACGTGTATTAATCATGGATAAGAAATCATATTTTGTATACAATTATGAAACAAAATCAACAAAAAACAAACATGATATCAAAAGCAAAATAGACGCATTTCCATTGTGTCCCAAATCTCAATGTGACAGTGTGGTCTTAAACAATAAAACAAAAACTTTAAGAGAAAAATGAATATAATTAATGGACTGGTCATTAATTTACGCCACATCAGCACAGCAAGGCTGTATCGCAGCGAGGGATGCATATACAAGAAAATCGCCGTGCAACAAAAAACAAATTAAAATAATTACTAGCAACCTACCTTTTTTATAACATAACATTTCATCCCGAAAAATGTTTGTACATGACTTGTCCTGAGTTTTATTTGGCAGATGTAAGGTTCTCCCGTTAATCGCAGCACAGTTTTGGTCCGATCCTCCGTTCGGCTGCTGGGTAATTTGGCTTGTCCCAACCCAAAAGGTCGACCAAAAGTCGTTGTTTGTTATGCTTGACCCGTCTAAATGGGTCCAAGTGTCTTCTTCAGCTACGTCCATCACACCAATAAATGTTTCCCCTCTATAAAAATGATGGTAATTACATGAAGGATATAAGTCAATTAACATCATAGTGAACGATTGTATAGATATTCTATGTTGTTGAAGGATGATTTTGTGGTCCTATGATAGGCATTTCAGTTTTAGATGTTATTCTGTATCTTGTTCAATTCACCTCAGTCCAAAATCATGCAAATTTGCATACTCATAGAAATACACCATGATGAGATATACCTATTGTCCAAATTAATTTATGATATCTTTAAAAACAACGAGGAGGGGGGGGGGATGTTGAAAAAAATCAATAAAAGGGAGATAACTTCAAAAGGGAATGGTGAAATTCTACAAGTTCATCAGGTAAAATTCAGAATGACAGTTCAAATTTGGTATTGATAACTTCTATAGAAGAGGGCGTGCTTAAAAAAAAGCTGGAAGAAGAAAAAAAAAAAAAACAGTAAGGTCTTTCCTCGAATAGGGGAAACGTAAATTGCAGCAGTTGTAGGCTAACTTACGTCCTTCTGTAATAAAGCAAAGCCATACCGCTATATAAGGACTTGACAAAACAAAATTAAAAAAAATCTAAAACATACGCGCTACTAGGTCTTAAATTTTCCATAAAATTATACTGTTCTATGTCTATGTATGGTGCCAATCCATGCCCGTCTTCAGCACAAAGCCTGTTCGCCTCAAATACATTTATTGACTTTAGTGACCTTTTGTACCAGTAACAGTGGTGTCTGTAAATGCCATCTAACGATGAATACCATTTTAAACAATCAACAGCAAAGCACGAATACCCTAAAAATATGAAAGAAGAAAACATTTTATTGAAACTCTCTGGTTTTATTATTGGGCACGCGGATTTGTCCTTTCGATGTTCTTTTGAATAAAGTTTCAAAATAATTTACGCGCTTTGATAGAATTTAACAAATATTTTCTTTTCATCCATCCATGTCAATAACCAGATGTTTGGGAATCTCCTATTTTTGATTTTTGTCAGATTTTAGGATTTTCTGGGTTGATCCATATAGTGCAAATCAATATTTTGCTCGCTAACCCCTACGTTTCTGTTCTTAATGTTCTATATAGTGTAAAAGCTATATTAAAAAAAAATTAAATCTTTGTTCCTTTTTAATAGTTTTTCGTATATGAAAAAAAGGTAGCCAATATTAAATGGATGAACAACCTCGAGAGTTGACATTCATTTTCCTCCAATCTTTCAATTGATTATATCTCGTAGACAAAGTCACAGATTTTTTTTTTCCTACTATTTTTAGTCCCGTTATTTATGCTCATTTATATACAATTAGTTCAAGACATTTTTTTACAAAGCTTGTTATTTTGAACAACAAAAGCCACCAAAAAGAAAAAAAAAAACATAGGGAGAATTAATCACACCATTAATATTTTTCTCCAAAAAAATATTATGAATTTTCAGAACAAGATAAGATTAATACTAACATTATATGCCAGCTTTAGCTGGCAATTATGGTAGAAGCATCGTTTTGGAATAAAGAACGATAACTCTCTCTACACGACCCATCTGAAAAGTTTCGTCACTCTCGTTAAATCTCGTACGACTATTTTTTTTTAATGGCTGCCGAATTTAACGTTTCAACGTGAGCTTGAAAATACGGGACAGATCGGAATAAATACGATGTTTAATACGACATTAATTTTTATTTGTTAACAAAAACAAGGATTCAGAAATTTTGGTAACTTGTGTAGCTTATTTTAATTTTATTGTACCACGGAAATTACCGAAGTTAGGACAACAACAACTGACGCCATGTTTCGTCTGCTTCAACTTTTCATTATCAGTGAGGTCAAAACAAATTACTGAAATAATCACAGGTACTTCATTTAAAAGTCACAAAATCATAATTAACGATAACACCTTTAGCGTAAAAGTTCCGTGCAGCCATGGGAACACAGAAAAAACCTCTGCAAGCAATACATTTCGGATTACACATCAAGGAACAGTGATAATGACGTTGGGTATACTGTTGAATGTGATCACGGTCATTCATGTAGCCAATGGCGAATCCAGAACTTTTCATAAGGGGGGCACGCTGACGGGGCGCTCCAGTCATGCTTCAGTGATTCTCTATATAATATAATCAACAAATTTTTTTCCACGAAAATGCCCCCCCCCCCCCCCCCTTGGATCCGCCTATGGTAGCCCACAGACTAAATCACAACTTTAATAACAAAAGTTTAAAACAAAAAAAATATATTGAAATAATTCACAATCTTCTAATTCTGTACTTCTGTAAATCTTTTCATTGATTATGTCACATATCAGATATCTACCTTATAAGTCAGAAGTCCCAGGAGAAGGACACTGTTTTGCTTTCTCTCTCTCTAAGTTTAATCATAAAAGGAGACTTGAGTCTGAGTAGTACATTTAGTACTGTATATGTATGCTCCCATATTGTTCAAAATTGGATTTTATGGGAAACTGGAGTTATTATGATAACCCATGAGAATATCATGACTTTGATAGGTATATACAGGGCATGTTACTTGAAAGTATGTGGGCTACATCCTTTAAAATTCAAGCTGCAGCAGTCCCCTGTATATTTTATGCGTCAGTTTAAACCTGATCAAAGCATTTTTACTCTGTCAAGTACTTGATCACTATATACATGTATCACTATCAGGTTCACATTTCAATCTATTTACCAATACACACTTTATATGGTTACATGTATATAACACCACAGTACCAAAATTGCACTCAGTTACCAAATTGCGCCTATTCAGCCAAAAAAACTTGCAGAAATCTTACAAGTTTTCTTTCACCATTATCTAATTAAATCATCTTTTTAAAATGAGCAAATTAAATTTGTTACCAGCATCCTTTTCTTCAAAAAATAATAGTTGAAGCATGGATTAATGTCAAATTGTTTGAAATATTTGAAGAAATAAAACAAAACATATGTTTATATTCCAGTTTTAAGGATTTGAAATAAACCATACATGTAATGATGTATGGAATTTGGGTACTGACCTCATTACAGTATCAATGATTTCAAAATAAAATTGGCGTAACTATATTGTAAACAAGGATAGTCTACAAAATAAGCACAGAATAAACTTTTGCATGGTACATTTAAAAAAGTTCGTGAAAAAAACTGACAATACAGGAGCAATTTGGGTATTCTCATGTTAATAGCAACTTCACAACAGAACTACAAATTTATTTTCATGACCAAAAAAAAAAAGGACAAACCTAAAGGCAATAAAATGCTTCGCCAAGCACAGCCTGATATGACCACAGATGTATATTTAGCATATAAAAAATTCAAATTTTTATGTCATTTGAAATCAAACATTTTTTAATTTTGGACCCTTCAAACTTCAATATGGACTAATTTGAAAACAAGTATCAGGTGAACCCAAACATTTCTATTCAGCAGAAGTCTCTAACTCCTTAATTTCATATGATATTAAGTCCTACAAAGATATTGAAAATGTGTACATTTCATTTTTTTTCTAGCTTCTCTCATGTGAAAGCGGTACCTTTTTGGTCACTATTTATGTGTTGCGTCGAAATAAGAATTGTAACACTTTATAGTGACTGAACAGGTTAAACAAATACTACTCAAAAAACAGAAAAAGAAGACAACTTGGAACAGCACCAGCCATGCCAGTATATGTATGAATAAAAACTCAGATCAGAATAGCATGGATAATATGTTAGTTATTTTTCCTTGTGAATATAAAGTGAGGAAAGTTATCAATAATTCTGCAGATAATGCAATTTTATTAAGTGTTTTGTATATAATCAGTGAAACATTCAAACAGGCTAAACCCAATTTGTATTACTGAAAGTTTCAAACAATGACAAGTGTTATTTATCAAATAACTCATGTGTTACTGTGAGAAAGAAAAATCATGTGTAATTTTGGGAATGAAAGGGATAGAAGATCCTTTTGCAGCGCACTGGCGCATGTCAGCTGTGAATATATATATATACTTACCAAATACATTTTCTTTATCATGATACTCACGTCCATTCATTTATACTCAAGTTATTGTCTGGAAACTAAATGTGTCTTCTTGAAAACAACTATGACATGATTAAGCATTACTCAAAGGCAAATTTTTAACATGCTTGTATTTCCCATTTCCATTCACATTTGTATTCTCAATTTCTGTTGTCATATAAAAACTTGAAAAGTAAGCTACATCATGTACATGTAACAAAAAAAATATATGCAAGAAATGACATAAAACTGACTCTGAATTTGTACATGAAATTGATGTAGAAATCACAAACTGAAGATGATCAGGAATACAAATTGTTTTTTTTATTCGCGTCAGATTTTTTTCACCGAAGCCCTTCAACGCTAACAATTAAAATTATTTAGTCAAAATGTAACACTAGTATTAAGGTTTATCATAACAAATTGGCAAATACGGCCATTGTCACCTAAAAAACTACTGTGTACAGACTTACCTGTGCGGTTTGGGAAGTTTTAAATGTTTTAAGATATATAAAAGTTAAATTTATTTTGCATATCTGAAAGATAAAATCATTTTTGGTGAAGATCTGGATTCAAAATATTTTTTTTTGTCCTCTGCTTGAACAGATTTTTTATTCATCAATTTGGGAATCAGAATATTTTTTTTCGAAAAAATACCATAACCCCTTCTGCCTTTCCAAGTTCAATGATCGTTCCCTAAACATTTTCAATCTGAACTTATAATTTTATTTTAGACATAAACAATATGTTAATGTAGCCTAGGACATTCGTTCTGAACATACATTAAACATTTGCCACTGAATGTTAAACAACCAACTACCAATCAATATATATATAGGACATTGTCTTAGTATAAAGCTGGCATTTAAGGTAGCGCCTTCCTCATATTAATTATTTATGTTTTTAAAAGGGGCGAAAGATATCAAAGGGACATTCAAACTATAAGTCGCCATTGCTAAAGAGTCACAAGTTGATCTTGCAAGTAAAAATAGATGTTCAATACACATTACAGTTACATTAAAAGATTACTACCTAGCCAAAAAAGATTTACGAGACACTCAATTTGGAATAAAACACATTTAAAATATATAATTTATTCAATATTTACAAGCACGCGTACGTCTTAGATAAGGATGTCAAAATTCCACATTTTACAAAGTAAAAATCGATATGAAAATGGCAATATTGTGATTAAGTTAATACTATTGTTGATGAATTTATCTTTTAAAAAGAATATACAAGTATTTAAGACAATATTACACGTTGACAATACCACAATCCATCTTTTGTGTCGATTTTAACAACCCAAAAGCGGAAAACGGATCTTGAAGCGCCAGATATGAGACTAACATTTATTTCATGGAACAAAGAAGTACTTTGCTTTTTTAAATTTTCACACATTTTAGTATATTTCAGGATGTTTGTTTTATTCGAAATATATCATTTCATTTCTAAAATATTCGATTTCCAACAACATTTTGAATATAACCGTATATTGAACAACACGTTTAATAGAAAAGCTATTATTAGTTATGATTTAGTGTAAACATATTTCAGTAATACAATTTCGAGATAGATAATAGGCTCAATTTTAGTATCAAAATATAAAGACAATTAAATTTTGATACTAAAATTGAGTTTAGTTTAGTTTAAACATATTTATTAATAGTGCATTGGGAAACAAGTTTTTCAACTTATATTAATCCCTTTCCAAGTAATATCATAGTACAACATATTCTTATTCTTATATCAACCTTTTAAAATATCTTGATAAACTTTCTGTTTTGAGGGGAAAAAAGAGAAGCAAATGCATAGAATTCAAATATGAAATCCACTGTGTCGTTTTAATAAACATGTCTACGAATTAGACAAAACATCAAATTTGTTGTCTGTATCAAACGATTATCAAAACGGTTGCTGATTCAGAGAACCTCATTTCATATGATTACATGATCAATTTGACCTAATTGCCAACCAGTGGTATAATACTATGGGGTTTTGATACCCGAGACTGAACTATCTCTTAGGGAGCAACCATGTTATTTCAATGGAAATATTTATGGCTTTTTGTCAGAAATTGTTTTTCGAAACCACCAATCTCATTTTCTTAAACATTATAAGGTATGGGGAAAATCTTTATTCAGAATATTTTTTTGTCATTTGCATGACTACAATACTTTTTTCATCAAATTAGGGATCAGAGTTATTTCAGGAAAAAAACACACACCTCCCCTTTTTAAGTTCCCTAAAGCTGTCACTAAACCACTAGCTTGAACACTCTCCAGAAAACTCATAATATATGTTCGGCTATAAAATGCACCGACATGAAAAATATAACACAATTCATTTGAGAAAACGAATGGCATAATTTATAGCAAAACAGTTTAGGAAAATAAAATACCAGTATGACAGACATGAACCAACGACAATCAATGAACTACTTGTCCTGACTTGGGCACAGGCACATACAGACTGTGGTGGGATAAAGTTGTTTGTGAATTATTGAGTCAGTTAAATTCGAGGTACTAATCGGCACAAATACAATGAGTGATACGAGAATAAAAAATGAGGCAACTTGTAATCTTCTTTGCAGAATATCATTTGTCTTACCTTGCATTAGAAGAATTAGAAAATCAAATTGTAACTTCACCATCTCCTGAATTTTTTAAATATACTCTATGTTTAAGCCTTTGTTCCGAATAAACTAAAAGATACTACAGCATTGTTCCTAAAAAACGCAAAGAGACTATTGCCTTTGTTTCTGAATATTTATCATCTCCTGAATTTTCCGAATATATGAAATGCTAACTTTTGAATGGTTCTACAGGTGTATACTGTTACTGTCAATTGATATATGTTAGTCATAGCTTTAATTATTGACCTATTCCTTTTTATCACATGTTGAAATGCTGTCCAATATTAACGCGTAAAAAATTACATCTACGTGCAATACATAAGGTTAAATTGAACAGATACAAAGACTAGAAATTAAGTTAAATAACTAACCCAATTCAACATTGCGAAGCGTATTATAGTATTATTTATTAAACAGTCTCAGGGAAAAGTTTGCAATTCTGCTGATTGCAAAAGTTGTGACCTTAACTTTTAGAGTTAAGTCAAAATGAAATTGATGACTTGGTTGGTATTGCTTCCCTGATATTTGTCCAAAATGCTTTTGGCTTTACATGTTTAGCACCACTGCTGAAAGAATGTACGCCCCTTGTTTCAACAATTACCTTCAACATGTCAGAGGAAATTTAGTTTTCCTCAAGGGAAATAAAATTTCCCTCAACGAAAATGATTTTTTCTCAAGGGAAAAGAGATTTCCCGTAGGAAATCTCCTGCATACATATTTCATTTAAGGACATTCTATTTCCTCTGAGGGCATTTGCGACTTCAAAATTGTCCATTGAGGATATACTTTCGTCAACTGAAATTTCCTAGAGGGAAAATCCAAGACCACCAAATTTCCTCTAAGGGAAACATTGTTCTCCAGATTTACTCTATGACAAATTTCAGTACATCAAATTTCCCCTATGGAAATGTTTTCCCCTATTTTTACTCTATTTGTATATCTAAACTGTACAAACCGTTTGCATATATGTGTTTACAGGAATGAAGAAATGATACAAACGATATTTAGTTTTTTAATTGAAAAGTATAATGACATACAAAAACAATCCATTCTGACTGTTAAAGTCTAGGTATTGTATATACTTGTGTGACTTTAACTTTGATTTATAAAATATTTTATGTAGCTAAGTATTTTGTTTTCTTTGTTGATTTAAATGCAATACATTAATTACGCAACAAATTTGAATTTCATACCATTTGTGGTGTTCTTAAAGATGCTTTCATATTTGCAGATTAATTAAAATAAACTCTTTTCTTGTTCATCTAAATTTTCTTCTGTGTCAGCTGCAGTGGACGGTCATTAAATCCCCTGCGTAAACCATTCTATCCACTAAACATTTTCCTTCAATTTTCAAAGAAAACATTTTGGCAATTTGTTATTCAAAGACCTTCTTCAGTATATCTGATATGGGTGAGTGATGTAAATGAGTGGATAAAGTTGATGTTCCTTTCAACAAGATTGCTCCCTTTTTTCGACGAGTGTATATAATTTGTTGTTGCATTTATACAATTGAGTTTTTGTGCATCTACCAAAAAAATGTATGATAGAACTCAATTTTGTTGATAGCTATTATCATGTGATAATGATGAAATTTTCTGTTTCCTTTTAGCAGGAAAGCTCACAATCGATTTCCCAATAATCCAACTAGAGCACCATGAAGATAAATATTATCGTTAAGTTTGTTCTTCGATATTGACATATTGATTATGAAAACCAAGATGTCTGACCTATGAATATGCTAAATTAACAAATACAATGTTATAAATGGAGAGAGAAACAGCAATAACAAAGCTTATTTTATCATGCTTTTAAAAATTTTAAGAATATTTTCTTTCTTTCTTATGAGTACTCTGATTTCCGTGCTGTTTGTCTTTGCTTTTCATATCATTTATTCAATTGTGTGCATCTTATCAATCATTTTTTAGTTAAGGCAATTGTAACGGTTGATTTACAGGTTGTACTTTATGTGTTGAGCTGTTAAACCACTGTCCAAAGTTAGGGTAGAACTGAGTGCTCACAAACCTGTGTTTTGTATTCCAGGTATTAGTTGTTATTGATTTGAAACTAGCTGTCAGTACCTGTAAGTACTAATATATTATTTTCGATAAACTGGATCAAGCTATGTTTCATATGAGATCTATTGAGGCATGCTCGTATATTACCCAATAATTTGAAATTGAAGTCAACAGCTCATATACATAGCTTTGTAAACAATTAACCAAAGAAGGGTACATAGTTGTTATTTTAGCTCCAAACACCAAAAAAACATTGTGGCCGAGTGATCACGATAATTCGTCATAACTCGTAATGATAACTATACTCATCACTGACTACAAATGTATACTAGCCTGTCAACACCGTGGCATATGAAAAACGGATCGTGTTAGACGCCGTTCTGAATTGAAAAGGATTTAAGTTTTACTGCCGGAAGCAGGAGTAAAACAATAAAAAATCAGAATCCAAATAGCACAAAACAAATTTGAAGGAATTTATAAAATTCATTTATTAACTTTAATCAGGACTTACGGTGACAAAATAAACTTTTTTCATTACACACATGCTACAAAGGTCATTCAGTTGCTCCAAGAGGGTCACCATGCCTTGCTCACTTACAGTTTTATAATAGCAGATATGCAAAAGACTTCTTAAGTAATCTTATGGAAAAATAATGATTCACCTGTTTGTCTGAGGTTATAATAATAATAATATCTTTATTTAAAGAGAGTAACTCATTTGGTTAGAGGCCATATGTATCATTTCGGGATTATTAATTTGTCGGGATCCGCTATTTTAATGTTTTAAGTTTGGGAATTCGGGATTTTGGCAAATTAAGTTCCGGATGTCGGGATCAGAACCCCTCCTACCCCCTCCCCCAATCTAGCCAGAGAGACTCCACTATGATCTCACGGCGACGTTGCTACGATCTCACTACGACCATAACATTTTAACTGCGACCCAACCATGCTTCTACTACGACTATACCACATTTATACCACGCTAAACACGACTAAAGCACGCTAATTCCGTCCACATAACGCTCTTCTTATGCCGTGACTACAATCAAACTAGTAAGACCATTCAGAGGTTTAGTAATGTGCACTGTCTTTGTCACATAAAATATATAAAAGCTCTGGTTTTGTTTAAGACATTAATTTCAATTGAACTGGGAACTCCATATCGGATCCGATCAATTTATTGGTTCAATTCCCCTAATATAACATGACGTGATCAATTTGCAGTGAACGATGACTATCTACATGCTGAAAGGTATACTCATTACTGTTGATTTTGAATAAGAAGATACAAAAATGTAAATGTCAACTCACCTCTCCTTCCTACGTTCTCAGAGAGAAAAATTGATATAGCCTTGCAATGCACCATAATTTTTTGACTAGACTAGCTACTTCAGAAACAGACAATAATGTATTAAACTGATTAAGATTGGGCTTACGGATTCTTTATTGATTTGCATTTTTTTATTCTTACATGTAGTTTCATTTTTGTTGATCCTTTTCTTATATCTTATGCCTGATATTTATTTCAGCACTTACAAGGCATGGTTATTCCTTTAAATAATCCTTCCCCCTTTTTCAACACTAACAAATCAAATGGTTGCCATCTTACACCTTTAAATGACATACAACTTATTCATATGGATATTTGTTATCCCACTAACATGTTAAAACCCGCAATATTCTGTATATATGTGTCTGTCCCAAGTCAGGAGCCTGTATTTCAGTGGTTGTCGTTTGTTAATGTATTACATATTCGTTTTTCGTTCGTTTGTTTGTACATTAATTAGGCCGTTTGTTTTCTTGTTTGGAATGTTTTACGTTTATCATTTCGGGGCCTTCTATAGCATAGCTGACTATGCGGTATTGGCTTTGCTCAGTCTTCTAGGCCGTACTCTGGCCTATAGTTGTTAATTTCTGTGTCATTTGGTCTCTTGTGGAAGTTGTTTCATTGACAAGCATACCACTTTGTTTTCATATATTAACCATGCAGACTGACGAACAAACGTAGTAAACGTTTTATTCACCCCACAAACTCAGTTTTTATAAGAGATGATATAAATGAAAATATTAAACTTGGTCTTGAAAGGGTAAATTTTTCTTATGAAAGTTTATTTCTCTATACAAGACTGCTGGTCATATTTAGAAGACAAACTGCTTGGCGTGCTAAAAAGCTTGTTAAAAAATTTGAATTCTTGATGTAAAGTTATGTTAAACACCTTCAATGAAATTCTTTAAACATCATTTTCCATATCTGTTAGATACTTATTCATGTAAAAATGCAAAATTCTGAAAATCGATGCCAATAATGACTCTATCATGACATATATAAGCTAGAGTAATATGGCACTTAGTTGGTATAGAAAGCTGAATATTTTATTTAAAAGTTAATTAAGGTTTTTAAAACTGAGTACTGACTATAAAGTGGCACCTTGCTAAAGCTCTTCAGTAGAAAATGAACTCTAGGCATATTTCATACAAATTTTCCTTCGATATTTTATTAACTAATAAAATTTTCATTATTTAACTTACATTATGCCATGTGTATTTCTTACGATGAACATAACTAGTTCATTCATTTACCTCTTTGTTTCATATTTTCCTCAGAATGAACTTCCAATAAATTAATAAAATTATATCTGTCCAATTGCAGACAATAGCAGGCGTTATTTTTTTTCTGATAAAGTTTCATTCGAATTGCCTTGATAACAAAAACTGTTTCAATTTGTTTGCGGGGCACTACCCATTATGACTGTATTCGGTAATTTCCGCTAAACAAACCTGAGGTTGACCGAATCATTTCATCATACATCAATCTCATCATACATTAAACATCATCATCACCATCACCGATCATCACTTTCATCAACAAAAAACGTATAATGTTGTGAGCACTTACTATAATGTTGTGGGCACTTCATATAATGTTGTGAGCACTTCATATAATGTCGTGAGCACTTCATATAATGTCGTGAGCACTTCATATAATGTTGTGCCCACTGCATATAATGTTTGGACCACTGCGTTTAATTTTGTGAGCACTGCATATAATGTTGTGAGCACTGCATATAATGTTGTGAGCACTGCATATAATGTTTTGAGCACTGCATATAATCTGATCATTAACAGAAGGCAGTCATGGCGTTCTATAGTTATCCCGCACACAACATATTAATACAACAGAGAAAAATACGATTTACAACTACAAACGTTAAAACATTTGACAATAACAACAAACACAACATCAAAACCCAACAAATTAATTTGGGATGGAAAAGTACCGTGCTACGTCTTAAAGCAATACGAATTCACATTCAGCAAAACAGTCACATTCAGAAATAAGTCACGTTCGTAAATAAAAAGAGCAGACGACTTAATGACAAACCACAATCTAACACGTGGTAAAAATGTCCATAGTTAGTTTGGACAAAGATACATCGTATGGATCAACCAATTCGTGATGGTGTCCGTAAAATTTACGGAGGTTTATTTTTAATCTGATCTTTAGAATTTTTGAAAATCCACATCCGGTTAACACCACTGGTAGAATATATCTTATCACAATATTTTTGAAGCCCATCTTTAACTGTAGAAAGAATAGTAGTCCGTATTTTAGAAAGATGTTTAGTCGAACATTTTGACGATCCAGCTATGTATCGTTCTTTATATGGAGTTTTGTGTAGTTTTGGTAACAAGTTTAATGTTGGTAAATTTTCTTCGATTTCCTTGATGTTGATACCAAAAGAAAGAAGGACAGATTTGTGATTTTGTAAAATCTCGTCCTTGGTAAACGATGTTAAGGAATATGTAGGATTACCAGTTGTTCTATTTATTCCAAGTTCTGTTGTGAGACGTTGCAAATAATGGTTTTTACATATGAAGAAAATATTATTTGAGGCTTTATCTGCTGGAACAACGTCATATTTGTCATGCAAAGAGGATAACGCATCCACAACAGCCGGATTCTTGAAAGGGTAAGTTACTCTTGTGCTCATAGTACATCATAACTTTTGAATGCGCTTCTGAATGTACGATCGAATAGCTTTGAAAGTGTCCAGTTGTGGTTCGTTTGGTTCGCGCGTTACCCATTTCTCGCATAGTCTTTAACTGTATCCATCAGTAACTTGAAGTTCTTTTTCCAGTTGATGGGCTGGGGAAATCTATATTTTGGTCCCTTGGATAACAACTCTCTAAGTTGTTCATTGGTAACGATGCCAAGGTCACCAGTAATAACATAACCAGCTGGACTACGATTGTATTGTGACGATGCACATGACCAATCCGGAGGCTTGGATTTCACATCTTTGAGATTAAAGCCCTCTATAAACCTTTTAAAAAGCTTTTTTTTAATTTACATTATGTACATTTAGTCCCAAATCTTGATAGATAAAATTGTTAGCTTTTAACGTATATAAATTATCACCAAACGTTCAAATATAAAAATCACCATATAGTCTTTAATATATATGATATTGCCATGAAACTAGGTAAACTGTCATAAAATCAAATACAATAAGTCAAGTATTTCTACTCTATTTGGTCTCTATAGTGGATAGTGCATAACATGCAAATTATTGTCATACTTCTTCCAAATTATTTTCTTTATACATTATGGATTAAATAGTAAGTAGGGGATGAAATTGCATTGAAAAAAAATGTGGCCATTATTTTTAGGTAGTGATTTGGTATAGTTTTAAATGGTCAAATATTAGTATGTCTGAAGTTGTCAAACTAAATTATAGACCCTCCAAAAATAATTGAGTTATAGCTTATAGACTTTTCTCTAATGCTGATTATATTCTGTCTATATGTAATTATGAAACAATAAGTAATCAAATATTATAAGTAAATAAAAGACATTTTTTTATTTATATAAATTTTATTTTCTTTCCAATATGATATTCATGAAATTTGTATTTCTTTATTCTTTTCTTGAACTCAACCATATTTGGTCTTGTGTCATTAAATTTACATTTAGATATATATCTATATAAAATTCGTTGGGAGTATGACTATTAGAAATAAGCTACCATGTGTTTAACCAAGAACCACATTCTCTAGGTACATGTATAAATCAAATTAACATTTTGTTTTGTTTTTTACAACATTTTAAAAAGACAGTCAAAATAAAAAAAGGTATTGTGCATTTAAGAAACGGTTGTTGAATGTTTTTTTCGCCAAGTTTACATAAAATACATAGCTTGGAAACTTTAAATTTGATTTTGTACAGAAAAGATGCATATTTCTTTGGCAAAAACTCACAACCCTCATAACCAGCCAATAGGTGAGTATTATGCGAAACAAAACCATTTTTTAAAATGTCTACCTGCATGCATCACTAGGTTAACATACACGAGATGAACTATCAGGGTTATGTTTGCCTGTGTGGTATTTTTCAATATTTTAATTACTGTCATCAATGTTATAAAGGCCAGGAACCCTTGTGCAAAAACGTAAAAACTCCTGTGCATATAATAAAAGCTAGCTATCATAACGCAAAGCAAACACAGATTATGAAGACGTCGTGACGGCAAACCCGTTTCACTACTTTTGTTTTAGTTCTTAAAAAAGGTCACATGTATTTTCTTTTTCTTTTTACTTCAACGTTCTTAATGCACTGTGAGCTATTATCATCACTTGGTGTTTATCTCATATAATTATAACACTCCAATCATTCATTTAATAAAATAGATTTTTTTAAACATTTAAAAAAAAATGTATTTGTAGGAAACTGTTCGAATACTGGAATGACTAAATATTGTTAATGCAAATTCCATGCATGTCGCCTTAAATTTATTTTACAGAATCCTTCACACATACATGTCAGTTATTAAACGAATTGTGTTCACATGCTGTAATGTTACTAAGACTTAAAAACGATAATAGTAGTTACATTATATGTTACTGATGTTAACCTACAATATGTAAACATGCACATTATATTTCAGCCTTTTTTACAACAATTGACAATAAACTGGTTTTGTTTAAAGCTGTGTTTTTTTTTAAAACTTTTATAACACTACAAGTTACACATGTATGCAACTTTTAACAACTGCAGAACATTGTACACGTTTATAAATGTTTTCTTCAAAGTAAAAAGTGACAGCCGTATACAATTTACATATTGGTAGATTCATTTGTGGTCTTTTTAGCAATACACTTTTCTAATCGTTGACAATCTAACAACACAATGAATACGATAACAGAAATAAGGATGGCGACTCCTACACCACCTATAGCCTTTGCTACTGGTCTGTCTTCGTACACACTGATCTTTGTTAATTTATAGGCTGAAATAAAATAATTAGATGAACTTATAAGTTGCCACTGAAATATAATACAGTACGAGTATCGAATAACGAATTTGTAATTGACCAATGTTATCAGTCTTTGTTAAAAAAGAGCAAAGAGAGAAAAAGCGACTTGTTTCGTCGCCAGACTTGTCTTTGTATTCTTATTAAAACTTTTGTACAGTACATGAAAATGCTAAAAACATGAAAAAATATGTGTACAGTAAATTTGAGTTATGGATGTTTTTTCCGGTAATATTGTAAGGGGTGTGCGTCGTTCTTTGTATTATTAATCAATTGTAATCAAGTGGTCATTACTTTGCTGGTGTTTTATTCAGAAAACAAGTTGAATTCTAAACATTTTTATGTAAAAAGATCAAAATGACAATTTTCAACGTGATATTTGTTATTTCGCTATTCGCTAATACACGATCCCTTTGTAGTTTATTCGATTATTTCTGTTTTTTTTGTTTTTTTTGTTTGTCTGTTCTCTTAATTTTTCCTATCGATCTAGTGGATTTAAACACTGTCAACTACTGTAACATAAATTCAAAAAAAAGCTACGATGATATTAAACGGAAATACGTACCATTATTAAAATACAAATTAATTAGTCGTATGTATATTAGCTTTACTTTGTGATTTGTCCTTACCGTTTGTATGTTCAGGGTTAATAAACAGGATACGTTTTAATTCTTCTACGGTTGTTGAATTGACATTCACATTTGAAATCTCAGGTTCACAATTTATAGGTCCTGGGCTTATAAGTGGAATGTCTCCTGCTGTAAGTACATAGTTAACAATTGATAATAAGACCTACAATGTATATTTTATCAAGATGTGTATACACCATGACGCATGTGCAACTTTGATGCAATCAACATACATTGACCACTTAAGGTAGATTCATGGTATACCGCCATCTTCGATTGTTCAATCACAGTATAAAATCGGTCAAGTTAATTGACTAAATCAGCAAATTTGGAAAACGATTTGCAATTTAATGGTTAGAATGTTTATTTATATAAAGAACATTTGTTAATTTATTGTATTATTCAAAACATTTTAACAAATATCAACCTTTTTGGTTTTTAAAATCATTTTTTTTTTCAAATGAGCCATTTAAGGGGAGATAACTCTTTTAGAACAAATTGATACTGGACTGATAGGAAATTTTTTATTTTTACATGTGGCAAGAAAACAAGTTCGGTGACACAATGTTTTCCTTTTATTTTCTTAAAACATAATATGAAACCTATCTTTTCACAATTTATTTCAAAATTCTATCACAGATTTTTTTTATGCACTCTTATGTGTTTTTACATAAACAAACTAATCAAATTTAAGCAATTTTCAACGACTCATAGCGTGGAAATAGCTTTTTATTATATTTTTGAAAAAAGCATAGTAAAATCTTCATTTGGAAAATTATAAGACAATTCTGTCTCAAAAAACATTTACTTATGATCTACCTTAAAACCGTTGCATATAGTCATCCACTATATACAGCATTGTTTGTGACACCGATAACGTTTTTCATTTTGGAATTAGTTTAAATAATAGATATTTTGATTATTCTGTTTGTAACATTTTAAGAGGGTCAATACACAAAAACTCATCGAAGATACCAAGTGTGTCTTTGTACACCAGCCGCACATTTCTTGAAAATGATATTCATCACAATAAACTTATATAGATATACAAAGATGTGATATGAGTGCCAATGAGACAACTCTCCATTCAAATCACAACTTAGAAAAGTAAACCATTATTGGTCAAAGTAGAGTCTTAAACTGGCCATGGGAGTCTTCTTGGTTTTTTTCTGCTGCTAGTATTGTTTCAACCGTATAATCTTGTATGTTTGATTGCACTTATTAGTTTTATCTGTCAGAAGTGTGTCTTACAACAAGTGCATGGTGGATTTCGGCATAACTGATCAGAACATACTTGGTTTATCAAGCAAATATATCAATGTTAGTACAGACAAAATGAAATTGATTGTTTCGATGATTGTGCACAATAACATATTTATCAAAAAATAAACACATGCAGCTTTTAGTAGTAATCCTTTGGAAATAGTCCTGTCTTCTAAATGTTAACATTTTTTAAAAGAATTTAAGGGGTCTATGTACTCGTTTCAAAGTAAGGATTAAACTCATTCGGAAAATGCATATTTCCCATATACATCGCAGTTTGACGGCACAAATATAAATTTTTACGTTAGCAAGCCTTTACCTCCACTGTAACTGTATTGTTTGCCCTTTCATGTAAGGAAAACTTCAGAGTAGGTGATAATCTTCGTGTCGGGTTACGCATGAACAAAAAAAGAAAAACTAACGTTGTTGTCACAACCACTTCCTTTTTTGGAGTGCATTCAAATTTCTCGTGTTTTGTTTGTTTATTTAAATTTCTACATTCTGAATTGATTTGAATATCTGACACTGTTATTGCGTTTTAATTGTTATGATATTCAACCCGTTTAATAGATTAACTTAGATGTATACTACCAAGAATTTACTCACGTTGTTTTGGTACATTTTTACCCTCGTATATATCAGTACTGTTCGGCAAGACAGAAAACTTGTAATGTTATAATTTCTGTTTATTCAGTACTGTTTTTGACAGTACTATTTCAGTACTGAATTTGACAGTACTGTTTCAGTACTGATTTTAACAGTACTGTTTCAGTACTAATTTCGTCAGTACTGTTTCAGTACTGATTTTTACAGTACTGTTTCAGTTCTGATTTTGTCAGTACTGTTTCAGTTCTGATTTTGACAGTATTTTTTCAGTGCTGATTTCGTCAGTATTGATTCAGTTCTGATTTCGTCAGTACTGTTTCAGTGTTGATTTCGTCAGTAGTGTTGCGGTACTGATTTTGTACTTTAGTATACCGATTTTTTTAATTCTCTTGAGTTCATATTTTCATTCACTGTTTTAGTAATAAACTTACTTTTTAGTGCGCACCTTATCCATATGAAAAATAGTTGTTTCTTTAGGTATATTTGCAGCAGTCGATTTGGTGTGGTTAATCTTTTTAATTTGAATGTGTATTGTTTCAAAAAATATTTGGAACTGCAAACTTATATTTCTAGGTAAGTATAGTATGGTACATAATAATTGTGACATATTTTTATCTTGTGTAGACATCTTTGATTCAGTGTTGGTCTATCATTAGAGAAATTTTTACAATGTGCATCTGAGTACAATTGGTACCCAAATATAGGTTTGATAATTCTGTGACCAAATTAATATTATCCTTTTTTATCTTGTTACTTTTTTTTGTCGACTATATCACCCTACTGAGCAGATTTTTTTTAGCGACGTGAACATGACCAAGGAAAATTATCAAGCTTACTTTCGTCTATCGAAAAACCATTGAAGCGAAGGAGAAAACAACAGAAATGAAGCAAGATAAGCAGTTAATCGGAGTTTACACTTCAGGAGCACCTGAATTCATTCCAGGTTTTAATAGAGTTCGTGTTGGTTTTTTTTTGTGTTTTTTTTAGTGACAATAAATTTTTGCAGAAGCAAAGTTATGAGAGTTAATCAGAGCTGCACACATTTTTAGAGTATCGGGTAACAGTCATGTATGCTCGGGTATGGCCGAGTAGAGATCAAACAGTGGTCGAATATTATCGCATAGAGATCGGGTATTGGTCGAGTTGGTCTGGAATGAAAAACATATAGAAGTCGCAGTGATCATGAAGTGATCGGACATTGGTCGAGTTAATCGTATCGTATATATCGACCACATATCGTACAGGTTGTCGTTGATCGGATATCAGTCGCGCAAAGATCGAAATGATCGACTACTGATCGGTAAACTACTTGTATTCCGAACCCGATCTCTACACGATCCTTTCCCGATCAATTCAACCGTTACTCGACGAATTATCGATCTCGTCTCGAGTTACTGGCTTCTCGATCCTTACTCGAATGTTTTTGACATGTCAAAAATTCTCGGGTACAAAGTCAGATCAATGACGACCAAGGTAGACCACTTCGAACATTCTTGTCGATTGAGACAGACCAGTCTCCCGATCGCTTAATTTGTCTTGATCGAGGTGGTCTGATCGGCAGTGTGAACCTACATGTAGCTTTAGGCACAATTGTACGATTTGACAACACTCATATTAAGCTCATTATCAATATATTAGAAAAGTAGTTTTTTTTCTATCCTGTTCCGTTTCGATTTGAGCCATAGATACTGAGATATAAGAAGATGTCATATGTGACAATGAGACAACACTCCATCCGAGTCACAATTTATAAAAGTAGAACAATTATAGGTCAAAATACTGTCTTCAACAGGGAGTCTTGGCTTACACCAAACAGCAAGTTATAAAGGGCCCCAGTATAAAACCTTTCAAACAGGAAAACCAACGGTTCAATCAAGATGTACGTAATAAGTGATGAAGTGTCACGGAAATGGATAAAAAAAACCAAGGATAAAGATCCCTTCAATTTATAAGAAATTTAATAGAATGCATTTAAATAAATGTTATTTCTATTGAATTTATTACAGTGTTAAATCAAACTTTCCTCCGCAAGTTTAATTTCATCAAATTTTTCTCTTACTTTATCTATTGTTTAAGCAAGTCGGCTAAATTAAGGCTTTAATAGTTCAAAAAAATTTAAAAAATCATATAGTGAAAATGCACCGCATATACAATACAGTAAAACCTGTATAAACCGGCCGGCTACGGGACTATGAAAAAGGGCCGGTTTGTACAGTGAGCCGGTTTATTCAGGTTTCCGTTTTGACCGGAAGTTAATGACTTGTGACGTCCGACATTTTGCATGCAAAAGTTCTCTCTGATTGTAAATTATATCTGATAAATTAAAATAATTTCACCTCGTTTTTCATTGTTTGCATTCGCATCATAATGCTCGTGTTGTTTGGATTGTAAGACGAGAGTTTTGATTTACTCCCATGATCAATAATTTGAAATGTTGGAATGGCCGATTAAAAATCCAGAATATTATGAAACGTGATTTCACCACTTTCGAAACGTTGTCGTACAGTGTACAATATCCATTGATTGTTGTCATCCGGGTGTTTTTCATTATCAAGGTCATTTGTTTAGGGGTTCACATCAGAGAACACAGGATTTCGAAATCACGATGCAAATTTCTTACTCCGCGATTTTAATTTGTTTATCCAAGTTAAAACGTAAGTTCAATCCGAGATATATTCGGTGTGTCTTTTCGTTTAATTGACACGTTTATAATGTTTTAATAAATAATACAGCTCACTACTGTACGATGTAGGTTCACAGTTTGACACCTGATAATTGATTATCACGAAAAGCCATATTGCATAAACAAATATGTTTTGATTGCATATCGATCATTGAAATTAATTATACAAACCGGTTTTGACAGGTAATAATTAATGTAATTAAGAGTATTTGGACTTCATAATTACACCGGAATTCGGAATACACAGGGTCCGGTTTACAAAGGGTATTTTAACAAAGACTTTGAATGGAAAAATATGGGACTTTCATTTTCGGCCGGAATGGACAGGAAACCGGTTTATTCAGGGTCCGGTTTAATCAGGTTTGACTGTAGTAATGTTTTGGGGATCCAGTATCTGTCTTCTGTTTATGTGGTTTATAAGTGTTTCTCGTTTTTGTATAGATTAGACCGTCGGTTTTCCCGTTACACTAGTCATTTGGGCCCTTTATAGCTTATGTGCGGTGTGAGCCAAGGGTGTTGAAGACAGTACTTTGACCTATTATGGTTTACTTTTACAAATTGCGACTTATGTGAACAGGCGACTTTTCTCATTGGCACTTATACCACATCTTCTTATATATAAATGCATCACTGACCCCCCCCCCCAATTTACTCGTTGGTGATGGCTGCCTAGAGCGGTTTCACCAGGCCAAAAATGCATCGGGTTGAAACAACATACTGGATCTGTGGAAACTGTCAATCAAATTAAAATTAAAACAATGTATAAAATATTGTAAAAAAATGTTTTCATTGGAGTAAATTTACGTAACATCAACACAATGTAAAAGTAGACATAAATATCATTGTTACATTCGTAAGTAAGCATGCAGTTCCTTTTTCTACTCTAAGCCTGCATTACGGCAATTAGCCTAAACTTCATTGTATCAATAACTTGTTTATGACTGTTACATTTTAATGGAACCATAGCCAGTACGTAAACAAAATTAGAAACTTGAATATTTTACAGACATCGTTCTTTACAATATGAAAATAGGAAGACTGTGGGATGATTGTTATCACAACAAATGCATAATGAGAGAACCCATATATCGCATTTCCCAGATATAAAAATATTTAAAACAAAACCGAAGTAACAAAAATGTTAGTGTAAAAACATTTCAAACTTATAGTTAAAAGATTCAAATAAACACAATTTTATTATATATATACAGCAACAACTGAACATTTTTAAAAGGTGGTTCGATGTAAGGATTTCCCTTTTCATATATATGCATTTATCTTTAAAAAGGAGGGTCCAACCTTTGGACCTCTCCCCCTAGATACGCCGATTGGTGTACCCCACCTCCCTTTATCCAATCATATGTTCAAGGGCGGATCCACCCATTTTTTTTAAAAAAGAGTTCCAAACATTCGGAATAAAGGGAAAAAGGAGGTTCCAACTAAATGTCCCAAAATGCATTGAACGTCCAAAATAATTTGGTGTTCCGACCCCCAGAATCCCAGGGGTTCGTCACTGTGTAACGTGTATTCTCCTATTTTGGCTAACGTTATATGCTTCAAATTAGCTATGCTACAATTTTCTCAGTTTTAAAATATTCAATATACTATACCTTGATCTACGTTCAATCCAGGAGAAGTTTGAACTGTTGAACTGTTGAAATGTCAGCGCGAGTGCAAAAATAACGTTTACAAACAATGAATGACGTCATGTTCCACATACACGTTTTACAATAGGCAATTGTATGTTCCCCTTTGACGCGCTTCTGTGATTACGATAATAACATCAACGGCAAAATTTTGAGACAACAGCAGGGAAAATATTGAAGCCACTTGCAGAAAGTCTCAAAGTTACAGAAACAGACGATTGTTACGACAAGTCAGAGATGGATGCAGATCATTTTCGAATCATCTACGGATTGCTATTGTTCATGTATGTTTTACAAATGTATGTCTTCTTCCATCACAAGTTTTATTTTGTGAAAATTTGGTCAGATGAAATAAATAGGCCTATTGCAATGAAATCCAGCATTTTGATTGGTTGATTTGTTCATTCTGGAGTATAAGTAAAAAAAATGACTCGAAAGTTTTATGAATTCAAGGCCAGTTTTCAAATAGGTAAATCAAAAATTATTCCATTCTTTTTTTTTTCATTTTTCTCCATGTATAATATGAACCTTGTATAATTAGCGTTATACCACCTTTAGCACTGCATGTACATTGATTCACATTATGTCATGGTTGACCTACGTTTGATCTTATTATTGGACTTTAACAAAAATGATAAATGTTATAATCCACTTTTTCCTTTCCAGAAGCAAGTGGGCAAAGATATATATCACATGCATTGGAAGAGCAGTGGAAAATAACATTGAAGGAGAATGATGAAACAGTGATTAAAACATCAAGTTGAGAGAGAAAAAACCACATGTTTTACTCATTTATGCTGTTCAATCTTACGACTACTGTTTATTGTATTTGCAATGGAGGTTATTGCAGTTGATAAGAAGATAAAATTAAAAATTTGAGTTCCTAAGCTTGTTTTATTCAGTCAAAAAAATCAATTTTGATAAGCAAACTATGTAGGTTCCAAATTTAGAAAGGTTTATATACGTACCAAATGACCTCCGTCAGACATTAAACAGTCTGTTGGAAATCAGTCTTTAGATTTTAATACTTTTACAAAAGGTATAACTCTGTATGTATGTCTGTAAGATTCAAATCTATCACAGTTTTCTGAGAAACTACAAATCAAGAGTTTCTTAAGGTCATCAGTCCTCATGTGAACATGCTATACTAAGTAATGTAGTTAATATCTCACCCTTTCAATTCCCCGTTAACAGGATGCCTAAATATTGTAACACAATATATTTTTTTAGTAAAATACGCTCCGCAGTTAAGGTTTATAGGAAAGAGTACAAGAGTTATGCATACCTAAGATACTATTCACAATACACACATTACTAGTGAATGAAATTGCAGCATGATTAATGCATACAAACAAAAAAGAAATCTGTCAATAAATTTATTTAACCATTAAAAATCTAACAACGGGCATATGATTGGAAATTTATTTATGAGACATAAGACTGGAAAAGTGGTCGTATTCTGATTGTTCCTTCAGCTAACATCCTTAAGGAGAAATAAAATAGAATGTTCAGTCTGAAGAAGGTACCTGGTCATGTAGAGGGACATGTCTTATAGCAGATTCTCTCCTTGTGGTGAACTAGCATGTTAAAAAAGTAGCTTAGTGCATTATTGGTCTAGTTCTGTACAAAATTGGTTAATTACATTGTATTTCTATCTGAGTATCATGTCCTCTTCCTGCACTCAATTTGCCACTGGATCACATACCATCCAACCAACCATCCATCTTCTTAAAAGTAGTATACCGAGTTCCAATGTTCAATTCTTGTTCAATATGTTCTGATTTGACTCAAGCAAGATACAAATACATGTAATATGGTATTGTCAAATAGAAATATTAATAAGATCTTACTAAAAACATAACCCTTATAAAATAACCACACAAGATGCAATTCTAAAAATAAATATGACATAAAATCAGAAAATTAAAAAAAAGCTTAAGTTGCTGCCGAAGAGCTTGAACTAAAGCAAAACCAAATCAAGAAATAAAAAAAAAAACATAACGAAAACATCAACATGTCACGATATAGAAAATGAATGGAAATGGGGTAAGTGTCCAAAAAGAACAATTAAATCACCCAAAATATACAAAACAACCTAAGACGTTTTAAATAGGCATCACTGTATGCATTCAAATGTAAACATTGTAACTAAATTTAAGGTAAATAATTTTTACCTGAAATAGAAACAAATAAAAACCTTGAAAAAGATGCACATTTACGTACTTGAAAAGAGAACATCTTTTTTTATGAACACAGTGATCTTTTAATAAATGCACCGAAAAGAGTAGGTGTTTATATGTTTAACAGTAATGAAAAATTCCCTACAGATACAGTACTGATTTAATAAGTGTTATAATGAAACAGTACTGACGAAATCAGCACTGAAAGAGTACTGTCAAAATCAGACCTGTAACAGTACTGTCAAAATCAGAACTGAAACAGTACTGTCGAAATCAGTACTGAAACAGTACTGACGAAATCAGTACTGACACAGTACTGTTAAAATCAGTACTGAAACAGTACTGTTAAAATTAGCACTGAAACAGAACTGTCAAAATCAGTACTGAAACAGTACTGTCAAAATCAGTACTGAAACAGTACTGTCAAAATCAATACTGTACAAACAGTACTGAACATCTGAATAAACAAAAAGTATAACATTACAAGTTTTCTGTCTTGCCTAACAGTACTGATATATACGAGGGTAGAAATGTACCAAAAAAACGTGAGTAAGTCCTTGGTAGTGTAGGTGGCACACTTTGTCGGTATTTCGGTTCTCTAATGCTCAATTTTTATTTTATTTGTTTTTTTTTTTAACTTTTTTTGTTTCGAGCGTCACTGTTGATTATTTTGTACAGACAAGAACATGTTAAGATGAAGCTTGGTGACTGTGATAAGTTTACCTATAACTAATTATATGGAGACGAAACTATTTACATATACATTTACCTAATCCATGTTTGAAGCAAACTGCTCCTTCCAAGGCACTAATGTTTGTGTTACACGGTTTCCATGACTGCTGCATTAAATTTGGATCAATAACAACACATTTCTCACTTGAAGGGCTCGATGATAGCAATGTCACAAACGATGGGTCATTATTCCAGTTGGATGGGGAACCCGTGAGGGAATGGGTACCAAGCCAAACTTGGGTATTTTTTAATCTGCAAATATGTGAAAATATGAATAAATTTCGGTTATCAAAAGATTTTGGATATTTCTGCAGTAGATCCATACTTAAAGCATGGTCATCAAATAGTTGTTTTTTATACGCCTGTCTTAAAAATCAAAGAATGAAAAATAAATGCGGAATTAAACGTTTATGTACATTACGTCAATGGTTTACATTTGACCATACATTGACGTAGAGGCAGTTTCCAAGTATAAGGCAACATTTAAGAGATAACTGTTTTGTATTTGAAGCTTTGAGGACATCCATCGATAGTTTTACTGTCGCAAATTTAGTTTTCCTAGCGACGCGTTCATTAAAATTATCCCTATTCTTATGCAAAAAACAATCATAACTAAATTTCAATCATAAATCAGAATAAACTTTTCATTAAAGAAAATTTTGCAAAAAGCTGTTATCTTCTTTGGTCCAGGAGCTAGGTGATGTTATAGTTATGCGTTCGGTGTAAAACCAAACATCAAGTGTTTTATGTCTTCTTGGCCGTTTCCGACTGTAATAAAATTTGATAAAAAAGAGTATATTTAGGTGCAACATGAGCTTTTTTTGGCTTATTGTTGCAGAAATTATACGCAAAAACGCAATACAAAACGTCGGCTTCCTTAGTTACAGACAAGGAAAAGAACGGTTTACGCTTACAATCATCTAATTAGAACCATTGATACAAAATAACTGCATTGAAATTCTACTTGTAATGTTTCTTTTCCATACAGACTTTAGTAAAACGAAATTATCATATATTACGTTGACCTTTTTTTTATCAGTCAGACTAACATATTGATGCAACAATGTTAACATTACATGAGAAACATGACAATCCTAATAGTTAAGCAGGATTTTTTTTTGTGTTGATTACTTAATCCAAGCACCAGCCTTTACACCGTGGTTTTGATTGTATTTCTGTGCTTTAATTGTTTGTCTTGAACGTGTTTGTGAACTTTGTTGTTATGTTGTCTCTGTTTTATTTTATATACATTTTTGTATTTTCTCTTTTACTTTTAGTAATTTTACTCTTAGTAAAAGGACTATTGCGTTAAACTGTAACGTCTTATTGTTTTGACAAATGCAAGATGTATCAAAATACAATTAGAAATAATTTCTTCCATATTCAGCTACATCGGCGATAACAAACAGACCATGATTCCCTTAAAACAACTCATAATTTTGCCACTTTTGTTTTCCGTAGGATGATGTTTATATAAAATTATAATCCTGGTACTTTTGATAACTATTTACACCACTGGGTCGATGCCACTGCTGGTGGACGTTTCGTCCCCGAGGGTATCTCCAGCCCAGTAGTCAGCACTTCGGTGTTGACATGAATATCAATTATATGGTCATTTTTTATAAATTTTCTGTTTACAAAACTTTGAATTTTTCGAAAAACTAAGGATTTTCTTACCCCAAGAGTAGATTACCTTAGCCGTATTTGGCACAACTTTTTGGAATTTTGGGTCCTCAATGCTCTTCAACTTTGTATTTGTTTGGCTTTTTAACTGTTATGATTTGAGCGTCACTGATGAGTCTTATGTAGACGAAACGCGCGTCTGGCGTATAAAATTATAATCCTGGTACTTTTGATAACTATTTACTAATAAATATCACTCATTCAGGACAGATGATTAACGAATATGAAGCAATTAATCTCGACATCAAGGCCTTATAACTAGTAGTTATAAATAGGAATAAGAATATTAAAAGGGAATGTGTAGTAGGACAGGATAACTCACAACCTAGTTATTGCCATAATAAGTTTGTTTCTGCTTTTCACTTCATTAACCCACTTTTTAAAACGACTGTTTATTCAACTATCTTTTTTTAACAGGAATTCAATAGAACTATATATAAGGATTACAGTGTATTATTTGTCTATTAATTATGTAATGCTCGGACATGAATGTGTCCCTACCATTGCAATAATTTTGTATATATCGGCAAGATGAAGAAAGTCAAATATAACTTTTAACTTTTACTTATCCATTCAGCTAGAGAAGAAGAGTAAAATCAACAGTAGCGGTTAAACACAATATATTTAAAGTATTATGGCAATTTTAAGCTATAAAACAAAACTTTAATAGTTAAGATGTGGTATGATTGCCAATGAGAAAACTATTCACAGGGGACCAAAATGACACATGCATTAACAATTATAGGTCATCGTACGGACTTCAACAATGAACAAAGCCCATACTGCATAGTCAGCTATACAAGGCCCCGATATGACAATGTAAACAATTCAAACGAAAAAACTAATGGCCTTTTTTTGTATGAAAAAAATGAATAATTGCCTATTAGCTGATAAAGGCATCGATAGCCATGATCGTATGTACACTGGTCACGCACGAATGCACGATAAAAGGCTTTCTGGTGTGAAATTTTTTTTAGCTTCATATAATATATATATATATAAGTACGTCTGAGTCAGTGACAACTCTACAACAGATGTATCCATCAGATCGCCATCAATGATGGTGATACATGGCTGTAACAACTCGTCTAAACATCAACCCAACAATGTTAGATCTGTAAATTTGCTTTCGAAAATTTTTGGTTATTCCCTCGCCGGGATTCGAACCCATGCTACTGTGATATCGTGACACCAAATCGCCTGCACTGCAGCCGTCCCGCTAGACCACACGACCACCTGGGCTCTCAATAAAAGAGCTTTCGCTGGCCGTGTGTTACCTTTCCTCGTCAGTTTTAATCTAGCGGCTTACTACAGTACATGATATATATATTTTACAGTACAGGGGGTATAATAGTTAAATTTCATTTTTCACTATAATTTGTATTTTTGACTTAGTTTTATTGTTAAATAAATGAATAATAAATAGTTATTTTTTTAACTCTTCTATAATAGCCGTCATATTTAATTAGTTTGAATCATCATACAAATCAATCCTTGTCTAAGTTGAATTGTAATAAGGAATTCGAACACCTACGTTTATGATTATGAAAGGTAAAATGCCGAATGTTATGTGTTTAACGTTTAATAAGTAACATACCTTATAAAATAATCAAACATTCAAACATTAATGTAATGAAATATATGTAAAATATAAGATGTTTCTGACACAGTTTCTCTAAGGGTTGCGTTCACAATGGGCCGTTGTGATAACATTGTTATTTTATGGTCAATGACTGCTAAAAAAAATAGACAAAAGTTTTTTCTCCTATGTTTTATTTTACGCTATGTCAGCAAT
This sequence comes from Mytilus galloprovincialis, assembly GCA_037788925.1. Classification (NCBI taxonomy): domain Eukaryota; kingdom Metazoa; phylum Mollusca; class Bivalvia; order Mytilida; family Mytilidae; genus Mytilus; species Mytilus galloprovincialis. The sequence continues at coordinate 4,217,359 of CM075332.1, forward strand.
GTTGGTTTGCAAACAGGGTTATCGTTTACATTTTCTTAACCAGATACCTTAATACAGATTGTGGCTAAATTTGTTTGTCACAGTAGTTTCAGAGGAATAGAGTTTTGTGAAAGATTACAAAAACTTACAAAAAATGTTAAAAATTTGTTACGAAGGGCAATAACTCATAAAGGGGCCATAGTTAAGCTTTCTGTCAAAGTCATGATAATCGAATTGTTTCGGTCGAATAGATGAAGACCCTTACCATATATTCCGCGTTGTGAGTGAAATGCATATCGATACGTCAACGTCACACAAATGAGTCGAGACAGTTTTACCTTAGAAACTTGAATTATCTACTTACGAAAACACAGTATTCAAAACGTCATCCCTGATAAACTGATAATTTTGGCCATCTATCAACGGTGCAAGGTAGCCACCGTCATCCTGACATTTGTTCATGGCATCAACAATTGTCCATGACGTCGTTGATGAAGGCTTACTTGTAAACCAGTAACAGTGTTCTCTGTACACTTGATCAGCGGTGGAGTTCCATTTAAGACAATTTACTAAAAAAGTAAAATGTCACTGTCACTGTGGTATGTAGCGCAACTACTTAATCAGAGTCAAGAATGCATAGTTGGACCTTGTGCTTTAAATATGTCAGTTGTATTTTAAACTTTTCGCTAACTAAAGATAAGTTCGCAAATACGCACTGTTGCAGACGTTTGGAGCCGACATACTCATTACTGAATGTTAGTTCAAATATATGTAATACTCAATTTGATAGGCATTGTGTCTCCAATCTCAACGTGACATTGTGGTATTAAACAATGATACAACATTTTTTCTCTTAACTGTGTGTCCAAAAGGGTTCTTGCCAATTTAAGATAAGAATGAATATGATTGATTGATTGGTGATGTCTTTACGCCACATCAACACATGCTATATCGATGAGGGATAAATATAAAAGAAATTCGACATGTCAAACTAAATTGAAATAATATCAACCTACCTTTTTTATAACATAGCATTTCTTTCCGTAAATAACTTGTACATGACTTGTCCTGAGTTTTATTTTTTCCATGTGGAGGATCAAAATTTCTCTTGTTAATCACAGCACAGTTTTGGTTCGTTCCTCCGTTCGGTTGGTTAACCCAAAAAGTTGACCAAAAATCATTGTTTGCTATGCTTGAGCCGTCTAAATGGGTCCATGTGTCTTCTACCGCCACGTCCATCACGCCAATGAATGTGTTCCCTCTATAAAACAATGGTATATACAGGTATGATGTAAGTCAAGAAAAATTATATTTCACAAGTGTATATATATATTCTATGGTGATAAAGGATGCCTCTGTGACCATATGATAGTCATTACAGTTAAAGATGTTATGCTTTATCTTATCCGTTTCATCTCTGTTAAAAATATTGAAATGAAAAAAGAAATACCAATAGAAGCACAATGAATGTAGCGTTATTATCGATATCATTGTTACTGCATCACATGGCACGTACGTGAAGTGTTTCTATCTCTATAACTAGTTACATGCCATGTATATAACTAAAATAAAATGCAACAAACTAGATCAAATAGTTTAGATTGAAGCAGCTGTAGTCTATTTAACGGCCTTCTGTAAGGAGTCAAATCCAAGCCGCATGTTATGAAAAATCATTAGAAAGGGAATCCACCCCTCCATTGTTTTTAAACGAAATCAAATATCTTAGAGACTGCAACCAACGATTGCTAAACTTGTGCAATATTTAAAAGTAAAAGCTGAAAAGTTCGTTGAAAAAATATGGTGTGTTAAAATTCGAGTAAAACGTTATCGAAAAGTTTAAATACAATCATGTTGTTTAAATTTTGTTCAATTTATTCCTCCGATTATAGAAACTTTTCGACCCTTTTTATCATCTAGTAGAAAACGTTACGTATGAACAGTTCCTTTGAGCATATATTATATTTGAATATCAGACACTGTATTTAAGGTAACATTATATATATATATACATATACTTCAATACCACAGCATCTCAACAACACTAATCATGAATAACACGTTGTTAATCCCTTGTTATCCCCATTTTATGCACAATAAACAACAGTTAGATCAGATAAACATACGCGCCACTAGGTCTTAAATCTTCCATAAAGTTGTACTGCTCTACGTCTATATATGGCGCCAATCCATGACCGTCTTCAGCACAAAGCCTGTTAGCTTCAAAGGTATTCAAAAATATTGGTGACATTTTGTACCAGTAACAGTGGTATCTGTAAATCCCATCTAACGATGAATACCATTTTAAACAATCAGCAGCAAAGCACGAATACCCTTAAAGTAAGAAAGAAGAAACACTATTTTATTAAAACTGTCTGGTTTTATTATCGAGAATGTTGTTTGATTGGAAATTTTTTGGAATGAAGTTTCAAAAACATTTTATGCGCTTTAATTTGTTAAGAATCAACAAATATTTCATTTCGTAAACAAATGTCAATAACAAGATGTTTGCAAATCTACTTTTGTTTTTTAAGGATGTTCGTTCCTTCTGTTTTGAATACTCTGGGTTTATCCATAGTGTGCTAATTATTAATTTGTCCGCTAACCCATACGTTTCTTTTTATAATTGTATAACATATAATAGTTTAAAAAGCCATATTTTAAAATCTTACAAAATCCTTGTTATTTTCTAATAGTTTTTATCTATTTTAATATATTTCAAGATGTTTGCTTGAATCAAAATATATGATTTCATTTCTAAAATGAAAAATTTTTTTTTTTCAATAAAACCTAATATGGTACAACACGCTTAATAGAAAAGCTATTGTTGGTTATGATTTAGTGTAGACATATTTTAGTAATTCAATTTCGAGTTAGATGATATGCACAATTTAGCATGAAAATATAAACACCATTGAATAATTAATAGGATACAGAAAACAAGCTTCTATAACTTATACGCATCCAATCCTAGACTTGTTTATACAATGAGTCCTAGGACTTTTCCTACGATATATCATACGAAGAATATCAATTTCATATCAATTTTAAAAATTTCCTGTTTACCAGAGTATTCATTTTTTTAAATACTAAGGATTTTAGATCCCAGGCATAGATTACCCTTTTACTTGGCACAACCTTTTGGAGTTTTGGGTCCTTAATGCTCTTAAACTTTGTACTTGTTTGGGTTAATTACTATAATTTTGATCTGATCGTCTGGCATATTAAATTATAAGAATGGTTACTTTGATAATTATTTACACCATGCTTTCGGATGGATTTATTACTGTTATAGAATATGATCAAAGCTCTCTTATGATTATTTTACTTAGGATTTCCCTACCGCTAGCCTTATATAATTAGTGTTGTTGGAGAAGTAAATAGCAAACTAATTAACGTTTTAACTACATAGTATTAAGATACCAATGCATAACAATTGACCAGTGAATGTGATACCTATATTTCAAATCATTATAAAAAAGAAACATTATCAATAATAATAAAAATGGAAAGGAGAATGTGTCAAAGAAAGAGTAACCAAAGAGCAGAAAATAGCCCAAGGTCAGTAAGGGTCATCAAAATCCTGCACCCGGAGGTGGACTTGAAACGGCCCCTAGGTATAATGTAGACCATTAAATATATTATTCAATAAGTGTACCTTTAAACTTTCACAAAACAACACAAAACAAACAGAAAAAATATATTTAACGAATATTTGTATTCAAATCAACCAATTTAAATGTAAATATTTACACCGATAACTTTTTTGACGGAATTGAATTTTAAGTCTCACAGTTTATTCATACATATCAGAATTTAAAGAATAATATCATGGATCTTTCATATAAATACACTGAATGTTGTTTAACTATTTCAATACATTTCTGCCTACGAATGACTACGAACAAAAACAAAAATTATCATAACTTGAGAAATACAAAGAGAACAAGCTCCCATGAAAGCACTAGTCATTAATTTTTAATAACATGTCTGATGTTGCAACAAATAGTGATAAAAAGAGGATTTAAGAATCAAATTAAACCTCATAAAATTCATCCTAAAGTTGAGTTAATCTTAAGACACATTCAATGGTGTATTCAATTGAGGGGGCAATTCCTAGAATGTATAGGAATTAAACAATTTTGAACAAAATGGAAAACAAGCAAAACATATAAAATGCGAACACAAGTAAAAGAAGACAAATCGAATTCATCAGAAATACAAAATGGAATCTGAACGGACAACAAATTGTTTTAACATAAACATGCCCTATAGAGAGGTGCACAATTCGAACGTAACGTAATCAAAACTTGTTGGCGTCTTGGCAATGGCGCAAATGGATTAAGACCATGGCTGATAACACCAAAAGGTTCACAAGAAACAGCTGCAGATATAAAATACATCGTAAGACATAGGTCAACAAGATCTGTTACTGAAAGCACATGGCATTTTGAAAATGAGATTTAGATGTTTGTACAAACGATGACATTCACAACAGTCACAAATATGAATAGTATATTGAAAACTGCTGTTCACTATAAACGACGTGTAGATAAAGAAATCCAATACATGATCCTCAATTAGACCCTGTAGAATGTGTCAATGAAAATCAATATTGATAAGGTATGGTCCGTTGAAGGCGCAAATGGGCGTATTCAGAGAAATTGTCTCATCAAAAATGTGTTTGCAAACACGTATATTTGTTAACTTGTTGTTTATTTTGCAAAATAAAACAAAACTAATAAAAGGTATTGCTTTAAGTTACTTTGAGACGTACAAAATGAAGCAAATTTATAGTTCCACTTATATACTAGTATATGGAAGTGGAAAAATATATTTCCTAATCGATAACATGTATGCCGAAAGTACAACTCACATGTAAACATAACAAATATATATGTGATAAGAGACACAAAATACATCGATGCAATACAAATGTAAATAGGTTCCACGCAATTATGTGTATAGCCTGCAATTGTAACTGTCAGTCTAAAAGTGTTATGCCATTGGTCGAGTTGTTGTCTTTGACGCATTCTCCGTTTCCATTCTTAATCTTATGATGTAGCCAATTAGTGAATGATAAATAATCAACAACAACGAATATGAAATCCTTTTTTTCCAGACGGTATAATTTCTACGTATCAAAACCATTCAATGAAATTGGTTTAACACATACATTGATGTATAAAAATATAATTCAAGATGGTATTTACAGTGGTTAAACCGGTGACAGAGAACAATAGAAAATTCACTCTTCTTATGAAAATGTCGAGAAAATCAATAAAAAAACAATGCTGGTGATGATACTGATAAAAATCTATTTCTTAACAGCAATCGTTATTTTAAATATGTATTTGTTAAAATGTCTTACTAGACATATACATGCAATGGAACGATGTTTTATGTTCATTATTTATAGATAATTGCATTATAAGATAATGCAACTGAAACTTAACACATGTTAATATTTGATGGATATTGTAAAAAAAACATATTGAAACAATCATATGCTTTCAAACTTGGTTTCTTTTGTCACGTAGACATTCAATGTAGTTGTATTATCTTTTCGTAACAATTTTAACGTCTGTTTATGCAGGTTAAACAATGTAAGATCAATAATTGCATAAAGTAGTTATCTTTTTAATATTTTTAAGAACAGTTTAAAGAAAAGATAGTCTCAATTTTTGTACATGTATTAGCAGTTTTCTCTGTCTAATCACATTTAATGTTTCACAGCGGGATTATACTAATATGTCTGTTTGAATTTGCTTAATAACTTAAAGGGGTGCTAGCTACGATACATATATAAAAAAGGCCTTTACATTAATAAGGCCTTTAGTTTTCCCGTTTGCATTGTTTTTCATTGTCATTTCGTGGCCTTTTATAGCTGACTTTGCGTTATGGGCTTTACTCATTGTTGAAGGCCGTACGGTGACCTGTAGTTGTCAATTTCTGTTTCTTTTTGGTCTGTTGTGCAAACATGTCTCATTGGAATTCATACCACATATTTTTTATATTCAATTTTGTCCAAATAAGCTAAAATACAATGATTATGAATTATTGACTTGCAAGTTAATAATTCGACCTCATTGAATCCGAATTTATGTGAACTTCTTAGCTAGAGATGGATACTGCATGCATTATGCGTGTTATTTATTTCAAGTAAACGAAAGTCAACATTGAAAATGAAACAAAGGTGAATCATTTGATTGGGTGATTTGATCCACAAAAAAGGATTCTTATACAGGTAAAACGATGGTTAACATGTATTTTTAGTCTATAATATGAAATTAAACAGATCTACAAAAAAGGCCCCGACATGAAAAAATATGAAACAATTGAATTAAACTAACGAACGGCCTAATTTATAACAAATCAGTTTACGTAAAACAAATATGCAAGACATGAGCAAACGGACAATAACTAAACAACATGCTCTTGACTTTACAGAAAGTGGTGGGATGAACTTGTTTGTGAGCGTTGAACTTCAACAAACCCTCCCCCAACCGTCCTTAAACATTGGATAGTGATAAAAGAGTACATAAATGTCAACATGAGAACAAACTATAAACATCACTTATTTACACATCAGATGGGTACTAATTGGTCTGTCATAATCTAAAGCTGTACACTGCAGTTGACGGGATGTTAGCCTCTATTCCAAAAAAAAAACCTTAAAAATACTTCACCTATGTTCCGAAAACACTAATATGGACTATTGCCTTTGTTCAGAATAACCTAAATTTTACATCATTATAAGAATTAATTATTCACATATCTTTGAAGTTATCATATCGGTGTTTAGTAATCGGATACTACTACATAATAAAACAATATTTAAAAAATAGCAAGCAAGTTGATTTGAAATTAAGGTACTTACTGTCACAACTACAATTAATAATAAGATGAGAAAAAAAATATGGGGCAAATTGTTGTCTTATTTTCAGAATATGATCGGTCTTACCTTGCAGAAGCAGAAATAGAAAATTCATTTGTAACTTCATCATCTCCCGAATTTTTTGAATACATAAAATGTTAAAGCCTTTGTTTCGAATGAATTTATAGGTTAACTCAAACAGGCTTTGGCCTTTGGTTCTGAATAGTCATCATCTCTTATTTTCCGAAATGTTAACTGTTTGAATGGTGCTACAGTTATATACTAGTACTGTTCACTTACATATGTTAATCATAAGTTTTATTATTGAGCTAATTTTTGTTATCACGTGTTGAAATGATGTCAAAGATGAATGCGTAAAAAGTCCGACATTGAGGATAATAAAACATATTGATAATTATCTATATGAACTTTACAGTACCAATGTCTACATTGTATCTACGTGTTGCACAGTTGGTTATATTGAACAGTTCTCAAAACAAATAACTAAAGTAAATACTTAATTCAGCATTGAGACTATAGTATTACAGTATTATCCAAAATTCTATAAACCCTATGAATTATTATTACGTAATTAATTTTTCTAAAAAATATCTTCTTAAATATCCTACGTCTCTCAAAGACTTACACAATTTAAAAAAAGTCTATACATGACGTACGGAATATGAACAAATACTAATCGAACACCTTCTTGTGATGGAAAGATATTGAAAGGTTAAAAAGGGTAACTGCCTGTTAAAATTCATTCAATATTTAATTCAAACCGACTAGTCTGGTAGTGGTTATTATTATCATTTCATGCCAGGTGCGTCCATCTTCAATCTCAATGAAGTCCAGCTTTTCATACCGAATGCCATATTTTCCGGCGAAGATCACATCTCCTTCTTTCTGTATACTCATATCGAATATTAAAATGTTTTCAATACATATATATATATATCTTCTGTTTTCAATAAAGTCGGTAGATTGATGATGTACGAAAATGTTCAAAAGTCGAGTTTTCCATACGCGCAAGCTTTTTGTATATGTTATAGAAAGAGCCAGATAACTGCTTTCGTGTTATTAATCACAACTCCGATAAATTATTTGCTAATCAACTACTCTTATTCCACTGCCTGATAATACGATTTATATTTCTGTGCTTAATATCTTCATTCTTTTAAACAGTAGCGGGACTTTATACTATAATTAAGCACACTGTGAACTACCAAATACATTGTACCAGGAAGAAAGAAAAAAATACTAAAAGAGCAAATAGTAATGAAAATGAACAGTTCCTTATTCAAAAGACGATTCAAAATTGTAGTGTAAGTCAGTTCATCATAGAGAAACAACTGAGCACAAGAACCCATTTTCATCATTTGCAAAGCTGTTATGAACAATGCTATCACTAGTAACCCGAATTTAGCTTGAACGGACAAAAACGTGTTAACGCTATTTAAATGAGATTAATTGTTATTTGATAAAGATTGACAAAAATTAAAAAATATTTTTAATTCATTTCAATTCATTTCAATTCATTTTAACGCCAGTCAAATAGATTTCTTTGCGGTGAATCAATTGAAATCAAGTTGCTGGTAATGTACGTCAAACTATTAGGCCACGCCCCCGTTAAACTATTTCAAACTCAATTCGTTTTAAACATCGTTGAGACCCGAGCTTTGTACAGGTAAATCACTGAAGCAAGACAAACTTTATTTATTTATCGTTTTTTTTTCATCAACTTCAATCGAATTTAGTTATATGCGTGTATTCTCAGTTAAGTCGCATGCTTCACAATTTTAACAAATGAATGAACAATACATGTGACATTAAAGAAATTTAGATAAAAACATTAAAATATTGATGCACGGTTTAAGAAATGTGAATCTGTTGAAAATAAAATAGTAGTATAACATAATTTGAATTTGCCAAAATGCAGTAGATCTTTATCTCACATATTCGTTTTAAAAATTGCTAATTGCTATGAAAACTCGTGGAATCTAAGTAACGTGTGGTACCTTGCAATTGCTTACGAAACTTTAGGTATTCCTGAATATTTATCTTTTCTTTTTTTCTGTTTTACTATATTTTACTATATTGTACTCGTAAATAAGATATGTAACGGAAATAAAAGTAACTTCACAGAAATTATTCATTGGGTATATAAATTAAATCTTATATTTTCGGTAGACAACAAATATTCACTAGCTGTATATTAATATATGAAATTGCTTGTAATGAAAAACAATGTTTTGTTAAATAATAAAATTGATGAAGATAATGTTGACATTTGTTGAATTTTAAAAAATAAACAGTTAAGTCTTGCTCAAAATTATAAATGAAGTAACAGATCAATGAGCTTTTAAACTATGTTAAATTGTAATACCGGTCGCTGGAGCAAAACAGGCGTAAATTGTGGAAGAGCATATAATGGACGAGCATATTGAAGCGTTGTTACGATTCGTATATTATCGTGCTATCATGCACCTTGACGTACAAAAATTCTTGTAATAAATGAACATGTATCCTGTATATATGAGATAAATTTTAGTTTGGGATAACAACGGGTAGGTTTAGTTAAACGATCTTGACTGGCTATTAGTCGGCATTCTCTTATGCCTTTTAATATGCTCTAGCGTTAAATCCAGTCTGTTAAGACTGTTTTGGACAAACCTAGACCAATCATAAAAAGTAACGTTTAAAAATTTCAGATCGGGTCAAGATCCGTTTAGTGTGTCAGAATGATATTAGGAGTAACGCCCTTTTATGTGGATGATACATTGCATTATAAATGCTAAAATAAAAAAAAAGTATATTATTTTTAATTATGAAACATAAAATCATTCGTTGATATTATTTAAAAAAAAAAAAGGAATTGAAAATTTTAAACGTAACACTAATAAAAGAGTGACAACAACATCTTAAATGTGTATTAATGTGGGTTTTTTTTTTTTTTTTGGTTGTCTTAATGTACTTTAATCATTCTAATCATTTTCTGTGCTTTATTTTGTAATTCATTCATTTGATTGTATAGCGGCACCTTGATTGGTAAATAAAATTATCTTATCTTATCTTATCTTATCTTATAAATTTCATACGTCCAATTCACGTTTCTGGATTTTACTTCATCCGGAACGATCAATAACGCAAAATACAAATATTTTATATGTAAGATCATTTATATAGTTAATTTCGTTATCCTCTTTAGGCCGCATCAGGGAACCGTGTCTCCGTTTAAACTAAGCTTCTGAAACTGCTCTTAGGCCGTGAAGTGAAAGTGATAAAACTATAATAAAAACAGAAATGAAGGACCCCGTCAAGATCCTCATAGATTTAAACAATATATATGTATGACATAAATTTAAGTGTAGCATTGAATATATGTCTTAGTCTCTTAGTACATTTGTTTGTAAATTTCATTTGAATAAAAAACTTATTTAATATAAATATGTATTTATTTGTTTGTTCAGATTGCACTATTATAAATAATTCTTCTTCGTCTTCTACCTCTTAACTGTAAAATTAGCGTATTTATGCGTTAAATATACGGACTATAAAGATTTAGTTCGATGGCACTTGTTAATAATCTAAAGGTAATAAAATGAACGATCCATAAAATAACGTGGTAATTACAATGGCTATTTCACAGTTATATCATACGTTCACTCGTAATGGTATCATACATGTACCTCCGTGTGTGGTGTATAAGGTTCTAAATCATGTTTTTATAGCTTCTTTCAAACACTATTGACGACGTTGTTCAAACTACATGCACATATCACAAAACTGCAAATTAAATATAGTTAAAAAGATTATACGATTTTGAAAATGCATTTTTTTTCTATCAAAAATGTAGGGTCGTGTATGTGTAACTCTATGTGTTTACCTAAAATGTATTGAATTGAAAAAGAATAGATTTGTTCTCAAATATTAAACAAATGAAACATTTTCCGAAAACAAATTCCACATAATAACGTTTTGTCCTTTAATTCTTTTTTGGGGTGTCCGTTAAAATACCGCAAAAGTCCCCCTTAGTGCACATAGAACAAAAAAATGCACTAAAGGACCTGATGGAATGATACAATTGGCACAAAAGACATTGCATATACAAGTCAACGTTTAAAAAAAAAAACAATTTCAAATTTTATAATCACATTTAGACAGTGATTTTATATTTTATCGACACGCGCCACACTCAGTTGACAGTAATATATAAAAAATCATGTTCGTTCAACCTTGACCTGTTTTGAATACACTAGTATACTTATTAAGAATGTATATATTATGTTATTTCATGTTGTTCTTGGTTTTTTTTTATGGTATAGTTATTACTGCCATATCTATTTTGCTTTTCTGACTGTTATAGTTTTTACTTCTATGTAAGAGTGTATTTTCTTCTTATTTTTGTTTCTTTTAATTTCGTCTGCTTGTTCCGTAAGACTTTTATTAGTTCACATTTTTAAGTTCTGTAGAAATGTTTTATAAAGATATTTTGAAATAGTAAAAAATATATAGAGATTTTATTTTAACCAACACATACTGATATAATAGAAGATAAACATATTTCGCAAAGTATAATAGTTTATTACATTTTTGTTGAGTCAGAGACATATGTGTATATATGTCTCTGGTTGAGCCTTCCGACTTTTCTTGCAATAGCTATCTACAAACCACAAAAAAATACTCTGTGGGTAAAGTGTTTAAAACTTTAATTACTTTCTTAACTATCCTGGATTTCTAATAAAATAGGACAGAAGCTTGTTAATGATTATGATAGCTTAAAAAAAATGTTTATCCGTATTTTTATTTATAACTATTTTTTTTGGTTTTCAAGTTCTGTAAGCTGATATACATGCACTCTGGTTAGAGTTTTAAAAAAAAAATCACATTTTCCAGTCGGGGCCTTTTAGTGATCGGTCGACTATATGGAAGGGGTTTTCTCGTTATTGAAGGCCGGATTATTGCCTATAATTGCTTACATCCACTTCAGTTTAGGAGGTTGAGCGTACACACACATGCATGCTTATCACGTCATCTTCTTTCTGTGAAAATCCCAAGTCAGTGGCCTGTAGTTCAGTGGTTGCCGTTGGTTCATGTCTGGCATATTATTTTATTTTTGTTTTTGTAAATTGTTGTTTTTTCTAGATAAGGCCGTTAGTTTTCGAATTTAATTGTTCAAAATTTGTTTATGTTGGGACCTTTTATATATATATATTATAAGGTATGGTCGCCCAATATAGCTTACATGTGTACATCCAATTAATTTGATGGATAGTTGTATAATTGCAAATCATATCACATCTCCTTAATTTTTTTTTATTGAAAATGAGCTTTGATAAGTTGGACAAGCGATTGTACAGGAAAGGCCCAAGTGATAGTACAGTAAACTCGTAAGCGATTGTACAGTCAATTAATTTATCCGATATTGAAAAAATTATAATTTGTGAATATCTACTGGTGCAATGGCTTTTAAACTTTCAGACAGGTAAGACCATGCAACAGAAATAGTACTTTTAAAATTTCTGGACTCAACGATGTGTATTTCAATGATTATTGACATTTTTATCGCTGTTGTGTGACAGTTCTGATCGATATATTAAAATCTCCTACATTCGACGAAAAACGTTTGTATGCATACGTCGTTTATTATTTGATTGGTTCATATATACATATAGAATGTTTTGAATGTCTAGAAGAAACGTTATATAGTATCATTTGATTCACTATTGGAAAACTTTCCATGTTGCAACTTGTTATATTTTCGAATGTCGAAAATGTAGAAACCGTACAGTTCCGTTCCAACACAATATAATAATGATGTAATCGGGTTTTTAAGATCCCCACGAATGCCACATTTTCCCATCTTAATGTCTATCAATCTCTTATGAAAGTATGTACAAATGTAAACTCCTGTGTTGTTAAGAAGGACATAAAATAAAATTATTCTTTCATCAAGTTGAAAATAAACTACGCTAAATCATTAAGTTCATTCTACAACTATCATTAACTTATCAATTAGTAACGATCAAATGACAATTGTTTATTGGATAAGGTTGACTGAACATTGATGCTTGGGAATTTGCAATAAGCCTTCGGTCACATTGCATGCGCTGATAAAAAAGAAAGTCAATTTCAAAATTATGATATAAATTGATACCCAAATTTATATTTATGAGTTATATACTTATATCTTCTCATATCCATGTTTGTGGTCTAATAACATCGTTTTAATGTCCTTAGTGCAAAAACTTTGTTCTTAATGCACCAATGATTCGTATAGTCCTTCAGTGCACTAAGAAGTCCTTTGTGGTATTTCTACACACCGTACAAAATTTGGCTGTGATCAAAATGTTAGAAAAAAATTACCCATTTATTATAACAATTTTCAAATATTTAAGATTAAATTATGCAAGGAAAAGTGCCTTTGTTTTCTGTCAAAATGATTTACCTTTTTTGACATAAAGTTGTCGATACATAAATTGGATACCCTGCATTTCAATAGCATATTATCAAATAGCTGAAAGATCACCTACATTTTCTTAACAGGGAATCCGTTAGTATTGAAACCCCCTGTCCTTTAGGGTGAATAGGGTATAGAAATATGGTCACTTGGTCTTCTCCAGACCGACAGTAAAACGCTTGCCGAAATGGGGCGTCTGTTTGGCTGTGCGGGATGTATCAAGTTCGCAGTCACGTCCGGTCAGAAGGGTGACGTGAAATCTGATGCCTCGTGTAAAGAGACTGCAACGCTCTTTGTTCTTTGCACGTTAAGAATCCTTGCAACAACTCTTTTGAGGGGTCCGTAGGTGGCCTGTTGCAAGGCAAAATTTCTGTCCCTATACAAGGTATCCTCATTTTCCAGTGGCAGTCCAAATTTCCCTCACCATCATCCCAGATGGCCTCTATCGTATCAACATACCTAGTGTATTTATTGTGAACTTGTTCTCGTCCTGAATATGCATGAACTATTTGCCACTGGACGTTAAGCAACAAACAATCAATCAATCATTCAATCAATCCCTGTCCTTAATAATTCAATTTGTCGTTCTGCATTATTTTGGCGTAAGAAAGACGCACACATTCAGGCTAACGCCCTTAAGGTGTATAGCATATAGATATAGGAGGATGTGGTGTGAGTGCCAATGAGACAATTCTCCATCCAAATTACAATTAATGAAAGTAAACCATTGTAGGCTTATGTACGGCCTTCAACACGGAGCCTTGGCTCGCAACGAACAACAAGCTATAAAGGGCCCCAAAATTACTAGTGTAAAACCATTCAAACGGGAAAAACAACGGTTTTGTATTTCATATTACTTCCCAGATAGGTTTCTTCATTCGTGTCCCTTACACCCACACTAATAAGCTGTGATTTCTGTGTGAATAAAATTTTTTAAAGTTTCAAATGAAGTGCATGGATGTAAGTAATGATAGGCAACCGCAATGCCTTCAATAATGAGAAGAAAACATAACGTATAATCGGCTTGAAATTGTCCCGCTTGATGATTATACATTGCTGTTTCCTATAGAGAAATAAATTATCGATTTAAATTATTTTTTACATCATAAAAAAGGGTACAATATCATAAAATCAATTTTGTGAAAAGCGATGAAAATTTAGTGACCCCAATATAAATTTGAACCCCTCTTAATCTTTCCTGTGTTTACGAGCACAAAATTCAAGGATCCCTAAATTTTTTTAACTGTCTTTATGAAAGTTAGCACCGACGGTTAGCTTTACACGTCTAGTAAGTTTGTCTTAAATATAATTGGCTTTGTGTTAAAACTGTCGTTCCGTTGCTGTCTTGCGGACGAATACCCGAAATCTCTGTGTCATCGGCAATCATACAGAAATGACTTTATATCGGGTTATTTAAATTAAATACTCTGTTTTTTGCATAGAAAAAATTCTTCGTTAATCTGGGCATTGAAAGAATACTTCATATCACAAGCTATAAATATGGATACAAAAAAAATCTAAGCGAAATTGATAATACCGCAAAGAAATGTGTTGTATTTCAGTAAATATAACACTTGTTTTCGTTTAATTGTAAACATGTTGTAGCCCATCATGCATTGTTTCTTGTTTAGTGGATTGGTAAAAAAGCGCCCAAAAAAAAAGGTTCAAAATAAATTACGTCACACGTTAATACATTATAATAACAGATGCTCGGACATACGTATGGTAATTCATGCATATCCTAAAAGGTCGTGTTCTCGATCTGTTAAAACGGAAATGACACGGCCGGGTATTGTAAAGGTTTGAGGGACTTTTAATGTCAAATTCATATCCCTGGGCAACGAAATTATCGATTTGTTAAAAAAAAACACCGTGTGTACGCTGGTGTCTTCCTCGAATGCCAACATTTTATATGTTACCTATTCCTTGAATGCCAACAAAAATATTTCTGTTTTTATAAGATGAAATTGTAACATTTTATCACATTTTGATAAGAAAAGTAGCAAAATTAAGGGTTAAATAATTATGAATATAAAGATAGAAAGAAAATGATTTTTGTTACTTTTTATTAAAAAATAAATAAATTTGGGAATGAACAAGTTTTATTAACATAAGACATATATATAAATATAACATTTATATTTAGTTAAATATAATTATTTCAAACTAAAAGAGGATATTAGAGATTTATTTTGTTCCATATTATTATAAATATTTATTTGTTAAGTATATATACATGAAATATATGAATATTTTAATTAAACAATTAACCATAAAATAGGGTAACAAGAATTTAGTCTATAGCGGATTGATTTTTTTAGTTGTTTGTGGCTTTGAACTAGCTGTCAGTAACTGTAAGTTTCTCAGAGGATGTACTTTACAAGTGTTTTTTGTTTGTTTGGATATACAAGAACCTGACCACGTCTATTCTGTGTAGTATTTCTATTTATTTACATCTGATGAGTTAAACCGGTTTCATCTGATTTGTATAGTTAGTTCCACTATGTGGTATGGGCTTTGCTCATAGTTGAAGACTGTACGGTGACCTATACTTGTGAATTTCTGTGTCATTTGGTCTCTTGTGGAAATGTGTCTCAATTCCAATCAAACTACATTACTTTGTTTCATAAGAACACCGATGATTTGCGAACACGATAAACCCCTAACCAGTATCATTTCATGAAGCACTTGCAAAAAAGTGTGTAGTATTATTACTAAGAAAATATCCTGAACAAACTGAACATAATACATCAATAGTATTCTAACACGTGATACAAAGTTTCAAGAAATTTAATCAAGTAATATGGTAGGATGTTACAGCACACACAACTATAGAAATATTGAAAAAAAACCTTCAAAGTCCAAAGAGGCTTCACATTTGTGTAAACTAGAATTTCTCACAATATGCACATGTGATGCAACACTTTTCAAAGTTTCATTTTAAGAGAATCCATATTCGTTCAAGTAGTATCATCAGAAAAAATTTCAACAACGTAACAAACATGAATTAGATTTTAACTATCTGTTTAATTATGCCTCGTTCACACGGACATTTAATTCGAATTAAAAAAGAAGAGTGTGTGTACGCGATTAGCGAATTCAATTCGAATTAAATAAAATTGACAATGGAAATGGGGAATGTGTCAAAGAGACAACAACCCGACCAAATAAAAAACAACAGCAAAAGGTCACCAACAGGTCTTCAATGTAGCGAGAAATTCCCGCACCCGGAGACGTCCTTCAGCTGGCTCCTAAACAAATATATACTAGTTCAGTGATAATGAACGCCATACTAATTTCCAAATTGTACACAAGAAACTCAAATTAAAATAATACAAGACTAAGAAAGGCCAGAGGCTCCTGACTTGGGACAGGCGCAAAAATGCGGCGGGGTTAAACATGTTTGTGAGATCTCCCCCCCCCCCCTATACCTCTAAATGTCCATTTTTGATAAGCATGCTCTTGTGTTGTGATAACTTTTTGCACCTATTCCTCGAAAGCCAACATTATCTATAGGTAAATTGTCGGTAGATCAAAGGATGTTGGCATTCAAGGAATAAACCTATACGCTGACTTATAAAAGTGTTTTAGTCTTTCATGCTGTTTAGTCTGAGCAATGTTTGTAGGACGTTATAAATAAAAAAGGAAAACCGTCAAAACATTATGTGAACGGAAAATACATGGGCTTTGCATACGTGTCTCAAACCATTTAGAAAATCTAGAATATGTGTGAATAATGAATATTTATATTATTTAGACTTTAATATTGTTGTTTTTTGAATATTGTATCTACAAGTTCATGACGATTTAGAGCTTGGCATTTCGTGTAGACACATGTTTCATGTTGAAGACTAAACATGCGGTCTTGATTTACCTATAGTGTTTTTGTCGTTTGGCTGCCGTCAAATTGAATTATATCCCATATCTCTTATATTATGAGCTTTAAAATCGGCTTATAAGAATTCATTATTGAAAGGTTTATTTGCAATTCTATATGGATATGCCGTAATATATTTATCGGTGTGAGCTGTACCACATACTTATATATGAACTTTATTAATTTTGATCTAAAAAAAGTTCCTAGAAATAGATATTTTAAAAAAGTCTTAATAAATTCCAATGATCACAAATCTAATCTAAATCCATTTTTTTCGTGATTCTAACATACGTTGTTCCTTTTTTTTTTTTGTTTAATTTTGTAGTAATTTGCTAGTCAGTCAGATTCGGATTCCGGGTGACATTGCGTACGCTTTGTCCTTTGATTTGAAAATACATAATTTTAGCATTATTAATTTTTTTTTTATCTTTGCTACGCTCGATGTTTTTGCTTCCGCTGTATCAAAGCTTAGTTTTTTTTTTAGTGAATTAGTCAAAATGTCCGTATAATGTACAATTTATAGTAATATTTCTTTTCGTGACTTGTTTATTCTTCAATATAAGCGTTGGCTATTTTTATCTGACAATTTCAAATTTGTCTAGAAAGTTCCCTATAGTGTTCCATAAGTGTCTTAGAGCTTAGTGCATCAAAGCGGCCTGGGTGGGTTTAAGACGTACCGGCAAGTACCTGGCCCACAATAGCACAACCGTTCTTTTGATGATCATTTTTTTAAATTGCTGGGACTATCATACTAATAGCATAATAGACCCCGATAAATCAGAGCTCTACCGTTAAATAGTAATTATTATTAATGTTATTATTTTATTTTTTACGCTGTCTTAATTTGTAAATAATTATTAAGTATAATATGTATAGTATAGCGTCGTGTAAGTCATTTTTGGGCTAGACATTGTTTGCTTTATAGTGTATTGAATAATTTTTATTGCAATCAATTTATAATTCATTACAAGGAAAACTAAACTAAGTGGACTGTATACATATATCATCGCATACAAGACAGCTGATTGGATAAATATGATAGGCTGTTACGCCTACATTGATTCTGTGGTCCAATCGAATACCAGCAGACTCCTGTCAGTAAAAACAAATTTCAAGCGTGGATAAATTAGAGATTTATTTGTGTATTCAATATTTGAAAAATAAGTTAAACTATTCGTTTAATCTTTTTTAGGTGAAATTCAAAAACTGTTTTTTTTTCACTTTCTATAATATAGGAAGGTATTTAAATATGAGCGTACCACATGTAACGGAATTTTACAAGCATTTTATAAAGCGACTTGTGTTTTCCGGAACGTACTATTTTCAATATTTCACAGACCTCTGAAAACATTAGATCATACAGGTTTCATCTACCATGTGCATAAAAAGCACTATCAAATTTTATTTGTAAATTTTAAAATACTAAGAATATTTTTGTATATGTACTAAATAATCTGAAATAAAACAAAACATATTTCTCTCGGCCTGAATTCAATCGTAATCTGAAATAAAACAAAACATATTTCTTTCGGCCTGAATTTAGTCGTAAGCAAATTTTCATATCTATTTGCAAATGACGAAGAATTCTCCTTAAACTGTGATTCATTGATATTTAATAGTACTTTCATGATTAAACCGACAGACTAACTTTAAAGGACAAAATACAAGCGTGTACTACCAGCCAAGGAAATGAGTTTAATTAAAGTAACTAATCTAAGTGGTCATCGATGTGCAATATTTGACACTGGGCATTTTTTGTGGACCAAATTGAATGCAATACAAATAATGTATACTATCAATCAAAATTAAATACTTTTGAATGTAACAATATGCTACAAATTCATTTGATTCACTGAATTTTTATATTTTTTTTTTATCTAAATAAAAATGTAATAAACTGCTCCCGTTTAATATAAATAAGAAGATGTGGTATGTGTGCCAATGAAACAACTCTCCGTCAAGTCACATGGTATAATTTAATTAGAGGTCAAAAGTACGGTCTCAACACGGAGCTTTGGTCCTCATTGATCAGCAGCTATAACGGTCCCTAAAATGACAATACAATTAAAATGGAAAACAAAAGTATAATCTATAAGTACGGTCATTTCGCTACGTTATTTCGTCAATTCCGAATTGCAAGTAAGCGTCTCAGTCACTGTTTATCAAAATGAGTAGTAACACTGGTGCCTAAAAAAATCTGATTCGAAACTGAAATATAAACCATTAGATTTTATCAATCGTGTCTTAACTAACGTTGTTTGATATTTTTTCTATGATATGATTAACTCCAGTATTTATTTCGTGCTAAAAAAATAAAGATAAAAAAGATAAATGGAGTTATCGACATCGGTCTTTATATGTATATAATGGTCAATATAAACTGTCAATTAATTTTTTAAAATATACTTATATTGTTGTTGAATTTATTTAAAAAATAAAATGATGTTTTTTTGTAAATGTGATAATTCAACCCGGTTTAGCCTTTTAAATTTTATATAAAAGATAAAACATGGAACTTCATTCATCATACGTCCATTACGTTCACGAATGGGTAACTGATATTAGAGTATAAAGCAGCATATCATTCGTTAATAAACTTCAGAAAAAAAACGCAATTTGTAATCTGTGGTTTGAATTTTCGTCAGATGTGCCACTGACATAATGGCTGTATTATGGGTGAAATATTTGCCACTAGACGTTTAGTAAAACCCATTCAAATCCAAATCAAACCGCTCTATTTGAGGCAAAAGAAATGTGACAGGCAGTGCTATCAGATGTATATGATCAGATTTGTTTCAGCCATCAGTGCACATGATAAATAAGTGATGCACGAAAAAAAGGAGATGTAAGATATTCGCCAATGAGACAGCAACCGAACTACGGAAATAACCGAAAGCCATCTAAAGGGAGACGTGTCGACTTCAACAAAAGACAAATATTCCAACATTATGTCTTATAAGTGCTATCAATTATTTATTTCGGACAGAACTCGGACATCGTAAAGTCTATACATTTGTAACATATTGGACTTTCATGTTACGTATCGCATTGAAACACGAACGCGGACCTCGATGAGAACAAATGGATTGAAAGTTTGCAAGTTTACTATTTTATTTTTAACAGATTCAGATTTCTTAAACCGTGCATCAATATTTTAATGTTTTTATTTAAATTTCTTAAATGTCACATGTATTGTTCATTCATTTGTTAAAAATTGTGAAGCATGCGACTTTACTAAGAATACACACATTTAACTGAATTCGATAAAATTTGATGACAAAAAACCGATAAATAAATAAAGTTTGTCTTGCTTGAGTGATTTACCTGTACAAAGCTCGGGTCTCAACGATGTTTAAAACGAATTGATGCCTGTTTGAAATAGTTTAACGGGGGCGTGGCCTAATAGTTTGACGTACATTACCAGCAACTTGATTTCAATTGATTCACCGCAAAGAAATCTATTTGACTGGCGTTAAAATATTTTTTAATTTTTGTCAATCTTTATCAAATAACAATTAATCTCATTTAAATAGCGTTAACACGTTTTTGTCCGTTCAAGCTAAATTCGGGTTACTAGTGTATCAAATCAATGGACTTACAAGAAGACTTGTACTTGTAATCTACTACATTTGTTCTCAGGTTCCTTTGAAAAAAAAACGAAATGTACGTAACAGTCTTGAGACATAAGTTGTAACAAGTACGCTTGTGGTTTGCAGAGCATATATCTAAACATTAAACTATGTCATAAATCAGGAAACATATATCTTAACATTAAACTATGTCATATATCTAAACATTAAAATATGTCATATATCTAAACATTAAACTATGTCATAAATCAAGAAATATAACAAGACATAAACCTGACAAAACAATCAAAACAAATCAAAACAAAGAGAACAAACACTACTACAACACAACAAAATCACGTGTAAATAAACATGTCCGACGAATCCAATAATAGAAAAGTACCAAGTTGAAAGTTTCCGAAGTTTATAAAAACTTAATATCAAAACAAAATATTTAGAGATTATCTTTTTTGATAACAAATTCCAATTGTACAATTATTTTAATAATATTACACGGTATATAATGCCAATTGAAATACTTTATTTTATTAAAGATATATTCTTTTTTTCCTAATTACATAACCAAATAACTCACGTTTCCCTTAAATCAAAAGTTTGGTCCTCAATGCTTTTTGATTTTGTATTATTTGGCGTTTTTTTTATTGATTTGAGCGTCACAGTCGAGTCTTTTGTAGACGAAACACGCGTCTGGCGTAAACAAAGTTTTATTCTGATATACATGATGACCTATACGCTATTGGATCACTTTGTGTGTATATTTCAATTACAAAAACGTATTTGTGAAAATTCGTTATATCCATGTAACAAACAACATCATACAAGGTGTGTATGACATTGGCGACGACATTTTCCTTCTTTCATTTGCGCCGATTTCATTTTTTTTCATTTGCGCCGATTTTATATTTGCCCTTGATTGCAATTACAGCAAAACATAGGTAATTCAATCCTGGCTATATATCGGAAGGTCAGTGCAAATGATTGTGAGAAATATTTATAGACGGTACTTTGAAGTGATGTCCGAAATGCTTTTATCAGTTATATACTTTACACGGATGTAAAAATGGAAACTACGGACATCTAAAAATCGGCGCAAATGAAGAAAACAGATAAGCGTAAATAGAATGAGATCGGCGCTAATGCAAAACTCCGTACACAACGACGCAGAATAATCAATATATGCATAGATTCCGAAAGAAAGACGAGATTGATGTTACCCGGAAGTCTTCCTTGATGTGTTTTACTTATTTACATTATTAAGTTATACCATAAGTGGCACTTGCTTTGCTACATCAACTTTAAGTGTCAATACTTGAAATGTTTTGATGTGTCTTACTATGCACTTTATCAAATAAATAGGCTGCGACTAAAAATAGTGCTGAAAAAATAACTTTGAAGTTTATATCGTTATTGCATATTGTACACATAACACTATGTGAAAATGTGAGCGGTATTTCTCATCTCATTGTCAATTGCAAAATACATTTAGATATAAAAGTAACGACATCAAAAGCACACAAAAATATGCATTTGGAAATTTAATGTGCTGAAACATGTGGATCTATGTTTTCGTAGGCACTCTTTTCCTGAAAGGTAAGATTTGTTTTCATTATCATCAATTTAAAAATATATGTAGATATTTTTTCTTTTTGATCTGCACACAATATTTATAATGTTGTGTTTACTGCTACTAGATCGATTCAGCTGTTGATTTATAAATAATACTAATTTTTTGTCAATGTAATTTTTGTTGTTTTTTACTTATTTTGTGGTTGTTTTTGTTTTTATATAGTATTTGCTATGATTTGCTGTTGGTTGGAAGGCTTTTTGTCAAATTTATTTAAATGTGATTTTTCCATAATAACATAATTCATTAAATCATTGAATAGGTCATATTTGCCAAGATCCATGCAAACAAGGAAACTATCAAATTATTGTCGAGCCTACTCGTTCAGTAAATTATCCATTTAGTCCGAATGATACTGATTTGTGCGATCGTAGACTTCTTGATGAGGGCTGGTACAGGATTCTGGAAAATGGAAACATTGCTACTGAGTGTCCAGCAATTCTAAGATGCGGATCATTGTATCCGGTATGGTTAAACGGTAAGCAGTATATTTAACAAAAGATAAGATAGATGTATTACCGTATACTCAGATCTTAGGTAAGAGGCCACTGTGTGGCCATACGACTGAAAAAAGAAATACCAAATGCGCGTGTAAACAAATCATTAATGCGTTCCTTAAAAAACGGATAAAAAGACACACATTAATAACCGGAATAATTTAGTCGTCTTATTTCGCTGATCTACGATTTAAAAAAAAAGGAGAGATCGATTACGGAGAGGGACATAACTAATCATGTTGTTACATCGATTTGAGGGGTCTCGAGGTGACTCCAAAACAAAATGTCAACCTTTTTCTAATACATTCCATTCTCAATTGTATACTTCAGAATTTTTGCCGTTCTTCCATAACAACTTACTTTCAATATAAATGTTATTAATTAACTTTGGTTTCTTCTTGAATACACGTTCATTAAAAAAATTCTATCTGAAATTGAATAAAAAAAACAAATATTTGCACAAAGGATAAAACCATATATTGTTGAAATGCCAATGAGTACTTCTTCCATGTGTTTAATCGCGTGAGAGACAGACTACTTGTAATCGTAAAACTGTTTCTGATACTTTTCTGAAACCTAATGATAAATAATGAATAACCACATATTTAAAAAAATCCTCTTCCTTGCATTTCAAAAGCGTGCTTTCTCCTCTTATAATGTTACCATGAGTTTGTTAAATTCTATTTCAGTGTATACATTCGCTGAAAAGTGCATATATATTATGTTATCGCTATCTGGTTATCCGCATGTCCGGCTGTATTTTCATCCGTCTGTCCAACCCATGAGATGTCCGTTGCTCTTTTCTAAAAAAAAAATCAGAGTTTTCAGAAGATTGTTATCAATTGGCATTTGAACATGCTACACCATGCGAGGTGTTTTCATATCTGTCATCTCTTAGCTTTGTTTTGTAAAGATAAACAATTTCCAATAATTAATATAACTACATGCATCTTATGTTTTTTAGGTACTCTTCCAGTTAGAGGACAAAGGGTTACCTTGAATGCATGTCAAAGAGGGTTTCTTCGATGTTGTGAAAACCCTTTCTCAGTTGAAGTCCAAAACTGCAATGATTTCAATGTTTTCTACCTTTCCACAATTCCGGCCTGTCCAGGACGCTATTGTACTGGTAACTATGATAGGGATTTTTCTGGGTTTTTTTTTGCCCTTGTTTCTCACATTTTTCCAAATTATTTGGCTGAATATGTAGTACATATTTCAGATTAAACACATTATCGTGAGTTTTATTGTTATTGACGTATTTTTGTATTCAAAGCTTGTATTCTTTTAATGTGACCGTTGCTGTTAAAAAATAGCATATTTATATATTACAGGTTACTTTTGGTTATTAACAGGACACAAATACCCCTCCACTTATATTCAGAAAGGGGCCTATTCGTTGCAATAATTGCGAAGAGTAAAAATACTTCTAGACAATTTGAATTGCAAATGTGCATGTATTATGTATTTATTTTGCAATCAGGGCTTTAAGTAAACTATGGATAATGTATAAACTGTGAATTTATGGAAATGATTTTTACAAAGAACATTTTGACATTCACCTAAACAGTTATCCTAACTTTTAAACAGACTTGATTAGAAATGGTATAGTTACTTATAAGGTTATTAAAAATGTTTTTTTTTGGTTTAAATATTATTTCACTCATAGGTTTCTTGCATCAAAAATACACACATTTCTTTTAGAACCAGTTGTTGGCATGATACGGGTTGAGTTATTCTCATATATCTTTCAAAGACGGGATTATACTAAACCCCTGACGATAGAATATGCTTGATTTTCGTATTAAGGAGACATACTCTCTCAATCAGTTTAATTTAGGTCCTGGAGCTGTCACGTCCGTAACTGCTATTAGTCCTTTATTAATTTATGTTTCATTGTCATGTTGCTTAGTTTCTTCTGTTACATTTTTATTGGACTCTGACTTCTTTTCAATTGAGTTTTACTGATGTGTGTTTTTTTTTGTATCAATACACCATTCAGACCTTGCGTTCTAATCATGTTCACATGGACAAAAGGTGGTACTGCGACACAAGTTCAAACATCTCAATCTTTCGTATCTACAAATCGATTCCGACCTCTTATCTTTAAAAATGAAATCATCGAAAGAATTTCATCACACACTTTGTACTTAATGTGAGCAGCGACCGTTCTCTGCATGGATTGTCAAAGGTTGCTGTATTATTGTAGACCTTTGATGATTTAAAAATGTATTGTGTGTGATTTGATTTGGTCTTGATATTTGGTTCGTCTGGCTTACAAGCAGGGTATGCACGTATTGTTAAAAGGGATAGTAACGTGATTAGTGAAGTGAGAGTTTTTTTATTCTCCGTGTTGAAGCGCAAATTTGACTCTAAGATAAATGACAACAATACAATCGCTGTGACGTTGTTTTATGTGTGTGGTTTTTTTGCTATGCATGTACTGATTTTGTGTCATGGATCGATATCCTATATCCTTTGTTTGTATACTATATGATCACATTCAATGATAATATTAGGTAGGTTACCGTAAAATATTTTCAGAAACCATGTTCGGACAGACACTATTATTGTGGTCTTTTGATTTTTGTATTAACATTGTGTCATAGATCAAATCTAATTTGTCAGTGTATGAACGCTTTCGTTAATATGTCGTATGGTTGAGCTCAGCCATTTCAATTGTTTTTTTAAAGTGTGTCTTTCTTCGTTACACTACTGTTTCGTTTAAGGATGCAGGTTGGCATCTATCAAAACTGCCAAGTCCGTTGCACTTGTTTGCATCTATTCTTATGGAATTAAGTTAATCGGTTTGAATACACGAAAATTTAGAGTTTTCTGCAAGTGACATTCCAAGAGTCAACTGAATTGAATAAATAGCCATTACAGATCGACAAATACAGAGTTGAATGTTCTAATTGTGTGGAAATTTAATCGAGTATCAAAATGTACAATTGACTAGTTTGTGCTTAGTTATTTTTGACCGAGTTGATATACCTTATTAAAACGATTCCTTCATTTTCAGCTCCTCCTATATCCTTTAGCGGTACACCACATGTTATACCATTTATACCTTCATTCGATCCTTTATCTGATGAAAGATCTTTGGCTTTTCGATGCGAAGCCTTAATACCATCAGACTATCATAGATACGTCTTTGACATAACCTGGTTTATTAATCAGAATAAAATCGTCGATAAGTACAATATCACATATAGTAAGCTAGTGACCGACGGAGTTCTTCACCGAAAAGACTGGGATTCACATCCAAACGGAACTAAAGTTCTCGGATTTTGGGTAAGTGAAGTTTTTTTTATATACAGCATGATTACTTAAACGTTTCGGTTAGTTGAGAAAATGATAAACAAAAAAAATTGGTTTAATTTTTTTATGATTTAATTTGTAACCATTTTACAGAGATTTATATCTATATTTCAAAGAACTTCCCGATTTTACGGAGCCGACTGATCAAGTACCCTGCCTTGTTTACCTTAGGCGAAAAACAGATGTGTAAAATAATAATCTGTGTTAAAGAGGGGTGTGGAGAAAGATACACCAAGGGGATAATATAAACTCATTAGGCGAAAAAGACAAATGATGAAAAGACCAACTAGTCTACATCACCATTTATAAAATACAAAATTAATAGCTAATGATAGAAAAACAAGCGAAAATGCCTGGATGTTAACTCAATTGCTCCTGAAATGTAAAACATTTCCACATCACATGCGGCAGTCGTCATTTTAATACATTGTAATAACTAATACATTAATTTTGATAGTTTATGAGCTGCAAAATACGATTATATCCCGTCTTAACTATGAACTAACATAGTTTTTTTTTTTTTTTTGGGGTATTTTAGGTTCTTTGTTTTATCTAAATTGAGCACTGCAAATAAACAGGTGTGCCTTGGACTTATTATGAAAAGTAGATATAATTTGTGTTACATAGTACACGATTATTTCATATAATATTCATTTAAATGCAAAAAAGTGCCTGATACTCGGAACCCTTTTTAACTATATCTGTTGTATTTGTACTTTTAACAATTCCCCTGAAGTAAAGGCATTGAGTGCAAAATATGAAAAACAAAATAAAATTAAAGATGTTTCCGGATTGCGAAAATATAAAATGTTCTCATAAGAATGCCTTGGGCCGGCTACAAACATTGATCTTAGTACATATATAATACAGGCAAAATGAGAGCAAGACCGAGTTCTGTCGGTGTTTCTTCGCAGTATTACAACAGTAAAGAGTTTTTCGCAGGAGCACAGGTAAAAGTCACAACAATAACACAGTGCACGTTTATGTGTTTCTTTATTTATGTTTCACCTGACGAGAAAGATAATTGCGGTAAGATTGGCAATGATGCAACTATCCAAAAACCAAATAGAGTCCCTATAAGGCGGATTTAAGTATATCACGGTAACCGCATAGTCCTGAAAATGATTAACAATAATAAGAACATGTAATATGAGTAACAATAAAACAACTCTTCATTTAAATCAAAAGAATAACGAGTCGCCAATTATCCACAAGTACTGACCAACACTGTATTAACGTTGGACAGGTGAATACAATGCTGCTAGTTGAGATTGATTATATTGCGCCAAACCTTCCCCTTAACCTGGGACAGCAATGCAACAGCACATTTAGCACAACTACATTCTACAAAACAATAAACAAACAGAATAAACTGCTATAGACGGCGATAAACGACAACCAATGATCTACACCCATCTGACTTTGGGCATGCACTAATAGATTGATGCAACAAAACGCATCATTAATAGCGCTTAACTTTTAACCCTCAACAACTTATGTCCATGAACAATATTTGCATCCATGTGGATTTTCAAACGAATCAAAAACCGGAACTTGATGAAAGCAATATTCTGTACGTTGTATTGAGTCTTTTTTTTATTATTTTACTTTGTTTATGATACAGATAGAGAAAACATCTTACACCGTGCAAAGCGGAAAGGAAGTTACTATTGGGATAAAATCAACTGTCCCAGTAGCTTGCGTAGAAGTACATGGTCATAAGACATGCGGGATAAATATTGAGCTCTTTAGTCTGAAAGATCAATTTCAAGGTAGACCGGCTAACTGTAATGACAGTTTACCAGATGAAGAAATACAGATGTCCAAGAGTGCATGTGGACTAGTATTTGATGGTTCCAACTGGGACGAGTATCACAGCTTTAAATTGCAAACACTAAGTGATCAAGCATTGCGAAAAAGCTATAAATGTGCAGCTAAACTGATTGCTAAGTCAAATATAGATACATTATGGCTGAATTATCAGCTACCAGAAGTATATGTAAGTAATTTAAAGAAACTAAGTTAATCTAAGATATCACTTTGATCTGCAAAGCAGATTTAGATAATATGTTCATCAATAAAAAAAATAATATTAGAAATATACCAATGACTGCCTGTCTCGTAATACAGAAACAATATAATAAAACGCATGTTTTCCAATAGTAAGGTCACGGTTGGTAATCTACACACGCAAAACATTTGTTTCTGCAATGAAAACCGTGAGAGGATACTCCGGTTGTGGTTGAGGGAAGTAATTTTCACCGCTCCAAAAGGTATGTACGTTTCTAAATCGCAGTTTTCTTATTCAACTAATCAAAATATTGTAAATCAAAGTATGCTATTATGCTGTGTTGAATACTCAAACGAAGAGACAAATGTATCATTTACTAATGTACGTGGATTTTAACTCCTACAAAATCAGTTGTACCACGAGAAATTGCCTAACATTATGAGGTTCTATTAAGAGACCTACACGTTCAAATTTACTTTTAATTCGGTCAATGGGTATGATCGTGTTTTGGGCGGCGTGTACGCTGTCCAGTAATGATAGACATCTGAATAAATTTAAAAACGTCATATTTTAATTATGACATGTGTCTGATTGAGGACATCGTGAATGAGTGAGGGGACGTGATATCATATCTTTATATACAAGCTATGAGTCGTTGAAAGTTGTCTTAATATGAATAGAGTGTTCATGGAAAACACATTTATGTTCATAAGTAAAAATTATAAGATATGATTTTGAAATATCAATAAATCGCCAAGTTTTCTTCAAATGAATAGACACTCTAACCAATAAATTGCAAATATATGGATTTGTGCAAATAATTGGTCAAATATTTCATTACCACACTTTGATATTAATAAATATTGTGTTATTCATTGTTATGAATAAATGTTATTTCAGTATTACAAATCTAATCTATTTTTTAAAGGAAAATTTGAAGCAGCAAATTTTCTCACTGGAAATATTTATGCAGCAATTTCCCTGGAGGAAATTTTTATTTCTGTAGAGAAATTTCATTTCCCTTGAGGAAAACTACTTTTCCTCTCAGGAAATTGTTGAAAAAAGGGGCATTACTTTTCGAACATTGGTGCTAGAGCCACAAAATGTTAGGACAAATATCAGGGAACCAATACCAACCAAGTTATCATCTGCATTTTAAGTTAACTCCAAAAAGTAAAGTGATAACTTTTGCACTTAGCGGAATTGCAAACTGTCCAGAGACTGTTCTATCATATCTTCGGGATTTTTATCTAGAATTCAAATGTAACGTCACTTTGCGCTTTGATGGCTATGGCTAACTAGCCTTTGAATTTTATATGTGCTGGTTTACGTTGTTTTATGCATCCTTTTATTTTCTGTAGTTTGTCACCACTTCATTTTTTTCATGTATCCATGTATCTATCATATAGTCATTTTATAATAAAAGTACTGGTTGCAAACGTATGATTTTTTCTAAATACTAAGGATGTTCTCATCTCAGGCAGAATACCCTAGCCGTATTAGACAGAACTTTATGGAACGTTTCATTTGGTCCTCAGTGTACTTGTTTTGTCTTTCGAATTTTTTTCAACTGAGCGTCATTGTGTACGAAACGCGCGTCTGGTACCTTTTGTCAGCTATTATTAGTGTGTTTCACTGTCCTATATGTTCTCTTATTTATCTATATTATAGTCCTGTCATGTAATAATGTCATTTTATTGTTATATTTAACATTGCCATAAAAGCAGGAGCTCTAGTATTTCATCGTTTTTGTCTTAAAATAGTCCTGTGCCAAGTCAGGAAAATGTCCATTGTTATATCATAATTTATGTCGGTGTGTTACATTTCATTATCTTACCTATACATTTCTAGGAATTTGATTGGTTAAAAGCGTCCGTGTGGAGACGGTGTATATTTCATATTAGGTTAGTAGGAAGGCCGAGCTTATTTCATAGGCTCTTCAACTTCGTACTTTATTTGGCTTTTTTAAAACTTTTTTTTTATTCGAGCGTCACTGATGAGTCTTTTGTAGACGAAACGCGCGTTTGACGTATATATAAAATTTAGTCCTAGTATCTATGATAAGTTTATTTACAACTACTGGGTCGATGCCACTGCTAGTGGAGATTCATTTCCCTGGGGGTATCACAAGCCCAATAGTCAGCACTATTTGTGCTGACATGAATTATCATTGATATTGTTATATTTATATATTAACTGTTTACACAATTTTGAATTTTTGAAAAACTAAGGCTTTTCTACCTCAGGCATAGATTACCTTAGCTGTATTTGGCAACACTTTTAGGAATTTTGAATCTTAATGCTCTTCAACTTTGTACTTTTTTTGGCTTTTTTAAAAACTTTTTTTGGATTCGAGCGTCACTGATGAGTCTTTTGTAGACGAAACGTGCGTCTGGCCTATATATAAAATTTAGTCCTAGTATCTATGATAGTAGTGGGGTAACGTCCCTTTATAAAAATAAACAGCTACTGAGACGAAATCTTTAAGTTTCAACAGACAAAAAAATTGTGATTAAGATTGAAATAAATTCATAAAACACATTTAAAAATAACATGTTGTTATTGTTGGCATTTGTTTTTGTAGAATCAATGGAAGTAGTTTCTTAATGCTTACAGTATTGAAGACTCATCGTGATAGAACACTTATATAATAATTATCTCACTTTCACACGTTAAGATAGTCGGTAGGATAAATTCGTTACATAGTGTGCTAGTGACGTAATACGGTGGACTCGGACTTCTCTTGAAATGAATTTTAATGTGCGTATTTTTATGCGTTTACTTTTCTGCATTGGCTAGAGGTATAGGGAGAGGGTTGAGATCTCACAAACATGTTTAATCCCGCTGCATTTTTTGCGCCTCTCCCAAGTCAGGAGCCTCTGGCCTTTGTTAGTCTTGTATAATTTTAACTTTTAGTTTCTTGTGTACAATTTGGAGTTTAGTATGGCGTTCATTATCACTGAACTAGTATATATTTGTTATGGGGCCAGCTGAAGGACGGCTCCGGTGCGGCAATTTTCTCGTTGCATTGAAGACCTGACGGTGACCTTCTGCTGTCGTCTGCTCTATGGTCGGGTTGTTGTCTCTTTGGCACATTCCCCATTTCCATTCTTAATTTTATATGGGGTCAGTAAATTCCATATGGGGATTCGAGCTTCTTTCTCACCCATATGGATTTTACTGACCCAATATATACCGTATTAGGTCACTAGCACACTATGTAACTAATACTGTTGTGTTTCTGTTATATCATAGTTCTCATCTTATATTTGATGTGTTTTCAGTTTTAATTTGTAACACGGATTTGGTTTTTGCTCAATCGATTATTAATTTCGAACAGCGGTTTACTACTGTTGCCTTAATTTGAGACATATTAGCAATTTATTGGTTAGACTTTTTATTCATAAACAGAAAACTTGGTAATTTATGGCACAATTCAAAATATTTAAACAAATAAAAATTTGTGTTTTTACAATCATTTTAAAAAAAAATAATCAATTCAAGGGGAGATAACAAGCCGAGTGTATTTATTTTTTCGTAAAAATTATAAAACATTCATTTGTAGCAAGACACAAAATCGTTGACACATTTTGTTTTATTCTTCATAAAACATTTTATAAGACCCACCTTTCCACAATTTATTTCAAAATTTTATCTCTAAAAAACATTTATAAAAAAAAATTATGCACACAAATGTGTGATTGCATGAACAATCTACCCACATTTAGGCAACTTTGAAAGACTCATGTAGTGCGGTGACTGAAGGCAGATTTTTTTGAATTTAATCTCCCCACCGAACACACACCTATATAATATATCATTGGAAAGAGGAAATCGTGTACTATAATAATATGCCTGTCGTCAAGACTTGATATGGTCACATTTTTTAAAAATTGAGGTCAAAGGTCATATGTAAAAATCTGTGAAAATTTGGGAGGGTTTCAATTTTGACATTTTTTTATATTTCTAAACTCTATCTAAATACAAATGATACTGTTTTGGCTTTAGTAATGTTTGTTATTATACATAAACCTTAATCATTGAGATTTTTTTATCAAAAAAATTCATAGAACGACGTTTTATAAACAAAACTTCAAAAATCAAGTTTTCAACCTATAAAATGTTTAGAGCACCTTAACCTTATGACAAATTTCAATTTCAGGTAAACATCAAGTGTCATGCAGGACAATACTTTAAAATTATTTTTTAAACCATCATATTGGATGAAGTATCAAACCAAAGCAATAGAACACTACAGTCAAATATGACCTCAAATTGAATTTGCGGATACTTTAGTTTTTTTTTAAAGACTACTCGTTGCTTTTGGTTTTTTTCACAATTATTACTGCTTCCATAGTATTATCTGTTGCTGTGTATTTTACTCTGGTTAAAATCTATTACATTATAGGTTTTGTACCTATATATCCCCCCTTTTTTTCCTTGCAACGTACCACAAACTTCAAAAGTATTCCATATAAAAAAAGAAGATGTGATATGATTGCAAATGAGACATAATTAACTTACAATTATAGGTCCCGTACGGGCTTCAACAATGAGTAAAATTAATACTGCATAGTCTTCAATTCCCGAAATAAATAATGTAAAACAAACGAAAAAGCTAATGGCCCGATTAATGTACAAAATAAATAAGAAACAAAAAGAAACAAACGGCAAACACTGCATTACCATCTCGTGACTTGAAACTGACACATACAGAATGTGGACGGGTTAAACTTTTTTAAGGGCGCACCAACACCCCCCTAACCTGGGTGTACCAGTGCAACAAGCTTTATACCAAATCAACCGTTATCTTCATCATCTTCATTTTCATCAACCGTCACAAGACATGTTTTAATATTTCTACTCATTTCACTCATGGCCACATGTCTGCACATGAAAGGTTCTGCTCACAGCAAACACGTTATTTTGAGTTTTTCTTTACAAGTATAGACAAGGTATTGTAGGAAGTCCGAAGACATTTGTTCCTAAAAAAAAAATCAGCTTCAAACCATCCCTATCAATAAATCCAAGATTTATCAGAGATCTAAAAGGGGCTTTAGGAAGGTTTGATGACATCCATATGCGTGGCTGCAAAGATGCTGAGGAAACATTATACGAGATATAAACACTATCTTGAATTCGCTCAATTTCATGGTTGGCAATACATTAGATAGGTCGCACTTTACTTTAAGAAGCGTAAAGTCCATTGGCATTCAATGTTTCAACAAGGTGTTTTGAACCAAACTCATGGTACATTTGTAGAGCCAATCCTAAATAAAAAAGAGTAAAACAAAATTGGCCACACACACGATTGACTTAACAATTTCTTAACATTTACGCAATTTCTCTGGTGCCATTTCCTGAGAATAGTCTTGGCTGTATGCAGTTTCATCGAGTAACTATAAAATGAATTGCAATAAATACGAAGGCATTGACTGAATTGAAGAAGGAAGAGACAATTCATCCGAAGTTGGGTATTCTTCTTTAGAGTTTCGATGTCTTTTCTAAGTATACTTGCAGCGGAATGAAATATCTGTCCGTTATTTGTGTTTATTACCGTTGACATTGAGATTTTGAGGTCAGTTTTCAATTGCCTAGCAGCTGATATTGCATCTCAAATAGTTATTTTGCTACTATATATTATGTTATTTTTGCCTTGAACTTGTTGTTTGACAACTGAATTTCTATAGAAATCAATAAGTTTAGACCGCATATTACAAGTAGAATATTTTAAATTAGAGTAGATCTGTATTTATCAAGTAACGGTGTCACGAGGAATGACCATTAAATCGTCGTCAATAGCCAAAATAAAATTAGTAAAAGCAGTATCGTGATCTGAGATATCTGCTTCCACGGGTTAGGATTTTTTTGGGGTCTTTTTTCGTTTTTAGCAAATGATTTGTAATGCACCCAAAATGACAGAGTGCTTGAAGTTTAAAAGATGGACGGAAAAACTATTTCAATTTTAACTTTGTCTGACACGAATAAAACATTCTTCATACGCTCATCTGATTCAAACTTGCGTAGTTTTTTTGATATTTCTAAAATGTTTTGTTGCAACAAAATGTACAAGCGCTCCAGTTGAACGACTGCATTCTAGAACGCATACAAATACTAGAAACTGTGGGACAACAGTCCGATAATTGTATGTCGTCATTAAATATCAGATAAGAAGCTTCCTCGCTCTAAAAGGGGGCACAAATATGTTAACTTGTGTAACTTTTGTAGCATGAACGATGGTAAACTGCCTGCACGGAGTTCTTCGAATTAACAGCTATCGCATGAAATCATAGGCACTTGTTTCTGTCAATATGGGGTTTACTATCCATACCCGTACGGGTGATTTTTCGTACGGGTATGGAAAGTAAACCCATATTGACAGAAACAAGTGCCTTTTCATGAAACATGTTCACCTCATCCAATCTTTTATTCGATGCAGATACAAAAATCGACTTTCCTATATGGTTAAATTGACTCAAAATTCCAGTCAAGTTTTTTTTTTGTTGCATATTAAGCACTGTATAAAATTGAAAGACTTTATTCTTTTCTTTGGACTTATTGGAGCAAGTTGCAACGGACCTCACATATCACGGAATATTTACTGAAACTATCCGTCATTTATTTTGATTTTACAATAAGACTTTTCTGACAAAGTATATTTGATGTTTTGTAACAAAAAACATAGAATATAAACATATACAAACAAAGTATGTGGCATATATGTGCACTTTAATTGAAAATATGTGTATATAATAGCGAAAAAGGTAGTAATTCCATATATCAGTTGAGAGCAAATTATTGACTAATACACAAAATGTGACGGAAGGCAAGTGATTAAGTTCCGTGTTGAAATTGAAGTTTTTAGTCCATTCTTTTTCCATTGATTTCTTGCGGTTTTTTTTATATTTTGGTTCCGAAATTTTTATCACTTATTTGTTTTATGAAATACTATATGCTTAAAATATTATGGGATAATTTTTATTACTGCTATGAAGAAGAAACCAAAGTTTGTGTCTGAATTTGCAATTAAAATGACCTCAATTTTAAACAGTCCAAACTTCGCAAATTTTATAGATTAGAAGAAAATAAAATACGAAAAACAATATTTTGACATATAAAAATGGCTTCAGGAAAAACTATTTCAATTAAATGTGAGAAAACATACACATTTTTTTCATTTTGAAAAAGGGGGGTTGAAACTCTCCAATATACTACTAGTCATTAAAACGACTTTTTAGGAAAATGTGACCGTACGAAATTCTGACGACAGGGCAAAAACTAAAGAAGACATATTTGTCTTTAAGTTAAGACCATTTTTAGCCGTGTGTTATTTGGGGAGATTAAACTCGCGATCTAGACGACTTTTTACACTTCTGTCACCGCACTAATGGCCCTTTATAGCTTGTTGTTCGGTGTGAGCCAAGGCTCCGTGTTGAAGGCCGTACTTTAACCTATAATGGTTTACTTTTTTAAATTGTTATTTGGATGGAGAGTTGTCTCATTGGCACTCACACCACATCTGCCTTTATCTATCATAGCCTTGATATGAAGATATGATTTCAGGTCCCCTCACGCATTCAAGATGTGCTCAATTAGAACTGATCGTCTCATGCATGACATAATGAAAATATGAGGTTTTTAAATTTATTATGATGTCTATCAACACCGGCAAGCGTACACGTCGCCCAAAACGACATGCATAGCCATTGACCGAATAGAAAGTAAATTTGAACTTGTAGGTCTGTTAAAAGAACCATTTCAAAATTTAAATATCAATTCTTTAGGCAATATCTCGTGGGGCTACTGATTTTATAGGAATTCAACTCTGCGTACAACAGTAAATGGTACATGTATCTTTTCGTTAAAGTATTTACACATCATAGCATTCTTCAATTTTCAATATTTTGATTAGTTGAATAAGAAAATTACGATTTATAAATGAACATAACTTTTGAAGTGGTGCCAATTACTTCACTCAAGGACAACCGGAAAATCCTCTCACGGTTTTCATTGCAGAACTAAATGTTCTGCGTGTGTATATTACCAGCCGTGAAGGTGTAAGGTGTAGATGGGCAAGTCATATTGATAAAACTAGAATGATCCTGTTGTTGATGGAACACTGCGTTTATATAGATAGATATTAGTACAGTTGGTGTTAGTGGCGGTCTTTGGTTGTTATGTAAGATTGAGTCATGGAAAGTGTGTCTTGTAGATGTGTTTTTGATTGTTTTTCGTCTTTGAGGTCTCTCAATGACGTAAATCCAAAGTGTACCTTTATTTACAAGTATAAAGTTATTTAAACCTGAACAACCAATAGGGTTCACGAAAAATCTTGTAGTTCAATCATAATCGTATTTCATAAAAATAAAGTGTATAGTAGAATTAAGCAAATATATCTTAAATAAAAGTAACTTAGATATCTTGCAAAATATTGCTTAGCAAAACGATTTCACATATACATGTACAAACACCCTTTAATGGTATCAATCATTCTTCCAAAAATACGTTGCTTAAAAGTCGACAAGTAAAAATGAATGTTACCGTGTGTCCTACAACAACAAAAAACTATTAGATACAGGAAGACATTCTTCTCCAGCAGTTAAAATCAGACATCCCCAACCATCAATTAAGAGACCTAAAAAATACATCAGTTAAAGGAGACATTCATCACCCTAAGTTAGACAGCCAACAACATCCGTCAAATACAACCATCAGTCAACGGTGACATCCGAAGCAACCAGTAAAAAAACCCATCCATCACTACCAGGTTAAAGACAAAATCAGTTAAAGGAAGACTTACATAACAATAAGAAAAAGAAACCATTGACAACGCAGCGAAAGAATACAGCCAGCGGCATTAGTTTAAGATACACATAAACCACCATCAGTTAAAAGATAACTTCCAAAACCGTCAGTTATTGGATAATTATCAAAGATGATTTTCCAGACCAGTACGTTACTTATATGTAAACATTCATAATCAGTGGTTCATCGAATGTGATTATTGTTATCAAGAAGGAAAGGCAAAACTGTTACCATTTCAAAAGGAATATATTTGATCATGGTACAGTTAGTTAACAAGTGAATCATGCAATCCATGTGAATGAATGGATCTGAAGCGATAATAAATCTACCGTAACGAATAATTGTTCAATAGCTCTTTTTTTATTCCATTTTCTCACGAAACTTATTCATCAATTTACCAAGCTTCGTTGTAAACATTTACACCAATCTTAACTTCAATGATTCCACGTAGAATGCGTTCTCTGACTTGACGATTGTTCTTCGACAAATTGAAATGAATTTGAAAACCAAATGTTCAGAGGGCAATTGAAGGTCTTCCCACATCAATTTAAAAAAAACAGTGACATGACTGAACCGAATTATTTCTGGTTACCAAGCTCACAGTTTGGTGCAGATCAAGATTTACATTAAGTTAACACACGTTTACGCCGCGTGCACATATTTCGTTATTTATTTCCAATTTTTGCATTTAGTAGAAGAGGGACGAAAGATACCAAAGGGACAGTCAAACTAATAAATCTAAAACAAACTGACAACGCCATGGCTAAAAATGAAAAAGACAAACAGAAAAACAATAGTACACATGACACAACATAGAAAACTAAAGAATAAACAACATGAACCCCACCAAAAACTAGGGGTGATCTCTCAGGTGCTCCGGAAGGGTAAGAGAACACGCGTTTTCTATAATTACGTTAACGAAATAATTGAAATTGAAAATTGAAAAATCTACGAGAGTGAACGGACGTTTACTCTGTGACAGATAAGTAAGTAGTAAACGGGGTTTAAATGTACAAAAGATCGACTCACAAACATAATTAAAATCATATGCAAAAAATCAAAAACTGCAAAAAGCTATGTGTACATGTAAAATTATGTTGTATACAGTATCATGAATAATTGTTCAACATTCTTAATGGCAGATTCAACTAGGTTATGCTTTAAAAAATAAATAAATGACATAGCGTACACATATTTGGTACCATGCCGTAACACATTATCGCGGCTGTTCATCTGATATCAATTTGAGTTAACGCGCGTTTACTACAAACAGTAAACGTGCCTTCGCTTTATTAAACATAGAAACAAAGAGTTGTTTTCGTGTTAACGTGGATGTATACGCAAAAGTAAGCGCGAAAACAAACGCACGTTTACGTTTCTCAAAATTAGAAGTAGCCTCGTTTTCTCGTTAACGCGGAGGTAAAAAGGATAGTAAATGCCCAAGTAAACGCCCGTTTTGATATCTACTATAAAACGCAGCGTTTATATGAAATGCACGCGAGAAAACGCCGCGCTAACATTGTTTTGCCTGTTTACATGTTATGCTTGGTTGCACATAACTGTACTTTTGACATCAAATAAAAATTTTCTTAAATTTCATTTAATAAAGATATGTTTTTTGTCTTTTGCCTAAAAAAGGGGATCATTGTCAACTTCTGGTTAACAAATGTCACTTCTGGTCTCATTTGCAAGCGTTATTTTCACCAAATGTATATGGTTTGTTAATACTTATGCCTGTAACAATGGAGATAATTTGCTTCTTTGGGTTATGTAATTTACTTTCGTTCTTACATGATAGGTTTAAACATACCCATATAAAACATGTATGGTTTCTGGGATTTTTTTTCATGAAAAATAGTTCAAACATTATTACTTCCGGTTAATATTTTTCATCATTCATTACTCAATGATTTGCTGAAGATCGTGTGGATTTATCATGAAAAAAATAGGAAGAAATAATCGATTTACCTTTAAATATAATTCATACAAGATGTAATTGGCTTGTTCAGACCAAACTAGCATATCTTCACTTCAATAAAGCAAACATTTTGATGTAGTTTCGTTAATAATATATATACAACTTTAAAAGTGTCAGAGAAAATGCAAAAACAAGCAAAGTCAAGATTGAGAACATGACCATGAACTCCAATACGGACCTATTTTTTTAGTTAGGACCCATGAACATAAAACAAACATACTTAAGGTTTACACAGCTAACGGTTTAAATTTTACTGAATTGCTACGATCTAACTCAGCCAATATGTAATGAACAATGAAGAAAAATAATGTTATAGTCATTTTTTTGTTGTTGCGGAGGAGATAAAATAACAAGAAAACAGTGTCTTGAGAAATACCTCCTATAAAGTTAAGTATTCGACTATGCAGGCTCAATATCATATGCACATTAACTGTGCGATATCATATTTCAAACATCTAAGTGACATCTTGAGAAACAAAATTTATATGCAAGAAAAAGTGCCGGAAGAAGAAAATAAAACTATATTAGGATACAAAACCAATACGTCTTTCAACAGAAAAATGAGACACAGAAATTGTAATACTATGCATTAACTATTTTACAGTCAAACAGGTTGATACAATAAAGCATTTTGTTTTGTCAGGTTTTGTCGTCTTTCATTTTGTTTGGAATTTGCTTGAGGTATAAACGTTTTAAAATATAATTTAAGAACATAATGTAAGCAGAAAGTAAATACACATACATATCTGCATAATTTTTATGTAGTTTAGATATTGATAACTTTTTAAGTCAGTGTATCTTTGTTTTTAAGATTCTAGTTTTAAACCAGGAGAGACCAAAAGGTTACTGTTATTCAGGAAATGGTCAAAATTTTAACACCTTTAATGGCAGGTAATTTTGTTTATAAACAAATTAGTAACTACCACTTGAAATTAAGATGTTGGCATAGATTATTCATCTGAAATGAATAACAACATTGCCACTGACAAATGGTATGCACATGTAAATGATGTAGTACAAATACAAATATTATCATGTAGTATTGCTATCAAGTCGTAACATGCTGTCTGGGTACAATGCAGTTGATTGTGAACCATTGTGCTATATAAACCCTCAATTTAGATAGATTGCCTTTAACAGATGATTGATAAGACCGGTGTGTGACTGCATAATGGAATTTTTATTTATTTTGGGAACCACTAATTTGACGGGTTCATAGCTTTGTAGAATGAAAGACTTTTTTGTTTTCAGTCTTTTCCAACTCCTATTTAATTTGTCTTCCTTACATATGTTGTTTAAAAATGAGACCTGTAGAAAAAGTGGAAATCACAATATTAACGCGAACATTATTTTCTTAGGTTGATTTTTTTTTAAAAGAGGCGATCACAAGAGAGATCCGCGGCACTAGATACATTTCCATATTTTTTGTTGTTGTTGTTACTTGATTAACAACATATCTGCAGCATAAACGATAACATCTGTTCACTAACGTATGTGACGTCAATGTTATAGGAGTAGTTAAAAATTAAAATTATTCGATGGTGAAAATAAGGGACATTCATTGCTGGTTTGGATGATTATGGCAATTCGTTCTTCCTTGTATTTAAATATCAACATGCAGATGAAAATTCAATATCGTGAATTATTCCATGTTACGTGATAACACATAACTCAACAGAACTGTTTGCATTACGAAATTAAGGATACTATTGCAAAACAGAAAATGCACCTTGCAAAATTCTCTAACGTTCTTTAAAGGATACGAAAAAAAGCAATTGCCACAAAACACAAGTCAGTGAAGCATTTTGTCAAGATAATACGTTTTCATCTTGCCTTAAACACTTGTGTCATTATTCTCTCTGTTGCTGTCCTTTTAAAACATTTATTCAAAATTGACACTACTATAATATTTTCATCTTATCTTCTACATCGAAAGCACATCCTAGAGTCCTTTTTTTTTATAAAAAATGTGTCTTATATCGTTCAATTTTTTGCTGGATTTTCTATTTGAGTTGAAATGATCTATTTTAATAAAACATTTGATTGTATTGTTTACTTATAGAATCCATTATTTTTTAGGTCATTTACCACTCATGAAAAGGGCGAATTTGTTTTGTTTCGACATAGGACAAAACTGATAGAGGTATAAATAAATTGATAGATATAGATACATTCATGATAAAGCATTGTTATCATTTTCAACTGGAAAAGAAAAGGTCATTATTATTTTAACAGCAATATGATTATGTGTATTATGTGTATTTGTTTTATGTATACGACAATCTTTTTTCTTG
The DNA here is from genome assembly GCA_037788925.1 of Mytilus galloprovincialis. Classification (NCBI taxonomy): domain Eukaryota; kingdom Metazoa; phylum Mollusca; class Bivalvia; order Mytilida; family Mytilidae; genus Mytilus; species Mytilus galloprovincialis. Next base: position 4,258,666 of record CM075332.1, read on the forward strand.
TTTATAAGTATGAACTATAACTTACGATTTTCTATTTTCAAAATATAGTGAATAGACTTTATTTATGACATTGTGCTACTTTTTGTGCTCAACTTACCCTCATATGTTCTATCATATTACCAGTTTACTTATCAATTTACCACAGTCAAAGACGTTTCAAACTACCAGCGATTTCTTGCAAATAAATAGTATGCCATGGAGTAAGCTGAAAGTGAGTTATAGATTCGTGAATTAGATGAATATACATAACTTATTTCTCAGTATGTATGAAATACTTTATATGTTTTACTGTTGATGATTTGTTGACTTTTTAAAATGATATATGAACTTTAGGTACACACTACCCAAATATGGGAGGACAATAACCAACCGGCTTCTAAGTATGCAATATTAATTCGGGCAGCAAAAGATATGTTTGTTATATACGGATGCAAAAATCCAACGAGGTGGATTACAAGAAGACTAAACTGTCAAAACGGACAAGAACATCTTGAAGTTTTTGAACTTGGAAAACCGTATGAGGTAGCGATATTTGTGATGGGTTACAGCCCTCTTATAAAGTGTAGAAAATATCAATGTTCTTTTAAACTTGTATACGTTCTGTTAATCAGATTTGTATGAGTTCACTGATAAATGTCCCATTTTTATTATCATAAACGATTCAAAGAGTATATAGTACTTGTAAGAAAGGATATTCCTATCTATCGGTTTGTCGTTCTTCATTTCTAAGTCGGTAAACAGTAATAAAGTTAAAATTAAAAACCAACTGTTCAGAGAACATTTGAAAGTCTTTCCATATCAAAGAAATTATGAAAAGAAGCAAGTTTCTTTATACTGATTCAATAGATGAATGTTTTCCTATACTTTGAGTTAAATAAGGGAGATAATATGCTACTTCAGATGAACGAATGCCACTTCCAGTTTCATATGATAGCTTCTTTAACAGTGATTCGAAAAATATAAAGTTTCTATATACTTTAACCTTTTAATCAGAAGATAATTAATTGGTCAGCTCCAGTTTTTTAAGGTCACTTCTGGTTTGCATTTTTCAAGGTCATATGTCACCCAACACTTTGGTTAAGGTCAAATGGCTATATAATGAACCAAGTTGAAGTAATAATCAATAAACCTGGTAACTAAACATTTCCAGGGCACTAACTCCTTATAAGATGCCATAAGATTGTTGTAAACCAAATGTAGCATATCTTCATTACAATTAAGCAAACAGTTTGCTCTTGTTCTTTTATATATATCTTTAAAGGTGTTGGATAAAATGCAAAAAACAAGCAAAAGTCAACATTGATAACTTGACCTTGACGTTTGACCTTGACCTAAAAAAATTCGTTAATGCTTACCTGTTCGAAACAAAATCATATATAGGAAAAGATAGAGGTTTTTACTCTGTTAAATGTATATCATTTCTGAACATATAGTACAGCCTGTGACATTCTCTTAATTATGTCCACCCTCTTGCATGGTCAACATCCAATGGTGGCCATTTATTGGGGTATTCAATTTTGAGATGTTGGCCATTTATTGGGGTCATAAAACATAGGTTGATGTTTTATCTAATAATGTTACCTGTTGTAATCAATCAGGATTGAAGTTTTCAACTTGTATGTTTCTTTAAAATTTACCTGTACAGGTAACCTGGGTTTCTTTCAAAATTGACATTTCACCTTTTTTTTGAAAATGTAGAATAAGACATTGTTTTAGTCTTTGTTAATTAATATTATTTTTGATTTTTCTGTCTTTTGAATTTATACAAATTTATTTTTTTAATTTTTTTATTTGTTTTTATTAATTTTTGTATGATTTTGTTTCTTATTCTTTTTATGTCTTCTTAGTAAGAATCTTGAGAAGCAAAAAGACAAAAATATCAAAGATAAAGTTATTGACTAGCATTTGAACGACAATTAACAGACTTTAATTATTTTTTTTTTAAATTAAAAAAGAATTAATGTACATTGTATTTAATTGTTTATTTGCATTATTTAATGAATTATCATTATAATAACAACTAATAATCAAGCAAATGATATTTTTTAAAGAAACCATGAAGGAGGTAATTTTTACCAAGCCTGTTTCTTAACGAAATAAAATGATCATACAATATCAATCCTCTTATAATAAATTTTTATAACATCTATTATTATTCAGGAAAACTACAAATATCATTATACGGTTTTAATAGGAAAAGACGATTTTGTCTATCTTTTTTTTTTAAATCTGAAATCAGGAGTTTACATAATGGACATGTTGAAGAGACTTATTTTCCAAAAAATATTTAAAGAAAAAAACCTGTCTTGCTTTGCCTTTTTTAAACAAATGTGAACTTATTAAATATGACATCTTCAGTTTGGCTAATATCTGTCAGTTAAAAGCCAAAATTTGACAAAATACACTTAATATATAGATGGTTACACTTTTTTGGTCTATTAATTAAATCATTTTTTTCTGTGTACATTTATATTGTTGGAAGTGCTGGACTGGTATGATACATATTCTTGGTATACATTTGCAAATATTTCCCTAACCCAAGGTCTTTTAGATAAAGTTAACAATTTCAGGGACTTAATGAATTAAGACTTTAATTTAAAACCCTTGATGAAAAATCAATTTAAAGAAAAATATAAGAACATTTTTGAAAATAGATTTAAGAATAAAAACTTTGGTAAAAACTGTATACTCAAATGTGTCACATAGAGAGTTAGTGGTCATAATTTAGAAATAGAAAATAGTGGACAATATAAAATTTCTAGAAAAGATAGAATATGTAAACTTCGCCACTTGCTGGACAATGAAGACCACTCCTTTCTTAATTGTAAAATTAACAAAACAACTTGAGATAATCTATTTGAAAATTGTTTACCTTCTCATAATAGTGTCTCTTACCAAAGAAAAAAAGGGCAAAAAATGCTAAACCTTTATTTCATGAATATGTTGAAAATATTGGCTCCCTTATAAAATAGTCATTATTAGAACTGAAGGCAGAAACCTAAAAAAAAATCCATGTGTTTTAATTTCTTATAGAATTGTTAATTCTTTGCATGCCATTATAATTGTGTTTAGTTTGTTTGGTTTTTTTTTGTCACAAACTATATGCCATATGTTTATATGACAAAACAAATATTATCAAATTTTGTTGAATTAATGAATATTTTGAATATATTTATTCAATAGAGAAATAAGGAATTGCCTAAATTTTATTTAGAATAAGTTCTAAAGACAATCTTTAACATTTGTTAAACAGTATTGAATGCAGATAAGACTATCTACCATGTCTACTATGATTCAAATATAAATCATTTCGATTTAAGAAAATTAATTTGAGAAACAACTTTTCAATAGAAAAAGACAGGCATTTGGAAGATGATATTCATTTATTCTTCACTTATCATAAAGTACATGTAAAAAATGGCTTAAATTGATTAGAAAGGTATTATGTCAAAACAAATAGTCATGAGTCAAATTAAAAAAAAATCAGCTATTTATTCAATAGCCTGGGGTCCTGGCTAATCTTGTCAGTATACGACGCGCAGCTAGATTGGGCCGGATGCCAGGCTATTTATTCAACTATTTATATTATTTTATTTTATTTTTGAATTTCTTAAGTAAATTTCACAAACACATACATGTATATTTTACCTGAGACACATAACCTGTAAGTTATATAATTTTAACACTTCAATGCAGTCAAGATTTCCCTTTGCCCTTGACTTGTTTTTGATTAATACCTTGTGTATTAATTAAGCGACAGGGGGTATAATGATGAACATATAGGGCCACCATGGTGGACATAATTTTTATGGCCACCATGAATAAGATAATGTCACAGGTAGTACTGTATATGAAAAGGTATTAACATTTGTACGTAATGTCTTTACACTTGACAATTATCAATGATGCTAAAAATCAATTGAGGCCTGGTGGTCAGGTATTTAACAGATAATTGTCAATTTTGAAACAACTTTATCCTCGTATACCTGATAGAGTTTTTTTTTTTTATTGTAACTAGTTATATACTCCACGATATATATAGAACAATAAAGACATCGTCTTAATGACAACATTCAGTAAATTTTACAAAGTGATTTACTGTTGTAAAAACAACTTTTTAGAACATGTAGAAGCTTCCCAGGTGATGTGATATAGTCGTCTTCAACATAAAAAAGGGACGAAAAATACCAGAGGGACAGTCAAACTCATACATCGAAAAAAAAAACTGACAGCAACTGGCTAAAAATGAAAAAAAATCAACCAGACAAACAATAGAACATATGACACAACATGGAAAACAAATAAGCAACACGAACCCCACCAACAACTAGTGGTGATTTTATATGGAACACCACAGCTGTCTTATGTAGAATTCTGATATTACTTTATACAATTGAGAATTGAAACGGGGAATGTACCAAAGAGACAACAACCCGACCATAGATAAAAACAACAGCAGAAGGTCACCAACAGGTCTTCAATGTAGCGAGAAATTCCCGCACCCGGAGGCATCCTTCAGCTGGCCCCTAAATAAATATATACTAGTTCAGTGATAATGAATGTTGCTTTATTATTATTTAATGATATTTTGTCTTTACTTAATATGGTTTTGACCTTACGTAATAAGGTTTTAATATAGCTCAATATGGAATAGTCATTACTTAATAATATTTCGATATATTACGAGATGGTTTCGTATTGAATTGATATAGTTTTTTTCATTACTCAATATGGTTTTGTCATAACTCGATGTGGTTAAACCATTATTTAATATGGTTGTGTCATTAGTCAATGTGGTTTTAACATAATTTGATGTGTATGTAACTTAACGTAATGTAGTTGTTGCATGACATGATGTGGTTTTGTTTTTTTCGTAATGATGATTTGACTATTCTTTACATGGTTTAAACATTACGTAATGATGTTTCAAAATTTGACGATTTTACACTACTTGATGTGTTTGTTTCATTATTTGATGTGACCTTGTCATTTAGTGATATGGTCATGTCATTTTTTGATGTGATTATCCCATTACTTCATGAGGTAAACATGGTAAAATTTCATCTTAATGGCGAATCAAGCATGCATACCAGAGAAAGCTTATTAAAAATGACTAACCAGGTCAATATTGTTTTGGTCTTTTTGTTTTGTTTTCATGATGGGGAATCCTTGTGCTATTGACTGTTGTTAATTTAATTATAGCTTTTGATTTAATCAAAATGTGACCATCGCTCAATAGCAGTTGTCCTAATTCATCTGTATTCTTTATTTGTTATATGTATGCTTGTTTTTTCATGAATAGAGTTCCTGGGTCCCAAAGCCTGTTTTTCGCAGGAAGTAGAACAGAAAAAATGCAGACCGAAGTTTTGTATTGCTCATGCTATAACAAGTCTGTTTACATGATTTGGATACACAAAAGGAAGGAAAGCTTACCTTTGTGCAAACCCATGAATTGGAAACACAATCAAATTAGCAATTACGGCAGGACAAAACGTGAAATTGCATTTGATTTTGAATTTGATGTGCCGATTGATGTTGTTAAGTATGAAAAGAGTCTACAGGTGACACATACATTTACCAAGTTAAGAATAAACATTTACTAAATTGCTAATCGAAAAAGTACCCGTTTTCAGATCTCCAAATGTGATAACATTTATGTTTTAACATTTTAATATATAATATCTACAATGCCTTCACGTTATTGCTGTTATTAATTCGTATGTTCTGTATAACGGATATTATATAACAGTCAACCAACTCGCTATTGTGTTTGTAAAATTTATGTGGGAATTTCAACTTCAACCCTGATAAATACTAGATTAGAAAACTAGCTAGTTTAACATATATATTTGCATGCAGACTTTAAACTTCTTGTGTTTATTTTGTGCAAAAATATCTTAATTTTGTGGTCTTGTCATACATATTTGAAGTAGAGAAACATAATTATCAATAAAGGTAATTGGCAACACAATCTTATTCTTTAAAAATATATCTATATTTGTATTATATCTTTGTGGGTAAAGATTTTTTTTAAAAATGTATAAAATACACATGGAACAAATATATCTTACATTCTAATATGACGTACTTCTTTCGCTTAGTGAACAAATCCAATAAAATTTGCACATGCGTATACTGACTTCTGCAGAACAATGAATTTTATCAAATTATCATGCACTTAAAATAGTTCCTATTAACCTTTTTAAAACGTTTAAAAGCATTTATACTGTAAATGGATTCTAGGCATGGTAAATGTGATGATGGATTCGAAGGTTCTTTTGACCGACGGAAAGGTGAGTTATCAAAAAAGCCATGTTCTTTCATCTCAGTATGGTTTTTATGCATCATAAAATGTTAAATGTCGCATACTTGAGGCAAAGGTAAATTTTCAAGATAAAATTTAGTCAAAACGAAATAACTTAAGTAAATGTTTCTGAATGAATATATCACACGTATTATTGTCAAGCCTGCGACTTTAGTTGCTGAAAGCTCGACATAGGGATAGTGATCCGGTGGCGGCGGCGGCGATGTTAGCTTACTTCTTAAAAGCTTTATATTTTAGAAGGGAGAATATCTGGATGCTTCATACTTTGTATATGGAGGCCTCATGATACGAAGTTTCCGTCAGTCACATGTCCAATGTCCTTATCCCTTTTTTCATGATCATATGTCAGTCGCGCAGATTTTATTTGACCTTGACCTCATTTTCACAGTTCATTGCTCAGTGTTAAGTTTTTGTGTTTTGGTCTGTTTTTCTTAAACTATAAGCTATAGGTCAACTATATTTGTTTTGTATTGAAGAATTGTTAGCTGTACATGTCTGCCTGGCTTGGTTTATCATGTTGATCTGCCCTTGACATCATTTTCATGGTTCATTGATCAATGTTTGGTTTTCTTGGTTAATGTTAAGTTTATGTGACAGTTGTAATAAAGCTTTACATTTTGGACTATCAACATAAAATCAATGATTAGTAAAAAAGGCGAGACATTTCAGTGTGTGCACTCTTGTTTACTACTGATATGGCAATAAATAATTATAATATTCTTTTCTCATAAGAAATACGTCTGCAACCGAATGTATAAAGCTTAGCATATAATGGAAAATTGAGAGCATCTGGCATTGGAACTCCCCTTTATAGCAGTTGTCAATCGTCAATTTGTGTCTGCCTTATTGAAGCAGAGGTTCGTGTACGCTTGTAAAATTTAAATATCTATTTAACATCAATTGCATTTAACGAAATATAAATCACAGATTACACAAACATTCTGGTACTGCATGTAATTTTGTTATACATATTGAGATGTTTAATGTGTATTGATATTTTTAAAAAACATAAAAGAATCCTGGATAGCTAAACCAAAACCAATATATAGAGCTTTCTGTCGTCAGTCTGAAATTTTGTTGAATAAAACTTGAATCATTTGATCTTACAACTGTCAATTTTCCATCATTGTTTTTTCTACATAGCAACATACCAAAAGTGTTTACATACCTTTGTTGATACATGGACAGCATTCCAGAGGGCTTGCGTTTGTAGCTTGTTTACCCAGATAGCGATTTGCTTCTTAGAAGGCAATTTTTGAACCAAGGGTTTCGCATGGTTAAAAAGATTAAGTTAAAGTTATACCGACGAAAGTTTAATGGACCCAATTACGAGTTGATTACACAATATGGAAATTCTGTGTCTTAGATTTCGACGAATATGTTTAAATTCTCAGAATGACTGACCTGTTTTCGCACAAGCTTAACGACCGACGTCTGCCACATGTGAATAAAAACCTGCTTACCCTTTTTGACCACCTAAGTTCATTACAGTTTCGTGTGATGTAATCGTGTTGCAAAATCTAAATTGCTGTGTAGTTTTTTTATATCCTCTTCAACTGTTTATTATAATTTCGTTTGTTAGGTTGTTTTCACTTTATCTTCCACTTATGAGTTTACGATGTTCCTTTGGCATATTCTCCTTTTTGAAATAAAATAAATCAAGATAATCGAATTAATTTACCAGTTTCATTGACTTTTTTGACAAATGACATATTTTTATTTCAAATCAAACTAAACTAGGTTAAACGGTAACGTTAAATGTAACAACTTATGGATCGTTGATAGAAGAGGGACGAAAGATACCAAAGGGACAGTCAAACTCGTAAATCTAAAACAAACTGACAACGCCATGGCTAAAAATGAAAAAAAGACAAACAAAAAAACAGCACAAATGACACAACATAGAAAACTAAAGAATAAACAACACAAACCCCCAAAAAACTAGGGGTGATCTAAGGTGCTCCGGAAGGGTAAGCAGATCCTGCTCCACATGTGACACTCGTCGTGTTGCTTATGTGATAACAAATCCGGTACATAGTCTAATTCGGTAGATCACATTCATAAAAGGAAAGGGGATTGTAGTTACGACGTAAGGAACATATCCGATATCATTTGTGAAACGGTTATTCCATAATGGTCAACCAACTCGTGATGGCGTCCGTAAAATTTTCGAAGGGATGATTTCAACTTCACCATTTGGAACTCTTTGTTTAATAGCTTCCTTGTGAGCAGCAACCCTATATCAAGAAAATCATGATAGGAAATGCAAGCACGAAAATATTGTATCAATTGGGAGATATATACCCCGTATGCAGGTGAAGTGAAATGTCCTCTAGAATAAATGGGTCACAGTAAATCACAAACCTGTCCTGTACTAGATGTGTACTTGGTGGCGATCTCCTTTGATGCAATCACGTATTCAACAGGTTCTCCAATAATAGCATATGACTCTTCGTGTACGGATTGCAAAGAAGTAGAATATACCGTAGACTGCAGAATAAGGGTGAATATATTTATAACCTTATAATTAATAACACCATCCTTAGACGGTATACTGGTTGATTATTATAAACGGAATTTCCTAGGCCGAGTCTTCTTGGGATATCTTAATTTCAAAGTTGCAAGTACATAGATATTAAAAAATAATCAGGCAAGAATTATAACTGAATAAAAATAAAAGTTTTCCTCACAAATTTGCCACATTTGTAATTGTAAAACAATGCGACTGATTTTAATGTTCGATGCATAAAACACATTTCTATCATAAAATTAAAGAAACAAATCTGTCTTTTGATTTTAATATATTTTTTTGATAAATTTGAGGTTATTAACAGCACCGTGTTATACGTCATTTTAAATCGTGTCTTTAGCTTTTTTTCGAAGAACTTAAGCGTTCTTTTCATGTATATTTATACAAGCATGACAAGTATTTGTCATCGGTCATTTAACCACCAAAATCAAAGTTATGTATTAATTATACATGTTATATCCATACGAAATGCTTAAAGAAACTAATATGACAGAATTTAGAATGGACTTGATTGTTTTTGACTTGAAACAGGCATTTTAATAAAAGTCTTTAATATTTACCGTACAGAAAACTGCAATCAGCTTTTAATTATGTTAATCATTGCATGGGTCACACATATTGATCCTGAATATAAGCTAAAATAATTTAACTGTTTGTGACAAAATATAGTTTTACGTTGATCATCATGATCATCTTGATAGGAAGACGTTTGTATCGTTGAGAGGAAATGCTACAGCCGATATCATGCTAAGTGTAAACAAACTACGGCCTATGAACTGATCCATCATACAAACCAAAAATACTATATTCAGTTGTGACTCTTACTCTCTTGTTTATGAGAAGGTACTGTTAAAGTAATAATCGGGTTGCAAAAAGCAAGCACAAGTTTTCAAATTAAACATGTTAAATACAGACAAAATAGGTGTGTTTATGTACATGATTGTTGTGTGTGTTAAAAAAACTGATAAATTACCTGTGCATGTAGATACGTCAATTCATCACCAGGAAAAACAGTTTTGACAGGCTCTGTTTCATGCACATGACTTTTATTAATATCACGAAATATTGAAAAACAGTAATGCAAATGTCAATATCATAACAAACGACGTTTGTAATTTGAAGAAATATACACTGATTGCCAATGAAGAATAAAACCAACTCGAGATATTAAGCAGTTGAAGTAAGCATTGTTAGTTCATCGTAGGCCTACACTCCACATTAAATATTCGACCATAAAAGTCACTGACATAAAAAGTAAAAACAGTTTAAAAACGTTAAACTAACGAAAAACGGATAGCAGTTAACAGAAAACAAATATGACAGACACAACGCGAAAGAGTACTAACCTTTACCGCTGATTACCCATTAAATAAGCCACAGCAGATGAACAGGGATTATATGTGTACTACAAAACTGTAACTGCATCTTGTGCATTTAAAGAAAACGGTGTAAATTTATCACTACCACTTAATCGATGCTTCTTCTAAAGGAATCAGTCCCCGATCATATTGCCAGTCTAGTATCTGGCAAGCAAATATAGATATTGAGTCTTTTGTCGTTACTTCCACTGGGTCGATGCCTCTGCTGGTGGACTATAAGTCCCCGAGGGTATCACAAGCTCAGTAGCCAGTACTTCGGTTCTTGCATGAAAATATGGATGTTTGTGTTATTAACGTTTGCTGTTACAAAATGATAGAAATTATTATAATTTAAGGAATGTATCTCCCTCATGCAAAGCTCTGATTCCTTCCACGGATTTGGCTATACTATTTGGACCTTTTGGATTATAGCTCTTCATCTTTTATATAAGTTTTTGTTTTTAAATATTTTGGCAACGAGCATCACTGACGAGACATGTATTTTCGAAATGTGCATCTGGTACGATAGAATTGGTATCGTAAATTTTATTACTACCACTGGTTTGATGCCTCTGCTGGTGGACTATTAGTCCCCGAGGGTATCACCAGCCTAGTAGCCAGTACTTTGGTTCTGGCATGAAGATACGGATTTTTGTTTTATTAAAATTTGCTGTTACAAAAAGATAGAAGTTCTTATAATTTAAGGAATGTATCTCCCTCATGCAAAGCTCTGATTCCTTCCACGGATTTGGCTATACTTTTTGGACCTTTTGGATTTTAGCTCTTCATCTTTTATATAAGCTTTGGATTTCTAATATTTTGGCCACGAGCATCACTGACGAGACATGTAATGTCGAAATATGCATCTGGTGCAATAAAATTGGTACCGTTAATTTTATTATCGCCAAATGTAATGTTGCAGTATAGTTGTAAAGATGTACAATATTGAATGTACATTCATAATTGAAATGCAAAGTTGGTGTCTTCTTTCGGAATTCAGAATACTACATTAGATGTTTAAAGATGCACATGTATAATATATATATATATATATATACATACAATGATATGATATTAACATCAGATTACATTTAAATATTTGTAGTATTTATACGATACATATTTTGACCAGGTGTAAAAATACCGACTATGACAGTTTTTCTTAACGATATTTCATAACAATACACTATACTAAAAGAAACACGAAATATGTTGCTTTTAATTATACGTTTTTATTTAGAATATGAAATCAAATATATATGATCCCGGTTTATAGAATGTCAAGTATGATGTTTGTTTTTTGTTGATTCTTATAAGATATTTTTAGGTAACAATATTCATAACAGCAAAAAAGCGAAGAACCTTCAGATTTTAATACATTTTTGAAAGGTTCACAGTTTCAATAACATCTAAAATATATTTTTATAACAGTCGTTATCCTATTGTTTATATATATGTGATCCAAAGCTAATGAAAATAAAAAAAAAAGAACTATCAGCGCTCTTATGATGCCTGCTTGCACCAAGAAATTATACAAACAAGTAATTTTCGATTTTCTCATCTGTTCATAGTTTAATATCTGTTTCTTCAATTTGAATGACTATATATATGTATGGTCGATTCTGTCTTCTATTTGTTTTTCAAATATCAAATGAACAGTTCTACTATGCCAGAATATCATCGATTTGAATCGTTCTGTGAATTATGTAGACCTAAATCTGCTTTCGTTGACTATTTGTCTCATCGAAAATCATACGACATCTTCTAATTTTAATTTTGCTTTTGAGGCATGCAAGATTAAGTTTTATTTAAACATCAATTTAGTACATTGTGTTTGTTTTTTTAATTAACTAAATTGATTTTAAGTTATTTATACACAATAAGTATAATCTGTATCGCTTATGATTACTTTTCCTTAAAACTAACATTTTTGACCCCCCCCCCCCCCCCCCCAAAGAAAAAAAAAAATAGTATTAGAAATCTATTATCTTTTCAGAAAAACGTTTGCACGGATGAAAACAACTGGTTGCGTATAGCTTATCGGTTGTGCACATTTGAATATTCAATTCGAGTGGAAAGTATTAGCCGTGGGTTATACAAAGATGGAAGAAGTCACGAAGCAAATAACAACATTCTACAGTAGTGTAACATGTGTAATTAAAGTCCCTATCTTTTTATAACATTGATCATTTTCAGCTTATACACATTATGCTATAATCTTCACTTTTCTGTTTGAATATATTTATTTACATTTTTGATATGGATACTGTTCATTTTAATGTTTGGTAAGCCTTATAAAGCAAAATTAGTCATTATAATGTTACTTTAATCGAACGTATTACATGTGTTCATACATCTTTAAACAACAACCAAGGTACATTTTCAATCGGTATTGCAAACACACTATTTTTTCTGAAATAAAAAACAGGAAAGTCTTTCATATATAAATACGATGGTATATGGACATATAGCCCGAGTAACACAGTAAAAAAAAAATGACGTCTACTGCCACAAACTATATACAAATACATGTCAATAAAATTAAAATAGGTACACTACTTTTACTTTTTTTGTGCCTCAACTTGGGCTTACAATGCGGAAGGGGTAATGGTTCTTAAAGGTTGTACAGAGCTTTATATTTCAGAACGTAACAAACTTTGATGCATCATATCTTGTAAGCAGATGTTATAATACAACGCTTCTGTCCGTCGTATTTTCCTTATCACAGATCTTATGGTCAGGTTTAAGTGACTCCTTGATCAAAAACATATATATTGTTTTTTTTTTTTTTTTTTTAGGTATTTGAATTTTTCACTAACAGGATATCTATATTTTGTATATAGATATAGGAAGATGTGATGTGAGTGCCAATGAGACAACTATCCATCCAAATAACAATTTATAGAGTAAACCATTATAGGTCAATGTACGGCCTTCAACACGGAGCCTTGGTTCACACCGAAAAACAAGCTATAAAGGGCCCAAAAATTACTAGTGTACAATTATTCAAACCTGAAAACCAACGGTCTGATCTATATAAAACCAAACTTGCATCAAGGTTATCATTTCGTGATAGAATTGGTATCCCAGATAATTAAGACAATATAACGACTATAGGTTGTGTGTGAAGGGATGTCAAGATGTATAGATTGTCTCAACTTGACCTCTATTTCATTATTGATTTTTCTGTTTGTACGTATGGTCACATTAGGACATATATATTGTGTGTATTAAAATTATTTTTTAATGGATATCTGACTAGATTTGACTGACATTGACCTTATTCAAATAGATCATTGGTCAATGTTTAATTTTCATGATTGTATCAACTATTAACTACTACAAATTCATAACAAACAGTATGTCAACATATTTGATGTATTAAATTAGTACAAGGTCTACGTGTCTGTTCTGCAAAATTCAAGCTACTGGTACATCATTGACATTGTCCATGTTAAGTGCATGTGTTCAATTGGTCAATTAGTTAATTGTAATGTTTCAGCGATTCATGCTTTTTTGTATTTTTAGAATTAAATACATTCAGAAATAGGTTAAGCATACTTGATATATGGAACTAATGAACGTTTTTTTATTCCTGGCATGGTTCAAATAATTTTGACTGCATTATTTTTTTCTCTTTTTCTCTTTTTTTAATAAAACAAGAAGACGGCGAGTTCTTCCAGCGTATGCATTTTTGCTTATGCGCAACAATTATCTAAGGATAAATCAATAAATGACACGTTATGTCTTGGGAAAAGCTTACAAACATTGTCATGCATAGTCAAACAGTTAAACCGTTATACAGTTTCCTTACTAACAGTATGACATAAACTGTAAAAGGCTACATAATAAGTATAACCAGACAGTTTGAAATTGACATGTGCAACAACAAATTTTACTCCTTTTGCGTGTGTGGTAGCGTTCATAGCTTTACTCCAAATTGTTTTTGTGTTAGGTGAGGTACATGCGTGCAGCGTAATTTCCGGTAGTGTCAAAGAGTCATCTACTTTCGGTGGTATCCTTGATTAATTTGAAATACTTATTCAAAAAAGTGGACTATGAATCTGCTTGTATTCCTCACTGTTATTGAAAACTTAAATCACAACAAATACTGAGCTCCGAGGAAAATTCAAAACGGGGAGTCCAAACTCAAATGACAAAATCAAAAGCTCAAACACATCAAACAAATAGATAACAACTGTCATATTATTGACATGGTACGGGTATTTTCTGATGTAGTGGTGGACTAAACCTGGTTGTATAGCTAGCTAAATATCTCGCTTGTATGATAGTCGCATTACATTTCATTTTATTGATAACGATGTGAGGAACAAAACAAACAGAAACAATTGGTCAAAATGTCCCAAAAAAATGGTATAACAGTAACACGTACGCTGTTTTTTCATGGAGTCGAGAGTTACTATGATTCTATTTCTTTCCAAACACCATTTTTTGACATAGCTCAACCGATGGAGGAGTTGATTAACATCTGAGGGTAGCAACATCACTTCACTACTATAATTATGTAGCTTGTATAGGATATATACATTTTGAAATGCCAGACGCGCGTTTCGTCTTCATAAGACTCATCAGTGACGCCCCGATAAAAATAGTTAAAAGCCAATCAGGTATAAATTTAAAGAGCAAGGCATTGATTACTTTAGCCGTATCTGGCACAACTTTCGAAATATTGTGCCAGATACGGCTAAAGTAATCAATGCCTTGGCTAAGAAAATCCTTAGCAATTCTTATAATTCATACTTTTGCAACAATAAATCTAAAGAAAAGACCATATGATTGATGTTCATGTCAAAACTGAAATGCAGACTACCGTGATAGGATACAAGTGAACCCTCGTAGACGAAATGTTTACCGTCGGTGAAATTGACTGGAGTAACACAGACTATATTTGACCTGCATCTCTTGTAGAAAGATGCGATTTAAAAAAAAATCAGCCTAATTCATGAGTGGGAATTGAAATAATCGTTCGTCAATCTCCTAGTCATATTTAGTATTAGTACGGAAGAACACATATGGGATGGGCGTAAATATAGATTTGATACGATAGAAACCCTGGGGAAAATGTACCAGACAAAAATGCCTAGCTTGAATTTTAGCGTAATCTTTTTACTGGATTTTTATTTTTATTTAATTTGCGGAGAATAATAGCCTACATGTTGGAAAGAGGAATTCCCCAACCTTCATATTGGCGGATGGAGGAGGTAAAACATATTTCTTTGTTTGACTTTGTGTGCATGTATGAATATATATATATCTTTTTCTTATGGTGAAGAGGTATATACATGTATGAATTAAGGGGCGTAAATTGCAGGAAAATGGACAATAATTGTATTACACGCATGCAGATTTAAGAAGTTAACCCTTTCCCCGTTTAGTATTTCTTTTTTTTTTACCAAGATATAAACCAGCAACTTAAGGGGCCATTAATTTAATTCTAGATTATCGGGAAATTATGATAGAAACAATAAATTAAATGTCGCTTTTTTGCTTGTCACGTTAAGAAGCCCCTGTTTTCCTACTGCATTGATATATATCAAAGGAATAAGCAATACTTTACATTTTACTCGCACACAGCTGATGGAATTCAAAAATGTACAAATTTAACAAAAACTAAATATCTTTAAGTATTAAATTTTGGATTTCTGTCATATGATATTCCTTTTGACATGCCACTTTTGTTTTGTCCAGCCTTTTGATAATACGAAAGCTTATTCAGACAATGTGTGTTATATCATTGTTGTACGATATTTTCTCCAGATTTACCGATTATGAATGAAAACCGACACATCATTCGTTTAAAATATTCCCCTAATAAATCTGACTTCCTTGTAACATAAATGCATAAGTGGAATAAGTGGCAATGACTTTTGATGTATCAATCTTCAAGTGAAGGTATGCACTTCAGATGTAATACAAATTTCCTGATATATGATGTTAAGAGATAGCCATAACCATATACTGCGTTTTGAAATACCGTTGTTTGTTTTGATAAAACTTATTCGAGTCGTTGTACATA
Organism: Mytilus galloprovincialis; assembly: GCA_037788925.1. NCBI lineage: Eukaryota > Metazoa > Mollusca > Bivalvia > Mytilida > Mytilidae > Mytilus > Mytilus galloprovincialis. Next base: position 4,274,916 of record CM075332.1, read on the forward strand.
AAACCACTCGTTCTATCAAAATATTGAACAAGTATCCCTTGTTGTGCCAATAGTAGTGATATATGACCATATGAAATCGGTATTTGTATAAAGCTCGTAGATTTTCATTGCATTAAAATGGATGGAAACTAGTCAACATGACCTTTGATTATGTCAGGAACTTTCGACGGTATTTCTAAACACTGTGTAATTTGCAATGCATATTTTTGTATAACTTATAACATTAGAAAACGTGAAAATATGTACTTTGAATTCGACAGACCGATTACACGGGCTTAAAATATGTTAATACATATTTTCTTAGGAATTATATTCGTGAAAGGTAAACAGTTATAAAAATTTGTTGAAAAGATTTTTTTTACAATGCAATTATATATTGTATTTTTGAAGGGGAACTTGAATAAAAAAAAATGTTTTTGTAATGAAACCAAACATAGAATGAATGTTCCTTATGAAGAGCTGACCAAATGTTGTTACTTTGTAGCCGATCCATCATCAAAGATAGCAGCCAGCGGGGGACTTATTTTAACATAGGACCCAATGGGAAATGCAAACAATTGACTTATTTTAGAGAACCACTGAATGGAATGAAACCAAACATAGCATGAATGTTCCTTATGAGGTGCCGACCAAGTGTTGCTACTTTGTAGCAGATCCATCATCCAAGATGGCCGCCAGCTGGGGACTCAGTTTAACATAGGACTCTATCGAAAATACATATTTTTTTTTCTTTTAGAGAACCACTCAATTGAATGAAACCAAACATGTTTGTTCCTTTACTTTTGAGATGCTGACAAACTGTTTTTTACTTTGTAGGAAAATTCTTTTTTTTTTTAATGATTTCAAATAAACAAGTAAAGTCAGGTGAGCGCTACAGGCTCTTGGGAGCCTCTAGTTTTTCATTCTATTCATTGATATAATCAATATGACTTCATTATATAAAACTAGTATTTAGCATGTTTAGCATGTTTTTGTTTGCTATTAGAATGGAAACGCATAATTCTGTAAGGTCACTCGAAAGTCTGAATATGAAGTGGTCAGACAATACTTCGTCATATTCTATGATTTAAAACTCTCGGCTACGGCTTAGACTTTAAATTCATTTGAAACGAGTGACTGGTGAACAATAATGTTAATCTTATTTCTGAACCAATGCATGCATTTATATAGATTAGACCGTTGTTTCCCGTTTGAATTTTATTACACCAGTAATTTTTGGGCCCTTTAAAGCTTGTTTTTCGGTGTGAGCCAAAGCTCCGTGTGGAAGACTGTACCTTGGTCTATCATGATTTTATTTTATAAATTGTTACTTGGTTTGAAAGTTGTAATAGTTGCACTCATATGCAATCTTCCTACATCTATAAATCATAAACCTAGTTATCTGTATAAATAAGAAGATGTAGTATGGTTGCCAATTAGACAATTATCCACAAGATACAAGAATTACACAAAAATTAACAACTATAGATCTGCTTACGGCCTTCACCAATGTGCAAAAACCATACAGGATAGTCAGCTATAATGTGCATTATGTTACCATTTTACGAATCCATTTCGAATAATCGTCAAATAGATATTTTACTTGGTCATTGTTATATGAAACTATGACAGCTAATTAATGGTCGTGTTTCTTTCCATGTGTGCTTTACTGTATTTCCAACACAGTTTCACCTTTGCACAGTCTTATCAGTATAAGGGATGAAAGGGACAGTTTTTGTAATTTTGTTTTGTTATGTGAAATAATTATTTATCTATAAACGGAATCATGATTTGTTGTTATCTTTTAGGGCTTACTTGTCAAGATCCATGCAATCAAGAAAGCTATCGCTTCCTTGACGACCCTAATCGTTCTACAAATTCTTCTATTGATTCAAATGATCCTGATTTATGCGATCGTACACTCCTTGATGAGGGGTGGTACAGGATTTCGGAAAATGGACACATTGCTACTGAATGTCCAAATATGATGAGGTGTGGATCATTGTTTCCTGTATGGTTAAACGGTATGTATGTTTGTTTCATCAAGTAATTCAAGGTTAAATGTCATTGTTTTAACCATTGCCAAGTATAGAAAGTCCCCATTTTGATTGAAGAAAATATGAAAACTGGAAATTGAAGAACTTCGTTTAAACATATGTGCTTCATTGCAATTTTCCGTACCAAAGTTTCCTTTTCCCGAATTTTGTTTAGGAAAACCGACACTAATAAATATCAGACGGACAGAAACAATTATATTAAAAAAAACTCAAAAACATAAACATAATCCTAACAAACAAGAGAACCACAAAATAGCAATACACAACTGACGCATTGAAAACAGAAACAGATTCAAGACGGAGTTTCAAATTCTATGGTTGAACATACATTGTGATATTAAATTTCCCTGTATTTGTAGCAAAAGAGAGTAGAAATTGTACATACATACAATCAGTTATCATGTCGAGTTCTATGAAAATATAGATAACATAAGCGGCTTAGCAAAATGAAAATGCTAACGAGAACTCAGCAAATGACTACAAACAGTTATCAAAATGCTAGCTCCAGAGGTCAATTAAACAGACAGAAACATATTATTATATATCATATATTTTAAGAAGATTTTTTAAAGTTATTATACCCTATTTTTTTTAGACAAAAATACCTATTTAAAAAACAATTAGAAGTTTAGTAAAATGATAGCTTGGGTTTCGCTAGATATATTATTAGATAATAGCCATACAAAACAAAAAAGGGGAAAATATATCAAAACACAGTCAAACTCCTGAATCAAAAACAAACTGGCAACGCCATGGCTATAAATTAAAAAGGACAAATAGACAAATAGTAGTAAACAAGATACAACATAGAAAATAAAAGATTGAGTAACACGAACCCCACCAAAACAAAAGGATGATATCAGGTGCTCCGGAAAGGTAAGCAGTACCTATCAAGATACTAGCTATTTTGTATACTATAGGTATGGAAACGTTGCAAAAATTTGAGGCGAAGGCTTATATCCTATCGACGTCTGATGCATGGTTCACACGTACATTTAATTTAAATTGAATTCAAAACATATTAAAAATCGAATTCACTAAAAGCGGACACATATTCCTTTATTTTTGTTATCAGATTGGCATAAAATCACATTAAGCGGTGGTATGGGTACTGTAATTTGAAATAAATAATCATTAGTTAATTGATAGTAACGATAATGAGAATTAAGATTTGACCTCTTTGTTACAGTTAAGCAAATCTGATGTGCATGACAATTCGTTTTAGAATTAACTTTAGAGCGTGAAACGAATATTAATTAAACGTATGCGCACATTTTAATTAGAATCGAACGCAACATTTTTTTCCGTTTTTTAGATACAACATTATGTCCATGTAGAGAACGGATAAAACGTTGAAGGAAATCAACTGTCTGCCTTCTCCTTGATTAATGTTATTGTTGTTTTTTCATTATACATCCGCTTTATCCGAAGAAATATAATGTTTACCTATTTGAGGATGTCATTCTGAATTTCCGAATTTGGTCCGCCTTTCACATTTATGTTCATCTCATTTTCCTAAAGAATATGTAACCAAAACTTTCTGAAATGAGATATCAAGCGTCGTATGAACGTTCTGTACCATGAGATGAAATCTAATATTCAATACTCATTAACCTCCAGGTTCTGCGCCTAACATACAATGTTATTATGAGGCCTTTGTCGTACAAGTGCTCATTGCGCGTCAACTTTTTGTTTACTGAATACTTATATATACAATGCATACTTATATAAAATAACACACAGGTGCGTTGTAAACAAAAACGTTTTAGACATCATATGAACATGTATTAATGTGTGGTATATTTTCATATTCGATGCTTATGTTTGTCTTGGTATCCGTTATATTCTGATTCTCTTAACCAATAGTTGTATCATCATATAGCCTCCGAGCTTTGCGTCGTTTTCCCCTGTATAAATGCATATTGCTACTTTGCTGACAGTTCAAATAAAGTGAAAGTCATTTTATGTCAAAACTATATCTTACCATGACTTGTTGATAAATGCATCACACTGAGAGCAAACATGTTAAATGAATTTGAATACTAAAACAACGGGAACTTATGATCTGTACAACAGGGGGCAAATATGCCCTCCTCTTGTAGTTGTTTACTCTTTTTCAATTTTTCAACAAGGTTTATACCATGATCCTGAAGCTTTCATTTGATGCCAAATTATCCACATATGTGACCCTTATGATAAAGGTTCAGGTATTCGTCGGAACTATTCTGTTGTATGTTCTTTTCGTTTGAGATCATATGCCTAGTCAGCAATAACTTACAGTTTATATGTCTTTGAGTTTACTTCATTTATGAAACATTTAGACATCGGAACAAATTGTGGCGATCACGTATTTTCTTCAACTAATTTAACAGTCATATCTTTTACAGGTACTCTTCCAGAGCAAGGCGAAAGGTTAAACGTAAGTGCATGCCAGAGAGGGTTCATGAAATGTTGTGAATACAGTTTCACAGTTGAAGTCCAAAACTGCAACGATTTTTATGTATTCTACCTTACCACGATTCCGGTCTGCCCAGACGATATTGTATTGGTAACTATTTATAAAACAATCTCAATGACATTTTTCTGAACAGGTTCGATTGAAAACCTTAAGCGGTTATTTGATGCTTCTGCATTACAAACATGTTTTTGTGTAACCTTGTTGACAATAATTTATTTTTCCTAAAACAATCTCACTTGTGGAAAAGAACTTCATATACATATACAACCCAAATTAACGGTTTAAGTAAAAAAAACAACACCAAGAATAATTTAGGAAATGACGCTTTTCAGTACACATTACCTTGACGTACATGTCATTATTAAGGTTTTTCTACCTAAATTTGTTAAAGTTTTAACTCATACTAAATCTTCTTACATCTATGTTACATATTTCTGAAAATGTTTGCACACAACGCTGGCTCGATGCACTATTACTGAAAACATTAAAACTATGACTAATTGAAATCTTTAAAACGGTGAACATTTGTATAGAAAGCACATGGAATCGGAGAAACCCCTTCAAAAAATTTCTTTTCTATTGCACATATTATTATTTAAAAAACTATATTCCGTTTTAATAATGCAAAATACAAATAGGGTCACAAACTTCGATCTTACGGTAAATATCATTCAATAGTGTGTTTTTTATAATAATAATAAAAACAAACTGATTATTACACAGAAAACGAAGTCGGTTAACATATGAGTATGTAATATAATTAAAACAGAAATTGTATGTTTTAACAACATATAGTTTTTCAAGAAAAATCTGTTGAGTAGAAATAGAGATTTCACGATTTTTAAGAAGGCTTTTCGCCGATTGTATGTGCTTTCTTTTCACACATCTGTATGTTTTTCATGTTATTTAGATTTTCAGTTGCAGTTAAACGAATCATAGCCTATTTACTTGTATTTGACCTTGAACTTGGTTACAGATCTGAGTTTATATAGAAGTGTCCAGATAGTAATTCCACCCTATTTATAAATACGCCAATTGTTTTTCTAAGTACAAACGTTTAACCTCTGTTATAATGTATGATATATTTCTACTGAGGCCAGACCATTTTTATTTTCTGGAGTTTCTTCTTCAAACGATTTATTTTTCAGCCATGCCTATATCCTTCAGCGTTTTACCAGAGGTAGAATCATTCGTACCTACATACGATGTTACATCTGCATACAGACAGTTAGCTTTTCGTTGTCAAGCTTCAATACCACCAGAATACCATAGATACGTGTTTGACATCACCTGGTATATAAACAATAATAAAATCGTCTCAAAGAACCAAATCCCATACATCAAGCTAAATACCGACGGAGTTCTTCATCGGATGGACTGGGATTCACATCCAAATGGACCAAGAGTCCTAGGATTTTGGGTATATTTGTCCATATACTTTAACGCATGTCAACGATTTAAAAAAAATCAAATGACGTTTTAATTGCTATTACATGTATTATGCAAATTATTAATTGTATATTTTGATGCAATGCACAGTGCAAACATAAAATTGAGAATGGAAATGGGGAATGTGTTTAAGAGACAACAACCCGACCATAGAAAAAAAACAACAACAGCAGAAGGTCACCAACAGGTCTTTTACATGTATACAATCAAATATCTAGTACGTATGAGTTACTACCAATGTTGTATTATTGATAATCTATACTAGTAAGGCCGTTATATTTATCGTTTGAATTGTTTTACATTGCGGGATCTTTTATAGCTGGCTATGCAGTATGGGCAGTGTATTTGTTAGTAAATGACATTTCATCAGAATCTTCACCAATAAAACATTACTTTTTATGTAAACATCCAAATGTACTTAATCGACACGCTAGGAATATATTAAGTGTACACGCTCTCAAAATCAAGCGGTTTATGGTTATAACTCGGAATTATTTGTATGCGATTAAATACCATTTGGGAAGGAATTATAAAAAAAACATCATAGCTAGAATCTTTGTACTCATTATGTTATAAACTCAGTGACTGCTTTTAGTATTATCATTATCATGTCTAGTTTATACAATTTTTATTTGTTAATACTCATTCAATACAAATTTCATATCATCAATGAAGTTGACATTGTGTAATTCTACAAACTAATCGAAGCTAGTATTTATTGAACAGGTGATGTGTAAAATGAGAGCAAGACAACACTCAATCACTGCGCCTTCACCGTATACAAGCAGCGATGCATTTTATGCTGGAGCACAGGTAAAAATCACAATTATAACGAATGTAATGCAGGATATATCACACTTCACGGGATAATTTTACCTACAGGTATACGTGAATATTTGGAATAAAGTCATTCTGCTTCTAATATCATCTTTTTACATTTTGAAATCATATTAACATAAAAAGAAATACTTTTTTTGTGAAGTTGAAACGAAATTCATGTCACAAATTTCACGTGAATTTGAGGTATAAGCTCTTTTGAGGTAAATCTCACGTTTTATCATGTGAATTACTGTTGAAAATCAAATAAAATTTATGTAAGCAAGTTTTGCCTGTGTAGTCTTATTAATTTACATTCCACGTTTCCATTTTCAATTTTATTGCTATATGTATTTCTCACAAAAATGTCATTAAAACAAACGTACCATGACCTTTTCAGGTGATTTTCCTTGACTACTTTAGTGCCATACACCTCCCTTTTACGATGATTTAAGATGTACAAGCAAAGGTTATTAATACCATGATTATATAATACCGATTAAACCAAAACAGTTAAGACTTACTTGTTTGTTCTGAACTTTTTTTTAAATTTATAACTTTATCATAAAAAAACTTAATTATAACAGAAAATCAAATGGAATTGCTACAAAATAATATGTTTTGCTATTGAACTTCTGTTTGTTCATAAGCCTCACAAAAACATGTAAAAAAAATAAACTGTTTTATCATATCATCTTTATATTATTTATGTAGTGCCGGAGTATTGTGTATACTTCAGGATTGATGGTTTGACATAAAAAGCAAGTAGTTTAAGTTTGAAACATCACCCTTTTTTTTTTAATATTGTGTAAGCCAATAAATCTGTACATTTTGTATGGCACAGATTAAAAAAAAAATCTAATGTTGACAGTAAAAAGTAAAATTACAAAAATACTGAACTCAGAGGAAAATCAATAATATATCGTGCCAATATTTCGTCCCTTTTACTTGACACACATACACTGGCTAGATAACGACTTACGAAAGAAGGTCATATTTAAAATTACAAAATCTGTTTTCTTCATCCATATAAGGTAACAACATTTTCCTTTTCTTGATAAGTGTGCTATTCAACTTAAGTTAGTCAGTTGATACATATAATGTAGATTTTGAAAGGTCTTCTGACTGAAAAGCTTAGGTGTGTAAAAAGAAATCGTCCGGTCTATATTTTGTGAATCAAGAATAATTATGGTGCATTGAAAATTCCACTAATTTTCTATGAGCTCTGAACACTAACGCATCTTTCACGCTCTTTTTAGTGATAATTATCTACGTCTTAACGTAGTTCAGTGGTATGGAAAAAAAATTACAGAATTTTCTTATACTTTGATAAGTTACACTTTGAAGAATGGTAAAGAAAAAATGCAAAAAAAATTGGGGGTCACTGGCCATCTAAGAGATTTTTTGACCTCTGAAAATGAGTGCAAATAGGCTATATGTAAATTTAAGGAAAGTGGAAAAAAACCTGTTTTGATTGAGTTTTCAAAGCAAAATAAATGACAGAAGTTGCTTATATTTTCATATTGAAAAGGTTGATGTCTCTATTTTATAAAACTGGAATAAAATTTGGGTGTCACCGGCCATTGAAGACATTTTTTTCTTCTGAAAATGAGTGCAAATAGGCTAAATATAGGGAAAACAGACATAAAATCTCTTTGATTGAATTTTCAAAGCAAAGTAAATGACAGAAGCTGCTTTTTTTTCCTACTGAAAAGTATGATGTCTCTACATTTGTATTTTATAAAATCTGAATAACATTTGGGGTCACCGGCCATCGAAGAGATTTGTTGACCTCTGAAAATGAGTGCAAATAGGCTAAATATAGGGAAAACAGACATAAAATTTCTTTGATTGAATTTTCAAAGCCAAATAAATGACAGAAGTCGCTATTGTTTTTTCATACTGAACAGCATGATGTCTCTATTTTATAAAATTGGAATACAATTTTGGGGTCACCGGCCATCCAAGAGATTTGTTGACCTCTGGAAATGAGTGTAAATAGGCTGAATAGCGGGAAAAAAGACATAAAATCTCTTTGATTGTATTTTCAAAGTAAAATAAATGACAGAAGTTGCTATTTTTTCATAATGAAAAGGTTGATGTCTATATCTTATATTATCGGAAAAAGGGTAATTTGGTACTATTTGCAGATACACATGTTGATTTTAGTGGTTTCCCATAGTAAAAACACGGACATAGCCATTACTCTATTTCAGATGTCTTTTCAACGTATCGCTTGCAATTTCCATTTGTAAAAATTAATTAAAAGTTCATAAGACTATTTTTCAGTATCATTTATACTGTTTGACTGTCCCTTTGGTAAACGAATTAGGTATTGACAATTCACTTGGAAACTCAACATATACCCTCACGACACTTACCAAAGAGGAAATCCTGGATAATCATAGGTCTGTTCTATGTTCCTTTGGAATTTCAACCAAGGATGAAGAACTGGATCTTCCATCACTGTATTGGATACCTAAACTACATAAGTGTCCTTACAAGCAACGGTATATTGCTGGGTCTTCCAAGTGCTCCACAAAACCTCTTTCTAAATTATTAACATCTATTTTATCAGCAATCAAAGACGGGCTTCAAAGTTATTGTGAAACTGCCTATTCTAGAGGTGGCGTGAATCAGATGTGGATACTTAAAAATTCAAAAGATCTTTTAGAGTACATACAATCTAACTCTCCTTCATCTTGTAACAGTATTAAAACATTTGACTTTTCTACCCTGTACACAAGTATTCCACATTCCAAACTAAAAGACAAATTAAAAGAGTTGGTATTACTTTGCTTCATAAAAAAGAATGACCAACGTAGATACAAGTATCTTGTCTTAGGGAGGGATAAATCCTACTTTGTAAAGAATCACTCTGATTCAAACAAAAAATTCTCTGAAACTGATATTATCAAGATGCTTGATTTCTTGATTGACAACATATTTGTTACGTTCGGAGGACGTGTTTTTCAACAGACTGTCGGCATTCCAATGGGAACAAACTGTGCCCCTCTACTCGCCGACCTGTTTCTTTATTATTATGAGGCTGACTTCATGCAGGAACTTCTTAGGAAGAAAGATAAGAAGTTAGCAATATCCTTTAACTCTACTTTCCGCTATATAGATGATGTTCTTTCACTAAACAATTCAAAATTTGGTGACTATGTGGAACGCATCTATCCAATCGAACTAGAGATAAAGGATACTACAGATACAGTTAAGTCGGCTTCATATCTTGACTTACATCTAGAAATTGACAATGAAGGTCGGTTGAAAACAAAACTTTACGACAAAAGAGATGATTTCAGCTTTCCAATTGTGAACTTTCCATTTCTAAGTAGCAACATTCCAGCAGCACCTGCATACGGGGTATATATCTCCCAATTGATACGATATTCCCGTGCTTGCATTTCCTATCATGATTTTCTTGATAGAGGTTTGCTGCTCACAAGGAAGTTATTAAACCAAGAATTCCAAATGGTGAAGTTGAAATCATCCCTTCGTAAATTTTACGGACGCCATCACGAGTTGGTTGACCGTTATGGAATAACCGTTTCACAAATGATATCGGATATGTTCCTTACGTCGTAACTACAATCCCCTTCCCTTTCATGAATATGACCTACCGAATTAGACTATTTACCGGATTTGTAATCACATAAGCAACACGACGGGTGCCACATTTGGAGCAGGATCTGCTTACCCTTCCGGAGCACCTGAGATCACCCCTAGTTTTTGGTGGGGTTCGTGTTGTTTATTCTTTAGTTTTCTATGTTGTGTCGTGTGTGCTTTTGTTTGTTTGTCTTTTTCATTTTTAGCCATGGCGTTGTCAGTTTGTTTTAGATTTATGAGTTTGACCGTCCCTTTGGTATCTTTCGTCCCTCTTTTATAGATATAAAAATAGCATATATATTTTTTTTATTTACCATTCTGACTTTGTGGTCAATTATGTTAAACAAGGAATTAGCTATTAGTGTGTACTCTATATATCTCCTTTCTGAGGAGTACCACCATGCGATATGGTGTGAAAAAGACATTTTGTTCATGGAACAGGCATATATTAATGTGACATTTGCCTATCCAGTTCAATAGTTAGGCTGTGATGGTTCTTACTTCCACATGGTTAGCTACCTTCTAATTATGTGTGTTGGGAGGGGGGCACTTCAGTAGTATTTGGTAGCGATAAAAAAACAGCTATATCTAATTAATTTGCTGTTGTCTGATCTATGGTTGGGTTATTGTCTCTTTGACACATTCCCCATTTACATTCTCAATGCTATATCAGGTTCTCTGTCATTTTCCTATATTTTGAATATTAATCCAAAATAGTGCCTCCCACAAAACATTAACATTTTCAAAGTTTGCATGGTAAATATAAATAAAGAGCTGCTACAAGAGCGCATAATACGCCTGGCGCTTTTTCATCAAATAAAGTTCCATAAGTCCTCAATGTTATATCAGAAATTTATAAAAAAAACTAAAGGGAGGTTATTTGTATAGATATAAACTAGTCACCAAAGTTTCATGATATATGCGCAAAGCACTTTCTGAGTTATTGTCTGAAAACTGGAAAGTCCCCCCCCCCCCCTTTTTATGAATAAAATCTCATAACTCGAAAACAGCTAATCTAAAATTTATAATAGTTGAAAGGGAGCTGAAGTTAATAAATATAACAATTTTATAAAGCTAGTTGCATAAAAAACAGCTCAAACATTTTTGAATTATTGTACGAAAACTGGAAAATCACATTTTTTTAATTAATAAAACCCCAGAACTCGGAAACCTAAAATCTAAAATTGATAAAAAAATCGACAGGGAACTCACATCAATAGATATATTCAATCCACCAAAGTTTCATACAAACTGGATTAAGCGTTTTTGAGTTATTGTATGACATATTGACGAAAGAAAACGGTATACCATAATACCTCTCGTAAACGGTCGTATACAAAGATGTGGTATGATTGCCAACGAGACAACTCTCCACAAGAGACCAACATGACACAGAAACTAATAACTAATAGGTCACTGGCTTTTAACAATGAGCATAGCCCACACAGCATAGTCAGCTATAAAAGGCCCAAAAATAACTGTAAAACAATTCAAACCAGAAAACTAACAGCTTTATTAAAGCATGGACAAAACCATTTCTACAATTGTCATTTGTTATAATTCACATATCTCATATACACATATGCAAATTCATTCCTTTTTTTTAGTTTTTAATTTTAGTGAATCCACCATTGAACCATAATCTTAATGTAGTCTCAATACATTTCATTTTCTTTTTTACACTTTAACAAACATGGCTCGTCTTGCATGAATAGATGGTTATGATAAGCAAGGATGAAATATCATCAGGCAGAATAAATGTTACAGGTGATATTGTTAAATTTGTTCCGTAAGGCGGATCCAGCCATTTTAAAGGGGGTTTCAACCATATGTCCCCATTCAAAAGCACTGGTTGTAAAGAAAAGTAGGGATTTTAACTTCCCATGATGTATGTTTGTATATATTTTCAAAATTCTTATGAATCCTGTAGAATAGATATAATGAGATGTTGTATGAGTTTCAATGAACAACTCTCCATCCAAATGCCCTTTTTAACTGGTTTGCCACATAATTTCTCTGTTTAATGCTACATGATCATGCTCAAATTGGATTTCTTTTTTCTAAGTCGCATTCTGACTTTCTATCTGAAAGATTTTGGTGTGTCAATATTTGTGTTTTAATATAAAATGGAAGATGTGGTATGATAATTTATTGCTAATAAGAAAACTCTCCGCAATAGACATAATGAAACAGAGGTTAAAAGCTACAGATCAAAAGCTGCTATAATTTTGCATTGTCAATAGTCAATAGTCAGCTATAAAAGGCCCTGCAATGACTTATGTAAAACAAGTCAAATGAGAAAATTGATGGCCTATTCATTTACAAAATGATGAACAACAACAAATATGTGACACAGCAACAAAAGACAGCCACTGAATTTCAGGTTCATGACTTTGGACAGGAAAATTCAGAATGTGGTGGGGTTAATGTTTGAAGGTGCCTACTCTTTCCCTTAACCTGAGACAGTGGAGTGGTACAACATATGGGAAGGCTTTTATCAATTTGTATTTTTCATTTGTAAACTCTGAATCAAGCAAAAAATACATTATCACAGACAAATGTGCCAAATGAGTTGAAAGAATAGTCAGGATCCTTGTCTAACAATCTTTATGAAGCAAGACAAATGTAACGAGCTTTGTATGTACATAAAAGTCATAAAATTAAATATTTCAGTAAATTTGCATTTTACACTATCTTTTGAAACTGATGTATTTCATATGGTATCTTTCTTTTCTACTGTCAATGGCTGTAGGACAGTTAGTAGTTAAAATACATGCCTATTGAGACTTTACACGCAAAAACAATAAGTAAATTTTAATAACTACAGATGCAGCATGCATTTTTTAAATGTAAATACAATGAATGTGCTAGGGCTTAAATTGACCCTGATTATTTCAAGTGCTTTTTGGCCTAAGACATGTTACATGTAATATAGTATACTATGCTATTTGTAATTTCCTTTCTTTTTAAAGTACATGTGGGAGGATCATATATTTGATACAAACACTTCACGAGTTTTAAATTGTCCCCCCTTCACTCCCCCTTTTCATTAAAAAACCTTAAGAGGCACATACTCATACATTTTGGTAATTTTGACTTTTGAATAATTTTTATTCATCCGACATGTCTGGTACATCAAATTATTATTCTATTGCTTTAACATGTTTAAAAAAATGACACATTTGATACATTGTATTAGGGCATTTAAAATATATATAATATTAATTTGTTTCAGATTACTTTCCGTTACTATGGAAATGCTATGATCATTATTCTTGAGTATTAAATATGTCGTATCTGTATTGTGACATACAAATGTCAAGTACTATCGATTTTTGAGATCAGTATGTATAGACCGGTTTTAATCATGTACTTTCGTTTTATGTTAAGAAAGTTTTGTGTAATCACATTGATTGAAAGTAATGGTGTTATCGGCTTGTAAAATATTACATGTGGTTAAACATATTCATGTGTTAGTCACAAGTCAGAAATCATTAATTTTACCACAAAAACATCTAATATTTTTATGAGATTTGAAGTGAATTAGCATACTATTTCAACCGATGGGCTGACACCGTTAACTAATTAAAAAATGGAATCTATTAGAGATGTTCATCGAAAAATATGAAAATAGGACAAACAGTCTAAAATCAATCACAATTATTCAATAAATCAATATTCTTAGTAAAATCTACCTCGCATGATGTTCAAAACCGATTCGGATAAAATGTGATTAATACAGAAACGTCAAAAAGTAACCAGGAATAAATTTTGAATTGCAGATAGAAAGAACATCTTTTATAGTAAAAAGCGGAATGGATGTGACTATTAAGATTAAATCTACTGTACCAGTGGCCTGTGTAAATTTTTTTGGTCGAACTTTATGTTCTGTAGTGATTGAGCTTTTTAGTATGAAGGATCAATTTCAAAGCCGACCAGCTAATTGTAATGACAGTTTATCAGACGAACAAATACAAATGTCTCAGAGTACGTGTGGTCTTGTATTTGATGGAACTCAGTGGCAAAATTACCACACTTTCAAAATACAAACACTCAGCGATCAAGCATTGCGATCAAGCTATAAATGTGCAGCTAAATTAATTGCTAGGTCACATATTGATTCTTTATGGAACAATTATCAGCTGCCAGAAATATATGTAAGTAAGTGTTGAACATAAATAGGATAAAATAGTTTATCTTAGGAATATCTTTCACTAGCGAGCATTTCCAGATAATAACCTTCTTTTTATCGGTAACATATTCGAAACATAGTAGTGGTTGTTTACCGCGAGCAGGTCTAGATAATAACCTTCTTATATTCGGTCACATATATTCCAAATATAGCATTGCTTGTATAGCGTAATACTGAATTACGGCGATATCTTCAATTCAGTGTGATAAGTATCTAACCAATCATTTAAAACCAAAACCAAAACACCTTCCAAAAATGTTCAACTCAACAAAGCACTCCCGGAACTTTTATTTTGATCATCGTAATGGTTAACTGCATGCAGGTATCTCAAATAATTTTCAAAAAATATAACAACATTTATAACTCCAACATGTTTTCAAAGCATATTAAAAAAAATAATAAATAAAACAACAAAATAAAGCGGTACCGATCAATGGAAGAAGGGCGAACGAATTCCACATTCCTGATCTGGTACCTTTTTTAAAATTTTCTTTGAGTTCATTTGTATTTAGCGTTGTCCGTCATTCCGTAATACCGTCATTCCAAAATTCCGTCATTCGTCATTCCGCAACAAACCATTATACGGAGTTTTTTTTTTTCTAAACGCTTGCAGTTATTGGGCTAATTTTTGGTATGTGAGTTAACCAAGATAAGTTACAGATCAAGTTTAAGTTTTGTTCCGCTTCGCTATTTTTTTCTGAAATTTCGGGCTTTGGACTCTAATAAATTGATGAAAATCTCAGTCATACGAACCTTTTTTCTAAGTGCTTGTAGATATTGGGCTGATTTTTGATATGTGAGCTAACCATAATGATTTACAGATCAAGTTTAAGTTGTTCAGCTTCTCTTATTTTTTAACCAAAATTAAGGGTTTACAACTTTGAAAATTATTGAAAATCACAGTTATACTTACTTTTTTCTATTTGCCTCCAGATTTTGAGATGATTTTTCATATGTGAGACTACCACCATGTTTGTGTCCAATGTGTTTTTGAAAATGCAGATTTTTCAACTTTATATGACGGGGCCGTTCGTGTCGCTTTGACACATCTTGTTTTAAAATCAAACAATTGAATGCAACTTAGACGGGTCTTCAATTCACTATACATATGTGAAATTGTGTTTTGAGTGTTATTTCCTAAACTAAAATCTTGAAATTTGTGAATGCAAACTAGTGTATGTCTTCTTTCCTAATAAGTCATGGCTTTGATAATTTGTTTTCGACTGATCAATTTGAAGGCTCTTTTGCCTTTTTGCCTCTTTTTTATAAAACGTTAGTTTATTGATATAGTGGTACTGATCATGAGGAGGGTACATCACACATTTTCAACGGAACAAAAGGGAACACCAAAAGCACGTAAAGTATCTATTAAAACCAAGTACAGTAATCGAAATGTTATGGTTTGTTTTGTTTTGGGTAACCTATACAATTACATGTAATAGGAAGCATGGAATTTTCAAAACAAAAACATTCAACTAAGACATAGTTATGATAGGATTGTTTATTATATGACTATTTAGAACGGGATAACTTAAATATAGAATAATGTGTTGTTTGATACGTATAGAGATGGTGGTTTGTATGTATGTCAAAAAGCCACTACCACAATGTTAGCTTCACTGTTATTCGGTACTATACAAACCGCTTTGTGAATAGTTGGTTTTTATATCATAAATTTAAAATGCATTTCTATTTTTAAGATTCATGTAATCAACCAGCGGAGACCACGTGGTTCTTGCTATTCGGGATATTATCCACATTTGTACACATTTGATGGAGGGTAAGTACCTTTACCAGACAATGAACATTTTAAAGATACTACAAATTTTGATATATCAGGGACATATCAAACTATTTAATTAAACATGTTACCTGAATGCAAATGTATATTTAGGAATATACATTACAGTAAATTAAAGCTATCAACATGACTGTGTAGGATGCCATACTTTTATACAATCGTTTTTAGTACAACACGATTCCTGTTAATATGTGACCATACGTTCAAAATGAATTGCCTATTATACATGTTATACATGATCCTAGTCAAAATAATTATAATGAATTGTAAGGCTTTTTTTTTTAAAAATTGCTTTGACGCCTTCCTGCGACGTCATAATGCTGAACCCACGATTTTAAGTCGACCTTTAAGATTATATTTTGCTCTCAACTTGAGGCCAAATTTATAAATAGAATTTTTATTGAAGGATAAGAAATGTTGCATATATAAAAGAACTAATACCTTTTATGTAATTGTTTTGCAAAATATTTTTTTATTAAATCCTTACAGTAATAATGAAATAAATGACAATTCCATCCGAAGCCGAAGTTTAACGGATTTCTTTTTTTAGGAGAAACAAAGTGTGCACCAAACTCGGTAAAATTTGACAAATCCTAATTTCGTGAACCTCATTTATATATTATTCGGAAATAAAGGGCAGTAAAATACCATTAAACGTGTAACTACTGAATGGATATAATTCATATAGAAGGAATGAAAGATTTGATCGATGTATAGTCCTGTATCTTTAAGGAGGGGGGGGGGGGCGTCTGATGAATATTTAATGTCACTAATTTTTGTCACTTTGACTTTGTGTTATCAAAATAAAACGTGCACACACATTCCGTAATATATTGTTTGTTTAAGTGTAGGGGCAATAGTTTTAACAAATTAATACATTGATCGTTGGTTTTACATATTGCCTTGGGGATCATTTTGAGGGTTATAATTTCTTTGGTTTGGTTAAACTAGTAACTTGTCATAGTTTTGGATTACATTTTAGTTATTTACTTGATGACCGTTTGAATGCACATAGCAACATTAACTATCCAGGTCTTTTATAGTTTGATTGGCAGTGTGAGTCAATACTCCAAGTTAAAGATCGTATGATGACATACATGTACATTTGTTTACTTTTTAACACATTATGACTTGGATATAATGTTGTCTTATTTGCACTCACACCACAACTTATTATTTCTATATACACACACAATACATAATATTGCTGATGTTTGTCATGATACGCGGCTCGTATTTAAATGACTGTTATAATGTTTATTTACTTAATTTTTCCTTGTCCTATAGAGCCCTTCCAACGAATGGAAAAGGGGAATTCGTCTTGTTTCGACATAGATCTAAACCTATTGAGGTATGAAATATATGACTAAATATTCAATATCATCTGAACTTGCATTCAATATTTTTTGTGAAACAATTTCTCTAAATTACAACCTCTTTTAACAAATTGTCGGGCTATTCTATTCAAAAAGCTTATGATAAACTCAAAACTGAGGTTTATAAGCATGCTCAGTTTTTAAGTTAATGTCAATATATTTTCTTATTTATTTATTTTTTGGTGCCAATTGGTATATATGTTACTAATAAACTCATCACAGATACCAGCATCGCAGTTTTGAATTGGCACCCCGCACGTTTACAAAAAATTCATCAGTGACGCTCGATTTTAAAAAAGAAGTCGAAAAGCATAGGACAAAATTCCTAAAAGTTTTGCCAAATACAGGTAAGTTCAGCTGTCTTGCGGTAGATATCTTTTCTTAATTGACTAGATTTACTGCAAGATAAAAACGTTCAGATTTTAAGATTGTTGAGGCGCCGTTTCGATCGATAGTCCCATTAGGTAAATCAGTCCGTTAAGGCATGTCAAGATTATCAAGACTGAATCTTCTAGAGACCCATTAAGACCGTATCAGACCAACACAGACCATGGATACAAAATTATGTTAAGATGTTGTCAGACCGCGTCCAGTCGTGTTCAGATTTTAATAATTTGGACAAAAAACGAGTGAAACTTTCCAAGTGTTTATCAGGGGTTGCCCCCCTTTTAAGAATACAATACACATTACAAAGAAGACGGTTTATAATAACTGAAAAGTCTACCACGTCCACTTAATCATGTTAATAAAATAAAAAATAATCAAATTTAATTCTTACTTCTTTTTTGGGGGGGGATATTATAAGCCCAAAGTTATACTGCTGCATAAAATCGCAGCGAATTGAGTTAAAATTCAACAGATTCAGTCTCGAAATAATATTTATTTAATTTATTGAATATAAGCACCTGAAACTTTATATTTAATGGTTTACAAGTGGTTGCAAATAAATGGAAATGCAATAACAGCCTGGTGCCGTGGTGAAAAAATTGTCACCATGACGTAACAGATAATTAAATTTTTTATACCCTTAAAAAATGAATAATTATGGATGTCGGCCGTAAACACTTGAAAACGTAATCTTAATATATTTAATTTATTTTTTTATGTAGACTAACTATTTTTATCAAATATTATCAATGAATATGCATTATTATTTAACTTTTGATTTTACCTATATAAATTGCATTTGAGTTATTGTAAATTTGAGGCAGGGAAAAACTATAACTTGTATATGTCTTTTGTCGTTTTTCGTTCAATGTCAAGACGCTTTCCGTTCATTTTTGCCAGACTTGTGCGTTTTACTTTCCATCTTTTTTTTTATTGTGTCTATAATTCAAGAGCCTTTTGTAACTTTTTTCACGTACCAGAATGCTTTCGTTAAAAAATAAAGTTTGAATATTATTGCAGAAAAGGGCATAAATGAATTAATTCAAATTTATATTTTTTGAAATAGGTTTGATAAATTTTTATGAACATGTAATGTCGGTGTACCTGAAGTAAATTTAATGACTGAATTACATATATAACATGTATGCAGCATAATAAAGCTAGTTTAATTTGAATAACTATCCATTAGGCCGGTCATTAGGAACATTTTTCGATGATAATTAATCAAGTCTGTCAAGATTTATCAAAACGGATAATAATTCTTCACCCGTAAACGATTTAACGTTACCGTACCCTCCTTTATTTTTGTTGTATTCATGTCGGCAAAACATCGCTTTGGAGAAGTTATTTTACACTAAATCGACATAATAGAAAGGGATACTACAGTATAATATAAGCTGAACTGGAAATTGCAATTGGTGAGTATTTCGAACTTCAAAGGAAAACTGTTTATACATGTATGAGGGCTTTGATTGCGTTAAATTGTTAACATAAGAATAACATGAATTATGCCCTTAAAAATGAAGATGAGAGAATACCGGGTCAAAACATGAAGATTAGAGAAATGCGTGGTCTAATTTTTTGTAAATTAGAGAAAAAAGCGGTTAATTTTTTGAAGATTAAATAGAGAAAAAAGGGGTGAGAATTAAATGTTTACAGAATAACAGATAACCCCCCCCCCCCCCATCCAGACGTTCATGTATGAATTGACGTTCTTTATCACCACACTCGTACATAGTAACCTGTTCGAAGGCTAAGTTAGAATGTACGTGGGCTTGTTCTTGGCCGATTATACTAGTATAATGATCCCAGGCTTGTTGAAAAATTGTTCCTGTGATTGGAAACCCCCTTTTGTTTTGGAAGATCAATTCATGTGAAATAGACACATAGACGTTTATATACAATGTGACTTTCTGTCCTACATTCTTTGAATCTGCCCTTTTAAATGGCTGGACTCATTAACTTACTATTAAACCTTAACATGTGGAGCATTCAGAAGGTTGTGGTTGTGCAGGATGGCCTATTACACGACATAACCCTACATATTATTAGTCCAAATAATTATGATGTCTTGGAAGGCTATTTTAAATATTTGCTGAGATGTAAGGCATCAAAGAAAAACAATATATTAGCCTTTTAAGACTACTTTTAAATTATTTGTACTAACATATTGTATATTGATGTATTGATAACTGTCACATCCTTAATTTGCATGAAATATTTGCCACTGGATGGTTTATAACCAATAACCAACTAATCTTCACATGTACATAGATGTATAGCCGCTGGTTTGTGATCTACAATAATTACTATTATTAAGTAGAATTTTAGAAAATTCAAATTGAATATTACTACAACATGTACAAACATGGCAAACAAACAGGTACATATAATGTGGTAAAAATAAATAATTTAATGACTTATTTTAATTTGGTCCTTGCTCAAGAATACATATTCAGTATGTTTTTCAAATAATTGCTGAGTCATGGAAACCAGGATAAGAAAACATGAATATATTTTATAGTAATAAAGCATTGAAAATGAATATTTATTAGACATGTTAAATGATTGGTTTCATCATGTAACTAAATCAGGATTCATATTAAACAAGTGTTATGGAGGTTGCATCTTTTCTCAAAATGAAAAAAAAATATCTGTAAGTATTATATCATGTTTAAGTGGCGTAATGACACTCTGAACATGGCACTCAGAGGTATTTTTTCAATCGAAAGAACTTTTAATCAAATTAGTATGGCCTCAACTATTTATTTTCATGTGAACTATGTCAGTTTTTATATAAATTTATTTATATTTTATATACACCTGTAAACTTAACATTCCATTCAGTATGTGGGGAAAACAAATACAAAAGGCTTTATGTAAGGCAAGCATATTTTTCAGGTAATATAGTTAAAAAAAATAACAATTTTTTTTTTTTAAATAAGTGTTTCAATGTTCAAAGAAAAATAATCTCAAAATTGAATTGTGTCTTCTTGTTTGTAGCTTTTTGTCCTGCATTATTTTATCTAAAGCTGGTCTAAATTTTGAGTATTTACTGATTTTTATTACAGAATACAGGTAAGTTGTCACAAAATGGAATTAGTTACCTAAATAGTGTCTCATAATTTGGTTTAAAAATTCTATAATTCAACTTAAAAATAAATAATTATAAAAATATATTTACTGAACTCGAATTCATGACCATGTAAATGTGATATTATAATAGGTAAAAATCGGGATGTTAACACTTACATGGAAATTATTAGGACTTCTTCTATATGTTACAGGGAATTTGTTAAATCAGTGATTTTGTAAAATCACTAACAGTTTCAGTGGTTTTGTAAAATCCCTGAAATTTTAGGGATTTTACAAAATCACTAAACATAGAGCTAGGGATTTTGTAAAATCCCTGATTTCAATTAAGTATAACTTGCTATTAGAAATGTGTTTTTCTTATTAAGATAATAATAGACTAATGATCACTAATGATTTTGAAATATATTTGTTAATTAATCAATATTAGCTAGAACTAGTGTTTAATGCTAATGACTAAAAGACATTGAAACGAATATTTTGACCACTGTTAATTTACTTATTTTTGCATGGCAAGTTTAGGTGACATCTACTGTTACATAATTGCCCTGCTTTTAAATGTATGTCTGTATCAAATCAACCTGTACTAGAAAAATTGAACTATTTATCATAGACTTAACAACAATACCTTTACTGTAGCAGCTCTAAGTCTTTTTAGTTGGCATTCCTCTCAAAGTTTCTTGTAAAATTATAAAGCTTTGGATGAAACATTTGCGTACTTTTAATACCATTTTGTCCCTACCACCATGACCTATTGATATGTGAATTTTCTGAACTATGCTGTACATGTCTTCAAGACATACATAATATTTTTAATACATCTTCATCTGATGAATACCGCTTTTAACGATTTTTTCAAATCTCCAAATTGAAGAACTTCATACCTACATTAAATAAAATATTTACTTTGTTTGGATTAAAAGAGAAATGAATGAACTTATTTTACAAATTCCCTGAATTTAATCAGTGAATCTGTAAAAAAGATCTTAATTATTTCAGGTATTTTGTAAAATCACTAGTCAAATCAGGGATTTTATAAAATCACTAATCAGTTCAGTGATTTTTCAAATTCCCTGAAATTTCAGTGATTTTCTAAAATCCCTGATTTCACGAATTCCCTGTAACATATACATGTTATATGTAACTTTTTGTGATATACAGAGATTAAGACACAACACTAACAGTTTATTGCCCTGAGGGGTGACTATGTCCTTTTCAAATTGTGGATAGATTATTCATTTAATTTAACTAAAAATGAAAAATATGAAACACCAGGATTTAATTTTCTTTTACTATTTTAAATATATAATTATATATTTATAAAAATTTAAAAATACAGGTTTTAGAAGTAGTATTAGTTTTGATTTATCAACATGAAAATGGATAAATACTTATATAGAATAAAGAAAATGTGTAGTCTCGGGTAAATAAACTGCATAGCATTATTTTAAGCACAAGCTGTAATAAGTAAAAAGTATACTGGGTATCATTAAATATGTCATAAACTCAAGGTTAAGTATACTACTAATATAAAATTTTAACGGCTTATGCAGTTTATTCATAAGTCATGACACAAAATTCTTTCATATATATGTAGGACTCTAAAGTGCGATGGGGACGCTTAAGTACGATGGTCACGCTAAAGTGCGATGGTCTACGCTAAAGTACGTGGTTTCATACGCTAATGTGCGATGGTCCGGGAAAATATAGACGTAAAAACGTTGTTCGGTAATGACGTCGGTATAATAGAGATACATGTTTTCATGCGTTAACTATAAATTGTCTTCTAAAATAAGTTCGTACTGTGTATTGAAGAAAAACATGCAAAAGGAGAAAGCTCGGCGAACATTGCATTTCTCTCGTGTTTAAATTTAAGCTTATGTACATATTCCGACAATGAGCAAATTAGGAATTTTTAATTTTCAGACAAATTTAATTGGAGGTAGGTTGTAACATTAGTCTACACCAATTATTCAAATATTCAATACGCTCCGAATTTTTAAAAATTCATTTTACATAAAATATAATATTGGCAAAACATAAATTACCTTTATAGCAAATTATTACTTGGTCGGACTTGTTAATTTAGAAACAATTACTTCCGCCTACCGGTAAATTGTAAAGCCTATCACATATGTTATACCTTAGCATAATATAGCATAATAGTTTTTGCAAAAAGACTTTTTAAACCTCAATGTTTTAATATTAATACTTCGAATCTTACCCTTTGGACTATCACACTTTAGCGTGATACACCATCGTACTTTAGCGAACAAACAAACAACGCACTTTAGCGTTAGACACCATCGTACTTTAGCGTAGACCATCGCACTTTAGCGTGACCATCGCACTTTAGAGTACCATCGCACTTTAGAGTCCTACATATATATATATATATATATATATATATATATATTTGCGAAAGCAAATTTACAGAACTAACATTGTTGGGTTGATGTTTAGACGAGTTGTATATACATTATGTACACAGCCATGTATCACCATCATTGATGGCGATCCGATGGATACATCTGTTGTAGGGTTGTCACTGACTCAGACGTACTTATAAATATAATTATTTTCTGTGACTGTATCTTACATTAATTTGTAGGATCCTTTACTATAGATAATTTAGCTGATCTGTAACAATAACATCTTCATGCCTTATATATCATGTACTGCAGTACGCCGCTAGATTAAAACTGACGTGGAAAGGTAACACACGGCCAGCGAAAGCTCTTTTTTTGAGAGCCCAGGTGGTCGTGTGGTCTAGCGGGACGGCTGCAGTGCAGGCGATTTGGTGTCACGATATCACAGTAGCATGGGTTCGAATCCCGGCGAGGGAAGAACCAAAAATTTGCGAAAGCAAATTTACAGAACTAACATTGTTGGGTTGATGTTTAGACGAGTTGTATATACATTATGTACACAGCCATGTATCACCATCATTGATGGCGATCCGATGGATACATCTGTTGTAGGGTTGTCACTGACTCAGACGTACTTATAAATATAATTATTTTCTGTGACTGTATCTTACATTAATTTGTAGGATCCTTTACTATAGATAATTTAGCTGATCTGTAACAATAACATCTTCATGCCTTATATATCATGTACTGCAGTACGCCGCTAGATTAAAACTGACGTGGAAAGGTAACACACGGCCAGCGAAAGCTCTTTTTTTGAGAGCCCAGGTGGTCGTGTGGTCTAGCGGGACGGCTGCAGTGCAGGCGATTTGGTGTCACGATATCACAGTAGCATGGGTTCGAATCCCGGCGAGGGAAGAACCAAAAATTTGCGAAAGCAAATTTACAGAACTAACATTGTTGGGTTGATGTTTAGACGAGTTGTATATATATATATATATATATGCACTGTACAAAAGGAAAGTCTGCAGGGTATACGTATCAACGGTGCATTTCATTTATTTTTTTTTTTTTCATCTTTTAATCTCATCTTTGTTACAGTAATTTATTTCCTATTAAAATGACCAAAAGAAATTACCAGTAGGGTTTTAGAAATAAAAAACTATATCTGACTTTAAAAATTGATCAGAACAAGTATAGTGCTATATATAGCCTCTATTAGACAGTAACCCTTCAATGAAATATACACCTAAGAAAACATTAATGTAGAAAGAGAGAACATTTCTTTTTAGAAATAGAACCTCAAAAAAGGGTTTTATTCTTCTTCTCATGAGGGACTTATAAATAAAATTATATAAGTCATATACTCATTTCTTTACATCATTGAATTTTGTTGTCAAGCAAATTAGGATCGCTATTTTTTCATGTAGATAAATACAAGTTAGGCCAACTAAAATCAATTTGTAGATTTTCATCCAAAGTTTTGAAAAAAATGGGGCGGGTGGGTTTATTTAATTTTTTAAATTTTATTTAATTTAAAACCTTCTTGTGGCGTGAACTTCATATATATGCAAGTGTTATAATTACAAAATGTAGATTATACCATGTACATGTGTAAACATGTATAAAGAATTGTACATATTTTTCATAATTCTTGAATAAACACCTCTGATTTGCAACGACTGTTCTACATACAATTGCTACTTTAGAAACCTATGTTAAGTAAACAGTAAAAACCATAAATTCTTTATTCAGTTTGACTACCAACTCCAAATTTCTTTTGCTCTCTAAGCGACGGTTTGTAGTCCCCATAAACTTATGCAAATATAATGGTATGCAACACAAGTATTATGAATGAAGTGAAAACTCAAACAAGTGTTGAGAATAGTAAAATTGTCGTTTTTAAGATTCTCAAGTTATGCAGGAATGACGCATATATAATTACATTGTAAAACATGAAGTTGTTTAAATACTCTTTTAATGGTATTTAATTTTATTTGTGTTTTTAAACAAAAACAATAGCCATAGCTAAATCTAAGGGTTTTCTAGTACACATTGTGTAATATGTTTGCCGACTTTTTGAACTCAATATACGGTCATAGATCTAACAAGTTTGTGCTTTTGTCAATTTCTTCAATTCAGTTATATTTTTTCTACCAATTTGTTCCACGATGTTTGCACTTTGGAAATCATTCACAGCACAAATCTGCTTACACAACGTCAATGTATTATTAAAAAAATCCACAATCTGCTGATGACAGAAATTTTCAATTTATGACATACCAGTAACGACGATTTGCGTTCTTGGACACAGCGTATTTAATACTCGTAACCCGAATATTTCACGCCCTTCTGGTAATCTATCTATATTCTCCGTAGATGATACTGTCATCATTGAGCAGCAGAATTTGTCAACATAATCGTTTTAAAGTACTCGAAACAAGAAAAATGAAAACCAAAATTTGACACTGTTACTGTTACTGTTACTGGTAATTTCCTCCTCTCTCAGGAGCACTCCCAAAGGGATACATCAATTTAAAAATATAGTCTAAGAAAACGATATTTACAACTTACGTTAAACTGTACAGTTATCCCACCACTCTTGGTTATTGCGTATACTAAAAAGCATTGTTCACTTTGCATACTTTAAGTCTATTTACATGTCTATAATGTTACTTCTTATGTTTCATCTTTTAGGAGATAAGTTCTCCTCACATGTAGTACATAACAGAATGTCCTTGTTATTTCTTCAATATCAGTATAGTTGTCCTTTTTTAAGTGAATAGATGTTCTCACACTTTCACATGTAGAGTCAAGAATAAGTTTCATTAGAAGTCCATCTTTTTCAAGATCTTTGTACGTTCTATGTTTTATGTTTTCTGTATAACACTTTAGAGTGTTCAAGTGTTTTCTCCGTACGTCTTCTAATCTGTCACATATCAATACAAATGTTCTAAATCTTCTGTATCATTTAGGAACATTTTACATTTTGCTGTTTCTTTGTGATTAATAAACTTGGCTTTATTAACTTGTAAAGCATAAGTTCCTGTTAACAGTCTGGCTTTTACTTCAGTTTTTTTCACCTCAATATGACAGTTTGGTACAGATTTCTATATCTGATGAGCATTTCCTACAGCATGTGACTGAATATTTAATAGTTTCAAGGTTGACTTCTGTTGTTTCTGTTCTTGCCACTTAACATCCCAGTAGTGTATTATATGTTTCTTTACTGTTTTTTTTCCATTTCAAAGTATGTAATTCATTCTCTAATAATGTTTCAATTTCTGGTAAACCATATTTCTCTAATCTCTGAATAATTTTAAGAATGTAACTTTGTCCATTGCGTTTTGCCATACTTAGTTGTCTTTCTAAAATTTTGAATTCTAAAGTTACTTTGTTGTGGAGGAGATTTTCTAGGAATGCTAATATTAATCGGTCTACTTCTACCTCGACTGTCTCCACTCCTAGAAGTGAGTAAGTAACAATATTTGCTATCTGGTCTGGAAGACCCTGAATTTGTCTACATACATTCAACTGTAGTCGCTTTAATTTATGGATATCTGACTCAGTCAGATTCATTACTTCTATTCCATATAATGCTCATGGTATGACATACGTTTTCCATATTTTATAGGCTACTATTAGAGACATGCCTTTCCTTGCATGTAGTCCAGGTACAAGTAAAGCATACAGAGTTTTCCTTGCCAGTTTTAGTCGATCTTCAGTGTTCAGTTTGTTTTTACTATTTCGTATCAGTCCTAGATGTTTTGTTTCACTCTTTTGGGTTATCTCATTTTTTCCAAGGTATACTGAGAAATTACTTTGACATTTAGTGATAGGTACCAAATCTGACTTATTTGGGTTCATAGTTACTAGATCTCGTATTGTACAGTTTTCAACAATGTCTAATAATGCTTGTACTTCATGTTGGTTTTCTGCCAATACGGCTATGTCGTCAGAACACGTTGGGGCCATTATTTTTATGTTTCCTATTTCAGCTCTAATGTCAAATCTTTCTAGTGCTTTCAGTATACTGTTATTATATCTCTTATACAACATTTTTTGACAATTTTGCTCCTTGTCTTACACCTTGTGTTACCTTCACTTCACCTGAAAGACTAGTATTCCATTTCACTTGTAAAAACATATTTCCAGGGCCGTAAATTACACGGAGGCATGTAGGCAGTTGCCTCCTATTGAAGGCTGACCCCCCCCCAAAAAAAAAAAAAAAAAAAAAAAACAAACCAGAAAGTAAAAAAATTGTTAAAACCATGCATTATTTTAATAGCACCGGTTATTAATTTGACCAACAAGGTGATTAATCATAATTGCAGGGTGAGTTCGATATTTCAATCTGGTGAATATCGCTGAACGGTACCCAACTCCTTTGCACACGTAAATTTTTCCCGCCAATTTTGTAGCACGGGATTTTCCTGTGTCTCAATCGCGGGCATAATACAAATCCTGCTGTCTCGACATATCAGACTGAGGAGCAAATTGCGAGGTTGATTGAAACTGGACCACTGGTTCTGATGTTGCGACACATTAAATGATTTACAACTAGAAGAATCGTCCTAATTTGTGCAGAGACGAACCAACTTGTTAATAATGTAAGTATAACTGTGAATTTTATGTCAAGAGCCGAGGTTCCATGACACCTCAGTTTAGTTGATATAATTTATAATAACCGGTCCTGATCAGTGTCTGGTGATTTTTTTCTAGACATTTCCAAAAGACAGCCTGTACGTTGTCACTTGTTTTTGAAGTCCCCCGTTCATTCCGTCATTATATATTTAACACATTTTCCGCAAACCGATATTTAAAATAAACTCCTACCCAAACAAACTGAAATTGTCGTTTGTATGAATTTATTGCTATGTGAACACAGTTGCTGATCCGGGGTTTGGGTCAGGAAGTTGGACCCACTTTTTATTTTGACAACCGTTGTATTCATTTCGTATGGAAACATTTTGTTGACCCCCCTTTTTCTTTGCAGGAAGTGCATGTGTTGGAATTCTCCCTTTTCAAATAGATCCACCCCTATTACATATCATTGAAGGCCCGACATATAATAAAAAACAAGAAATTAAACAATTGGAAATTTTATTGCAGGTCAAAACGCCAAACAAGTAACAAGCAAAGAAGTTTGGATTCTTATTTTAAAAGAGGGACGCAAGATACAAAAGGGACAGTCAAACTCATAAATCTAAAACAAACTGACAACGCCATGGCTAAAAATGAAAAAGACAAACAAACAAAAGCACACACGACACAACATAGAAAACTAAAGAATAAACAACACGAACCCCGTCAAAAACTAGGGGTGATCTCAGGTGCTCCGGAAAGGTAAGGAGATCCTGCTCCACATGCGGCACCCGTCCTGTTGCTTATGTGATAACAAATCCGGTAAATAGTATAATTCGGTAGGTCACATTAATGAAAGGGAAGGGGATTGTAGTTACGAAGTAAGGAACATATCTGATATCATTTGTGAAACGGTTATTCTATAACGGTCAACCAACCAACAAACTAAAATTTACGAAGGGATGATTTCAACTTCACCATTTCGAACTATTGGTTTAAAAGCTTACTTGTGAGCAGCAACCCTCTATCAAGAAAATCATGATAGGAAATGCAAGCACGGGAATATCGTATCACTTGGGGGATATATACCCCGTATGCAGGTGCTGCTGGAATGTTGCTACTTAGAAATGGAAAGTTCACTTTTGGAAAGCTGAAATCATCTCTTTTGTCGTAAAGTTTTGTTTTCAACCCACCCTCATTGTCAATGTTTAGATGTAAGTCAAGATATGAGACCGACTTAACTGTATCTGTAGTATCCTTTATCTCTAGCTTGATTGGATAAATGCGTTCCACATAGTCACAAAATTTTGAATTATTTAGTGAAAGAACATCATCTATATAGCGAAAAGTAGAGTTAAAGGATATTGCTAATTTCTTATCTTTCTTCCTAAGAAGTTCCCTATGAAATCAGCCTCATAATAATAAAAACACAAGTCGGCAAGTAGAGGGGCACAGTTTGTTCCCTTTGGAATGCCGACAGTCTGTTGAAAAACACGTCCTCCGAACGTAACAAATATGTTGTCAATCAAGAAATCAAGCATCTTGATAATATCAGTTTCAGAGAATTTTTGTTCGAATCAGAGTGATCCTTTACAAAGTAGGATTTATCCCTCCCTAAGACAAGATACTTGTATCTACGTTGGCCATTCTTTTTTACGAAGCAAAGCAATACCAACTCTTTCAATTTTTCTTTTAGTTTGGAAGGTGGAATACTAGTGTACAGAGTAGAAAAGTCAAATGTTTTAGTACTGTTACAAGATGAAAGAGAGTTAGATTGTATGTACTCTAAAAGATCTTTGGAATTTTTAAGTATCCACATCTGATTCACGCCCCCTCTAGAATAGGCAGTTTCACAATAACTTTGAAGCCCGTCTTTGATTGCTGATAAAATAGATGATAATAATTTAGAAAGAGGTTTCGTGGAGCACTTGGAAGACCCAGCAATATATCGTTGTTTGTAAGGACACTTATGTAGTTTAGGTATACAATACAGTGATGGCAGATCCAGTTCTTCATCTTTGGTTGAAATTCCAAAGGAACACAGAACTGACCTCGACAAAAGTTGCTCGACAAGCGGGAAATGACGAAAACGTGATGAAGCGGATGGACAATATATACGGATGTATAATTTAATTTTAGCAAGTTTAATTTGTTGCTGAATAAATTCACCAAAAAAATTTCGAAGAAAAATAAGAAAAGCATCCACAAATAATGTTTTTCTGAGTACTTAATTTTGGAATAAAGAGATATCCAAATATAAATGTAACTACCATTGTCGACATTAAACATATCTTTGTATCTATTCTTTAAAAACACAGATCATAAGTGTCACCTGTTAATCGATTTTAATCTGTAGTGTATTCTAAACCAATATAAATTCGTGCTATTCAAATCAACATACATGTCAATGTATTTTACATTAAAACTTTTGCAGAGACATTACACACATGTGTCATTATTTACACACCCACCGTTAAGTTGTCATTAATCACGCATGTGGACGTTTGTATTAATAAACGGCCAGTTTAAGAAGTCAAATCAATTTGTGATTAATTTCCTCTCTAGACAAGAAGATACAGTGGCAATAAAATTATGTTAGAATTGTTTGAGGGGGTGGGTCTGTGCACCCGGTTAATCTGCCACTGGTGCTGTATATATATATATATATACATATTATGGGTCAGAAAAAAAACCAGATGGATACATTACTTGTTTGAATGAATATATATATACGATGATTATTTATAGTTTTAACACTGTTTCGACACAGACTGAATGCAGTAACATGATAAGCTTCATGTACTATGGCGCCCTTGGCGGTGTTTATACGCACTATTGTGTCAAATCAATAATTGTTTAATGATATGTTGTACAGCACAAAGCTATGGTTATAGAAGCGTTTCCTAGTTTAACAGAGTAACTAGCACGAAAATAATTTAAAAAAAAGAAGAAACCCATCTCCAACGCTAAAAATAAAGTAGGACATATCAACAGAATACGAATTAAAACAAAAATACGCATGTGTTAATTGTCTCGTTGGCAATTATACAACATCGCCTTTTTAAGGTTACGTTTGAGATTTCCCGTTTTTAATTTTCAAATACGAAAAATATGTTCACAAAGGGTTCACAACATTTTAAGGTTAAATGTATGGCAAACATGTCTGAATGTATATAATTAACTTACGTCCTTGCATTTTATAGCTATTATAAATAAATAAACTAATATTTATTAACAAATAAGCAACATATATAGACGAATAATTTATTAGTTCCTCAACAAAACAACAAAACAACAACAGAAATAAAGAATCAACAGAGGATTTAACTTTTAATTACTTTTTTATTATTATTATTTTTTTATTTTTGAGAGATATAATACTTTAACTTCAAATAAATATATAATTAATCTAAAACGCACTAATCAAGCAGAAGGGGCGTAACTCGTGGTATCATACTGGCATGCTGAACGGATCTAAACATGATCTGATAATTTTTAATTTTATTGTTGCGATTTGATCTGTTTTGGTCTGACACGGTCTTAACGGGTCTAAACAGCTCGTTAGAAGATTCAGTCTTGATAATCTTGACATGCCTTAACGGACTGATTACCTAATGAGACTATCGATCGGAACGGCGCATTAACGGTCTTAAAAATCTGAACGTTTTTATCTAGCAGTAAATCCAGTCAATTAAGATATGATCAGACCAAATTGACTGAAATCGTGCTACTAGTGATTTTAAATACAAAAGCTTATTATTAACTCTGGAGCAATATTTATATAGTTTATTTCTCAGTAGAGGTTTAATACTGTATGTAAACTTTAGAAATATCATATGCACTTGTAAAGGTACATGTTATACAAAGATTAGAGGACCAAAACCATCAGTTGGGTTTAAATTGTGCAATAATGTTTCGAGTTGCAACAGATATGTTTGTGATATACGGATGCAACAGTCCAACGAGGTGGATTATAAGAAGACTTAACTGTGACAGCGGGCAACAGTACCTTCAAGTCTCTAACCGTGGACAATATTATGAGGTAACGTTATACGCTTAGTGTTAACAGGTTTTTTTTATAAATGAAACAGTAAATAGTTATTGTTTATGCATTACCATACAAGAAATATTCGTATCCGTTCTTTTATATATAGGTGGTACTTTGCAAATTCAGATATTTCTGAAACCACGCCTCTTTTCGGTATATATATAATTTTCATAGATAATTTGATTTGTTGACATACTCGTTTACAGATATGATCTTTATGTGTCGTCTCATTGAGACATAACTGGGACTTTTACCAGTATAAAAACATACTTGCTGTTGAATTTTTTTAAGGTAAAAAAAATTAAAAGTTGGGGTAGTATAACATTTAAGTATAAGTTTAAACTCCAACAGGTTCGTGGCATATAAGTGTGAAAAATATGCCGCACAGCCCTACCTTTTGACCTTTAAATAAAACAGTAGTGCATATATACTTTCTATTCTATGATATAATTTTCACAAAACTTTATTGTGTCTCAGTTTTTTTCCGCAAAGGGAGTTCCTATTGGAAATTGCATTGTCAATATTTACACAAATGCAAGCCTGTTTTTATATTAGAATCAGACATTTTCGGTAGTTCAAAACCTGATAAAAACAATTATCTTACACATACCGAGTTATTCAAATGTATTGATCTCACAATACCTGCTAACCATTTAAATGGACTTCAGAGAGTCATTGGAGGGGTATGGCGTATATATCCAGACAGTGAAGAAGACAGGGAAACTCTTGTGGTAAGCTCCATCACAGTTCGGAAAAAACGCATCGAGGTTTACCCAAGAAACCCTAAATATGTTGAGAAAGAAAGCCCAACCACAGTTCGAATTAGAATAAAGAATATTCCATTATCTGCTGATGATGGACAATTAATTAGATACCTGCAAAATTGGCACCTCGAAGTACTAAATTACCAAAGAGAGAGACTTCGGATTGATGGGTTCGTGACAAATTGTCAAACAGGTGACAGAATCTTTTATGTCGAACCCTTCGATATCACAATTCCAAGAAATGTCAAAATTGGCAAATACCGTGGACTGATTTTCTACAAGGGTCAAACAAACCAAAATGCTGAAATTGAATGTACCAAATGCCTGCAAAAAGGTCATAAAAATCAGAATGTACCAATGACTGGAAGTGCAAGACGTGTGGTACTAATGGTCATATCTCTAAAGACTGCACAGCTGAGTTTGAAAAGAACAGTCAAGCTGACTCAGATGTGTCGTCCGAAGAGTCAGATGAAGCAAGTGAAGCTGAATCTGAGAAAGGTGAGGAGATTGTGCTATCACAATCCACCGAAAACTTATTAGACATAACACATACTGAGGAAATCAGCAAAAATGCTGAACTTCCCACAGATACAAACAACACAAATGTACCAGACCAAAATCCATCTGAATTGAAGTCTGATGAAACAGATCAACAGCATCCTGAACAATGCATGAAAAAAAAAAGAAAAAGAAAAAAACATCCAAATCACCAGCAACAACTTATGGTCCACTAGATAAATACCTCGGGACGACCATGACAACCCCTCAGCAGAAATCATCCAAACGTTCCGCCACCACACCAACTGATAAGTTACATGACCGTGAGATTGGCTCATCAAAACCAAGGACATCTGATCATAACACATAACGATCCAAACACACAAATTGTCCAAATATAAAATACACCTATGAATTATTGTAAATACTGTATTATATTTTTTATTTGTTTGTCTATTTTTGTTTTTAGTCAAGAAAAAAAATAAAAAAAAATAAGTCAGAGTGTGATATAATTTCAGATTATATACACCTTGAAAATAGTATTACAAGAAATATAAAGGATAATGTATATATATGTAATAAATTGTGTATAAGACATATTGTAAAAAGAGTTGAATTTCAAATGACCACAAAATCAATATATAAATGTCTCTATTCTGAATATGCTATTCACCAAATAACATATTGGAACAAGTTAAGTTGTGATGAAATTACCACAAAAATAATATTTGCAGGTATAAATAAATATATACGGAAAGCTGTTTTGATAATAAAATTTATTAT
Source organism: Mytilus galloprovincialis (assembly GCA_037788925.1). NCBI lineage: Eukaryota > Metazoa > Mollusca > Bivalvia > Mytilida > Mytilidae > Mytilus > Mytilus galloprovincialis. Next base: position 4,309,185 of record CM075332.1, read on the forward strand.
GATGCTTTTTACTTGTATAAACATAATAAAGAATCATATAAACATGATAAATGAAATAAACACAATAATTACACATATACTTGAACTGTGTAAAAGGAAAACACTAGCTGCTCGAAGTAGAAATAAAAATAAAATGAATAAGAGAAATCCAACAAAATTAAAGTTCATAAACATGATAAAGAAAATATCTTTGATAAATACCAATTCATTAAATCACATCAGTCTAAAATCACTTTTTCTGTTGATTTTTATAATTAACAGCTATAAACTCTCCATGATACATGTATATGCTTGCTCTATAACAAATTATCCATCAGTTTTAATTCACATATTAGAATTCATACTTTGTCCTTTTCCATTTCACATTAAAAAGATTTGGATATCTTATTTAATCCACATATTAGGAATACTTCAAAAGTCAATTTTAATCCACATGAAAAAATCCATCCATCCATCCTTTGCAAGTCCCAGATTATCAGCAAATATGTTCCTTCATAGATTATGTAGATATACACAAATACCGATTTTGCTAAATATAAACATTCCGATTGCTTCTAAATTGATTGTAAATTTCCACACTATGTACATGGTCCAAAAATTTCATACATTTACTTCTGCCAAAACATCAGATCTAAAAATAAATAACCATAAAATTAAAACACATGTTATGAATAAAATATATCTGTTTTTTCAGTGTAGATATATCATGTATATAGTCTCAAAATATGTTGAAGTAGCAAAAGAAAAATCTAATGTATATATTGAACAAGTAAATAAAAATATATGCTCAACTACATGCATGCATGCTTATATTTGTTTATGTTATGTTTTATTTACATTCATGTACACTGTCAAGTTTGTGTTTATATTCTATTTATTATATGCACTTATCTCACACATAATTGTGTACCATTGTTTTAATAGTAATCATAAAATCAAACTAATGAAAATATGTTGTAAATATCAGATGAAACAAATATATCTTTTTTCAGCATTTATGCTAACAAAACATCTAAACTCAAAATTTAACAATGGGTGAAAATCTACACATAATATCACTAAACTGTCAAGGTTTAGGCCAAAAACAGAAAAGAGAAAGATTACAATTATGGACAAAAAATCAAAAATGTAATATTCTTTTCATGCAAGAGTCACATTTTATAGAAAAAAATGAAAAAACTATAAATTATGAGTTTGATGGCAAAATGTTCCATAGTTATGGTAACACACAATCAAAGGGGGTATCAATCTATGTGAAAAATAATTTAAAATGTAAGACAATAAATGAGATAAAAGATACAGAAGGCAGAATAATTTTGATTAACATAGAAATAAATGAAAACATTTTTACTTTAATAAATGTATATGCTCCAAATCAACACAAAAACAGAAACAAATTTTTCAAAAAGGTCCAAAATATAATTGAAAACAATCGCTTGGGTATTCTTATACTTGGAGGTGACATGAACGAAACCCTATCAATTAATGATAAAAAAACTAATAATATCTCTCGAAACTACAAACCAGTGAATAGTTTAAAAAAATTAATAAAGAAAAATAATTTAACAGATATATGGAGAGAACTTCATCCAAATACAAGTCAATTCACATGGAGAAGGAAAAATGATACAAAAATAGCCAGTAGAATTGACTTCTTTCTAATAAGTCCTGATATAAGACCGCATGTTATGAAAGCAGATATTCGACCTGCAATGATATCATATACTGATCACCAAGCCATTTCTTTACAAGTAAGACAAAATTCGGAAGAAAGAGGCAGGGGATTCTTTAAAATAAATAATAGTATACTTAAAGAGCAAAAATATATTGATCTCATAAATAAATTAATCGAAAACTATAAAAAACAAATACTCACCAAAAATTTGAAAACACTTTGGGATATGTTTAAATCAGAGGTAAGAACCGCAACTCTTACTTACTGCAAACAAAGATCATCTGAAAATAAAAATGATATAAAAAATTTAGAAACAAAATTAAGAAAATTAAATGAAAAAACAAATGTAAGCCCAACTATGGAAAAAGAAATTAAAACCATGGAAGAAAAACTTGAAAACCTCTACTTAAATAAAGTTAAAGGTGCACAAATAAGATCCCGAGTACAATGGTTAGAAGAAGGAGAGAAAAACACTAAATTCTTCCTGGGCCTTGAAAAATCAAGACAAACCAAAAAAAGTATCACAGCGCTTAAAAATAAAGATGGGAAAATAGTTACAGAACACTCAGAAATTCTAAACATAGAAAGATCATACTATGAAAATCTATATAAAAGCACTTCTCCAAATTTAAAAGATATAAAAAATTACATAAATGAAACCAACATTGATCATAAACTATCAGAAATAGAAAGGGAATCCTTGGGGGGCCCTTTAACAGTAGAAGAATGCACTAAGGCAATATTTCAAATGAAATTAAATAAATCTCCAGGAATAGATGGGCTAAGTGTAGAATTTTATCGCACTTTTTGGAATAATCTAAAAGAATTTACTGTTGAAGTTTTTAACAAATGCTATGAAGAAGGAGAACTAACAACCATACAAAAAATAGGTATAATATCCTTAATTTACAAAAAAAAAGACCCTTTGTCACTGGATAACTATAGACCAATTACACTATTAAATGTAGATACTAAACTCATTGCATATGCAATAGCTCAACGTTTAAAACCAATACTGTTAAAAATAATTCATGGGGATCAAAATGGTTATATCAAAAATAGATATATTGGTTTTAATATACGCCAAATCCAAGACATTATTGATTATGCTGAAACCTTTCAAATTGATGGTGCATTACTTTTTATTGATTTTTCAAAAGCTTTTGATTCATTAGAATGGGACTTTATGTATGAAGCCCTAACAAAATTTGGTCTCCCAAACTCATTCATTAAATGGGTTAAAACATTATATAAAAATATTAAAGGCTGTATGCTAAATAATGGTTGGATTTCAGAAACCTACAATGTATATCGTGGGATACGACAAGGGTGTCCATGCAGTTCTCTAATTTTCACAATAGCAGTAGAAATTCTCGCATGTAGAATAAGACAAGATACTGGTATTAAGGGATTTCAAATTAAATTAGACTCCAAAACACATAGTCTGAAAATTTCACAACTAGCAGATGATACTACTCTATTTTTAAAATGTAAGCAGGAAATAAGCTATGCTTTAAACTTGATTGAAATATTTGGAACACTCTCAGGTCTTAAACTTAACCGATCTAAAACAGAGGGCATATGGTTAGGCCAATTGAAAAGCTGCAAAGATAAATATGAAAATATAAACTGGAATAAAGAACCTATTAAAAGTCTAGGGGTATATTTTGGACTTAACAAAGATGAATGCGACAGATTAAATACAGAAAGAATTTTAAGAAAGTCTCAAGATGCAATCAATAGCTGGAACAGAAGAAATCTTACAATGATAGGTAAAATAACAGTAATTAAATCTCTCATCCTACCAAATTTAACTTTCTTGGCATCAATGACAACTATATCCAAAAACTTTCTGAATGAATTCAAAACACTAGTTTACAACTTCATTTGGGGAAATAAAAAAGAAAAAGTTAAACGGATAACTTTATGTAAAGATTATTTGGAAGGAGGCCTAAAAATGATTAATATTGACAATTTTCTATCAGCTATACAATTATCCTGGGTCAAACGTTTAACATCAACACACTTTGCGAACTGGAAAGTTATTCCCCTTTTCTTTTTTAATATATTTGGAGAAAACTTCTCTTTATTCAACATGAATCCAGGTAGCATAAAAGCAATCCCAAACCTTAGTAAAACACTCCCTCTTTTTTATTTAGAAATAATTAAAAGTTGGTTTAAAATAAAAAATATCTCAAACAAAAACAATACAACTTTTATTAACATAAGACAACAATATATTTGGGGCAATAAGCATATAAAATTTCAAAACAAATGCTTAATATTTTCAAATTGGATAACAAATGGAATACTATTTATTAATGATATAATCGACAAAGAAGGAAACATTTCACAAAAAATTGTATTAGATAAACTAACAATTAAATCAAATTGGATATCAGAACTATCAAGAATAAAAAACGCAATACCAAAAAAGTGGCAAATGGAAATGAAATCAGATAAATCATGCTGTACTCAAGTTAAAACAAATAAAAAACTATACTTAAAAACACAAAACAACACAAAATTGATCTGCATTGAAAACCTTCCATCAAAAGAAATATATAAAAGCATTAATTCATGTAATATAGAGGAAAAAACACCAATTAGATTTCTAAAATGGAAAACACAATTTAAATTAGAATCGTCAAGCTACTTGTACAAAATGCTTAACTTTATATTTTACAGCTTACAAGTTAACAAGTTAAAAATATTCAGGTGGAAACTACTTCACTATATCCTTCCTTGTAAACAGCTATTGCACATCTGGCAACTGAAAAGTGATGACCAATGCCATATTTGCAACCAATTAGAAAACTATGAACACTTTTTCATCACATGCCAATACTTTCAAACTTTTTGGAAAAAAGTCAAATTACTGCTTGACAAAATAAAAATGGGGACACATATAATCTCTTTCAAAAATTTAATACTTGGGTATAAAATATATGATATAAACTACTATGACATCAATCTGTTTCTGACTGTATTAATGTTCTCTATTCATAAATCTACATATGCATCAGAGTATAAACAAAAAAATGTTGATGTTTACAGAATTTTTAAGTTAGAATTTCAACAATACTTTGATAGTATGAAAACACTTGATAAAAAAACAAGTAGGTTTTTGTGTGATGTTTATAAAAATATATAACTATGTTTATATTATAAATCATAAAATGTATTTTTATTTAATATCATTACACATATATATCATGTAGAATGACTCTTAGGCAATGTAAACAAATTTCATGTGTGTGTTTAAATGTGACAAATGATCAAGGTTTACCTGTACACAAATCAGCATGCTTACTGAACATTGACCTTGTACTATCTAATGTCAGAATAGAAATACTTTGATATTTTAAAATAAATCATGATGCTTTCAATAAATTATCATAAAACAATTGAAATATTTCCAAAACTCACCATTATAGACACTTAAATTAGATGAGAGCCTTCTGCTCATCATCAATACACGTGGCATTCTTTAATTATCCGATCATCTCAACTTTCACGTGATCTTGTTTTGATCAAAAGGTAAGGTTAACGATAAACCTAAAATCAATAGCGGACAATAGATAGTACAAATTCCGTAATCACGTAATATGAGGAAACTGCAAAGAACAAATTGTCAAAATCAATGTATTTATATATTATTATTGTATAACTAATCATAATTAATAGCTAATATTTTTACTGTATAATCTCCCTGGTTAAACAGTAACTAATTTACATGGATACTAGACTGAATGCTGTGAGTCGAGTAAGTTGTAAACAGCAGAGAAATGTGCAATAAAGGATTTATTTTATTAAAAAAAAAAAAAACAAATGCATCCTATATTTTTTTTTATCATACAAACAAAGTATGGTAAATTGTAAGTTTGATGAGAATTATTTGATACAAAATGGATTATTCTTTGACATTGCGTGAATTTGTCTTTATCATTCACATCAAGAAATATTTTCAATTTATAGAGAGAAAGCGTTACGTAATTTAAGTCGGTATAATATCAAATTCTTATTCTCAAATAAAAAAAAACTCTTTTATAAGTTTAATACTTCGGATTCATCGGTGTATGAGAGTCATACAAGTGTTATACAAGAAAAAAGTAATGTTTCTTCTTTTATACAGTTAATATGGTACATTTCTAAAGAACAGACTTGAACAGCAAAAAATTACATGTTTTTTTTCCGTTTTTTTTTAGCATTTATATACAGTGATTAATATTTTAATAGTAAGATTCAACTTAATAGTGAGTCATCAGGCTTATTAATAAATAAACGCGCGAGGCAAGAATACCTTCCCCTAAAAATTCATCCCAACGGTCACTGTTTTATGGGACCAATTCAAACATCTCTCGGTGTGTTGAATGACATATACCACATTTACATATTTTTTTCCGACGAACAAAAAAATAAGGAGCCGTTGTGTTCTTGTCAATAAGTCAACTCTCTACCAAAGACCGAATGATGTAAATCTTGACTATCGATTATTTAACTGCATATACCGCAAATTATAAGAAAGCATGGACTTCAATTTTGAGATTGTTTATTTTATCTTAGCAGCAATTTTTAACTTTACCCACAACTAATACGATATTCAGACGTCTGTGTCAAGCAAATACATAACAAGCGATAGTTTTGTGAAAAGGATGCCTTATTTCTTTTTTAAATAGTTTATCGGGAAAGTACGATAACATAACAACGACATACAGTTTCAATCTACCATTTTTCTACAAAATGCCTGTACAAAGTCAGGAATATCACAGTTGTTGTCCATTCGTTTGACAAATGTTGATGCGTTTCAACATTTGATTTTGCTATTTGATTATGAACTTTCTGGGTTGTTTTTTTTTTCGGAGTTCAGTATTTTTGTGAGTTTACTTTTTTCTACTTCTCAAAAAGCACAAATGATCTTTAGGAATATATTTATAAATTTGATGGATGTTTTTGTGCTTTTTTGTTAAATATTTGTTTGTCTTGAGATTGTAACACAATTATGACTACTGTTCCCCTGTTGTGACTATTTTAGCTAATATGTCTGTTTGTTCACACATCGTTTTAAATATAATGGAATTGGATACGACTGTCATACAAGTGAGATATAATGGAATTTGATGCCTGTACTTAGTCAGGAATATGACAGTTGTTGTCCATCCGTTTGATGTGATTTATCATTTGATTTTTCCATTTAATTAGGGACTTTCCTCGGAGTTCAGTAATTTTGTGATTTATTTTTTTGATAAAAGCACACTTGATAAAAAAACAAAAAAACTCGTGTGTACGAATAACATCTACAAAACTACTCAAAGCAGACAAAAAAGAGGAAACAATAGTTAGTCAGCAAATGACATAAAACATTATTAGCAACATTGACATTGTATATATTTTTATGATTTTAGTATTGACCTTTTTTATGGAAGGCATTTTTGTTGTATTTCATATTTCTGTATTTAAATCCGATACAGTATATGTTTTATGTTTTGTCTTTGATTTGTTTTAACTTACAACAACTTACAGTATCTATAATACTAAACTAAATAGATCCAATTTGTTAGCCGTCATGGGCTAGAAACGACAAATCAAGGAGTTCAACTTGATATTGGATAATTAAAAATTACACCATTCCAGACCCTTTCGTTTTCCACATAATTAATATTGCCAATAATTTACAAGACCCGGATCGAATCTGATAACGATACTAATAGTATGTTCATCTGTTGCCTATTACCTTATCTGTACGCTTCGCATCTGACTGGCGCACCACCAAACGGTGTATATATAGTGCGGTGACAGAAATGCAAATAGTCGTCTATATTGCGAGTTTAATCTCTCCAAATAACACACGTCTAAAAAGGGTCGTAACTTAAAGACAACTATGTCTTCTTTATTTTTTTGTCCTGTTGTCAGAATTTCGTATGGTCACATTTTTCTTAAAAGTCGTTTTAATGACTAGTAGTATATTGGAGTGTTTCAACCCCCCCATTTTCAAAATGAAAAATCGAGTATCTTTGCTTACATTTAATTGAAATAATTTTTTTTGAAGTTATTTCCATATGTCAAAATACTATATTCAATATTTTATTTTCTTCTAATCTACAAAATTTCGTAAGTTTGGCCTGTTTAAAATTAAGGTAATTTTAATTGCAAATTCAGACAACACCTTTAGTTTCTTCTTCATAGTAGTAATACAAATAATCCCTTAATATATTAAGTATATAACATTTCATGAAACGAATTACTGATAAATATTTCGGAACCTACATATGAAAAAAACCGTAAGAAATCAATGAAAACAGATTAAATAAAAAAACGTCAATTTCCAAACGGAATTTAATCACTTGCCTTCCTTCACATTTTGTGTATTAGTCAATAATTTGCTCTCAACTGATATATGAAATGACTACCTTTTTTTGCTATTATATACAAATATTTTAACTAATAACAGTCTCCGGAACAAGTTTGCAATTCCGCTGAGTGCAAAAGTTGTCAACTTAATTTTTGGAGTTAAGTCAAAATGAAGTTGATAACTTGGTTGGTATTGGTTTTCTGATATTTGTATTTTTTACAAGACTGAATAATAGATACAAAAAAGGTTTTTCCTCAAGGAAAATTGTTTCTTCCTCAAGGGAAAAAGATTTCCTTTAGGGAATTTGCCGCATAAATATTTCTTTTGAGGAAATTCTATTTCCTTAGAGGGAATTGTTTTTCCTTTGAAGAAATTGTTTTTCCTTTGAAGAAATTTGCGGCTTCAAATTTTTCTTGAGGAAATTCTATTTCCTTTGAGGAAAATTACGGCTTAAAATTTTCCTTTGAGGAAATACTTTTTCCTGTGAGGAAATTTGTAACTTCAAATTTTCCTTGGAGGAAATATCTTTTCCTGTGAGGAAATTTTTGACTAACACTTTTCCTTGAGGGAAAATTCAAGACAATACATATTTTTACTTGTTAAACATTTCTTCACTACACCAACCATGTACGCAAACAGTATGAATATAATTTTTACAAGACTGAATAATTGATACAAATGATTTTTAAAACTTTAATAAATATTTGACTCAACATTTGAATGACATTGAAAATTAATACAGTATGACTGTTTCGGTCTAGGTATTGTTCATACTTTTTATATAACTTTAACTTTGAATTATAAAAAAAATGTGAAGCAAAAGATTCTGTTTTTTTTGTAATTGTTTCAAGGCAATACATTAATAATTCATTAGCAACCAATTTGAATGTCATACCATTTGTGGTGTTTTAAAGAATTTGTTTATACTTGCAGATTAAATAATAAAATAAACACTTGTCCTGTTATTTTAAATTAAAATTTTCTTCTGTTTTAGCTTGTGTACAGTAATGCAATCCACTATGTAAGAATTCAGTAAATACATTATTCCCATTCACTAAACATTTTCTTTCAATTTTAAGAGAAAACATTTTGGCAAATTGTTCTTCAATGATCTTGTTCCGTATATTTTATATGAGGGAGCGATGTAAATGAGTGGATACAACTGGTGTTCCTTTTTTCAACAACAAAATAGTATTTTTTTCTGCATTTCTCCTTTCTGTCGACTAATATATAATATGTTGTTGCTTTTATACAATAGTTTTTTGTGTATCTATGATAGAACTCCATCCATTTTGTTTATGGTCATTATCATGTGATTATGATGAAATTTCCTATTTCTTTTTTGTAGGAAAGCACACATTCCAGTTCAAATTAATCCAATTGCACACTATGTCGATAAATTTCAACTTTAAGTTTCCTCTTCAGTAATGACCTATTGATCATACACGAGCAAATCGTACAAGTTGAGATATATAAACGCCGTAAGATGGTGACAAGGGAACGTCACCATCTAACAATGGATAATTAACGATAGGAAATGAGAAATCATCTCTTTTATCATAAAGTTTAGTATTAAGCTTTCCGTTATTGTTATACATATCAAGATCGAGGAAAGGGCAGAGGTCATTGTTAGTATTAGCTTTTATTATTTAAAGTAAGTTCAACAGGATAAATTTCTTTAGGATACATACTGAAGTTGTCATTATTGAGAGTTTAAATATCATCCAATTATCTAAAAGTATTATCAAATTTGTGTATCAGATGTTGTTTCGATGGGTCTTTGCTGATTTTTGTTATAAATTGTAACTCATAGCAATACAAAAACAGGTCCACAATAAGTGGTGCACAGTAAGTCCCCATTGGAACTCCTATAACCTGACGATATACGGAATCTCCAAAACGAACAAAAATGTTATCTAGTAAAAATTCAAGAGCAGATATAGTATCAAAGCATGTCCAATTGACATAGTTTTTTTGTTTATTGCTACTACAAAATGACCTAAAAGAGTTTGAACATATATATTCACATTCTGACTTTTTAAATGCCCATTTAATAAGTTGTGTGAATGTTTTCTTAATGAGAATGTGAGGCAATGTGGTATATATGGTAGAAAAATCAACACTTTGAACAGATTAAAAATCACCAATATAAGCATGCAATTTATCAAGTACTTCCAACGGGTTTTTGACACTCCAAAAGTAATTAATTCCACTATTTTCGAAGGCCTTATTTGAACAATTTAGTATCAGGTTTTTGATAGTACCAAGTGTACTGGTAAGAAGAAAAGATAATTTTAGTAGTGGAATAATGGCTTGAAGACGAAATAAATCTATATTTGTAAGGTGTTTTGTGTAGTTTCGGAAGCCAATACATAGTTGGGACTTTCATTGTTTTTGGTTCTGCTTGTAAAGCAGTAGCTAAACGTTTATGTTGTTATAGATGTCGTTTTCTGAAAATGGTGTCAGTTGGAATGTTGGTGAATTGATGATTTACGTCAAACAATAATAATATTATTAACAGCTTTATCGGGCGGGACAAAAACAAATTCCTTGGCTAGTTCTTTTAGTTTATGTTTTATACCAGAAATAGGTTTATTGTGGTTATTGTTAAGAGTAAAATGTTCTTTAAAATGTTAAATACGTATATCAACAATGTTTATTACTGAATTAAAAAAGGAGTCCAAAGATTTTTTGTTAGCTTTTCCCCGTTTTATCCATTGCAAACAGTAAGTACGGGTGAGTCGTGGATGATATCACGACAATCATTCCAATTAATAGTTGAAGGGTGACGATATTTAGGTCCTTTACTGAGAAATGATTTCAACTCTCGGTCTTGAACGATGTTAAGTTCTCCTGTTATAACATGGGAAATGGGTCCATAAATGTATTTGGAATAACTGCAATTACATGAAGTAGGTGTATTTTCACTAATATTAACATCTTTACACAATTGGCTATAACATGTATAATTAAACACGAATTGCCCGTTAGCTTTCTTGTAAATATAACAAATAAGAGGGAGCTCAGTATTATCAAAATATCTACGAATTTGTTCTTTAACAGAATGGTCGTTAAATTTACCAGCAATATTAACATTAAGTGAATGCTTTTGTCAATAGTTCTTGTATAAGTTGATTTTGTGCATTTAACAATCTTTCAAGTTGAGGCAATTTGTACTTTATATAAATATATATGTTGAGCTGTTAAACCACTGTCTAAAGTTAGGGTAGGGTTGAGTGTTCATAAACCTGTTTTTTATTACATGCATTAGTGTTTATGGATTTTTAACTTAAGCTGTCAGTTTCTGTGAGTACTTACTTTTGTCATGTGTCTTTTCAAGGGAAATGTATAAATTTCTTGCTTACTGTAAACCAACTGATTTTCGCGAGCGATTTATTTTTACAAGCAAATACATTAAGTAAACTTGAAAATTGTGAAAAAATAAATAGGTGTAAGATAAAATAAATTCGATGTAGACTAGAAAGTATAAAACGCACATTAAAGTACTCACGAGAAATCAGTTGGTTTACAGTAGTCCAGTCTGTGTTTGCAGGAAATTTGCATCGTTGGTTGTCTTGTGGAGAGTTGTCTTATTGGCAATCATGCCACATCTTATTTTTATATAACCTTGCCATATTCCTATTGTGCCTGTCCAAAGTTCGGAGCCTGTAATTTAGTCTGACACTAAAATTTAGTGGTTGTTGTATTTGTGTCATACCTGGATTTCCCCCTTATTGAAGGTCGTCACAGGCCTACAATTGCTTTCTAAAAGCCATGATCAATAGTTTTCATATTTAATACACCACATCTTTTAATTTTTATAGTAATCATGATAATCATCTTTCAAGTCCAATAACTTTTTTAAAAATAAAAGTGGCCTTACCATTTAGGTTTAGTTGGCTTCTGGAAATTTTTAAGTGCCCATCATTTCTACTGTTTATAATTTCTCTGTATCTTCTATAGTTCTTGTACTAAACATAAAAGAGTAAAAGTTATTATTGAATGACATGTTGCATCAATATTTGTTTTTGCTGTTTAATGTACATGATGTATATTAATGTGTGTTTAATAAAAATCTGTACCATGAGTGCTTAATGAGCTTGTAGCCCTATTAGCTGGTCTTTATGCTTTAAATGAATTTTAATGATCAACTAGAAAAACTATGAGCATTGCGCAAATAAGACCCCCCCCCCCTTCCAAAAAAAGACATGTATACACAGTGGTATTTATTGACATAAAACATAAAATACTAACTAATGTCGGTTGCGGCTTAACAGTGCTAAAAATAATAATGTATGTTCAGGAAGAAAACAAATTAACAAAATTAACAATAAATACGATAGGTACAGTGGAGATCACTTCTTACCTCTCATTAGAACTGTCAGAATATTCTGTCATAGAACTGTTCTAACCTGTCCTAGAACAGTTCTACCTAGAACAGTTCTACCCTGGAACTGTTCTAAGTAGAACTGTCAGAATCAGTTCTAGGTAGAACTGTCATGATCAGTTCTAGGGTAAAACTGTCTAAATCAGTTCTAGGTAGAACTGTCCAAATCAGTTCTAACCGTAGAACTGTCAGCAGAACTGACTAAATCAGTCATGGCTATAGAACATTTTTAGATGACGTCACTGCAGTAAGGGCACTTTAGAATTTAGAAGAAATAAATCACTTCCAATTACTTTGCTATATAATAGCAGATTTTCTATATTTTTTACTGATCAAACGTTACATGTACCAATATCGAAGTGAATAGAAGGTTGTCCAACTCATCGGAGAAATATTTTTATAAGATTGCATACGGAAAACTCATTGTGTACGTTTCATCGTTCTCCGTTTTTAACAATCTCTTCCTAAATATAACTCTGCAGTTAATTCATGGAATTTTAATCGTAATTACCTTGTTTGCCTTGGATTTACATTCATTCAAGATTCTGTTTTGACAAATGTTCAAACGAAAATTGTACAGTGGATGAATTATGGGATATGAATAAAAAAAGTGTTGTATAATGTAAAAAAAATATATACATTTGCAACATCTCGCCAATTCAGCCACACTTATCCATAACGATTATAAATGATATCTGGTAGTCTCGAACTCAGAAAAATATACTTGATCTGAACATGAATGAAACATTTGCCCCTGGACGTTCGGCTACAAACAAAAGCATGCATTTTGCTTTGCCTTCTTCAAATTATATTAACAGTATACTATTCCAAAAAGAGAACTTCCCATACATGTACTTTTTATTTTAAAATAAAGTATATGAATCAGTCATGTGAGTGTTGATGATGCCGTTAAATAGTTCTGTTTTAAAAAAAAAACATCACAAACTTCTGACTTTAAAAAATGTCACTTTAATGACGGTTCATTATTATGGATACAGAGATGAAAAAACTGCACGCTAAACTTTTAGATATGGTATAAATACACCTAATCGCTATTTGTCTGCCATTACTGGATATCACACAGGTTCCCGTAAAAGTTTGACGTCATAAAACAAAATATCTGACGCCACAATGGAAAAGTGATTGTTGTATGCTTCAAAAGTTCAAGAGGCCGGGTCAGCCAGGATTAGCGTTATATTGTGTATTGTGTGTCAAAGTTGGTCTCATTTTTATCATACGATCCGTCCTGACATAGAAATATTATTGGTTTACAATGAGGCCATATATATTTACATGATAAAGTGTACATAAGTTCAGCAATCAAATAATTTTGTTAAAACGACTCAGTCTATTCATCGAAACTACTCAAATTTGTTACAATTCAATATTTTGAATAAAAAGAGGACTTGCTGGTACTCTAAATTGATGTGGAAATTGTTTTGTAGCCAATGTGTTCCAATATTGCTGCCATTTGATTTATACAATCCATCGTGATATGTAACTAAAAGTGATAAACAAGGTAATTACGAATAAAGTGTAAATATGGTCAGTTTTGGTTTATGCTATCGCATATGGGCAGTTTTGGTTGATGCTGTCAAATATGGTCAGTTTTGGTTCATGCAGACAAATAATTTTGTTATATTCATGAGTCTGTCTGAGATACATGTATCAAACCTACTGAAATTAGATTACGATTCAAAATTTTGATTAAAAAGAGGACATGCTGGAACTATAAACTGATGCGAGCATAATTTTGTTTTCCAATATTGCTTTCATTTATATTAAACAATCCATCCTGATATAAAAATATAAGTGATTTACTTTCCGGCTATTAACATGATTAAGATTGACATCATGTACATTATACATTGCAAATATGGTCAGTTTTGGTTGATGTGGACAAATAATTGTGTTATACCAGCGAGTCTGAGGTATAAAAACTACTGATATTTGTTTATGATGCAATATTTGGAATAAAAAGAGGAAATGCTGGCACTCTAAATTGATGCAAACCAAATTAGGTAGCATTGTGTTCCAATATTTCTATCATTTGTATTATCATGATTATACAATCCATCCTTACATAAAAATATTACAGATTTACTATGCCACTATAGGAGTTACATAAGAAAGAGCAAATATGGTCAGTTTTGGTTGATGCGGTCAAATATGGTCAGTTTTTGTTGATGCTGTCAAATATGGTCAGTTTTGATTGATGCAGACAAATAATTTTATTACATGAGTCTGAGTCTGAGGTATAAAAACTACTGATATTTGTTTCGGATGCGATTTTTGAATAAAAATAGGAAATGCTGGTACTCTCAATTGATGCGGAAAAAAAAATTGTGGTCATTGATTTCCAATATTGCAGTTATTTATATACTACAGTCCCTCTTGACCTAAAATTATAACTGAATTACTGTGCAGCTATATAGATTTACATATAAAAACAAATATGGTAAGTTTTGGTTGATGCAGTCATAAGATTTTATTACACGACTCAGTCTGAAAACTACTGATATTTGTTTATGATTCAATATTCCAGGGGTTGAAACCCCCCTTTTTTATGACGATCAATGCATTTGAATCGGAGCATAAAGTTGGAATCCCCCCTTTACTCATGGTTGGGACCCCCCTTTTTTAAAATGACTGGATCTGCCCCTTCATGCTGGCACTATAAATTGATGCGAACAAAATTGTTTTCCAATATTGCAGTAACTTGCATATTACAGTCCCTCTTGACCTAGTATTAAAACTGAAGTACTGTGCAGCTATATAGATTTGCAGAAAGAAAGAGCAAATAATGTCAGTTTACAATGATGCGGTCAAAAGATTTTTGTTAAACAGGTCCGTCTGAGGTATGAAAACTACTCGTAAACAGATATTACATTTGGTTAATGAGGTCAGATAACGACCCATCCTGACTCCCGGAAAAACAAATATAAAACAATTCAAATAATAATCCCCCCTAAATACTAACGGCCTAATTTATGTACAAAGAATGAAAGAAAAACAAATAATTTATGTAACGCATCAACAAAAGAAAATCACCGACTTACAGGCTCCTGACTTGGAACAGGCACATACATGCAGAATATGACGGGGTTAATATAAAAAGAAGATGTGGTATGATTGCCAATGAGACAACTATTCACAAAAGACTAAAATGACACAGACATTAACAACTATAGGTCATTGTACGGCCTTCAACAATGAGCAAAGCCCATACCGCATATTCAGCTATAAAAGGCCTCGATAAGACACTGTAAAACAATTCAAACGAGAAAACTAACGGCCTTATTTATGTAAAATAAATGAACGAAAAACAAATATGTAACACATAAACAAACGACAACCACTGAATTACAGGCTCCTAACTTGGGACAGGCACATACATAAATAATATGGCGGGGTTAAACATATTAGAGGGATCCCAGCCCTCCCCTAACCTGGGACAGTGGTATAACAGTACAACATAAAAACGAAACATGTTCTCTTGCCGATTACAAATCTGAAGTAAAACCGGCAGAATAGCAAAACTCTATATAATATTAATCGCTATTTTGCCGAAGCCTTTATGTTCAGACAAACAGTTCTTAAAACTTATAAATCAATCATGTCTAGCCGTAGTATTTATACATCAATTTTAGCCGTAGAATTTACAAATCAATTCTAACCGTAATATTAATAAATCAATTCTAGCCGTAGAAAAACATGTAGAATTTGAAATCAATTCTAACCGTAGAACAGTTCTAGAAGTAGAACTGACCAAATATTTGGTCAGTTCTAGCTAGAACTGTCTAAAACTGTTCTAGGGTAGAACTGTCAGGATCAGTTCTAGGTAGAACTATCCAAATCAGTTCTAGGTAGAACTGTCCAAATCAGTTCTAGGTAGAACTGACCAAATTAGTTCTAGCTAGAACAGTTCTAACCTAGAACTGAATAAAAGGTGTCAGGCTGACAGTTCTACATACTGTTCGAGAACAGTTCTCCTGACAGATTCTGACAGAATTTATGAGAGGTTGGAACTGATCTCCACTGTAGGTCTTGTAATTGAGACCGCCCGTAATACGGTCGGAATATTTTCGTTTACCACCTAAGAAGGAGGGACAGAAAATTGACCTTATACCAAGCTACTAATACAGGGGTCCGTAAAAATACCGGAAAGGACCTCCTTAATGCAGTAAGAACAAAAAAGTGCACTAAGGACCTTGACACAAGGACCTATAACTAACATACGTCCTTGCTTGACATCAGTAATAAAGTTATCTTTCATAGAAGAAAGTTATGATTTATATTCCCTTTTTCACCAACTTGAAATTATACCACGCTAAACCGTTAGTTTATTCAACAACAACCATTAATTAACCAATTAGTAACGATCAAGAGACAATTGTTTTTTGGATAAGGTTGATTGAACATGATGATTAGGAAATTCCGAATGTGCAATAAGCCGTTGATTACGTGGCGAGTGGCACACGCTGATTAAAAAGTCATTTAACTTCAAAATTACAACATCTATTGACACCAAACTTTATAAATTTTAGTTATTTACTCATATCCTCTTACATTCATGTTCTTTGGGGTCTTATAACATCGTTTTATTGTCTTTAGTGCAAAAACTTACGTCTTAGTGCACAAAGAAGTACTTTGCGGTATTTCCACATACCGCTAATATAGTCCACTCGGAAGGTTGTTGCAAGGTTCCCCGTTCGGATGTGGCTGAGCACAGCCCAATGGACATTCTACTATCCTTCTACTAAGGTTTTATTGCCGGTCAAAAGAAGACCTGTAACGACGCTATTTCTCAATATAGTAACTCTAGTTTGCTGAAAAATTGGCTTCTTGTTCCATTGAATATAACAGAAATAGTTGTCTAAAATATTTTTCTTTCTTTCTCCAAAGATTAATAAAAAAAAATAGTTAAAATGGCTAGGAACATATATGGCTTCATCGCTAGGCTAATAAAGAATTACCTAAACATGATAAAAAGGTAATGAATGTGTTTTGTTTAGAACTTTTTCTCATATATTTGAACAATTATAAAAAACATTATCATTGCCTATTTGTCCACTTACTACAAAGGTATAGCCATTTTCCGGTTTATTTGTTTCGTTACGTGGTTCCCAGGTTCAAATAAATTGACGAATTTAATAATAAATCCTTGTTAATATAGAAAAGCAAGTTAATCTTCTACTCTGGACTTTAGTCTGTATACCGGACCGGGTGCGTTTAAACACTGCTAAGGACTCCTTAGTGCACTAAGGACTTATAGCATGTCACTAAGGACTAGATGGGGTGCTGTTACATGTAATTTCTTTTCATATTATGGTAAAGATTGATATTTAATGCATAAATTTCAAATTTTATGGAAAAATAAACATAGATAAACATGATAAATAAGATATTCAACATTATTTAGCCACGTGCCTGTTTTTCTTTTATATGTCGATTATACGTCTTTGGAAAATCGCTTCACCAACATATCTACCAGCTGTTGGAGCAAGCGCTTGAAAAAAGCTTCCCTAAAGCAGATATTCGAGACCTCCTACAGTGCAAGGGCAAGTCACCCTACTCGTTGATTGATGTGGTCAACACCTTACCACCATCAATGAACCGTTTGACACGTGTCAAATTACGTTACTGATTACACGGCATCCTGCGATCTGTTGTGTTTAATCGACAAGATTGGTAAGGTTGGATTCTCTCAAGTGTATTTTGTATTTCTTGAAAATAATAATTTTTTCCACCAGAGCAATATATCTAATGTCGGGTTTTTTTTGCTGTTTATAATTATAAATGACTGAAATATATATATTTTTTAAATATTTTAATTCATATATATTATACAGTTATTTAAAAAGTAAAAACACAAAAATACTGAACTCCGAGGAAAATTCAAAAAGGAAAATCAAAAATCAAAAGGCAAAATCAAAAGTCCAAACACATCAAACGAATGGATAACAACTGTCATATTCCTGACTTGGTACAGGCATTTTCTAATGTAGAAAATGGTGGATTGAACCTGGTTTTATAGCTAGCTAAACCTCTCACTTGTATGACAGTCGTATCAAATTCCATTACATTGTCAACGATGCATGAACAAAACAAACATACTCAAAGAGTAAAAATGTCAAAAATAGGGGTACAACAGTCAATATTGTGTTATCATCTTAATATCACTACATAAACAACAAATGTAACAAAGTAGCACAAAAAGGCATACATCAAATTTAACATTCTCATTTTGCTTTTCTTATACGGCTGAATTTATAATCTAGTATGTAAAGTCTACCCATAAATGAAAGAAGGTGTTCATTACTGGTGTAAAATTGCGCGTTTGAAATTCGCACAGGTAGACATAAAAATAATTTTGTCGTATGACGGCATACATAATTGCAGACTCACGTAAAGTAGATATAACAAAAAACAGACTTACAGTAAAAATAATAAATAAAATAATGGTGTGGTTCAAAGTATGACGGGACACATAAGTACAGTTTCACGTCAAATACGGCTGAATTTATCTATGTAAAGTCTACCCATAAATGATAGAAGGTTTTCATTACTGGTGTAAAATTGCGCGTTTGAAATTCGCACAGGTAGACATAAAAATAATTTTGTCGTATGACGGCATACATAAATGCAGACTCACGTAAAGTAGATATAACAAAAAACAGATTTAACAGTAAAAGTAATAATCATAAATAAAATAATGGTGTGGTTCAAAGTATGACGGGATACATAAGTACAGTTTCACGTCAAATGTATATCATAAAAAACAGACTAAACAGAAAAAGTAGTCTTATTGAATAAAATAGTTTAGTCATTCATAGTATGTCAAGATCCTTAAGTAAAAGTAATATCAATAAATGAAATAATTTTGCCGTTCAAAGTATGTGGTTTTACGTAACCACAGAGTCACTTCAAATGAATATCTAAAAAAGACATATAAAAGAATACTATAATACGTAATTAAGATGATAACAAACGTCAGTACGCAAAATCTATACTTCAAGACCATCTTGTATTATTTGTGAAGTTGATACGGAATATTTATCAACAAGTTCTGGGTATCTTCCGATGAACTTTTTTAGAAAAAGGACGAGACGTTCTTTGACATACCCCGGGTTCATCAATTTTCTGCTCAGACACTGGTGACGTTTTACAAAGTCTGAATAGGAGCTGCAAGCTCTTGAATACCTAATAAGTTGGGAAATGTATATTCCATATGCAGGTCAAGTTGGTATATTACTACTAAGGTGGGGGAAATTGATAATTTCAAAATTAAAATCGTCTCGTTTGTCATAGATTCTGGTACTGAGATGACTATGTATGTCAAATTCGAGGTATAAGTCTAAAAATGAGGCAGAGGAAGCCGTGTCTGTGGTCTCTTTAATTTCTAGCTCTGGTGGGTATATTAATGGAATCCAATCAGAAAAGTTCGGATTGTTAATGGAAAGAACATTATCAATATATCTGAAAGTGAAATTAAATAACCTGGCTTCTTTGATCTTCTTGTTTTTGACAAGTGTCTGAAGGAACTCCGATTCATATGAAAATAAGAAGAGGTCGGCAAGGAGAGGCGCACAGTTCGTTCCCATAGGAATGCCGACAATTTG
This sequence comes from Mytilus galloprovincialis, assembly GCA_037788925.1. Lineage (NCBI taxonomy): Eukaryota > Metazoa > Mollusca > Bivalvia > Mytilida > Mytilidae > Mytilus > Mytilus galloprovincialis. The sequence continues at coordinate 4,329,221 of CM075332.1, forward strand.
TTGAAAAAGTCTACCTCCAAATTCAACAAATATGTTGTCAATAAGAAACTCCAGCATACTGATCACTTGTTCCTCTGTGTAGTATGTTTTACCCTTTTGTTCCTTATTAACAAAATATGCCTTATGGTATCCCAAAGTGATAAATTTATAACGTATGCTACCATTTTTATGATGAAAAGCATTGTGAATTATTTCTTTTAGACGGGTTTTCAATTTCACATGGGGAATGGTTGTATACAAGGTTGAAAAATAAAAAGTTTTAATAGAACTAATTTCAGAAAAAGACCGAGATTTAAAATTATCCAGAAGTTCTTTAGAGTTTTTCAGAATCCACATATGGTTAATACCACTACGTGAGTAAACAGTTTCACAGTATATCTGAAGACCCTCTTTAACTGCGGACAGAATTTTAGTCAATCTAATGGACAATTCTTTAGTAGAACAAGCAGATGAGCCGGCAATGTACCGTTGTTTGTACGGAATTTTGTGAAGTTTAGGTATCCAATACAAACAAGGTAAGTCCTCCGATTTGTTGTTCAATGCAATGTTCATAGAAGCCATGAAGGACTTATGATTCGCCAAAATCTCATCCTTGTCAAATGATATGTTTTTGTATGTGGGATTACCTGAGTGTTCATTTATTCCTAATTCTTTTATAAGACACTCGTAGTAATACGATTTACATACAAAGACAATATTATTTGAAGCTTTGTCCGCAGGAACAACAACATACTTATCTTGAAGAGATGATAGACATTTCACAGCCTCTTTGTCACTGAAAATGGACTAAGGTCGATCATTCACACAGTTTTTCAACTTATGAATGCGACGTTTTATCAGAGACCTGATTGTTTTGACCCATTCTGACAAAGTGTCCAGTTGCACTTCTTCTCGCTTAGCCCATGCTTTGGCGTAATTCTCAATGGAATCCATAATTATTTTGAAGTTATGGTTCCAATTGATGTGTTGGGGTTCTCTTAACTTAGGACCACGAGAAATCACCTTTCGGAGATTTTCATGTTGAATTATGTTTAGATCCCCAGTAATAACATGGCCAGAGGGGCTGTAATTGTAAGGCGAGTTGGAACAGTCACATGTCAGAGGTTTATTTAGGTATTGTTCTAAATCAAGGTCCTGTAATGCTTGTTTATAGTTAAATATTTTGGGTGCAATGGTTTTGGTGTAACTGTAGGATACAATAGGAACAGACTGATTTTGAAAATAAATAGGAATTTTAGATGTTACCTCCTTGTGATGTAGAACGTTGCTGATGTTGATTGCATCAATTCCTCTATTGTTAAAGTGAACAGGAAGGAATTTCCTCTTTTCCTCATGTAAAGGTTCCGATCTTACTGGTTTAAAGAGACGGAAAAGAGCTACATCACAAATTATACTGACAAGTCTGTATATTGGAGAAAATGTATTAGTACCTCCTTTGTCAAGTGCATAATCTCTCAAACATTTTAGAAAATTAACCGGCAGTGAAAAAAGAACAGTTCTAATGTAATGTAACCCTAACGGATGATGCAGATGAGAAAGAAGTTGATCAAAGCTTCCAGAGGCCGATATCGATTTGGAAGACTTTTTTACATTAGGCCGATGGTAACGTTTTTGTCCATGACTACGTTGGTTTCGTAAGGTAGTATTAAACAAACTCATTACATTAACATCACTGCAGGCTGGACTTGACAAATTTCCTACTCCTTTGACATTATCATTGCAACCATATGGCATTGCAGTACCTAGTTCCCGTATCAAGAAATTTTCTCTATCTTTTCGGAAAGGAGTACTAAGTACTGGACTATTTGTGTGGTGATAAATTTTCTCGATGATGCGTACTTTCATAGATAACGAAGGATCATGGTCCGGTTGATTAAAGTGGTTATAAAGAACCCTGAATTGCGGATCTTTATTATCAGACCGGTGTTGATTCATCCTTTTACGTAAAGTTTGTCGAGTTTCACCAACATAAAGTAGTCCACACAAAGTACATTCGATTCCATACACTACATTGTCCGTGGAACAGTCCAGAGGTTCGAAAGAGTTAGTATAATACGTTTTTCCTGTTAAGTTACTGGTGAAATCAGGAGTCGTGATTAACACATCACATGTCTTACACGTGCTCCTTTTTCCTTTTTTGTGTTTACAAGAAGAAATGATAGGTGTTGATTCACTTGTAGCAGGTGTATTCAAACAGTCGAAAATATTAACGGAACATGGCTTTAATTTATGAAAAGTATCTGAATTTTTAAAGTAGTAATTACCTTCTGGCTGAACGTACGTCAAATCAGGGGTATCCCGGAGGATATTCCGTGGAACACACAAATCAAATGCTACAGTGTTCCGTGTAGCAAAAGGGGACCTTGGTAACCCGGGCGACGTCCCAGCCGGATTGTTCTTAGTATTATTTGTATTCATCATGCATAAAGCTACCAAGTTAATGATGCCCTCGGGGAAAAATCCACCAGCAGTAAAGTTTCTTCTAGGAAGAAACTTGACATCGACTTGGTTGTAGTAAAAAGTAAAAACACAAAAATACTGAACTCCGAGGAAAATTCAAAAAGGAAAATCAAAAATCAAAAGGCAAAATCAAAAGTCCAAACACATCAAACGAATGGATAACAACTGTCATATTCCTGACTTGGTACAGGCATTTTCTAATGTAGAAAATGGTGGATTGAACCTGGTTTTATAGCTAGCTAAACCTCTCACTTGTATGACAGTCGCATCAAATTCCATTACATTGTCAACGATGCATGAACAAAACAAACATACTGAAAGAGTAAAAATGTCAAAAATAGGGGTACAACAGTCAATATTGTGTTATCATCTTAATATCACTACATAAACAACAAATGTAACAAAGTAGCACAAAAAGGCATACATCAAATTTAACATTCTCATTTTGCTTTTCTTATACGGCAGAATTTATCTAGTATGTAAAGTCTACCCATAAATGAAAGAAGGTTTTCATTACTGGTGTAAAATTGCGCGTTTGAAATTCGCACAGGTAGACATAAAAATAATTTTGTCGTATGACGGCATACATAATTGCAGACTCACGTAAAGTAGATATAACAAAAAACAGACTTACAGTAAAAATAATAAATAAAATAATGGTGTGGTTCAAAGTATGACGGGACACATAAGTACAGTTTCACGTCAAATACGGCTGAATTTATCTATGTAAAGTCTACCCATAAATGATAGAAGGTTTTCATTACTGGTGTAAAATTGCGCGTTTGAAATTCGCACAGGTAGACATAAAAATAATTTTGTCGTATGACGGCATACATAAATGCAGACTCACGTAAAGTAGATATAACAAAAAACAGATTTAACAGTAAAAGTAATAATAATAAATAAAATTAAAAACCAATTGTTCAGAGAACAATTGAAGGTCTTTCCATCAAAACAATGTATTTTGATATGAAAAGTTGTGAAACTAAGTTTAAAATGTCATTTCAATCGTCAAATGATAGCTCCTAGAAAGCTGATTCCAAAAATATATTGTTTCCATACATTTTTTATAAATAAGGGAGATAATTTGTTACTTCCGGTTTGAAAAATGTTACTTCCGATTATATTTGAATATTTACTTGACACTGATTCCAAAAATATCTGGTTCTATATACTTTTATATTAAAAAGTACTAAAAAATAGCTATTTCCGGTTTACAAAAGGTCACTTCCGGTTGTTTTTTACAAGGTTAAATGGTTTGATATCTTTTTCTAAAAGTTGTATATCTTTATCATGTATACATATAGAATAAAAGCAAAGGTCAAAATCTAGAACGTCAAATTAAGCTATGACCTTGAGATCAATTTCAAGGTCATAAACCAAGGACCTCAAATCAAAAGACCATAGGTCTTAATTATATTTAGTTAATGAGTTATATCACCAAACGCGTATTTTTTAATACAAGAGGGGAGAAAGCTCCCTTTCACATTCAACGTACGCTTGCAATCAAAATTTACATCTTACGACATGTCGCAACTAACAATTTAGTAAAAATAATTTGTTGATATCTTATACAGTCTTTGGATATAAGTGAAAATAAGCCAAATTCAAATATTAAAATATGACCTTGACCTTTGACCTTGACCTAATTTTCATTTTTTGGGACCAAGGACCTCAAATCAAAAGATCCTAGGTCTCTATCACTTATGGTTTATAAGATAGAAATTCATATCACTTATATCAGATGCATAAGGGGAAATAACTCTCATATGGAGCGGTCATATCGCTTCGGTCAAAATAGGACAAATCATGCGAAGGATATAACGAGCAATTTTGTAAAATAAATTTGTCATAATCTTTTACGGTTGCGAAGGAGATGCGCTAACAAGGAAAACAGTGTTTGGGGAGATAACTCCTACAAAGAAAAGTATTTGTTTAGGCAGGGTAAATTTCAAAAGCGCATAAACTGTTCGATATCATATACAAAATATCTAAGCGACATATTGCGAAACAAATGTTTATCGCAAGAACAAAATTAGGCGGAAGAAAAAAAAAAGAAATTAAAAACCAATTGTTCAGAGAACAATTGAAGGTCTTTCCATCAAAACAATGTATTTTGATATGAAAAGTTGTGAAACTAAGTTTAAAATGTCATTTCAATCGTCAAATGATAGCTCCTAGTAAGCTGATTCCAAAAATATATTGTTTCCATACATTTTTTTTAAATAAGGGAGATAATTTGTTACTTCCGGTTTGAAAAATGTTACTTCCGATTATATTTGAATATTTACTTGACACTGATTCCAAAAATATCTGGTTCTATATACTTTTATATTAATAAAGTACAAAAAAATAGCTATTTCCGGTTTACAAAAGGTCACTTCCGGTTGTTTTTTACAAGGTTAAATGGTTTGATACCTTTTTCTAAAAGTTGTATATCTTTATCATGTATACATATAGAATAAAAGCAAAGGTCAAAATATAGAACGTCAAATTTAGCTATGACCTTGAGATCAATTTCAAGGTCATAAACCAAGGACCTCAAATCAAAAGACCATAGGTCTTTATTATATTTAGTTAATGAGTTATATCACCAAACGCGTATTTTTAAATACAAGAGGGGAGAAAACTCCCTTTTACATTCAACGTACGCTTGCAATCAAAATTTACATCTAACGACATGTCGCAACTAACAATTTAGTAAAAATAATTTGTTGATATCTTATACAGTCTTTGGATATAAGTGAAAATAAGCCAAATTCAAATATTAAAATATGACCTTGACCTTTGACCTTGACCTAATTTTCATTTTTTGGGACCAAGGACCTCAAATCAAAAGATCCTAGGTCTCTATCACTTATGGCTTATAAGATAGAAATTCATATCACTTATATCAGATGCATAAGGGGAAATAACTCTCATATGGAGCGGTCATATCGCTTCGGTCAAAATAGGACAAATCATGCGAAGGATATAACGAGCAATTTTGTAAAATAAATTTGTCATAATCTTTTACGGTTGCGAAGGAGATGCGCTAACAAGGAAAACAGTGTTTGGGGAGATAACTCCTACAAAGAAAAGTATTTGTTTAGGCAGGGTAAATTTCAAAAGCGCATAAACTGTTCGATATCATATACAAAATATCTAAGCGACATATTGCGAAACAAATGTTTATCGCAAGAACAAAATTAGGCGGAAGAAAAAAAAAAAATAATCAGAAGAAAAACAATAGGTCTTTCCACAGAAAAGTGGAAAGACCTAATAATGGTGTGGTTCAAAGTATGACGGGATACATAAGTACAGTTTCACGTCAAATGTATATCATAAAAAACAGACTAAACAGAAAAAGTAGTCTTATTGAATAAAATAGTTTAGTCATTCATAGTATGTCAAGATCCTTAAGTAAAAGTATTATCAATAAATGAAATAATTTTGCCGTTCAAAGTATGTGGTTTTACGTAACCACAGAGTCACTTCAAATGAATATCTAAAAAAGACATATAAAAGAATACTATAATACGTAATTAAGATGATAACAAACGTCAGTACGCAAAATCTATATTTCAAGACCATCTTGTATTATTAGTGAAGTTGATACGGAATATTTATCAACAAGTTCTGGGTATCTTCCGATGAACTTTTTTAGAAAAAGGACGAGACGTTCTTTGACATACCCCTGGTTCATCAATTTTCTGCTCAGACACTGGTGACGTTTTACAAAGTCTGAATAGGAGCTGCAAGCTCTTGAATACCTAATAAGTTGGGAAATGTATATTCCATATGCAGGTCAAGTTGGTATATTACTACTAAGGTGGGGGAAATTGATAATTTCAAAATTAAAATCGTCTCGTTTGTCATAGATTCTGGTACTGAGATGACTATGTATGTCAAATTCGAGGTATAAGTCTAAAAATGAGGCAGAGGAAGCCGTGTCTATGGTCTCTTTAATTTCTAGTTCTGGTGGGTATATTAATGGAATCCAATCAGAAAAGTTCGGATTATTAATGGAAAGAACATCATCAATATATCTCAAAGTTAAATTAAATAAATTGGCTTCTTTGATCTTCTTGTTTTTGACAAGTGTCTGAAGGAACTCCGATTCATATGAAAATAAGAAGAGGTCGGCAAGGAGAGGCGCACAGTTCGTTCCCATAGGAATGCCGACAATTTGTTGAAAAAGTCTACCTCCAAATTCAACAAATATGTTGTCAATAAGAAACTCAAGCATACTGATCACGTGTTCCTCTGTGTAGTATGTTTTACCCTTTTGTTCCTTATTAACAAAATATGCCTTATGGTATCCCAAAGTGATAAATTTATAGCGTATGCTACCATTTTTATGATGAAAAGCATTGTGAATTATTTCTTTTAGACGGGTTTTCAATTTCACATGGGGAATGGTTGTATACAAGGTTGAAAAATCAAAAGTTTTAATAGAACTAATTTCAGAAAAAGACCGAGATTTAAAATTATCCAGAAGTTCTTTAGAGTTTTTCAGAATCCACATATGGTTAATACCACTACGTGAGTAAACAGTTTCACAGTATATCTGAGGACCCTCTTTAACTGCGGACAGAATTTTAGTCAATCTAATGGACAATTCTTTAGTAGAACAAGCAGATGAGCCGGCAATGTACCGTTGTTTGTACGGAATTTTGTGAAGTTTAGGTATCCAATACAAACAAGGTAAGTCCGATTTGTTGTTCAATGCAATGTTCATAGAAGCCATGAAGGACTTATGATTCGCCAAAATCTCATCCTTGTCAATTGATATGTTTTTGTATGTGGGATTACCTGAGTGTTCATTTATTCCTAATTCTTTTATAAGACACTCGTAGTAATACGATTTACATACAAAGACAATATTATTTGAAGCTTTGTCCGCAGGAACAACAACATACTTATCTTGAAGATATCATTTTATAAATCAGACATACAAATGTTCAAAATCGCGTCAGGTGCTCTGTAAAATACCCATTGGTCTTTTTGTTTGACATGGTGTCTTGGCAAGTCCCTGAGGTAATGGCATGGTTAAGTAAAACAGAATACTTGTCACTGTAGTTGCTTTTATTGAAGTCAAACTAGACTTGTCACTGTCTTTCATTAGCTTTTTGAAAAGGGCGATCTTTTTTACTAGATGTTTTTGTAAGCCAGCATTGACACAACAATTGATGGCACTTAAAGTATCCAAACAGCAGGTAATTTCCTTGGCTGTACAGTGCTCGTCTTAAGTCGGCAAACTCCAGCTTGACTAGTTCGTAGAGCGTTTTCACAAGTTCTGGAAGTTCTGGTATACTTTGTGGTTTCCAGTAAATCGCCTGTTTTGGCAGAGATTACCTTATGCGGTTGCTATGGTTCATTTTCAAAAATCATATCAAATGAAGAAAAAGTTATACATCAGGACAAAACGAATTCCATATGAAAATATATATTCCATTAAAAGTATTTACTACGTGTACCCAAACTTATTTACTGCAGCATGTAAACAGACGAATTTGGACAGAGTTTATATCTTTTGCGTTTGCTATGGTTGATTTTCTAAATTTATTATCACATGGAGAACACGTTTGAGCAATATATCATTGACAAAAAATGAGTTCAATATGATAATAAATTTTTACTACATGCAACCAATATACATAAGAAGATGTGGTATGATTAGCGATATAAAGCACATACCACATAGTTATTTTTTTAAAGTGTTATTGCATAAATATTGGGGATTATTGTACCGAGTAGAATTTTATATTGCACGAGCTTGCAAGTGCAATATATATACTCTATGAGGAACAATATTCCCCAATATTCATGCAATAACCCTTTTATTGTATAGCAATATAATATTTGAAAGTAAAAACTGGTTAAAACTAAGATTTTGACATTGATGACGTCATGAATTTGAATGATTTATTGCACTAATGCAATGTTATAATTTATTGCACGCTAACTTTTGGTTACTTTCTGTGAGAAATATTGTATTGCTATGCAATAATATAAATGACTTCATGCAATACACAACAATATGTTAGACAATTCGGTAAAAAAAAACATTTGTCGCTTTTATTTATTTTGAAAATGAAACTTTATCTGACTTAAGTTCGTTAAATAATTTTTAACCTTCTTTTTCTTTTAGAAAAAAATAACAATGTCGAACAATTACAAACAAATTAGTATCATATGAGGCCGTTGTAAAGTGGTTGAAAACTCAGGGTGGAAAACTAGTGGTTTTGATAAATCCCAAGGACGCCAAATGATTTTCTTTTTTCAATTCAATCGTTATTCGTACTATGAATAATTAAATTAAATATTTATTTTATTTATCTATTTATAATCTATAAAGCATTATCTAAAAAGTGGAAAAGCAATCATCATGATTTATAGTTTTTTACTCATATTTGAGAAACCATTTGTATAAAATAATAAATAAATTTTATTTTATTATTGTTTCACATACTTTGTCTGAATTAAAATAAAAACAAAACACTTATAAATATATCTATTCCTATTTAGTCTTCATGTCTCTTACACAAACATTTTAACAAACTGACCACACTCTAACTTATTATTTGTGCACCTATGACAAATAACTTTGTCGGGAAATAAATAAAGCAAACTTATTTGGCCTTTAAATCATTTTAAATAAGAACAAGACGTTTAATTATAAATATTAAGCATACATCTTTTCGTTACAATTGTTAATTACTTAAAATATAAAAAGATCATGATTGTTTAATCAGTAACTGTTGTTATGTTATTTGGGACATGTCAATCGGTTCATCGATTTTCGGCATATCAAAGAAAAACAGGCAAATAATGTTAAATATCTTATCTATTTATGATTATTTTTCTATAAAATTTGAAATTTATGCATTAAATATCTATCTCTAACATAATATGTAAAATAATACATATAACATCTCTCCTTCTAGTCCTTAGTGGTATTGTATAGTCCTTGATGCACTAAGGAGTCAATAGCAGTGTTTAGACGTACCGTACCGGACCTATTCTCTATTTTGGGATTGATAAAACATATCTTTAAAAAATGCGGTTTTGGGCCTATTTCTTCATTTTAATTTGGTAACACGTTAAGCAATAAGTGACACTAATATGGTATATTATCAATAATAAGGTTAAGGCCATATATTTGAAGCTGTTCAAAATTCTGTACATTATAGGTAAGTGTATCAGATCGGACAATTTTTGTTTAATTGTCGTATATAGCATGTATATAAAAAGAATTACTTTAAGTTATCTAGTATGAAATATGTCCACTGGACCGACCGTACAAGTGCTGTATAGCCAGTCAAAGTCCTTAAAAACTTCCATTTGTTTTTGTCCACTTGAAATAAGCTCTTAAAAACACGAATCCCCGTTTACTCAATGCCAAATGTATTTGTTAGTATTTTTTAATCTTTTTCTTATGATTTTATCATAATATCTTTTTTGTGAATTGTTTTGTGTGGTTGAACTTGAAATTGACAACGATGCGACCAAAAAAAATTGTTTAATGTCATCTGTTGCAATATATACTAAGTATTACACATGGACAGGATGTTCCCCAGAAAATAAGTTATACACACCCCGAGGGTACACGCTACTGTCAATTGGAACATTACTGGGTCACCTGTAAAATGTAATCAGCCATGCAACTAATCAGAAGCTGATTATGTCATTACAATTTAAAAAGTTTATCGTGAGATCAAAAAGAAATATTAATTTTAATTAAAAATTTAAGAACTAAAGGCTTTATCATTATCATGAAGTGAAATAATTCAATCAAATCGTATTATTTCCCAAAAGATTATATACATATTTTTTATCTGTAACGGGAAAAAATTGAAAAGTGTATTTATAACTTAAATTTATTTTAAAGAAATCCTTGTAGGTCTCATGAAATGGAACTCACGCATGCCTAATTAAGATTTATAAATTATTGAAAAATATAACAAATATTTAGTTTTGATATTAACACCTTTCCGTGCTAAAATTTATTTGATATGACACGAATTAAACAATTTTTGTTAAGGGACTTAAGGGTTTGTCCATACAACGTGTATGTTATTAGTATTTCACATGACTTATTATTTTCGTCTTAAAGCTCAATATTCAGAGTGTTCTAGACAAGATGATGAAAATATAATGTGCGAGATACTTTTTTCAATCATCGTCAAGTGACAATTTTAATTCCCATCCCTTCATGCACTCTATCCCTGTTCAATTGTATATTCATAATTCCTCGTGCTTTTAATTAACCCCTCTTCGTGATTACCGTTATGCCAACAGAAACATAAAAAGGAATATTACCAAAACGCCATAACTAGTTAAAAATAGTAAAGAACTTTGGAATTATATTAAAGAGTTAAATCCAAAAGAGGATAATATTTTTCCACCTAAAATGCAGTATGAAAATCAAACAGTTTATAACAACCAAGATATTGTAAATACTCTTAATGTTCATTTTTCATCCGTAGCTGAAAAACTGATTGGAAATAATACTTCAGATATGGATTTTTCAATGCTACAAAATTTTACTAGTGAAAAATTAAAGAAAACTGAAAATTTTCATTTAAAACTCATTTCCATTGGAGAGGTGTGTTCTCAACTAAAACATCTTAATATTAATAAATCCGCAGGTTTTAGATGGAATAGGTCCCAAATTTTTAAAGCTAAGTGCAGAAATAATATCCCCATCACTAACTTTTTTAATAAACAAAAAAACTTCAAATCGTTTTCCGCAAAAATTAAAACTTGCAAGAGTAACTGCTATACATAAAGGAGGACCAAGAGATATTCCCTCAAATTATCGTCCAATTTCTATATTGAATACCATATCTAAAATTTTCGAAAGACATGTATGTACACAGTTATATGAATTCCTTAACAATAAAAAAAATGTTACATATCGCCCAGTCAGGTTTCAGACAAGGTCATTCCTGCCAAACAGCGCTAACTAAATTAATTGACGAATGGTTAAAATATTTAGATAATGGAGAAATAGTTGGTACAGTGTTTTTAGATTTCAGTAAGGCTTTTGACCTTATTAACCATCCCATACTTCTAGAAAAGTTAAAATTTTATCATATCGGAAATCATATAATAGATTGGATAAAATCATATTTGTCTGACAGATAACAAGAAGTCCAATACGCTAACATTAAATCTGATAAATCGTTTGTAAAGTATGGAGTGCCTCAATGTTCTATTTTAGGTCCGCTGTTATTTTTAATATATATAAATGATTTACCAGTTCATGTTAAACAATCCAATATGGATTTATATGCTGATGATTCAACATTGCATTTTCATGATAAAAACATTGAAAAAATAAACAGCATATTGCAAAATGATTTAAATGCTATACAATCTTGGTGTAACAATAACAGTATGAAAATCAATGCACAAAAAACTAAGTGTATGAAATTGGGTTCAAAACAAAAACTTAAACAACTATCAGAATTATGTATTACCGTCAACGAAACATGTATTGAGAATGTCCATTCTTTCAAATTACTTGGAATAGACATTGATGAAAATTTAAGCTGGGAAGATCATGTTGATCGTATATGTAAAATGATCTCATCTAAAGTATCACTTTTATATAAAATTAAAGTATATTTGCCAATACACACAAGGCAACTATTTTATAATGCATATATTCTACCATATATAGACTATTGTAGTTCAGTTTGGGGAAATTTATTACAAAAAGATTCAGATAGAATCATAAAACTTCAAAAAAGAGTAGCAAGAATTATACTGGAATGCGATATTTCTATTCCATCTAATTTCATGTTTTCTTCTTTAAATTGGCTATCTTTTACCAAAAGAATAAAATACCAACAATCAATTCTAATGTATAAAATTGTAAATGGGCTAACACCTGATTACTTATCAATACTAAATATTGATGATGTGCAACGCCACAACTTACGATCTGTCTCTAATAATGATCTTTTTGTTCCAAGACCAAATACAAATTTTTATAAAAAATCTTTTCATTATTCTGCAACCAAAGTGTGGAATAATTTACCACTCGAAATAAAAAAATGTCCTAATGTGGAATTATTCAAGAAACATAGTTATAATCATTTTGTTGAAAATTATATGCAAGTCAACTAATTTGTTTTCCTCTAACAAAACTATATCAAATATTGTCATTTATTACCCTTTGTATATTTCAATGATTGAATTGTGTATATACTAGTAATATATATTGTAAATTAATGTATGCATGTATGAATGTTAACTGTATGCATGTATTTTGTTTGAGGGCCTCAATGAAAATTAGACTATTTCTAATTGAGTTACCCTCTTTAAATAAAGAATTTATTATTATTATTATTATTATTAAACCCGGTGCTTGATTTACATGTAAAATCAGGGGCGGATCCAGCCACGATCAAGGGGGTTCCAACTACATGTCTTCATTAAATAAAGGGTGTTGTTGTCGCTGGGTTTCTGTTACCCCACCCTTTTCATGTAATTAAAATTTCAAAAATTTATATCTTTTCATATATTTTGTAGGTTAAACTGTTATCTTTTCCCATATTGTTTGCATTTTGTTTGGTGTGTAATGTAACAGTGCAGTACCTACATGACCTAAGTGTCAAAAGAGAGTTTTTCCCGACCTATTCACATATGTTTAAGCCTGAAAAGGTGACCTATTCTAACGATACGTCATATCACCTTGTATATAGGAACTTGAGAAGGTTCCCGATATTATTATTAAATGCAATGATTGCTCAGAAAAAGGGGAGTCCGACCCCCAGATTCCATCCCCTTCGACCTGCCACAGAATATAAATATTTTTGTTATTTCAAAGTCAAAGACTAGCGCTATATCCGAGCACCTGTTTTGGGATATATATATATATATTTACCGTAAATAACTGCGAGAAAATGAATAGTACACAAGTTGATAATTGTCTCTTCTCTGCTAATTCATGTGCATGCAATATTCACTCTGATTTACTTGTGAGACCACACACACTAAAAATTACCTCAAAGTTAACAGGTGCTCCCTTACTGGGAAGATCATATCGGATCTAATCAATTTATTGGTTCCATTTCCCCAACATTATAAGTCAACACTTATCCTTAGAAACAATACCTTGCAATGCGTCATAATTATCTGGACTACTAAGTTTCCATATAAATTCGAAAACAGACTATCATTTATTTCACGAATGGGTCCATCGATGCCCATGCTACGTCAATCTTTAAAGACCCGAATGTTGCTAAACACTTATCCGACCTTCATGATAAATATGTTGTTGTCCCCGCAGACAAAGCCCCAAATAACATCGTTTTTGTCTGTAAAAGACACTACATTAATTGCTTGATAAACAAATTAGGTATAGATAATTCACTTGGAAACTCAACATATACCCTCACGACACTTACCAAAGAGGAAATCCTGGATAATCATAGGTCTGTTTTTTGTTCCTTTGGTTTTTCAACCAAAGATGAAGAACTGGATCTTCCGTCACTGTATTGGATACCTAAACTAAATAAGTGTCCTTACAAACAACGGTATATTGCTGGGTCTTCCAAGTGCTCCACGAAACCTCTTTCTAAATTATTAACATCTATTTTATCAGCAATCAAAGACGGGCTTCAAAGTTATTGTGAAACTGCCTATTCAACAGGTGGCGTGAATCAGATGTGGATACATAAAAATTCCAAAGATCTTTTAGAGTACATACAATCTAACTCTCTTTCATCTTGTAACAGTATTAAAACATTTGACTTTTCTACTCTTTACACAAGTATTCCACATTCCAAACTAAAAGACAAATTGAAAGAGTTGGTATTACTTTGCTTCATAAAAAAGAATTGCCAACGTAGATACACGTATCTTGTCTTTGGGAGGGACACATCATACTTTGTAAAGAATCACTCTGATTCAAACAAAAAATTCTCTGAAACCAATATTACCAAGATGCTTGATTTCTTGATTGACAACATATTTGTAACGTTCGGAGGACGTGTTTTTCAACAGACTGTCGGCATCCCAATGGGAACAAACTGTGGCCCTCTACTTGCCGACTTGTTTCTTTATTATTATGAGGCTGACTTCATGCAGGAACTTCTTAGGAAGAAAGATAAGAAGTTAGCAATATCCTTTACCTCTACTTTCCGCTATATAGATGACGTTCTTTCACTAAACAATTTAAAATTTGGTGACTATGTGGAACGCATCTATCCCATCGAATTGGAAATAAAGGATACTACAGATACAGTTAAGTCGGCTTCATATCTTGACTTACATCTAGAAATTGACGATGAGGGTCGGTTGAAAACAAAACTTTACGACAAAAGAGATGATTTCAGCTTTCCAATTGTGAACTTTCCATTTCTAAGTAGCAACATTCCAGCAGCACCTGCATACGGGGTATATATCTCCCAATTGATACAATATTCCCGTGCTTGCATTTCCTATCATGATTTTCTTGATAGAGGGTTACTGCTCACAAGGAAGCTATCAAACCAAGAGTTCCAAATGGTGAAGTTGAAATCATCCCTTCGTAAATTTTACGGACGCCATCACGAGTTGGTTGACCGTTATGGAATAACCGTTTCACAAATGATATCGGATATGTTCCTTACGTCGTAACTACAATCCCCTTCTTTTTCATGAATGTGACCTACCGAATTTAACTATTTACCAGATTTGTAATCACATAATCAACACGACGGGTGCCACATGTGGAGAAGGATCTGCTTCCCCTTCCAGAGCACCTGAGATCACCCCTAGTTTTTGGTGAGGTTCGTGTTGTTTATTCTTTAGTTTTCTATGTTGTGTCATGTGTACTATTGTTTTTTTGTTTGTCTTTTTCATTTTTAGCCATGCCGTTGTCAGTTTGTTTTAGATTTATGAGTTTGACTGTCCCTTTGGTATCTTTCGTCCCTCTTTTAATTCTTTTTATAACTTTTTAAATTCAACTTGGATTTTCATCAAACTATGCAGCTATCTTAGATATATATAAGCTTACTGAATCCCATGTCATTTAGTTTTTTGTTGTATTGCTGTAAAATTAAAGTAATCTTGGTAACACAAAAAAGATAGGATTTGCAATTCGGACAAAATAGAGATAGTACACTTTAATTAATTTTTTTAATCACTTTTTTCAAATCAACTTGGATTTTTATCAATCTATGCAGCTATCTTAGATATATATCAAGCCTAGGTTATTTTGTTTCTTGTTGTATTGCTGTCAAATTTAAGAATTAAATTAATCTAGGTCATAAAAGATAGAATTTTCAGTTAGAACAAAATAGAGATAGTACACTTTAAGTTTTTTAATAACTTTTTCAAATCAACTTGGATTTTATTCAAACTACATAGCTACCTTGGTGATGTCTTAATCTTACTAAATCCCGGGTTGTTATGAAGTTTGGTGTATTGCTGTCAAATTTAAGAATTAATTTAATCTAGGTAAAAAAAAAGCTAGATTTTGCAGTTTTGACAAAATAGAGATAGTACACTTTAATTCAAACTTTTTCAAAAAAACTTTTAGGTTTGTCTATTTCTGTCAAATTTAAGAATTTAATTAATCTACATGTAGGTCAAAAAGCTACGATATTAGAAATATATCTTTCCTCATATATAAATGATATTAAAAAAAATTTTAACCAAAAAAAAAGGTGTCTTTTTAAAGATTTCATAACTTTTTCAAATCAGCTTCAACAAAATGAACACCTTTTTTTTGTTAAAATCATGAATTTTCATGACAATCCTTGATAAGCTTTTAAAAAAAGAAATGTGTTCCAAAATTACAGTATAAATTTATTTCAATCAAATCTTTAAAATATTTTTTTGTCAAATTTAATGACATGGCACTATACATAATTTAATTACATCAGTACACGTGAGTTTTACATGTAAAAAGAAAGCCCTACTTTTCTTAAACTCGTGTATTACTTATCTAGTGAATTAAAAAAGCCTTGCGATTTAGATATAACAGGATGTTGCAACTTTGAATAAATGTTATTTAGAATTTAAAACTCTCTGGTAGATGTGATCTTTTAATAAGTTTGCTCCAAGCAGAAGGTATTGCTTTATAAATCACCACAAATCAGAGAAACTATTTTAATAATTTCTTTAATGTGTCATCCCTTTTTTATATATATTTATATAATATATATCAAAAGGAATAAAACATTAAAGGAATTATATAACTATTTTATATATACTTTTTCCAAAATTATGAGGAAAGATATATTTCTAATATCGTAGCTTTTTGACCTAGATTAATTAAACACTTAAATTTGACAGAAATACACCAAACTAAATAAACTTATGATTCAGTAAGATCAATATATTGCAAAGATATTTGTAAAGTTTGATAAAAATCTAAGTTGATTTGAAAAAGTTATGTTAAAAAATAAAGTGTACCGAGTCTATTTTGTCCGAATTGCAAATCCTAGCTTTTTTTACCAAGATTATTTAATTCTTAAATTTTACAACAATACAACAAAAAACTAAATGAAATAGGATTCCGTAAGCTTGATATATATCTAAGATAGATGCATAGTTTGATGAAAATCTCAGTTGATTTGAAAAAGTTATGAAAAAAATTAAAGTGTACTATCTCTATTTTGTCCGAATTGATATATATCTAAGATAGCTACATAGCTTGATGAAAATCCAAGTTGATTTGAAAAAGATTAAAGTGTACTATCTCTATTTTGTCCAAATTGCAAATCCTAGCTTTTTTTAACCAAAATTACTTTAATTCTTAAATTTTACAGCTATACAACAAAAAACTAAATGAAGTGGGATTCAGTAATCTTGATATATATCTAAGATAGATGCATAGTTTGATGAAAATCTCAGTTGATTTGAAAAAGTTATGAAAAAAATTAAAGTGTACTATCTCTATTTTGTCCGAATTGCAAATCCTAGCTTTTTTTACCAAGATTACTCTAATTCTTAAATTTAACAGCAATACAACAAAAAACTAAATGAAATTGGATTCAGTAAGCTTGATTTATATCTAAGATAGCTTCATAGTTTGATGAAAATCCAAGTTGATTTGAAAAAGTTATAAAAAAAATTAAAGATGCCTATCTGAATTTTTATATAATAATTTTTATTTTGACATATTGTAAAATTAAATTCTTTTATTTCACAGCAATAAATCAAACTACCTTATAAGCTTGAATTTTGTTAGATCAATATTTAATTTAGTTAGATGGGCTGATTTACACCAGTCAAAACTAAATGTTGAGGTCAAGACTAGTCGAGACTGGTTGAGACTGAGTCGAGACTAGTCGAGACAGGTCGAGACTAGTCAAGACAGGTCGAGACAGGTCAAGCCTTGGTCAAGACTATTTCAGACTACACAAAGATCATCAAGTACTGAATCGGACTAATTAAGTAAAGTTGAGACCTAGTCGAGTACACTTAAGTATAGTTAAGTACAGTCGAGACAATGTCGAGACTAGTCGAGTAAAATGTGTGCTCGATTTTACTGGTCGAGCACAAAAATTAGTCAATTCAGACTCTGAGCAGCTTGTAGTGTATTGAGGTAGACTTTAGAAATAGTAAAACTGTCAAAATTAAAACCCTTCCACATTTTCACAGATTTTTACATATGAACTTGGACCTCAATTTAAAAAAAAATGTGACAATGACACGTCCTGAGGACAGGCATATATTGTTATAGTACCAGGTTTCCTCTTCCCAATGATATAATATATATGTATGTGTTCGGTGGGGAAATTAATTTTTTTTTTAAATTGCCTGCAGTCACCGCACTAATGTACACGTGTCATAATCAAAGTGTTGACACTTCTAAATTCAATCATTGTCACATTGCTTCATATTGTAGTATTTTCATCAGCATGACTTTATAAGATTTCAATACCAATACTAAACATCTAGATTTAATTTGTGACGTATAGGTAGAAGCTTCCATTTTGTTAGCCAGCATGATCTAAAAAGGGCGAATAAAAAAAATCAATCTTATTTATAACTAATATAGGACATGCTGTTGATTGAAAAAATGCTTCTTTCCAGACCCTTTTGTTTTCCAAATAATTAATATTACGAATAATTGATAAGTTCCAGGTCTATGGATTGAAACAGAAATATTTTTAAAGCAGCACGACTTTATCAGACGACAATACTAATACTAAAAATTCAGGCTAAAATACGGCTTACACATAGTTATATTTTTTAATTAAGTATCGGACCAAATATATCGCGGGTGTGTTCTAGTTTTATTATTATATAGGGCGCTTAATAAGTTTTCACTCGTTCCGTTTAATGATTGAAACATTTCTATAATAAATTAATTCCTTTCAAGCTCCATAATTTTGGCATTTTAGAAAAAAAAGAAGATAGTATTATCAGTCTTCCCTGATTATTAGCCGATTGTGTCATATTCACTTTGATGATACTTGTGTTTACATTGTACATGTTGTATGTTCATTGCGATAGTTGTACATAATGTATCAAAACAACGAAATAATCACTTTTTTTATTCATCCGGTATTTAGGAGATAATTGTATTGTATTTCAATCTTGGCCTTCGTAAATTGTAGATTTTATTGTCGCACATTGAGTTTATCTAGCGAAGCGTAGCGGATCTAGTTAAACGGATATTTGCCACGGTTAAGCCAAGCTTAAAATACAATAAGTCTTTTTTTCCATTCTTATGTAGCATATTAGGATAAGTACTATTTGATAAATATTTGTGTGTAAAATTACATGAATGAACAAGTTCGCGAAACTATTGAATTGTCTTTAGCAACTAAACAATGTGACGTCATGTGTAAACCTACGGTGTCTAACATAAATACTATACGTATTTGTACGTTCGTTCGCTTCAAAAAAAGGTTTGAACGTTGACAAAAAGAAGATTTTGAAGCTCAAAATATGACTCTCATGTTTATTTAGTGAGAAATTACTTACCAAAACAAAATCGGAATTCAAAATGATGTCTTTCTTAGGTAAGGACTAGTAGAACGTAGAATTTATCCTTTCAAAATAATTGTCAACGTTCAATGAAAATTATCGTTACAAACGAATTTCATTACAATGTCCTGTTTAAATAAACTCATCATAGATACCAGAACTAAATTTATATATACGCCAGACGCGCGTTTCGTCTAAAAAAGACTCATCAGTGTCGTTCGAATCCAAAAAATGTTTTAAAAAAGTCAAATAAAGTACGAAGTTGAAGAGCATTGAGATCCAAAATTTCTAAAAGTGTTGCCAAATACAGCTAAGGTTATCTATGCCTGAGGTAGAAAAGCCTTAGTATTTCAAAAAAAAATAAACTCATTATAGATACCGGGACTTATTTTTTTTATGTATGTCAATTGTGCATTTCGTCTACAGAAAGCTCATCAGTGACACTCGAATTTAAAAAAGTTTTAAAAAGGCCAAATAAAGTACGAAGTTTAAGAGCATTGAGATCCAAAATTCCTTAAAGTGTTGTCAAATACAGCTACGGTAATCTATGCCTGAGGTAGAAAAGCCTTAGTGTTTCAAAAAATTCAAAAGAAAGCTCTTACAGTTCCCTCGAAATCTTTTTCCCAAATGTCAAATACCGACAATCTTCCTCGGCTGTTGTTTAATGTAGAAAATGTTATAAGGAAAAAAGATTTAAATCAATTACATAGACTTATTTATTAAAAAATTAAATAAATAACCGAACGTGTTATCACATAAGCAACACGACGGGTGCTAAATGTGGAGCCGGGTCTGATTACCCTTCCAGAGCACCTTAGATCACTCCTAGTTATTGGTGGGGTTCCTCTTGCTTATTCTTTTAGTTTTCTATGTTAAATCATATGTACTATTGTTTGTCTGTTTGACTTTTTCATTTTTAGCCATTGCATTGCCAGTTTATTTTCGATTTGGTTGAGTTTGACTGTCCCTCTGGTATCATTCGTCCCTCTTTTAAATGAAACTGTTAAATTTTAATGATGCCAAATACACGAAATTATCTCATAGACAGATAATGGTGGGAGAAATAATGTGCAATCTAATCGCAAAAGACTTGAATCTATTTGAATACACGTGTGTGTTGCTGTGGAAAAATATTCTACAGAAACTGAAAATGTTAGAATGACTTACTAGGTTGCAAGAATATAAAAATAACAGTGGTTATCTATTCAGAAAGGAAGGTTTCTTTTCATAGGAGTCAAAGTTTAGTTGGTATTAAACGTAATGTCATACTTTACTATGAGCGCACAATTCCACAAAGGATAGTTTTTAAATTACCATTTGATGATATATCTCAATATTTTTTCTATGTCAATAATGGATTTGTTTAAAATTTAGCATACATTGACTTTATGTAGATATCTGTTATTATGCTTTTAAAGGTAATTATGCCGACCGGGACAACAATATACGTTTATGTAAAAGATTCTTGGTTAACTATTAACGTTAATGTTTCTCCAGTTGACTGGGAACAAACGGAAGGTTTGTGTGGAACGTATAATGGCAATTTGGACGATGATTTCACAGATAGGAATGGGAACATTGTGAACAAATCAGACTTTCTCTTTAGTTGGATGTAAGTTGTTTATGATTCATATTTCTCTAATTCTGTGCCAATTTAACCCTTTCAAAACTTATTGTATAAAACAATTTAATCAACGAGTGGTTGCCAATGCTATCAGAAGATAATTGAGTTTAAGGGTCATAACCTTAATCAGTTCAGTGTATGAATCAAAATAGGTGAACAGGTGTTAGTAATAACACTGCATGTATGTTTCCTAGTTGTACGCTATATTGATTGGCTACCAGAAATTTCGCATCTTTCTGAATTTAACATTTCTGACACAATGAAATGTAACATTCATGATGACACGAGATCCCAAAATGATAGGCAAATGAAAGAAAAACTTGATAGAGATCGTGTTTTCATGACCCTAGGTAAAAGTGGTATTAAAAGTATGTTTCTTTTTGTAATTTTATAGGGTTTTTAAAAACGTTTGACCATGTACGCATTTTCAGAATGAAGCGCGGAATACAGCATGTACTTCGCTCAACCCTTTTACACCGAAATACATTTACAAATGCATTGACTCGGTCTTAATAACTTCGAACCATACATATCAACGACTGCATAATATATAAACCGACGTTGATAATTTTGACCGACCTCATCAAATTACTTCCGATTTACTGATGATAAAAACACTATTTTCTATCAGGGAAAATACGCAAATACATAGTACATTATCAATTGGTTATCTTGTTGTCATCATGTTTTTAAAAAAAGTGTTTGATCTTTGCAAGTAATTTTTTGTGCAGTCAGTACATTGAATTAGATTTAACATTTTTAAGCAAAGAAACAGATTAGAGGGATTGATAAGATATTGACTCCTGAATGGTCCAAAACAACCAAAATGGCATGTCCCTAGACCGCCTGTTCAACATTCATACACTAAAATATCGTAAAAAAAGGAAAAAATAAATGTAATTTTTACTTTACATAAGTTCTTTGATAATTCAAAAGTATATTCAGAGCCAACATATTTCAATAAACAGCTTTCAATATAGGATTTTTAATTTCAGAAGGTGTGTCCCTCACAAAATGTCCACTACGAAACGAAGTCATTACAATTTGCCAATAAACAGTTTTATAAAATCAATGTAATTTTTGTTTGCAAGAAATATAAACATTAGGGTCTTACAAAATAAGTGATGCTTTTATAACGGCAATTAAATTGTTGGTAAGAAAAATTGAGCACATCAAATTGACCAGAGTGATACCGTATTTTTGTTAATGTCCACTACGTAACATGAGTTGTACCTTCATATGTGAAGTGCTGTCTAATCTTTATCAATAAAAATGGTTTTCCAATTCAGAAAAAAATGAGATTGTTCTAGTATTTAAAGTAAACAAACTGGAATGTCTATATGAAAACATTTAAAATTGCAAAAATATGTGTGTTTAGAAGAAGTTTCGTACGAAACAGTACACAAATTATGAAAATAATATCATTTTAAAGAATATTTAAGATTGTACATTTTGTTTACAAACTGATCTATAATACAGGTATTCAAAATAACTCTTGAAATTAAATTTTAGACAAGTTGATTTTCCATTTTTTTAGGTCTGAAAGTTACGCTTTTATTGAAAAACGCCCATATGTCATTTTTCGAAGAATTAAACCAGACGATACCATGTTTCAATGAAATAAGTTCCAATGCGTAGAAAATGACATGAGTGAGGTCATTATTTTTTTTTTATTAAAATGCAAACTATAATTTACTTCAAAATTATATTCGACTGATAGTTTTTTGTTGTAAGGTATAAAAATTACCACATAATTGATATTCATGTCGACACCGAAGTGCTGACTACTGTGCAGGTGATACCCTCCGCGACGAAGTCCACCAGCAGTGGCATCGACCCAGTGGTGTAAATATTTATCAAAAGTACCAGGATTATAATTTTATACGCCAGACGCGCGTTTTGTCTACACAAGACTCATCAATGACGCTCAGATCAAAATAATTAAAAAGCCAAACAAATACAAAGTTGAAGACCATTGAGGACTCAAAATTCCAAAAAGTTGTGCCAAATATGGCTAAGGTAATATATGTGTATGTTTGTAAGTTGACATCATTTACTTGTTTATTTTATATATTTCTTTTTTCAATGAAAAGAGTTCCAGGAAGCCAAAGCTTGTTTATAGCAAGAAGCAGAACTGAAACAATAACAAATACAGTTTTATATTGTTCATGTCTTAACAACTCTGAATTATTGATATATGATGTAACAGAATACGCAGATTGCACATGGAAGGAAAGTTTACCTCTGTGCAGACCAATGAAATGGAAGGACACAACATGTCGCAAATACGGCAGAACGAAACGAGAAATACCAGATGATTTTGAATTTGATGTCCCGCTTGATGTCGTGAAGTATGAAACGAGTCTACAAGTGAGTTATATTCTATAAAAGTCCATTAAAATATTTTATTTGTTTCTTTTTCGGTTTTTTTTTACAAAAAATGAACATCATCAATATATCAAAGACTGGCAAAAAATATAGCCCTCACCATAACACTTTTAAATTGTGTAAAACAATAAAATTAAGATATGTTATAATTATAACCGGTCACTTATACATATTCTTATTTAAATTATTCTAACAATTGTGGGTGTTTTGGCTTGTGTATAGATTATGCCCTTGTTTTAATATCTGGTGTAAAGTATCATATCTGTTTACACATGGAATATGTGCTTTTAGATTATGATGATGGAAGTATTTTACAACATGTATATTTAATTTAAAAATCGAACGTTAGATACAGTCCCTGTAACGTAAAAGTTAACACTTATTTCGTTCGGTTATCGTACGTACAGCGTTCGGTAATCGTTCGTATAGAGTTCGGTCATCGTCCGTACATCATTCGTATAGCGTCCGTACAACGTTCGGTCAGCGTTCGTTCATCGTTCGTTCATCGTATGATAAATGTCATCGTTGATGGTTTTGTATAACGTATGGTTCATGGTATCGTTAATCGTTTTATTTGTCGTATGGTTTATGGTATGGTTTAGCGTTTAGCGTTTCGTTTATCGTATGGTATGTGATATCGTTTAGCGTTTCATCAATCATATGGTATATCGTTTTGTTAAACGTCTGATATACACGTATGTTAGGGTTTTATTTCAGAAAGTTATTTCAATTATTATAGTTATGAGTTAAAGTGATTTAATATAAAAAGATGCGGGATAAAAAAAAATTATTAGTTTGGATTGGATTCAATCATTATGGAATATATATAAAACGAATGGGAAACGTTTCCTCCAATCACATTTTGACATGAATAACATTAGACCAAATACCGCGATATAAGTCAGGCTCTCTATGTCTCTCTCTCACCTCCGCCAAACATTTCTCTGATCCAAATATTTCCTTGACACAATAAATTATAAAGAATGTTCTATAAATGAGGCTTTATATGAAGTACATGTTTCATATCTAAATGTATTAAAAAAAAAAAAGCCAACACATCCATGCATGGTATTTGTTCTCCTCAATGTGAGAGTCTGATATAAACCGAAAACTGCCAGGGGTATATAAAGATATATTGAAGATATCTATGGAACCAGCGTCGCTTGTGATTCCTGCTGTCGGTGTTAAAACTGTTATTTTACTGTAAAAAGTGCTTAAGTCCATTATGAGTAAAATACAAAATTAAAAAATAACTCTACCTTTTTTATATTTCTTTATTTTAGAGGTAAGTTTCTGGCCAAGTTTCACTTATTCTGTCGCAAATCATTTACCTAAATAACCAATCAATTGTATTCTAAACGAAGTTGATTTGTTCTTTGTACGAATACATGAAATATTTCTCACTGGACGTTATGTTTGCAATCGATGATCAAATACAAATCTACAGTATTTATATGAAAGAGACTAAATAATATATTTTTTTATTATTATTCTACACATATTTGAAAGATCGAAATAATCAGTTCTACAAATGGATGTTATTTAAAGACTTGACATTTTACAGTTATCACAATACAATACAATACAATACAATCACATACATCCATGAAATTTGTTATCGACGCACCAAACTTTTCCCTTTCATCGTGCATAGCTCATTTTCCGATTCACTTAAGGTCTCTAACGATCTTCTTGTTAATTAAATTCTAAAATTAAAACCCTACACAAATTGCAAAACTTTTATTCTCCGGCTAGACCGCGTAAAAGATAAATACTGTTTTGTTTATGTACACACAATGTTTTGAAGGCCGATATCCAGTTTCGCTAGAAAAGAATTAATTTGCGCCACAAGTTAATTACGCCAATTCTTATTTTGCATCACTTTGTTGTAAAAATTGCAACATTCATTTGCGCCAATAAAACAATCATTTAATTGCGCAAATATTATAGACTTGTTTTCAAATGTTTCTTCTTAGTGCAATGAGGAGGTCCTTTCCGGTATTTACAAGTACAGATACCGCAAACTGAAAGGGCCTCCTTATTGCACTTAGAACAAAATAGTGCACTAGGGACCTGATGGAAAGATAGAATTGACACCAAAAACATGGCATACGAATGGAGAAGTACATAATTTCAAATTTTAGTAATTTTAGTAATTATAAAGTTATTTAACAGTTGAAGTCAGTATTCTAATGTTACATGTACGTGTAAATAGGTTAATCGTTTCGAAGTTAATATGACACAATTAATAAAATTGAGAATGGAAATGGGGAATATGTCAAATTCCATTTATTGGCGCATTTCATATTAAAAAAAAAGAAGAGATGAGCGCGATTCATTCAGTAACTTTACAATACCCAGCCGTGTCATTTCCGTATATTGTACATGTAGATAGCACGTGTGATACATGTATATACACCAGAAATACCCATTCAAGTTATATTTAATTTTAGAAGAACTCCATATCGGGAACATAAACATAAATTACAATAATATGAAAAAAATGTATTAATAAGTTCAAATGTTGTTTTATTAAATGCACCTAGGTATTTGTAAATTTATGTTAATTCGTTATTTCATGTATCTTTTTTTTTTTTTTTGCTTCAATTACTTTTTTTATCCTATTGACTTATTCGTAAATCGAAAAACGCACAAATCTGAATAGAATCATATGGCATTGAATGATTTCTCTAACTCAAAACTAGTTATACATGTACATGTAGATGCCTCTTAAATTATATT
Source organism: Mytilus galloprovincialis (assembly GCA_037788925.1). NCBI lineage: Eukaryota > Metazoa > Mollusca > Bivalvia > Mytilida > Mytilidae > Mytilus > Mytilus galloprovincialis. Next base: position 4,355,358 of record CM075332.1, read on the forward strand.
TTTCTCGTTGGGTTGCTTGTCCATTAATTGACGTTTACGCTAATTAAGAATCCTGCATAATCACATGGGGACCTTACTTTAACCAAACTTCACAGAAACAATAAATTCAGGATCTTTTGGAATCACAGATAAAGCCAATAATGATTGGCCCGACTATTTACCTTACATGAAATTCATAGGCAGAACTACAAAAGAGAGAATCATCCCCCCTCCTACCTAAATTCCTTTAGAATATTAGAATAAAAAAAATCTGAATCAAATGTATAGTTTTTTTGTTTTTTTTATTAGAATGAGTTTTTTTTTTTTCATAAAACGATGTTAGACAATTTAATTATTTTAAAACAACTCGTGCTTTATTTAAAACCTTCAAAACACGATGTTATATCTTCATCATTATGATTTTTGGCCGGACAAATAGCAAAAAACCGTAAAAATGTTATTTGTGCGGCTTGCCGGATGAATAGACATTTTTGACAATTTGTCCGGCTAGCCGGACGAATAGCCACTGCCTTAAAAGAAGGGGGACAATATACCTCTAAGTAGTAAAACTTTAAGATTGCATGGTATTCTTTAAATTGTATAACTTTCTTATTCTGGCTTTCTCCTCAATTTTTAAATTATATTAAGAATCACGTTTTTACGCCAGATCTTTTATCATTTGTTAAATCAAAGACATGTAGTACATGTATTCTATTTTCCGGGATAAATTATTCACAATGATAAAGAAATAAGGGATGATTTAGAAATTGGCATTTTGTGTATATGTTCCAGACCGTATGAGTATTTGGACCGTACGCGTACGGTCTGGACCGTATGCGTACTTTTTCAAAAAAACTTTTATATTTTATTGATTTAAAAAATTCACACTTATTGAATCTGTTAATCTCTTGTATTTAGCATGTCGATCACTTAGTAAAATAATTGAATTATGAACACTAAAATTGAAAATATTGGAAGTAAATATAATGTGGGAGGACAATTGTTTTAGAATATTTAGCAACTTTACGAAAAATGCAAATGCTAAGGAACATACACGAACTGCAAACATGTAAATGTAAAAAATATTAGTACGTTACTTGTGGTAGCAAGTGTAACATTGGTTGAGAGTTCCAAAATAAGGATCAAGATATATACAATTAAACAAATATTTAATTTCAATTGTTCATTTGTTCATTTTATCCGTGTAATTGTAATAATATTAATTAGTAAACCTAAAAATAAAGATTGTGATTAATGTTAATTTGTTTAAATTTAACCCGTATGATCTAATAACATATATAGTTAGCTGGTTAGCTCGTACTGGACCATACGCGTATACTCATACGGTCCGACCGTACGCGTATGGTCGGACCGTACGAGTATACGTATACGGTCCAGTCCAAATACTCATATGGTCTGGAACATATACACATATATATTGGTGAACACTATATATGTTACCCACTAGCTGTCCTTATGTGTTTTTGTTGTTTGATTGCTGGATCGTTGTCGTTAACCCCACTATGATCTCCTACAGTTTCAATATATATTTCCCTTAAGACTTTGCTCAGAGGAAAGTGATAGAATAGGTTTGTATATACATTTTAGCGTTTCACTTTTCAATTTTTAACTTCCCAAAATTTTATTTTAAACTATTAATTTTAAAGACGTGTGTTATCTAAACGAAGTCTAAATGGTCACCAATTACCAGTTTATTGTTTCCCTATTTGGCACACACCTAAATATAAACATCATTATAAATCCGGTCGCAGTAAGTTCTATTGATCACAAAACAAATCCACGTTTTTTTTAAATATGAAAAAAAATAATATTTATTTTTTTTTACTTTGAAACAAGGAAATAATACTTTAAATTACATTGTGCAAAATATGTCGTAAAACCTTCCTTCGAATTAGAAATTCTTTTTCTTCATAAAAATGTTTGACATAGTTTACCCTGGACATAAAACAACTTCAATCAATCAACTGAAATATATTTAAGGGATTATTATTATGCATGTACATGTATATAAATGCCGTATACCATATACATATATTGTGGGTTAATTATTTTAAGCATAAAGTTCATAAATCGATCTCTGAAACAAATTATATATAGAATAAAGTAAAAGTCAATATTAAACTTATGCATGGCGGAAAAGAAATATATGAAAACGATAGATACAATGGACATGCAGCCTTGCAAATGATATTTTAAAAAATATATATTTACTTTATTAAACTTAGGACTTTAATTTAAGTATTGTTGATGGGATGTTGAAGTTTCCAGAACATAGAAAATACACAAGAAAATTTATCAGTACACTATTCTATCAAAATGTGTTTGGTGTCCATTTTACAATATATTTGTTTAAGAATGTAGTGTTTTCCTATTCATTCTGACATCTGTGTCCATGGATCTGAACAAGAAATTGCGAAGACGTTATGCTTATCTTTTTACCTCTAATTTAAAAAAAAATGATTAAACAAATTTTCAACAGAATATTTTATATATATAAAATTATTTAATTTTTGTTTGTCTTTGCGAAATCTTTTTACCTGGGCCCAGATCTTGTTACGTACAACAAGTATGAATGTAAAATTCTCGATATGGTATATTCAGTCGAATATACACGATATCTCTGGACTGGGGTATTGCAGGTATTTTGATCTCATAATGTAACATGTAAATCTATTTGTGCTTTATGTAAAAAAAAATGCATTTGACCATTTTATTTTCAAAACTTCTTTAAAATGAGTTGACTTTGAGCATTTATTTATTTTCAAAACCGGGTACAAATCACTGATTTCCAATTTTAGACCAATCTCATTATTATCAGTAGTGGGCAAAGTATTTGAAAAAAAAAATTGTATTTAAAAACGTATTTAATCACTTAATTAGTTAGTTATACACTGTATTTCAAATATACAAAATGCGTTTCTGTTTCAAGTTTATATTTGCCTTTTGAGAATACTAATGCAGGAGTTCCACAAGGCTCTGTATTAGGTTCCCTACTATTCCTTATTCATGTATATGACAAAGCTGGTAATTTGATAAGTCTAACTCGATTGTGTGCTGATGAAAAATCCTTTTCTTATTCAAGTACTAGTCCTAACAAATTAGCGAATGTCTTAAATAACGATTTAGAACAAATTTTAGTATGGTCTAAGGATTCATTTGGTTTATTGATTTTAATCGGAACAAGACTATTACTATGCTATTCTCCTGTAATCCTTCTCCGGATGATATTAAAATAGAACAAGATTCCAACAATTTTGGAACATGTCGTTCAATTGGAAGCAGCAAGATTAGTAACTGGGTTGCCTGTGTTCGCTAGTCCGGAAGTTATATATATTTTCAGTGGTACAGGCAGACATTTGCTAGTGGACAGAAGAAAATCTAAAAAGCTGAATACGTTCTATTCTTCACCTGAAGTGGGACTGCCTCTACGATTTAATGCCAATTTTTCAGTTATAGATAGAATATCAGAAAGTCCTTTTTTCATCTACTACTATCGAATGAAATAGCCTAAACTCTGACATATGTACGTCCAGAAATATGAATAATTATATTTATCTAACTTGAAACAGACACAATTGCACGTCACTCTTTATTATTAAGGACAGTTGATTGGATAAAAGTGATGGATTGCCGCGCCTATATTAAAACTGAGATCCCATGAACAGACTTCAGATAGCTCCCAGTATTCAAATTTGATAAAAAAAATATATATATTTATATCTTGTATTGTTTTAATATTAAAGGTGTTGGGTAACGTAGTTGAATTTTAGATTAAATTTGGGAAGTCGTGTATACATGTATCCCCATTTGTTAGGTTATTCAACATGAAGAAATACAAAAAATATCAGCTGGTTTTAAGAGTTGCAAATATTAACAAATTAAATTTATGATACAGAATTATTATTTGTGTTCCTCAACAGTGTTTGCTAAATATTTATTTTCCTCGAATCCCAAAAAGTAAAGAGTTTTTAATACGTGTAAATCCCGAATTCACACAAACGACGTTCATAAATGGTCTGTTCAAGAGTTTAATTTCACTTTTCAAAATATTTCAGACACGTTAATAATATATGTTATTAGTAAGAGAACAAAAAAATCATGAAAATTGTCGATAACATTTATTTATTTTTGTTCGTCGAACCATTGTAATTTATGTTTAAAGTGACTTATACACCAAAAAGGTCGGGTGTTCTAATTATTGTTTTTATATCTCACTGTATTATATAATATTTTGTGAAAAACACATGTCACTATAATAAATAATTTACTTACTTACTTACTTATTAGTGCTAGCTTCACAAAGAAAATATCAACTGACATGCATAATATTTAATGCCATGGGTCACGCATGGACTGTTTTATTTTATAGGGATGCCAATATGGCACATCAAAGATAAGATTGATTGAACCATTGTAATTGCAACCGATCTTAAATTCACTTGAATACATTAACCTGTTATGTTGTCGACTTTACAGCTAATTTCCTAATGCTTGTAGAGCAAAGCTTTGATAGGCTTCCTTGCTCTGTTTGTATAAACATGGATTCCAGCTTTGTAAATAACATTGACATCTTCAAACAATATAGAGGCATATTTTAATCTGTATATATTATATTTAAATTTGATTGGACATTATCCCAATTACAATTGTAAAATATACAAACTAAGCAAGCAAGCTAATCAAAGTCTCGCTTTACATCCATACGGAAATTAGCTGTAAAGCCAACATACAAATAGCCGCTATATCATGAAAAGAGACCACGATAAAATTTGAAAGTTAAACAAATCTTAGTTTTCACGAGAACGAATATTTTGTTAAAGCGTTGTAGTGATCAGATCATCAATGACATAATTTAAAAAAATAAGACGACAAGGTTGAAAATAGTTCTAGACGTCTTATAACAAGAAAGTCTCCTCACTCAGCTTGTGGTTATGTGTTGGTGGTGGATAGAGGCAAATCGACTTACAATTGACTATTTCTCTGCGGTTACCATTAAAGCTCGAGGTCGAAATCAACACTAGGGAGATACCATTAAGGTTTTACAAGGTAGGGGTGGGGGAGTTGTGGCCAGGATGAAATATGCTGTCAGACAAACTTGTTCGTGCATGTGACTTCATATTTGAAAAGGGATAAGAAATGTCTTACTTGATAAGTTCTGCATTGCATTTAAAACATCCATTGAAAGAATATCGTATAATTAGAAATCATTGTCTGCTGTTGGAAGTTTAGTTTTGCCATTTTTCGTGCTTGTCATAAGACGATATTTTAGGGGTTTCGATTGTTAAACTCGTTAAATCAAATAACGAACATATTCCATCTCAACCTGAGAAAGAGTGGCTCATTTACATTAATTTTATCAATGATTATCGTTTATAAGATGTTGTACTTTCAATGCTATTTATAAACGCCGAGTAAAAATGATTATCGTTTATAAGATGTTGTACTTTCAATGCTATTTATAAACGCCGAGTAAAATTTTAAATGTTTGGTATAAAAAATTTAAATTGTTCATCTTAAAAATATTATATATATGTTGCTTTTATTAGCTGGTGACGGTGACATATATCAGAAATACACTAAGATTTAGAACATTCAATTAAAATTCAGAATTCCTACTTTTCAACTCTTCACTCTAGTTCAGTTTTATATATTACTCTTATACGTTTTGTTTTTGAAACAATGCTATATTTTGTCAAAAGACAAGCACAATAACACCAAAGCGAATTGCGAGAAGTGGTTTCGTATTTCGTTTTCGTTAAAGAAAAAAAATACTTATAGTTTATGTAAAATAACGACTCTTGTACGGTGTCGCGTTATATCTTTAAGATGCATCGGTGCAATTGGATGCAAACAACAATTACCATAAAATGTCAGATTTGCGAGATCAGAAAGTAACCTAACAACTAAACAATTGAAAACCTATAGATCAATGTTTTACATTCGCCAGCAATGAGCAATTTTCATAAATAAAACATGATTTAGGTGAATACTTTGCGAGTAAAGAAAAAGAGACTACTGTCCATAGATTTGTTATTAACCCCAGATGCTTGATGGGTACGAAATAGTATTCAGGAATTACCAATTTGCATTACACCACATTACAACAGAAATTAGAAAATACATGTAGGGACTCGAAGTATTTCTAAGACATTGTTATGTTCCTGTTCTATGTAGCTTTTTTTTCTGGCAAACACGGTTTTATAAATGCTGACAGGCACCGACCATTGAAAAACAATCGATCTGTTTAAAATAAGAAATGAAAATTATTGGTGTTTTTATGGCAAATAAAAAAAAAATACCGTTTGATTTGAAATTGTTTAAAATTATTTAGAATAGATTGAAAAATATAAAAATAACGTATTATTTCCCATTATTTCCCAAGTGAAAATCTGCAATAACTATTGTATCATCATGTTGTTTGATTTTCACATTATAACCAAACTAAAAATATGACGGATGAATTTATAGTTAATAGCTGTTTAATGTCCAGTGGCAACTATTAGATGTATCATTAGGAGGACATTTACAATTTTATAATAATATTAGATGTATGTTTCATTATATGTTGTATCACATACATATAAATATGCAGTTTTATGGCATTAAAGATTTGAAATGAATTATATTTATACGTTATTCTGATTGGCTACACTGCAATCTTGCGTTATTCCTTAATCAATTTCATTACACAATAAAATGTAGCATTCAAGATGACACAAGGTCCCGAAATAGAGTGCACAGGTAAATTAAATAAAAACTTGATAAAAATCGTGTTTTCATAATCCTAGATAAAAAGTGTATTTATAAGTATTGAATGCTCTTTTTGTAACTTCATAGGGTTGTAAAAGCGTTGACCGTGCGCACATTTTAAGAATGAAGCGCGAAACGCTTCTTACAAAATGTACTTCGGTCTACGCTTTTACATCCCAATGAAGTTACAAAAAAAGCATTCAATACTTAAAATAAATATGAACAAGGACATCCTGAGTGTGTTATGCAAACATGTGTATTTCGTCACAAGCGATGACCTATAGACCGTGTGTATCGTATGTATATTTAGGGTGGGTTGCTCCGAATGAAGGAGTTATAAATACAGGAAAATAAAGGAAAAAAAATTACAAAATTAGAATAGAGTATAACGGGCAAAATAAAGAACAGAGGAAAATGGTATAAGAAAATTAAGGAAAATTCTATAAGAAAAATCAAGAATAGAGGAAAATGGTCAATTGTTGATGATTGTTTAAAGTAAAGTGAATTTATAGGTAAAATAATACACAATCGTTTGTACATTGGTAGGGATTTTATGTTTGGAGTTGATGAGGCACATAATGAGTAATTGTTTTTGTGAAATTTCTCGAATATTTGTTTTTTTTCCGTCTGATTTTAAAATGAATAAAAAAAATCTATAACAAAAAAATAAATGGTTTAATTACGACATATAGATAAAACTGCTAATCAGTCGATTTTAAAATACATGCTATAAAAGAGAATACATAAAAAATATTTAACAATCTTTTTGAACAAAAAGTCAACCTTAATACCCCGAATATATTTTTGTAAGAACATTATATTAATTCCGACTTCCATCTAAAATAACTTGAATTGTTCATTTGGAAAAAAGGGTGATACCTTAGGCTATTTTCAAAAAAATGTTGATTGATCCGAATTTTACGCTTATTGTCACCTATATAAAAAGATTTAAAAGAACACAATTCATGTTTTATATTTAAAAAAAACATATACGCTAAACGAAACTATGCACGCCAAGAAACGATGTACGCTAAACGATACGATATACGCTAAACGAAACGATGTACGCTAAACGATACGGTATACGCTAAATGAAACGATGCACGCAAAAACCATACGATGTACGATAAAAGGGTGCTGATGTTATCGTTTATGGTATGTTTTATGGTACATGGTTTCGTTCGTACATCATTCGTTCAGCGTCCGTACAACGTTCGGTCAGCGTTTCGTTTGCATTCGTACACCGTTCGGGAAGCGTATGTACATCGTTCGGGCATCGTCCGTACATGGTTCGGGCATCGTTCGTATTGTTAACTTTTACGTTACACGGACTGTAGCAGTTTTCAAACATACGCTAAGTCAATTAAATACCAGGACTCAACAGAGGTATGAAATATATTCAATAGAATTTAGTTCAATGATTTTTTGCACAATATACATGTGTCTTGTTTTTTCCGAAATAATCTTAAATATTGTTCTTTCTCCGTGGTATATAAACATGAATACAAATAAACGAGGATGTTGTATGACTGCCAATGAGACAACTCTCCATCCCAGACACAATTTGTAAAAGTAAACTATTATAGGTAAAAGTGCCCTCTTTAACACATATATCATAGATATCTGATTGTATTCAAGATAAAACCTTACACACATTTATTCAATTTTGTTTGTTTAGAACGATTGGTTAGTTTTTACGAAATCATTTTAACAAAACAAAAGCAGTTGTTTTAATTTAGAATAAATACCTCCAATTATAATTAACGATTATTTTTTTCTTCAGAATATTGAATGGAAGAACGGTTGGAATGAGCAGAAGGCGGTAACTGCCTGTGATTCATTTTTAACAAAGTCAAAACTGTTTACATTGTGCAGCAAACTAACTCAAACATACGATTTGCACAGGTCGACATGTGTAGCTGATATAAAGGTTCTTTTGTTAATATTTTTTTTCAATCGTAATATATTATGTATCTTTCAGTTGATTAGAAACATGTATATAATTCATGTGTTCGATGTGCAATTCTAAATTTGCCACCACCGAGGCGAATCACAACCAAGCATATATGATAACGTAAAAAAAGAGGAGCTAAATAACTTAAAGTGACTGCAAATTATTGTATTTATACAACGACCGATAGCGATTATTCATTAGCATATTGAAAAAAAAGTGGAGATTTGGTACCTTGTTGCATTGTACATGTTGTAACTAAACAAATTTTAACCGGTTATCAGTTACATTAGGACATTTGCTGACATCAATTTGTTCTTTTATGATCGAAAATTTAGTTTGAAAGCAATTTGTTTGCAACGTATTAGCGTAGCTAGTAAAAGGATATTACAATGATAAAATACGAAATTGATGTTTGCAAACCTTAAACAATACATCTGATAGATATATACTTATTTTGCTCATATGTTCAGATTATCAATCTCGGTTTTAAAGCAATGACAGTTGAACCATAGGCATATCCACTTGTTCGTTTCTAAAATAATATTCACATGTGAATCAATAATGATCTAAAACGATCATTTGATTTGACAGCTCTGTCACAAAAGAAAGATCAGTAACTCATCATTCTATCTTTCGTTTTTCTGTCAATTTTTAATTTTATCTACTGATGGAAATTTTACTTAAGTTAGTTATTTTGATTGCAGTTTATTAGGATCTATTCTTTTTACTTTTCTATAGCTATTGTTTACATGTTCTTATATTGAATTGTCTGACTTACTGCCAGACATGCAGTTTAGAATTGACTGCAAGTGAAATTAACTGACTAACTGAACATGTCCGAAGAATTAGTTTTTTTCTGACTTTGCAGATCCTCTATATATATATCTAAACGAACGTTTAGACTAACACTCGATGGTAATGGTTGCATTAAAATCATAAATTTTTTTATACATATCTGTGTCTATTGTTTTCCGTTTATATCTGACTGGTGATTTCAATATCAATGATACGGTTGAGCTTATAAAAACATAAAGTATCATACGTATACGTTTTACTTAATCTAGATTTCTGGTTCCGATGTGTATCTATCAGCATCGTTAGACTCAATGAAAGCATCATGTCGAAATGAAATTAGACTCAACACAACTTTTTGGAGACCAAAAACAAAGCTGAAAATAACTACCGAACGCGAAATGCACTTTGGCTTCAGAACACAATTAACTGACAAATCAACAACTATACATGTACACAATTTCGACATCGCTGGAGTGGAAAACATTTCTAGTTTAGACATCGCAGAGGCTGTTTTCTACAATGATTGTCCAAATGATTGTTCTGGGTTAGGATTATGTCAGCAAGGTAAATCATAGAAACAATAATTTTCAGAATCAAGTAGTCACATATAGTCAATTAGTTTGAATACACACACCCGCAATTAAACTTCCATACACACACTTAAAAACATTTCGAAACCGATCATCTTGCCCTTCATTAACATAACGGGGGAAAACAGATTAAAAGGGACCTAAAAGCATCTCTTAAAAATAGTAAAGTCATTATATATAAAATAAACTAGAGGCTCTAAAGCGCCTGTATCGCTCACTTTGGTCTATGTGAATATTAAACAAAAGGCGTAGATAAATTCATGACAAACTTGTGTTTTGGTGATGGTGATGTGTTTGTACATCTTACTTTACTGAACATTCTTGCTGCTTACAACTATCTCTGTCAATAATGAACTTGGCCCAGTAGTTTCAGTGGAAAATGTTAGTAAAAATTTACAAATTTTATGAAAATTGTTAAAAATTGACTATAAAGGAAAAAAATAACTCCTTAGGGGGTCAATTGACCATTTTGGTCTTGTCGACCTATTTTAAGGTCTTACTTTGCTGTACATTATTGCTGTTTACAGTTTATCTCCATCTATAATATTCAAGATAATAACAAACAAGAGTGCACACACTGGAATGTCTTGCCTTCTTTACTAATCATTGATAGTATGTTGATAGTCCTAAGTATAAAGCATTGATTACAACTGTCACACAAACTAAACATTAACCAAGATAGCTAAACAAAGATCAATGAACCATGAAAATGAGGTCAAGGTCAGATGAATCATGCCAGGCAGACATGTACAGCAAACAAAGCTTCCATACAACAAATATAGTTGACCTATTACTTATAGCTTAAGAAAAATAGACCAAAACACAAAAACTTAACACTGTGCAATGAACCGTGCAATTCAGGTCATGGTCAAATAAAACCTGCGGGACTGACATATAGATCATAATATATTTCCATACACCAAATATAGATATAATATTAGATAAAAAGACCAAAACTTAAAAACTTAACTTTGACCACTGAACCATGAAAATGAGGTCAAGGTCAGATGACATCTGCCCGCTAGACATGCATACCTTACAACCATTCCATACAACAAATATAGTAGAACTATTGCATAAAGAATGAGAAAAACAGACAAAAACACAAAAACTTAACTACCATCACTGAACCATGAAAATGAGGTCAAAGTCAGATGACACCTGCCTGTTGGACATGTACACCTTCCAGTCCTTCCATACACCAAATATACTAGCCCTATTACTTATAGTATCTGAGATATGGACTTGACCACCAAAACTTAACCTTGTTCACTGATCCATGAAATGAGGTCGAGGTCAAGTGAAAACGGTCTGACGGGCATGAGGACCTTGCAAGGTATGCACATACCAAATATAGTTATCCTATTACTTATAATAAGAAAGAATTCAACATTACACAAATTTTGAACTTTTTTTCAAGAGGTCACTGAACCAAGAAAACGAGGTCAAGGACATTGGACATGTGACTGACGGAAACTTCGTAACATGAGGCATCTATATACAAAGTATGAAGCATCCAGGTCTTTCACCTTCTAAAATATAAACCTTTTAAGAAGTTAGCTAACGTCGCCGTCGCCGCCGCAGGATCACTATCCCTATGTCCAGTTTTCTGCTCAGATTTGATCTTAATGCTTTGGTTTTTGACATTTTACCCCTATGTTCTACTTTTAGCTGTGGCGGCCATCTTGTTTTGATGGCCGGGTCACCGGACATATTTTTTTAAACTAGATACCCAAAAGATAATTGTGGCTAAGTTTGGATTAATTTGGCCAAGTAGTTTCAGAGGAGAAGATTTTTGTAAAAGATTACTAAGATTTACCAAAAATGGTTAAGAATTAACTATAAAGGGCAATAACTCTTAAAGGGGTCAACTGACCATTTCAGTTATGTTGACTTATTTTTAGGTCTTACTTTGATGAACATTTTTGCTGTTTACAGTTTATCTCTACCTATAATAATATTCATAATAATAACCAAAAACAGCAAAATTTCCTTAAAATTACCAATTCAGGGGCAGCAACCCAACAACGGGTTGTCCGATTCTTCTGAAAATTTCTGATAGATCTTGACCTTATAATCAAATTTACTTCATGTCAGATTTGCTCTAAATGCTTTGGTTTTTGTGTTATAAGCCAAAAACTGCATTTTACCCCTATGTTCTATTTTTAGCCATGGCGGCCATCTTGGTTGGTTGGCCGAGGCACCGGACACAATTTTTAAACTAGATACCCTAATAATGATTTTGGCCATGTTTGGTTAAATTTGGCCAGGTAGTTTCAGAGGAGAAGATTTTCGTAAAAGTTTACAGACGACGGACGACGGACAACGGACGATGGACGCCGGACGACGACGGACGACGGACGCCGGACGACGACGGACGCCAAGTGATGAGAAAAGCTCACTTGGCCCTTCGGGCCAGGTGAGCTAAAAATCGAAGTTTAATTTAAAAGGGAGTTTTGAAAATAAGTACAATAAAAAATTACAGAGAAACAATACAATTTCAATTGGCTGTAGGCCTATGCCAATTACCAGTAATACAATGTTTGGTGGTTAAGAGAAATATAATATTCAAAATAATAAATTACTGATGTCAATAAAATCTGTTCCAAACTTATGAAAGTAAGTATTCAGGCCACCGTTTCACAAAGCCTTCTTAACTTACGACGATCGTATCAGTTTACGATCGGTTTACGTGTGGTTCTACGTTCCCGTTACATGTGTTTCACAAAGGCATCGTAAAGAACTACTAAGTTGATCGCAAGTTACGTCGTGTGTATCATCGTAAGTGTATCGTAAACCGAGAAGAGTGCTTTCTTTCACGTCCGCACTTTTATCGAGTATGGCATGCCAAATAAACATTTTTAAAAATAATTATTATGGAAGGCGAATTATGGAGATAGTTTTATATCAAAATTAATACAACTAAAGAATTTTAGTCCGTTTTCAATATTAATTCAAGATATATGACGCTTACAGTCATAGGACAAAAGTGAGTTCCCACTCAAAAATTGTCCGATCATTTCAACTAAAATCGGTATTTTTCAAAAAAATATTACCAAGTAAGTCTATGAGTGATTTTTATAAAATAGATACCATAAGATGCAGAAATGTCTGAAGTTTAATTGTTTATTTGGCTATATTTTTAGTGAGGTTTTTTTTTCATTATTGAATGGGTTAAACACAAATGATTTTTTTTACGATTTTTTTTTGGTTAGAATACATGTAGCAAACTTTGCCGTGAGTCAAGCAATATTTTTCTTTGTGTTCACCTCGTCAGTAATTTAAAATACATATATTAACAACACTTTGTACCAATATTCTTTTTGGAGACAAAAACAGTCAAACTATCCGACACAGTGAGGGTCTAGATTAGGGGCAACGAGGGGTAAGGGGGGGGTTGCATTTCTTTCTTTGTTCTGTAATTCTTTTAGCCATTCTTATCTTTTCAGCATTAAAATATGGTTATACTTCAAATAATGTGCCCCTTTAGAATTTGCACTACACAAATGAAACCATTTATCAATTTTGTTAAATGTCTGATTGAAACGAAACACAGAAAAATATAAATATTGTAACTTAACTTATTTGTAATAATTTGGATATATGGGATAACAATTTAAGCAGTAGATTAGATGAAATTAGTTATATTTGATCTTATCTAGTTTGTAATATATGAGGAAATAGTAATGAGAAGCTAGCGCTGAGTATAAAGTTTTATAACATATACAGCATTATTAGTTATCCGACATTAAGAGTTATCTGGAATCTGACGAAGTAAAAATTTTATCACCAGAACAGGTTAGATTTATTATTGATAGCCCAATATAGAAAAAAATGCTTATCAATATAATCGTTTTGGAGGATTTTAATTTTTTTTTACTTTTATTCGTAGTGAGAGAAAAATAGGTTTTCCCCAACCCCCAAAAAATCAAAAACAATGTCATCCGTCTTCGAGCATTCGTCTTCCAGACCTATATAAAAAATATATTGGTTTTTTTTTTTTTTTTAATTGGAATGAATTATGGATCTCTCAAATATGAAACTGAGGACGTAGGAATCATTCCGGCGAAAGAGACGTTTGAATTCTGCAACTCCCTTAAAATTATCCATAAATTTTGAAATTATAAAGAAACTAAGGTTTCAACTCCATTAGACAAAGTTGATCTTCGTCTGCATGATTTGGCTATTTATTCGGTTCTATTTGGTCTGATAGCTCTTCAACTGTTTCTGTTTTTTGTGCATGCTTCGTTCAAAAAATCGAGAATTATAGCTCTTTGATTGTATGACTAGTTGTTGTATGTTTTTTTTTTCCAGCTGTACAGAGCTTTTTGTTGTCAATGGTTATTTTTGTCGGAACTCTTTCATTGTAACATTGATGGTAAATTTTCCTTTGATCTTCTGGTGACTTAACTCGGTTATTTTTAGCAGAGTGCGTTAACTGAATGATTTTTTAGTTATTTCACTCTCCAATCCCGCCGTAGAGAACTTCTCGTTTGAAAAGCAAAGAATGGGAGGAGCTTAAACCAGTGCATTAACTACCATCTCAAAATTTGTTAATGCACAGTCTAGCTCCGCCTCCTTGGGGTAGTAATTAGGGAGCAACCATTTGAACTTCATGGGGGCTATGTTTTTTTGTCTCAGTCGGAAATTTGTTTTCGCAAAAAGCGCGATCAATCTTTTTTAGTTTTTCAACGCTTTCAAATTTTTTTCCCCAATATTTAACACTATAAGGTATGGGGAAAATCTGGATTCAGAATTTATTTTTTGTCATCTGCTTGACCAGAATAAAAAAAACTGTTTATAAAATCTGGGATAAGAATATCTTTTTAGAAGAATAGGAAACATACCCCCCTTCCAGGGCCCCCACATAAAGTTCTATTTTCGTGTATTGGACAAGCTTCAAACATTTGTCCCTGGACCTTACATGAATTCGACACGCAATCAATTAACCGATCTTCCCCAGTTTTGGGGAACGAAAGAACATTTTGATTTACCTTTATAATTGGTATTAGGGATATGTTTCCTTTTTATCACTACGTCCTTTGAAACTACAAGTCTTTTTTTATGTTTTGATGGCAAATAATCATAGAATACATTTTTGCATTACCCCCACCTTCCCCCTCCTTTTTTTTCTCTCCACACACCCTTTTTCAAGAATTTTTTGGGAGGAAAAAATAAATGATTATCGAGTAAGAATCAAACGGCAACAATTCTTTGAATTTTAAACGTACCTTTTAGTATCGTACAAACAAATCCAACTAACATTAATTTTCTGAAATCAGTTATAGTATCAAGCCACTACTTGATTGACGTATCTAAAAATGCAGAAATGTTTAATTGGTTAGGGTTTAATCTTTAACATGTGTTAAAGGTTAAACCCTAACCCTGTAGCCCATTAATGTTACAAATCATATATAGACACGCCTTACTCATTAACATATTTAATCATAAGTTAATTCGTAAAAGGCGTGCTATATATATATATATATATATATATATAACTTGTTGTAATTATTATTGACAGGAGAAGGATGTTAGGTTAACTAAGTCTGCAATAGTGGACGAAAATACCGATGCTTATTAATGAACATAATTTGCATGGCTAAAATCATTGAACCAGTTCTGATAAGGACCAGTTCAACATTTCATTCCAAATGATATACGTATATCAATATTTAATTTGGTATGCAGAAAACGCAGAGTTTAGTTATTTTGTCAACTTTACTTTATATTCTCTCTCTTTTTTTCTCTTTTTTTTTTTGGGGGGGGGGGGGGGGGGGGGCATTATTCTCTATTCTGTAAACCTCATTCACAACCTCATATATCTTGAGTTATTTCAAATAAATATCTGGTATTCAAGCGCCTATTAATGGGATAGGATGCTTAATACTATAAGAGTATCCACAAGTAGAGTTTTAATGGTCTCTTTTAAAAGTCGGTGCATGAGAATATCATGCTACAACTAAGCAACAAAAAGGGTTGCCTACTAAGTATATAAAAGCTAAAGAATATGCAAAGCATGTAATTTTTACGACGCAGGAGTTCGGGTTAAAGGGGTTCCCAACCGTGAATATTAAATAATATATACCGATTTGATTGGCCAATAAATGTTTTAACACACGACGCCATCAATTTACGTAAATACTTTGGAAATATACAGACGATATTTTGCAATCCACGGCTCCTAGGAAAGTTTCTTGTAGTGTAACGTAAAGCGGGAAATACGCGTTTATGTAGTTAAAAATTGGTAATTTTAAATTAATAACTTTTTTTACATTTAGGCTTCTTCCTTTTTTTCCAAATTTTTTCCATTATTTGGATAATTGCGATTTAATGTTATTTTTTTGTATCGTTTCTATCAAATTTTATTTTTATATTAAAACTAAAAATTGATCTGTTGTCTCACAAGGAAACAGCTGTTTTGACGTTTTTTCTAGAAAAAATTCCTAAATATTCTAAAAACTTTTCACCCACATTTTGTCGGCTTGAATTCAGTGAGTAATATTGAATTTCATGCTAAATACAGAAACTTACCAGATTAAATTAACGCGACCTATTAAAATAGTCAAAACAATAAGTTTTTATTCCAATTACAATTGAACTTTTTATATCAATTCGAGATTTATGTCATGTTGATCTGTAATTATATATTTATTTGTATTAAAACTTGACCAACTTCTTAAAATTTGACGGACCGTACGCGAACAGTCCGACGTATGCCGCGTATTTTTGAAAAAGTACGCGTACGGTACAAATACTCATATGGTCTGGAACATAGACATCTATCTATATTGTTGAAAACTATACTATACTATGTTGCCTTCTGGATGTCCTTAGTTTGTCTTTGTCATTTGGTTGCTGTCTTATTAACGTATAACCTACATTTCCAGCAGTTTTGTATAGCTAAAACGGCTAATGTGTATAGAATAATTGTCTTTCTTCCCTAAATAATATGCCTAAAAGAAGAAGGACCGAGGAGAGATGTGCACAGGCACTTGTTTCGATCTATCAATAGGAAGGTCGACTATCCATATATATTACATATTGATAGTCGACCTTCCCATTGATAGAAACAGGTGCATGTGGCGATGTCCCTAAATAAAAAATAAAGTAAACAGAAAAAAAATGCTTCACTTTTCAATCTTTAACTTCCCCTCCCGCTTCCAAATTTGTTTCTACTGTATTAATTTTTGAAGACATGTCGCATCTACACAAAGCCTGTCTTATTGATCTGCAGCTAACCCCTATTAGTTTTGGTATATTTGATCTACATTAAATTCGATACAAAAATAGTCACTCGAAAGGCATATATATATCTAAATAGTTGCAATAAGTTCCATTAACCACGAAACTAATTACAGTCAGATATTTATTTCGATATTCTTATTAAAATACATTTCTTTTTTGGCCGAAATTACAAAAAAAAATAATTATTATCTGGTTTGACTGATTTCAGATTTATATTGTACACATAACTTTAAAAATGGGAATAAAACATCCTTCTTTAAACGTTTTATCGATTACCACTGTGCCTGTAGTGATATAATTATAAATAGATTTCAGAACGCGGACGTGATAGAAAGCCTATTTATTAAATTGTGAAGACGTACGCCGGTAGGAAATAAGATTAGTAAACAATGATTAATACCTTAGATTTGCATTAAGTTAGTTGCTTGAATATACAAATTATCAAACGAAAAAAGACTTCAAGTGTAGTTCTATAATATTGAAGATTCTTCTTCGTCTTTTAACATTTGAGGCATCTTGACAAAGAATAAAGAACGCTGCAGCCATGTTAGATGGATTAATTTATTTTCGTAGAAAAACTACGATGGAGTTACGACTGGGTATAGCTGTAGTAAGTTACGCCAGGATTTACGCTTTATTTACGATCATCTTAACTTACGACGGCTTTGTGAAACGGCTGTAAATCCTACGATTTATTTACGATGGACTTACGATGACACGTAGACTTACGAAGGCTTTGTGAAACGGTACCCAGGACTCTAATAATGTTTTTTTTTTATTAAGGTACTTGTGAATGTGACGAGGGATTTGAGGGAGAAGATTGCTCAGTTGACAGAAATAAAGGACCCGAAGTATTTGGATTGATTGAAGAATCTTTCTGTGATTTATCAAAAAGACCATGCTCTTTCATCTCAGTGTTTGGGAATGGATTTTATGAAACCGAAATCGTCAAATGTCGAATAAAAGAAGCAAAGGTACATCTTTTAGCTTAATTCTTGTGATAATGCTGGTTCCGTAACACCATAAGTCGTTCGTCCATACTTTGAATAACGAGTTTTTAATATATTTTCTTTGACGTGTACTAAAGTATAAGTGCGAGGTTAAGCTTATAATAAAATCATGTTTAATTTTACTTTATCTACACCGGAAATGCATGTATCATGTTAGAATATTACAGCTGCTATTCATTAATTTGATGTGTATGATCTTTTGATTTTATCTTTTGATTAGTGACTTTTCATTTTGAATTTTTCTCGGAGTTCGGTATCTTGATTGTTTTACTTTTTAGCATATTTTTCATTTTAAGAAAACTTGTCAAGAAAATATCTGCCATCTTTCAAAACTAAGGGTTACATATATAAATGATATGCTCAAAATGTGATAGACAATTACGTTACTATTAGTTTTTGCATTTCCATTGCTTTTTTAATGTATGTATCATATTCACAGGTTTTCCAAAATCAGATCCAACCTAAAACACTAAATTTTACAACTGAAGGATCATTGATAACTTTCGCTGAAGTAAAATGTCCATTGGAACTAATGAGTTTTAATAAACCACACATCTTTCCAGTACTGGATGCGTATTTGGTGTCGATCTCGTTAGATGAAATCATGTTTTCAACAGACTTTCCAATAATAGTATATGATTCTTCCTGTACTGATTGTAAAGAGGTAGATGGTACAGTGGACTGCAGAATAAGGGTAAATATATGCATAACCGTGCATTCAGCATATACTGTATTACATCAGCCGAAAACGGTAAACTGAATGATTATTGTAAATTGATTGTTTGGTAGTACGTTTCTTTCTGATATTCTTCATTTGGAAGTCGCAATTACAAGCATATAAGATTAAAACCACGAGGGCTGTCATTGAATACAATAATAGATTACTTAACAACTTCTTCATGTGCGTATTACAAGTTAACCAATGTGAGCATAATGTTTGATTTTTGTATGCTTATTTGACCTGGAAGATATTTTCTGTTTTTTTTTTTATTTGATATATTTTTTTGTCAATTCGAGCTGATTTACAAAGCGTGAATTAGAAGGAGAGTTATTTTATTGACACTCATGCCAAATCTTCATATATTTAATTGCTTGTTTTTGTTGTTGTGATTTTTGGATTTTCCTGAACCAACACATTCATGACATTATTATTCAAAGTTTTTGTAGATCTTAAAATCGTATTTTGGACGTGTTCGCTTTGATTACTAACCTTTAGATTAATAAACATATTTATTTTATTTGGTTACAAGAAGGTAAATTACGACAGGACAATTGGATTCTTTTAATTCTGATAGTTATGAGCAGTTTATAAACATTAATAACAACACACAAAGGAAATATGTACAAACAGGAAATAAGATTTATAAATCAGCAAAACAAAAGATTTAAGCAAAACAATGACAAAAATGAAAAAAGACGATGTGGTAAGCATGGTATGTTTACTAATGAGAAAATAGTCAACCATAATTCCAATAAGACATATATAAGCAATTATCATTGTTAATCGTAACCCAACAATCAACTTAAAAAATGCCGTATAGTGATTTAAAAAGATTAGATCAAATTCAAACGACAAAACTAACGGCATTATTTATTACAATACGAAAACAAATATAACATAAATAAACAGTGTAGTATGGTTTTTCTTATTTCTGATCTTGGACAGACATCTTAATATAATTTTTTTTACCAAACAGAAAAAACGAAACCTGCTATTTTTCAGTACATTTTTCAAACAGGATGATATATTTTAAGACAAACTATTGCTAGTTTGTTTGTGACAAACTGTTATTTCACGTTGATCATTTTTATAGGCAGACGTTTGTGTAGTAGAGAGGAAATGCTACAACCAGGAACATGCCAAGTGTAAAAACTCTACGGCCTTCCAACTGACAAATCACATAATCTGTCCGAAACTACTTTATTTGTGTATCACTCTTGGGGGATTTGGAATCGTTGTAACTCTAATACTCTTGTTGGTTAGAAGGTAATATTATAATGATTGAGTTGCCAAACACGTGCACAAAAATTCAAAACAAATTCATAAAAATAGGTTTGTTAATGAACACTTTGAGGGTTTTGTGATTTTCTAATATACTGCTAAAAATACATGTGCATATAGATACGTCAATTCATCACAAGCACAAACACCTTTTATCCATATCACGGCATACACATATTACTGTTGATCCCCGATGATATCGCCAGCCTAGTATCTGGTAAGAAAATACCAATATTGTTTTATTCACATGTGCTAGAAAACTGTTTGCTGAATTAGGATTTGAAACACTTTGACATCGGATACAGCTAAATAAAAGTTCATCAATGATGATGAGTCGGTGATAGATTTTACTCAAATCTGCATCAGTTTGCTATTTATCTCGTCTGCAATCGTACGACATCTTCTGATTTTATTTTTCGTTTTAAAGCATGCGTAATTTATATTCAAACACGAATTTAGAACATATTGTTTTTTTTTAATGAACAAAGTTAATTTTCAGTTGAATACACACAATAAACATAATCTGTATCAATTGTTATCATTTTCTCAAAAACATGTTGGCAACAAAAATCTGAGAAATGTATTACCTTTACAGGGAAAGGTTACCACGGATAACAACGACTGAATAGCGTTTTTTATGTGCTCATTTCAATCGTCTATTCGGGTGCACTATATGAATTGTTGGTCTAAAACATAGATTAAAGACATCACGAACCAAAGAACAATAATTTATAATAGTGTTACATGTGTAATCAGAGTCCCTGTTTTTTATAACATTGATAATTTCTCGCTTATAAATATTATAATATAAACTTTCTTATGTAAATAATTGATTTTATTGTAAGTTAGAGTTCATTTGCATACATTATTTCAGTCTAATGAAGTTCAAGCATGTTATTTAGCAAAGTATTTTTTAGATCGATCAACCTAACAACTGCTTAGACAGAGAATGATAGATGGATGTTACTCAGCATTACGAAGGGGGTGTATATAATTTAGGAGGAAAGATCAAATATACTGTGTCTTTAAAAACAGTTTAAACATAATTTACCTACGGTGCATGTAGACCAGGCAGTTAGAAAGTTTACTTTAGTGTTTAATTATATTTATTTACATTTTGTATATAGATACTGTTTATTTTAATGTTTGGTAAGCCGTAAAATGCAAAATTTATTATTATGTTACTGTAAACGATCATTTTACATGTGTTCATACATTTTTAACATTGAGATGAAACAATGACCTGTATACATTTTCAATTGGTATTGCAAACATACTATATTCTAGTATTACAACAAACATCAACAATAAAAACTTAACCAGACAAATTTCCATTTTAATAGATTATGTCAAGAGAAATACCCGTGTGATCATGGTGATATATTTAGGGAATTACACAGCAGGAAAAGCAAATATTTCATTTAAAAATATTTGTCGCCACTTGAACTTTGGTGTTTCCTTTTGAATTAGTCATTGCGAAAGGTGAAAACAAAAACAAACGAAATATTGTTTGGAGCATTTTATACAATATAGTTAATATTGAAATCCTAGAAAGAAGTTTTATATCAATACCTTACAATTTGACTAATTATAATGACTCAGCATTTTTCTCAACACAGTAGTTTGCTCAGTGAAACATTTTATTTCTGTGTGATTAAAATAAAATGTACTAATCAAATAAAGCTATAAAATAGTATAATATAACTGAGGTCTGATTGATTTTGATTTTCGCAGTATGGTGAAACGACGCTATTTATTATGCAATAGGCGACAATACTAACTTTTGTTTTTAAATTTACCAATTTTTATAATAAAATACTGGATAAAACAGTTATGTGTTGTGTTAGTACTGTATTATTTTTTTTTAAATTGAAGTCCATTTGTATCATGACCAACTTCCAACGGAGCTTGTTTATGTTATCAAATACTCACCGTGACTTTACATAAAATTTTGGAAGTCTTTTCGATTAATAGTTCAAAAGGGCCACACCAATTTAATCTCTTGTTCTCTCGATTTTTAAACTCCAAAAATAAGGGCGAGCGAGCGATTTGAATATTTTTTTGAAAATATTTGATTTGCAAATTTTGGAGGCGAAGCTTTAAAAGTAAAGGCAATTGATCATATATATTTTTTTGTAAAATAATAGGTTTCGACAATAGTAAAACTTGATGTATCACTTGTACTTTAACATTTCTTTAATTTATGAAGTGATTTTCCCTGTTCACCAAGAAATAATTGAGTAATTAGATGTGGTACATGTATGTGTGCCAATGAGACAATTCTCCATCCAAGTCATAATCAGGTTGGAAACAGCCCCTCAGTGTTATAGACATCACTTTTAAGAGGGGTCATGATATAAGTTATTATTTTTTTTTGTAAACACTTTTTAGCTCATATTTTCTTAAAGAACTATATATTAATCTGGTATTAAATGGTTAAAGCATGTCCATTATTTTTGTAATGTTAACATGTATATATCTTTTTTTTAATAGTATTCAAAATAAGTGGACCCCTCTTGGGATTGTTTCAAATATGGTGTGACCCTTTTAAGTTAAAAATTCTAGCTTAAAGTTTTTCTATTTTCTTTAAAAAAAGTTAAATGGCCCCTTTCCTGGGAAGGGTTGTTCCCAACATGATGACAAATACAGTTCCTAAACATAATACGGCCTTTAACACAGTGCTTACAACAAGACCAAACAGATCGCTATTAGGGACCCCAAAACTACTGTAAAAAATGCCAACAGAAAAACCAGATATATAATATAAACGGAGAAATATAGATTCCACAACTGCAACAAGTGTGTTTAGATATTTCTCCACTCGAAACAGCTTATCTCTCGCACTTTAAATATAAAAATTCAACTGTCGAGAGTGGAGAAATATCGTAATACATGAGTTATAGTGGTGAAATCTGTTTCTCTGATGATTTTTGTCCATTTTTTTCAAAGATTTGAACATGTTGAAGAAAGTGTAGTACTTTTCATGAGACGTCATCAGGCATGGTCACCTTTTTTCATGACGTCACAATAGGAAAACTTAGAGGAAAACAAGAAAATTTAACGTCACAATTAAATTTCAACCAATCAGTTGCCGTGAACAGATTTTTCACTAGTGAGGAGAAATAATTTTCTCACACCGGGCAGGAAATGTGAAAATAGCACAAAAATTAGAGAAATATCTACGAACCACATTAACAAACTATACATACTGAAAAACAAGCTCCTTAAACAGGAAAAACATGCAGCGGGTATGAATAGTTTTGTTCCACCGTCATACAAGGCAAATCTTCTTTGTACTTTATTCTAACATCGAAAATCAGAATGATTATGATGGGGAATGTAAGTAAGGTGGAAGAAAACCAATGTTCTGTTCTTTACATGTATTTTCTACTGTTATATACTTTCGGAGCACTCCCACTTAGGATATATCGGGTTAATAATTATTCAAGTATTTACACAGTGTGGTGGAGTTTTTATAGGTTTATAAATATTATAGGTATTTAAAGACTGTGAATTTTAAAAACAAGTGTTTTTTTATATCTTTTTTTTTAATATTTACCAAAATAAATAGTGCGGGAAATGGAAATGATTACATTTCAGGATGCTGAAAGTGGGAATATTAAAAAAATCTATTTTGAAAAGTAACGGTGCGGGCAGCTCAGTCGAACAAGGAATTAAATTGGTGTGACCTTATGAACCACATAAACAAACGACAACCACTGCAATCAGATTCCTGACTGATGAGTCTTATGTAGACGAAACGTGCGTCTAGCGTGCTAAATTATAATCCTGGTACCTTTGACATGTTTGATAACTATTTACACCACTTGGTCGATGTCACTGCTTGTGCACGTTTCGTCCCGAAGGTATCACCTGCCTAGTAATTAGCACTTCGGTGTTGAAATGAATATCAATTATATGGTCATATTTTATAAATTTCCTGTTTACAAAACTTTGAATTTATTTGGTTTGGTAACTTTTTTTATATTAGCTTCACTGGTGAGTTTTATGTAAACGAAACGCGGGTCTGGTGTACTGCATTATAATCCTGTACATTTGATATCTATTTACACCACTGGGTTGATGCCACTGGTGTTGGACGTTTTGTCCCCGAGGATATCACCAGCCTAGTAGTTAGCACTTCGGTGTTGACATGAATATCAATTATTTGGTCATATTTTATGAATTTCCTGTAAACAAAACTTTGATTTTTCTGAAAAATTAAGAATTTTCCTATGTCAGGTAAAGATTACCTTAGCCGATTTTGACACAACTGTTTGGATCCTTAATGCTTTTCAACTTTGTATGTGTTTGACTTTATAATTGTTTTAGTATGAGCGTCACTGATGAGTCTTATGTAGACGAAAGGCGCGTCTGGCGTGTCTCTATACATCCCGCTAAAAAAGAATACCAATTTAGCTATGTTTTAATTTGCTGATGACAAAATCGATATTAATGCCTATGTACATTTAGTAAACTATATTCAAAGAAACATGTATAACTACAACATTGGTAAGATAACTCTTACTAATAAGTTTGTTTAAAGGTTGGATGAGTTAAAACGGATCATATAGTGATTTTTGCGCTTTTAGTACAATATTACCGTAAAATTTTGGATGTGGAATTATATCATTTTTAATAAAAAAAAATTACTAATAATATCTTTGTATCTATGAAAGAATTTAGTAAACGTTTTAAGTAATTTGAATTTTTGGTAATCCCTGACTTAATAATTTACCAGTGATGCATTGATTATGTTCGTTAAAATCTGCGACATCACTACACACACGGGCATACCGAACGAGTTTGAGATATTTAAATACCGTACGTTAGAGCCAAAGGAACATCGCCGTCTAAAAAGGGAAAATTAACAATAGGAAATAAAATACTGATTATATCAATTTAAGTGGAATGATTGTGATTAAAGAACACCGGGTCCGTTCGAAATTGACATGCGCGAGTGCATCGCGTTAGTTTCTTCTATATCTTTAATTCATAATAACCCATGTAGAAATGAAACTTTTGTCATTTTTTACAGTAAAGTTTGTTTTGGTTTTTTTTAACAATAGTGGGAACATATGAACAGAACATGTCCGAATTACATGATAAACTTTAAAAAAAAAATCAATTGTTTGATTAATAATTGTTAAAAGCTATCTTTTATTACTATTCCACTCTTAGGTTTTTATTCATATTCGAGAGATGTTCTACGTTGCCTTTTTTTCGGTTTTAGAGAAGTATTTGATCAAACTGTAAATGTATTAGTACGTGTTCCAATTCATATTAAAACGCAACACATGAATACATGCAGCTAGGGACTACATGGCGTTACTATTGCATTCATGTGGGAAGCTTAACTGAAATGAGATACACACATTTCCGGCATTTCTTGTGGGCCATCCCATAGACTTATGGACCTATTCATGACAATTTATTGTTGGTAAGTTTTTAATATGTGGGTGTTTTTATGCATCTTCACCTCATGTTAAGCTCTTTAATATCCCATAGACTGGGACAGATTATGTGAACGTTCGTCTTTAACTCACACTGCATTATAGACATTTCAACTGTTGGGTCATTAAAGGTTCTCAACGCCGAAATCAAATAATTCGAAACACTAATCAGGAATTACCGCTGTGTTTTGATATATATTGAATATCTAAACGTTCATCACTTGTGTTTTTGTTATGTTTTGACAATCAATTTTCATAATTGATATTGCACTTTTTTCAGAAAAAAATGACTTAACTGGCTCTAAAATTTACGATGCATGTGTTGATTAATTATCTTTTTTTCGGACGTCAAAGCATTTGTCTGATTTTCTATCTCATGACATATTCTTCTTTCTATATGCAGTTATATCTATAATAGATATGATAATTAAATTGTCAAACAGACAACAATCCGACCGAATAGCATAAAGCAGCCCAAGATTTATAACAATTCCCATGCTAAAAAGCAAGACTAGACTTCTTTTTAATATCCCAAGACCTTAATCAAAATGTAGTTGATGTACAAAATCACAACAGCTATAGATCAGATCACTCCCCAATAATACTAAATCTGAAGATGAATGATTTCATACTTGGAAGAAAAGGATTATGGAAGTTTAACAACTCACTTTTAAATGATTTTGAATACTCCAAGACTAGAACATGTATAAAAGACACTATACCAATATGCATCATTGGTATACCCAATAGGGAATCTTTAGAACAAATAAATGATTAAGACATCCACTTTCCAATAAATGTCAAACTCTTTTTAGAAATATCACTTACAGAAATCAGAAAAAAAACTATTTCATATGCATCTTATAAAAAGAGGGAGAGAGAAAAACAGGAAAAAATATTATCAGAAAAAAATCAAAAATTAAAGGAAACCATCTTAACAGAGGCAATGGTAAATGAAATTGAACACCATAAATCTGATCTTAGAATAATAAGAAAAGAAAAAATTAAGGGGATACTATAGTTATCAAAAGTACAAGGATTATAATTTTATACGCCAGACGCGCGTTTCGTCTACATAAGACTCATCAGTGACGCTCAGATCAAAATAGTTAAAAAAAACAAATAAATACAAAGTTGAAGAGCATTGAGGACCCAAAATTCCAAAATGTTGTGCCAAATACGGCTAAGGTAATCTACTCCTGGGGTAGGAAAATCCTTAGTTTTTCGAAAAATTCAAAGTTTTGTAAACAGAAAATTTATAAAAATGACCATATAATTGATATTCATGTCAACACCGAAGTGCTGACTACTGGGCTGGTGATACCCTCGGGGACGAAACGTCCACCAGCAGTGGCATCGACCCAGTGGTGTAAATAGTTATCAAAAGAACAAGGATTATGATTTTATACGCCAGACGCGCGTTTCGTCTAAATAAGACTCATATGTGACGCTCAGATCAAAATAGTTAAAAAGCCAAATAAATACAAACTTGAAGAGCATGGAGGACCCAACATTCAAAATGCAATGGATTGAAGAAGGGGAAAAGCCATTTAGTTTTTTTTTTTGTTTAATATTGCAACTAAACATTTTATAAATAAAACTATCCCAAAGTAATATACGAAAAAGGGGAGATAATTTGTAAACAAGATAAAATATTCTGGGGACAAAGTCCCCAATTACGGAGAAAAATCAATAGAAAAAAATCAAAGATTTCGGGAAAATTTCCTGAATTTTTCACCTTACTAATGAACTCACAATCGTTAACTTTTTTTTCAAATCTACTTCCGTTACCAGTCTTGTTTGCATAAGACTTTGTATAAAATGTATATTTATCAACATATCAACAAATATAGGAAGGAATTCAACACCAAATCATTTTTATGATTGTTTGATATGAAAAAAACGTTACCTGGATAACAGCGTTTCTTTGTTTACATTGAATATGACGTCATAACTTAAATAACGTCACAGCTAAATCCCTAACAACAGAACAAATTTTGGAAACGTTACGGTATTTCCGTTTGTTTAAAATAAAAAATAAAATTATACAGACATTCTTCCCCATTCACAAATAATGCCTATTCATATTAGAAGAGGTCAAAAATTATTATAAAAAAACTGTATACTAAAACAGAAAACTTGTAGTACGGTACACGTAGCTTTGTGAAAAATTTTGCACATGCTGCTACAAGCATTTAATTTGGCATAGACCTTCCTAAACTATTACTCTTTTTTTCAGATAGGGAGAAATTTGAGAAAAAATGTCTCACTTCCGGTTGAATCCAAAATGGCGGACATCATACTTAAATCAGCCCAATATCAGATGATAGTGTGTGAAAAGGTTTTTTTATCATGCTGCTATAATAATATTTAGTACAAACCTTTGTTATGTACTGTTTTTTGATATATTATATAGATAAGATGTCTTTAAAAACCCTATTTCCGGTAAAATCCATCATGGCGGAGGTTGTACTTCCAGTAATATTCAAAATAGCGGACATAGAAATATCATAATTTTATTTTGATATTCAACTTTTTTTCGAAATGTAGAGAAAATGTTGGGTTTGTTTATGTGCTGGTCATTAAACTTTTTAAGGCTCTAACCACTTATTCTATTCCAAAGTTAATGTTTAAATACAAAGTTAGCACTTCCGGTAAATAAAACCAATATTGCGTAAATTCCAAGGATGAGACCTCAGTCCATATCTTCGATGTAGAGATTTGGATAGATTGATGAAAATAAAATACAATCGCTTGAGTACTTAAACATCTTGAAAACTACTGATTTATGGCCGCAAATACATGTTTATTCACAATAGGAGAACTGTTTTACAAAGACCGTGGTATTGTGTCTTACATCAATAATGTAAAAGCTCCTGATAAGGTGTACGGGCCTCACAAAGCATAAATATATATCTGAAGATTTTCCCACTTCCAAACGCAAGATAAAGTTCGTCTGCCCCTATGTCACGGAACAACCAAACAGCAATGACAACAACATCATTTTCGACTGTTCGAGTCATGACTCAGTTAAGTATGTGTATCAATGCATCAGACACATGTTTCATGATTCTAGTATAAGCCTCTTTATGTTAGCATGGGGCTTAACTTGAAACACGATCATGGGGTGGATAGCACATAACATTCTGAGTATGGGTTGCTTCAAGCACCTCGAAACGACCGGTATTGTCTATGTACGCATCCGACTACATCCACTGTTGTTACAGTTTCAAGGTGTATCATAACGAGTATGCTGATAGGGTATTATTCCCTTACCTTAAACAAACGTGAAACTGTTTCAAGAGTGGATGAAGTCTTGGATACATATTGTAGTTGTAGCAACACATGTTCAGGATATTCTATCCAAACCACCACGTGATATATTTCAAATAAAACACCATATTCACATTAAAAGGCTGACGCTAGAGTCATGGTGCATGTGTCTGATGCAGTGTTGCACATGTACTAAATTGTGTACATTTTGATAATTTGCTGTCAGTTGATGATGTCAATGAAGCGTATTCCAATTTTCAATCTAAATTTGTTAACATCATTGACAAGCATATACAGTACCAATGAAAAAAAGAAGATCAATAATTTTTTCATAAATATGGCCAAAGATATAGGAGGTAAAAAAAATTAAAATAGACAGAAATCATCCAAGTATAATAAAAATTGAAGAAAATAAAAATGATTATAATGAGTTGAATTTTAAACCTGTAACAGAAGAGTTTGTGAGTAAACAAATAAATAGTTTAATATAAGAAAAGCCACTGGATGTAACAATATTTCACCAAAAATTTTAAAATTGGCACAGCCAGTAATATCAAATCCTATTAAAATCTTAGTTAATAAATCAATTGAAAGCTCAATTTTTCCTGATAATCTTAAAGCTGCTCAGGTTTCCCCACTTTTTAAAAAGAATAACTCTCTTGATAAAGAAAACTATAGACCTGTAAGTGTGTTACCATGTATTTCTAAAATTTATGAAAGAGCTATACATGACCAACTAATTCTTAAATAAACATTTCCATCCTCTTCTTTCGGCATGTAGGTCATGTTTTGGGTGCCAAACCGCACTTATTAAAATAATAGAAGACTGGAAAAAAGCTATCGTCGAGAACAAATTTATTGCTGCAATTTTGATGGATCTATCTAACGCATTTGATTGTTTACCGCACGGTTTACTTTTACTTAAAATTCCCTAAAATTATTAAAAAGTTATTTAGAAAACAGAAAACAACGCATTACAATTGGACGTTCTTACAGTGAATGTTTAAAGGCGTAGTACAAGGGTCAATTCTTGATCCAGTTCTTTTCAATGTCTTCATAAATGACATATTTCATTTTGTACAAAAAGACACCATTTATAAGTATGCTGATGACAACACTGTATCATACAGTGATCATAATTTAGATAAAGTTGTTGAAAGTTTAGAAACTGATAGTTTAAATCTAATAAACTGGTTTTCTATAAATGTAATGAGACTAATTCTGACAATTTCCAGGCTATAGCCATTGGGAAAAAAACAAATAATACAATTTGATATTTAATTTAAATGGAAACAAAATTTCTTGTGAAGAAAATGTTAAACTTCTAGGAATGACTTTAGATTCGAACTTAAATTCTAACAATCATATATCTGAAATATGTAAAAAGGTATCAAGACAATTAAATATTCTAAAACAGGCTAGGTAGGTTAACAGCATACTACTCATTCATACTTTCGAATTTTAACTATTGTCCAGTAATTAGGCACTACTGTAGTGAAAAAAAAGATTCATTTATGAAGATTATGATATTCCTTACGAAAAACTGCTAGAAAAATCTAAAGTACCAAACCATTTTCGAAGGGAATCATTTTTTTTTACAAAAAAGGTTGAATATCAAAAATAAAAAAATGATATTTCTATGTCTGCTATTTTGAATTTAACCGGAAGTAAGGGTTTTTAAGACACATGTCTTATACATTTTATCGATTAACAGCATCAAAGAAAGGTTCCTGCACAATTTAATGGAAGTAGCAATACGTAAAAAAACATTTCAATCACCCTCCCTAAAAAATAAGCTTATTTTAGTACAATGTCCACCATAATGGATTTTACCGGAAGAAGGGTTTACCCCGAGGGTATCACAAGCCCAGTAATCAGTACTTTATTGTGCTGACACGAATTATCATTGATATTGTTATATTTATAAATGAACTGTTTACAAAATTATTTTTGAAATACTAAGGCTTTTCTACCTCAAGCATAGATTACCTTAGCTGTATTTGGCAACACATTTAGGAATTTTGGATCTCAATGCTTTTCAACTTTGTACTTTATTTGGCTTTTTTAAACTTTTTTCGGATTCGAGCGGCACTGATGAGTCTTTTGTAGACGAAACGTGCGTCTGGGTATATATAAAATTAAGTCCTGGTATCTATGATGAGTTTAATTTAAAGACATCTAATCTATAAAATATATCCGAAAGTAATACATAATAAAGGTTTGTACCAAATATTATTATAGCAGCATGATAATAATACCTTTTCACATGCTAGCCTTGGATATTTTGCCGATTTAAGTATGATAAAATAAAAATGGAAATGGGGAATGTGTCAAAGAGACAACAACCCGACCATAGAAAAAACAACAGCAGAAGGTCACCAACAGGTCTTCAATGTAGCGAGACATTGCCGCACCCGGAGGCGTCCTTCAGCTGGCCCCTAAGCAAATATATACTAGTTCAATGATAATGAACGCCATACTAATTCTCGATTTGTACACAAGAAAATAAAATTTAAAAAATACAAGACTAACAAAGACCAGAGGCTCCTGACTTGGGACAGGCGCAAAAATGCGGCGGGGTTAAACATGTTTATGAGATCTCAACCCTCCCCCTATACCTCTAGCCAATGTAGAGAAGTAAATGCATAACAATACGCACATTTAAAATTCAATTCAAGAGAAGTCCGAGTCTGATGTCAGAAGATGTAACCAAAGAAAATAAACAAAATGACAATAATGCATAAATAACAACAGACTAATAGCAGTTAACTGACATGCCAGCTCCAGACTTCAATTAAACTGATTGAAAGATTATGATTTCATCATATGAATATCAGGCACAATCCTTCCCGTTAGGGGTTTAGTATCATACCATCATAACATATATGAGAAGAACATTACCCGTGTCATGCCAACAACTGTTTTTTTAATAAATGTGTTTAGCTCCGATGCAAAGACCCTATAAGTGAATCAATATTAATGCCAAAATAAGCAATCTTTAGTGACCTGACAACAGTATAGTAACTATATCCCTTCTTGATAAGTCTATTTTAAAGGTTTTGTTAGTTTCTGAGGTGAATACTGACATTTTTGTGCTTTATAAAGAATATTTCCATAAAAAAATTGGATGTGAAATACCTGAACGTATAAGAAGTCTGCATGTTGAGCTATATTTACGAATGATGTCCTTATACCGATGATAAAATTTAGTAAATGTTTTGACTAGTTTGTGATATCGAAAACCCTGGTGTAATAATTTTTCAGTAATACATAAAGGAGTAGGTCCGGTAAGGGCCGATTTTGGCCTCAAATTTTAGGTTCATCTAACCAAAGTTTTTGGACACTTTTTAAACACTTAAGTGTCTATTTCAATTGATTCGATTAGTTTATGTGAAAGATTTTAACTGATTCAGTCATTAAAAAAGCTCTGATTCAAGCTTAAATATGAAAAATCTATCAAATATCCCAAAAAACGTCACTTTTCAGATGGTTTTTGTCTAAAAATTAACAAAAAAGCTAAAATTTTGAAGATTTCAGTAATTCAGCATGACTTAATGATGCTAGAACGCGATATTTGTGCATAGTATTGTCAAAAAACAGCTCATATTTATGTAGCAGAAGCATTTTACTTTCCAAAATATAGCTTAAAGATTACATTTTCATAATTTTCTAAAACTGCTATATTTTGGGGCCAAAAAGGTGTCTTACTGAACCTACTCCTTTCTCTCGTTAAAATCTAAAACATTGTTACATACACGAGCGAATCGTACAAGTTGAGATATATAAACACCGTAAGATGGTGACAATGGAACGTCACCATCTAAACATGAATAATTAACGAAAGGAAATGAAAAATCATCTCTTTTATCATAAATGTTAGTATTAAGCTTTCCGTTAGTGATATAGATATCAAGATCGAGGAAAGGGCAGTGTTCATTGTTAGTATTAGCTTTATCTTAAGTAAGTTCAACAGGATACATTT
The DNA here is from genome assembly GCA_037788925.1 of Mytilus galloprovincialis. Classification (NCBI taxonomy): domain Eukaryota; kingdom Metazoa; phylum Mollusca; class Bivalvia; order Mytilida; family Mytilidae; genus Mytilus; species Mytilus galloprovincialis. The sequence goes on from CM075332.1 coordinate 4,388,415, forward strand.
CTTTAGTATACATACTGAAGTCGTCATTATTGAGAGTCAAAATGTCATCCAAATATCTAAAAGTATTATTAAATTTGTTTATGAAATGTTGTTTCGATGGGTCTTTGCTGATTTTTGTCATAATTGTAACTCATAGCAATACAAAAACAGGTCCGCAATAAGTGGTGCACAGTTAGTCCCCATTGGAATTCTAATAACCTGACGATATACGGAATCAAATGATGTCCGCCATTTTGGATTTAACCGGAAGTGAGACATGTTTTTCAAATGCCTCCTTATCTGAAATAAAAGAGTAATAGTTTAGGAAGGTCTATGTCAAATTTTATGCTTTTAGCAGGATGTGCACAATTGGTCTGAAATATGCTTGTAGCGGCTGGACTATTGAGTAAAGTAAACAGTGAAATACTTGATTCCTGTAATGAAAAATTAAATGATACGTTAATAGAATATTAAAGGGGGGGGGAGATAACTTATAATGAATTGACAACAGCTATGCGTAAAATGAAAAATGAGAAAAGTACAGGGTCAGATGGTTTTACAAATGATTTTTTTAAATTCTTTTGGACAAATGTAGGAAAAAATGTTTTCAGATCTATAATTTATTGTTAATAAGGGGGAAATTGTCAATAACTCAAAAACAGGGTAATATTTCTTGTTTACCAATAAGTGATATACCTAGACAGTTCATGAAAAATTGGCGACCAATAAGTCTTTTGAATACACCATATAAACTAGCACCAAGTTGTAAAGCAGAGCGAATACAATCTGTTCTACCTATTGTTATTAGCAATGATCAGACAGGTTTTATTCCTGGAAGATATATTGGAGAAATTACTCGTCTCAGATATGATATTTTATTCTATACAAATTTAAATGATTTGCCAGGTCTTCTCCTTCTCATAGATTTTGAAAAAGCTTTTGATTCCGTATCATGGAAATTCATAAGTAAGTATTAGACTTTTTCAATTTTGGGCCCTCTGTAAAACACAGGTTAAAGACCTTTTACACAAATGTAAGCTCATCAGTAACCCAAAACTGTTTTTATCATCTTCCTTTCAGATTCAAAGAGGCTGTAGACAAGAGGATCCTTTTATCACATTACATTTTCCTTTTATGTGCTGAAATTCTATGAATTTTAATCAGAGAGAACAAAGAAATTAAAGGAATCAAAATTGATGACACAAAATATCTTATCTCCCAATATGAGATAACACTTGATGGTACAACTTAATTTCTAAAAGCATCTCTTCGCTTATTCAAAAATATGCTGAAATGTCTGGTCTCCATATGAATTGGACAAAACAAAGCTGGTGTGGATAGGCAAAAAATGTGGTTCCAGTAGATTTATATTACTAGGAATATACTTTTCTGTTAATTTGTTTGAAATGGAATTGTTGAACTATGGTCCAAGAATTAAAGAAATTGAAAAAAATATAAAAATTTGGTCTAAACAAACATTAACACCAGTTGGAAAAGTAACTATCATCAAGACATTAATTATTTCAAAATTGAACCATCTGTTTTTAACATTACAAGCACCATGCAAAAATGCTTTAAACAACTAAATGACAAAATTTAATTATTAATTTGGGAAAACAAACCTGACAAGATTAAAAGAGAAATATTATGTTCTGAACACAAATGAGGAGGGCAGAAAATGCATGATATTGACAAATATATAAAAGGATTGAAACTTACATGGATTAGAAGGTTGTTGAAAAACAATCCAAAACTAAATAAGGTATTGAAAAGTACTGAAAATCAGTATTGAAAACCTAGATTATGTAGGCCCAACAAAAAGGTGTTAAACCCCTTTTTGGGAAGAAGTGATTAATGCTTGGACAGATTAACAAAACAAATTCATACCAAAAAGACGAGTCTGATACAAAACTTTGAACTTTTCGTTAAACTAAGGATTTTCTTTTCCCAGGAATAGATTACCTTAGTCGTATTTGGCACAACATTTTGCAATTTTGGATCCTCAATGCTCTTCAACTTTTTACTTGTTTGGCTTTATAACTATTTTGATATGAGCGTCACTGATGAGTCTTATGTAGACGAAACGCGCGTCGGCGTACTAAATTATAATCCTGGTACTTTTGATAACTATTTACACCACTTAGTATGTCTTTTTATTTTACAAAAAGATCAAAACTTCACTGGTTCCAATATAAAATAATACTCAGAATATTGGGCACAAATATTTTTTTATTTAAAATAGAAATAAAACAAAGCGATAAATGTACTTTCTGCAATGAAGAAACTGAAGATATTGAACACATAATTTGGACATGCCATAAAATAGCAGATCTGTGGATAAGACTCATGATGGACTGGATTTATAACCAAACACAGATAATTATTTCATTTAACATTTAATCTTTTAAAAAGGACAAACAGAAAATAATAAAATAAAAAATCTTATAATACTTTTATCATACTTCTTCATCTATAACACAAAACTGTGTGAAAATCAAGTAGATTTTGCAGTGCTGAAAAGCTATCTAAATGAAAATTAATACTAGAAAAGAATATATTTTTGAAAACAAAGCCTTTTCACATTACCAACCTCTACTGGGACCCCTGGCTTCCATTACTACAATAATGTACATCTTGTCATTTAAAAAACTTCGCATTACCCTATGTAATGTTATTGTGTATACTGTTTTAGCTTTCTCCACACCACCATATATACATGTATGTTTTATATTATATGGAGAATAAACCATGGCAAAATCCGTAGCATATGTCGCATCATTCCGAGACACCAATATCAAGCCTTGTTTTATACGCTTTATCATATATTTCAACAGGAGAATAAATATATTATATGAACAGTTTTGTGATCCACAGCACTGGGTTACCTTCAGTTCTACTTTTGTCTTGTTTTAAAAGCCTTAAAAAATTTGCTCAATTACTTATCCGAAGCACCTGGGTTACCTTACAATTTGCGTGCTGTTGTTTTAAAAATACTAGAAGTTATGTTTATTATTGTATTTTTGTGTGTTTCGTATTTTTTATAGTTGCATTTAGTGTGCAAAAAAACTATATGAAAACTTGACGTTCGTGACGTCACATACAAAACAATGACGTCATTCAATAAATTTGAAATGACCGTTCTATTGGACCTATTATGAGGGAAAATATTTCTTAAGCCTACGTAAATAAAAACTGACGTTATGTAAAAAAAAAAAAAAAATAATAAGTAGGGGTGTGATAAAAGGTATGCGATAAAGGGTACGCATCAAAGTTGCGCGATATGGATTAAACAGCAGGCTATATATCAAATATTCAAAACTACTGTATCTGCTACTAAACATATGATCATGATGGTAAATACTTTTATATGTTGTTTATCGTTTTTGTTTTGTTTGTTCTTGTTTTGTGACTAAAATAGCATGTACATTCTCTAATATCTATTTTGTGTTTGTATGAATTATTTACAATGGAAAACCAACTTTGCCGAATTTTCGTGTTGTTTCTTACTTATTATTTAGAACTGTTGATGTAAACTTCCTTTGGTTTTGTGAGTCTTTGTTTACTCTGATTGATTTGATTGTTATCGTCTTATTTAATGTTGTATCCTAAGAAAAAAACAGTGCTGCTATTTCCAAATTGCATGTTTTTGTTGTTTTTTTAATTTTCATATAGTTTTAGTTTTTTTTTTCTTTTGCATTTGTTTTTCATATATTTATTATTTTCTCTTCTCTTCTCTCTCTCTCTCTCTCTCTCTCTCTCTCTCTCTCTCTCTCTCTCTCTCTCTCTCTCTCTCTCTCTCTCTCTCTCGAGATATAATGGATATGCAAAAATATATTGTAGATATATTATAATTTTGAATACTAACAATTACTAACAATTTTTCTAAATATACAATCTAATTTTTAACGAGACCGGGATACTTTCTATATCAAACTAACAAATGTAAAAAATAAATCAATAAAGAATATAAAAAAACGCCAAAGGCAACATGTAGATCTTTCGTCTCTAGGGAATAGCTATAAACATATATTTATTTCAGGTTAATAGTATATAAGCCATACTCAAGTTAAAGATATTTCGATCAACTTTTGCAACCGGCTTCTATGTTTCTTTAATGCATCGTTCATCTTTTTTGGGCCTCGACTTTTCCATAGGGCAAATATTTTATTTTTAACTATTTTAAAAAAAGATACCGACGTCGCGTACGGTGTTGGTGATAATACGGGTTTTGCTTTCCAGTTCGCCTTTAGTGCATTTTTATGAAGTTTCGGAATTTATAACTATATAGATGTATATATCAAAATGTGCGTAATTAAAAGTAGAAATGGAATATGCCTTAAATCAAAACTTTTATTCATTTTGTTACTCGAATGATCCCTAATAACACTGATTTTGAGCGTGTAGACAAGTAACATAGCCACATATGATTAGCGTTGTTTTGAAGTTATTCTTGTAATTTTTTAAACTTATTAAAAACAAATAGTACTCCTAGCAAGAGTAGTCTTTGGTGTTAATGGTGTATGTTTTATTTATGACGTCATCGATAACTGGACGCGTCTGACCAGGACGAAAAGTTCACTTTGTTTTGTGGTCAAGCCGAAAATAGAAAAAAATATGGATATGGGTGAAGTTAAGAATGATTTTAAAAGGTAATTCAAATAGATTATTCCGAAAATGAAATATCTTTTTATTCCGTACGAACGAATGCTGCAGATCAAAACCACAATTTAACATATCCACCCTTCCTGTGTCAAAATTAAACAATAAATATACAACTTTCTATGTCTTAAATTAGTAAGTATTGTTTAAATTATGTCCTAAATTGTTCATTTTATTAAATCTGTTGAAATGTTACACTCGCCGTTTTCTGACGTTTTGGCGTATTTGTAAAGTGTCTTATGAATATAATAGGCAGTTGCAGTCTTTTCTTTGATATGAATTTTTTTTCAAACGTGAAAACTTTTTTTTTAAATGTATGAAAAAAAAATGTGTCGAAGTTTTAAGAGAAAATATTGAAAAAAAAAATAAACGCGATCATTTTTTGTCTAGTCAAAATGTCACAAAACGCATTTTTTTACATTTTTGTTACAAGGATGATAAGTCATATTATACAGTTTTGGAGGGGGGAAATTTGAAATTATAATAGCACAAAAAATACTAAATAACATTAAAATCTACTGTTCAGTTCAGGGATTTTTTTGAACCCATTTTCGATCACATGTCGGAGGTATTAACGACACAGTGAGCGACTACTTTTGTCTAGTCATAATGTCACACCATGCTTTTTTACTTGTTTTGACGTTACGTTCTGTAAAACTTGACATGTAGTGCCTAACGTCGCAAATTACGGAAGCTTTTACGTGCCATGCTAATTAACTTTTTCCAATTTGATATAACAAATTATGATTTTGATATAACAGATTATGAGTTTGATATAACAAATTATCAATTTGATGTAACAGATTATCAATTTGATATAACAGATTATCAATTTGGTATAACAAATTATCAATTAGAAATAACAAATTGTCAATTTGATATATTAAATTGCGAATTTCTCTACCAATAGTATGATTTAATTATAATAATGAGATTGATTGAAACATTGCGTAACCCAAATCGGCGCATTTTTTTTTGTGTATTGATTCATTGTTTATCTGACGTCCAGCGACAAATATGTCATTGAATGTTTATTCAAAACTTTATTAACAGGGTTAATGTTTCTGAAACCCTCTCCCTCCCCTTTTATCTATTATTTGAGGCAGTTTGGGGGACTAGTTTGATCGTTCTCTATTCAGTACATGGGACCTAATGTCTTAGAACGAACGATTATAAAAGAAAAAGGACTAATTTATATTGATCATTTTCAAATCAGAAAGAATAGATAGTGTGTTTGTATGGCCGTAGGAACATGCAAGGATAAAAAATGCTTTCCCTTCCTCAAAATCCTGGCATGCTTCTTTATCAATTTCGATGGGCACATACAAGGATTAATGAAACATCCTTAAGTTCATCCTTGCATTTTTCTTTATATATTTGTTTCAATATTTATTCTGTTTGCACAATTTTTAAAAAAAAAAAAGACCCATGCGCGAGATCTAGAAGAGAAAACCCATGCACACTCAGTGCAAAAGGGATCTGATATATCAAATTTATAAATTTGTATTTCAAATTATCATAATTTGTTATATCAAATTGATAATCTGTTATATAACAATTTATTTGTTATATCAAATTGAAAAAAGTAAATGTGCATGGCCCTCAAAGACTTCTGTAGCAAATATCTTATCATGCAAAACCATAACTTTTTTTATATTTTTTTTTTTTGATACAATATCTTAACAGATTTTTATCGAATCTAATTAAAATTAATATCTGTATCTGTTTCGGTGGAGGACATTTCAGCGCATTGGTAGGACATTTTAGAGAAAAAAATCTAACGTTTTAGCGCCAAAGTAAAGCCATTTCAGCCCAAGATTTTTTTTAAAGAGGGACGAAAGATACCAAAGGGACAGTCAAACTCATAAATCTAAAACAAACTGACAACTCCATGGCTAAAAATGAAAAAGACAAACAGAAAAACAATAGTACACACGACACAACATAGAAAACTGAAGAATAAACAACACGAACCCCACCAAAAACTAGGGGTGATCTCAGGTGCTCCGGAAGGGTAAGCAGATCCTGCTCCACATGTGGCACCCGTCGTGTTGCTTATGTGATTACAAATCCGGTAAATAGTCTAATTCGGTAGGTCATATTCATGAAAGGGAAGGGGATTGTAGTTACGACGTAAGGAACATATCCGATATCATTTGTGAAACGGTTATTCCATAACGGTCAACCAACTCGTGATGGCGTCCGTAAAATTTACGAAGGGATGATTTCAACTTCACTATTTGGAACTCTTGGTTTAATAGCTTCCTTGTGAGCAGCTAACCTCTATCAAGAAAATCATGATAGGAAATGCAAGCACGGGAATATCGTATCAATTGGGAGATATATACCCCGTATGCAGGTGCTGCTGGAATGTTGCTACTTAGAAATGGAATGTTCACAATTGGAAAGCTGAAATCATCTCTTTTGTCGTAAAGTTTTGTTTTCAACCGACCCTCATTGTCAATTTCTAGATGTAAGTCAAGATATGAAGCCGACTTAATTGTATCTGTAGTATCCTTTATCTCTAGTTCGATTGGATAGATGCGTTCTACATAGTCACCAAATTTTGAATTGTTTAGTGAAAGAACATCATCTATATAGCGGAAAGTAGAGTTAAAGGATATTGCTAACTTCTTGTCTTTCTTCCTAAGAAGTTCCTGCATGAAGTCAGCCTCATAATAATAAAGAAACAAGTCGGCGAGTAGAGGGGCACAGTTTGATCCCATTGGAATGCCGACAGTTTTAACTTATTCGAGCAAAAATGGAAATTATCAATGCCCATTTTAGAGCAATGCTTTAATCCATTTTATGATTAATGATTAATGATCAATATTTTTTTTTAAATAAAAGCAAGACAGCACAATTTATAAAATAGCAATTCCATTAAAATATAACACTAAAATTTTAAAATCAAATTTTAAAAGTCCGTTCTAGCCTAGAATTTATATTCCAGAGAACTGAACGAACGTAATGGGCTCTGGGTATACCCCTGTGCAATACTGATTTTTCTCTTTATCTTGTGTAGATTGTGGTGCACATTCGTCTATATATTGTATTTTTATATATGTTATTGTACACATTTCCTCAGTGATTGATATAATCTTGCATCCAGTTCATGTTAAGTTATGGGCATAGAAAACTCTAGAGGAAAGAGCCGAAAACAAGATAATATTTAAACGTTTCAGAAACCAAAATGTGGACTTCTATGCACAATGCAATGCAGAAGAGCTCACTAGATATAGTGCGCAGTTGTTTCTCAGTTATTAAACTACTCTGGAGCTCATACAATGAAGCATTTTAATCAACATTATTGTCATCCGAGATATATAATCTTATATTTACCATAGTAATGAAACAGCAAACACAAACATACCAATACACTTGCCCTAATTGACCGTTCCCTTGAAAATCGATAAAGCGAAGGTTTGTTTTGTCAACATGATCCCATGGTAATGCTTATGTTTTCCTAATGTTGTCTCGTGCTCATCAACCCAAAATGCATACATGAAATACCAATATTAAAATATAAATATAAAAACATATCCACATTTTGGTACTAATGGGTGGGAGAGGTGGGAACCTATCAAGAATCTCATCAACCCAAACAGGCAATATGCATTGCCTGACCAAACATAGCCCTTAAACCAACCACCACTTGGATATTGAAAGAATGAGGATGTATCACATTTACGTCCGTCAAAGATATCAACCAATGAAGTTATACACATTTCCTCAGCGATTGATATAATCTTGCATCCAGTTCATGTTAAGTTATGGGCATAGAAAACTCTACAGTCCATACAGCATATTTGCAGGCCAATCTCAAATTACACCACTAGCAAGGCTTTCCCTTAAGGAATAGTATTCCCAATACTCAAAACAAAAATATCTTCAACACTTTTATTAAATATTATTCCTTTTAAACACTACTAAACATTTAGAGGTACGTGTACACAGTTCTTTATAAATAGTTCATAATTCAATAAATTCTCATGAATTTGACCACACACAGACTTTTAAAAGTTAAGTTTAGGCAATGAACTCATATCAAAATGACATTGTCATTATTTTAATAACATCTTCAGCATGTGGACAGCTTGTAAGAAAAGGGACTTCACCTCCAAGTGTAAACTATGCTGGCTTGTTTCTTTCTTTACTGTTGTTGAATCAAACACACTCTTTACTTCCTAATCAGGAACATTAACAATTGTATTTCCACTTGTAACTTCACAGGTCTGCTGAAAATATATCAACCAATAACAAATTGTTTATTTGTACTTTAAAAGACAGCATTAGACACACTTTGAAAAGGAAAAATCCCTTTGCCTACAATCCACGTAAAAAACAACTAGGGAATCAGTGTCCCTCGAACTGTAGACAAAAGAAATTTAAATTAAACATTTTAACCATACATAAAATACTAAGTATACATTTGTACTAGTATACAAAATCATTCAACATTATAATTATTAAATAAAACAAAACAAAACAAAAATATTGCAACCATTATTTAATCTCCCAAGGCAAAAATATTTTTGTGACATATTTCAACACATCTAAAGTATATACACATCCAATAGGAAACATTATGAAATTACGGACAAAGTATATACACATCCAATAGGAAACATTATGAAATTACGGACAAATTATTAGAATTACTTTTAAATAGGTTAATTTGAACATAAATCTGCTTCCATCACAGATACATTATTTTCCTATTTTCAGAAATCAAAACATTACTTAAATTGCAATTTGTTCTCACCATATTCTGGTCAGAAAAATCCTTTCCTTTTAGGTTGTTCGAACTCATTGACATGAATCATCCTGCAATGTCATATTACTTCTCCTTCATTCATCAGCCTGTCAAAGCTGTAGGTAACACCATCTGAAAACAAAAACATTCTATTCAATTCTATGTACAATCAAACAGACCGCTGAACGCAGACCTCGACGAAGACACCTTATAATTCAATACACATCACTCCGGTAAACAACATTAATATCAAGTGACATCTCACACTAAATTACTCCACTTTCTCAATAATTCTATTCTTTTCTAACAAAGTCTTTAAAGAGCATTTTCTATCAGTATGTACGATGTAATAATCAATAAAAAGTCCACAACACTCAAAATTAACAAAAGAAACTATTTACCCCGTATAAACAATTTATTATTTTACTTTCAACTACAGGTTTCCAAAATGGCCCGAGCCCCAACTTCCACATATATTTGATATAGCGATAGCACTTTGCCCTGCACGGCATATCAAATATCTGACCACCTGGGTTGATAATAACTACCCAAGGTCTAAATCCCAAAACATTTTTCCATCAAGGTCAAACATTACCATCTAGTTCTATCAAGGAGCCGCCAAGGCGAATATAAATGACCACCAAGGTCTTGACGCCCCCCAAGGCCATTTTTCTTAATTCAAAGTCAAAGCCAAGGCAAATGTAAAAAACAATAAAAATGACCACCTAGGTCTATTGCCACCAAGGCATATATAAATGACCACCTAGGTCTATTGCCACCAAGGCATATATAAATGACCACCTAGGTCTATTGCCACCAAGGCATATATAAATGACCACCAAGGTCTTAAAGCCACCAAGGCAAATGCAAGTAGAAGTTAAAGAATATAGTTACTTTGCCGACAACACGTGGAGCACGACCTTCCCACAGCTTGGATATTGAAAGAATGAGGATGTATCACATTTACTTCCGTCAAAGATATCAACCAATGAGGTTATTTGCAATAAGAATCAAGAAAAAATGTAAATAGTCAATTGACAACTACAGAATTACTTTTATATTCATGATGAACCAAAGTGAACATATATGTATATATATACATACAACTTTGATATTAAGCCAGCATACATTAATGATCGTGGTTTTAGTATTATTCAACTAGGAAAGTTTTCGCTAAAATGGGTTATCGAAAATACAGCTGAACGGATTAATCCTGCGCTAAAATGGGCTCTTATGTCTGCGCTAAAATGTCCCCTGGTAGTTTTTCGCTAAAATTATCTGCGCACATCTGTTTTCTTGTTCATAGTTGAGATTAAATTTCCTTTTGTTTATGGAATTGGCAAATTTGATAAATTTAATGTTATTGTGGTTAATTTTGAATTTCCTTTCAACTGTTGATCTTTTAACATATAATACAGGCGATGAAACAAACGATTCAACTAATAAAATTTTTATTCGGAAATTATCAAAAGCGGATAAAAGATAAGCCCTGGACACCATTTTCGAGTATGATGGTCTTGTGAAGCAATGATAGTCCGTCGGAAAGGGGCGATAAATGACTGACCCGTGTTAGGAGAGAGCAGTATCTCTTGCACGTAAAAGTCACCCTTTTAGATTTCGAAAAGAGCAGGCTAAGGCTACAAGGAAGCACTTCCATCCTCAAAGTGGAAACGGATTAATATAAGTTGTAATAACTTGTTTCCCAATCCACTATAAATAGATATGTTTAAACTAAAAGAAAAAGCAGCAGAAAAGACAATGGTTTAAACTTTTTTTTTTAAATATCCTGTTTCAATCTAAAGAAAGAAAATATCTTTGCTCCAAGGTGATACTAATTTAAATGAATATTATTTTTCTGTTTTAATTTAACTGTACTTGAAACATATGTGCCGCTTTTGCATTTAGGTTCTATACGTAGCAAGTCAAGCAAACCGCTCATATAAACTATGCTGTATGATTGAGCTGCACGAAATGAAAAAAGTACGACGTTATATATACAATTCATGAAAATAACGTCAAACTAACGTTACAAAACTAACACTAACATAGCACGCGACGTCTGGCACATGCTTTTTTAAATCATACAGGCCACATTTCGCGCCTGTCCCAAGCCAGAAGCCTCTGGGGTTTGATATAAAAGAAGATGTGGGATGATTGCCAAATGAGACATCTCTCCACAAGAGAACAAAATGACACAGAAAATTAACAGCTATAGGTCACCGTACGGCCTTCAACAATGAGGAAAGCCCATACCACACAGTTAACTATAAAAGGCCCGAAATGACAATGTAAATCATTTTAAACGAAAAAAACTAGCGACCCAATTTATGTACAGAAAAATGAAAGAAAAACAAATACGTAAAACATAAACAAACGACAACCACTGAGTTACAGGCTCCTCACTTGACAAGCTAATGCATAGAGAATGTGGCCGGGTTAAACATGTTAGCAGGATCCCAACCCTATCCTAGCCTGTGACAGTGGTATAACAGAATAACATAAGAACGAATTATAAAAATCAGTTGAAAAAGGCTGAACTGATCAGATGGATAAAAATACAAATGCTACAAATACAGTGAAGATCACTTCTAACTTCTCATTAGAACTGTCATAATAATCTGTTATAAAACTGTTCTAACCTTCCAATCACAGTACTACATAGAACGGTTCTAAGTACAACTGTCAGAATCAGTTATAGGTAGAACTTATGGAACGCCGGAACTGTCTTATAGTGTAAATATCTAATGTGTTTTGTCGCTTTGCCTTACGTCCTGTCATTTCTTCTTTATGTTATGCGCAGATGCCTTTATTTCCTGACACGGCATCTATGTGTAATGTCAAATTAGTAATTTGTCTGGTCAAACAATTGTATGATATGTCATTGCTAAACTTTGTTGTGTAAAATATGCATTACATCATGCTTTAACTACTGTATATATATTCTGTGAATACTTCGAAACTTTATGATCAACAACCTTTGTCTATTCTTCTTTTACGTAAGTCAGTTAATAATTGCGTCCTGTCTCAAGTGTTATTGTTATGTCAAATGTTCTAAACGTTTTGTTTTGATACACCTTTGTTCTATGTTAATCTCATAATATTATAGTCTATTAGCGTTATGTTGTGTTTATACATATGTATCTCCAGTGAAAATTACAACACACCTATTGCGATATGTGCAAATACATATTAAGTTATGTATAAAAACTACATCATTATGTGCAAACACTATTACGTTATGTACAAATACAGCTTACATTATGTGCAAACATCATGTAAGTTATGTGCAAATGCCTATTACAGTATGTCCAAACATCTTTTACGTTATGTCATGAAACACCTATTACGTTATGTACAAACACCTATTACGTTCTGGTAAACGCTTTTTTGACACAGATTAAAACAAATCGCATCAATGATCACTGGTGGTAAGCGGATGGTCGTAACTAAAAGTTACGACCATCTGAATATGGGAGACAACTCTAGGGATAAGTTTTTCTTTTCCGATTTTCGTGCAGTAAAAGGTTCATTTGAGTCACACCGCTTGTATCATATACCCATATCGTGAGTGCGTTGTTTTTGAAACCAAATTTGACGCATAAAATCATTCCAATTTTCGTAAAATAGTCATTCAAAAATTCGAGCATGATGGTCGTAACTTTAACTTGTGATGGTCGTAATGTCAACTATAGTATTTTGGATGATGGTCGTAACCGACAAAAGATGATCGTAACTTTGAAAGATGACCGTAACTCAAGTATTTAGACGAACTTTTATCAAATTAATTTAAAAGTACTGTGCACATGCATAACCATGTTAATAAACTCAGTTGTTATATAAAGTTTACTACAAAAAATATTATTTCATTTGTTACTCTGATAATGGTATGCAGAAATTAAGTTAAAGAATTATCAAACATACATTGTTGATATGTTCCAAACGACAATCATTTAGGAGAAACATTGAAAACTAATCAACTCGCATTAAGCCAAATAGTATGTTAGGGTTGAGTATTAATATATTTTTACTGTACGTTAAGGCATAAAATTGTTGAATATTTGCTTTCAGATTTTTTTTATTTACGACTTTTTATTACCTGCAATGATGTCGGCAGATGAAATTATTGAACGTACAATTTTGAACAATCTTCTTTAATTTTTAATCAGCTATTGCAGTTTTTATAAACCATTTACTTTCAAATATTCAGCTTTTGGTGAATTATGATAAATGAAAATCCACAAATGCCTGGTGTTTTTAACGTGTTGTCTTTATTTTTTATCGATTGCATGACGATCTTGCGGTATATCATTGATATTTGTTCTAAGTATTGGTTTAGAATAAAAAAAAACTTAATCCATGGTGTCGCAATGAAAATTGTGTTAACCTAGAAAGTATGAATAAGGTTGGTATATATTTTACAATGGAACACGCGTTGAATTTAAGATTGTGATCAAATATTAGTAGTTTATAGACAGGCTTGTAGCCATGATAATATCACAAGGCAGAACTAAATGTACTGCGGCAAATATTTCATACATATGCAGGTAAATATTTTACAATGCTACACGCTTTGAATTTAAGAATAAGATCAAATATTAGTAGTTTATAGTCAGCCTTGTAGCTAGGATAATATTACAAGGTAGAACTAAATGTACTACGGCAACTATCACATACATATGCAGGTTGAAAATAATGTTTATGTTAGATGTTTATATTGTATGAATATACTCAGATTTAAAAGACCAGCACGCTGAGTTGAAGCATAAAGTTCTATCTTTTAAATCATATCCTGGCTACAAGCTATGTATGAATAGTGTTTGCTGAAATTCAAAAAAATACATTATCATCAGCATACAGTAAACAATGTAAATTGCTAACCCCTTTGATATTCTTTGGAAAAAATGATTAAGGATTCATACTGTGAAGGATTTTTTTTTACTCGTGTAGTAATTTTGACTCTAAATATAGCTCCTCTAGTCATGGAAAGATGATCCCAAATTGTCAAGCCTGTGCTAGTATCTGATCATAGACTTTGCAATGTCAAAATACAGAGTGAATCTACCGAGTTAAGAAAGATTGGCAAAATGTGTTGCTCTTTTGGTAACACCAAGTAAATGTTTACAAAATTTCATGCGTAGTCTTTCTTAAAGAATCTTAGGATAAGCCTGATCTACATTTGTAGTCATAGATTTTTTTTTAGTTTTTTTTTGAAAGGGTTGAAATATCCCCAAATTTTAGTTCTATATAAGAGAATAGGTTTTATTGTATGCTCAAAAACATGAAGGCTGGTTTTTAAACTTGGATTCAGTGACAGAATGTCCTTGCGAAGCTTATAGTAGGCTTTTAACGCCTTATTATAAAATTCTCTCTGAACGAAGGAAAAAAATCCAGATGCACTAAAAGTTATTCCTTAATACTTACAATGTTGAGCACAATCAATAAGTCTGTTATTAAATTAAAAATCATGTTTGATATGTCTGCCTGTCTTGTTAAATACAAGCACCTTGGTTTCAATGGGATTCATTTTCAAACACCGATCTTAATCCATCAAGTTTACTTTGAAGTCCTTTTGCTGAAGTTGAAAAAATGGCAATATCATCAGCATATATATAGTAAAGAATAAACTGGTCGTGAATAAACGACAGCTTGATCAGGGGTACTTTTAATACAACCAGGAAGTTCATTTATACAAATTTTAAACAAATTTGGAGTTGAATTGTCTCCTTCTTTTACTCCAACTTTAGTTCTAAAGAGATCTCTTACCATACTCTTTAACTATATTCAATAGCTTAAGTTTTATCCCTGGGAGAATGACAGTATCAAAAGCCTTCTGGAAATCAACAAAGCAGGCAAACACTCTACCTTGGAAATTCTTTTGTATTACATTACTTATTAATAATAGTTTTTAGAATGAACATATGGTCAGATGGTTGTGTGTTTTTTTTTTTTTTTGGTAAACCCAATTTGGCTATCACCAATTATATGATATTTATCTAAGAATTTACAAAGACGTGTATCTTATTAAAAAAGCTTCCCCAATGAATCAGTAATTGTAATTCCTCGATGGTTATTAAGATCGGATGCATCATTCCCTTTGTGAATTTGGAATAAAAAACCTGTGGTCCAGGGTTCATGGTATTTTCCATAAGAAACACAAAGATGTATAGCGGATAGCATGGTACCAATAGGCGTATTCAGAACTTTCTAAAACCACGGGTAATAATTATACCTGAACTTCGAAATTGCACCTTATATTAAATCAGTTTGACTATATACCAAATGACAATACGACTTCTCAAAATCCAGGCTAAGAATAAGATGTATGTTCTTTAATTCGATTACGGACCTGCGAATTCGCGGATATGATTGATTCCCTACTTATGCTATCTCGACTTAAAAGTATCAATTTTAAATTGTAGATTTTTCTTTTGAATTCCGCCTAGTAAGTACATACTAGTTTATAAAAAGTTTATCTTTTCAATACATGCAAAATATAAAGAAAATAAATCAGGATACTGTTATTTCATGTGATGTCAAATTTGTTAAAAGCGCCTTTTCTTAATTCGTAACTAAGAATGATCATAACCAGAGCTGTGTTTTAAAATGAATTCTCCACTTTTGAGAAATTTATATTGTTATCAAATTTAACCGCTTATAATTAGTTGCCTCTTGGTCGATTTTATACATTATATTTTAAGAAACAGTGCTTGGTCATTTCATTTTGTATTTTTTTTTTTTTATTATTTATTCCAATTTTCTTTCCTTTCGCACTTTACAGGTACCCTCTCTTCATGCCTTTTAGTTTTTATCATTTAGTGAAATCAACTTCACAAATATATCATATAATATATTCATATAACAAAAGACACATTTAAAAATCTTGACTTGTCTTATTCGGTCCTATTTGATAAAGAGTTACGACCATCACAATTTTAAGTTACGACCATCCTGAACATTTTTGTTTTTTTAGTTACGACCATCATGCTCGAATTATTGAATGATAATTTTACGAAAATTGGAATGTTTTTATGTATCAAATTTTGTTTCAATATCAACGCACTGACGATTAGCATGTATGAGACAAGCGGTTTGACTGAAATATTTTTTTACTGCACGAAAATCGGAAAAGAAAAATTTATTACTAGAGTTGTCTCCCATCTTCGGATGGTCGTAACTTTAAGTTACGACCATCCGCTTAATACCAGAATGATATGCATTTTGAAAATAAAGAAAATTAATTAAAAGTTTGACCTTTCTAACAAACTGTGGATTTTTATATATTGATTGGTGTAAAAATGCTATATACATACAATATATCTAGTTTAAGGGAAATTATTTTGCTCTACTCTAAGAGTGTGCGTTAAGCATAAAATTGAGAAAGGAAATGGGGAATGTTTCAAAGCGACATAAACCTGACCATAGAGCAGACAACAGCCGAAGGCCACCAATGGGTCTTCAATGTAGCTAGAAACTCCTACACACTTAGGTGTCCCTCAGCTGGCCCCATAAAAATATGTATACTAGTACAGTGGTAATGGACGCCATACTAAACTCCGAATTATACACAAGAAACTAAAATTAAAAATCATACAAGACTAACAAAGGACAGAGACGGGGGCTGGGGGTTAAACATGTTTATTAGATCTTAACCCCCACCCCTAATACCTCTATCCAATGTAGAAAGGTAAACACATAACAATACGCACATTTAAATTCAGTTCAAGAGAAGTCCGATTCCGATGTCAGAAGATGTAACAAAACAAAATAAATAAAATGACAAAAATTCATATATAACAACGGACTACTAGCAGTTAACTGACATGCCAGCTTCAGACCTCAATTAAACTGATAGAAATATTATGTCTTCATCATATGAATATCAGGCACAATCCCTCGCGTTAGGGGTTTAGTATCATACAATCATAAAATATATGAGAATAACATAACCCGTGTCATGCCAACGACTGTTTTTTTTTAAATAAATGTGTTTAGTTCCGATGCAAAAACCCTATAAGTGAATTCATGCTTCAAAAATTTGTTCACTTTGCTTGTTGAAAATTTTAACAAATATACAAACACGAAAGAAGAGGTGCAACCGAAAGGAACAATACGATATAAAAAGGAAGATGTGGTACGAGTGCCAATGTGACAACTCTTCACAAGAGACCAGGATGATTTGTTTTTACCCTCCAAGTAGGGTTTTCATGTAGCGCGAAACGTGTACTATATTAATGCTACAAATGTAATGACGTCTCCCACGATTCATGTAGCAGCTAAGGAATCCTACAAAATGTTTAACATTTTATTTTCGTTCATTTTTTTTAACAGTTGTGAATATTATTCTGAATAACCCTCCTAAGACTTATTATTTCCTCAGTCCCTGACAAGGCGTGTTGAGACGGGTGGGTGTCCTGAAAAGAGATGGTCAGGTGACCCGCCCCTCTTATCTGTCATTTTTTGTTCAAACT
Source organism: Mytilus galloprovincialis (assembly GCA_037788925.1). Lineage (NCBI taxonomy): Eukaryota > Metazoa > Mollusca > Bivalvia > Mytilida > Mytilidae > Mytilus > Mytilus galloprovincialis. The sequence continues at coordinate 4,406,277 of CM075332.1, forward strand.
AAAAGGGATTTTGGAAAAATTTGATCCGATTTTGGATCAGACAGGTACAAGGGTGTACCAAAAAGCTGCATTTTCTCTAAAAAAAAAAATATTTTTTTACATATTAAAAACTGCCTTATCCTGTATTCCACAAACATTACGCATACACATATTTCTTTCTGAATGAAAGGGTTATCAGCCTTGTTTCACCTTCACTGGCCATACTCTAAATTAAATCCCGCAACTTGAAAATCCAGATAATGACTTTCATTTATCTGTATTTGGTCCGGTAACTTTTCGAACCGTGTCATCAAGAACGATTATAAAAAAGACATATTCTAGTAAATTGTTATTGTTTTCTTCTATTATTTTTTTCTAAGTGATGTGCATATCGTTTCTTTTGTTGTCTATAAGAATAAATAAATAATTTCGTTGCTAAAATGGTTATCATAACATAATTTTTCCTTTGAATTTCAGAAAAAAACTGACTATCTATAAAAAAAGATGTGGTAGGAATGCCAATGAGACAATTCTCAACGAGAGACAACATGACAAAGAAATAAATAACAATAGATCCCCTTATGGCCGTTAACAAAAAAATTATACTGCATAGTCAGCTAATCTATTTATTTTTTTTTACCCCATTTCATTTTTTCACCAGTTTTAAAAAAATGGTTAAGTTAAGTAATTCACTTTTATCCTGCAATTAGCTAGTTATTGTATACAAATAACAGGTAAACAACATTTTTTTTTTGCTTTGTTTGTACATGTGCAAATAAATTGTCCTGCTACCCGCTTTCATGTTGATCAATCGGTAATATGGATATTTCTTTCTGGGTAATAGTTCATTTTGGGGTTTTCTTCCAGTCCTCGTTTTAATATGTGTAAAAATCCGAGACAATGGTTAAGATTTAAGCAACTTATACTCAAATACCAGGTGTATTGTAAGCAATATATATGTGAATTGTCAGAAATATAAAATGTATTAGTTCTCGCTGCGAAACAGGAGAAAATTCGGCAAGCCTCGCTTTTCGTCCTGTTTCTAAAGCTCGTACAAATAAATTCCTCGTTTACCGACAAAGTACATTTATAATCAATACATTATTCCACAGTTGTTGATATGAATTTATCTTTTTGTTCAATATTTCAACGTTATTCGTATAAATTAGAAACATCAACTTATTTTCCGAACGGAGAGTCATAAATGCAATGAATATTATTGCGGGATATACGGTATAAACGGTAAGCTTCGATGCGTTTAGTTATGAACGCGAATGGTTCGATAAATATAGCTAAATACACAATTAAGCCAAATGTTCATAAAAGGGATTTGCTGCACATCATTATTCTAAAAAATATAAAATTTCATACACATATATTCTATTGGATCTAAATGTTATCATTCTAAAATTTATGTTTTGACAGTTTCCGTTAAATATTGCCAGTTTTAGATATATCAGTCCCCCTTTTCTCGGCTACTATTAAAGCGAGACGGTTTTTTTATTAATAGCAAGCGAGGAGTGAAGTTCATATGATTCAATTCAAAATATCCTCAAAGTGCGGAAACAATCTTGAATTGATGCAATCTTGTTCGCCTTGAAATCGACGTAACATATTTAGTCAAAATTCTTTTAAAAAAATCACCTATATAACGAAAAGAAAACTGTGATAGACGTTAACACGAAAGGGAAGGCTTAAATTTTCTGCTATTTTTCCTGCTACTGATTATAGATTAAGAAAGTTCACTTGTCATGTTTTGTATTGTTGGAATTTCGGAACCCTCTTGTTTATCCGTTTTAAGCACCATGAAACAATTGCCAGCTAACTCCCAGTTTTCAAAAATCTTTAAATGTGCAGTATGTCATTGATACGATTTGAGTTCTGAAAATGAATCAAAATAAAATAAGGATAATAAGACATTTGTAAAAAATATAAAACCCTTGTTATGTTTTATTACTTTTTGAGAACATCTTTATGTTAAAGATATGAATCAAAGTACTGAAGTATTGAACATTGGATGACCGCAAGTTCTTTTGGACGGCCGCAAGCACTTGTCTCAGAAAACCAAATCACATTTCTTTACCTGAAAGTGACGTTAAAGTACAAATATATTTTTTTTTCTGAGACAAGTCCGTGCGTGGATGATAAATTCAACCTAATCGAAGTAGTGATACAAATCACAGTCACATGTATAATTTTCATCCATTTGTATATCATTCTATTTCACTATATTAATAATAGTGCTGTGCAAGTGAATGGTGGACACTCTTCTGTAATAATTCGATTTTTTTAATAGATTGAATTTGAGTGGGCATTCATATTTTCCAGCAAAACATTCAATGTCCCAAGCAGAGAAAGGGAGCAAAGACAGATAACTTTGCATGGAAAATTGCAAAAAGTTCTTGAGATATTCTTTCGCATGCGGTAACTCATTTTTTCTGTACGTGTGTATAAATATTAAAGATGTTTTACTCTATTTATGTTTCTAAGGAGTTTAACGACATTTTCATATTATTGATTTATGTTCAAAAAGTATATTTTTAGGAGTATCCATTTAAAATGAATTAAGAACTAGTGATAGAATGTAATTTTACGCTCGATATTGTCCGCGTATTTATTATTACCATGTTTATAGATCGGTTACAATCTCAAAACGAAGGTTACGTAATGGAAATTTAGGCGACAGCAATACACATGAATGCCCTCACGGTCATCCGATTTAAAATGAATAGAGAAGTTGTTTATTAAAATGTCATTAGATAAACAAACACAAGGACCTAAAAAAAAATTCTCTTTTTGATTTCTCATTCAATGGCCAGTGGCGAAACCAGAATTTTTGAAAATGATGGAGCTGCTTTTGTTGGATCTATAAGCAGTTTGATTAAGAGGGGCTCGGGACTCAGTTTTGCCAAAACTCTCTGCTAATTAAAAAAAAAACAGATAAGAGGTTGCGAGAAAATATCTTCGTCTCCGGTCAATATGATCTGAATAGACGCATATTTAATGTGTTGACCTTGTCAAAAATCTATAATTCATAAATGTTATTCTGCGCCTTCCAAAACCATATTTTTTTATTATGTATGCAAAATCTGGCAACCTATGAAATGATTCGCTTGGTGCTGATAAAAGAGAACATTACATAAATAAGGCCGTAAGTGCTCTCGTTTGAATTGTTTTACATAATCTTTTCGGGGCCTTTTATTGTTGACTATGCGGTATGGACTTTGCTCATTGTTGAAGACCGTACGGTGACCTAAAGTTGTTAATTTCTGTGTCATTTTAGTCTCTTGTGTAGGGTTGTCTCATTGGCAATCATACCGCGACTTCTTTTATTATATCAAGTTTTTATTTTTCGTTCACATTTTCCGTAAAGAAATGAGGTTGCATTTTGTTTTTTACAAGTAGCTTTTTTTGCTTCGAATAACAGGGTCTGCCAGAGCTTTTAGTTTCAGTCGATATACACACCATCTTGAAATAATTAATTGTTATATATAAATTATGTTTGGTTGCTTCATGATGTGGCTGATATTCAGCAACAACTATTGGCTTAAATGACTAGTGTGGATCTAGCCGGCGTTAATATTCATGAGGCTAGCCGTCAATAATATTCATGAGATCAAAACCGCGTTCGATGAAATGTTTTGGGTAGTTATTAGATTGTGACAATAAAATAACTTTTGCTGTTAATATCCATTATGGTTATGCTATTTATAGCAATATAAAGTAATTAGGAAATAGTAAGCCAATAGGTGTCTTCTGCAAGGTCCGCGTCATTTAAAATGAAAGTAAATGAAAAGTTTAATTGCATTGCCTCACACAACACAAAACAATTATGAACATTAAAATGTTGTTATTATTGAATCAATGTAAACTATAGTAATTAAAACAAGATGATTAAATATAGGGTAATTAAATGGAATTAATTGTCATATGGGCATTCCATAATCTGTTCGTTGTCTACAAATATAGTCCAATTCTAAAACTAAAATATACAATACATACGATAGTATCACACAATTAAAAAGATCAGAAAAACAAGAAACATAGTTTATTAAAGAAATATAATAAACAGAAAAATAGAAACTGTCAATTACTATTTCAATGACATAATTCTTCAAAATTACGGAGATCAATAAGAGTCTTTAATCTCAACATTACCATTCATTTAATTGCCTCTAAAATGGCCCATAGCACTTATGCCCTAGACCCGTACGAGTTAGTCAGAAAAGGATAAGGGGGGTACCCTGGTATATCACAAATTCGAAAATGAACTATTGCCGGCTGGCCAAACGAAGAGATTCTCCACGTGGGCAATGATACCAGAGGAAGAGGTACTTATTGCCTTTAAAATGGCCCATAGCACTTATACCCTAGACCCGTACGAGTTTGTCAGTAGAGGGTTCAAAGGGGGATATGGTGTCCCGGATACAACGAATTCGAACTGAACTATTGCCGGCTGGCCAAACTAAGAGATTCTCCACATCGACCATTATACCAGAGGTAGAGGTTGGTATTGCCTCTAAAATGGCCCATAGCACTTATGCCCTAGACCCGTACGAGTTAGTCAGAAAAGGATAAGGGGGGTACCCTGGTATATCACAAATTCGAAAATGAACTATTGCCGGCTGGCCAAACGAAGAGATTCTCCACGTGGGCAATGATACCAGAGGAAGAGGTACTTATTGCCTTTAAAATGGCCCATAGCACTTATACCCTAGACCCGTACGATTTTGTCAGTAGAGGGTTCAAAGGGGGGATATGGTGTCCCGGATACAACGAATTCGAACTGAACTATTGCCGGCTGGCCAAACTAAGAGATTCTCCACATCGACCATTATACCAGAGGTAGAGGTTGGTATTGCATCTAAAATGGCCCATAGCACTTATGCCCTAGACCCGTACGAGTTAGTCAGAAAAGGATAAGGGGGTACCCTGGTATATCACAAATTCGAAAATGAACTATTGCCGGCTGGCCAAACGAAGAGATTCATCACGTGGGCAATGATACCAGAGGAAGAGGTACTTATTGCCTTTAAAATGGCCCATAAAAATTTTACCGTAGACCCGTACGAGTTTGTCAGTAGAGGGTTCAAAGGGGGGATATGGTATCCCGGATACAACGAATTCGAACTGAACTATTGCCGGCTGGCCAAACTAAGAGATTCTCCACATCGACCATTATACCAGAGGTAGAGGTTGGTATTGGCCCTAAAATGGCCCATAGCACTTATGCCCTAGACCCGTACGAGTTAGTCAGAAAAGGATAAGGGGGGTACCCTGGTATATCACAAATTCGAAAATGCACTATTGCCGGCTGGCCAAACGAAGAGATTCTCCACGTGGGCAATGATACCAAAGGAAGAGGTACTTATTGCCTTTAAAATGGCCCATAGCATTTATATCCTAGACCCGTACGATTTTGTTATTAAAGGGTTAATAGGGGGGATATGGTTTCACGGTATACAACGAATTCGATCTGAATTATTGCCGGCTGGCCAAACTATGAGATTCTCCACGTGGGCCATTATACCAGTGGTAGAGGTAGGCATTTCCTCTAAAATGGCCCATAACAATCATGCCCTAAACCTGTGCAAATTTGTCAGCAGACGGTTTAAAGGGGGAGATAGTACCCCGGTGTACAACGAAGTCAAAATGAAATATTGCCAGCTGACCGACTAAGATAATCTAAACGTGGACCATATTAGCAGAGGTAGAGGTAGCCATTGCCTTTAAGATGGGCCATAGAACTAACCCTGATTGCGTTGTCAAATATATCAGATGTATGGAATAATGTTGCCTCGAAAATTACCCATGGTTCTTATGTCCTAGACCCGTACCTGTTGAACAGCAAAGGGAAGTACTCTTGTATATCACAAAGACCAAACTAAAAGTTTCTCCTTGTGGGCTAACAAAAAAATTAGCGTAGGTGTTTTCTCTAAAAAGGACCATGTATCGTATATCATAGATCCGTACGTATTGGTAGGAAAAGAGTAAGGGAAGTACTCTTGTATATCAAAATATTCAAACATACTTTTACTTGCTGGTCATTTTAAAGGTAATTAGTACCTTAACCTCTGTATCATGGTCCACGAGGAGAATCTTTTAGTTTGACAAGTCGTCAATAGTTCAATTCGACTTTGAGATATATAAAGGTGCCCATCTTTCTCTTTGCTGACTAGGTCGTAAGGTCTAGGGTATAGTAGTATGGGTCATTTTAGAGGCAATTCCTATTTCTTCCTCTGATATAATGACCCACGTGGAGAATTTCTTAATTTGGTCATCCGGCAATAGTTTTTTTCGACTTCGTGATGAATCGGAGTACCACAACCCTTGTTATCCCCTCCTGACAAACTCGTACGGGTCTAGGACATAAGTACTATGGGCCATTATACAACTACTACATATACCTCTTGTGTCATGACCCATGTGGAAAATGTCTTGGTTTGGCCAGCTGGCAATAGTTCATTTCGACTTTGTGATATATAAAGGTACCAACCTTATCCTTTCCTGGCTAAGTCGTACGAGTCTAGGGCATTAACGATTTTTGTCATTTTTGAGGCAATGGATACCTCTCCCTCTGATATAATGACTCGTGTGAATAATTCTTTCTATTCAAGCTCTAATGTCAACATGTCACACATGCTAGTTACAATGAATATGGGCAGCGAGAACGTTGCGTTTGTGATTTTGCTCTTAACATACTTGGGCCGCACATGAATTACTTTAAAATAAATGAAAGTGATCACAACATTAATTATTAAAGTTCTAATAAAATAAATTACTAGTAAAATTTTAAAGTTTATATGTAAAATATTTAACAACCCACGGTTTAAATTCATTTTAATGTCCATATGCTAATCACACGTTATAATTTTACTTTTCACGATTGATATTTAACACATGTTAGTCTATGTTTTTATTTTCGTCTTTTCCTCACTCTGAGCTGCTATATTTTCAAGTTCCAAAGAATTCAAGTTTGATGATTGGTTTAGATATCAAACCAGTTTTTGTTCGAATTATGGCTGATCGTGTAAGTCCATCTTTGCCGTAAAATAATTTTTCAATGATCGCCAAAGTCCAATTTACTCTAGATACATAGTCCTGAATCTGAACTACATTTTCCGACGTTAATGTTCTATGTGTTTCGATCTGTGTATCGGTAATATTTCCTAAGCGAATTTATGTATTCCTGCTTCCATCTTTTTATGTAGTTTTTAAGAATTAATGAAAGAAACTTCGATTGTCTAGCCAGTTACTGGTTCATGCGTAGTGTCTTTGGTTCCTGGTTGTAAACTACAGTCTTTAAGGCCGTTATACGGTAGCGTCTTGGTCCGTTTTCAATATAATAAATGTGACGGAGTAAGGGGTTCGTCGTCCGCGTTTGATCCGATGAAACGTATGTTAGTGGGCGATCACTGAGTAAACGTTCTACTTCAGTCATTATCGTGTTGAGTGTTTTATTGTCCATATGTGCTCGTTTAATGCAGTTTTTCGTTATTCCTCTCAATCTCTCCCACCATCCACCGAACAAAATTGTGCCATAAGGATTAAGCTTCTCGGTTACATGATGATTTTGATAAATGTTCAATTTCTTATGCTCTCGCATCATACAAATCATTAACAAATAATAAACGTGATGCATGGAAGAAGTCTAACAAAGCTCTTTGTTAATTAAAGCTCGATATAATATTGTCAACATAAAAGTATTTCTTTAACATTGCTGTCCAGTCTGTTGAATTGCAGTCAAATGTTTACGTATAACAGCATTTAGGATAAACGGAGAGAAAGTTGCTTCAATTTATACTGACTTGAATCTGTTTGCGGTTAGTTGACTATTTGGGTCATCCGGGTTACTACGCATAAGAGAATCTGGTAACATCACGATCCTCTTCCTCCAGCCCATAATAAGTAAGGCTTTTTTCTATACCTGTCGAGACGGCGTATTTGTGCATTCTAAATCGGAGAAAAATTCCGGTTAAATCATTAAAGTTTGGCCAAAGATCCATCAAACAATCATTTAAGCTTAGATTAATAGGTGAAGGTTTGCAGCTACAGTCAAATACAATTCTGATTGGCTTGGTTGACGACTTTTTACGGAAATGATGGTGCGGTATGGAATGAACAATTGTTTTGGCTGATCGTTCATCAACTCTCACGATAAATCTACGTTTTTCTTGTTCATTAATAATTTTTCCGTTTTTCTGTAAAAGTGTAAGTTCACGATTAAGACGCTTAATGACATTTTCTGTTCTCCGTTATTCAATACTTCTGTTGTCTAGTAAGGTGTGGTGTTCCTCCTTACAAGGTAACTTATCAACATATCTTTATGTTTCCATATAGTAACCTCTACCATTTGATTTATATACATCTTGGAATTGTCTGTTTTCAGATTTGTTGTCACTATTATTTATACTAGCAGCTTCAACTTCCATAAATTTCTCCATTATAAAAGTTCTACTCTTCAACTTTGTGACCTACTAATATGTTCATCGTTGACGTAAGTGTGTGATCTGGATTTGCAGGTATTCAATTGATTGTGCCGGACAGAAGGTTACGGATTTCCGACTTGACGGTAGTAGGTCCTGTTCCTCATACTATTCTATCATCGACAATATTAGATATAATTCAATAGAGAATCTTCAACCATTGGGTCATGTGAGACCGGATGGTCTAATTTCAAGCCAAACAAATACTTTAAATTTGTTATATTACATACATAAGTCTTCATTGGTACAGCTATTTCTGGTACAATCAAAACGTTGATAGGTAATTTGCCGTTGTCTGTGCCATCACTTGTGTCACAAAATCCTGACAAGTTTATGGTCTTCTGTCTGGTAATTGTCAAATCAAGCTCTGTAGCTTATTTTTCTGTGATGAGGGCATCTGTGCGCCCTTGTCAAATAATGTGTTTGTGTAAGTACATTGAATGCCCGAACTTACTTGCGCTACGACAGTTTTTAGTCTGTGTCTGTGAGTGAAGAACTGTACCCGTTTTCTTCGCGTTGTGTTGTGTTTACTAAATTGTGTTACTAGTAATATATTCATTAGTGTTACTCTGTTTTTCATCTTTTTAACCTCGTCTTTGCATAAACTAGTATGCTGCTTTATTTTACATTTCCTGCAACTTTTGTGTGATTTGCAATCAGCTATATTGGGGGTCAAAGACAGTTAAAACATAAACGATGCTGTTTAACAACAGAAATATTTGCTGTTTGATCAATTATCTTAGTGCAATTAACGGGAACATGTGATTCGTTACAAAAGTACACATGATTTTACGTTTATTTGTGTTGATTTATTTTGTACGTACCTTTCCATTGGTGTGAAATGCTGCTGTAGTGGTTTAAGTTTCCGTATGATCAGAGGAATTGCCTCTCTCCATAATGTTGAGTTCTTGAGATAGTATATGTAGTAGTTCATTTAATTGCCAACTATTTGATTCATGGTGTCTTGTAAGATTTATGCGTACGTCCCCGGTAACTTTTTCAATATGATAGGGACCAATAATGGGTCATATGTATTCTCTGTCTGACCAAGGGATTCTAAACCACGTACATATGTTTCAATTTTGTCGTAAAAAATAACGTAAGCTCTTGTATGAAGGTATGTAAAATTATGCATTCATGTACGTTTGCGTGATGTTGCGAACTTGTGGCATTTGTGTTTAGCGTTGATGTTTGTACTTAGATAAATTTTGCTATTGGCTGTATTTTTTTTTCTAAATTAAATAAATAATCATCAGAGTTAACGATTTCTGTTTCGAAGGTTATTGGAATCAACAGGTTTTGTGCCGCTCTCCCCATTTTTCGTCGAATTTCTGGAATATTCCGGAGACGGCACTACTATGTCCTGCTAGTATCGATTTCAGCTGTAAATTCATCCTGGTCACTTGACACCAATATCGTTAAGAGGTTCACTTGACACCAATATCGTTAAGAGGTTACATCGGACAACTATATAGCTAACAATAACAAAAGCGAATAGAATGTATGTATATCTATTTTGACTATAATGTCAACACGTGACACTTACGTAAGATTACAATGATTAACAACAGCGAAAACTTGATCAATTACTCCTTAACATATTGTCTAAGTATCGGTACCCAATACGATTGTGATACGTAAGTAAGCGTAGCATTGAGTCCGAATTAAGTGAACGCTCGTGTGCGTCTGTCACTATCAGTTTGGTAAGTAAATGATTCGCAGGTAATAAATACGGAAATTTGGTATTCTCTTAAATGATTCCGCTGTGAATCCTTCCATTGCATCTCAAAAAACTACCGTCATCTATGAAGAGTCACAATTGTCTAGTGCTAGGATATTGCCTTGTGTTTTTATCTCAGATGTTTGGTATATCGGTATATTGGTAGTTAAATATGAACCGTTGAACGTAAGCAGTTACTCAAATCACTTTTCTGAAAATTTCAATATTTCCAATTGTCTATAACGTTACTGATATCATAGTGATTAGTATGAACTTCATTGTTTAGAAATTTCTCGTCTTCGTTTTTTTCTGTAATTGTCGATATCGTTAACTAATTCTGTCTTTTTTTAAAGGACACTATCGATGTATTGATCGACGTCAATTCCTCGTGTTGAGAGATTGGTTGGGTTGCATTCATTTGGGCAATATCTCCATTAATGTTGATTTTGTAGATTTTGTTATTCCTCGCGCTCGATTCACAATAAATCGTTTAAACAGTTTCGATGATTTAACCAGTGCAATACTATACAGCTATCCGACCAGAAAGCCACGTTTTTACATTAGAAGGTCGATTTTACATGAAAAGCTAGTCTAGTTCCAATAACTGCGGCCATAAGTTCTACTTGCGGTTATGTAATGGTTTTCACTTGCGCTAATCTGCTTTTCGCAATCACTAACGTAATTTCGGTTCCGTTGTTCAGATAGTCAGTCGCAAAATACGTGTAGTTCAAGGTATACCGAAGATTAGATGAAACAAAGGAGTATACAAAATTCGATCAAGTAGAAGTCATTACAACACTAGGAAAACTTGTGCAAACACAAACATTGTTTTAGGACTTGAATGAACAAATTCTAAAGTTAATGGAACCGGAAGATGTGGTAAATTAGATTATTTCATTCAGATGAATTTTCGGTTAATATGATAACCTTGATTTGACACGTACGTTAGTTCATACAAATGTCCAAAATCCTGCAGTCCCGTCACATTAAAAATCAAATACTAAAGTACTAGAACGCACACTTTAAATCCAAAAACTATACCGTTTGTTTCAACGCAAAACATAGCAAACCTACACAACGCACTGTCGTTTGAAAACCAGTTTGCCCAAGCCATTCTCACAATCAACACGCAATAAAGTACATTTCCTGCAACTTTTAATCAGAGTAACGTACCAAAACTTACGCTTCCAACTTTCGAAGGCACGATTTCAGAATGGCAAACCTTCTGGGACTCATGTGAGTCGTCCGTATATCTTAACTAGTTACTTACAAATATACAAAAGTGTAACTGCTTGAAAGCTCATGAAGTAGAACACGAAGCACTAGATTTAGAAATTCCTTCGCCTATAAATCAGTAAACAAGCTTACGAAGTTTTTTACGATCAAATCGGAGGTAGCGTCAAGGTCTAGAAACTTTGGGTAAGACACATGAAACATACGGCACACTACTTCTTCCCATTATTGTCTACACATTACCCGTTGAAGTCAGAAAATATCTCGCGCGAGGACATAGAACAAAAACGTTGGTATAACGGACCTCCCTGAAAGCATATTAGACGATATCGTTATACCGGACACAGAACAAAAGAGTCGACATCCGAAATTGGTGAAATCTAAAATTATCAAGAATATTGAGACTAGACCTAGCGTTTAATGTCACGAAATACATCCACCAACTCATTGCAGTAAAACAGCCGACACATAATGCCGTATGAACAAATTTGTTATCTTTAACTACCTTGGTATACACAGACTAAACGAATGTAAATCTAAACGCACATTGTAATGAGAAACACCACACAAACTACTGTAATGCACGTTAAACCCACTATCTTCGAATTCGCCCAACGTTCAACTCGTGAATGACTTTGATGATACGGAACATAATACTACTATTTTGTATTCTCAACGGACAGAATTGCAATCGAATGTACTTTTGAAAACTGCCGTGGCACAAGTAGGCTCAAATCAGTTCTTTATCGATACGGATATTCTTTTTGACGAAGGAGGGCAAACATCTTTTGAAACGCAAAACTTAACTAAATTTACAGATAGCGGGAACATAAATAATATATTAATCGGCATTTGGAGGTGCAGAGAAAAACGTGAGACACATAGAAAAGTCAACAATCTATCTGAAAACCGATGTAGGACACGTATTGTCAATCAAAGTACTGATAGTACAGATGATCGGCATGCCTATACAGCATCACTTACGTAATATTGATACACAGAACGGTTATTTGCAAGGTTTAAAGATAGCGCACACGGTGACAAAGCACGATTCATTCGAGATATCGTTGCTGGTAGGCGCATATCACTACGGGGACATTGTTAAATATTATATAGTCCGTGTAAACGATCCGACCGCCGTGAAATCCAATATCGGATAAATGCTTTCGGTACTTACATACGGTAAGAAAACAAACACGTCGAAGACTAGTATGTGTAATGTTCTAGTATTACACAAAGTTAAAGAATTCAATCTGGAGAGATTTTGGAATTTAGATTCAATAGGAATAAATAGTAAGGAGGTAGACGAAGACGACAATGCATATATTTAAGTCTATCAGGACAGATCAATTGAGTTCTGAGAAAACAAATATTCCGCTATGTTACCTTGAAAACGTGATGAATTGCCTATAAATTAAGCAGTCACGAACAGAAGGACAGAAAACATCCTTCAAAGACTTACTCAAAACTCAGATATGTTAAAGAAGTACGGGCACATTATACAAGAACAGGAACGAAGAGGATTCATAGAGAAGGTAGATGAAACAGATGAACTTAAGAAAAGTATCACTACATTCCTTATCATCCTGTACAGAAGGAATCAAGCACTATGCCTATCAAAATTGTTTACGACTGCATTTGTCGACATCGCATAATTCGCAAAGTTTGAATGACTGATTTGTATGTGGACAACATTCTGTTAAGTTTACAGAACGAGGGTGGGCTGACTATAAGGAAGGGAGATCAATGATGGAGGAAACTGGATTCTATCTACGATCGTGGACGTCAAACCGTGTGGATATACGTAAGCTAGCTAAAACGGAAAAAGTACTACTATATGCGGACAAAACACAAAAGTACTTGGTATGTTATGGAATAGCTGATTCGATGATCTGATGTACCAGAAATTAATACGGCCGCTTTGTGAAAAATTGTGCAAATCATGCTACAGGAATAAAATTTGGCATAGACTCAGCTCAGCTGTTACTCTTTTATTCAAGATAAGGAGGCATTTGAAAAAAATGTCTCACATCCGGTAAAAATCTTAAATGGCCGACATCATACTTAAATCATCCAAATATCAGAGGCTAGTGTAAGTGTGTGAAAAGCGGTTTTTATCATGCTGATATAATAATATTTGGAACAAACCTTTGTTATGTACTACTTTTGGATATTTTATATAGATTAGATGTCTTTTAAAACCCTACTTTCGGTAAAATCCGACATGGCGGACATTGTACTAAAATAAGCTTATTTTTAAAGGAGGGTATTGCTACTATCATAAAATTGTTCAGGAACCTTTCTTTGATGCTGCTAATGGATACAATACATAAGACATATGTCTTTAAAAGTATTACTTCCGGTTATAGTCAAACTGGCGGACATGAAACATCATTATTTTACTTTAATATTCAACTTTATTTCAAAATGTAAAGAAATTGTTTTTTTTTTGTGCTGGTCAGTTACCATTTGGTTTTGGCTTTAAGTTATCTTCTAAACCACCTATTGTATTCTATAGATAATGATTAAATACAAAGCTAACACTTCCGGTATATAAAACCAATTTGGAGTAAATTTCAAAGATGAGTCCTCAGTCCATATCTTCGAAATAGAGCTTTTATTTGGATAGATTGATGAAAATAAGATAAAATCACTGTAGTACTAAAACATCTTTAAAAGTACAGATAATTTATGGCTGCAAATATTCACAATCGGAAAGCTGATTTTCCTCATTTACTAAGACAGCGGCGGTATTGGTTTTTACATCAATAATGTACAAGCTCCTGATAAGGTGAAGAGGCCTCACAAAGAGTTGTCCAAAGGGGTTCCAATGTTTCATATTTTCCCCGCCATTATAAGCGTCTGGAATAGTAAGCATAGAAACCAAATCTCAAGCTTGTTACTCATCCACACCCGCCATGGGATATTGCACGTTTTACATGATGAAAAACATTAGACCGAGTCGTTCAAATATCACCAATAAGTCTTTCCACTTTCGAAAACATGTTTTCTTGCTTCTTAAACCCCATCTGATAAGTTTGTTCGATCTTACTACAAAACCACGTATCGTTTTATCAATGGCATTATCAAATCCATATCTGGTGATGTTGGCTGATCAATCATCATTCTAAATCATTAAGTCACATCTTCAAACGCCATCCATGTCAACAACGAAGTTCCCTTTCAAGTAAACGTGCACTTGAAAGGTCACGGATAGATTATATCTAAGGCTTTTTCCACTTCCAAATACAAGCCAAAGTTCATCTGCCCCCATGTCACGGAATAATGACACAGCAATGACAGCAGCATCAGTATCGACTGTTCAAGTCATGAGTCAGTCAAGTCTGTGAATCAATGCATCAGACACATGTTTTTTTTGTATATTGATTCTATAGTATAAGCCTATTCATTTTAACATGGGGCTAAACTTGAAACACCATCATGTGGTGAATAACACAAAACATCCTGAGCATTTGTTGCTACAACTAACTCTTCCTCAAAATCTATTGAGCAAGCGCCTGTGAATAAAAACTAAAAAGTTCTTTCTTAATGTCGTCATCTCTCAGAAAACTTTACCAATTTTGAGATTTGTTTCGACTCTGGATTCGTCTTTGTATTCTCTTACCCCTAAGTGTATTTCTTTTTTCTTGTGGCAGCATTCAAACTACCGGTATTGTCTATATATGCATTCATCCACTGTTACAGTTTCAAGTTGTTTCATAACGAGTATGCTGATAGGGTATTATGCCCTTATCTTAAAAGCATAAAACTATTATGGTAAAGTCTTGGATGCATATGACAGTTGTAGCAACACATGTTCAGGATATTCTATCTTTACCGTCGTGATGCGTTTCAAGTTAAACACCATATTAATACATATGTATTAAAAGGCTGACACTAGAATCATGGTGCATGTGTCTGATGCAGTGAAACAAGAAATTAAACAAGTCATTATTCGAACAGTCGTTACTGATGATGCTGTCATTACTGTTTCGCTATTCCGTGACATAGGAGTAGACGAACTATGGATTGTGTTTAAGAGGAGGAAAAGCTTTGGATAAATATATATAAATGACCTTTCAAATGCACTCGCGATTAGGGATCACACACAAATATTGTGATCCATTTTCCGGTTGTGATACGGTTCTCTGTTTTCTTGAAAAGGGGGAAAAAGACTGTTTGGGAGACATTGATAGCATTTGAAGATGTGACTTTAACTTAAAGAATGATAATTGATCCGCCTAAATCACCGGTGTTTACTGTAAGATAGCAAAAAATAATCATATGGGGTTAGCATGGTTAACAAAGCAAGAAATATCTATTTACGCATATATTGCGGTTAATTGAGGTTATCAACTTAGTCTAGTCTTTTCCAGCATGTAAAATGTACAATATACTAAGACACGTGTTTAGGGGACGAGCCTGAAATTGGCTCGTATGCTACCAAGTCCAGGCGCTAATGGATGACGACGGGACAAAGAGGATCACTTTTAAAAAACTCTTTCTGAGGGCTCATCATGTTGTCAGAAGCTTGCACATTGTGGATGTAAGAAAGGTTGTCGCGGTTGTTTTTATGAGGAAAATCAAGTCTCCCGTGCCCTGCGTCGTGTGCATGTGGTGGTAACTGGGAATTTACAAGTTTTTTTTCCAAATAGTGGTAATTTTTAAAAGGTTTAGTACTTAAGTGATTTTTTTTTGATTAAATCAATCTATCCAAAGCTCTACATCGAACATATGGAGTGAGGACTCATCTTTGACATTTACGCCATATTGGTTTTTTTTTACCGGAAGTGTTAACTTTGTATTTAAATATTAACTACAGAATATGATAAGTGGTTTAGAGGATAAATTAAAGCCTATAGTTGATGACCACCACAAAAAAAAAACACTTTCTTCACATTTTGAAAAAAAGATAAATATCAAAATAAAAAAATGACATATTTATGTCCTCCATTTTGAATATTACCGGAAGAAAGGATTTTTAAGACATATATCTTATACATTGTATCCCTTGGAAGCATCAAAGAAATGTTCCTGTACAATTTAATGATAGCAACAATACGTTAAAACACATTTCAATCCCCCTCCCTAAAAAATAAGCTTATTTTAGTCAATGTCCGCCATATTGGATTCTACCGAAAGTAGGGTTTTTAGAGACATTTTATCTATATAATATATCCAAAAGTATTACATAACAAAGGTTTGTACCAAATATTATTATAGCAGCATGCTGATAGATCCTTTTCACATACTGTGGATTCATTATTATTCGTGGGATACCAATTTTTCGTGGATTTCGTTGGTACAGGCAAACCACGAAATTTGATGTTCAACGAATGACAAATTTTACAAAGGCTTGTACTAGTATGCAGACTTCGGTAAAACCACGAAATTAAATATCCACGAATATGTAAGTTTCCCTGAATCCACGAAAATTGGTACCCACGAAAATAAATGAATCCACAGTACTAGCCTTCTATATTGGGCCGATTAAAGTATGATGTCCGCCATTTTTTATTTAACCGGCATTGAGACATTTTTTTCAAATGCCTTCTTATCTGAAATAAAAGAGTAATATTTCAGGAAGGTCTATGCCAATGTTCATGCTTATATCAGGATGTGCACAACTCGTCTGAAATATACTTGTGGCCGCCGGACTAAATGTGATATTCCAATACTAGACATTGTAACAAAAAGTGAGATTTTGAAAATTCTTCGAAAAAATACGATCTACTTAGAATACTTAGCCCGGTCACAATACGAACAAAGAAGCTCATACATCTATGGAAAAGTGGATTGAATTGGGATAAACACGTTTCGGAAAACTCTAAGGATTACTGTAGCAAGCGACTTTGAGAAAGCGACACACAACGTATTTCCGAGATATTATTTCTCCGGTAATTCTATTTCGGAATAGTCTGGTAACAGCGCTTCTGTCTTCTGTTCTCCGATCTGACTGATTTCATTTTTTCGAGATCCGGGTCACGGTATCATAAATAAAGATGATAGTTAAGGCAATATGTACTACAACAACTGTTCAGCCAGTACATTAAATATACATATTCGTATTCCAAGGCGAAGTCACTGACAGTACGACGTCGACAATGGACAAGTACAATAAATCGGACGTTATGCTCCCGCGATAGGTTAACCAATAATGGCTAACGTGGAGAATCTCTTAGTATGGCCAGTCAACAATAGTTAATTTCCATTTTTAACCCTCTTCTGAAAAATCTTACGGGTCTAAGGCATCAGTGCTTTTATCCATTTTAAAGGTAATAACTACCTTTGTCCCTGTTATCGTGGCCCTAGTGGAGAATCTTTTAGTTTTGCTAGTCGGCAACAGTTCAATAAACCCCTTTCCCTTTGCTGACTGACTCGTACGGGTCTAGGGCATAAGTGTTATGGGTCATTTTAGAGTCAATATCAACTTCTACCTCTGGTATAATTGTCGATGTGGAGAATCTCTTAGCTCGGCAGCCGGCAATAGTTCAGTTCAAATTTGTTGTGATACGGTATCCCATATCCCCACTTTTAACCCTCTACTTACTTACTCATACGGGTCTAGGGTATAAGTGCTATGGGTCATTTTAAAGTCAATAAGTACCTCTTCCTCTGGTATCATTGCCTACGGGGACAATCTCTTCGTTTGGCCAGCCGGCAATAATTCATTTCGAATTTGTGATATACTTGGGTACCCCCTCCTTATCCTTTCCTGACTAACTCGTACGGGTCTAGGGCATAAGTGCTATCGGCCATTTTAGAGGCAGTACCAACCTCTACCTCTGGTATAATGGTCGATGTGGAGAATCTTTTAGTTTGGCCAGCCGGCAATAGTTCAGTTCGATTTCGTTGTTAACCGGAATACCATATCCCCCTTTTAACCTTCTACTAACAAACTCGTACGGGTCTAAAGTACAAGTGCTATGGGCCATTTTAAAGGCAATAAGTACCTCTTCCTCTGGTATCATTGCCCACGTCGAGAATCTCTTCGTTTGGCCAGCCGGCAATAGTTCATTTTCGAATTTGTGATATACCAGGGTACCCCCCTTATCCTTTCCTGACTAACTCGTACGGGTCTAGGGCATAAGTGCTATAAGCCATTTTATAGGCAATACCAACCTCTACCTCTGGTATGATGGTCGATGTGGAGAATCTCTTAGTTTGGCCAGCCGGCAATAGTTCAGTTCGAATTCGTTGTAAACCGGAATAACATATCCCCCCTTTTAACCCTCTACTGACAAACTCGTACGGGTCTATGGTACAAGTGCTATGGGCCATTTTAAAGGCAAAAAGTACCTCTTCTTCTGGTATCATTTCCCTCGTGGAGAATCTCTTCGTTTGGCCAGCCGGCAATAGTTCAGTTCAAATTTGTTGTAAACCGGTATCCCATATCCCCATTTTTAGCCTCTACTTACTTACTCGTACGGGTCTAGGGTGCAAGTGCTATGGGTCATTTCAAAGTCAATAAGTACCTCTTCCTCTGGTATCATTGCCTACGGGGACAATCTCTTCGTTTGGTCAGCCGGCAATAATTCATTTCGAATTTGTGATATACTTGGGTACCCCCTCCTTATCCTTTCCTGACTAACTCATACGGGTCTAGGGCATAAGTGCTATCGGCCATTTTAGAGGCAATACCAACCTCTACCTCTGGTATAATGGTCGATGTGGAGAATTTTTTAGTTTGGCCAGCCGGCAATAGTTCAATTCGAATTCGTTGTTAACCGGAATACCATATCCCCCCTTTTAATCCTCTACTGACAAACTCGTACGGGTCTAGGGTACAAGTGGTCAGAGCCATTTTAAAGGCAATAAGTACCTCTTCCTGTGGTATCATTGCCCACGTGGATAATCTCTTCGTTTGGTCAGCCGGCAATAGTTCATTTTCGAATGTGTGATATACCAGGGTACCCCTCCCCCCTTATCCTTTCAAGACTAACTCGTACGGGTCTAGGGCATAAGTGCTACGGGCCATTTTATAGGCAATACCAACCTCTACCTCTGGTATGATGGTCGATGTAGAGAATCTCTTAGTTTGGCCAGCCGGCAATAGTTCAGTTCGAATTCGTTGTAAACCGGAATACCATATCCCCCTTTTAACCTTCCACTGACAAACTCGTACGGGTCTAGGGTACAAGTGCTATGGGCCATTTTAAAGGCAATAAGTACCTCTTCCTCTGGTATCATTGCCTACGTGGAGAATCTCTTCGTTTGGCCAGCCGGCAATAGTTCATTTTCGAATTTGTGATATACCAGGGTACCCCCCTTATCCTTTCCTGACTAACTCGTACGGGTCTAGGGCATAAGTGCTTTCGGCAATTTTATAGGCAATACCAACCTCTACCTCTGGTATGATGGTTGATGTGGAGAATCTCTTAGTTTGGCCAGCCGGCCATAGTTCAGTTCGAATTCGTTGTAAACCGGAATACCATATCCCCCCTTTTAACCCTCTACTGACAAACTCGTACGGGTCTAGGGTACAAGTGTTGTGGGCCATTTTAAAGGCAATAAGTACCTCTTCCTCTGGTATCATTGACCACGTGGAGAATCTCTTCGTTTGGCCAGCCGGCAATAGTTCATTTTAGAATTTGTGATATACCAGGGTACCCCCCTTATCCTTTCCAGACTAACTCGTACGAATCTAGGGCATAAGTGTTCTGGGCCATTTTATAGGCAATACCAACCTCTACCTCTGGTAGATGGTAGACGTGGAGAATCTCTTAGTTTGGCCAGCCGGCAATAGTTCAGTTCGAATTCGTTGTAAACCGGAATACCATATCCCCCCTTTTAACCCTCTACTGACAAACTCGTACGGGTCTAGGGTACAAGTGCTAACAGCCATTTTTAAGGCAATAAGTACCTCTTCCTCTGGTATCATTGCCCACGTGGAGAATCTTTTCATTTGGCCAGCCGGCAATAGTTCATTTTCGAATTTGTGATATACCAGGGTACTCCCAATATCCTTTCAAGACTAACTCGTACGGGTCTAGGGCATAAGTGCTATCGGCCATTTTAGAGGCAGTACCAACCTCTACCTCTGGTATAATGGTCGATGTGGAGAATCTTTTAGTTTGGCCAGCCGGCAATAGTTCAGTTCGAATTCGTTGTAAACCGGAATAACATATCCCCCCTTTTAACCCTCTACTGACAAACTCGTACGGGTCTAGGGTACAAGTGCTATGGGCCATTTTAAAGGCAAAAAGAACCTCTTCCTCTGGTATCATTGCCCACGTGGAGAATCTCTTTGTTTGGCCAGCCGGCAATAGTTCAGTTCAAATTTGTTGTAAACCGGTATCCCATATCCCCATTTTTAGCCTCTACTTACTTACTCGTACGGGTCTAGGGTGCAAGTGCTATGGGTCATTTCAAAGTCAATAAGTACCTCTTCCTCTGGTATCATTGCCTACGGGGACAATCTCTTCGTTTGGCCAGCCGGCAATAATTCATTTCGAATTTGTGATATACTTGGGTACCCCCTCCTTATCCTTTCCTGACTAACTCATACGGGTCTAGGGCATAAGTGCTATCGGCCATTTTAGAGGCAGTACCAACCTCTACCTCTGGTATAATGGTCGATGTGGAGAATCTTTTAGTTTGGCCAGCCGGCAATAGTTCAATTCGAATTCGTTGTTAACCGGAATACCATATCCCCCCTTTTAACCTTCTACTGACAAACTCGTACCGGTCTCAGGTACAAGTGCTATGGGCCATTTTAAAGGCAATAAGTACATCTTCCTCTGGTATCATTGCCCACGTGGAGAATCTCTTCGTTTGGCCAGCCGGCAATAGTTCATTTTCGAATTTGTGATACACCAGGGTACCCCCCCCCCCTTATCCTTTCAAGACTAACTCGTATGGGTCTAGGGCATAAGTGCTATGGGCCATTTTATAGGCCATACCAACCTCTACCTCTGGTATGATGGTCAATGTGGAGAATCTCTTAGTTTGGCCAGCCGGCAATAGTTCAGTTCGAATTCGTTGTTAACCGGAATACCATATCCCCCCTTTTAACCCTCTACTGACAAACTCGTACGGGTCTAGGGTACAAGTGCTCAGAGCCATTTTAAAGGCAATAAGTACTACTTCCTGTGGTATCATTGCCCACGTGGATAATCTCTTCGTTTGGTCAGCCGGCAATAGTTCATTTTCGAATGTGTGATATACCAGGGTACCCCCCCCCCCCCCCCTTATCCTTTCAAGACTAACTCGTACGTGTCTAGGGTATAAGTGCTATGGGCCATTTTATAGGCAATACCAACCTCTACCTTTGGTATGATGGTCGATGTGGAGAATCTCTTAGTTTGGCCAGCCGGCAATAGTTCAGTTCGAATTCGTTGTAAACCGGAATACCATATCCCCCCTTTTAACCTTCCACTGACAAACTCATACGGGTCTAGGGTACAAGTGCTATGAGCCATTTTAAAGGCAATAAGTACCTCTTCCTCTGGTATCATTGCCCACGTGGAGAATCTCTTCGTTTGGCCAGCCGGCAATAGTTCATTTTAGAATTTGTGATATACCAGGGTACCCCCCTTATCCTTTCCAGACTAACTCGTACGGGTCTAGGGCATAAGTGCTCTGGGCCCTTTTATAGGCCATACCAACCTCTACCTCTGGTATGATGGTCGATGTGGAGAATATCTTAGTTTGGCCAGCCGGCAATAGTTCAGTTCGAATTCGTTGTAAACCGGAATACCATATCCCCCCTTTTAACTTTCTACTGACAATCTCGTACAGGTCTAGGGTACAAGTGCTATGGGCCATTTTAAAGGCAATAAGTACCTCTTCCTCTGGTATAATTGCCCATGTGGAGAATCTCTTCGTTTGGCCAGCCGGCAATAGTTCATTTTTGAATTTGTGATATACCAGGGTACCCCCCTTATCCTTTCCTGACTAACTCGTACGGGTCTAGGGCATGAGTGCTATCGGCCATTTTATAGGTCATACCAACCTCTACCTCTGGTATGATGGTTGATGTGGAGAATCTCTTAGTTTGGCCAGGCGGCAATAGTTTAGTTCGAATTCGCTGTAAACCGGAATACCATATCCCCCTTTTAACCCTCTACTGACAAACTCGTACGGGTCTAGGGTACAAGTGCTATAGGCCATTTTAAAGGCAATAAGTACCTCTTCCTCTGGTATCATTGCCCGCCTGGAGAATTTCTTCGTTTGGCCAGCCGGCAATAGTTCATTTTAAAATTTGTGATATACCAGGGTACCCCCCTTATCCTTTCCAGACTTATTCGTACGGGTCTAGGGCATAAGTGCTCTGAGCCATTGTATAGGCAATACCAACTTCTACCTCTGGTATGATGGTCGATGTGGAGAATCTCTTAGTTTGGCCAGCCGGCAATAGTTCAGTTCGAATTCGTTGTAAACCGGAATAACATATCCCCCCTTTTAACCCTCTACTGACAAACTCGTACGGGTCTATGGTACAAGTGCTATAAGCCATTTTAAAGGCATAAGTACCTCTTCCTCTGGTATCATTGCCCACGTGGAGAATCTCTTCGTTTGGCCAGCCGGCAATAGTTCATTTTCGAATTTGTGATATACCAGGGTACCCCCCTTATCCTTTCCTGACTAACTCGTACGGGTCTACGGCATAAGTGCTATGAGCCATTTTATAGGCAATACCAACCTCTACCTCTGGTATGATGATTGATGTGGAGAATCTCTTAGTTTGGCCAGCCGGCAATAGTTCAGTTCGAATTCGTTGTAAATCGGAATACCATATCCCCCCTTTTAACCCTCTACTGACAAACTCGTACGGGTCTAGGTTACAAGTGCTAACAGCCATTTTTAAGGCAATAAGTACGTCTTCCTCTTGTATCATTGCCCACGTGGAGAATCTCTTCATTTGGCCAGCCGGCAATAGTTCATTTTCGAATTTGTGATATACCAGGGTACTCCCAATATCCTTTCAAGACTAACTCGTACGGATCTAGGGAATAAGTGCTATGGGCCATTTTATAGGCCATACCAACCTCTACCTCTGGTATGATGGTCGATGTGGTGAATCTCTTATTTTGGCCAGCCGACAATTTTTCAGTTCGAATTCGTTGTAAACCGGAATACCATATCCCCCCTTTTAACCCTCTACTGACAAACTCGTACGGGTCTAGGGTACAAGTGCTATGGGCCATTTTAAAGGCAATAAGTACCTCTTCCTCAGGTATCATTGCCCACGTGGAGAATCTTATCGTTTGGCCAGCCGGCAATAGTTCATTTTAGAATTTGTGATATACCAGGGTACCCCCCTTATTCTTTCCAGACTAACTCGTACGGGTCTAGGGCATAAGTGTTCTGGGCCATTTTATAGGCAATACCAACCTCTACCTCTGGTATGATGGTCGATGTGGAGAATCTCTTAGTTTGGCCAGCCGGCAATAGTTCAGTTCGAATTCGTTGTAAACCGGAATACCATATCCCCCCTTTTAACCTTCTACTGACAAACTCGTACGGGTCTAGGGTACAAGTGCTATGAGCCATTTTAAAGACAATTAGTACATCTTCCTCTGGTATCATTGCTCACGTGGAGAATCTCTTCGTTTGGCCAGCCGGCAATAGTTCATTTTAGAATTTGTGATATACCAGGGTACCCCCCTTATCCTTTCCTGACTAACTCGTACGGGTCTAAGGCATAAGTGCTCTGAGCCATTGTATAGGCAATACCAACCTCTACCTCTGGTATGATGGTTGATGTGGAGAATCTCTTAGTTTGACCAGCCGGCAATAGTTCAGTTCGAATTCGTTGTAAACCGGAATACCATAACCCCCCTTTTAACCCTCTACTGACAAACTCGTACGGGTCTAGGGTACAAGTGCTATGGGCCATTTTAAAGGCAATAAGTACCTCTTCCTCTGGTATCATTGCCCACGTGGAGAATCTCTTCGTTTGGCCAGCCGGCAATAGTTCATTTTAGAATTTGTGATATACCAGGGTACCCCCCTTATCCTTTCAAGACTAACTCGTACGGGTCTAGGGCATAAGTGCTATGAGCCATTTTATAGGCAATACCAACCTCTACCTCTGGTATGATGGTCGATGTGGAGAATTTCTTAGTTTGGCCAGCCGGCAATAGTTCAGTTCGAATTCGTTGTAAACCGGAATACCATATTCCCCCTTTTTAACCCTCTACTGACAAACTCGTACGGGTCTAGGGTACAAGTGCTTAGAGCCATTTTAAAGGCAATAAGTACCTCTTCCTCTGGTATTATTGCCCACGTGGAGAATCTCTTCGTTTGGCCAGCCGGCAATAGTTCATTTTCGAATTTGTGATATTCCAGGGTACCCCCCCCCCCCTTATCCTTTCCCGACTAACTCGTTACGGGTTTAGGGCATAAGTGCTATGGGCCATTTTAAAGGCAATGATATAAATTGTTGATGTTAAGATTAATGACTGAGATTGGTCTCCGTAATTTTGAAGAATTATATGTCATTGAAATAGTACTTGACAGTTTTTATTTTTCTGTTGTTTTTATTTCTGCAATTAACTATGTTTCTATTTTTACTGATCTGTTTAAATAGAAAATACTGTCTGTATTGTATGTTTTAGTTTCATGATTGGACTATATTTGTAGACAACGAACAACGAACAAATTATGGAATGCCCATATGACCAGCAATTCTCTGTAATTCCTAAATTTCTATACTAGTATTCAATCATTTTTTTTATTTATTGTAGCTTACATTAATTCAATAATCACAAAATTTTAATAAGAACTGTTCTTTACTTTATTTGTTTGTTGTAATGTCCCATTAAATTTCTATATTTAATTATATTTATTTCAACTTGTTATTGCTTCAGTTTACATTATTTCTCTTATCACAGAATGTTAAAAGACCATTACTTTGTTTTATATTTATGGAAGCATTTGCATTGTTTTTATTACATTTACAATGTTATTTAAAGACGCAGACCTAGAAGTCCTTGAAGAAGACCAAAAGTTAATTTAGTAAATGCGGACCTCGAAGAAGACACCCATTGACATGCCTGTTTGAAGTAATATCACATATAAATAGGAACGTTATTTAATCATAGTTATCGTTCATAGTTTCTAACAACACTTCTTCGAACGCAAGTCATCTCATGAATATTATTGCCGGCTCATGAATATTATTGAAGGCTGGCCTCATGAATATTAACGCCGGCTGCTATCGACGGCTAGATCCACACTAGTGCTTAAATGAGATAAATAATTACAGACTGTTCTCTTCTGAGGATATTAAGCCATCAAATGCCAGAAAATTAAATATGTGTATTACATTTCAGATCAAATGTTATTAATTCATGGTCGTTTTATACATAACGTAATAGTGTTTGCACATAATGATGTAGTTTGTATGCATAACTTAATAGGTATTTGCAAATAATGCAATATGTGTTTGCACATAAGATAAACGAGGTTTGCACAAAACGTATCAGGTGTTTGCACATAATGTAAAAGGTATTTGCATATGACGTAATGAATGCTCACAGAGAGTATCAATTGTTCGGCAAAACGCATATGAATTTTACCATGATGTGTTGTGTCACTAGAAAAATATGTATAAACACCACATAACGCCAAAAGACTATAATATCATGAGATTAACATAGAACAAAGGTGTATCAAAACAAAATTAAACCTTTAGAACATTCAGCATAACAATCACGTTTGAGACAGGACGCAATTTTTAACTGACTTACGTAAAAAAAAGAATAGACACACCATAGATAAAATATGAGAGAATTTAAAGGTGGTTGATCATAAAGTTTTGAAGTATTCACAGAATATATAGTAGTTAAAGCATGATGTAATGCCTATTGTACACAACAAATTTTAGCGATGACATATCATACAATTGTTTGACCAAACTAATTTGACAGAACACAGAGATGCCGTGTCATGAAATACAGACATTTGCACATAACAAAAAGAAGAAACGACAGGACATTAAGACAAAGCGACAGGACATATTAAATATTTACACTATAATAAGACAGTTCCGGCGTTCCATAAGAACTGACTAAATCAGTTCTAGGGTAGAACTGTCTAAAACTGTTCGTTCTAGGTAGAACTTTCCAAATCAGTTTTAGTCGAAAAACTGTCAGCAGACCTGTCTAAAACTATTCTAGGTAGAACTGTCCGATTTCCGCCAATTTAAAAGTGCACATACAAAGTATTGAAATATATAATGGCCTTGTTGTTTGCCATTCTGATATAACAGCTTAAAAAAGAGATTTATTTTACTGGCTCAGAAATGATGGACTGCACTTGTCAGTCAAAGGTTATGATGCTTTCTTGGACAATGCACAAGGAGGTAGATTCTGAGTTGAGATTACAATACGACAGTTTATCTCATAAAATGAAAACTGACAAATGACCTTGACCTTTGACCTCTTGGTCAAAATAATTTTGAAGAAGTTTAATACTTGACACACAATATCAGTACCTCAGTATGAAGTGTTGTGTACAATGGATAATGACCTTGACATTTGACCTTCAAGGTTAAATAGAATTCAAGGTCAAATATATAGCTATATATGTCATCTTAAACAAAACATATTCTTTCTTTCAATGTCAATGTTAAAGAGTAGTGTACTGACTGCCTATGAGACAACTATCCGCAGTTAAAATGAAGTGGAAGTAAGCCATGTATAGGCAACAGAACGAGCAAGACCTTAATACAAAGGCTTGTTTGACCCCCTTGGTCATCATTGGCGGACAATGAGTATAACCTTTATTCGTGAACGGTAATTTCTCCAGATATACTGATTACGGAAGAAAACCGCCACAAAATGTTCCCCTGAAGAATCTGACTTCCTTGTTATATATATATTCATAAGTGACATAAGTGGCACTTCTTTGATGTATCAATCTTCAAGTAAAGGTTTGCACTTCAAATGTAATTGAAATGTCCAGATATACATTGAGAGATCATATGCATTGATATATACTACGTATAAAAATACCGTTGGTTTTGTCTCTTTTTGTTCCTAATTGAAATAACTCGAATCGTGTACATAATGACAATCGTTCCATCAAATATTGAACAAGCATCTCTTGTTGTACTTTTTGAACATATGAATGTATGACATCGTTATGTTAATTAAGCTATATTTTACGTGTTTCTATTGGAAATAGTATCTATTATGTGCTATTGAAACACGTTTAATTGAGATCTATAAACACGAAACACGTGGTTTTTTTTCTAGTCACACGGTCACCAACATATTTCAATCAACAAATCACATTGTATAAGAAACGAATGGAAATGTGTTACAGTGAGCTCTGTTTTTATAAGGAACTTTCAACGGTATTTCAAAGCACGGTGTGATTTGCAACACATATTTTTATATAACTTTCAAACATTTAGAAAACGCCCAAATAGTTTTCTGATTTGACAGACCGATTAAACGTGTTAAAATATGTTAATACATGTTTTCTTAGGAATTATATTCGTGAAAGGTAAACAGAGATTGAAATTTGTTAATTATTTTTTTTGTACAGTGTTTCTTTATGTGTTATTTTTCAAAGGGAATTTAAAATGAAAGCAATTTTATTTATATTTTTTGTTAAGCTTTGTACGGATTAAAATTGATGGATACATCAATAACCTCTATAGGAAAAGCTCTGGTACAGTGTAATATTATTGCTAGGTTAGATTTTATCTCACTGAAACTAATGATTGAAATATATGATAGGCACCAACGGAGTGTACAATACCATGAGGCATTTCATGGGAAAATAACTTACTTATTAAAGTTGAAAATAAAAAAAATATGAAAAAAAACCGTGACTTCGAACATTGCAAATATTTACCATAATGGTACATGTGTAAAGGGGGGATCGGAGGGGTCCTGAGCCCAAAATCCCGGGCTTAAAAACATAAACTTCCGAGGTACCGAATCTAACTGAAGAAATTTAAATCTCGACATCCCAAAATTCGAAAAAAAAATTCCCGGATCCCCAGAGGATCAATCTGTCGATAAAGTTATCTTTTATAATTTGTTTTATACCAGACATTCGAGTGTCTTTTTTTCTAAAAAAAAACAATATTAGACTGCTTATATTTTGAGAGAGAAAAAAACACTTTAAATGTACATTTCCACTGTGTCTTAACCACACCGGCGAAATGTGTTCGGACTCGATGATATCTAACATCCGGCACAATGACGGAACACTAATAGACAGAAGAAAGATAGGTTTCTCCTTATTTTCTTATTTTTTTTATGATATCGAAGAATATATATAATATACATATACAACTATTTGCTATTGTGAGATGCAATATTTTCTACAACCGTTCTATATTAACTGAGAAATAAGTAAAAATGCACGTCAAAATGACGAATTGAGTGAACCTTGCCTCGACATTGTTTAATTACTCGTTTAATTGTTCACATTGTACGGAAAGAAAGGAACGGGAAGATAGATACTGATACGGAGATTGCAAAACTAGTCATTATGAGCATCTCAGTTCTTATGTGTATGGAACGAAAGAAATCGGTCATGTCAAATTAAAATACACCGGTTTTGTCAATGTTGTTTACTACACAATCACCAGGTTTCGTCTCTGTATATCACCCGTTTTTTTTTTTTTTTTTTTTTATTTTAAAAATAAAAATTTATGAAAAGCAACTTTAACAGGGATCTGAAATTTTTTTCCAAAGATTTGAATATATATTTATTGCAAAGTAAACTACCAATCAACTTGTAGTGTGTAGATTTATTTTAAACGGGCACTTTTGGACATAGGTAATTATAGTTATACACATTTTCTGATGAAAGGCGTATCCCTTATTTCACTTATCTTCAAACTAATTTTAAATAGAATATAAATACTCAATATCACTGATATTTAATTATTTCATAACTATATGATAAAAAAAAATGAGATACATCGCAATATGTGACCCACCCCCTTTTTTTACAACCCCCCCCCCCCCCCTCCCTTCTAAATAACGCTTAAACAAAATTTAAAACATCACTAAAATGTATGCAGAAGTTAAGATTTATATAACTAAGCAGTGTTAAGTTTGATGCAATAAAGATAAATCGTTTTTTTGAGATATGGCGCGACATGTTAAAAAAAAAACACACTCCTGTTTTACTTACAAAGTCCTGTAAGGCTAAGAGATTTCATTCGATTTTCACTAAAAGGTTTACCGATGGTTTGACCATTATATGAAATAAATTTATTTAGTTTCATGAAAATTAGATAAGCTGTCCTCAAGTTACGGTGCGACATGTTTACGCTGGACAGAAGGATAGACGGATATATAGACGGACTGACAGACAGATAAACAGAATGACTGATAGATGGAGGAACTGACGGATGAAAGGAAGGAAGGACAGACGGATGGGCGGACGGATGTGTACAATACGTCCTGTCAAAATTGTGACGGGCGTGTAAAAACGCAAAGAAATGAAAAAAATACTCTAAATTAAAGGTCAATAAGTTTCATAAGGATAACGGCCAAGTCGAATTATTTGTATATCTTGTCTTCCTATATCATTTTTGCTATATTGCTTTTATATGTTTGAAAATGATAGATAGAAATTGATAAAACGAACTTCAAATTCGTCATTTAAGGGCAATGCAATAAATCCGTTATGAAGTAATGTGATAATTTTTTAAGTAAATGGACAAATGGTAGAGCTCAACATTTTAAAGGTAATCATCTGGCCCTTTC
This sequence comes from Mytilus galloprovincialis, assembly GCA_037788925.1. NCBI lineage: Eukaryota > Metazoa > Mollusca > Bivalvia > Mytilida > Mytilidae > Mytilus > Mytilus galloprovincialis. Next base: position 4,436,381 of record CM075332.1, read on the forward strand.
GAATTTTCAGTGGGCAGTAAGTAAATAATGTTATATGAATCATAAAAGGTAATTTTGAGGTTATTACATTATGCAAATCCCGACGAATTCGTAACACATATGTGATAATATAGTGTTATTGATAACTGGCTGTTTCTGTATTGGCCCTGATATAGATTCAAGGTTAGCTGTATCTGACCCCAGACAAGAAGAATCGAGGCCACTACAGCTGATCGAGAATCTATATAAGAACTGAACAGGGCCTACACAGAAACACCGTTCATAACACTTTTATTAAATGATTTTAAAGAAACTAACGGTGAAAAAAATACAGAATTTCATATTTTATCATGGGAGAACTTGTCTGTTCGCATATTTCACGCCCATGGATATTTTTGTCAACATTGTCAGATGATATTTCAGATTTCTCGTCCATGAACTTAATATTTTGCCATTACAATTCATTTGATCAAGCAAATATAAAGTAGATAGAAAGAATAAATCAGACAGTTTAACTATTCTTACTCACGGATCGTCTGCATTGATCGATTAACGGAAATCAAACAATGTCAATAATGAAATGTCGTACTCAAAAAGGCTGTGAAATATTTCCGTTTCATGACTTTCAAACCGTTTTATTCTATGATTTTAAGTTATATATAAAATATATAACATTTTTTCTTTTATGTATAACGATGCGCTAAATTCGAGACTCCGAAAAAGCATTTGACTCAGTCCACCGAGAGAGTCTATGGTATATCATGAAGAGCTACGGAATACCTGACAAGATCATAAGAACCATAAAGGAGATATATAAAGGATTTAAGTGTTCTGTCATCGATCAGGGAGAAACATCAGAATGGTTTGAGATAAAATCAGGAGTGAAACAGGGATGCATAATGTCAGGTTTTCTTTTCCTTCTAGTCGTAGACTGGATCATGCGAAAAACAACTGCAGACAAAGCCAGAGGGTACGATGGAACTTTAATACTAGTCTAGAAGGTCTTGACTTTGCTGAGTACATCGCACTTCTTTCCTCAAAATTTAGCGACCTTGATGAAAAAACACAGAAATTAACAACTGAAGCTGAAAGAGTTGGAATGAAACTTAACCCCATAAAGTGTAAAACTCTGAGATCCAAGCAAACAAAGAATAAAGAGTTGATACGACCAGAAAGTAGAAGATGTAGATAAGTTCACATACATGTACCTGGGAGCAGTTATGGACAAAGAGGGAGGAGGAAGTTGTGACATCAAAAACAGAATACAGAAAGCAAGAGGGACATTCCATCGCCTAAGAAATATATGGTATGCAAGAAGAATCGGCCGAAAAACAAAAATACACCTATATAAATCATTAGTTAGACCTGTATTATTGTATGGATGTGAAACATGGAAACTGACAATCATTGAAGAAAAGAAACTAAATACCGTAGAACACCAATGCCTAAGAAAGATCCTAAAAATAAAATGTCAAAGTAAAACATCGAACAAAACAGTAAACGAAATAGCTAAATTCTTCCAAATTCTAAAGTGTCCTTACTGCAGTGACGTCAGTTTAGAACTGTTCTACAGTCCTGACTGATTTAGTCAGTTCTGCTGACAGTTCTACGGTTAGAACTGATTTGGACAGTTCTACCTAGAGCTGATTTAGACAGTTCTACCCTAGAACTGATCCTGACAGTTCTACCTAGAACTGATTTGGTCAGTTCTACCTAGAACTGATTCTGACAGTTCTACTTAGAACAGTTCTAGGGTAGAACTGTTCTAGGTAGAACTGTTCTAGGACAGGTTAGAACAGTTCTATGACAGTTCTCCTGACAGTTCTAATGAGAGGTTAGAAATGATCTCCACTGTACGTCATTTGATCTTAGGTGGATAGTTGTCTCATTGGCAATCATATTGCATCTACGTATAACATATTACTTCTTTGTATGTGCGTTCTTATGCCCTTTTGTGTTTTAAATAAAACAATTGTTGTTAATTTTGATAGTAATTCTTCATTATGCACGACAAGAACTACATAACTGAACCATGTCCAACATGAACTAAACCATGACACGAATGAACCAAACCATGACACAGATATTTCAGTAATTTTGAATTGAGTGCAAAAGTAGGTATTAATCAGAATAATTGACGGCAGTATTATATCACGAAGAAATATGTGATGTAACAGACAGAGAGATAATAACTTTTTTTATGCACGTTAAACCAATTAGCAACTTTTAAATTTTGACATACGCAAGCTTTGTTCTGTGTTAAATCATTAACTATATAATACAACTTATGATGTACTTACATATTTACTTTATACAAAGGTACTTACCAGCTTGAATTATTGATCAGAAGTTCCTTTTACAAAATATCCGAATGTTTACATTTGTGCATTGATTGTCATCAAAAACACTTAACACCGTCATGTCAAACTTATCCAAACTATGACAAAATCACTGTACTAAACGCTCCTCGATATGACGACCTTACTACCCGTGATGTTGTATCTTTATTTTCATGTTGTGTACGCTTCGTTGCCGTTACACCTTTTTATACTGAACGCTTCGTTGACACTATATTGCGTTTGTCAATGAATTTTGCATGTATTAAATTATGCTTTGGTATGATTATAACCAATATGCATGTATGAAAATAATAATTTCCCACCATAACATGCAGACAGCAACCCATAATATCCGTTATATTGTCGAAACACTCTTGGAGGAAATTTGTACATGTAAAAATATTCTTATGTATATGAAAGTTTAAATTGGTAGGAATAGTTATCAAAGGTAGGAAATAAACTCATCATAGATACCAGGACTAATTTTGTATATACGCCTGACGTGCGTTTCGTCTACAAAAGACTCATCAGTGACGCTCGAATCCAAAAAAGTTATAAAAGCCAAATTAAGTACAAAGTTGAAGTGCATTGAGATCCAAAATTCCTAAAAGTGTTGCCAAATACAGCTAAGGTAATCTATGCCTGAGGTAGAAAAGCCTTATTATTTCAAAACATATAATAACTCGACAGATGCAAATATGGCTAAGCATACAGATACACACGCCCGATTTCTAATTTGATAGCATTTTTGAAAGTTTTTACCATACGACATTTAATGTAAGGTTAGTAGGCGGGTTGGGTGCCGCTAATATGTTTAATCCCGCCATATTCTTATGTGCCTGTCCAAAGCCAGGAGCGTGTAATTCAGTGGTTATATATCTTTTTTTTTGTTCACTGTTTTGTGCATAAATTGGGCCGGTAGTTTTCTCGTGTGAATTGTTTTACATTGGTCACTTCGGTGTGTTTTATAGCTGACTATGCGGTAAGGGCTTTGTTCATTGTTGAAGGCCGTACGGTTACCTATAGTTGTTCATATTTGTTTCGTTTGGTCTCTTGCGAACAGTTGTTTCAATACCACATTTTTTTTTTATATAGACAGCAATAAAAAACAATCAATGGATTATAGGTTAAGCCTTTTGGCCTGAATCTCAGAGGTGGGTCCTAGGGGTCATAGATTACAATAGAGTTACATTAAGGCTAAATAATATGTGTATACAATAAACATGTAACTGATAGCCACCAATAGTAATACAGTTACTTTTATGTGAAATTATAAAGATGAAGAGATAATTCTTAATATTAACTGGTTTACTTTTTCAATTCTGTTTTTTATTTTTTTTTATTTTAAAGGTATACAGATTATGCTTAATTTTCTCGAATATTACAGTCTTTCTACTGTGTGCCAAACTCTAAATGATTGGTCATTCTGGTTATTATTAGCACCATAAAGTCTATACCCACCCATATGCATTTCATTCAAATTTTTACTTATTTCGGAGAAGACCAAAGGGACCATATTTATTTTCCCCAGTTACCCTTGGCGTCATGGGTAAATTATGCAGATGAGCAAAGCATCAATCATCAACCTAATCTTAGACATTTGCTGTGTTTCTTCTTTAATGTCTTAATAGTTATCAATAAACAAATGAAACGTTTCGCAGTTGGTACTGAACATTTTCTGGATCCTTTTATTTGTTTATGACCACGGCCGACACTCGGCTAACCGAGAGATTGGTCGGTTAATCTATATTGAGTATGCGGCTATATGGGCGATTGGTCTGTTAATCGGGTTGGTTATACGTCTGTTAAGAGTAAAACACTTAATTTAATGTTAAACTCTATTAAATATACAGATTTGTTGCATGTTATAAGAACAAAATCAAAAAACGAAAAGTGTCTGACAAAATGATATCTATCATAGAACATTTTGCACTTGTAAAACATTTCTTAGTCTGCGCAGTTTTCAGTAAAACTAAAAGGCGTCGCGCAAGTATGTAGTATTTAATATATGCTTATACGCATAGCAATTTTTTAATAAAAGGCGAAACAAACAAATTTAGATATCATTTCAAGGACAAAAAATAGTACTGTGGTTCTAAAAAATAAATTGACATTAGTAAATATGTCATAATTGTAAAATAATGTAAATAATACCACGTTTTAGTGAAAATTATGGGAATAAAGTCTGTTAATGGGTTGGACAATTGAAATTGTGTCAGTTAAGAGTTATTTAGCCACGACAATAATTTTGCTACCTTTAGATTTTCCCCTTGAAAAATATAAGAATGAGATGTTCCTGAGTAAACAAAAATGACAATACGGTGCCACAGTATCCTAGAAAGAGCATTTTTATTTTGACTTTCTTTGCATTTTATTGAAGGGTGTGTCACTTCAATATAGCGTGATATGGATTGGACTCTGGAATATGCATGAATTTTTTATTCACGTTTTCAATCAGCCTTAATTTTTGTGTCTGTTCTCAATTCCGACTGAAAGTGTCTTTCTAATACAACACAGGATACATAAACGTGTTCTCGTTCACATATGAACATGATATTTGTCACTGGACGTTAAACCCTTATTCGTCAGCATCATCCAATTGGTTCTTTTCTTCTATTACTTTTAATCATATGCTGTTTACAAATCACTCTAAAGAAGTAAACGAAAAGGAGCGAATGCAGCTACATTTGGTTATTTTAAGTTTCAATTCATTTTATTCCGTTTAGTTCCTTTCTACATACGTGCAGAGGAGAACTACTGACAGTTGTCTATGGTGGCCGGTGAAGTCCATATTGAGTTTTCGCGATATCGCCTTTCATATTCTATAGGGCGAAAACGCAAAATCGCGAAAAGGCGAAATCGTGAAGTCGAAAACGCGAAAACGCGAAGTCGAAAACGAGAAATCGGTTTCGCGTTTTCGCGTTTTCGACTGCGCAATTTCGCGTTTTAGCCATATAGAATATGTAAGGCGAAAACGCTAAAGCGCTAAAACGCAAAATGGCATTAACCTGCCACCATCGTTGTCCGCATGTAAACTTCTAGAATTTGTCACCAATATAAGTACATCGCAATCCGTTACTGTTTCAACAGCCATCGGTGTTTCATGGGTGTATTCTTAAACAAGTATTATTCTTCTCTCGTTTTTGGCAATGTATCACTCTCTACTGTCCTTATATATTATTCTATATTCTGCGTTTATATCCAGATTCTCGTGTATACCATGAGGGTCCGGATTGTGGGTATTGTTTATTTCTGTATTCTTTAAATTATTATGTCATTTTTTTCTGCATTTTATTTCTCTTACTCATTATTCTTTCTTTATTTTTCATATTTTGTCATCCCAATATATTTTACTTACTGATGCTTAGTTACATAACGACGTTTATCTCTGATTTATATACTGGTTACCATTCATATATTCATGACAATTAAACAGAATCAACATGATATATGCGATCATTCTTGGATGAAATTAATATTACTTTAGTATTACACTTTTTGAAACCATTTTTATCAAATTTCAATTTCATGTGTTGTTTCCGTATATGTTACGTTTCATTACTCATGTGTTGTTTTCGTATATTTTAGCCGCTCGTCTTGAGCCTACTCATTTGTTCCGATAACATCCCATATAGCAATCAAATTATACTTTTATTGCCATGCATAACTCTTAACAGACCAATTAACTGACCGGGTTTTATACATCCGACCCATTAACAGACCAGATTTTAAATAAAGATTGATTTATGTCACCAAAATACAGATTTTCGTGTAGATTTTTCACACAATGATATCAATATGGTTAACAAACATAATGCCTTTCTTTTTTCGATGTTCAAAATATTGAATGCAAGTAAATTTAACCAATGTGTCATTTTGTGTATATTTTATGTGTGTAAAATGTGTATAAATTTATTGATGAGTAACCCGCCTTTTCATTTTATAGACCGTACATCGAAGCTAGAAACATAATAATTACACCACTGAATTCAGTAAATTGAATTGTTTTGTAAGACATGAATACTTTTTATGATGAAAATATATTTAGAAAGTTATACAATGAAACATGCTGAACTTTCAATGATTTTCTCGATAACACCTGATTAACAGACTTTAGCCAACCGGATTAACAGACCAACCGCCGATATAGCCACATACTCAATATAGATTAACCGACCAATCTCTCGGTTAGCCGAGTGTCGGCCGTGATGACACGCGTACGTAATGGCTGATTGTTAGTTGCTTAACGTTCACTTGCAAATATGTCATGTATGTTCAGGATAAGCACAAAGTAGCAACACATACTACATGTACATGCAGGTCATTGAAGGAGGCCCTCCGGAATTACGTTAGGGAAGTTTGGACTGCCACTGGATAAAATAAGGTACATTGAATAAGGACACAAATGTTGCCTTTCAACAGGTCATTTATAGACCTCTCATAAAGTTTTTGCAGGCGTTCGTACAGTGTAGTTAGCGTAGTACTCTCTTTACACAAGACATTGGATCTTATATTCCCATTCGAACTTGACGTGACTGCGTATTTTTACATCCCACACAACTAAACGGGTTTCAAACTTCGGTCAGGTTTTACTGCCGGTTGGAAAAAAACCAAAGTGACCATATCTAATAGTATATTTCCCAGTCATCCTTTACCAAATTCTTTCATGAATAAAAAAAAAAAATGGCTACAATATAGAAAGTTATGCTGTACCGGTTAATCACTTAACATTATTACAATATATGAACACTTACGAAAACACATAATACCGTACATCTCCTCGATACTGTTTATATTTGGCATTACACAATTCCATGCGGTTTATTACGTCTTTACCTAAAAGATATATACTGATTAATACTTTAGATGCATGATTTACCTTTTAGTTTTAATTCGCTTTGAAATAACTATCAGTTACTTAAATTACTCCTTTGTCGATATTGTATAGGGTGTTTCTGCCTTGTACCGACATTTTGAGTTAAGCCAATTGCAACTGTTCAGGTTTTTTTTTATCATGTTGTGCTGTTACACTAGTGTCCCAGTTTAATGAGAGGGTTGGGGGCTCACGTGTATAATCCCGCCGCATTTTTTTTTTGTGTCGGTCCAACGTCAGGAGCTTGTAGTACATTGGTTATATAGATCTGTCATGTTTTCTTCTTCTTTAATACATAATTCATAAGTTAGTTTCGTCGTTTTAATTTTTTTTATATCGGGGCCTTTTTTTAGCCGACTATATGGCATAGGTTTTCCTCATTGTTAAATGTTGTACATTGGACTATAATAATTGCTTTATACACCCACTTCATTTAAACTTTGGTGGAAAGTTGTCTCACTGGCCACCACATCACATCTACAAAGCTTTATATATATAAAAAAAAAATAAATACAAATAAAGCAGTTGGAATGCCACCTATGGCATTCGGCAAATTAAGTTCAACGAGTAACTATGTTTGCTTTCGTCTAGGCGAATTTGGACCAACATCGGCATTTGGAAGATTCTCAAATTGTGAAAAGTAAGTCATTAAAGTTTTATTGACTGTACTATACTTTTTGAAACTTTATTTCTACTGGAATATATTTATTAACTGTTCATTTCATCTGGAATAACTTTGAAAGTCCCAATTTTCAATAGAAGCATTCCAATCAGATGTCACGCTAGTTAAATATTGCAATTTTGGCTTTGAATGACAGATATTTTAAGTTAAACTACTTTGACTAAGTTAACAGATAAATATTTACAATAAAATACAGAAAAAGGGTCGCCGACACCATCTCGAATATCTTGACAAGAAACTGATTTGTGACGGTTTTTGTAAACGAACTGTACCGTGATTATTTAAAAACGCACAACGAACGCGACACATTTGAATGAACGAAAATAAAGTAAGAGAAAATGTATTTAGTATGATATTGCGTTTATTCTAAGTTCTAGGGAATATTTGAAGACGCGTAGTAATTCGACGTATAGTTATTTATTATTGCTTAAGGTATTAATATGCAAAGGTGTATGCACGAAAAGATATTCAGCATTGTTTACCTCATAAAACGTATGAAATTGCACCATGTCTGTGCGTTTTGCATCTAACAGTTTTATCAAACGTTCTATGCAATATATAAAACTTACAACAACTGTATAATTGGATATAAAACTAACATGCACATTGACATATTCATATATACTCAAATAAGTTCTAGAGAGGCATTCGAAATTGTTGTCATACCAAATGTTGTCCTGATTATCGCTTCGAACGCGTCAACGTGCGGATTCATTTGTATCGGGGCTATACGGGTGGTAAGCGTTCCAATAAAAATCATTTTGGAAAATCGCGCTAGCAGTGGCGGATCCAGAGGGGGGCGTAGAGGGCGTACGCCCCCCCCCCCCTTTGTGTGGACTTTTTTTCTTCTTTTTTTAGTAAAAATATTAATAAGACTATATTTAGTAAAAATATTAATAAGACTATATTTAGTAAAAATATTAATTAGACTATACATCGTCATTCTTTGCCATTCCCCGTGTAAATTGTTATGAGACAATTCTTTACATATAAAGATTTTTTTTCGCCAGTATTTACTGATTATGTCAAAAGTAAAATTACAAAATACTGTACTCAGAGGAAATTCAAAACGGAAAGTCCCTAATCAAACGGCATATTCCTGACTTGGTACAGGCATTTTCAAATGTAGAAAATGATGGATTGAACCTGGTTTTATAGCGCTAAACCTTTCACTTGTATGACAGTTGCATCACATTAAAGTGATTCGCTATGGTTGAGTCACTCAGTCATTTTGAAATTCAAATTACAGGAACACATTTGCAATTCTGAGCATGAAAAATGATGACACCTTCAAAGCGACAAAGGAGTGAGCAAGAACGTATTGACTTCTATTTCACAATTCAACCAAACAGAAAGTTATACTTTATTATACTCTCATGAAATAAAAGTTCCACATTAATATTATTTACCTACGAAATTATGTTTAACCCCAAACGCCCGCGCCTATTCTAAAATAACATAGCTGAATAATTATTCCCAGTCAGTATAAGCACTGGATAGATTTAAAGTGCAAGGTACGAAACATTTGTTTGAGGACTGAGGAGGCAGTCTGATATATATGAGAGAACACGTCTTACTCTGCTTTTTGCCTTTAACAAAAAATCTGGTCGTAATTGGATTTAAAACAATAATTTTTTCCACTTTTTGGCTGTTAGAAACGAAAATTTCCAACAGAATAATATAGCATTTAATGAACATAATGAATAAAAAACGGGCGTTTTTTTTTGGGGGGACGGGAGTTTGCATGAACTGATATATTGAATACAAGATCAGACTGCAACCTGTCTGCTGGGTGTGGCCTTTTTGTTTCAATTTGTCGACCGTCATTCATAATTTCGTTGCCAGTTCAGACTCATTCGTAGCTTTTGGTTAATTTTCAATTTTGTTCAGTAAAACATATCAACCAAACATTTGGATAAAATTTGCTTGTTTGTCTTTTTTAACTCGTGTCGGTCGTATTGTAAATTTCATCGGATAACGCGGCGTATATCTTGTTTGCAACAAGACATATAATTTTATGTGAGTTTATGCTAACTTACATGTAGCATACAACAAGAGATAATTTTCCATGTCGATTACTGACAAGTCCCACATCAAATATATCAGTTCATAGCTTTTGATCCATACTGAGATTACTAATCTCAGACCCATATACTATCATTTTATGATATTAGACAATTTATGGGGAGAATAAAACATCAAAAATTTCGAACCCTTACACTTTACGGCAACTATAAAATGTACAAGCCCCACCTCACGAACCGTTTAAAAAGTGCATTTTACACTTATTTTATGTTTTTTTAGCGCAAAAAAGGTTCCGAAATTGTTCGCCTCGCTCCCCTCGGCAAATTTAAAAAAAAACTTTGCCCCTCCCCCTTTGCAAAATCCTGAAGGCAACTCGTTTACAGAATTATGTTCATGTATAGCATTTCTAAAATCATATGATACGAGTTTCTGGTGATTAAATGACGACTGTGACTTCGACAAATACTCATAACAGAAGAAAGGCACGTGTCAATATAGAACAGAGACGGATTTACATCATGTACATGTAGAAAGGGGATGGGGTCCGGGCCCCCCTTTTTTGTGGGACAACATGGGTTAATTATACAGGGAATCACTGAAGCATGACTAGAGTAGGCCCCCTCTAAGACAGTCAGTTAGCCCCTACTTATGAACATTTCTGAATCCGCCCCTGGGGAGGGTTCTACTTCGAAGGTAGAGCGATGTGTATTTGATGTTGTTTTTATTTGATTTTATTTGATATATTAATTGATATAGTCTTGACAAAATTCTTCATATCTGTTGTTGAAAATTTTAAAGTGTTACATTTTTCTCTCAGGAACGGTTCACACTGATTTCTTCCCTGTTTGCTTTCACAGTTTCACCTTTTAAAGTCTATTAAGGGGAAGGGGTGATTGGAATTTTTTTGTAAATATAGAAAAAAAGATGTGGATTGATTGTCAATGAGAAAACTCTCAATAAGAAACTAAAATGACATAGACATTTACAAATATATGACACCGTACGGCCTTGAGCAATGAGCAACAAGGATGTTTTGTTTTGTTTTGTGTTGTGATTTGTTGAATTACACCAAGATTTTTTGTTATCTTCTAGGGCTTACTTGTCAAGATCCATGCAAACAAGAAAGCTATAGGTTCCTCAATGAGTCAACTCGTTCCGTAAAGTATCTTCTTGGTCCTAATGATCATGATTTATGTGATCGTAGACTCCTTAGAGAGGGCTGGTATAGGGTTCCACAAAAAGGAAACATTGCTACTGAATGCCCAGATGTATTAAGATGCGGATCATTGTATCCGGTGTGGTTAAACGGTAAGTACATATATAACAGACACTACAAACTGCTCAGAGACTGAATTGACCAGTTTTTGTGCTCGACCAGTAAAATCGAGCACACATTTTACTTGACAAAAAAACTAAATTACATGGGATTCAGTAAGCTTGATATATATCTGAAATAGCTGCATAGTTTGATGAAAATCCAAGTTGATTTGAAAAAGTTATAAAAAAAATTAAAGATGCCTATCTGAATTTATATAATAATTTTTATTTTGACATATTGTAAAATTAAATTCTTTCATTTGACAGCAATAAATCAAACTACTAATAAGCTTGAATTTTGTAAGATCAATATTTAATTTAGTTAGATGGGCTGATTTACACCAGTCAAAACTAAATTTGAAGGTCAAGACTAGTCGAGACAGGTTGAGACTGGTTGAGACTGAGTCGAGACTAGTCAAGACAGGTCGAGACAGGTCGAGACTAGTCAAGACAGGTCGAGACAGGTCGAGCCTTGGTCAAGACCATTTCAGACTACACAAAGATCATCAAGTACTGAATCAGACTAATTAAGTAAAGTCGAGACCTAGTCGGGTACACTTAAGTACAGTTAAGTATAGTCGAGACGATGTCGAGACTAGTCAAGTAAAATGTGTGCTCCATTTTACTGGTCGAGCACAAAAACTGGTCAATTCAGACTCTGAGCAGTTTGTAGTGAGACGCATTGATTTCAGTGGTATGCCAAAAATAGGACTAGGTCATTTAGCATCAAATAGCTAACTAGAGCTACTTAACGTAAATACATATATATAGCTAGTCAAAACATCAACCCAACAATGTGAGATCTGTAAATTTGCTTTCGCAAATTATTTGTTCTTCCCTCGCAGGGATTCGAACCCATGCTACTGAGATATCGTGACACCAAATCACATGCACTGTAACCGGTGCTCTAGACCACACGACCACATGGGCTTCATGAAATTAAGCTTTCGGTGGCCGGGTGTTACCTTTCCTCGTCAGTTTTAATCTAGGCCCGTACTACAGTACACGATATATAAGACATGAAGATTTTTCATAAATAGCAGCACATGGCATACAAAGCTATGGGAGTGTGGATTAATCAGTACAGATACTAATTAAATTACACAAATAAAATTATAGATTGCCTAACAATGTAATTTAAACACACTATTTAGTATGTAAATTTAAGAGTGTTTAGAATATTTACAAAATGATGAAAATAAACGCAATATTTCGCTAGACCAACTAGCTTTATCAAGCGTGCATATATCCAGGTGAAATCGGATGTAGATGAGAAGAAACTTTTACAGCTCAATGTATATGTTGCACTTAGCTGCCTTGAAAATAAGAAAATTTTGCAGCATAATGTCTATGTTGCACTTGAATTTAGCTGCCTTGAAAATAAGAAAATTTTGCAGCTCAATGTATATGTTGCACTTGGATTTAGCTGCCTTGAAAATACATAATTGGTAGTTGAAGTTAGCAACGTCCATTGGCCACTATTACGGGATAAAAAGGACGATGCTTTGTTTTATCTTTTCTGTATCTTTTCTCGTCTTTTTCGTTAAGACCATCATAATGATAGTAGAACAACTATGCAATTGAGAATGGAAATGGGGAATGTGTCAAAAAACAACAACCCGACCATAGAACAGACAACAGCAGCAGGTCACCAATAGGTCTGCAATACAGCGGGAAATTTCCGCACCTGGAGGCAGCCTTCAGCTGTCCCCTAAACAAATATATATATACTAGTTTAGTGAAAATGAACGCCATACTAAACTCCAAATTATACACAAGAAACTAAAATTAAAAATAAAACAAGACTAACAAAGGCAAGAGGCTCCTGACTTGGGACAGGCGCAAAATGCGGACAGGTTAAACATGTTTATGAGATCTCAACCCTCCCCCTATACCTCTAGCCAATGTAGAAAAACAACACAATAACGGGATGTTTACATGGTTAAAGGTGCAGAGCAACGTCATATATATCAAATAAACACAAAAGAACAAAATGACACAGACATTAACGACTATAGGTCACCGTACGGCCTTCAACAATGAGCAAATACCATATCGCATAGTCAGCTATAAAAGGCCCCGATAAGACCATGTAAAACAATTCAAACGAGAAAACTAACGGCCTTATTTATGTAAAAAAATATGAACGAAACACAAATATGTAACGTTATAAACAAACTACAACCACTTGAATTGCATGTCCAATGTCAAGCGAGATAAATAGTAATCGACATATTTTGTATAATTCTTATGATACAGAATATGAAGTGCATCTTGCGAACCAACTGTTTTCCCCTGAGACCAGAGAAGCAAGAAAAAACAGGAGATCACGAAAAGATGTGATTATTTGGTTCCTGTTTGATTATATATTTCGACAAGAAAACAGTTTTGATCTCTTTGTATAAAAATATCAAGTTAAAAAATCACAAATATATTTTACCCTTAGTTTGAAAATGAGGCTTTTTCGGCGTATCTAATATGTCAACGTATGTAATATTTCCTATTTATAACACGACTTATTCTAATAAACAAATGCGATAATCTATATTTTAACAGGCACGCTTCCAGAGCAAGGACAAAGGGTGACCCTTAACGGATGTCAGAGAGGATTTCTATCATGCTGTGAAAATACTTTCAAAGTTGAAGCACAGAACTGTAATGATTTCAACGTGTTCTACTTAAAACCAATTCCAGCATGTCCAGGTCGTTATTGTACAGGTAAATGTACTATAGTGTTGTATAGGAGAGCCTGGGTTTTGACAAACAACCTCGTATTGTAATGTGCGCATTGTTATGCGTTTACTTTTCTACATTGGCTAGATGTATAGGTGGAGAGTTTAGATCCCATAAACATGTTTAACTCCGCCACATGTTTGCGCCTGTCCCAAGTCAGGAGTCTCTGACCTTTGTTAGTCTTGCATTTTATTTAATTTAATTTTTTTTATGTATAACATGTATAACTTGACGTCCATTATCACTAAACTAGTACATTCCATATATATTTGTGCAAGGGACAGCTGAAGGACGCCTCCGGATGCGGGAATTTCTCGCTGCATTTAATACCTATTTGTGACCTTCTGCTGTTGTCTGTTCTATGGTCAGGTTGTATCTTTGACACATTCCTCATTTACATTCTCAATTTTATTGTGTAAAAAAAAACCCCAACAAAACCCCACCAATATACAAATAATACTCGTACAACCAGGTTTATTGATAACAACTAACAGGTAATCATGAGTGTGTACAGGACATTTAAAAAAACTTTGTGTGCGAAACTGACTTTGTGACGTATAAAAAAAAATTCTGACGTCAGACACAAATCAATGAATGTGTTTGTAGATAGATGTTTTTGTGTTCTGTTAAATTGTCCCTTTTAAAATTTTTATACGATGATGACTGATGTTCCCATATTGTGACTATTTTATTTATTGTGTCTGTTTATTTTACGCATCAATGTAAATATAACGGAATTTGACGAGACTGTCATCAAAGTGAGATGGTTAGCGCTATAAAACCAGGTTTAATCCACCATTGTCTACATTTGAAAATGCCTTTACCAAGTCAGGAATATGACAGTTCTTGTCCTTTCGTTTTTGATGCGTTTTGTTATTTGATTTGCCTAGTATGTGATTGAGACTTTCCGAATTGATTTTCCTCTAAGTTCAGTATTTTTGTGATCTTACTATTTATGGTTAGCTAAACTTCCCACTTATACAGCATTGTTTACAGTATTGCTCAAATAACAACATTATGTGCCAGGAATACAGTACAAAGTTAACAACCACAAAAAAAACCCATTTAGGACAGAGTAATAACTAAATAGATATAATTATAATTATACTACATTAAAATATATAAACCACAGAATAATAACGGACAGTTTCCATATTTAGTACATTTTAATGCTGTGTTTTTGCATTTGTGAAGTAAAAATGGTTACAATAGTTATCAAAAGTACCAGGATTATAATTTAGTACGCCAGACGCGCGTTTCGTCTACATAAGACTCATCAGTGACGCTCATATCAAAAAAGTTGAACAGCATAGAGGATCTAAAATTCTAAAAAGTTGTGCCAAATAATAATCTATTCCAGGGACAAGAAAATCCTTAGTTTTTCGAAACATTCAAAGTCTTGTATCAGGAACTTCATAAAAATGACAAACTTCCCTATAATATAATTTTGCTAGATTCTTCAAAATACAGAATTATAGCAATTTTTATCGAGCCTGCGACTTTAATAAATGTCTTAACCTTTCCTGGATTTGTCCCAAACTTTGACAGACGTTTGTTTTATGACCAGTAAGAAACATTAAAACATATATCTCCCTTTTTTGCAATTCTTGTGATATTTATTGACTTATCCTCTTCATTTAATGAAGAAAAAAGGTTTTGGCTGCGAACATCACTGAGAAGATATTGGTTGTTGGAAAACTCATCTGTTGCAGTAAAATTGGTATCGTTAATACATGTTTTTGTTCTTTTAAACTTATGAAATTTGAATATCCCTTTTCGCATTATTTCATCTTTTGTTTTACAAGATTTTTTTTATATTGATAAAGTTGGTCCACCAGCTCCATGTCAACCAGGGACGTCATCTGAAACTGGATTTGAGCCATGTCAGCGTAAGTTGTACATTGTTGTCACTTGTATTGAATATTTTCAAACTCAAGCCATTATTTTGACGTGAAAAATGGGACGTATCTTTTTGTGTTCTGCATTCGAATTTGTTTCATGAGTAGTCAGAAATTATTTTGATTTATCTATTGTGTGTTTATTTTTTGAATTGTGCAACATTTGACGGTCGAGGCAAGTTAATTCTTGACAACAAAAAACAAACAACAGATAAAGATTTGTTTCGTCATATTTGCAGATTATCTAAGATATCAAGTTTTTCTATTGGTCTTTGTTTTACGTTCAAGTAACTGCAAATTAATTAAGTTTATTATTTGTATAGCATTTATTTTGATCGTTTAGTTCACAATTGAGGTCGTTAGTTTGAACTTTTGAGTTTACATTTTGCAACTTTGATGAATATGACAATATGACACAATTTTTAAAGGCCATATTATAAAGCATACATTGTGTTGCAACCAATGGAAACGGTTAAAAATGCAAATAGAAAAAAAAAGTTAATAAAAAATGAAAAGCAAAAAAACCTTTTTTTTAACTGGAATACTAATATGCTTTTTTTATTTGAAGCTTCCTTCGGTTAAGCGACATTTGCATACATTGTCCCTTTCTTATACATAATCAATTGATGTTTGCTGGAACATGTAGTAATATGTCTGTTTACAGGTCTTCATATAACATTCAGCGTTTCACCACAAGTCGAAGCATTCATACCTACTTACGATTATACTTCGGAACTCAGAAACCTGGCGTTCCAATGTCAAGTCGCAATGCCGTCAGAATATCGAAAATATGTATTTGACATTTCCTGGCATATAAACAAGAAGGAAGTTTCCTTTAAATCTAAAATTCCATACAGCCGGCTAGACACTGAAGCTGTCCTGCACGGAAAGGACTGGAAAAAACATCCCAACGCACCAAAGGTTCTTGGATTTTGGGTAGGATAATTATGATTTAGATTCATTAGTTAATTGTTTGATCGAATTTAATCTTTATTATCAATATACCATTTGAAGATATCTTAAAGTGCAATGAAAGGAGCAACTACGAATCCAGAGAAGTAAACAAAATAGTTTTTACTTTATACCTGATGAAAAAAAAAAAACTTTTATTTATATATTGATTTATTATGATAATATCTTATTTTCTTTTACGAATCTCACCTTGATTTATCAGCGGCATTGTACTCTTATGGTTATTACGTAAATGTATCAAGATATATTTTTATCCATCCCGATATTAAATTGTATAGCGCAATAAGCTACTTTTGACTCAGATTTAATTCTAAGGCATTACAATATTAAAACAAAAAAATGTGTGTTATGAACAAACACAACTTGATTTAGTTTTTTATATTGCCCAGGTGACGTGTAGTATGAGAGCTAGGCAAAGTTCTGATGATGTTCCTACACCTTATAGCAACAGCAAAGAATTTTTCGCAGGAGTTCAGGTAAGAAAAAATTCAATATACAATTTTTGTGAGTAAACTTTTCAGTAAATACTAAATGACTCTAATGTACGTCCTCAAATGAAAATAAAGGTGACACGTAAGTAGTGTCATATTCAAAATTTTAACTCTCCATTTCCCTTTACCAAATGTCTTATTCTCATTTTATTTCAATTGAACACCATTATTAATAGGACTCGCTTAATAGGTAGAAGATCAAGAGCATTAAATGAGCACTATTAATATTGAGATAAACATTACAGATTTGTCTTTATCTGAATTTATCAGCGACATCTATTCCCTCTGTTAGATCCTCAAATACAAGAAAAAAGTAGTTTCGTGTGTTAACTTACGTATGGCTCCCTATTCACGATTTGGAAGTTTTGGCTGACTGTAAATTCCCATAGCATTTTGAAAATGCCGTACAGGAAATCGTCACTCTATTGTTGATTTGTTTTTATTTTATTTTGTGTAATCTTCGGATTCAAGTCTTAATCTTTTTGGCTTTAGAAACATTGATCAAGACTAATCGTTGCCTTTAATTTACGACACATAAATTAGCATTTTACATCTTTGATACATGTATGCATACAGTGTATATTCAAACTGTAATGCGTTTCACTTTATCCCTTCAGATAGAGAACACATCATTTATAGTAAAAAGTGGAGATACAGTCAAAATCAACGTAAAATCAACTGTACCAGTTACCTGTGCAGACGCTAGAGGTGTTATGAATTGCAAGATTGAAATTGAACTTTTTAGCTTACAGGACCAAATCAAAAGCAGACCAGCTAATTGTAATGACAGTTTATCAGATGACATAATTAAAATGTCCAGGAGTTCATGTGGCCTAGAGTTTAATGGAACTGAATGGCAAAAATATCAGACTTTCACACTACACACACTCGGTGATCAAGCAGTAAGACCAAGCTATACGTGTACCGCAAAACTTATAGCTAAATCTTCTATAGATTCCTTATGGATGGATTACGAACTTCCGGAAGTTTCAGTAAGTAGCTTTTGATGAGAAATATAAACCAAATACTGCAGTCAAATCATTTTTCATTCAACGACAATCAAGTTTAATTCCCAATATGTATAACTTTGTACTCAATCTACGATTTATTAAGAGACATACAATACTAAGGTGTAATTAAAATCATCAATCCCACGTCATAAATGTGGGAAAAAACATTAAAAATAAAACAAACAAAGGATTTCATGACATCATTGAAACAGTCTTCGGAACTTGTATCAAATAAATATTAAAAAGTGAGACGCTAGGTTTCAAACGCACATGTTTTTAACATGAGTCATTGCCATCTCTCTAAACAAAAGTAGAGTATGTTAGAATAGTGACGAAACATTTTTTACATTATTTGATGATTTTAAATTAATGTCACCATACCGATGATCGTTAGTTTAAAATGGTTAATAAAGTAATTGTATAAAAAGTAAGCAAATTAAATGTTTAATAGGTAAGTTTTGGATCCGACCTTAATTTATTTTATCAATTATGTTCTTAACACACAAGTCTGATAATCATTATACTACATTATTAAATGGATTTAACTTTAACAATAACTTTAGTCACATTTTAATATCATAGATCAAAATACTAGGTCTTTTCAATGAATAATCTACAGAGCACTGCAACTTATTAATTGAGTATAAGAGTATTCGTTTAAACCGTACCGTACCAGATCTATAGTCCACTTTAAGTTGCTTATCATATACATTGTGTATAACTAGTTATCAGGTACCCGACTTATAATTTAATATGTCAGACGTTATCAGTGACGCTCATATCAAAATAGTAATGATGCAAAACAAGCACAGAGTGGTAAAGCATTGAGGACCCAAATTTCCAAAAAGTTGTGCAAAACACGGCTAAGGTAATCTATGTCTGGGATAAGAAATCTTTAGTATCTCAAACAATTCATACTTTTGTAAACAGGTTATATTTATAAAATTGATAATCATGTCAACACCAAAGTGCTGACTACTGGGCAGGTCATACCCTCTGGGACAAAACGTCAACCAGCAGTGTCATCGACCCAGTGGTGTAAATATTTTTTAATATAATGGTTAGACAATGCCAAAAATAAAAATTGTAAAACTTACATTAAAGGTAAACAACCAGATACCGTTTTTTAACAAAATAGGCACACTTGTATTTTCTACTTTTTTTCTTAACCATATAGACTATGTTTGCTGGCAGGCGAAATCAATCAACATACTTTGTCGCCTTTTAATCGGTCACGTACTTAGCACATATATGACAGATCTTGTGTTAATCTTTTAACCACAGTTTTCCCATTATAAACAAAGAGGCTTTGAATGTCGAAGAAAATATATGTTTTGCTTTTAATTTAAAAATGCAACTGGTTGTAAGAAATTGCTGTATTTAACATGTTTTTAAATAATCTTTATCCTGTAATTGGGTTGTCTACTATACAGATACAGCCCTACAGATATCGCTATGCTGTATCTGTATACTATACAGATATCGCTCTAAAGCTCCGCCCATTGCCGGACTGAGTATTGTATGAACCTGCGTGACCTCAGAATGTGTATTGTATTCGCATTCCAATGACGTATTACTTTTATACGTGCTGTATGTTTTCAAACATTTCTTTAGAGCAATAAGAATCACACCAATTTTCTGATATCATACACACATGAACAGCAGTCTTTCTACGATGACAACTATCGATTTCAAAACTTGAATGTGTATGATTGTGTAACAAAACAACCATGTCAATGTCAGCATGCATGTTTAGTGAATGTCGAGTCTGAAGCGTAGGACAACTCGTACTCTCCTGTTTCAAATTGGGCAATGTTTTGTTATTTGTTTTTACTGTTGAAATTAGTTGTTATGTTAAAATAGATAATTATGCACCTTGAGCAATGTATTATTGTTGACCATTCGAGATTCTTTTTTTGCGAACCCGTCTTCACCTGCATGTGTGGTTACTGTATCGTATTACTACACGGTCCTCAAGGGGTTTCAAATCGAAAATAAATGCAAAACATGTGTTTTTGTGTCTTTCTAAATACAAATAAAATACAGAAATAATTGCAGGATACAGACAATAACTGTTTAGTGTCTTTAAATATCAGCTGTATTTGTACTCGGCTCGAAACAGGTGTAGTAGCTCGCGAAAAGCTCGCATACACCTTGTATCCTAGCCTCGTACAAATACAGCTGATATTTAAAGACACTAAACAGTTATTGTCTATATATGTTCTAAATATACTGTTATTTCTTTTCCCTCAAGATTCATGTATTGAACGAAATCAGATCTCCCAGAATATGTAGTTCAAAGAATGATCCACATCTGATTACATTTGACGGCAAGTAAGTAATTTACGCAAAACATTATTCATGTTATTCATCAAGTTAATACCAAACTGAGTCTGATATAGTATATGTATGATAGCACGTCTCGGCCATTCTGTCTCATATCAGATACTTTTGAAAAAATTCTTGCATACACTACGGCAAAAATGTGACTGTTCACTCATAAGTTCATACATGTACATCATGTATAAAAAATATCGTAGACCTTCAAATGAACTGTTTGTTTTCAATCAATTTAAAATATTATCAATGTTTAGTTCGTACACATTTATTATGAAGTTCGAGACAAGAGCTATGCATAACTGATTTATATTTTGTTCATCGTATTTTTTCAAATAGGGGCGAAAGATATCAGAGGGACTGTACAATTTGTAAATCGAAACTACACTGACAACGCCATGGCTTAAAAAAAGACAGACAGGAAGAACAAAAAATAGTACACAAGACACAACATAAAATCTTAAGATTAATCAGCACGAAACCCACCAAACAATGGAGGTTATCTCATATATCACAGAAATATTTGCTACTGGTATTTACTCAAACAGCGATTCACTCATAAATGCATTACTAAAAAAAGTGGGAGGTAAATTGTATTGTTTGTCTAGTGTCTTAGATCCGTCAAAATACACCTAAAAATAAAAAAAAAAACATTACCACCTCCCTTTGTGAAAAACTTGGAGAAGAAATACTATTTGAAACAACCAGAAAAGATATAAATGCAGTGATCCTCAAACTTCAAAAGGGGGGAGGAGGGGTATGTTTTTTATTCTGAGTCAGAATTTTTCGCGCGAACGGTTTTATTACGGTTTTTTTTTCGATGCTAGCAATCAAATAATTGTTATTCTATATTTAACACTATAATGTATGGTGAAACTCTGCATTCAGGATACTGTTTTTTTGTCATTTGTATCACAAGAATATTTCTTTTTATCAAATTGGGGATCAGAATATTTTTCAAAGACCCCCCACTTTTGTTTAAAGTCAAATGGTTGAGAGGGACTAGCAAGCAATTTTTACTTGTAGCTTATTTAACATTAAAACAATTTTCCACTATAAACAAATGTTACTTTATACAAATATAAGGACTTTGTTAGCTAAATCTACAAATTTTATTAGATATTATGAATTTTTATTACAATAGATTAATTTCATACACGGTTAGTAGTGGAGTTACGTCCCTTTATATTCCATATTAGGTAGTAGGGAGGCGGGTCTTATTTAATACACGGTTAGTAGTGGTGTTACGTCCCTTTATAAAAACAAAACGGAACTGAGAAAAATCTTAAAGGTTTCAACAGACGAAGAAATTGATGATTAAGATTGAAATAAATTCATTACACACATTTAAACCTAACAAGTTGTTATCGTTGACTTTTCTTGTAGGATCAATGGAAGTAGTAAATTTTCTTAATGCTAACAGAATTGAAGACTGGCTTGCTCATTTTGATAGATCACAAGTCTAAATTTTACACGTTCAGATAGTCGATAAGATAAATTTGTTACATAGTGTGCTAGTGACGTAATACGGTATATATGGGGTCAGTAAATTTCATACATACCGTATTAGGTCACTAGCACACTATGTAACTAATACTATTACTCTAGTTGAGCTAATATTAACACAGGCCAACTTGTAGTATAATATAAATAAAGTTTATCCTACGTATGTAGAGACATGTGAATAAAGTTTATCCGCAAAACAATTGACAGAATTGATAAAAATTAATCTATGAGTTTCGTTTTTCAACTTTGTTGACATGTTAAACAATATTTCGATTGAGAAAAACGTCTCTTATTTTCTATCTATAAAACAGTGTACAATATATTATTTACATATATAAGATAATAGCATATATTACGAGTCCATATCCTCTGTGTAGATCTTGAATAAAATAAAATATAAATCTTCTTGTTAATTTTGCCATGATCTATTACATGTTTTATATCTGCTTCAAGATTTTATTCGTAACTGCACACTGAATATTTAGAAAATTTACAAAACAGTTTGCAGGTTAACAAGTTTAACGGTTCTTCTGAAAACACATTCATATTCAACACCAAAGGTGTGCTAGTGTAGAATTGTCTTAAATATATATATATATATATATATATATATATAGCAAATTTACAGATCTAACATTGTTGAGTTGATGTTTAAACGAGTATATATATTTTATTTTTTTATAGCTTGTTTTCAAGCCATGACACTGGTGAATTCGTCTTGTTTCGACATCGGACAAAACCTATCGATGTATGTACAGAAATAACTAGAGACAGATCAGTCATGATTAATACCTTATGTTTAAAACTAATGAAGTTATCTTCTTGCTCACACATATATTTCTACATAATGCTGATGTTATGTTTTTTTTTGTGTGTCTTAAAACACACAAGAAGGTGTCAGGATTTGTCAAATGAAAACAACTATCCCGTTTGGCAATTCTGACACCCATGGTGTTTTAAGACAACAAAAACTCAAAAAAGGCAATGAATTTACACAAGGAGTGCAACAGGTACATGAAAATATTAGTGTAATTACATATACGTCTTTGTGTATAACATCTTTAATTTCGGAATACCAAAATATTTCTTTAATAACCGTTATGAAGGATAAAAAAAAAAACTAAACAAATAGAATCCCTAAACATGAGAAGAATGAATTTAATGCATTAACCTTTACCGTATACGAATACAAACTCTCAATTTTAAAGATAAAAATTATTCGTTACTTGTGCGCTTCACTTTTGAATAATATCTCATTAGAATAAAGCTTTTTTTAGTAAGTATTATGTTATTGAGACTATATTGCATTAATCTGATATTAATATATTACAGTAAATCAATGTGATGGCTTACTTCTTACTTACGAGTTGTCAATTGTGCATTTGATAGAAAATAGTAGCAAATGTATCAAGTCCCAAACATATTTTGTAGGAGGTTATAAATGTATAAACTTTATTTACATAGTTTTTACATAGAAGTCATATTATTCAGTTTATGAGTTGATCGTCGTAGCTCACACATAAGTAATTTATGGGGAAAATGTGTGTTTAATCATATAACTTGTTCGAGTATTAGATTAGACATTTGTATAATTTGACTTTCCGTCTGCTTTACCTTGGAAATTATCTTATTAATACAGAAACCCGATTTGTTTTAAAATTAGATAACTTCATGTAGATACATATATAAATATATCGCGATATATATACTGTTTATTACAATATATCAAAACAAACACCAACAACCGACCATTTCGAAAAAGCTAATGTACCCATGTGTGAACTGGTCAACATTTCTTAATTCATTTGAGGTAAATATTTGTCAAGACAAATTTTTATTTGACAATGTGTTAACAAGTAATGATAACATGTACTTGCAGATACATACCATTCACAGGCGGGATGATCGCTTTGGATATGCATCGAATTGTGCCATTATCTTTCGGGCTTCAACAGATATGTTTGTTATATACGGTTGCAACAAACCAACCAGATGGATTGCAAGAAGACTAAACTGTGATAGAGCACATCAGTATCTTGAAGTTTTAGAAAAAGGACACGATTTTGAGGTGAAATCTTCTGAACAAAAATAGACAAAACTGGATAAATATATTTGTAATATGATCTTTACTATGCGATAAACACATATAACGATGAAGCGTAAGAATTGCCTGTTATACATGGTGCACAAATTGTGTGACTTATGTAATTAAAAATAGGTATAAGTTGTTCCCGATGAGGTCACAATTAGGAAGATAAAAACAAAATATTTATAAAAACAAGCAAAACACACATTTATACTGCAATCAACTATTTTACTATACAGATAAAACCATACGTATAAACGTTAGCTTTATACGTCAATGACCTCAACTAACCCATAAGCCCCGCCTACTTAATAGAACTACTGTATTTCATCAACAACGTCACGTCACAACCATGACAACGTGTAGTAACAATGGTCAAACTTTTATGAATTTAAACTTGTTATGTCTTCAAATTGATAATTTATATACCATGTTTATTAAATGTTATTAATTAAGTTCATTTTCCCTTTCTAATTCCTTAAAAAGTCAATATCTTACCGCCGGG
Source organism: Mytilus galloprovincialis (assembly GCA_037788925.1). Classification (NCBI taxonomy): domain Eukaryota; kingdom Metazoa; phylum Mollusca; class Bivalvia; order Mytilida; family Mytilidae; genus Mytilus; species Mytilus galloprovincialis. The sequence continues at coordinate 4,461,134 of CM075332.1, forward strand.
ACTACACTCATAGGGAAATACCCCAAAATGGTACCCCATGAGGGAAATTCCAAACACCTTTTTTAACAACAATTTGTTACATTTTTTTTTATTTTTTATCGATTTCAGTTTAAAGACAATATACGTAACAACCTCGCATTTCCCCGTTTCTAAGCCTCATACAAATAAGTTTCATATTTCAAGACACTATACGTGTATTGTCTAAGTATACGTAGTGATTTGTGCCATATATTCCATGGAATCGATTCTATTTAATTACATTTTGTGTATAAATAAGATAAATTCGAAGTTCAATTTGAAAAATCAACAACAGGAATTCAATATCTTGATTCTTTGAAAACAGTGTTAACTGAAGATAAAATAAACCACAAGATATCAGAGGGACATTTAAACTCACATATTAAAAATAGATTAACAACCCTAAGGCTAAAAAAGAAAAAAGACAAACAGATGAATAATATGACACAATACACGACATAGAAACACTAACCCCAACAAAAACTGGGCCGACCCCTGGTGCTCCGGAAGGGTACGCAGATCCTGCTCCACATATGGCACCCGTCGTAATGCGCATGTTATTACAAACCCAATTAACAGTCTAATCGGTTAGTCACTTCCGGGAAAAGGGAAAGGGATTGTAGTTACGACATAAGGAACATTTCCGATATCATATATGGAACTCGTGGTGGCGTCGGTAAACTTTAAAAAGGGATGATTTCAACTTCATCATTTTGATACAAAGCATAAGCATTGCTCATGCTGTTCAAACTAAAATATGCAAGTCAGATGGTGTAAACATTAAGCATTATTAAAATTATAAACAGAAATGCCAACAATATTTTTCTAAATAATATTGAAAACAATTGGATAATGATTTACAGGTGATTTTGCCAACTGGAACACGCATAAAAGTACAAGTCAACACATTTTGGTTAAATATTGACATTACCATTTCTTCAGTTGACTGGAAGGAAACCGACGGATTGTGTGGAACATACAATGACCAAATGGAAGATGATTTTACTAACAGGAAAGGGGACGTCGTTGATCAAAAAGAATTTATGAACAGCTGGAAGTGAGTAAACGCTAATGTTATATCAACAAGGGCATAATGTTTTTAGCATTTTCCTTCAAAATGTTAAGGCAATAAGTGACATCTAGAAATGAAATGCATGTCTACTTAAAACTTAATAACACAATAAACAAACTGATAAAAATTGACAGTCAGTTAAAACGTCATGTCTAAGAAAATTAAGGGATACATATATACTTTGGATAAAAACAACATTTTGAAAGGTCCATCTTCATCAATCTGATAAAAATACAGATTATTCATTTCAAACAGCTCTCAGTTTAAATTAATGTTCTTGTTATAATCACATCGGCTAATGTTGTTCCAGCCTTCGTGTCTTTAAAAAGCTGTGTATTATTCCGAAATGTCTTAAAAAAGGAAAGAAATTTGGAGTGTTTTCAGATTCTTGTAGGCAAACCTTAAACATATGAGCTGTTAATTATTCAAATTACTTTTTTACACTTACCAGAGTCCCTAGAAGTCAAAGCTTATTTATAGCGAAAGCTAGAAAAGAGAAGATGAAGACTGAAGCAATATATTGTACATGTTACAACCAGTCTCAACATCAAGAAATACAAGATGTTATAATAAAACAAACGGCTGACTGCACCTGGAAGGACAGCTTACCGCTATGTAAACCTGCAAATTGGAAGGAAAATACTTGTCAAAACAACGGTAGAACGAAACGGGAAATAGCAGATGACTTTGAATTTGATGTTCCGCTAGATGTTGTTAAGTTTAGGAAAGGCCCAAAGGTGACGAAAATTAACATTTAAGATTCGTTTGTCCTGTTTAAGTTATACAGTTAGTGATATATTTTTTGTTCCTATTGTGGTTTGACAAAAAAACATGATAATTCACAATTTAATGTTGTGATTTAACCGTTTTTAACACGGTCATTTCTACGGTACTCGCATAACTTATTACCTTTTTCTTTGTAAAATTATTCTGTTAAATTGAAGATCCCTTAGCCTCAGTTGGCCATAGCTGAATTTGGCTTTTCTATTTTTCTACTTTTGGTCATTGAACCCTAATCATTTCCACGTTTTCTAGCATTTCTGGCTTTCAAATATTTGGGTTTCAGTTTTTCTGAAATTTCGAACATGTCTGTTTCGGTTTTTTTCCATTGACATTTTCATTAAGAATTTATTTCTTTTTCCATTAAAAATAATTATTCAATACTGTTTCAGGAGTTCAAATGGGAGAATGGTTGGACTGAGCAGAAGGCAGTCAATGCTTGTCAATCTTATTTCGAACAGTCAAAACTGTTTAAATTGTGTAGCAAAATAACACCGTCCAGTGGCATTGATATTGATACATGTGTAGCAGATATAAAGGTTATTTACAAGTTTAATAAAACACATAACAAGGTCTGCATTTACATAGTTTTGATTTTACACGTTCTTGTATTTGTTCTCAAAATAAATAAAATATTAAAACAACAAACGTTGGATTTGGACACTATATTAAGCTCACCACTTTTGGTATAAACTACATGTATTTTCAACTGCAATCAGTAGTGTTTATATGATACATTCAATTTGGTAGTTTAAGATATTTTATATTGATCATACAATCATTATACTATATTTCTGTTTGTTTGATTTAGATATCTGGTTCAACCGTGTTTCTATCAGCATCATTAGACTCCATGAAAACCACATGCATCAATGAAATAAGATCGAACACATCTTTTTGGAAACCAAAGCCAGAATCAAAGCTGCAAACAACTACTCAACGAAATTTGCAAGTGAGCGTTAGCACGCAATCGACAACAACATCAACAACTGCACGCAACTTGGAAATATTAAAATATGAAGACTTTTCAATTTTGGACATAGCAGAAACTGTTTTTAACAATGATTGTCCAAACGATTGTTCGGATTCAGGAATATGTCAGCAAGGTAAATAATTGTATTTTTTTTCACAAAAAAGGTAAATAAAAAAAACACGTCGACACAAGAAATACATAGTAGGGCAACAGTAGTATACCGCTGTTCAAAAGTCGTAAATCGATTTATCGAAAACAATTCCGTGTCACAAACCAACACTGATGGGTACACATCACTGTAAACTGAAAATAACACTGAACTGCTTTCAAAAACAATCGCAAATAAACGTAGAAACACACTGCCACATTTATGACTTGGTACAGGGTATGTTAAGACAACATTGTGGGTTGAACCTGGTTTTATGGATAACCAAACCTCTCACTTATACTTCAGTGTAAAAATAAAACCTAAAATGACAATATTACGTGATACAATTAAACACAAGAACATGCAGGACAGCGAAAGACATAACTACACAAAACAATTGCACACAACAACATGTAAACCACAGAAAAACAACGAACAAACTACGACGTATTTAATACAGTACGCCAGTACGACGAAAATATAGCAAGGACAGTCAGCAAATTTATTTTATTGAACTAAAAGATCACCATCACGAACCAAATCGATCACTGGTGGTGTTATTAAGTGATACTGAATGCTAGACAGATCCTGCTCCATACGTTGTACTTACTGTCAGCACTTGAAAAATTCTTAAACAACTTCATTACATAAATCGTGTGCAAATGCCTATAATATTTTTTTTTATAATATTGCAATTCTCATTATAAACATTATTAAGATAAACACATTAGTTTATCATATGAATTTGATATTTTCATTTAAACAAAATCAAACTGTTACACCATATATAATTAACGCCTTCATCATTTTAACACTTTATTATAGGGATATGTCAATGTGATGATGGATTCGAAGGTGAAGATTGTTCAGTTGACAGCCGGAAAGGACCGGAAGTATTCGGGTTGATTGAGGAATCCTTCTGTGATTTATCAAAAAGGCCATGCTCTTTTGTATCGGTGTTTGGAAATGGATTTTATGCATCCGAAAGAGTTAAATGTCGCATAATGGAAGCAACGGTACATATCATAGATACTATTCAGACAGGAAAAAATGAATTAAGTAAAAGTTTATGAAAAATAAACAGTTTATCAGAGAAAAAAAATTACAGTATGGTACACGGAATTTAAAATCTTCATAGTGTCATTTTCGATTGTTGATTGTGTAACATTACAATCATGCAATACAAAACCCTTTACATACACATTATCAAACACCCATCTCCATTTAAGTACCACCATTCACGTCTGTTTTGATGGGGTGGAGCTCAGCTAATTGTTCTACATATTTTGTTTTAAACAAACGCATGTCTGGTAGCTAAAATATGTGAAACTTGAGAAAATAATTTTTATTTCATCAATATTTTATTTGGACTTTAAACGTGTGTGTTTGACCGTCACACGCTGTCTGTTGACAAATTGTTCGCTAGGCATTCAAAACTAAAAGCCGCATTTTTGCGCCTGTCCCAAGTCAGGAGCCTCTGGCCTTTGTTAGTCTTGTATTATTTTAATTCTAGTTTCTTGTGTACAATTTGGAAATTAGTATGGCGTTCATTATCACTGAACTAGTATATATTTGTTTAGGGGCCAGTTGAAGGACGCCTCCGGGTGCGGGAATTTTTCGCTACATTGAAGACCTGTTAGTGACCTTCTGCTGTTGTTTTTTTTTCTATGATCGGGTTGTTGTCTCTTTGGCACATTCCCCATTTCCATTCTCAATTTTATAAGCCTGGTGAGTTCGATGAATTTTTTTTATAGTTATAAAACTCTCTACTTATTATTCCTCTTGTAATGTTGGTTTTTAGTTATTGTTGCAAAATTGTATTTCACTCGATCTTTTAGCCGTCTTCATACTGATATGCTTAGAAATTCACGATTTCCATTGAGTATAGTTTTACTGTTTTTTAAGGTCTCGTTCATCTTATAATGTTGACCATGATAACATTTTAATTGCTGACTTAACGATTTCTAATATTTTTAACAACATGTACTTAAAAAAAAGGCCGAGGATTACGAAAGGATCAGCAAAAGTTAAAATACTTTTTTTCGAGTCTAATTAAATGATTTGCATCATTTTGAATTATTTCTATGATTTTCAAGCAAACTAAACCATGTTAACCAACGATCCCAAGCTCAAAATGTGTAGGCTTGATGCGTGTTTCGTCAATAAATGACCAATCAATGAGGCTCAAATGAAAATAATGTAGACGGAACTAAAATATATATAAAAAAAACAGTTTAAAATATTTCAAGTTAACACTCTAAAGCATGTAATGACTCCAATGAAAGCACCGGTGAGTAATCGTACATGTTTAGCCTTTCATCTTGTTTAATTTATTTACATGCATGTTAAATTATTATTATAGATCGAGCAAAATGAGGTAAAACCGGATTCACTCAATGTTACAACTGAAGGATTGTTGATAACTTTTGCTGAAGTCAAATGCCCCTTAGAACAAATGGATGTCAATAAATCACAAATTTTTCCAGTACTGGATGTGTACTTGGTTTCAGTTTCTTTCGATGATAACAAGTATTCAACAGGTTCTCCTATTATAGTGTATGATTCTACATGTACGATCTGCAAGGACGTTAAAGGAACTGTGGACTGTAAAATGAGGGTAAATTCTCATAACAAAACCATTTAATACAAAGTAGCTTTGGTAGTATGTTTGTCGCGTAATACAATGTTATATCTTTGGTTTTTTTTTATTTTCACTTTTTTAGTTGCAATGTTCAAAGGTTTAAGTGACAAACACAGAGTTCCGATGCAGTTATACCTACTTAAGTATCAATCCGTCCTTAAATTATTCAAAACGAATTAACCTATTGGGTGTTTTAAGCTCCGATTCCAAAAAAAAATACAGAATACATATGTTACCGCTGCAAACAAGTTTTACGAGGTCATTCAATCAGTAAGTTTTTCAATTTATTTAGTTTGGATCATTTTAAGTAATGAATTTGCGATGAAAAATCTGGGTGTGTTTATTGTCTTTGTTAGCAACCACGTACACGTAATACAAAGTACGTTGTAACTAAGAAATACCCGATTGCGAATTTAATTGCTAGATAGCATCCAAAACACTGCGGCGACACCGTATGAACGAATTACAGGAATTAAGTAATACCTGTGCAGATCATTTTTTAACGTCGACGCAAGCTGTTCTCTTAAATAAATTGTCTTATTTTCTTATGGAGCAGATTGTGCATTAACCTTTAGTAAATCAAGACGTTTCATTAGGAGCGGGTTATTGACTCAAAAACAACAAAATGTCAAAGCTAAGAAACATGGTTGTGTGTAGATAAAATTACAACCAAAACAAATGCAACAATAAAAAATACAACCACAAGAAACGAAACCAAAATTGAAAGAAAATTCATTAAAGTTATGATCCACAACAGGTAAAATGAACCGCAACTTCGGTATTAAAATGTAAAGTCAAAGTTTTTCATAACTCATGTATAGAAATATATCGCGGATTGCTTTTAATAGAAATACATTCATTTTTTTCGTGTTCCTATAAGTGGTGTACAAAATTTTACAATGCGTTTTCAACACCGGTGTAAATTTCGTACAGCCTGAAAGTTAACATCTACTTATATATAATGTGTCTTCCTATAAATGTACATGCTTTACGGGTTCCTGTTTCTGTCTTAAAAATCAACTAGCTTACATAACGCCCACCCTTTTCCCCATAGTACAGTTTAAAGTCATATTGGTCAATACTCAGCTAATTAACATAGTCAATAAGGTAGCAAATAAATTTACCGTGTAAATAAATAAAGTATTAACAGTATTCAATTTTTAATCCGAAATCAATAGGATATATTTAAAGCAAAGTTTTTTTTTCAAAATGGTTACCCGTCGTTATAAGCATAGGTGTGAGCATGGTTATCGAATGCATAAGAATGTCAACTTGCTGTTTAGTATTTGATATTTTTTGTGAGTGCAGCCTTAACGGGACTTAAGGATATCAATAAACGTGTGGTCAACAAAATGTCCAACACGGCTGAAAATACATCGAAGCTTACAATCAATATGAACAACATAAACTACCAAAAGTGTCATAATTTCGCGCACTTTTGTTACAATATAAACTATCTATTTCTCCTCTTTCATTGAACTAGTTTATAATATAATCTACATCATCCTATAGTATTGAATACATGATAACCATCTTATACTTTATTCATTTGTATAATTATACTTAAGAATTACATGTTAACTTATGTATATCAATAAATCAGAAAATGAGAATACCTTATAATTTTTGTAAATATTCCAATAAAATGTACTTTTATAGGAAGATATTTGCATTATTGAGAGAAAGTGTTACAGAAAGAAACATAAAATGTGTCAAAAACATAAGGCAACCGAATCCAGTCGTCACACTTACAGTTCAGAAATACTTTATCTTGGTGCAACTCTTGGGGGACTTGGAATTGTCGTGGTTCCGACGCTCCTGCTAATGAGAAGGTACTGTTTATTAACTTAAACAAAATCTGATTATTCAAGAAAATGTACACAAAACAATTTTACTATCAGAACTAATTGTATGCCCAGTGTTCGTGATGTATTAGATTGTTCAATGATGTATTAATAAGCATTATTTTGTGAATGCTAAGACATAAATAACAAACAACCAACGTAATAAGCTTTAGTATTCTTTAAAAAAAAACACTGGTATATTCCGGTTTTTTTTTATCATACATAGAAATGTATTGTCGAAATGCGCATCTGGTGCAAGACAATTGGTACCGTTAATTTCAATAATAAGAGTAATGCAAAGTTCATTACTATTACAAAATATATACAGGGTAATGGCAAAGAGTGGAAGCTTATTAGTTTTTCAACGTATCTTAATAATTTTCCTAAAGGAAATGCAAAATAGATTTCCAAGTTTATTGCCATGATAGTTATATTCAATATTTCTACATTTATGTGCATACATGTATTATTTAGAATTTTGTTTTTGTTTTTCAGGATGTGAAAAAACTACAATTATCCTATCAATTTAAGATATCAGAAGAAATGCTTTGCTTTTATTAATAATATACCTATAATATACATGATACATTTTACTTTTGTTCACTCTTGTATTAGTTTTGCTAGAATGTACCAGTCATCAACCCTAATAAATTGAAAAGATCAATTAAAATTTTATTGAATGCTCAATTGTTATCAGTTCAAAAAATACGAAAATTGTTAAGACCTAAATGCCAACAATTTATCATAATGCATAATCATCGATCAAATCGTATGTAATTATTGTTATCTTAATTATACTTTTGGGAAATATTTATAAGATATAGGTTTGCGCCTTTATTTCCTATGTTTATTTTTTATTTGTGATGCCAATGTTTACAACTGCGTTTTAAATGATATTGCAAAAGATGAGACACTTCTCTTAAAGAGTAACATATAATCAGTGAGTGAAGGCCTTTCACATTAAACTGTTTATATAGTTAGTATTGCGGCGCGCTACCTTCGCGCGGATTCATCCTACGATTACGCGAGATTTAGCTGTTAAAAAGTCAATAAGATTTTGCGGATTATAATTAATTATACTATATTATATCCTCCATTATTTATAAGTTTTCCGAAATTAACAAACTTAATTATACATGTAATTTAATTAAGATATTAAGTATAACCAGTGATTCGAAATTTCCATTATATGATATAAATATTCAGGTAAATAACAGATGCGCGCAAACGTAATTATTGTCATATTCAATTTCGTCCAAACGTAGGTAGCATTTGTGAGCTTTTTTCTAAAATTAATTTAATATTTTGAGTTTAATTACAAGACTCTACCAAATACTTTCTCTAGATTTGATGTTTGGCCAAAACTGTTTTGAGAAATCTATATTTTTCAGGAAAATGGTACCACATGTGTCTACAACTGAATAATCTTTCATATTGGCAAATTTTATTCGTGAATACTACAATGTAGTTCTAAGTATTGCATTACAGGAACGGAAGATTTAAAGATCTCCTTCAATACTATTATTAATTTTAGTGACAAATGTTAAATTCTGGACCTTTGAGATGGATTTTATGCATTATTTTCTATATTATACAAAAATATTCTATATAATGATGTATTTCACGTATACAATTTATTCATTATACTGACAAAAAGCACCATGGTGTATTGCTTGTTAATATATATATATATACACAATTAATAGTGAAGTTATCTAGCTAGTACCATCACGGGAAACAGTTGTAGATATAAACTACTTGGACAAGTTAACATTCGAAAATTAATGTACATCGTTAAAAATGTTCATGTTATACTTAAATAACAAAACATTGACTATTAAGGATTAATTGCAGTTCCATTCATGAACAAACGTGATGAGGGCACATGCTCCTCGGATCTGGACGACTTGTGTTTTATTTGTATTTTTGTCATCATATTACTTATTATTATTGAATTTTTTATTAAATGATTAATACATGTACTTGTTAATCATAAAAAGCAAAATTATACATGCTTGTATCAATATTTACAATTGTAAAAATGTGTTTAAAAAATCTACAATGGGTTAAAACAATGTGTACCATTTTTTTTACAATTAAACAAAGTTACACAAGTGTACATGTACGTTGATTTACATTCCTAGATAACAATTTAAACAGCCTGAAAGTCAAGTTTTAATTTGGAAATATTATATATGACCGTTTTCGTTTTTCAAGTGGTATATGTTTTTACTCAACGTTGAGGGCCACGAGGTGCTTACACTCGTTTATTTTGGTTTTTAATGGGAATTTGTTTAATCAAAATGTGATTTGAACTGCTTGCTTGTTGTTTTAATGTATTTTTTTAGTACTAAAATTCTTACTATTTACACGTGTTTTGTGTTTTATTTTGAACATAAACAATTTATATTCATTTTTCACAATATCAAACTTTAAATATATATATATATATATAGAGTCTATAAGAATCTACCAACCAGTAAACTTAATAGGTATTGGATCATCAAAATTGACAATACTACACAAACAGGATATTCAACACTTTTTAGTGTTTTGTTTTCCATCTATTTATCGGTATTGTTACACAATCTTTCAGACTCCTATATATATATATATATATATATATATATATGAGTCTGAAAGATTGTGTAACAATACCGATAAATAGATGGAAAACAAAACACTAAAAAGTGTTGAATATCATTGCACAAAGATGGAAAAACTGAACAGATGATATAAATTATACAATAATTGCAAATATTTCGGCTCAACAAATGGCCTTCTTCTGTGACAAAAGTTTTAACAATAATGGCCAAGTTCGGATGGATATCTAGAGTAGATTGACTTGACATGGTCATATATAACACCTGTTATGATTGGATAAAGCTTTTCCGCCATTAACACTCGAGGAACCCTGGTTGTGGCAGGGTTCCTAGAGATTGACTCGATATCCCGGATATTATGACGTCAATCCAATCAAATTTGAATGTAAACATATTCAGAGTAGGGGCCTTGTACTTCCGGTAATCTAGAGACCTTACTCTTCAAAATTATTTACCGTTCATATGGAACTCTAGTCAGAACTCTAGTTCCATCCGAACTTGGCCAATGAGATATAATTTTTCCTGTTTGTGTAGTATTGTCAATTTTGATGATCCAATACCTATTAAGTTTACTGGTTGGTAGATTCTTATAGACTCTATATATATATATATATCAAACGTCTGAATAATAGTCAACGATTTTTCCCAAGTGGGAGCTGGATCGTTACAAGTAATGATACATGTACACAATAAAATAAATTATATAAACACCTAAAAAGCGTACATAACAACACCAATGATATAAAAAGGAACTATAAATGTAATTATTTATAAATATTTCGGATAACAGATATCCTTCGTCAGTCAGATTCTGATGTTAAATGAATCATCTTTAAGTCTTCTTAGATTAAACTTTTACTAAATCTTGAAATTTATACAATAAAAAAGGCAAACCGAACATCAGTTAAGACGCTTGCACCATTCTAAAAAATTGTTGAATATGACATAGGTTATATGACTAATTACATCAGAGAGTTCACATATATGCTTTAAATAAAAATAATAATGTGCGATGTGAACTAGCACAATTTTAAAGCTTTAACGGTGTCGATATTATGATGTTACAAGAAAGATTGCGTCAATAAGAATTCCAAATAAACAGCACTGAACGGTCTAAATTTCTAAATATTTCAGATTTGACAACTGTAGTGTAGTTACATTAGAGTCTGCGATGTTTAAAACAAACGGCCGTTAAAATATAATAACAAATTTTGACTAAAGTAAAATAGTTGGACGTGGCTTGGTACTTATACATCCCTCAAAAAATTAAGCAATTTAAATTGTTATATTCAACAGATTTATTTTAGAGATGAGTAAGGTAAAGAAATAGAAACGGAGACTGTAATAATAAGTAATATAACCCAGATGTGAAGCACTGCATGGTGTCGAACTACATCTTTTCATCTATCCCATTTGCTACCAAAGTTGTTAATTTTCTAATCCAAAATCTTTCCGGAGTAAGTCTATCCTCCCTAGACCAAGCAGAGTTGTAGTCAATGATAGTTATGGTCAGTCGATTGACATCTGCCTTAGTGTGGCCAGGGGATCTCAAATGTCGACTAAGAGGGAGGTCTGGCTTGCATTGGTAGTCGCTACGATGACCGTTCATTCGTTTGTGAAACGGCTGTTCTGACTCATATATACAACTCATCTAAACATCAACCCAACAATATATATATATATATATATATATATATATCAGTCTAAAGATTTGCACAACGGTACTGATATAAGATGTTTTTATACGAAAATGTTGTTATTAAATCGTGTTGTGGGTCCGTGACTGACTTAAAGTATATAACTATGCGTAAGCCTTATTTAAGTATTGGTATTGTCATCTGATAAATTCATGCAGATTATAAGTACACAGTTTTCTCAGCTTTCAAAATCTTTCTGTTTGAACCCGTCGACCTGGAACTTATCAATTATTGGTAATATTAATTATTTGGAAAACAAAAGATCCTGGAATGGATTATGTTTTAATCAACAGGATTGTCTTATATTAGTTATAAATAAAGATGAATTCTTTTATTCGCTGCTTTACGGCATGCCCGTTAACAAATTGAAAACCGAACCTATATATATGCCTTATTTTAAGTCCAGATTTTTAGAATTCGTATTGTTTTCTTAGAAAGTCTTACTGATTGAAATACTACAATAGGAGACAATGAGTGAATTTACTAGTGTCAACCCTGTGATTATGACCCGTATATACATGTATAGCAAATTATTAAATCCTAAATACACCGTTTGGTGGTGCGCCTGTCAGATGCGGAACGTACAGATAAGGTAACATGTAACAGATGAATATACTATTAGTATCGGATTCGACCCGGAACTTGTTAATTATTGGCAATATTAATTATGTGGAAAACAAAAGGGTCTGGGGTGCTGTAATTTTTAATCTACACCATTGTCCTATATTAGCTATATATAAAGTTGAATTCTTTTATTTGTCGTTTTTACCCGATGACGGCTGACAAATTGGACCTCGTTATTTTAGTATTATAGATAAATATATATATATATATCTATAATATTAGTCAAATGCGTTTTGTTTAAATAAACTTCTTCACTTTTTTGGTCTTTTGGAAAATGTTGTTTGTGCTGTATTTAGACCCTTCTACAACATAATTTGTTTTACATGCACACGTATAAAAATTGCGATTTTTATCCAACGCAATCATAGGTTTGAACGTAGTTTTCAATTTAGACTCGTTTATATTTTTTCGTTTGGGCTTGTATCATATTTTCCCTCCGGTTTATATTATCCGTTCATCCTATATTGACTCTTAAAATTCAAGAGTCTATCTAAAAATGAGGGTACTTTTTCTAAAAATTAGGGTACTTTTTAAATGGCCTTCCAAATACCGTTTCGATCCCTAACATCACTGAAGAGACATTAATTGTTTTCTGTTTAGTATTAAATTTATATTATGATCAATTTTGTTACATCTTGTGATCAATTTTATTTGGCAATCGCCAATGGCAGTCAGCAGGGTTAAAGAACATCAGTTGTTCGACCTGTTAGTCAAATGCGTCTTGTTTACATATACTTTTTCAGTTTTTTTTGGTCTTTCGGAAAATGTTGTTTGTGCTGTATTTAGACCCTTCTACAACGAAATTTGTTTTACATGCACACGTATAAAAAATTGAGGTCGTCCCTTACTATACATGCTATATAAGATTTGATTATTTGAAAAGCATATTTTGGTCAAAACGGCTTCTACAGTTAAGAATGGGTTTCATTTACAAAACTAAATCTTAATTCATGAAAAGTATGACAAATTTATAACTGGACAAAAACAAGTTTTAATAGGGGACTAAATCTAACTAAATGCAATTTTGATTGAATCGTTATATTAAACATACACAGCCTCTTATTGGTCACAAAGTGTTAATTATTTGAATGAATCTCAAAGACAAGAAAATAAAACAAAACACACAGACACACGATTATATAAATAAAAACTAGAACGCAATGATACCAATATTTTTTTATTTTTTTAACCACGCTATTTGCGCCCAAGAAATAGAAAAAAGACTACAATACCATAAAACGTTATTCCAAAAGCAATACAGCTTATAGAGTTCATACACATAATTTTACATGCACCAATATAAGAATTTGAAATATATTTAGATATGCGCACCAAAAAATTGTAGAACTCACACTGTCAGACAAGTTTCTCTAATATGATCAATAAATAGAAAAAAAACTACAATACCATAAAACGTTATTCCAAAAGCAATACAGCTTATAGAGTTCATACACATAATTTTACATTCACCAATATAAGAATTTGAAACATATTTAGATATGCGCACCAAAAAGTTCTAGAACCAACACTGTCAGACAAGTTTCTCTAATATGATCATTATTCCAAAAACTCAATTTAAATTCTATGAACGCTCTTGTTTATATCTGAAAGTTTGTTTATGAATCAACTTTGTCTACTTATTGAAAATAATGTAGCACAATAGAATCTTTAACAAATATTGAAAAACAAATTGGTGAAGTAGTTTAATTCTTATAATAGTATAATAGTTTAATATTGTATTAGTAAATTTATCATTGAGCGTATACCATGATACATGTAATTGTAGTTTTAGTTTCGTTTAAGTCACCAAAACTTTTATGACTATCCTAAGACACCTCTATATATATTCCAACTTTAGGAAAATGCTTGTGACATATTTTATTTTAGGAGACTTTCGTTAAACTTACTTAGGACTAGTACATGTCTTCAGACCATCCTTCGACATATCTTCATCCTGGGAAGCTTCGTTGACACAGCCCCTGTATTGGTTATATTTAAGTTAGGGAGCTACCATTTTATTTTTAGAGGGGAAGGGGGAACGTATAATGACCCTTTTTGTCCTGTTTCTATTTGTTTTATTATCATTCCTTTCTTTTCTATGTTTCCCTCTATTCTATCTTGCCATTTTTATTAGTTTATATTGACTTTTTTCAAAATTATTGTCTTCGTACCGTTATTTTGCAAAGTTACACATCCTGCTCCTAGTTTACTACGAATTCCCCGAATAACCCGATATAAAGCCATTATTATGATTGATGATGACACGGAGATTTCAGGTATTCGTCCGCAGGACACCAACGAAACGACAGTTAAAACACAATTATACTTTTAAGACAAACTTATACTAGTTGAAAGCCAGCCATCGATGCTAATATTTACGAGGGCAGCAACTTTCATGAAAACAGTTAAGAAAAAAAGGGATCCTTGAATTGTGTGTTTTTGTAAAAAAAAAAAAAAAAGGAAAAGATTAAGAGGGTGTCAAATCTCTGTTGGGGTTACTAAAATTTTACCGTTCTTCACAAAATTGATTTAATGATATTGTTCCTTTTTATGATGTAAAAAATAAATTAAATCGATGAAACGGAATGTATTTATTAATGTCTTTATATAGGAAACAACAACGTATAATCATCAAGCGGGGCTATTTTTAGAGTATGTGCGACAAGGACGTGAACTCTGGTGTGTTGCGAAAATTGCAGTGTTGGATCTAAACCTATCATACATTTATATATATTTCTTTCATTTCTTAGATATTTTTTCTTCTCATATCTATAATACTAAAATTCCGAGGTCCAATTTGTCAGCCGTCATCGGGTAAAAACGACAAATCAAAGAATTCAACTCTATATATAGCTAATATAGGACAATGGTGTAGATTAAAAATTACACCACTCAGACCCTTTTGTTTTCCACATAATTAATATTGCCAATTATTAAAAAGTTCCGGGTCGAATCCGATACCGATACCAATAATATATTCACCTGTTACCTATTACCTTATCTGTACGTTCCACATTTGACAGGCGCACCACCAAACTGTGTATTTAGGATTTTGCTACATACACGGGTCATACTCAAAGGGTACGTTTCGCATTTGACAGGCGCACCACCAAACGGTGTATTTAGGATTTTGCTATATACACGGGTCATAATAAACTTTAATTCAGTTACGGACCAGCGATATCACGGGTGTGTACTTGTAGTATATAAATAAGGCAGTGTCTTCATATTATTTGGTTTGAATTGTTTTACACTATTAATTTTTGGTCCCTTTATAGTTTTCTGCGTTGGAATTATGACTGCTTACTTTAACCGATTGTGTCTTGAGTGGAAACGTATCGCATTTAGCATTCATACATGTATCTCATCTTTTTTTCATTTATGTCTGCTGTATAGGTCACCTACTTCTATTATTTCCACCTTTGACCTTTAAAGAGTCAGGATTAGTTGAAGCAGATTTTAAAACTTATGATAAACTATATATAGCAAAATAAGATATTCATAGAAAAGAATTCAAACAGAAATCAAAGCTTATAGTGAGGGTGTTAGGGAATCGAATTTAACAACCTATCTGGAAAAGTTATATAAAATACAAAAGTATTTGTTATATACACATTAAGGGCGTTAGCCTGATTGAGAGCGTCTTTCTTACACGGCGCGGGACATTTGTGCTTTATGTTTTGGACACTTGCGCTTTAAATCATAGGATGTTTGCACTTTTAAAAAAAGGACATTTGCACCTTTTACATAGGACATTCATTTGCGCTTTTGTAGTATTTGGTTTTTATTACTTCCATCCTCTTGTATCCGGGCTTTGGACCGGAACGGTTGACTTTGCAGAGTTTTAATTGGTTGTACTTGTAAAATGATTATTCCCTTTTCTCTATAGTTGACTTGAAGACGATTTTGGAATTTTGATGTCCATACGGCATATCCTTCAAAGAGAGTGTGTAAGATCCGTTTTAATTCTAGTATAACAGTTTTTTACGGTACATCTCCATGAAAGGTCTTCATCAAAACGATAGTAAAATCAATCATGACACACACATTTTTTCCTTTACAAGTATCTATTTCAACTCCATATCTAAGACTGTGTTCATGTGAACTAACTAAAGACAAATATAAGTTGAATTTATTTACGTAATCATTTCTTCTCATTAAAATTACAGGTAGACGACTATATGTAATATGTCCAAATGTCAGGTCAATTTATTAAAGCGCAAATGTCCATATAATTTGAAGCGCAAATTTCTCTATCGTTTTACAGACAAAAAAGCGCAAACGTCCTGTGCCCTTCTTACACCTATATAATGCAGAACGACAAATTAAATAATTTAGAACATGGGCTTTCAATACTAACGAATTCCATGTTTAGTAAATGTACTATAGGAGGTCTTTCAGCAATTTGATAATATGCTGGTATAGAAATGCAAGGTATCTAATATCCAAGTTTTTTACGGTACATCGCCATGAAAGGTCTTCATCAAAACGATATTAAAATCAATCATGACACACACATGTTTTCCTTTACAAGTATCTATTTCAACTCCATATCTAAGACTGTGTTCATGTGAACTAACTAAAGGCAAATATAAGTTGAATTTATTTACGTTATCATTTCTTCTCATTAAAATTACAGGTAGACGACTATATGTAAAATGTCCAAATGTCAGGTCAATTTATTAAAGCGCAAATGTCCATATAATTTGAAGCGCAAATTTCTCTATCGTTTTACAGACAAAAAAGCACAACCGTCCTGTGCCCTTCTTACACCTATATAATGTTTAGTAAATATACTATAGGAGGTCTTTCAGCAATTTGATAATATGCTGGTATAGAAATGCATGGTATCTAATATCCAACTTCTCCTAGCAAAATTTAATCTTAAATAATTGAAAATTATTATAATTTATGTGCATTTTTTTAACCACAGCTAAATTTTGTATGTTTGCATTACATATTCTTGCACAATTTGGATTAACATAACAATTACACGATACGGGTTAGAAAAACACACAAAACAAAATTAAAGGACAAAACGTTATTATATGGATTAGTTTTTTTTTACGCAAAATGCTTTTTTGGTAAATACTATAGCTTGCTACATGGTATATATGCTTATAATGCATACTGAGAAAATAACTGCTACAACACAAGATGCTAAAAAAAATACTTTCAGCATTGATATTAACAAAACTAAGGATTTTCTTATTCCAGGCAAAGATTACCTTAGCCGTATTTGGCACAACTTTTCGGAATTTTGGATCCTCAATGCTCTTCAGCTTTGTACTTGTTTGGCTTTATAAATATTTTGATATGAGCGTCACTGATGAGTCTTATGTAGACGAAACGCGCGTCTGGCGTACAAAATTATAATCCTGGTACCTTCGATAACTATTAAATAACATCTTGGAACCACATATAATTCAGGTAAATATGATGCGTACTATAATTACAAATCAAACGTTATATATTTTATTCCATTGTCTCAACACGACACAACTGCAATATGATAAATTACCAATGATAAATGAATGCCTCGTAATCAAACCCGACCTGTTGTTACTATTCGATATTTAACTCTTTTTACGTAAAATGAATAAATATGTTTTAGAGATTATATCGAACTGCGACAACTACAACACATAACGACAAACAATAGTCCGGAAAACTACCTAATTATGTAACTTTAATTAGTGTAACAGTATTTCATAATACCATTAGTGACACTTCCTCTGCTGCATCAAATTCATGTACTTGTTAGTACTTGACATGTTATTAGGAGTATTGTATTAATATATACTACGGAAATTATATAGACTGCGTTTGAAAATACTTCTGAAAGGTATTTTTTTGTATTTGATATGTATTTCTTCTCATTTATCAAATACAACAAGCGATGTATGCGATAGTACAATCTCGTGGTCAATAACTCTAACCTTCTGTTATATATTATATTTATATTGACATACGATATATCGCACTGTATGCCGTTGACAATTTTCCAGGCTGTCTGCTATAGATATTGACGGATATGCAGCTCCTGTTTTCTTAAAATTACATTTAAATACCTAATACCGGCAATTACAATAAGTGTAATATCATCGGAAGATAAATGACAAACTATTTGCATTTTAAGGATGTTTCGATTTCTACTCCGATGATGAACTTTTAATGATATTTTTAAGCTCATTGTAGATCAAAAAATAAATTCTTATTTACAAGTCAGTGCTTTTGAAATGCGCAAATCAATGCATTTATTAACTGCCTCTCTGTGCTAAAACATGTGGATTTATAAGTTTGTGGGAATTCTATTAGTAAAAGGTATGCATTATAAACATTTGTTCTTAATTAACCCACATCGACATGCAGATATTATTTTATCATTTTTTATTTCCTTCAACTATTTAAATTGCGCATGATCGAAATTGCCACTGATTGATTGTAATTCCCAAGGATTTTTACAACTCAGTATGTGGTGCTTCGGTACTAAACTATGTTGTTGAGTTTAGAGAATATTATGCAAATTAGGTCACGCATTGCTTCTCTGAATTTGGCTGTACTTGATGTTAATGTTGGTCTTAGCACTGATGTGTTGACATGACTTATCATTAATATGTTCATTGTTGTTAAAATAAATAATTCCATTTTTTTTCGAAATACTTTTATTTGTCTACCCCTAGTATAAATCTACTCAGCGTTATTTGGAAAAACCTTTCGGAGTTTTTGGTCCTTGATGCTCTTTATTTGTGCACTTTATTTTACATTCTATACTTTCTTTATTCGAACGTTACTGGTGGAGCTCTTGTGGACGATACATGACCAGGCTGAAGCTAGCAAACAATAGCTAGCGAACATTAAGCCAGCGAACAATGAGGCAATATATCGAGAAACCAAAAAAAGCAGATTGAGACAACAACGGCCGTTAAATCAAAAAATATCCAAAAGGCAGAAAATCCGTCAAAATATAGCAGTTTTAACTCAATTTTGAAATGGTTTTTATCCCATCCATTGATAAAACAAGTCACTTCTCTTTTTCTGCATCTTTCAACGGGTTATTTGTAGGTGTAGTACCACCAATTAATGCACCCATTTCAATTTAGAACGTATGTAAAAGTAGTCATACCCTGTAAAGTATAGCACCTTTTATGTCATTGTTTAAATAAACTAAAATACACATTTACAGACACGGGATCGGCCTATTCCAGGGCTTCTAGAGAAAAATAATGAGGAAACAGGGTATGACTATATAGGTCTTGTATAGGAGAACATGTTAAACAGGCGATTCTTTTGCGCAAGGTATGGAAAGGCGCTATGTTAAAAAATCTAAAACTAGAGCTCCAAATTTGAAAAAAATGGCAAAAAAAAGGGAGGTCGGCCTATTCCAGGGCTTCCAGAGCAAAATAATGAGGGGTGTCACGGGTTATAGTTCTTGAAGAGGAAAAACAGGCGCAAGTTTTTTTTTATTAATTTTTAAGAAATTAACTTTGTTTCAAAAAACAGGGAGGTCGGCCTATTCAAGGGCTTCTAGGGAAAAAGAATGAGGGGTGTCACAGGGTATGACTATATAGGTCTTGTAGAAGAGAAACAGGCGCTTCTTTTAGTACCCGATATATGTGCATTGTATTTTCCAAAACAGCACATATTTATGTAACAGAAGCATTCAACTTTCCGATAAATAACTAAAAATTTACATGTTATCAATTTTGAAAAACAGCTATATTTTAGGACCAAAAAAGGATTATACAAGACCTACTCCTTCCCCCTTTGCTTAGCCTGTGGACAAGCTTTTTCAACCATGTAACCTCAAGTTTCCAAAATATTCTATAGAAACCCCAAATAAAAAAAAATAATGCTTTGAAATACCCAAGATACATGTTTATGTTTATGACTTAAAAATGTTATACTACAATAAAATGATTGATTAATTTCCTATAACTGTAAAATTCAAGGGACTATTTTTTCAACCTCTTTTCGTATGCAGGCGGATGTGACGTACCATAATTTGGTAGTATTACATATATTCAATGGCTTCTAGAGAACAAAATAATGTGGAGTTTAATGGGGTATAGCTATACATCCAGACAAAAGTTAAGCACCCCCACGTTTTTTTCGAATTGACAAATATAACGATAGTGAACAAGATTAAGTTTTAACGGTCAAGTCTATAAGCAAGTGAGGTCTAGTATAATCACTGTATGGAAAGACTAAGGTGTACATGTCTAACTGGCAAATACCATCTGACCTTGAACTAATTTTCATGGTTCAGTTGTCAAAGTTAAGTTTTTATTTAGTTTTGGTATTTTTGTTCAAATACTACATTTGGTGTATGTGATATTTTATATGTAAGTCTCGCATGCCAGGTTTTATTTGACCTTGACATCATTTTTCGGTTCATTGCCCAGTGTTAAGTTTTTGTGTTTTAGTTTTCTTGAACTATAAGTAATAGGTAAACTTTATTTGTTGTATGGAAGAATGTTAAGATGTTTATGTCTGCCTTGTGTTGTTCATGTGATCTCGACCTCAATGGGTCATTTTCATGGTTGATGTCAATGTTTATATATGAAAAAGAAGATGTGGTATGATTGCTCACAAGAAACAACTGCCCACAAGAGACCAAAATGACACAGACATTACCAACCATAGGTCACCGTACGGCTTTCAACAATGAGCAAAGCCCATACTGCATAGTCAGCTATCACTACTGGACGAAAAAACAACTGTCCATACCAGTAACAGTCATTGTACGACTATTTTAGTCTGTGGAAGACTGAAGAAGACTGTCAAATCAACCTTATTTCGTTGTTACAGTTATATTTTGTCTGTCCCAACACTTTTATGGGTTGTGAAAAACATTAAATGCTATCATCAGTCATTTTAGGACTGTTGCAGTGGTTTACGGCGTTGTCACAGCCAAACACTATTCATAACAGTCTTTCTAAAAGTTGAATAATGTTTGTCCCAACTTTTTTATAGTTGGGACAGTTGAAATTTGTTTGTGTCAACTTTTCAGACGTTGAAGCAGTCAAAAAATGTTTGTTACAATGTTTTTAGAGTTGTAACAGTCGTAAAATGTTTGTTACCACTTTTAAAGGTTGTTACAGTCATTAAATGTTTATTAAAACTTTTAAAAGGTTGCCACAGTCGTAAAATGTTTAAAACAAACATTTCATGGGTTGTTACAGTCGGTAAACAGTGGCGGATCCAGCCATTTAAAAAAGGGGGGGTTCCCAACCCAGAGTAAAAGGGGGGGGGTTCCAGCTATATGCTCCCATTCAAATGCATTGATCGGCAAAAAAAAAGGAGGTTACAACCCCGGAACCACCCCCCCCTCCCCCCTGGATCCGCCACTGGTGAATATGTAATACAAATATTTTAGTGTGACGGTTGCGAATGTTAAAAAAATGTGTACACTCTCAGGTTCACCTTCTCAAAGTTTGATACAGGATACATGGATAAATGTATTTTATTTAAGTGTCACGTATTGATGATACAGTTGTGAAATTACCCATAATTTATATGATCCCTCATCTGCTGTTGTTTTTTGTTTTTTTTTATAATTATTTTGCGATCGTTCTGTCTTTTGTCGTATTCCGTTGATGGCATTATAATTATGTCTGTTCATTTGTGGCGGACTTGTGCGTTTGACGGTTTATCTTTATTTTTTATTCAGTCTATTCAAGAGTCTTTTATAACTATTTTTATACCAAAAGCCTTCGTTTAAAAATAGAGTTTTAAATATTATTGCAGAAGATTGCTTTAATTGTCTTAATTGTGAAGCGTATGAATTCATTGAAATTTATATTTCAATTTGCTTTGATAAATAATCATGTAAACGTCGGTGTACCTGAAGTAAATTTAAAAGAACATGACTAAGTTACATATATCATACAGAATAATAAAGCTGATTAATTTTAATTAATATCCATTAGGGACATTTCCCGACGATAATAAATCAAATCTGTCAAGTTTTATTAAAAACGGAAATCATATTCTTCATCCGTAAACGATTTAACGTTATTGTACCCTTGTCGGCAGAAATAGCGGGTCTGCAAACTATATTTTACAAAAAATCGTAGACATGCCATGTTAGAAGGGAAACTACATATAATATAACGGATGACCTGGACATTTCAATCGGTGAGTAGAAATGAACAATATTTTAAAGCATGTCTATCAGAATAATCATGGATCCACGATTTTGAATCGAAAATGTGCACATTTCGTGCCTACCCTCATGCTTCAGGTATGAATCGACGTTCTTTATCACCTCACTTGTGCATATTACATATCTTTCTCTATATATATATATAATGCAAAGTAAGAATTTGGGCTTGTAAAAATTGTTCCCGGGATTGTAACCCCCTTTTTTGGAAGATCAATTGTATTTGAAAGGGTACATTTAGTTTGAACCCCCTTTATCCTGGGTTGAGACCCCCTTTCTTTAAATGGCTTGATCCACCCGTGTTCATCATCTTACTGTGTTAAACCCTTCATGATGATGTGGAGCATTCACAATGGTTTTAGTTTTGCTGGATGGCCTTTTACTACAAAACCTATATTTATATTGTATTTAAAAAAGAAGATGTGGTATGATTGCCAATAAAACAACTGTCCACGACACAAGAGACCAAAATGACACAGCAATTAACAACTATAGGTCACCTTATGGCCTTCAACAAGAAGGAAAGCCCATACAGCATAGTCCGCTATAAAAGGCCCCAATAAGACAATGGAAAACAATTCAAACGAGAAAACTATAAGCCTTATTTATATA
This sequence comes from Mytilus galloprovincialis, assembly GCA_037788925.1. Classification (NCBI taxonomy): domain Eukaryota; kingdom Metazoa; phylum Mollusca; class Bivalvia; order Mytilida; family Mytilidae; genus Mytilus; species Mytilus galloprovincialis. The sequence goes on from CM075332.1 coordinate 4,484,311, forward strand.
AAAAAAATGAACGAAAAACAAATATGTTACACACAAACAAACGACAACCACTGAATTACAGGCTCCTGTTCTGACTTGTATGTTAATGTATTGAAAACTGCATGACTCATCCTAAATTTATTTCTAACTGGATTTTTTTTAAATTGAGAAAATTCAAGTTGAATATTATGACAAAGTAAATATTTATATGTAAAATGTGAAACTAGCATGTTTGAGTATATTTTTAAAATAATTTCTGAGTCATGAATAACAAAACATGGATATTTCTAAAGCATGTCTTGTACATGTTATATTATCAATCAAAAGAACTATTAATCAAATCAGTGTGCCCTTAACTTTTTATTTTCATGTGAACTCTGTCAGTTTAACATTAATATAATATTTGCCCGGTTAGCATGGTTAATCAAAATTCAATTATGCCTTTTAACTTGTTTTGGTCTTGGGGTTGCTGTCTCTTTTGCATATATACCAATCATCTCCTTTTAAACATATGTCAAGTGTCTTTTAATTTATTCCACTGTTAAAGGACTTTCCTTCTACATGTGTTTTAAAAATTGTGCTCTGACTACTTCATTGTTTGGTTGCTGTATCATTGATATATATTCCACATCTCCTTTCATCATGTATAATCACATCTGATTTCAGATAAATGTATTTTGCCTTTTCCAAATTATTAAAATATTTTATTTATATTTTTATATGTTCAAACATTCAGTATGTCATGTATGTGGGAGGATAGAAAAAATCTAAGCATCCCAGCGGGCACAAAACGTTGTATCAACGTTGATCCAAAGTCAGTCTTCAACGTTGTTACAACGTTGAAATTTGGGTTAGTTTTGAAAGTTGTAATGACGTTGAAATTCTGACGTTGAATCAACGTTGCAGTTTCAACGTTGTATTGACGTTGATAACATGTTGAAATCGGGTCCAGTGACGTTGAAATCAGTTTGGGTTTAGGTTGAAATCAGGTCGAGTTGGGTTGAAATCAAGTCTGGTTTAGGTTGAAATCAGGTCGAGTTAGGTTATAGTTGGGTCATTTGTAGGTTGGTTGAAGTGATGGTTTTGGGGTGTACATTAATCCTAATTGGCACGTGTTCAAATACAATAACAAAATACCTGAATTATGAAATGAAAAATCCACTTTCAAGTTTTATTTCAATTTAGTGTCCATCAACAGTTCCTTTCTCATCAAGGGACTCCAAAAGAGAATAGTAGACAATAACAATCAGGAACAAAGAAAGAGACAGTTACACTATCAAAATTTTATTTGAAACCAAATATATCAATATTAACAAAGCTTACTTTTCTAACACATCAAATTTCTCAAAGCAAAGGAAAAAAGAAAAACTTACTACAGCACACTGGTTTAATTCTGGTTGATCAAGTTTTCCAACTTATACAAAATTATGTAAATGCAGCAAGTTTGACACAGTGACACAAAATGCCTCCTTTGTTTTATGTGAATACATAGCAGGACCATTAAAAAAAAGATGTTCTCATTTTAAGTTTTTGTAATCCGATATTTCATGTATTTACTTCTTTTTTATTGTTTTTTTTTTCATTTTTATTGATACTTGTTGATCTGAAATTTGACTTTTTGAGGGTATACTGTATGTTTTTTTTTTTAATTTATCTTGAAGGCATTTGGAACAAACCATACCATCACCAAGCTGTTTACTCATTCAATCATTTTCTATACACCCGATACAATTGAGGAAGCCGGAGAAAAAAAAGATGCACCAAATAACGTATTTCTAAATGTCACTGCCTTTTTTCACTGACACTAAATTAACTATAGAAATTAAAAAAAGAGGTTTTTAAAATGAAAAATTTATTTTCTTTTAATGATTTATTCTTTTTGCCTAGAAACTCCTTCTGCTCTCTGTGGGGCACTCTTCAAATGTCCTGATCACTGCTCGGATATTTTGGATTCTGGTGTCTCTCTGTGGCAAACTAGAACAGCATCTGAAAGCATGGAAAAGAAATAACATAAATTTGAATTACATAAATAAAGTTGTGTACTTTTACAAGCCGGAAATGTTATCAAATTCTACCAATTATAAAACAATTATTTCAAATCATAGAAAACAACATGTTCATTTGAAACAATTGTACCAGCTTGCATAATAACAAGACAAAGCATGAATCCTTTAAACCAGATCTGTGTTTTGCAATAACCATAATGTTCATATATCAAAGATGAGAGATATTTAACGAAAAAATATAAAAGACAAAAACAGTGTTTAAGAGCAGACCATTTCTATATGTGTCAGACACACCATATCGAGTTGTATTGGCACGACTGGCTAGTGTTTAATGACACCCCTCCCCCTTTTTTTTTATATTACTGACTCTGTGCATGGCTAGATATGTTTTATGTTAGTTTGCTAATTAGAGGATATATGCAATCATGTTTCGACATGAAACTGAATTAGATTCAGTAAGATAAGATCTTCTCATAATTTCTGTGAAGGTAAACATGCAGATAATCTGATAAATAATTTGAAGGACAGAATGTGTTTGTTTATATTATGATTCTTCGTTAATTTAACTGTAAAATAGACTTACGCTAATATCAAGAGGTTTATACAGAAAAGTCTTCTATCTTCTTTATATTCCTTAGACGCAGTTGTTCACTATTTGTTCATCAGTCTGGTGCGATAATTTCTCGAGGATGATTTTCAAAATTTTCTAAACGGATGTTAAAAAGAGGTGCGCGTGCTTGCGTGCGCATCCAAATATAAATATTCGGAACTCCAGTTGAAAAACCGCGAAAATTTAAAAACTTCTCAAAGATAGAACACCAAGCAAAACGTCTCATATACCTTATACACAGCGCCAGATGTAAACTTCTACTTCAACCATAGCTGATTGGAAGATGCTTTGATCAGGGTTTATGGTAGGGTTGGGTCTGGGTGTGTAGGGCAGCCAATTCCAAATAAGTCGAGCTCACTGTATAACATGTTAATTTCAAACGCTTCGGAATTCATGGGTGTAATTTGACCATATTAACAATGAACATTATGCAGAATATACATGTGAGATAAAATCTTTTACCTTTTAAAGACAAGCTTTTAGAACTATATTAATAAACATATGACAATTGCTGTTACATTACAGTGCGTGCCTAGATCGTAAACGTCGCACAAAGTGCTAATATATAGATGCAACGAAATCTTAAAAATCTTGTTTTATATTTTATGATGTGAAATTGTCTATTTATATGCGTGGATTAAGTTTTTAGGCAATATGAACATTTTAATCAATTTTAAGTATATGAAAAGGAAAAAAAGTGATTTTCTTTTAGCTTTTAGATCTTTTTATCATATCACGAAAGGCGAATTATTTTACATTTTACTGCTGCAAATCTATTATTCTTTTTATTAGTGCGAACTTGAGTGTAGCAACTTATTTTACAACATTGTCTTTTAAGAATGAACTATTTTACTACATTGTCTCTTAAGAATGAACTATTTTACTACGTAAACATATATAATCCCATTGTATATATGTCCGGTAACTAGCCTAACAATTTTAAACGCAACTAAGAATACATACAACAAGATATATGTGAAACTACAAAAGTGATCCTGTATATAGCGGTGGAGGATGGAATTATTCAAATTATAGTGTAAATATATTCCTACTTGTATGGTGGTGGGTTTTGTTTTACATGCCTTAACGGTGTGGTTGTCCTACAAAGGATGTGAAGATTTGGAAGAAGAAGAAGAAGATTACATTGTACATCGATGATATTTGAAGTTTATATTTTAAAAATCAATCGGTAAAAATAATTAAATAAATATACCGAATAATTTCACCTATTTATTTAATTGAATGAAAGCAATTAAAAAAATCGATTTGATTAAAAAAAATATATAAACTAAGAATATATCATATTTATACAGATATACATATAATTAAAATAGCATGAACAGGTTTTGAGATCTCCCAAAATAGAGATAATTAATAAACCAAAATTAGATTGGTTAGAATTGTTTTTTTTAAAGACACTTAAAAAATAAACACAAAACAAAATTAATTTGAAAAAGCCGATTTGTTATTGGTGATGTCTCCAGAGTCCTGACCACTTGTTCTTGTCCAAAACTCCTTTCCCTGCATAAACAATGCAATTCGTTCTACCCCCTTTTTTTATGGGAAAATGATTGATTATATAGGGATCATGGAAGCATGACAGAAGGAAACCCCATCCCGCTTATGGCAGTCAGTGGACCCCCTTATAAGTATTATAAATTCTAAATTAGACACTTATTATCCAATCGTTTATAATACTGCAGCACTGCTCTTTGTTTGATCTGCTCATCCAATATATCTGTACCCTTCAATTTTGACAATAAGATTTTTCTGTCGCGATTGACTGACGTTAACCCAACGTTGAATTAACGTTGTTGTTTAAACGTTGATTTTAACGACATAAATTCAACGTTGAAACAACGTTGTGAAGTCAACGTTGAATACCATGACGTTAGATCAACGTTGAATTTAGGTCGATCAACGTCACGACCATATTTCAACCCTGCATACATGTACATCCTTATCCATTTAATGATTCTCTACCTTCACAAAACTTTAGAGGCGTGGGTTCAGCAGTCTTTCATTTATATTACATGTATTAGAATAGTATGATAGCAGAATATATCGATATGAACATATCATATGTAATGTATATCATGTATATAGAATAATATATATTTAAATGGATGAAAATCATATACATGCATACATGCATGTAACTGTATAAACAAATATACAAATATGTATATAACAACAAACCAGAGTATACTGATTTGTATCCTACAATGTAAAATAGTTATTACAGTGACGTAATTCCCTGTCATTTAATCTATACATCGTCCATCCAGGAACTTGTCTCAGGAAAAATATATCTCTGTCATGTCTGTTCACATGGTACATTTACCTCACTTTTACATGTAGGTTTATATTATATATGTGATAAATTTGTTGAGAAAAAACCCACTCGGTACAATAACAGTACAAAGTTGAGTAAATCTGACTAGACTATTAAAAAAAAAACCCGGTAAAATAATATATATTGAATTTTATTTTAGATACAATACATTAACGAATATTTCAGTGTTTTCCATAGCTACAAAAGATGCGTTGAAAGTTCAGCATAACTGAGATTTTTTTTTAATTTATAAATCAAAATTGTTAGAACCGAGTACGGTAACTTTTATACTTTTCAAATAGTCACAAGAGCTTAAAAACAAACAAATGAATTCTAAAAGTGTCCATGTCGTATGAACTAAGCCCTCGGCAGTTTTCTACTAGGATAAGTTTGATAAGTGTGTATATTCCCGCTGGGTTTATAGTATATCATGGTATATTGACCGTTATTATGAAGTAATGTGATTCGTAAATCTACGGGTAAAACCTTATATGCATGAATGATTTCACAACTAGGTTATAAAAAATAAAACGTTGTCATGATAATTTCGAAAAGTGTCATGTTATAAGATACAGTTTTTTACAAATAAATTGAGACACCTTGTTCAATTTATCTGACAGGTGCATGTAACTGTTTGTGAATTAAATGCGCATAAACCAGTCCGATGTGAAATTGCAGGTATCTAACGGTGGTCTGGTTTTTTTCGAAGAGATGCGAGACAAGGGAGTGTCAATTGAGTTATTAATTTACAACATTTACCAGATAAGCGGGGAATCCCAAAATTTTCAGCGGCAGATATTTCAATATGTTATTTGTTTTTACAATCAGTTTCTATTTATACTAATGTATTAAATGGGTATGGCAGTTGTGTCTTTTTTATAACAGCCTTTTTAAAAAATTGCACACGATGTAATTGTATTTAAAATAATCTAACCTATCCCGGACTGTCAGATAGAAATTTGGTATCCGTGACTTTTAAGTCTATAAAATGACTACCAATATTTGAAAGTTGCGACACTTATGGATTATTAAACTGTTGCTGTATAATGATTGTAGCAATCATATTTTAACTGTAACAACCTTTTCGACGTTTAAACAGTTTATTTACGACTGTTTCAACGTTTTGCGTGTTGGGACAGTTATCAAATAACTGTAACAACTTGCAAAAGGTTGCAACAGTCGTATTATAACCGTGACAACATTTTCGGCGTTTAAACAGTTTATGTATGACTGTTACAACGTTTTTCGAGTTGGGACAGTTGTAACCCAACTGTTACAACTTGAAATTAGTTGTATTAGTCCTTTAATGTTTGTGACAGCTATTTCTAGCGTTGTTGCAGTCGATTTATGTTTGAGACAAACACTTGAAAAGTTGGGACGGTCACAAAATAACTGAAACAGTCAAATTTTACAACTGTTACAACTTTAACAAACAATTACAGTCTTAGAACAACTGTTACTGGTATGGACAGTTGTTATTTCGTCCAATAATATATTCACCTGTTACCTATTACCTTATCTGTACGTTTCACATTTGACAGGCGCACCACCAAACTGTGTATTTAGAATTTTGCTACATACACGGGTCATAATCAAAGGGTACGTTTCGCATTTGACAGGCGCACCACCAAACGGTGTATTTAGGATTTTGCTATATACACGGGTCATAATAAACTTTAATTCAGTTACGGACCAGCGATATCACGGGTGTGTACTTGTAGTATATAAATAAGGCAGTGTCTTCATATTATTTGGTTTGAATTGTTTTACACTATTAATTTTTGGTCCCTTTATAGTTTTCTGCATTGGAATTATGACTGCTTACTTTAACCGATTGTGTCTTGAGTGGAAACGTATCGCATTTAGCATTCATACATGTATCTCATCTTTTTTTCATTTATGTCTGCTGTATAGGTCACCTACTTCTATTATTTCCACCTTTGACCTTTAAAGAGTCAGGATTAGTTGAAGCAGATTTTAAAACTGATGATAAACTATATACAGCAAAATAAAATATTCATAAAAAAGAATTCAAACAGAAATCAAAGCTTATAGTGAGGGTGTTAGGGAATCGAATTTAACAACCTATCTGGAAAAGTTATATAAAATACAAAAGTATTTGTTATATACACATTAAGGGAGTTAGCCTGATTGAGAGCGTCTTTCTTACACGGCGCGGGACATTTGTGCTTTATGTTTTGGACACTTGCGCTTTAAATCATAGGACGTTTGCACTTTTAAAAAAAGGACATTTGCACTTTTTACATAGGACATTCATTTGCGCTTTTGTAGTATTTGGTTTTTATTACTTCCATCCTCTTGTATCCGGGCTTTGGACCGGAACGGTTGACTTTGCAGAGTTTTAATTGGTTGTACTTGTAAAATGATTATTCCCTGTTCTCTATAGTTGACTTGAAGACGATTTTGGAATTTTGATGTCCATACGGCATATCCTTCAAAGAGAGTGTGTAAGATCCGTTTTAATTATAGTATAACAGTTTTTTACGGTACATCTCCATGAAAGGTCTTCATCAAAACGATAGTAAAATCAATCATGACACACACATTTTTTCCTTTACAAGTATCTATTTCAACTCCATATCTAAGACTGTGTTCATGTGAACTAACTAAAGACAAATATAAGTTGCATTTATTTACGTAATCATTTCTTCTCATTAAAATTACAGGTAGACGACTATATGTAATATGTCCAAATGTCAGGTCAATTTATTAAAGCGCAAATGTCCATATAATTTGAAGCGCAAATTTCTCTATCGTTTTACAGACAAAAAAGCGCAAACGTCCTGTGCCCTTCTTACACCTATATAATGCAGAACGACAAATTAAATAACTTAGAACATGGGCTTTCAATACTAACGAATTCCATGTTTAGTAAATGTACTATAGGAGGTCTTTCAGCAATTTGATAATATGCTGGTATAGAAATGCAAGGTATCTAATATCCAAGTTTTTTACGGTACATCGCCATGAAAGGTCTTCATCAAAACTATATTAAAATCAATCATGACACACACATGTTTTCCTTTACAAGTATCCATTTCAACTCCATATCTAAGACTGTGTTCATGTGAACTAACTAAAGGCAAATATAAGTTGAATTTATTTACGTTATCATTTCTTCTCATTAAAATTACAGGTAGACGACTATATGTAAAATGTCCAAATGTCAGGTCAATTTATTAAAGCGCAAATGTCCATATAATTTGAAGCGTAAATTTCTCTATCGTTTTACAGACAAAAAAGCACAAACGTCCTGTGCCCTTCTTACACCTATATAATGCAGAACGACAAATTAAATAATTTAGAACAGGGGCTTTCAATACTAACGAATTCCATGTTTAGTAAATATACTATAGGAGGTCTTTCAGCAATTTGATAATATGCTGGTATAGAAATGCAAGGTATCTAATATCCAACTTTTCCTTGGAAAATTTAATCTTAAATAATTGAAAATTATTATAATTTATGTGCATTTTTTTAACCACTTCTAGAGAAAAATAATGAGGAAACAGGGTATGACTATATAGGTCTTGTATAGGAGAACATGTTAAACAGGCGATTCTTTTGCGCAAGGTATGGAAAGGCGCTATGTTAAAAAATCTAAAACTAGAGCTCCAAATTTGAAAAAAATGGCAAAAAACAGGGAGGTCGGCCTATTCCAGGGCTTCTAGAGCAAAATAATGAAGGGTGTCACGTGTTATAGTTCTTGAAGAGGAAAAACAGGCGCAAGTTTCTTTTTATTAATTTTTAAGAAATTAACTTTGTTTCAAAAAACAGGGAGGTCGGCCTATTCAAGGGCTTCTAGAGAAAAATAATGAGGGGTGTCACAGGGTATGACTATATAGGTCTTGTAGAAGAGAAACAGGCGCTTCTTTTAGTACCCGATATATGTGCATTGTATTTTCCAAAACAGCACATATTTATGTAACAGAAGCATTCAACTTTCCGATAAATAACTAAAAATTTACATGTTATCAATTTTGAAAAACAGCTATATTTTAGGACCAAAAAAGGATTATACAAGACCTACTCCTTCCCCCTTTGCTTAGCCTGTGGACAAGCTTTTTCAACCATGTAACCTCAAGTTTCCAAAATATTCTATAGAAACCCCAAATAAAAAAAAATAATGCTTTGAAATACCCAAGATACATGTTTATGTTTATGACTTAAAAATGTTATACTACAATAAAATGATTGATTAATTTCCTATAACTGTAAAATTCAAGGGACTATTTTTTCAACCTCTTTTCGTATGCAGGCGGATGTGACGTACCATAATTTGGTAGTATTACATATATTCAATGGCTTCTAGAGAACAAAATAATGTGGAGTTTAATGGGGTATAGCTATACACCCAGACAAAAGTTAAGCACCCCCACGTTTTTTTCGAATTGACAAATATAACGATAGTGAACAAGATTAAGTTTTAACGGTCAAGTCTATAAGCAAGTGAGGTCTAGTATAATCACTGTATGGAAAGACTAAGGTGTACATGTCTAACTGGCAAATACCATCTGACCTTGAACTAATTTTCATGGTTCAGTTGTCAAAGTTAAGTTTTTATTTAGTTTTGGTATTTTTGTTCAAATACTACATTTGGTGTATGTGATATTTTATATGTAAGTCTCGCATGCCAGGTTTTATTTGACCTTGACATCATTTTTCGGTTCATTGCCCAGTGTTAAGTTTTTGTGTTTTAGTTTTCTTGAACTATAAGTAATAGGTAAACTTTATTTGTTGTATGGAAGAATGTTAAGATGTTTATGTCTGCCTTGTGTTGTTCATGTGATCTCGACCTCAATGGGTCATTTTCATGGTTGATGTCAATGTTTATATATAAAAAAGAAGATGTGGTATGATTGCTCACAAGAAACAACTGCCCACAAGAGACCAAAATGACACAGACATTACCAACCATAGGTCACCGTACGGCTTTCAACAATGAGCAAAGCCCATACTGCATAGTCAGCTATTAAAGGCCCCAATATGACAATGTAAAACAATTCAAACGAGAAAAATAACGGCCTTATTTATATAAATAAAAATGAATGAAAAACACATATGTAACATGCACATAAACAAACGACAACCACTGAATTACAGGCACATACATAAATAATTTAGTTTTACTTGGTTAAGTCTGTTTCTTATAACCTATGAGCTATAGGTCAACTATTTTTAGTGTATTGAATAATTGTAAGGTGTACATATAGCTCTTGTTTGGTTTATATGACCTTGATCTTTGATCATTTTCTTTGATCATGTCAAGTTTTTGTGCTAGCTGTAGTAAAGCTGTATATCAATGACTATCAATATAATATTAATGATTAGTAAAAATGTGATACATTTCTGCGTGTGCACTCTTTTTTACAATCTTCTTCTTACTTCAACCGGGTTAATATGTTCATGTCATGAACTTTTATTAGGTAGTAGATTATTATGTTTGGTACACGACATATCCCTTCCAAGAGTTGCTTCCTTATTACTAACAAGTTCGACCTAAAAAAGAGAAGAGAGTATTTCCAATGGCAAACAATATAATAAGTCCATTTTAGTTGTACAAAAGGTATTCTGGTTTTTTAAATACAGATAAATGATTTTGGTATTTGGATTGAACGACAACGACAACTGGTGCATTACAAGGTAAAATATTTATTGCCATCATTTTACACACGTTTTCTTCAATTGGTACTCTTTGAAAGTCCCAAAGCTACGCTAAACAAATTTTAAGTGAACCGTTTTAGTTTAAATTATTTCAGTCAACCATGCAAAAACTAAACTCAGCGTCTAAAAATTTACAAAAATGCTAAAATTGTGAAGATTTAAGTAATTTAACATGACTTAATGAGGCTAATATCCGATATATGTACACTGTATTGTCAAAATCAGCCCATATTCATGTAGCAGAAGCATTTCACTTTCTAATAAATAACTAAAAGATTTCGTTTTAACAATTTTGTAAAACTGCTATATTTTGGGGCCAAAAAGGGGTCTTACTGTACCTACTCCTTTCTAATTATTCCTAATTACTTGTTTGATTGTAAATTTAAACCTGTCAACCTGTAGACTTGTTAACCTTTACACATCACTTTTGTAAAGATTTTTTAAATGCTCTTCCAAAAATTGTTTCACCCTAAATATGCTTAATTCCAATTTGATAATTATCTCATGGAGAAATGCAGGACTTTTTTTTAACTCAAGTTGGTAGCTGTGAATTCAATTTCATGCAGTCAAAATCTTCATTTTAATATCAAAGCGCTCTCCCCACACACCCTAAAAATCGAAATGTCTGTACCTGATACATGAATGTTATTTTAGAATTAAAACAATATTACAAAAGTATAACTATCTGTCTGAAATCTAAAATAATTGAACTGGCAAAGGGAGACAACCACAATTTAAATTATGTCTTAAATGTCCGTAGAATTGTAAGCCTAAATTACTTGCGTTAACGTATATAAGTATCGTTTGAAAATTAAAATTCTCGAATAAGAGAGAACGAGCTATTGGGATGTTAGCAGCAAAATGACTCTATTACAGGTTTTAAATCATCTCAATGTCTCTAAAATGATTATTGAAAGGCGCTTACGACTCATCTTAGAGATACTGATACGACATATTATTGTCTCCGATGTTGCAGACCACGTGAAACGAAGTTACGTCAAGACAGGCGCATCTGCATTATTCATCTACGGAATCGATTTGGACAAACTCTTTGAAGAAACAAAAATAGGCTACATGCCTAAACAATTTGTAACCGACTACATCTTGTCAGCCTAAGAGCTCGTCGTTTGTTGAAGAGACCTATTTTTACGCAGCGTCGAAGGATGTCGCGACTTCAATGTATTGGATACAGGTTCGATGAAATAGACTAACATGGAGACAAGTCCTTTTGACCGATGAATCGAAATTCAACTTTACATTTATCGACGACGACAGAGATGTGGTCTACTGCAGGCATGCGGACAGCAAACAGATCCACTTTAGGGTATGGGACGTAATTAAACTACTAGGAACGCACCGATCTGACAATTATTGAAAGATAACTAAATGCAAAAAGGTATAGCAACGACATTCTGGCTCCACTCGTTCTCCCGTTTCTCCGAAGGCTTCTTTAAACTACGTTTTTCAGCAGAACAACGGTCGTTGTCACGTTGAACAATTTCTAATGAGTTTTTGGAGAATCGTTGCATTCGAGTGTTGCCATGGCCAGTAATGTCTTCAGATTATCGCCAATGGGACATCTTTGAGACGAATTTAGACGACTCATCAAAAAGAGCCCAAATCAATCCGAAATGCTCGCCCAACTTGAATAGCACTTTTCAGTGAATAGAACAAAACAAAGGGACATTAATAAAGAGGGATGATTAAGAGTAGTTTCTTCAGATACGGAACATGAATGACAACAATATCATCATTCTAAAAGCTCCAAGGGCCTATTCTGATGCTGTAATGAAATGGTGGATCATTAAAAGGATAAAAGACAGCACGTATGAAATCTGGTGCGACCAGATTTGAACGTATATAAAATGGATATAGATACAATATGATGCAGCAATCAAAGAACATGAGGGAAAATAATGGACAAGCTGGACAAGTGGGACAACAAACTTAAACATGCAGAATTATTAATTATTAACTTCACGAAAATAAAATGGCAAAGTGGTTAACCAGGTGATGAATATTTGAACAAGAAGAACAAGAAGGAGAAGTTTAATAGATTAACGGAGTGAGATGTGTTGAGACAAACTAGAGTAGATATCGAAACCTAAAAATGAGAGTAATACGTTGCATCATACTCATACCTCTCGTAAATACCACACATATGGCGTTTACTATGTGCCGCATTCAATGTAATGTCACGTCTCTTTGGCATCTTTCTATGACTAATACATATATCACATAGTTAAGAAGTCCTTTATTTATATCTTAAGAAAGGAAAGGTAATACAAAGCTTAAAGCCATTTGTTCCGGAAATAAACGAGCACTTACAAGACTTTGAAAGAATTTTGGATACATTACTGAATAGTTTGGATATAGTAATTTAGAAAGTCACAGGTATTTCAGATTCCGTGTCACAGAAAAGTGATATTCAGAAAAGTCTTAATGATAAAATTGTAGAAGCTTGCTCGTGTAAAAAGGTAGTAGAAGAGATTCAGCAAACAGATCAGTATATGTTCGTTAAGATTAAAAAATCCGTCAAATTAGAAAACAAAATTATTCAATCCTCACAATCAACTAGTCATAATTTACCCGTCAATACTACCGTTTTTCAAGCTAGCCAAGTTACTCCCTCTAATACACCAATACATATCATAATTACACCTACAGACAATAGTGTAACCATAAGTGACAGACTCCTCTCAATAACACCCGCACCCCAATTGATGCACGTCGACATAACTTGTTCAATAGAATGCAGCAAAGATTCATACTATAGCTAGTTACCTTGCTTTATCAAAGAAAACCGCTTAAGCTTTGGTTACTAGTAGTTAGTTTAAACATAGTTATTTTAAGTGGACTTGAAAACAGGTTATTGTAACATAAATTGATTGTATCCCTCTCTAATTTTATAGTGCGAGTGCTGCCTTGTAGGGGCATCAGCCTGCTCTTTTTCGGATTCTACCAGATTGTCTTTTATGTGCAGGGAATATGGCTCTCTTTTAAAGCGTGGTCAGTTTTTAACCCTTCCGATTGACTATCGTTGTTCCTGAAGACAATGCTCGCAAATGGTGCCAAGGAAGAGCCGACAATTTAGTCCCTGAAATTGTCTCAAAGAAGCGGAGATGGAACCACGAACCTTTGTGTTTGAAAATGGAGGTTGTGACTCCATGTCTTGTTGTTTAATCCAAGAAATAAATGACTGAGACTACCTTTTCATTCCTCAAAGAGATCATGTACATCACCCCGATTATACGATTATCGATGCGATACGAGGTATTCAGAAGTTCGGGAATCCGGTGTTTCCTCATTGTTGAAATCTTTGGAATTGGTAATCACGTGGAACTGACTCTGCTGTATAGTACACATGTCTGAATACAAGATATAATACACCTTATTTTCTTTCATATTTCTTATGACTTGCGGTCACAGGTCTTAAGTTGATCTTTGTTTGATGATGTTTTTGTTGGTTAACGAGATCAACTAAAGTACCAATCACGCGTGTGCCATAGATTTGGCGTTACATTATTTGATCATCTTCCCCATCATGGTATGGTCTCAGTGGTCGAGAAAAACTCGGGTTTCCTCCATTCTTGCGGAATCGAAAGAGTAGACATCAACTTCGTGTTTTCGGCATAGTACTTTAACCTCTTTGTTGTTGAATTCGATAACCTTTTCCGTCCATAGTTTTATGAAAATGCTTCACGTCACAAATTCTTGTGTTGGGCTGCACTATGTATCAAATAAAACATAAATGATGCGAAGAATAAACGTGAATTCTTTATTCTGTTTAAATAGAACTGTAATCCAAGTTCAACTCGAGCGAACAGCGATCAAGCCTTTTTTCTTGAATGTACGTCGAAATGTTTTATCCGCTTTAAAAACTTTTCTATTGAGACGCCCAGACCGAATTGTTCTTTAGAGAAGATGAAGTGTCAAACAATATGGCGTTCCATCTTCTTTCTCATTGTTGGATTCTAAATATTACACAGTTAACAATCCAGGTGCCTGTAACTCACATAGTTGCGATTCGTTGTATTATTATGTTGAGCATCGACTGCTCATTTGCACGGCTTTGGTGACAAATCACGAAAAAATTAGGTACATTTGATAAGGAATACACAGCTTCCTTTTGAACATCCACTGGTTGTACTTATAAAGTGGAATATCCTCGATCTACCCCTCCATCGTCGTCCCTTGTTAGTTGTAAATTCGAAGCGACTGTCATAAGCCGTAAGACGACGCTGTTAAAAAATCGACTCGGTCAGGTGTTTATGTTACGATAGTTTAGAAAACTTCTTCATCAACCTATCTATCTACTCCTGCAAAACGCACTGGGAAACAGGTTTTTATTAATCACATAAGCGACCTGATATCCGATATAAGTAAATGTACCACATCACTCATTAATGCCATTTTTCGTCTTCGGGAAATGACTCAAACAATAAGATCGTTGGGATGTTTTAATGAATTGATGCTGTTAAGCCAAATAATAGTAGGACTCAACAACACATTCACCGTGACATATGTTCGGCCCTAACCTCCAAGGTGGTCAATACTTCATGTTGGTCTGAGTCTTATGGTTTTGTCACCATCAAACGCTTGTTTATGCTATTGAACACTAGGTAATGTTTTCTAAAACGTTTAATGGTAATTTTTGAAAACGCTTTACATAAAGGTGTAATACCACCAAATCATGGTACATCACATTCGGTTGTATACGAAAGTAGGTCGAAAAAAATATTCCCTTGAATTTGACAGTTGTAGGTAATTAATCCTACATTTCATTGCAGTAAAAACATTTCTGTGTCATAAACATATGTCTTGGGTATTTCAAAACACCATTATTTTTTATTTGGGATTTCTATAGAAAATTTTGTAATCTTGAGGTTACATGGTGACTAAACCTTGTACACAGATAAAATAAGAGGAGACATTTGATTGGTTAACTTCCAATGATGGTTATTTTCTTATATGCAATGAAATGTTATGTGAATTTTTTTCTATAGTACTGCACAGGATAAAACTTTACTCATGCCAAGGATTTCTTTATTTGAAACAAAGATAAATTCTGCACATTTCTGAAAAGTTCAAATTTAATAAAGACTAATAGGGGAAAATCAATGGTGGTATTACACCTAAAAGGATATTCATAATCTGCATTTATGTACCGTGGCTGAGGAGATATAAAGATTTGTTCACCAAAGAAAATTCATATTTCATGAGGGCTGTGCCCGAGGGAAATATGATTGTTCGAGGGTAAACAAATCTTCATATCTCTCGAAACTAAAGGAAATAAATGTTTTATTCCACGCATATGCTTTGTTTACTTGCTAAATATAAGATATTTATTTGCATTTTGTTTTCTTATACCTCTGATTAAATAACTGGACACGGCATAACCATTTATAAACAATACGGATAAAAAGTTAATAAATAGTCTTTTTATTTTAACGCTATTTTTTCCCGATCTACAGAGGGTAATATGATGATCAGAGGGGAATATGATACTCAGAGGGGAATATGAAGTTTTGTTCGATGTCATGTGAGATAGTTTCAACCAATCAAATGTTGATTTCACTGTCAAAATCAACATGCAGTAGAATAATTCTAGTTTTTGCCTTTTCCATGCAGTATGATGTGATTCACATGAAGTTCCACGATCAAAAGAATACCATCAATATGCATGCTAAACGAGTCTCTTAAGCAGTTGTTGTAAACGTAGAATTCCGGGCGTTCCTAATTGATAACTAAACACCATCTTTGTAGAAACAATTAACGCTCATTATTTTTATCTAGAAGCCTAAACATAGGCCGACCCCTATGCCTTTTACTCTTTTTTCAAATTTTTAGCTCTAGTTTCAGATTTTTGTGCATACATTGAAGCGCCCTTCGATACCTTGAGCAAAAGCAGCGCCTGTTTCTCCTCTACAAGACCTATATAGTCATACCTCATGACACCCCTCATTTTTTTCCCTACAAGCTCAGGAATAGGCCGACCTTCTTGATTTTTGCCATTTTTTTCAAATTTTGACCTCTAGTTTTAGATTTTTGAACATAGCGCCCTTCGATACCTTGCGCAAAAGAAGAGCTTGTTTAACATGTTTCTCCTCTACAAGACCTGTATAGTCATACCCCGTGACACCCCTCATTATTTTTCTCTAAAAGCCCTGGAATAGGCCGATCCCGTTTCTGCATATAAGTATTTTAGTTTATGTAAACAATGACATCAAAGGTGCTATACTTTTAAGGGTAGGACTACTTTTACATATGTTCTAAATTGAAACGGGTGCATTAATTGGTGGTCCTTCACTAATCCGTTGAAAGATGCATAGTAACTTTTGCACTGAATACTAGCCTAAAAAGAGAAGTGACTTGTTTTATCAATGGATGGGATAAAAACCATTTCAAAATTGAGTTAAAATTGCTCTATTTTGACGGATTTTCTGCCTTTTTAAATATTTGTTTTTTAACGGCCGCTGTTGTTTTATTCTGTTTTTTGGTTTCTCGATCATATATCGCCTTATTGTTCGCTGGCTTATTGTTCGCTAGCTGTTGTTGCTAGCTTCAACTTGGTCGATACAGGCGTTTTTGTTTTTTAGTTTTTTATCTATAATGAGCTTTATGAGCCATTCACAGGGTTATTTAGACATACATCATTGGTGTTGATTTTTTTGCCACTCATGTTATGTTGTGCATGCTTCCTTTAGTGACGTGTAAAGGTGTAAAGATACAGTTACAAAATAACATGAGTATCAAATGTCATTTGTGTTCAGTTGATACTTGTATCAAACAGTTTTCTAACTGAACTGTTTATCATATAATTGTTTAACCTAAAATACTTTGTCTTAATACACATCAGTGGGTACATTGCGACAGTAACAGACAGCCAAAAAAAAAAAATCAATGAAATATCATAAACATGTTAGATACAAGCGGATTCAAAACGGGTCAAGGTTGAACGAATATGAATTTCTATCGATTACATAGGTGACAAGCAATAGAGGGTGGCGCCTGTCGATAAAACTTTAACAACTTTATGATTATGAAATTTAAAATAATGCACTTTCAGAATGGTTCCATCTATATGCCATGTTTTTGTATCAATTCTTTCAATCCATCAGGTCCTTTGTGCAATATTTGGTTCTAAGTGCATTAAGGAAGCACTTTGAGGTATCTCTAGTTTTCTCTGTTAATACCGCAAAGGACCTACCCAAACCCTAAGAACAAAACATTGCAAACAAGTCTATAACATTTGCGCAATTAAATGCTTGTTTAATTGGCGCAAATGAATGGTGCAGTTTTTAAAATAAAGTGATGCGAAAAAATAATTGTTGTGGCGAAAATTAATTCTTTTTTAGTGATATTGGATATTGGCCTTTAAGGATGTACTTAGGTGAGGTTTTAGAATTAATGTCAAATGTTCTGACTCCTTGGTGTTTTTCCATACAATACAATGTAAAATATTTTGCCCAATAACACCCATTTATTTTTTTCACATAAGACTCATGAAAGGTCATTTACCAAGAGTTTAGAAGATTCTTGATTTTCTTTCTTTTGTTTTGAGATCCAAATAAAACCAATGCTAATATAAGGTAAAAGTCCGAGTCAGCCTTTTCTCGTCATTTTTTAAATCTTAAATATCTCAAAAAGGAGGTCCTTGATCTATCAATATTTTTAGCTTATCTTTATCCTTTACAGATGGTCTACCAGCTCATAGTTTCAATTTTAATTTCTTAATTCCTTAATTTTTACCTAACCTCACCTAAGTACATCCTTAAAACACCGTGTGTTTACTTACAAAACAATATTCATCTTTTACGCAGTCTAGCCTAAGAATAATTGTTTGTCAATTTGTGTAGGATTTGAATTTCAGAATGTAATAAACAAGTAAGAAGATCGGATAATGAGATACGCAGGATAAAAGGAAATAGTATGGTGTGTCGATACAAGTACACAACAAACTGTAAATCAATCCAAACTAACGATATTTTTTTTATCCCGCATCTTTTCATTTTAAATTATTTTAACTCAATATAATAATTGAAATAACTTTCTGAAATAAAACCCTAACATATTAGACACTTACAAAACACGATATACCATACGATAGATGAAACGCTAAACGATATCACATACCATACGATAAATGAAACACTAAACGCTTAACAATACCATGTACCATACAATATACAAAACCCTAGAAGGTGACATTTACCATACGATAAACGAACGATGAACAAGCGCTGACCGAACGTTGTACGGACGCTATACAAATGATGTACGAACGATGACCGAACTCTATACAAACGATTCCCAAACGCTGTACATAAGCGATTCCCGAATGAATCAAGTTTTAGCTTTTACGTTTCAGGTATAACATCACAATAAACTGTTTTAGATATAGGTTTGAGCAGTTGAAGACACATTTCATCGAATATCAAAATATAATTTCTAGTTTATTAATTTAAAGACAATAGTATTGTATTTCCATATATCAAACATCATACTGCACGCTTACAATTTTAACGGTGTATGTAAAATCGTAAATAATTATAAATTATTTAAATACTCACAAAATTGTTGCTACAATGAATCGACTTTTTTCATTGGAATTTTTTTTTTTATTGTAATTCAATTCAATTCAATATTTTATTTACGTCTCACCTTATGTATTAAATTACACAATACATTTATAAAAGATACATTTTGTATACATAAGCCAATCTGTACAGATTTATGAGAGACGACAAAGCGTTCCATATTCCCGGCATTCTGTCAAATAGTTCCCAGAGTGTATCAATTGTTTTTTTTTATAAGAATAGAAAGTTTTACTCTTGCCTTAATACATTTTTGTTAAACAAGTTTGTTTGAACTAGATATATCTCTTCTGAACAAGTGAAATTCTCTACATTTTATTGTACTTAAAGAATGGTGTGCACGGAACATATTAATTAGCTATTTAAAATGAAATATAATTAAAACCTATGGTCAGGACAAACCATGAGTTGTCCCACTCGGGCCTTTTTTGGCATTGAACCATAGACCATTACCTTACATTTGTTCCTAGTGGGTAAACACGAATAGTTATAGGCAAATTTTTACACCCATCTGAAAATTGGGAGAAGGCATTTTTTTAAATTAACTTTTGACCTATTTTTAGACAAACTATAAGTTGTCCCAACTGGACCTTTTGGCCCGATTGACCTTAGATCTTTAGCTATCATTTGTTCCTAGTTGGTAAAAAGTATTGCTGTAGTAAAATTTGTACACTCCTTTGAAAGTTATGATTAGGCATTTTTTTTTTAAATCTAACTTTGGACCTATGGTAAAGACAAACCATGAGTTTCCCACCTGGGTCTTTTGGCCCATCGAACCTTAGACCATTAACTATCATTTGCACCTATTGGGTAAAAAAGTATTGCCGAAGGGAATTATTGACAGTCTTTTAAAAATTATATGTAGGCATCTTAGACTCTTTAGACCTACGTTTGGACCTTTGATGAAGACAAACTATAAGTTGTCCCACCTGGGCATGTTTTAACATTGGACCTTATACCATGACCAACTATTTGTACTGATTCGGTAAACAAGTATTGCTGTAGGATTTTTTGTACACCCCTTTAAAAATTGTGAATAGGCATTTTTTTCAATCTAACTTTCGAGCTATGGTTGAGACAAACCATTGGTAGTTCCACCTTGGCCTTTTGGTAGGTTATGGTCTAAGGTTAAATTTGTCAAAAGGTCCAGGTGGGACAACTCATGGTTTGTTTCACCAAAGGTCTAATTTAGGTCTGAATGGTATAATATGCAATACCCTCATTTTTAAAAGACTGTCAAAAATTTCCTACAGCAATACTTTTTACCCACTGAGTGCAAATGGTAGATTATGGTCTAAAGGCCCGGGTGGTACAGCTCATAGTTTGTTTTCACTATAAGTCCAAAGTTATATTGGAAGAAGGTGCCTATTCTCCGTTTTCGTAGGGGTGTATACATTTTCATCTTCACCAAAGGTTCGAACTTAGGTCTAAAGAGTCTAATATGAAATCCCCTAATTTTTAAAAGTTCCGAACTTAGGTCTAAAGAATCTAATATACCAAGCCTTAATTTTGACAAGTCTGTCAAAAATTCGCTACGGCAATACTGTTTTACCCACTAGCTGCAAATGGTAGGTAATGTTCCAAAGTCCAGCATTGTGACCAATGGGTCAAAAAGTCCAGGTGAGACAACACGTGGTTTGTCTTCACCATAGGTCCCAAGTTAGATTGAAAACAAATGCCTATTCCCAATTTTTAAAAGGGGTGTAAAAAAATTTCCTTCGATAATACTTTTTTACTCACCTGGTAAAAATGGTAGGTAATGGTCTAAAGTCCAATAGGTCCACTGATTCAGGTGAGGAAACTCCACTGGTTCAGAAGTAGAAGCTTTAGTCAAATCAAATTGTCTTTAAAAATATATTACGGCATGAGTGCAACTTTCTATTCTTGTAATACAAAACAATTGATATTTTTCGGGAACTATTTGACATAAGGCCGAGAATATGGAACGCTATGTCGTACAATATCACAAAACAAATTTCCAAGAATAGGTCGATTCCTTGTAACAACAATTTTGCCAGGATTGAAAATAATTTCATAACTATTTACGATTCTACATACACCATTAAAAATTCAAAGCATTCATTCCCGGTTTTAAGTAGAGTTCGTGTTTCATTATTATAACTGTTGATGTAAATGTATTTGGGTTTTATGAGTGTTTGTTTACTCCTTGATTTTTATTGGTATTGTCTATATTATAAAAAAAGAAGATGTGGTATGATTGCCCATGAGACAACTGTCCACACCAGACCAAATTGACACAGTTAAAAAATACAGTATAAGAAATACATCATTAATCATGATAATATAATTATTATAATAATAAATTATTGTTTGTTTTAAGTTGTTGGAGTGTATGAACACTTAGTTATTGATACATTTTTTTTCTATGTTTTGTGGTGCTTTGTTTAAACTGATTTTTGATTAATTTAGAATTATTGATTACATAGGGATTTTTTGCCAAGATCCATGCAACCAAGACAACCACCAACTTCTCAAAGACCCCACACGGTCCGTTAATCATACTCTTGGTCAACACGAACCTGATAAGTGTGACCGTAGATTTTTTTCTGAGGGCTGGTTTAGAATTCCGGAAAATGGAAACATTGCTACTGATTGTCCAGAACTGTTGCGATGCGGATCTTTATATCCAATCTGGTTAAATGGTTTGTACTTTACTACCAAAAGTTGTTAAAGAGCTAGCTAAATAGCTTCATATCAATGTCATATTACCCTAAAACAAATGAAAAGTTGATAAATAGAATTTAATATCTTAAAAGTAAACAAAAAACGCCCTAAACAACATTAGTAACACAATAATGACAACAATAGAATTAGAAAAAAACGTATACTGTACATACATTAGATTTAAATGTAAAAAACAGCAACATAATTTAAACCATGTATAGTCAAAATAATGAACTGTTAGGCCACACCAATTTAATTTCTTGTTCTAAGTATTTTTTTTAATCCAAAAATTGTAGTGAGCGAGCAATTTAAAAACAATAAATACAAAAAATAATTAATAATTAAAGCTTGTAAATTAAAGGCGAGCGGTTAACTTTCATTTGCAAACATAAGATAAGGTTTTGCAAATATTGAACAAAACAAGTTGGTTTAAAACTTTGACATTTCTTTAATTCATCAACTGCTGAAATGTTTTTTCTTGTTCACCAAGATTTTGTTTTCGGTTGCTTAACATTATCTCCATTGAATTTTCAAAGATGTCTTTCCTCCTTCGGCGCACATGGCGTATAACTAGCAAAGTGGCCGATATATTGCAGGTAACAGGAAATGATAATCCTTCGAGAACAGCAGTGTTCACCCTAAGCTTTGTAGGGTTACAGCTGTTCGTTTTAGTGTTATCTTTTTTTATTTTTTTTTGCACTGTGTATATAAATAACACTAAATAAGATGTGGTATGAGTGCCATTGAGGCAATTCTTAATTCAAGTCATAGCAAGGTTTGGTACAACCCTTCAATGTAATGAATATCAATTCTATGAGGGGTACATTTCAGTCGTTATAAGTATATTTGTTTTTAAAACTACGTTTTTGTACATAAGGGCACATATTTATAACATATGAAGAGTATTTTCCCAAAGAACTAAACATATATCTAAAGTTATATAGTCAAAACTTAATTTTGTAATTTTCATTGACTTTAATATATTATTTTCTTTATTATCAAACATAAGTGGACCCCTCTTTTAAAAAAGTTGTTTTACAAATAATAATTTCCACTTTCAAGTAAAACAATCCAAGTGTTTCTTTTTCCTTTTGTACAACAATAAATTTGGTCCCTTGTCTGAGGGGAAGTCACACATCAAATGTATTTAAAATTCTACAGGTAATAGTACGACTTAATAACATGGATTTGGCCCATACCAATCAACAAGCTATAAAGGGTCTCAAAATGACTAATGTAAAACAATTCAATTTTTCTATGTTGTGTCTAATACTGTGGGTTCATTTGTTTTCGTGGGAACCAATTGCTGTGGATAGCGAAAATCTTGATTTGTTTGTGGAAATGTAACTTTGTGGTTCTGCCAAACATTGCAAAAGTCTGAATACTACTTCATATGAATTTGTTTTTCCCTGACCATTTAGAACCCATGAAAATTGGTATCCAACAAATAATGATATTCCACAGTATGATCTGTCTATTTGTCTTTTTCTTTGTTAGACATGACGTTGCCAGCTTAATTATGATCATTGAGTTTGACTGTCCCTCTTTCGCCCCTCTTCCCTGAAATACTCGATATAAAGTGCTCTGAAAGGATATGCATATCTGCTTTAATTATTATACCAACTGTGTTGCCTATGGTAGGTACATATTGAGGTAGAAACACATATCTTTCAGTGAGGTCACATTTTCAACAAAAGGTCCGCGATAAAGATAAAGACAAGTTAAATATAATCGTGGTCATTTATGACATAGATATCATCAATATGGACATCTAATTCGTGATGAAACCAGTAAAATGTTCGAGGGAATAACTTTAGCCTCATCACTGAAACCTTAACTTCATTAGCTTCTATTAAAGCAGGTAATGCGACGATGACGGAACAATTTTACTTCAACTGTTTATATAAAAATGGAGTCAGTGATACATTATGTCATATCCGACAAAGCATCGTCATTAGTTTCTGCTCATTAATGTTTAGTTTTGATGTTATTGACCGATATTTTTTAGTCAACATGTGAAGTTATTAGTTACGTGTGACATGCAGTTGGTTGAACATTTAACTATCCAGATTTTCTTTTTAAATATGTTATTATGTTTTTAATCAGGTACCCTGCCAAGTAGAGGCGAAAGGCTAACACTCAAAGCATGTCAAAGAGGATTCACCAAGTGTTGCCAAAACACTTTCTCAGTGGAGGTCCAGAATTGTAACGATTTTAATGTATTCTACTTAAAAACAATCCCTGCATGTCCAGGACGCTATTGCACTGGTAATATATGAATATTAAAGAAAACTGTCTCCTACATGTCCTTTTCCAGAGATAATCTGCCTTTTTCAAACATTAATTCTGACCCTCAAACAAATATTCATTATATATACTAGGATTATACTGCGTACATTTGTCGTAAAACAGACGCTTGTTGATCAATATTATTGAAGTTTAAAAGTTTTATCTTTTTACAGTGCTGTGTTAGAAGCATTTAAATTAACATAGATTGAAAGTGGATCAGATAATTAAGTACCAGTCCCGTCATCATGGTCATGGTCACTTACAGTCACATTTTCTATAAAGACTCTTTTGATATTTGTTTGGTCTTTTTATCAATTCTTGTTTCGATCATAGCGTTGTGTGTTTGGTTTTCATTTGAGTCTTTTAACACCCTTCGTATTTTCATTTATGAAATCTTAATAATTATTTATCAGATATTTAACATATTTCATGAACGATTGTGTTTTTAAAGTTGGTCCAGCTGCTCCGTGTCCATCCGGAACGGCATCAGAAACTGGATTTCAACCATGTCAAAGTAAGTTGTATATTTACTCCAACAGTAAACAAATTAAGTACCGTATGACGTCATAACAATCTTGTTGTTTAATTATAAGCTACTTGTAGATCTGGTTATATAATCTTGTTTTTTTTTATTTTCAAACTTGTTTATAACAAACTTGTAAAAGCAATTGTTCACGTTTTATGCATACAAAATGGTTAAAATATCACACAAAACTGTTTTTAAGAGTTTAAACGATATTCTAAAAGGTTACGACAACACTGTAGTCTGTAATTTAATTAATTATCATGTTTATCTGTGCAGCAGTTTATTTGATTTTTGCTGCCTTTGCCGTTTTCATTGCTTATTTCTGCGGGTGAATGCGTTTATCGTTACTGGTATTCCTATAATTTACATAAACACTGTTCTATCTTTGCTAATGCAAAGTTGTATGTGATTTGACGGATCCTTAATATTCACATATATATCATTCTTTTATTTTCAGCAGAAATATAAAACCAATTTAATCCAAAATGGGTATTGTATTTAACAATTACATGCACAAAAACTTTTGACAGGTCCTGCTTCTAAAATGTCATACGAAACTACATTGCAAAAAGTACAGTTCACATTTTACATAATTGTACTACCTGTACAATACCGGGTTTAAGGTTTGCGTTCAATCTTGTCTGCTCTAAACTAACCTATCTTGTGTTCAGTGTTAATTTCATATTAAATATTAAGTTATATTTCGTACAAAAATGAGGTAGAAGGTATGAAATCCAAGCCTCATAACTTGGTTCTCTATCTATTATTTTATTTAAACAGGCAAATTTAGCTACTCATGAAGGATTGTATTAAAACTTTACATCCGTTCCTGTATACTTTTACATGTTTTTACAAATTAATCAAATAAGTCCAGAAATATCAAAAAGAAATGATTAAGTAAAATATGATTTCATTTGAGGTTGGTAAATATTAATTTTGTTTTTAAATGGTTTCCCAGAATTTCACAGATACGTCATTTCCGAAGAGTATAACACAATTAAACCCAGTAAAATTTGAAACACCTCAACCTCTGATCAATCGAACGTTCCTGAAATGCATCATATTTGACCAATTTTATATTTTGACGTTTCGTAGAAATTCTTGGAAACCATTTAAAAACAAAATAAATATCAAATGAAACCGTATCTTATATTATCTTTTTTTTTAATACACTTCTGGAAATATTTTGCAAGCAATGAAGATTACATGCCAAAATTAAAAATCCCGACGTAGAAAATGACTTCAGTGTTATGACGTCGTAGGATGGCGTCCCAGAAAAAATATAAATAGCCTTTTTACACGTCATGTGTAGTCGAAAGGTACTATGACCTTGTTTAAAGATATTCCGTATCAACTTCAAAAATAATACATGATGATCTTGTAGTACTGATTTGCGTATTTCCCTTGTTTTTCATCTCATAAACGTGTGAGAGTGTTTTATATGTCTTTATCAATAATGCCTTTACTGTTTGGTGTGTTTTTGGTGATTTACATTTCACCTGACTTATATATCTTGTCATTTTGTTGTATGTTTTATCTTTCATTTTTACTTGTGTGCTTTGTCCATGCGACTTTTTCACTTTTCATGCTTTCTTCAACTAGTGGTAGTAAGGGATAATCAAATATATTATATGTATGCAGATATTTACTGTATAACAGTGCGAGAAAGAGTATTTTTGATATTATATTAATTGTAATTTGTGACATTAAAATTACAGTACATTTTTTTTTTTATTATTTATACCATAATGAATAATTCAATGATTTTGTTTTCATTTTCAGATCTTGATATATCCTTCAGCGTTTCACCAACAGTTGAAGGATTCATATCTGAATCAAACTCGGGACAAAGGGACTTGGCTTTTCGATGTAATGCAGCAATGCCTTCAGAATACACACAGTATTTCTTTGACGTAGTCTGGTATATCAATAAGAATGAAATAATCAAGAAGCAAAAAATTCCATACAGTGAAATAAAAAACGACAGTGCCTTGTATCGTATAGACTGGGATTTACATCCGAACGGACCTAAAGTGCTAGGATTTTGGGTAAGCTAATGAAATACATATAGTTTCTTCCATCGCTTGCAATTAATTACTGTGTTAAAAAAACCCAACTGATAATGTCACATGGGAAATAAACTCTGTTATTGCATTGTTTTGACGTCATGCAACACTAGTTGTTGTCAAGACGTTGTCGATAACTCGAATCAAAACAAATTGTTAATGCACATTAAAAAAAAAACAATAGTTCCGAATATTTCCGGCCTTAAATTAATTCAAAAGACCATTGTTAATGTAATGAAAATAATAATTAATCAAGGAATTAAAAAATTAAAAAAATATTTGACTCATGGCTGATTACTAAATCATTTTTTACTTTGCGCATTTATGAATCAATATATTGTTTAGTTATTCATTCAATAATTTTATATTTTTGAATTCTTTGATATTAATTATTATATTAATATCTTTACATTATTCGATGATCTCTATATTAAATAGATATACTTACTGATACAGATCTGTATACTGTACTGTTATATATATTTATATATAGGAAGATATGGTATGAGTGCCAGTGGTTTTATATAATATTTTATAATAGTTTTTAATCATTTCTAAAATTTGTTCTTGGTTTGTTGTTACCTCGTTATTTTCATTTCTGAGTTTGTTAATAGATGTTTTTACTCGTCGCTGTTTTTCTAATCCCAAAAAATAAGAATTATTCTTTTCCCCTAGATCTATCCATTTCTCCCTTGATCTAATTTTATAATAGTTTTTAATCATTTCTAAAATTTGTTCTTGGTTTGTTGTTACCTCGTTATTTTCATTTCTGAGTTTGTTAATAGATGTTTTTACTCGTCGCTTTCTAATCCCAAAAAATAAGAATTATTCTTTTCCCCTAGATCTATCCATTTCTAATTTGAGGCCCCTTTGCTTTATATTCATAAATTGTGTCTAATTGTAATTCCAGTTGTTTTATATTATTTGTTAGTGTTTCATCTTCATTTAATTGTTCATCTCTAATTATCGTTAAGTGTTCTAATTCGCTTTCTAATTTTCTTGTTGTCTCCCTTGATAATTTCGATTTTCTTGTACAGTATAGAATAGATTCGTCTCTAATTTCAATTTTTTAGATTGTCCCATAATAGACGGATATCGCTACTGTCACTATTGAGTATACGATTTTCGAACTGATTTATTACTCTGTCGATTGTTTTTTTTATATTCAATATCCTTTAAAATAGAATTATTTAGTTTCTAGTATCCATTCCCTCTTTCTGAAGCACCTGTCTTAAAATTTAAAACTATTCCTTTATGGTCAGTCACTTTAATCAGTGCCGGTTTAATTTTACAATATTCAACGAGAGACTGAAATTCTTTTGCAATTAAAATTATATCTATCTTACTAGCTTGTGTCTTATCCTTTCTTCTCCATGTAAATTGTTGTGTGTTTTTATGAAACATACGCCAAATTTCTATGAAAATTATGATTTTTCATAAAAATTTTAGACTATTAACAGGTTGATAAAATTTCTGATTTTTATTTAAGCTTTTCCTATCTGAAGTTGAAACGCTTCATTGAAATCGCCGGCAACCAGAGTAATGCCCATAGGATTTTC
The DNA here is from genome assembly GCA_037788925.1 of Mytilus galloprovincialis. NCBI lineage: Eukaryota > Metazoa > Mollusca > Bivalvia > Mytilida > Mytilidae > Mytilus > Mytilus galloprovincialis. Next base: position 4,512,648 of record CM075332.1, read on the forward strand.
TTTTATAAAATTGCTTACTTTTTTAAAGAAAGAATTTCTATCTGTTCTATAATTTGGCCCGTAAAGACAAACTAAAGACAATATTACATTGTCCATTTTCACATTTAATAAAATAAGTGTTCCGTCATTATCGCAGAATTTATTAATAACCTCAATGTCTGCATATTTGTTGATACCTATTGCTATCCCTCTACTTGTCGTAGTTCCCTGACTGCAGTGAAAAATAAAATCAGTTTCCTTTTCTAGACTAGCCCTAGTTTCTTCATTGAGATGTGTTTCTTGTTAAAGGTCAATGGAACACTTATTACGTTTAACCCAATCTATAACTCCTAATCCTTTTCTTTATTTTGCATACCATTAACATTAAGTGTACATAAATTAATATTTGTCATTGTAATAAATATTTAAAAGGTAGTTTAATTTCGTTGACTTATCTATACGTCGATCTATACTAACATTAAACATGTTAAAGTACAAATTTTCAATTGACAACAAGTAAAATTTTGCAACTTTATTTAATCTCGTGTCAATTATTAACCCGCGAAGTACGGATGTACCCAGGTACAAATGATTTGTTTCATCACTTATTACAATGTGTATAAAGCATTCAATTTTGACAAGTTATTCTACCTCTATCGGTTTAAATGGATTACGTTGCAGTTCACTAAAAACTAAGTGAAATAAAAATAATGAGTGAGTTAGACTTTTTAAGCATATGAATTGAGTATTTTGAAATTGAAAAGTGCTTTTGCATATGTGGGATACTATAGATAAGACTGAACTTAGAATGGATTTAAATACTCATTTAGAATTCATACGTAAATGATTGTTTGGATTACTTTTACTATTCTGAAACAGATGATTTCTGAAGATGAACATATTTCTTATAAGTTAAGTAATTTTGGATATATACCAAAGATTGTTTATATATGTTTGTTTATAAATTACTTTGTTATCCCTTGCAACAAAAGGTTTGTGTTTGTTATCAACTAATAGTAAGTCACAAAAAGTTTCGCCTATATGATACACATGCATATCTAAATCATATTTACGCACAATAACATTATACCAATACGTTGTAAGAAATAACTGTTTCATATACATACAGTTACAGGTTTTAAAAATGACAATATGTAATCTACCTTGTTCTTGTTTAAAGGTAGTTTTCCGATTTTTTTTTGCTATAACATATTTCTAAAAATAGCTTTGTGAAAAACATATATTGCAAGTAATTGACATATAACATCGTCGACATTGTCATGATTGTACATGTTATCGTCTGTATATAATATAATTTGATTAAGGCCTCATCTACTAACCGGTCACCTACTATCTTATAGTAATTGTAAAAAATCTCAACTTCACATGTTGATTTTAGTGCTATAAAACCATAAATGTTGTACATTATCGTTTGCATTTCAGATATGAACATTTCAAATTTAATCAATATACATTTGGTGGATAACAAAATGATAGTACTACATACCCATGTCCATGTTAATATTGGTGCAGTACTAAAAGCCAAATATATTTGATTGAGATCTATAAAGCAACAAAAAAGTGTATAATATAAACTATTTTTTTTGGTCAATGGATAATTTCTGTTATCCCATAGATTTTCACACTGATTTAATGTTTCTAAATATAGCATAGGGAAAATCCATTTTTTTTAAAACAGCAGGTTGACTTTTTTTTCTTTACAATGATAATACTTAAACAAATGATTATGCAAAATCTGATTGATCATGATTCTTGAAATATATATTATCTTTTGACCTGTTAAATCATTTATGTAACACCATAACTTTGATTCTAATATTTTCAATTGATATTTTATAAATACAAACATTTGTATAGTAAGGCACAACTATATTCGTATTAATAGCGTTTTCAACACCATATTAACTTTTTTATATCATATCTTGTTTAATAACATTCCAACATTTTTAAATATTTCATCTTAACTTCGATTATACTCTGTATTTGAGCTTGAATTTTTAGCCCATTTATATGTTTTTTTTTGTTGTTTTATTTTTTTTAAATAATGTGAAAATGTATGTTGAATTCATTATAATAGTACAATTTTTTTTTAAATGAACATTTCTGTGGTAAATCATAAGCTTACAATATTTTGAAATGTGTTAAAACAGTTGTTTTGACTATAAAGTGATAAAAAAAGTCTATCCTTTTGATTTCTTAGGTCCAATGTTTTCAGTAGGTATTGGTGGGGTATGATTTCTTGCTGTGGATCTTCTTGCATTTTTTGGAGTTCTCACAAATTTATCAGTTGATTGTTGTGATTTGTCATTGCCTGGGTTACTGACATTTGATATTTGCACATGTTTTGTTGAACCTGTTCTAGTATCACTGTGTTTGCTAGATCCATTGTAGTTTTGTGATGGTTTAAGTTTTGATGTGTTGGATGTTTTGTCAGTTGTTTCAGACCTTTGTTCTTTTGTCTGAGCTTCAATGGACTGTAGATTTACATCTGCACTTTCATTTTCCAACCTGTGAGTTGTCTTCATTTTTATGTTCACTTTGAAGGTCAGTTGGGCAGTCCATCATTTTATGCCCACTTTCTTTGCATGTTCTACAAACCCAGTCATTTGGACATTCATATATCAAGTGACCAGGTTGTGAGCATTTATGACAAGTTTGTACATTGTTTTCATAATTGATGCTTCTGTTGAACTCAGGTTGTCCAGCATGGAAAACCCTAGCCATGTATTTGCCTATCTGCAGATTTCGAGTACCTTGTTGATAACCACTCTGTCACAAGTCTGGCAAGTAGTTAATGCGCCATTTACTCTCAAATATTCCCGGAAAAGGTCTTGAATGTCACACCCTTGTAGTGTTAGAGCTCTGTGGATTTGTCCATCGTCAGCGGACAGAGAAACATTATTCACCTTAATACGAATAGTATTTTCTTGAAGACTACCCGGATTTCGAGGATTGTGCGAGTACAGGGGTACCTGCCTGCCACGCAGGTTAAGCCCTGTAACTAGCAGAGACAGTCTGTCCTCCTCGTTGTACATATAAAGGCGCCACATTTCTCTGATGCGTTTAATACCTTTAATACATTCGGCAGGGACTTTGGTACCTATGGCATTGTATATCTCTACATTTGTGAGCCAAAGAGTTCTTGGGGGTTTTACTGAGCCATATACATCTTCATCTTTAAGAAAGATGGGCTTCAAAAAGTTTCCAGAATTAATACTTTGAGGTGTCTCAGATTGATTGTTTTCAGTTTGTTTGTTTTGAGTTTTTCCAGTGAGTTCTTCAGAAAAAGACGCCATTTTTTCTTTGTTTTGATTATGTTCATTCACTTCATCTCCGTCAGATTCATTTTCTTCGTTTCGTAAAACACTCATGAGGCGTTTCATACGATCAGCATTCATACGCTTACATATTTCTTCAAGTTGTGGATCCATCTTACCTCCAATTCTTTAATAATTAAACTTTTTAACGGAGTGCTATCTCAACGAGCCTTAGCAACAAGGGACATCACTCTCTTACATGCATCTATTTCTTTTTGACTCGCCAATGTTCTGGTCCTTTTCAGAAAGTCTAGGTATTCATCTGTGAGCCTACGATAATTATTACAGGCGTTAACAAGTTTGTCCTGGGTGGCTGTTAGGAGTTGCTGGAGCTCGTTAGGAAGCGTTGTGACTTCCAATAACTGGGATTCAATGTCTGTCCAGAGAGCCTCTTGTTCCGTACAGAACTTGTCACGTTTTTCAGTGAAAGCTCCTTTTTCTTTTTGAAGGAGGTCACGTATTCGACTAGTCTCGGGATTTTCATCTGATTGAGTTGCATAAGACGGATTTTCTAATAGTTCAGATACATCTCCCTCTCTTCTTGTTGTGCCATATGACTGGGATCCATGTTGACTCAACGTTGTTGGGTTGCTGCCTAGTACACACAAGATATGTAGTCCACTGTCAGTGTAAAGGTATGTACGTTGTTACGTTGTCGTTCCTTGTCTGGATATGTAAAGACAGGTTGTCGTCAATATACTGTACGTCAAGGGATGACGCGTGCATGCAGGGCTCAACTGGCAGGTTGTAGCTGTAGAACTAACGTGGAGTGGCGTTATCTGTGAGACACAACATGCACGTTGTAGAATTTTTACTGTATTGGCCTGACCACTAGGTATAACCGACGACTGTGCTCAAGCAGAAAAGACTATGAGGTGCTGGTACTTGAATCAAGAGTCAATCTAACAAATGGTAAAACGCTGAAAATACTAATAAGATACAATTGTACAATGTGTTCAATTAACATTATCTTAACGAAACCTAAAAAAGTATTAATAGCACAGTCCGTTGAATGAAAGAAAATGTTGTACTTTCAAGAACAGTTAAATTTCAGGTATTTCACGGAGAAAAGGTTCAGGTATGTAGAGAGCAGTTTGAAGGGTTTAAATACAATGTTGTAGAATTAACTCACTCTGTGGTTAGCAACGAATGGCGTCCAAGATGACGTTTGTCCTTAGAATGTTCTCAAGTACTGCAGTGGCGGATCCAGAACTTTTCCTAAGGGGGTGCCCGCTAACTGACCTAAGGGGGATGGGGCGCTCTTGTCATGCTTCAATGATTCCCTATTAAATCAACAAAATTTTTCCCACGAAAAGGGGGATTCGGGCCCCTCGGGCTCCTCTCCTCTGGATCCGCCTATGCAGTACTGGTATAACATTGCAATCTCTAGTTTAAGATATGTGTGACAGAGGGAAAGGTAGCGACGATACGATGTTTTAACATTCTTATAAGGTTACAGATGAATAATCCTCCTAGACTGGAACACATAAATAAATTAAGAATATAATCAAACGAACTATATAAATTACGGAACGGTGTAACAGAATATTGTAAGGCAAAACACGTAAATTAAAATATAAAAATAAGGAGACGCATACTTTGTTATGTTTTTACTATATACCAGACCCTATTTCAATACTAATGAGATCAATTATTTTCATTTGATGAGGATATAATAGATAATGATGCATATGGTAGCAATTTTGTCATATAAAATTTTGCAGATTCAGTTCCGCTTTGGCTCATTTGAAATGCTTTGTTGACTATTTTATGTCACTGTAAGTATTTATGTTGTCCATGTGTTTGTCGTGTTGTTATTACACACAATGTTTTCAATTGCCTTGATCTCTTTTTTTCCATCTTTTGTAATCCATGTACGCTTAAAGCAGCTGTCATGTTTTCACCTGATTTTGATTCATTTTTATGGAGGTCATGAAGCACAATGATTATAAAATATTGTAATACTATTTTTGAAAATATTTTTTACGTATTTTAGATGCTATACAATTTGCATTTCACACATGTACATTGTCTATTTTCAAATTATGAAGTCAAAGTATTATGCAGGTGGTGTGTTGTATGAGTGCACGACGAAGTTCAACGAGTGTACCCACGCCGTGTAACAGCAGCAAAGAGTTTTACGCAGGTGCACAGGTAAAAGCAGAAAAATAAAACTAGAGTAAACGTATGTAATTACACTACAAACTGCTCATAGTCTGAATTGACCAGTTTTTATGCTCGACCAGTAAAATATATTTTACGAGCACATATTTACTCGACCAGTCTCGACATTGTCTTGACTGTACTTAACTAGTCAAGACAGGTCAAGACAGGTCAAGCATTGGTCAAGACCATTTCAGACTACACAAAGATCATCAAGTACTGAATCAGACTTATTAAGTAAAGTCGAGACCTAGTCGAGTACACTTAAGTACAGTTAAGTACAGTCGAGACAATGTCGAGACTAGTCAAGTAAAATGTGTGCTCGATTTTACTGGTGGAACACAAAAACAGGTCAATTCAGATTCTGAACAGTTTGTAGTGTTATATCAATAACAAGAATAATCAAACAATTAAATTGTAAGATATTTGGTACATGTACAAGTTTAAATATAATAAAAGTCCGGATTACAACAGTTAACTTTATGACTTCTAAAGTATAATATTGTAATTTATTAACCAATTAAGTACATTATTGCCTAAAATGACTGTTTATTAAAAATTACATATTTTCTGTAATGGCCCTTTTTTCTGTAATGGCTCTGTTTTTCTGTAATGGCCCTGTTTTTTTCTGTAATGGCTCTGTATTAATGCCAAGTTGGTCTTTATTAAGCCCAGTTATGTTTTTTTATATAGTTAATAAAATTAAGTTGTAAAGAGTATACTACCTTTTTTTTCCCTGTTTATCCAGTTTTTCAACACATAACTTCTTTCAACTTAATATCTTTGATATTTGATATATTGAAAGCTTTATCATGGTGAACAAAAATGGTGAAGTACCAATTTTTTTTCAAACTAAACTGTCATTAAAAGAGTAGGAGAGTACATCAATGTGGCAGCAACACATACACTTTTGTTCAGTTGGTTAATAAATGTATTAAGAAATGGGTGTATTTATAATGGTCCTGTTATATGTCCTTGGCCAGTAATAATGGCCTCGGATGTCTGTAATGGCCCTCGGCATTGCCTCGGGCTATAACAGCCTTCCTCAACCATTATTACAGACCTTGGACATATTACAGGGCCATCATAAAAACATCCATTCATTAATACTATTGTTATACATTGTTAAAATTATGTAGTACTATCGTGTTGTCTTTGAATGTTCCATTTATGATATGCTAAGAGAAACACGCAACTCGAAATAATAAGGCATTATTTTTTAATGTAACGGAATAATTGTTTTATTCATCTGGTTGAAAAGTCCATTATTTGGAGAATTTGAGGTGCAATATATAAAAAAACATTGCATTTTGTATTTGACAGTACCCATCGGTCTTGTATTTTAATATATGCTTTACAAGACAATCTTTTTCCATTGAAATAATTGAATGTGAAGGCTGATGGTGAAACATATATAAAACGATCTATACAATAATTTGTATTTACATTTCAACTATTTTTCTAGGTCTTACATGTCATCGTATTGATACTGTCCTTTACTGTATTCGCCATAGAACGTTAGACTGTTCAAAATTTGTTCGTTTCCTTTTCAGATCAAGGCACATATTATCGAAAAAAATTGTGTCGTATCCTCACTAGCATTTACATAAATTGGCCATCCAACGGTTTCTATTATAGCGTCACTGCTAACACTCATGAATATGAAACATGCGTTTGGTGCATCTAATTCTGCACCAGGAATTTTGTTTCAGTTTAATCGTATGATGTAACGTTTTGTCCTGTATACTCTAAACAAAAAAATGTCGCGAGCGATTTATGTTCGCCACTCTCGCGAGTACAAAATTAGAGCGAATATAAATCGTTGCGAATTTGTAAAAGCTAAGAATTTTTTTACTATATTTATTAAGTATGCTAATCGTGAAATTATATCGACGCGACATGTGATAGCAAGGTCTGAACGCGTAATTAAGTATCCCTGAAAAAAGTTGGTTTACAGTATGACATTATATACATATGCATAGCTGTTTCAAAATTTCCCATAGCTGGTCGCTTTTTTTGCTTTTAGTGGTTTATGTGCTTTCAGTCTTAATTTCTGGTTTGCCTAACAAACTGTGTCTTTATTGGTGCTCATGATTAATGTTATGAATCAATAAACCTGGAAATGCTGATTTTTTCAATCTTTTTCTGTGGGTTTCCAAAACAAAACATATCGTTGTGCTATTTATTAACTCTCATATAAATACATTTGAATAGAAATATTTCGTTTATAAAACATCGACAAGACCGCCGAAAACCAAGAATTGAAATGTAAAAAGGTGAACATAGATTTGTTAAGCGAGTGCAATATAAGTATGTAAGCCAACATGTCCATAACTTAACAATAACACGAATGTCAATAAATAATTAAAATAAAAAAAGAAGAAACGAGAACAATTTTAACAACAAATATTATATTTCTATGTTTTTGTTGCAGTTAGAAAAATCCTCGTATAGAATAAAAAGTGGAAACGAAGTGATCATCAAAATAAAGTCTACTGTACCAGTAGCATGTTATACTGTCCACGGTCGTAAGGAGTGTGCGATTTCAATTGAACTTTTTAGTTTAAAAGACCAAGTCCAAAGCTTACCAGCTGACTGTAATGAAAGTTCATCGGATGTGGAGTTACATACAACTGCAAGTTCATGTGGTCTAAAATTTGATGGATATAAATGGAACATGTATCATACTTTCACATTGCGAACGTTAAGTGATCAGACGAAAAGACAAAGCTATACATGCAAAGCCAAATTAATTTCGAACTCAAACACTGATACCTTATGGCAAAATTATCACTTACCTGAAGTTTCTGTAAGTACATATACTTTTAAAAATTACAAACAATAATGTCCTTTGAGACATATAACCTACATAACATTTAGCTGTATAATTCGTTTTAACAAAATTTTTGTTTATAGCCTCACCTTTAAACTTTTGTTTTCAATGACCTTCAACTTTGTCATGTATAACAAATTGTATAACATTTCGGTTCATCTCGGGAACATCTTATAGTTTGTTTCTGTGTGATTTGCATTGTCGGTTTTTTTTTTTGTTTTTTTTTTCACTTTGGAAGTTCTGTTCATTTGTTGTTTTCCTCTTAAAGTTGATGTGTTTCCCTCAATTTTCGTTTGTAACCCGGATTTGTTTTCTTTCTATCTATTTAATTCGTTCGAACAGCGGTATACATGTACCACTGTTGCCTTTATAATTCATAACATTACTGTTGGCCGTTTTGGTCCTCTGAATATTACAAGCAATACAGTAGTCAACACGATAGATATGTTAATTTTCTGTAAAATGATTTCATTCTAGTTTTTCTAACCCAAATTTGAGAATCTCTGTATTATATTTGACCCAGGTTTTTAGGAATATTTGTTTTAATGCTGTTTAAGGTGGTATGGGTGTCTTCCGCCATCTTGGATTGTTAAATGAAAAGAGAACATGAAGTCCAGATATGATATCAAGTTAGCAAAATACAGGAATGCAGATATTTAATGTGAATTTCAATTTAAAAAAAAAATTTATAAGAATATTGATAATATAAATGGCAATTTTTACAAAAACAATCTAACTGTTGCTATGGAAACGGCTCCACCAAACAACACGGAAATAAATGACATGAACAACCCCAAGTTTGTATATATATATATATATATATATAATATATATATATATATATATATATATATATATATATATATATATATATATATATATATATATATATATATATATATATATATATATATATATATATATATATATATATATATAACTCGTCTAAACATCAACCCACACGACCACCTGGGCTCCTAAAAATAGAGCTTTCGCTGGCCGTGTGTTACCTTTCCACGTCAGTTTTAATCTAGCGGCGTACTGCAGTACATGATATATAAGGCATGAAGATGTTATTGTTACACATGTTACAGATCAGCTAACTTATCTATAGTAAAGGATCCTACAAATTAATGTAAGATACAGTCACAGAAAATAATTATATTTATAAGTTGTCTGAGTCAGTGACAACCCTACAACAGATGTATCGATCGGATCCCCATCAATGATGGCGATACATGGCTGTGTACATAATGTATATACAACTCGTCTAAACATCAACCCAACAATGTTAGATCTGTAAATTTGCTTTCGCAAATTTGAGGTTCTTCCCTCGCCGGAATTCGAACCCATGCTACTGTGATATCGTGACACCAAATCGCCTGCACTGCAGTCCCGCTAGAGCACACGACCACCTGGGCTCTTAAAAATAGAGCTTTCGCTGGCCGTGTGTTACCTTGCCACGTCAGTTTTAATCTAGCGGCGTACTGCAGTACATGATATATAAGGCATGAAGATGATATTGTTACAGATCAGCTAAATTATCTATTGTAAAGGATCCTACAATATATATATATATCTATATTTTCAAATTGATAAACTTACAATAATTGTGAACTGTATATACAGAATATACTAGATCTTTCAATCCATAATGTTCAACTTGAATAAGGCACATTTGAAAAGATCGATGCAAGAAGGTAAACTTGATTACCATGACAACCAAAGTATCCAATATGTTTTAACTAAGTCCAGGGTGATATTAATAGATTTGTATGATCATCGCATTTTAATTGACTCTTGTCTTAAACATGTCAAAAATAAAAATGAGTTGCCTAGTACAGAATTTTCATAATTTGATCATCTCTAATATTTTACAATATTTATGCACTTTTGTCTCCCTAATTATATAATTAAGCTTTCTGTAGACAACCTTATTTACTCTTTATTGCTATTTAATGTGAATAATGTTATAAATACAATTTCAAACTATTAGATAGTATATTGGATTTGGAAGCTAAAAAATAAATATTTTTTTTGTGAAAATGGAGTTTGTTAGGTAAATACTATCCTTTTTTAAGTTGTTTAACAAACAAAAAAAAAAACAATGTTTTTGTGTACAAAGACGCATTACTAAATGAAATGTTACTAAATGTGGCTTAACCCAATAAAAAAATACAATTTTGGAATCGGTGAATCGAATAAGAGCACGTGTTTACCACTTAAGATTGGATTGCTTTGAGGGGGACTTAAACGTGTCAAAAGCATCATTTTTAATACAAAATGAAATTATAAACAATTGTCATATACATGACAGATTATGCTTACTATATAGCTAAGTTTAAGCCAGTATTTTCTTTAAATAATGCCTGTAACATGTCAAAATATTGGCGTAGATCAAGATTTGAAAAGGTGCGTATACATTGAATAGGAGTTTTAGCCCCTTTGATATTTAAAATTATGCGTAAAGTGATATTATAACATAATAACTTCGTTTAATGACTGGTCAATGGCATAGGTAAATTTTACGTTCTAGATTTTGACTTTTGCATTTTTTAAATGTATATATAAAAAAGAAGATATGGTATGATTTCCAATGAGACAACTGTGCACAAGAGACCAAAATGACACAGACATACACAAATATAGATCACCGTACGGCCTTCATAAATGATCAATCCCATACTGCATAGTCAGCTATAAAAGGCCCCGAAACACATAAACAACCGACAACCACTTAATTACAGGCTCCTGACTTGGGACAGGCACATACATCAATAACGTGTCGGGGATGCACATGTTAGCGGAATTCCAACCCTCCCCTTTAACATGGACAGAGTTATAACAGTTCACCATAAACACGAACTATATAAATCAGTTGACAAAAAGCTTAACTCACCAGGTGGACAAGCATACAAGTGGACGTGCCGTGTTCTTGTACATCCCGACAACAAAAAGACACTAAGAACGGACCTGAGAGTACTCGTGTATGCATGTTAAAGCCATGGAATTTTGTGTATTAAATTGGAATCCATATAACTAAAAAAAAAAAGGAACCAGACTTGACCCTGTGTAAACCGGAAGTTGGTATTTTTTGTACTTTTTTTTTAAATTCATGTATAATGAACAATATAGTTTGTTTAAATAGTGCCAACTTAACCATTAAACGAATTCGGAAGTGACATTTTTGAAACCGGAAAAAAATTGTAAAGAAACCATTTTTTTTTTTTAAATCATCTCACAGTAAGATGTCATCTGACTCTGAAATATTCATCAAAGGTTCCAGGATTTTAACTAATTACGCCAGACGCGCGTTTCGTTTACATAAGACTCTTCAGTGACGTTCATATCAAGATATTTATAAAGCCAAACAAGTGCAAAGTAAAAGAGCATTGATGGTCCAAAATTCCAAAAGTTGTGCCAAATACGGCTAAGGTAATCTATCTATGCCTGGGATAAGAAAATCATTAGTTTTTTAAAAAACCAAAAGTTTGGTAAACAGGAAATTTATAAAAATAACCACATTATTGATATTCATGTCAACACCAAAGTGTTGACTACTGGGCTGGTGATAACCTCGGGAATGAAACGTTCGCTAGCACTGACTGGCATGCAAATGACATTTCAAGTTCGATTTAAAGTCATATGAAACGAGTGACTGGTGAAAAATTATGTTAATCAAATTCTTGAAATAAGGCATGTAAAAAATGTATGTATCATAAACTTAGTTTTCTGTGCCTGATTTTATCATTTTTTAAGCAACAATATAATATTATCTTAATTTATTTTTCTTTGTCTGTTTTGAATTAAAAATATGGCCGCTCATTAATTGTCGTTTTTTTGAAGCCGTAATTTACCGATTGTCACCTTATAGTAAATAATCAACAAAAAAACATGGATATTGACCACGTGTATAACATGTATCAACAAATAATTGTTTATGTAAATGACAGATCCATGCGTATTGTGATCATCGGATTTTTACGAGCAGGTTGACGCCAAGGTCACATTGAATACGGCGAAGCAAGCAATTAAAAAAAAGTAAACTTCTTCTAAATGTGGACAAATTAAAGACATTTCTTCAAAAAAAGTATATGTACTTAAGTTTAATAATGACAATTATCCATTTTGTTGTAGAAAACATATGCATATTTTTTATAAGGTTTCATATGACTGTAAATATGTTCATCTCACAATACATGGTATTTGTCTGGAAAGACCTTCAGTTGTTCTTTGAATACTTGGTTTTTAATGTTTATTGTTATCATTTCAAGATTCATGTATTCAACGACAAGAAACCAAATGGAGTATGTGATTCATATAATGATCCGCAAATAACTTCATTTGATAAAAAGTGAGTACTGCTTGTATACACTAAATATTTTAACTCTCACTAATTATTTATAACATTTATTCATTATAAATGCCCGCTTAGGGACGACATCAAAAGTTCGATGAAGGACAAAAAACTTAATTCACATAGTTTTTTCACTGACCCCCACACCCCCCTCTTAATTTAATTTGGGAAAAAATGATTGACCAATAGGAATATATGTAAAATCGATTTTAGATTAACAAAACTTGCAGCAATGTTGACCCCCCTCCCCCCAAACTATTTGATTTAAGTTTTTTATCCTACATCGATCTTTTGATGTCGTCCCTTAAGTATATCCTTCGATAATAAATCTGAGGATGAAGGTCTCAGTACATTGAGTGCAATTGTATATGACGTATCTTTGAACTACGAAAACTTTGAACTTTGAAAAAAACAGAGAACACAAAGAAAAATGTGAATCAAATGCTGTTTTATAAAAATGAGAAATTGTAACATACATATGACAAACAAGTGATGCAGATAAGAACCAACCAATATTGAACAAATAGTAAAGACAGATGTCCGTAACACTTCAAAAGGATAACGTGATCTTGATCATTTCATCTATTAGTTTCTTAACAGTTCGCAGTGAGGGTGTTCAATAGTTTCACTGAACCATTTTAACATAAACTAATCAGATTTTCATTGATCTGCTTAATAATCATCTAATTCAGTATTGCTCGTATCGCAGTAGAGTAGTGCTAAATTGATTAAGGCCTTACACTGTATTACATTTTTGGTCCCTGATTTAATTCAATTTTGTATGACTCTGTTTATTTTGGTTTACATGGCTTATATTGTTTTTGTCGGTTTATTGTTGTGTGATTAATTTGCTTCTGTATTGAATATTTCTGATTGTTATCTATTTTACTACAACAGAAAATTTATAACTCATGAAAAAGGAGAATTTGTGTTGTACCGGAATAAAGAAAAACCAATAGAGGTATGTCACTAATAAATCCAATATCGAACTATTTTACATATTTTACATGTTTTACATTTCATTTTATTGAAATAATCAAACACGCATCAATGTGCTAATTGTATGTTTTAATTTACTTTCGACTATTAAAATGTTATATTACTGATAAACCCTTTGCTAGAAAAAGCGTTGTCTGAAAAATATAAACGTACTTGTTGTATTCCTACATTGTAAAACAAAGTTAAAGAATCATTTTCTTTTATTTACCAAAGATAAATTGACTCGAAATCCTTGAACGCCGGGAAAAAAATATCAAAACGTATACTATGTATACCCAGTTCTAGGTTAATATTGTAATTATCGAACATTTGTTGATACTATCAATTCAAATCCTCGAATTGCACTTTCCAAGTAAAGCGCTCAGTATAAAAAAGAACTTGAGGTATATTTTCATACAAGAGAAAATAGATTAAACATCTAACAAAGATATACTTATGAACTTGATACAGTATTATTTAAAACTCCTTAAACTTACCAGGTACAAAATTTAGTGCTGCAGTCGCTTAGTTTGAGATACTAAAACATGTGTAATCAGTGTTCTTTAGTTTAAAGAAATTAGTTAAAAGTTAAAATCACAGTGTTCGTAATTGTTTGACATTGACATTTCATGTGAGTTCAGAAAAAAAAACTTTTATGTAATGTTTTAACTAATGTAATACTTACAGGTACATACCATACACAGGTTTGAATATAGCACGAGCTGGTATAGGCATTGGGGTTCTAACTGTGCCGTTATGATTCGGGCTGCAACAGATATGTTTGTTATTTATGGATGCAACAGTCCAACGAGATGGATTACAAGAAGACTTAACTGTAAAAGTGGGCAACAGTATCTTGAGGTTTTTGAACAAGGAAAACATTTTGAGGTATATTCTTTCGTAACCTAGCAGAAACAGAAAAACAAATTGAACAAATAATTTAATCACATTAAAGGTGCTATTCGCGATTCTTTACTTATAGTTTACATGTACTTGTGTTCATTATGATATAAAATACATATCTACAAAGTGATATCGCTATATGTGCAACATAAAAAAATAATAATTATAAATATTTACTGATTCCTGTTTGTCGTGATTTTTTCTCCTGGCATTGCATAGAGGGATTTAGAAAACAGTCACTAACAGTCTCGGTTTTTAATCATACTTTAACGTCACTTTTTACAGACTACTATAACATTATTATAGTATTATTCCTACATTATACTTGGTATTATATCTTAGAGCAAGAATGTAAATTTAACGACGAGCTAAAACCGATGCACGATCATCTGTCATTTACAGCTCTTAAACCTAACTTTAACTGTCCCTCTGGTATCTTTCGTCCCTCTTTCAGCATTGTACGCTGTTTATTAAACCCACTAAAAAAAAGGTTGTCTTGTAAAGTGTTTTTTGAAATATTCTGATCAATCTAAGAAAAGCGTTACCTGATTTGATGATCTTGGAAACTTTGTAAGCTTCTTCCATTTATCTGTCCGGTAGAACATCCATCAGCTTGACAAGTCATTATAACACTGGTAATAGGAATTTTTGTTAACTATATATCAGTGGTTATAGATTTCAAGATGTCGACAAACCGACGATTGATAGTCGGTTTTAAAAATCGATGAACTCACTTATCTAGACAAATAAACCTTTAATATTTTTGGTATATGCTTTATTTTTAAGGATGAACATACTAACGAATTTTTATTTTCTTGTGAATTTTCCCTTTAAGAGTGTGTTAGATTTAATGTAAACCTAAAGCATCTGTTCATGTTTCCTTATAAGTAATTTATTAGTATTATTTTATTCAAAATATATGATGTGTTCATTAGATGGTCTTTGTATTATTGTTCTTGCATACAACTGGTACACTAAAGAAAGACAGTTGTAAACAAGGGAGTGCATGTATAAAAAATAAAGATACACAAAAAGATCCAACTCATATATTATAAGGTCACAATAGGCATGATAGGTAAGCAGTTTTTACAATAAAAATAGTGTACACAAACTTTTCCTCTAGCCTGATGTGAAAAAGAAGGTATAAACATTAACTTTTTTATAAGTGTGTATTGTCCTTTGAAAAGGAGCAAAAAGAGAACAAATACTTTATCTTACCTCCTATAGATTTATAGAGATATGATTGGTTAAAGGACTACGCGTGGTGACCATGTATATTTGAGGTAGGGTGTCCTCAAAAATACACGGCTTGTTACCATACGTGGTTAGTTACCATAAGGGGTTAGTAAGAAGTTACTTCCCTTCAAAACAATTAGTTTTTAACAATTGGCTGTACATTTAATTCTTTCTTTTGTTTGAGTCTGTGTACTGCTCTCTTGATCTGTTTAGATTATCTTTATCATTAGAAATACGAGACAGATTTCAGAAAAAAAAAATCAATTGTAATATGACGTTGTTATTTTGCTTTGGAAAAAACCCTGAAGATGGCTGGACTTGATTGAAATTGTCATCTGTGATTTAAACAACACCAGAATTCATATGGACATTTGTATTCGTGTTGCTAGCAAGCACATTGAACGGAATTATTTCAAATTTGAACTAATTGTCCATTATGTTATGAAACGTTTAATTACCTATCAGTGGATGTCTTTCGAAGGCCTAATATAGTCCGCTTTGATGTACAAAACTTCAAAATCATTCTTTAAGAATCAAAAAAGGTATATCGTTCCATGTTCTTCGCTGAGTTTGACATGGTTATGGAATGG
Organism: Mytilus galloprovincialis; assembly: GCA_037788925.1. Taxonomy (NCBI): domain Eukaryota; kingdom Metazoa; phylum Mollusca; class Bivalvia; order Mytilida; family Mytilidae; genus Mytilus; species Mytilus galloprovincialis. Next base: position 4,529,025 of record CM075332.1, read on the forward strand.
ATTTTTTTAAACATTTTTCATCGAGTATAAGCTAGATACAACGATATTAAAAACATAATGCCTTCTCATATTTCCAAGCATATTAGAACACGGAACGTATCAGGAAAGTCAACATCAATATAATAACAATTAGGTATTGCGATGTTAGACTTCTCATCGATGGCACGTTTTTGTCTGAGTTCATTAACAAATTTTCGCGTCGAGTTTTGATTACGTGACGATACATCTGTACATCCACTTTAGAAACAGACGTTAATCTGAGTCTAACATATATTTGTATCATTTGGTCATATGCGTACGTTATTATCATATGAGAACACGCATGTAACACGACCTTTATTTCTTTTTTTTTTAATATATCCCTCAACTACCTGGACCACAATAGGATACATGTGAAATCAGAGTAACGTATTTCAAATATATATATATATGTATATTTATATATAAAACGTATTTTGCATGTTCAGGCTTATGATTATATCTTCGCACTCAAGACAGAATCAGTCTGAAAGGCATAAAAAAATACTTAAATACAAATATTACCAACCATCTATAAAAAAAAATGTACAGCATTCTTAACTATGAAAGTCATACTATTGGTTTTGAAAGTCTGTCTTGTACATTCACATAACTTCACAATTAAAAATGTATTCCTCATTTAGATTGATTGTTGATTATTTAAACGTCCAGTGGCAAATATTTCATGCATAATGTGAATCAAAACATATAACAACTATCCAAAAACGGTATTTGCTGTTAACATATACATAAAATGACCTCTGCTTAACTTCCAAAACAAGATGATGGGCATAATCTTAATCTTTAATCCTATTCTTAAAATTTGTCAGTTTAAGATATGGTATTTGAATGATTCAATGCCCTGTATTTCTATACTTAATCCAATTAACCTTAACAAATTTAAAAAGTAATGCTAAAAGCTAAACTCGAATACAAGCACACACACATAGCACTTGGATTAACCTTAGTCTCACCCACGTGTATATACAATTTTGGGCATATGCCTTACTTGATACAGGCATTTTCCTATGTAGTAAATGGTCATCATATTAGTAACGTCATGTCATCCTTCAAAGGAAAGCGACGATGCTTTGATGTGAGTCTCACATTTTGTGTTGTTCCTAATACTCTTACATTAACGCATACTTTAAATTATTATTTGAAGGTAATACTACCGACTGGAACACTTATTAACATTTATGTGAAATCCACCTGGTTGAATGTAAAAGTTACACTTTCGCAAAGTGAATGGAACCAAACAGAGGGTTTATGTGGAAATTATAACGGCAATCAAGGCGATGATTTAACTACCGAGAATGGGGATCGTGTGGGTGAAACTGAATTCGTTAAACGTTGGGAGTAAGTATGAGTACTTACATGTATATACATGTATTACCAAAAAGAAGTCAGTTCCAGCATTTTAAACCATACATGCGACATCTATCCTAGTTGTTAGCTCTGTAACATGCGTTATATACCATATCTTTCAATGTTTTTTGTTGTATAATAATCTATTTAGAGTAAACATGTTTCATAACTGCAGGGGGAAGTGGATGAACAACAAAAACAAAACAGAACAGAAAAAAACTATTGTTTTTTCAATGATTGACACACTTACAAGTTCATACCATTATTGAAACCGTTGCTGCTCTTGAGCAGTGTTTAGATATGAATTGTTCATATCATTAATATTGTCGAAGGGCCAAGTGAGCTTTTCTCATCACTTCGCGTCCGTCGTCGACGTCGTCGTCGTTGACTTTTACAAAAATCTTCTCTGAAACTTCTACGCCAAATTAACATTACTTCGCCACAATCATTATCAGAGTATTTAGTTTTAAAAAATGTATCCGGTGACGCAGCCAACCGACCAAGATGGCCGTCATCAATAAGGGGCATTACTTAAACAAGTAACTTTTAAAATTACCTATACAGGTATTGTTGAAAACGAGCCTATTTTAAAAACTTCTTATATAAGTAACTTTCTAAATATTATATTTATAGGTGTCCAATTATACAGATTTTACTAGTTTTAAATTATACAGATTTTACTAGTTTTAACAAATTTGTACTGTCAATTTCTTATTTTTCACATGAAATATAAAATCTAATCCTTCTGAAACACTAATTGCCTTTCTGTCGCAATTACTTTTCATATCAACGCTTCTGGGCCAAAGATTGGTCTCTTGGGACTATCAAAATATCGTTTGCCTTGAAAATCTTGAAGGTAGACAGATATAAATGGATAGAAACTTTTGAATTAATTAAGACTTTATTTATAATTTGTAACCCAAGATATCTACATATGTTCCTTACATAAGTGTTATTACTAATTCTTTCAACGATGTATAAAATTACTTATTCCTACATTTTTGTAATTATTTTTAAAGTAACCCTTTATGTCTAAACTCCTCTCAAATGTAATAAATTTTTAATTTTATGATATAAAATGTTGTAAAACTTCATGAAAAGTACATATAGTCCATGTGTCTATTAAAATTAAGATAACTCTATTGAGTAATTATATATTTTTAAATACAATAAATACATATATAAGTAACTAAAAAAGTTACTTGTTTAAGTAACGCCCCTGACTGGTCATAGCTAAAAAAAAGAATATAGGAGTCAAAAGCAGATTTTTGCTTATATCTCTGAAACCAAAGCATTTAGAACAAATCTGACAAGGTGTAAAATTGTTTACCAGGTCAAGATCTATCTGCTCTGTAATTTCCAGATGAACCGGAGAATCCGTATTTAGGTTGCTGCCCCTAAATAAGTAAATTTTAAGGAGATTTTGCCGTTTATTTACCGGATGTTTGTGACAAAAATGTCGGTTATTGATTTGTTGTTGTACGGTGGTCGGGCAGTCGGACGGTCGGTTGGGTGACCAAATGTGTCCGTGCAATTACACATGAACCGTTCAACCAAAGCTTTTAAAATTTTAATATGTTGCTACTGACAACACAATGAAGGTCAAGTTCAATACTGACGATTTTGACTTTTTCCGTGCAGGAGTTATGGTTCGTGAAAGATTGAAAAATGGTGTTTCCAGTCGTGTCCGTGCATTTATTAATGAACTGTTCAATCAAATCTTTTCAAATTTTAATATGTTGTTACAGATGACAAAATGGAGGTCAATTTTGATATTGATGATTTTCACTTTCACCATTCATCAGTTATGGTCCTTTTGATATTGCCAGGACACAAATAAATGTTAATAAATTCGGTTTGCTGTTGTTGTGACAGCCTCTTGTTGGTTATTATCTTGAATATTATTATAGATAGAGGTAAACTGTGAAAAGCAATAATGTTCAGTAAAGTAGATCTACAAATAAGTCAACATGATTAAAATAGTCAATTGACACCTTAAGGAGTTATTGGCCTTTATAGTCAATTTTCAGCAATTTTTAATAATTTTTTGTTATCATTTACAAACATCTTCTCCTGAAACTATAAATCAAATTAAACCATTCTTTTCTACAATTATCATTAGGGTATCTAGTTTAAAAAAAATGTATCTGAAGACATAAAGCTCTTCAGCGTTAAATTCTGCCATAAACTATTACTTGGAAGTATTAGTAATTTAGTTAATAATTGGTATTAAACGATACGCTTAATCTAAGAGGATCCGTGATAACTGAATAAAAGATTATTTATTGATAGACCAGTGGTAGATTCAGAAAACAAATTTAATGCACTCACCGAACACACGTTACATTTTTCTTACGGCATGTTTAAAATATAAGTTTAACGTATATTCTTATATTTAAAAAAAGTTCCAGATGTGATTCTTTGGGTGCATTGCACTCCTTAGCTAAGCCTCCTTTCAGAATTAGCCGCTACACTATGATGTCAATTGTATGACCGTATCCTTAACGGTTATTTCATATTAATAAGTTAGTTTGCATGCAATCAATTTAGCTCTGTTCGTTAGCATTTTAAGACAATTGAGTATGATGTTGATATGTACAGGTGAATAGCAGCTACTACATAGTTCTCATATAGACCCATTTTTCTTTAAATTTCATGTAATCGTGTCATGTATATGATGTGGGTTTAATTGATGTTATACACATGTATGAAATAACGGATTGGTTTATTATTTTTTTTTTTTGCATTTGTTCTAATAATTAGAGTCCCAGGAGATAAGAGTCTGTTTGTAGCAAAACGTAGAGCGGAGAAAATGAAGACTCAAGTTTTGTATTGCTCCTGCTACAACAAATCTAATATAGCAGGTTTTGTCGACACGAATGAAAAAACAGCAGACTGCACATGGAAAGAAAACTTGCCACGTTGTAAACCATTAAATTATAAGGAAAATAGATGTCACACTTACGGTAGAAAAAAAAAAGAGAAATCGAAGATGATTTTGAATTTGATGTCCCACTAGAAGTAATCAAGTTTGAAGAAGGACCAAAGGTGATTAATGTGTTTATGGTTGTGGACAGTTATCTATGTCTTAGCTGAATAGATAACACCCTATCACACTGTACAGAAGGTGATACGAAAATATGATAAGAACATCTTCTTAAATATGATTAGCGAATTATCGAGCTCATAAGACGTCAGAACAGCATTTCAATTGGCTATTTATAAATTCATTGGTGACTTTTAATAAGGTGAAGACGATATACAGTTCGTCCCCATTGTAACACGCGTCTATGTGATTTCGAAAAATACACTGAATACTAAAACATTTCATTTGATGTCGTTTTGATATGTTTTAAACGTATTCAGCAATATAACTAAAACAGACGAAATTAATGCAATAAACTGATGTTTGTTAAGAATAATCATTTCAAGTTTGTACATGTATATTATGAAAAGAAATTTATTTCGGTTAATACTAAAAACTGTCAGTTTTCCAATGCATGCTGAAATTATTAATTGTTTTACCTATTTATCATATGAACATCAATTCCTAAAAAGGTAATATAACATGCGATATATGTCTCTGTTTGACCTAAATAATGCTAATTCAAACATTAACGATTTCGTTTAAGTGTCCCTTCCCAAAATAATTACACTTAATAAAGTAATTAATCCAAAGCAATTATTTAACGTTAACGAATTGCAGAAATCGTATTTTTAACCCCGCCACATTTTTGCGCCTGTCCCAAGTCAGGAGCATCTGGCCTTTGTTAGTCTTGTATTATTTTAATTTTAGTTTCTTGTGTACAATTTGGAAATTAGTATGGCGTTCATTATCACTGGATTAGTATATATTTGTTTAGGGGCCAGCTGAAGGACGCCTCCGGGTGCGGGAATCTCTCGCTACATTGAAGACCTGTTGTTGACCTTCTGCTGTTGTTTTTTATTTGGTCGGGTTGTTGTCTCTTTGACACATTCCCCATTTCCATTCTCAATTTTATTGTTCTTATTTCTCTGAGCTAGGATAACTATGAAAATGTATAAGTGGATAAAACATTTGCATGCTGGCGTGAACAAGTAGTAGATGGGGGTTGTTGTTAAAATTAGTTTCCTTCTTACAATGAATAAATTTTGATAAACTTATTTTGCTGGAAATTGCACGGAATTTGAATTATGTTATGATATAAATTCCAATTTGATAGTCATCAAGTCACGTGAATAAAATTAGAAAATATCTTGTGGTAAACGTTTTTTTTTTTTTGTGTTATAGAAAACGCAAATCATGATTTGATGTTAAAATATGTTGGCCTCTGTATTTTTTCTTTGAAATTGATTCGCTCTGTCAAATTATTCCTTCGTACCCCCATTCTGAAATAGACGATGAAAAATTTAAACTCATTAAAATAATTTGACAGAAACTTGCTATTTATGTACAACTTATCGGCACTCATTTCATAACACGATGTATAGGTTCTGCGTTGATAGTACATTGTACTTTCTGTTTTCTTTTTAGGTCTTCGAATGGGAAAATGGTTGGACTGAACAGAAGGCGATCAATGCTTGTGAAACTCACTTTAATAAATCAAAACTGTTTCAACTTTGCAGCAAGATTACCCGTGCAAGAACTGACGATATAAAGTCTTGTGTAACTGATATAAAGGTTCCTTTTCGTTTGATTTGTTTTGATAATATAACATAGACATTCCATTTTATTCAATTTTCATTTAACTACTGTATATATTGCACGTCTTGCATTTTTTCTGCAAGTTGATATACCTCATAATGAGACCCTCTAATGTTCATACACAAAAACTAAGCTGCAACTCATCACTGGTGATGCTGATATAATGAAATTAATGTTTTCAGTGTTATTTTTTCTTTTGATATAGATGTCTGGTTCTGATGTTTTTCTGTCAGCGTCATTAGATTCAATGAGAGCAGCTTGTGTAAATGAAATAAGAACAAATACGACTTTTTGGAAACCAAAACCAATACCACCACTACCAACGACTACTGAACGCAACATGAAGTCAAACATGAAACCATCACCAACTACAACATCAACAACAACTGCGAAAAAGTTTGACATCCCGGACATTGAAGTTATATCTTTTCTTGATATAGCTGAACACGTTATTAACAATGATTGTCCAAACGACTGTTCTGAATCAGGAACCTGCCAGCAAGGTAACTTAATTAAGTTTCAACCTTGTTTTTATTTCAAATATATTGACGTCAACACGTTATACTGTTGTATCTCCTCTCAAGTCAAAACACACTTTTGTAGTAATTTATTTAACAAAACACAATCTTATTCGCTTCAAGAAAAAAGGAAAATGAACGAATATTTAATAGATATAAAAGTAAAGCATAGACATCTGACACAAACAAAAAACATAAAAGAGGTAAAAAGAATGTTTTTACGAAAAAAACACTGGCGATCGAATTACCGATCTTTGTGCAACACGGATAACAGTTTGAGGGTGCAAAATCATTATTTTCGGGGGAAAAAACTTAAATCAAAGAATTCTATCATGATAAGATTACACACATTTGTTGTTTTTTTTTTTACAGTCGGCTGTTTTTGACACGTGATACACCATGTACACAGTAATCAATTAGACAACGTAAACCATATTTCACATGTAAATTGTGTCAATAATTCAAATTTAACAAACTATTGCCTTATACTCACTTGTAACCTGTAACCTGTTTCAAATACTAAATTCATTCTATTTTCATTTAGGGACATGTGATTGTAATGATGGATTTGAAGGTGATGATTGTTCAATCGACCAACGAAAAGAACCAGAGGTATTCGGGCTAATTGAAGAGTCGTTTTGTGACTTATCGAAAAGACACTGCTCGTTCATCTCATTATTTGGAAAAGGATTTTATGTATCAGGAATTGTAAAATGTCGCATAATAGAAGCAAAGGTGATTCTAACAGTTTGTGCATTAGTTTGTGTACAACAAAAAATGTTCTACCATATGCTTTACATCATTACACCATACACGTTTTTTGAGGAAGTTTACACCTGTATTTAAAGACAATATTGATATATTAGAATGACAGTTTTTAAGAACAGATGTATTTAAAGGATCAGACAGCTTTTATGAATCGAATCTAAAGTCACTGGCTCAACATCGCATAAAATATGGAAGCAAATTATTGTTATTTGCAGAACAGACAACATTCCCGACCAACTGTTTTTATCGTTGAAAGAGATATAAAACAAAAACTTAAAACTATTTGCTTTTCATGCTTATGTTATCCATATTTTTTTTCAGAAATACAAGGATATGGGTATTTTTGTTTATTTTGTGGGGGAAGAGAGGTTTATGGTTTTTATTTGTTTTGGTCAAGACATTTTAATCGACGCTCTCAATAAAATTAGATGTATTTTTCAAAATTGAAAACTTTAACGTATTGGAAAACATCTAGATTCAAAATATTTAATTGGTCATCTGCTTGACCACTGTATTGTCTCCCATCAAATCGGGGATCACAATATTTCCAGAAACAAAAATAGCTCAACGTCTAAAGTTATAATATAATTCCCTGATTAAAACTATTGAACTGCTTTTGGTTTAAGAATTCTAGGACATTAAGATCGCAATGATGGTGGCATTATTAGCTAGTTGTGAAATTTGATATACATGCTTTTTCATGTTTTTGTTTCCATCGCTTGGAAAGTATCGGGTACTTATATAAAAGCTTTCAGCTTTATTTGTTTTTAGTTTTCTTGGAAAGACTCAGGCATTATAATGACAACGTCACGCAAAGAGCACACTAGAGCCTTCAAATACATCATATACAGACGTAATATCCAAACACATAATTTGAAAACAAAACACATAATTTGAAAACAAACTGCAATGCTAGTAAAAAGAACGTATATACAACACATTATAGTCCTTGATATCTTATTTGACACCAAACACCGGTGCTGATGAGCAGCATCTGTTCCACATATGAATCCCGGACAAAATGAAACAAAACTCAACAGAACAACACAGTCAAATACATAGTAGCAGGGAACCAAATTTCAAATACTTTGCACAATAATTTGTCTTCGAACATGTTTGATCTTTAGAAGATTGTAAAGTGTGCGGTACGTTGTATCAGATTATCGTTAATCGCTAAGACAATATTTAGAATATCCATCATAAACATGGCCAAAACATATTATTCATATAATGATAACATATATCTTATACATACATGTGGTTTCACATTGCTGTTAATACATTATTAGTAATGAATGCAATATGTGGTTACCATGTCGACACTCTCACTCCCTTCAAACTGTTTTTTTTAAAACTTAGTCTGGTTTTTTTTCTGATTTATTTCTGATAAATGGACGACTGAAGAAATCGTTTTGATTGAAATATATTACTAAACTTGTACATACATGAACCATAAATTTGACAACTATACATTATGTTTCATGTTTTTGACTTTTAATGATATATTACCATTTTTTCAGATCGAATTAAATGAGATTAAACCAAAAACCCTCAATGTAACAACTGACGGATCATTGATAGCATTCGCTGAAGTGAAATGCCCACTAGGACAAATGGGTGTAAATACATTACAAAACTTCCCAGTATTGGATGCATTCTTGGTTTCGGTTTCTTTCGATGATACTAAGTATTCAACAGGATCTCCAATTATCGTGTATGACTCTACGTGTACGATTTGCAAAGGAATCAAAGGAAATGTAGATTGTAGAATGAGGGTAAATAACAAACATATTATAAGACTATATAAATGTATGCTTCGTTTTTTGTTGTACATTTGTCGTCTTTTTATATTTACTACATAAGACGAACAATATAAAAAATATTATCCAACACAAATCAGGAACCTTGTCACAGTTCACTTAGCACTACATGTATTTGTGATGATGAATAGTTATGGTATTGTTAAGAGACTAATCTTGCATTTTGTTATTCAAGTCTATTATAAATGTAATATGTTGGTCAAAATACATTTTTGTTAGGCAGGTTTATTATATTATTGATTCACCTTTAGCTGGTTATTTGTGGTAAACATCCTCCGCCTTTCACGTATTAAATGTAGGGATATCAAATGAGAATGACACAAACAGAATAATATCTGAATTTTTTCAAGGATAAAAATACTTCTTAGTCATTCTTTATTTTTATAGCATACTTTATTTCAAAAAAGAGGGACGAAAAATACCAGAGGGACAGTCAAACTTATAATTAAAAATGAACTGACTACTACTGTTCTTTCGTGAAACAACTGTATATCTGTATGCAATAGCTGTTTGTAATTGATCTTCATTGCCTGCAATTGTCTTTTACATATTAAAAAGAAAAATACTCAGATGAGATAATTAAATTAGAAATTGTGAGTATCACACAGATTATTCAATAAAAACTTAAAATAATGAAAGTAACTAGTTGAGCTCAAGCTTACAAATTTGGTATTATCTGATCGATTTGTTCACAGTACAGTCAATTAATCAATTATTTGTATCATATCTATTTTTTCAGACAGTGTTGAATATAGTTATAAATATTTTTGACTAGTATACAGTTCACATTTTTATATGTTTACGGTTATAGGATGACGTATGCGTTGTTGAGAGAAAATGCTATAACAAAGAACATACCATGTGCAAACCGTCAACGAAATCCGCACCCATTAAACAGACAACCAGTTCAGAAAAACTGTATGTAACCAGTGAGCAGAAAACCAGTTCAGAAAATCTGTACGTTACCAGTGAGCAGACTACTAGTTCAGAAGTAATATACGAAACCAGAGAGCAGACTACCAGTTCAGAAATACTGAACGAAACCAGTGAGCCGACTACCACTTCAGAAATACTGTACGAAATTAGTGAACAAACTACCAATTCCGAAATACTTTACAAAACTAGTGAGCAGATAACTAGTTCAGAAATACTGATCAAAACCAGTGAGCAGTCTACCAATTCGAAAATACTGCACACAACCAGTGAGCAGCCAACCAGTTCGGAAATACTTTACGAAACCAGAAAGCAGACAACCAGTTCAGACATACTGAACAAAACCAGTGAGCAGACTACAAGATCAGACATACTGAACAAAACCAGTGAGCAGACTACCAGTTCAGAAATACTGTACGAAACTAGTAAGCAGACAAACAGTTCAGAAAAACTGAACGACCACAGTAAGCAGACTATTAGTCCAGAAATATTTTACCTGGGTGCTGTTTTTGGAGGACTTGTAATTGTTGCTGTCCCAATGATACTGTTAATTAGAAGGTAATATGTAATGCGTCAATTTACAAAAAAAGAGCACGAAAGTGTCCTAAACCAATGATAACAATTTTTTTTCATTTACAGTTTTCTTAATAGTTTAACATACTATTACTTGTTACAAAAATGACTGTGTGTAACTATAATAGGAACGAAAGTGCTACAACGATGCTGTAAAAAAACTTTATAGTTTTAAGCACAGTGCAAAACAAATTAAAACAAAAGACATACACCTTGTATAATAGAGGAATAGAAAAAGGAAAAAAAGATGAAAAAGTTATGACATCCTACATAGAAATATATATCCATGACTATTCTAGTTTTGCAAGTCATAACTAATGCGCTCTATTGATAATTTCTCTACCGTTAAACTAAAAGCGATTATCTCCCTTACATCATCAAAGAAAGACTGATTGGAATGATATATGTTTGCCATCCTATTATTGTATGTACACATATTGCATTATTTTGCCAAAATGTTTGCTTTTACCAACATATATCAAATGCGTTATTCATAAAGTTATCATTTTGTGTTTGGTAATTTTTCAACGTTCAGTACTTCTGCTTAAAACAAGAAAAAAAAATGGCTAAATTAAATATGAGTATAGAAAAATCCCTGGCAAAAGAAATTTTAAACAACAGCATATGACAAGGCATTTGCATATGATAAGGAATGAATATTGTTTAAAAAAATGTTAAACTTAAACGTTTAACAGTATGTCTTAATATACAGATGGAGGAACATGGTTGGTACATACACGGTTTCAAAAAGTATGTAATGGTTGTACTGATATAAAGATGCAGTCGGTGATGTAAAACATACTAAGTTGTAAAAGGTATTCTATTTTTTTAGTTTGTGATTTAAAGTTTAAAGTAACGACAATTTAGTTTAAAGTATCGACAAATCACTGCTTTCTCAAAAGTTGCTAATACAGGGCTTTGAATCAATCAAAATAAGGTCATCACGCAAGATTTTAATATACTGTAGTGGTATATATAGGATATGTTTTGAAGTCAAGGTATTCAAGCGTGTGTTTATTTGTCTTGTCACATTCATATATATCATTGTAGCATCGTACACAAAAAAACAAAGTGTGCACATGCGCCACATATCATTTGAGTTGAAGCGTGTTTCTAGGACTACAACAATGCCTCTCACTTTAATTAGTGTTTGGTTTTTCTCAAATTATCCTTTTCATATGCCAAATGTGCCAAATCATGCCATGTCTATTTCGTTATGACTGGTAATTATCCAACAACTCTGATTTTAATCGAACCTCTGTATAGTATACAGTACTTGCAACTTTAGGCGTTACTGTTTGACGTGAACTTTACTGATCGGTGAATGATCGGTGACAAATGTTTGACTGATTGATGAGTGATCGGTGATCGGTGATCGGTGACCCATAGAATTCATCAGATAAGTCAAACAAGTGATGTGAGAGTTATCGTGACAACGGTCAGCGATCAATCAGTACATTAATTTTATGCACGGATCGGACGGATACGTATATTTTTATAATTCTAATGCAAACCGAATTCCACAGTGTTTACATTCGATAAACGCGGACCTCTATAAAGACACCTTTATTCGTTAATTGTTAATCAACTTAGTTGCAATAACAAATAAAAAAAAACAAAAAAACTGTTCACTTATCATATGTATTACTTCATACTCTTTTATTCAGATTTTAACTAAATAAATAACATAACTGCAGAATAACAATATCCTCAGAATATTATTCTACAACTTGTCCATGTTATAAGAGTAAAATGTTGTCGTTTAAATCCAGTACTCTATGTAACAATTTTAAGTCACTAGATGGTAAAAGCAAAATTAAAAGATTGCAGTTATTTCTTTATTTCAATGCAAACCGCTGTATGATTTTAATTTAGTACTGTTTGTACATCAGGATTGATTGCTTTTCATAAAAAAAAAATGATGACTCTCGGGGAAAAAATACAAAATTTTGTACGCATTAAAAATGCAAATATTTCTTCTCATATTTGAAATTATGCAACAGCAATTGCAAAAAGTCTGTAAAATGCCTTTGATGAGTTAATTTGTATCAAATGTGAATTTTTGAAAGATAAATATGCATACAATTTTGTTTTTGTTGAACAAGAATGCAATTATTTCTTCATTTTAATGAAAATAAATGCCGCCATTTAAATTTCTACTTTTTATAGTTAAGAATTGGTGGCTTTTCATAAAAAAAAGATTATCTAAAAAAATATGATAAAAGGTTGCTCGCATTGTATGAAAATAAACTCATCATAGATACCAGGACTAAATTTTGTATACACGCCAGACGCGTGTTTCGTCTACAAAAGACTCATCAGTGACGCTCGAATCAAAGAAAGTTAAAAAGGCCAAATTAAGAACGAGGTTGAAGAGCATTAAGGACCGAACTTCCCTAAAATGATGCCACATACAGAGAAATTGTCAATTTAGACTGTTTTATTATTTTAAATGGCTTAAGATAAGTCTTGTTTTAAAATTAAGATAATTTCAGAATTATAATACTCAAACTTTTATTTTTGTGTAATAAGAATGCAGCTATTGTCTTATTTCAATATAAATCATTAACCGCCTGAAGATTTCAGTTCATTTTGTACATCAGAACTGGTTGTTTTTAAAGAAAAATATGATAGAATTTAGGGTACACGTTGCCAAAAAATAAAAATATTTCTTCTCATTTATGAAATAATGCAACGTCAATTGCAATCAGTCACTAAAAATGCATTTTTATAAGTTATTTTGTATCAGATGTGAATATTTAATGTGTAAATATACATAAACTTCTGTTTTTGTTGAATTAAGAATGCATTTTTTCTTTTTTTGAATGGAAATTATTGACCACCCTTGGATTTTTGTACTTTTTTTAGTTTAAGATTTGTTATTTTTCATTAAAGCAAATTGTTGTTATCCTTTGAAGGTTAATGCAGCAAGTGTTTTTGTAATTTGTTATTTTATGGCCTCGATTGAGATATGTTTATTTTTAAAGAATTTCAAGATTATAAGGATACAAAACTTTGAAATATTAAAAAATAATACACTTACATTTTTAAGAACTGCTAATTTATTTATTTTCCAAATTTTTACGGAAAATAAATCAAAATCGCAATATAAACACACTTTCTAGATCTGTCCGGGTTTAAAATTATATATCATAGATAAAAACGGAAATGACCATTCTGTTATGATTATATCCAAATTTATGTTAACTTGTATCTGTATATTTTTTCATGTAGATTCTTTAAACTTTGATGAATATTTTAATAAAATGTCGGCATTTTAATATAATGAACGAAACTACGACTTTTACTTTTATAAGTCTAAAGGATTGATGACGCGAGTTTGACGCGAACTTGACTGATCAATGACTGATCGATGACCTCTGATTGATCGCTAAAACAGTAACGCCTAAGGTTGCAAGAACTGTAAATGTATACATTTTCCGTTATTGATTATACATCAGAATAATGCATAGATCTCACAATTTCAGCATTAGGTCTTTTTGGTCAACAACTGGGGCACTCAAAGAAATCCCGTGAGCATTTGCAACAGAGAAACTGTCTGCTTCAAACTTTTATATAAACAGCTTCTTCACCAAGATATTCCTATATGCCATCATTTTCATTTTGTTTATACCGTTAATGAAAAAATTGTTGATACGGTCATATTTCTCTCGAAACATTTGTTTCAATACGAAAAGTTTATTCTCAGTGCTATTTCAAGGTTCATTGTTTCGTGGCTTTAGCTTATAATTTCTGTCGTTGATACATTCATGTATTAAGTATTTCAGTTGTGAAATGAATTGAAAACGTAAAAAATAGAACAATACAAATACGACAAAACTATAATAGTGTCATACAAACTGTGTTTGAAGTTAAGCTAGGGAAATAGGATGAAACAGAATGAGTCTTCTATTATAACGATACACACTAAAAAACTAAACACTTATCTTAGTTAAATATTCAAAAAAGATTTATTTATATACTGGTTTTGTTATTTTTGTTATTAATTTATAGCTGTTTTCATTGTAAAATTCATTTATTTTTCAGGATGTGAAAAAGGAATAATAAAGAATGCATAGCTTTGATAAGCGATTGTGAACTATACATATATATTCCTATATAACATTTTTTTTCATAGTGTATTTTGTTGACAAATTATATCTCCATTGCGAGGCCTTACTTCTGACATAAACCTTTTGTAGTATTAATTTTTAATATGAACTAGAACACACTCGCGAAATCGCGGGCATTCAGAGAGTAGTTTAAAGTATGTAAAGTGTTGTTTGAAGAATTTTGTGAAATATTGAATGACTGGACAATTTCAGCAAAAGTATCCTTAATCATAGGTTATTGGGAACAGGAAAATGTTTTTTTTAATCCCTCCTCTTTTATTTCCAAAATTCCCAATTTGTGGTTTTCTATCAATTTCAATATGAATATACATTTAGTATGTTTTGAACATTTAAGTAAGGAGCCTGTAATTCAGTGGTTGTCGTTTGTTTATGTGTTACATATTTGTTTTTCGTTCATTTTTTGTACATAAATAAGGTCGCTAGTTTTCTTGTTTGAATTGTTTTACATTGTCATTCCGTGCCTTTTAAAGCTGAGTATGCGGTATGGTATTTGCTCGTTGTTGAAGGCCGCTCGTTTTCTCGTTTGAAGGCCGTACGATGACCTATAGTTGTTAATTTCTGTGTCATTTTTTGTAATTTTGTAAAAGATTTAATGACTGGAGAATTTCAGAAAAGGTATCAAAAGTGCACATGAATAATTTTAGCGCTTACCTGTATCTATCATATAAATAAAGTGTATTAACTTTCAATTCTAAGTTTTCTAATCGATCCATGGTGGTCATTGATATAGTATACAGACCCTCTCTATTTAATAAACTCTGTGACCACCGTGGATAGTAAACTTGAAAATGATAGCAGATAGAATTCTGAAAATACTCTTTATTCGTAGTATATGTATGTTCAAAGTATACAGAAAACGCAAACCGGAAGTATAATCTGACTTAAAATTTTGTCCAATGACGGGGCAATATCTGGATGCCCTTTTTCTCGTTTTTCTCCCAAAATAACTCAATCTGAATAATCATATGAATGGATGACAAATGCGACTATGCACTGTACCTATAGGACACAGAGGCGTGTTGATTAATTTATTGTGGAAAGAAGAGAAGCGACACCCACAATGAGGTCTTCTCGTTTAATAGTATAGATACGATGAGTAGTACCAATATAGTAGTTTACAGCAGTCAACACAATAATACAGACAATGCTGTAGTCATACACTGCTTAAGAATTAGCGGACGAGAGCTTATGACATTATGGGTCTTTAAACAACGTATTTTATTTTTTTTCTTCACCACAACATGTATTGTTTTTATTGTAATCATATTTATCCTTTTTTTTTGTAAAACAATAAACTAAAACGCTGTCATTTTAAAGTTTGGTATTATGTTTTGCTTTTTAATTCAATCTGATATCAATATCTACAATTACAGTCAAATATGTACAATGCATTTAGATCACTCAGGAGAGAAGGCAAAAATGGTCTCTTAACGAATTTTCTACAAATGATAATACATGTAATAATGAAGCATTTATGTGCATTATATTTTTTTAAGTGTAAGTTTGACAGTATATGCATGCGTTTTAAAATCTACAATGAGCTGACAATTTTTTTTTTTAATTATAAAATAGACTTTTTTAACTGACTTTAATAATTAAACCTTGTAACAACAACATTTATACCAATGACCTCTATGTAAGATTACTACGAGGGAGCTATATACAATGTTAAACTCGAGAAAGCCAATAATGATGTAAAAATGTTTAAAAAGAGGCATTTGATTTGATGAGGGTATGTGTTGTGTTTAATGGTGAAGGCCGTACCATGACCAATAGTTGATTGCCTCCATTGAATTAAAGATCTGGTGAATAGTTTTCTTATTAGCAATTAAACATTTCGTCAGTTTTATATTTATTAAATTGTAATGTATGTACTGCTTGCTTGTTATTTTAAAAACCTTTTATTTTTTTAACATGTTTCGTTTATTATTTAAATAAAGACAACCTCCATTTTGTATTGACAATATTATACATGTTATTTAAACCACATAATGAGTATATACAATTGAATTACTGACAAGCATAGAAACCGAACTGCTTGTTTTCGTAAACGTATCCTTCCTCCTAAAACGAGATAGGAGATTTTAAAGGATATTGAAGATAGAATGATGATAATCGATTATAAACTTGATCATGCAATATAGCAGTATGGCTCAAGGCGAAATGTTCTATTGTGTTGATTCAATTGTCAACACTATAATTGTGATGCAGGAGTAATCAACGGGATTTCCAAACACATAAATTGATAACCCTTGACTTACAATACGAAAACCTTCAAAAAGGCTAATAACTGTTTACAAAACAAATCATTGGGAACAATTGTATAAGCAACAATCACTCCATTGACAATGAGGGGATGTTAGGTTCTAAAAATTTAATCTATGTATCTAATACGATGAAGACAGATTCAATTCTTCGTCTTAAATTTAAATAATAGTATTATTCAATATGAAATTACAGACCTATTACATATTACCAGTTCAGGATGAAATTTCAAAGCGGTCTTGTTAAAGGAGTAGGACATGGCAAGACACTTCTAGAAGACATATTGGGTCCGTGCTATGCATTACCCACCATAAAAATCCACTCTTAGTCAAATGTTTAAATCGGGAAAATATTTGATTACTGATTACATTTTGGTTGGTTAATGTGTAGAGGCAAATAATGTATGCATATTCAGGAAGAAAACAAATTAACAATAAATACAATACATACATGTAGGTAAACATTACGCATAGTAGAAAATTTAAGGGTTTTGACTTACTTAAACGTTACATACCTTAACATGTAAAAAAAAAAGGTTTATTGTTACAGATGGGTGCGGTCCTAACCTTGACATAAGTTAACTTAGAGTTAACTTGTTGACTGCTTTTTAAGTTAGCTTGAGAATTTTTAAGCAGACCAGCAAGTTAACTTCGTCTACGGTGGACCAGACCTACGGTCCGCTTTTTTATGACTGCTGCAGACCTTTCGACGGGTCTGTTCCAGACCAGACCTGTGGACAAGTCTGCTTTTGACCAGTCCTGAGGACAGGTCTGCCCCAGACCAGACCTGTGGACAGGTCTGCTCCTGACCAGACCTGTGGACAGGTCTGCTTCTGACCAGACCTGTGGACAGGTCTGCTATTGACCAGACCTGGGGACATGTCTGCTTATGAAATGTTATCGTTTTTGCGACTTTTCATATCAGACTTGAGCTTTATTAAAATATGTATAAACAACATTCGCATTGTTCTTCCCGAGAAGGCCTCTGATAGCAAATTTCTTTACTCGCTATATATATACTCTACTAGACATTATTGATAACAACACAATTCTTTCTTTTTTTATTTTTATATATTCTTATAAACATTAGTCAATTACATAGAACTATCATATTTTTTTAATTAGAATGCGGATAGAAATTAGGGTTATCCAACGCATCGGAACAACATTCGTATATCATGGGATATCAACATCTTTATCGACGTTACTTCGTTCCCCGTTTTTTACCTGTCCCTTCATAATTTTTACTTTACGCATTTATACATGCATGGATATTTCATTGTTATTCTACTTATTTGGATTGGATTTACTATTCTTTGTCCGCAGAATATTCCAACGAAAATTGTACAGTTGTACAGTGTCCGGATATGTACGATGTGGTAAAACTACCAACAATCTCGTCAAATTCGTCAGATTTGTCGAGAGATTTGTGCACACGAATGAAATAGTTGTCACTTGACGGTTAACTACAAACAAAATCAATCAACCGACATAATAGATTAACAGTATACGATTACCAGAAGAGAACCTCAAATACATTTTTTTTTTTTAAATCACAAATGAATTCAGACATGTCAGTGTTGGTACATGTACTTGGATGATGCGGCCTAATAGTTTCGTTTTACACACCATAGTGACTGTTCAATATTATGAATACAGAGATGAAACGCTGACATTCTCAATGTATGCGGGAAAAAAATTGCATTAATTGTTTTCCTTATTGCTTACATTTGCCGTCCTACTAACATGTTCACAGGAGTGCCAAGAGAAGACATAATTAGGCGCCATCCCAACAGCGGTCATTTATTTTATACATTGAATCCAGACATAAAAAATATGGCTGATTTACTATGCGGATATATATAGATTTTTAAATTAAAGTGCACATATGCAGGTCAGTTTTTGGTCGATGCAGTCAAATAATTTTGTTGTATAAGTCAGCATGAGGTATCAAATCTACTGAAATTTTGTTACGTATCAATATTTTGAATAAAAGGAGGACATGCTGACATCCAAAATTAATGCGAACAAAAATTTGTTGTTATTATATTGCAATATTACTGTCCATTGTATTATACATTGAATCCTGGCATAAAAAATATGGCTTATTTACTATGCAGTTTTATATACATGGTATATAGATTTACAAATTAAAGTGCACATATGGTCAGTTTTGGTCAATGCGGTCAAATCATTTTGTTGTACAAGTCAGCATGAGGTATCAAAACTACTGAAATTTTGTTACATATAAATATTTTGAATAAAAGGATGACATGCTGTCACCCTTAATTTATGCGAACAAAAATTTGTTGTTATTGTATTACAATATTGCTGTCCATTGTATTATACATTGAATCCTGACATAAAAAATATGGCTGAATAACTATGCTGGTATATAGATTTAGAAATTAAAGTGTACATATGGTCAGTTTTAGTTGATGCGGTCAAATAATTTTGTTGAACAAGTCAGCATGGTCAGCATGAGGTATCAAAACTACTGAAATTTTGTTACGTATCAATATTTTGAATTAAAGGAGGACATGCTGGCACCCTAAAATTATGTGAACACAAATTTGTTGTTATTGTATTGCAATATTGCTGTCCATTGTATTATACATTGAATCCTGACATAAAAAATATGGCTGATTTACTATGCGGGTTTATAGATTTACAAATTAAAGTGCACATATGGTCAGTTTAAGTTGATACGGTCAAATAATTTTGCCGGACAAGTCAGCATGAGGTATCAAAACTACTGTAATTTTGTTACGTATTAATATTTTGAATAAAAGGATGACATGCTGTCACTCTTTATTTATGCGAACAAAAATTTGTTGTTATTGTATTACAATATTGCTGTCCATTGTATTATACATTGAATCCTGACATAAAAAATATGGCTGATTTACTATGCTGGTATATAGATTTACAAATCAAAGTGCACATATGGTCAGTTTTAGTTGATGCAGTCAAATAATTTTGTTGTACAAGTCAGTATGAGGTATCAAAACTACTGAAATTTTGTTACGTATCAAAATTTTGAATAAAAGGAGGACATGCTGGTACCCTTAATTTATGCGAACTAAAATTTGAAAAAATATGGCTGATTTACTATGCGGGTATATAGATTTATAAAAAAAAGTTCACACATGGTCAGTTTTGGTCAACACGGTCAAATAATTTTGTTGCACAAGTCAGCAAGAGGTATCAAAACTACTGAAATTTTGTTACGTATCAATATTTTGAATAAAAGGAGGACATATGCTCACAGGCACCCTAAATTTATGCAAACAAAAAATTGTTGTTATTGTATAGCAATATTGCTGTCCTTTGTAATATACAATGTACATTGAATCCTGACATAACAAATATGGCTGATTTACTATGCTGGTATATAGATTTACAAATTAAAGTGCACATATGGTCAGTTTTAGTTGATGCAGTCAAATAATTTTGTTGTACAAGTCAGTATGAGGTATCAAAACTAATGAAATTTTGTTACGTATCAAAATTTTGAATAAAAGGAGGACATGCTTGTACCCTAAATTTATGCGAACAAAAATTTGAAAAAATATGGCTGATTTACTATGCAGGTATATAGATTTATAAAAAAAAAAGTACACACATGGTCAGTTTTGGTCAACACAGTCAAATAATTTTGTTGCACAAGTCAGCAAGAGGTATCAAAACTACTGAAATTTTGTTACGTATCAATATTTTGAATAAAAGGAGGACATATGCTGGCACCCAAAATTTATGCAAACAAAAAATTGTTGTTATTGTATAGCAATATTGCTGTCCTTTGTAATATACATTGAATCCTGACATAACAAATATGGCTGATTTACTATGCTGGTATATAGATATACAAATTAAAGTGCACATATGGTCAGTTTTAGTTGATGCAGTCAAATAATTTTGTTGTACAAGTCAGTATGAGGTATCAAAACTAATGAAATTTTGTTACGTATCAAAATTTTGAATAAAAGGAGGACATGCTGGTACCCTAAATTTATGCGAACTAAAATTTGAAAAAATATGGCTGATTTACTATGCGGGTATATAGATTTATAAAAAAAAGTACACACATGGTCAGTTTTGGTCAACACGGTCAAATAATTTTGTTGCACAAGTCAGCAATAGCTATCAAAACTACTGAAATTTTGTTACGTATCAATATTTTGAATAAAAGGAGGACATATGCTGGCACCCTAAATTTATGCAAACAAAAAATTGTTGTTATTGTATAGCAATATTGCTGTCCTTTGTAATATACAATGTACATTGAATCCTGACATAACAAATATGGCTGATTTACTATGCTGGTATATAGATATACAAATTAAAGTGCACATATGGTCAGTTTTAGTTGATGCAGTCAAATAATTTTGTTGTACAAGTCAGTATGAGGTATCAAAACTATTGAAATTTTGTTACGTATCAAAATTTTGAATAAAAGGAGGACATGCTGGTACCCTAAATTTATGCGAACAAAAATTTGAAAAAATATGGCTGATTTACTATGCAGGTATATAGATTTATAAATAAAAGTGCACACATGGTCAGTTTTGGTCAACGCAGTCAAATAATTATGTTGTACAAGTCAGCATGAGGTATCAAAACGTAACTAAATTTTTTTATGCATCAATATTTTGAATAAAAGGAGGACATGCTGGCTCCCTAAATTTATGCGAACAAAAATTTGTAGTCATGTGTTAAAATGATGCTTTCCTCTAAAATACGTCCTTCCATAGATATACATATAAATAAAGTGCAAATATGGTTGAATTTGATAGGTATTGGAATATATATTCAGTGCCCGTTATCATTGTAACCAAGATCTTTTTTTAATTTATAGATTTGCAGATCACAGATAAATTTGTGTTTCAAGCAACGTTTTATGCGAACTTTATTTTCAAATATTTGTATTAAATCCTGTTTATATAACGGAAGTATTAGTTTTACTTTATTTTCGATGTTTATACTACGAAACAAAGATATTAAAAAATATTTTTAAAATATCGATGTAGAGCGGTCCTGGTTACAAGTTAACTTAGTGTTGAGCAGACCAGTCAAAAGTTAACTTGGGAACAGGTCTGGTTTCGATCGGATTTGTCAAAGCAAAAGTTAACTTTGTGGCAGGACTGGTCTCGAAGTTAACTTGTGTTAACTTTATGGCAGGACTGGTTTCGAAGTTAACTTATGTTAACTTTACGGCGGGACTGGTTCGAAGTTAACTTATATCAATAGCGGACCTGTTTCGAAGTTAACTTTTTGGCAGACATAAAAACAGTCCTAGGACCAAGTCCGCTTTTCAAGTTAACTAGATTTTGGTCCTAGGACTGGTCATAACAGTCCTAAATTTGGTCACAGGTTAACTTTGACCAGTCCAAATGACTGGTTATCAAGTTAACTTGCTGTTCAGGTTAGGACTGCACCCATCTGTATCTCCCTTTGACCATTAAACTTGTAACAAAAATCGTATATTTTGACGTACGTAGTACACCTCAACTTGGTTGTTGTAAAATTGTGTTTGTCTCCCTTTCTCCGTTTTGTTCAAATCTCTGAAAAATAGCGTAATCCACAAGCGACAGTTTACATTAGTCTTATAGGGAAAACGGTACTATTTTCCCAGCATTACGTTGGCCTTTTGTGTACCAAAGACAGGTGAAGGAAGTCAACTAAGGAGGGCTGTGATTGGATGTAAGGGTACAATATATTTTTTTATTATTATCAATGAATAACTGCAGTGTGTAAATTTACAATATATGCCCAGGTAGCCATCTTAAAGCACTCCAAAGAGTTAGAGGTCTCTGGAGAATTTATTTCGATGATGATACTGACAGAGAATACATGATTTCAAAGGGGATGTGGGTTAGAGACAAAATAATCCCAGTGTACACACGCAACCCAAGAATCATGGTAAATGAAAATCCTAATCATCTAAAAGTACGTGTGAAAAATGTACCCTGCTCAGCTGAGGATGGACAAATTGAACGTGCACTAGAATACTATGGATGCACTGTGCACAAATCCTATCGTGAACGCCTTCGGGTAGATGGTGAGTTGACTAATTGTCAAACAGGGGACAGAATAGTTATATGTGACCCTGTTAGTGAACCATTGCCAAGATCTATGTCAATAGGCAAATATGTTGCTACTGTCTTGCATGCTAATCAGAACTCTTCAGAAGGTCACAAAATCGTATGCAGAAAGTGTCTACAGACAGGACACAAGGTAATGCAATGTCCTAATGATTGGATATGCCTACACTGCAAAAAACCTGGCCACAGGCAGGCTGACTGTCCTGAAGAGTTAAACACTTCCAACTCCTCTAGTGAAGAGGAATCAGATGCTAATGATGCCGACACAGAAGTCACTGAAGTCCCGCCTGCTCATGCACATGACGCACTTCAACCTTCCAACTCGGGTGACGTCCTTAGTATTATTCATGCCAAAGATAAAGCCCAATCAGTAAATAACCATTTACATGATTTACAAGATAAAATTCAGTGTGATCAAGAAATAGTGAACGGTGGGGAAAATGATGAGAAAAAAAAGCCGAAGCATAAAAAAAAGAAGAAAAATACGGAACCCGGTGGCAATATTGAACAATATTTCAAGGGACAGACCGTTAATACCAATACCCCCGCAGCAAAAAAAAATGGAAAAAGAAATGCCAGCACGCCAACAGAAGATAAACACAAAGAAGCTGTCCCTATTCAAAAGACTAAAACTTAGGGTCAGTTGCAAACGGAAATGTATTCATACCAATAAACCGAACACAAAATAATCAATGAAATCCAAGTGTAAATATTTGTATATATTTGTAATATTTAGCCTGTTTTTATATAACAAAAAAAATAAAAATAAAAATGAGTGTGATGTAATCAAGGATTACATACATTCACATGTGTATGAAAGTAATTCAGACAAATCTGAAACAAACAAAATGATGTTTAATAAAAAACAAAAGTATGTCAATTTAAATCACTTTAATTATAATTGTACTAATCAAATACGAAACAGTTGTAGCTTGTACAATATTTTTTTCAATAGAAAAGAAAATATAATATTTATGCAGATAGATGTATTTGAACATTTTACAAACATTATTCACAAGAAAAAGAGAATAGAAATCTTGGAAAAAGTAAATCTATTAATAGTACCTATTCTGTTTCAAACAGGTAAATTCTTGTTTATGTCCCAGATATTGAACTCAACAATTTATTACACAAAAAAGCTCACATCGTTTTATTCGTACAGTTGTCAATGTCTATTTTCCTTTTGTTCAGTACTATGCTATTACGTCCTTCTATTTTTTCATGTTCAGTACATTTCAATTCTTTATACGCACTACTCAATTTCCTTTAATAGAACACTAAGTTTTACGAAATCACTATTCCAATATTCACACGATAAGATCCAATCACTCTTGTATCTCCAACCATGCATACACCGACGTTGTCTGGTGTCTAAAAGTAGAAAACAACAGGTGTTACAAAATGAAAGAAATCAACTGTTTATTATATTGTCATTGACATGTCACAGCATGATTTTTAGAGACACATATTTCTCTGATGAGGTGTATTTGATTTTGATCAAATGTTCTGTAACAAATTTATTTGTAAATCTCTGGCTTGTATTATTATTTTTAACTTGTGTATTAATGAAAAATGAATATTGTATATTTTTGAAATATGTGTATACTTTTAAAAAAATAATAACTATGAGAATTCAAGAATGTAATTGTTTAGGCTCAATAAACATTCAAGTAAATAAAATTCTAAAAACAAAAGACTTATGACAAAAACAATTCACATATGTTCTTTAAACTGTCAAGGTCTCAGAGTAAAAGATAAAAGACATAGATTATACTTGTGGATGAAATATCAAAAATGTAATATTTTGTTTGTTCAGGAAAGTCATTTCACTGAAGATTTAGAGAAAGACTTAAATTCTGAAATTAAAGGTCAACAATATCATAGCTTTGGAACCTCACAGTCCAGAGGAGTTTCAATTTTTATTAATAATGATTTAGAATGCAAATTTATAAATATATTCAAAGACCAAGAGGGCAGGCTACTCTTAATAAATATTGAAATCGAAGACAGTATTTACACTTTAGTAAATGTCTATGCACCAAATATACCTAAAAACAGAAATATTTTCTTCAAAAAAGTTAAAGAAATAATTACAAAAAATAGTTTAGGAATGGTTATAATTGGAGGAGATATGAATGATACTTTAACAAAAATAGATAAAAAAAATAAAGTGTCAACACAAAAATTAAAACAAACAAAACCAGTTTTTAGCCTTAAATCTTTAATTAAAACTCAAAAGCTAAGTGATATTTGGAGAGAGATTCATGGCAAGGAAATACAATTCACTTGGCGACGTAAAAATAATTTAAATGAAGCATCTAGAATAGATTTTTTCTTAACCTGTCCTGAAATAAGAACTAAAATAGAATCTACTGATATTAGGCCAGCTATTATAACTCATACAGACCATCAGGCAATTTCTATAAAAATAAAAGGTCGATCAGACCAAAAAGGTAAAGGATACTTTAAAATTAATAATAGTATTTTAGAAAATGAAGAATATCAAAACCTTATTAAAATTCTGATCAAACAATATGAAAAGAAAATTCTACTCACCAATGATATTGGGGTCAAGTGGGATCTTTTTAAAACCGAGGTAAGAGACCATACCATAGCATTCTGTAAAAGAAAAGCACAAAATAATGTTAAAGATATACATATTTTAGAAAACAAATTGAAGAAATTAAATAAGGGTATAAACAAAAAATGTAAAATAGATGATATTAACTCTCTTAAAGAGGAAATTAATATTATAGAAGAAAAACTTGGTAAATTATATGATTCAAAAACAAAAGGAGCACAAATAAGATCCAGAATTAAATGGGTAGAAGAAGGCGAAAAAAACACTAAATTCTTCTTGGGACTAGAAAAAGCTAGGCAAACAAGAAAAACCATTACAGCGCTCAGAGACAAAGAAGGGGTGATACATACACATCCTACAGAAATACTTAATATTGAAAAAGAGTTTTATGAAGAAATCTATAAAAGTTCAAATCCCGATAAAAATTCTATTAAAGATTATGTTATGAATACAGAATGTGATCATGTCCTAACAGATAAAGAAAGCGATAGTATGGAAGGTTTATTAAGCACTCAAGAATGCACAGATTCTTTATTTAAAATGAAACTTAATAAAGCCCCTGGAATTGATGGGTTAAGTGTCGAATTTTATAGAACTTTTTGGGAACATCTTAAAGAGTTTGCAGTCAAAACTTTTAATCTTTCATTTGATAAAGGGGAGTTAACAAATTCACAAAAATTAGGAGTTATTTCCCTTTTACATAAAAAAAAATGATCCTCTCAGTTTAGACAATTATAGACCTATAACATTATTGAATGTTGACACAAAATTAGTTGCTTATTCACTTGCTCAAAGGATAATTAAAGTATTACCACAAATTATTCATGGAGATCAAAATGGGTATGTTAAAAACAGATACATAGGATATAATATTAGACAAATTCAAGATGTCATAGATTATGCAGATAAATTTAATATAGAGGGTGCCTTATTATTTTTAGATTTTTCGAAAGCATTTGATTCATTAGAATGGGACTTTATGTTCTTTGCTTTACAAAAATTTGGATTTAAAAATTCTATGATGAGATGGATAAAACTTTTATACACTGACATAAAAAGTTCAGTTTTAAACAATGGGTGGATCTCTAAACCCATGAGTATATATCGTGGTATACGTCAAGGCTGCCCTTGCAGTGCGATAATTTTTGTTATTGCTGTTGAGATCCTTGCTTGTAAAATTAGGCAAGACCATAACCTAAAAGGATTTGAAATCAAGATAGATGGAAAAACCCACACTTTAAAAATAAGTCAATTAGCAGATGACACTACTCTTTTTCTCAAATCAAAACAAGATATTTCAAAAGCTCTAAACATGATTGAAAAATTTGGATCACTTTCAGGATTAAAACTTAACAGATCTAAAACAGAGGGTATTTGGCTAGGGAAGCAAAAACATTGTAAAGAAAAATATGAAAATATTAACTTTACAGAAAAACCAATTAAGAGTCTCGGGATATATTTTGGGCATAATAAAAAAGAGTGTCAAAAACTAAATTTTGATAAACAGCTAGAAAAGACTGTAAAAATTATATCAAACTGGAAAAAAAGAAACTTAACCATGATAGGAAGAATAACAGTTATTAAATCTTTAATTATTCCTATAATCACTTATTTGGCTACAGTGTCAACCTTAAGCAAAGAATACTTGGACAAATTTAAAAAAATCATATATGAATTTTTATGGAACAATAAGACAGAAAAAGTTAAACGCACCGTATTAAGCTATAACCAACTAGCTGGTGGATTAAAAATGGTAAATATAGATAAATATATAGAATCTATAAAGATAGGTTGGATAAAAAGATTAACTGCTGATAAATTTCTTAATTGGATGGTTATACCAAAGTTTTATCTTAATAAATTTGGTAGCAATCTACTTATCTTAAGGATGAATACTAATAATATATATTCTATACCGGGTACTAAAGAGCTACCAGAATTTTATCTTGATATGATTAAAGTATGGTTAAAAAATAAAAATAATAAAACTAAAAATCCAAATAATTACAGACTTATCCGTCAAGAAGTTATTTGGGGAAATCAATTAATTAAATTTCAAAAGAAAACACTCCTTTTTCAAAATTGGATAGACAGTAATATCATTCATATAAATGATATCATTGATGAAAATGGAGTTTTTTCAGAAAAAATTATAAGTTTAAAGTTAAAAAATAAATCAAACTGGATAGCTGAATTTTCAAGATTGAGAAAAGCAATTCCAAAAGAATGGTTAAAAATATTAAATGAAGAATGTTCAATAAAAACTAGTGTTTTAATAAATAACTCACTATATATAAGTGAAAAAAATAAATGCCAACATAAACTAGAAAAATTAGATTCAAAGAAAATTTATTCAATTTTAATAGAATATGATAAAGAAGTTCCAATAGGATATCATAAGTGGAATAGAATTTTGAAATGTGAAAACATACAAATTGAAGCTCAATATGTGCAAAAATTTATTCATAATTACTTAAAAGATAATAAACTGAAAATGTGCAGATGGAAATTATTACACTTTATTCTTCCAAACAAAGTCTTATTAAAACAATGGAAAATAAGCCATAACTCTACTTGTAATTTTTGTAACGTTACAGAAGACTATAAACATTTTTTTGTAACATGCCACTTTTTAGATGAGTTTTGGGGAGAAATATATAAGATACTTGAATTAGTTAAGATTGGTAGACACATTCTCACTGAAAAAAATTTAATCTGGGGATATAAAATTAATGATGAACATTATTATGAAATAAACTTTCTACTTACAGTTATTGTATTTACTATTCACAAAATACATTACTTGTCAGAATATAGAACACAAAATATCAACATATACAATGTTTTTAGGTCAGAATTTAAAATAGGATTATTATTACAAAAAAAATATATTAATATTGAAGGTAAAGGGATACTAGAAAAGATATATTCTTATATTTGATAGCATTATTGTCAGTATTGCAATATTTTATGTATTTTACAGAGCTCCTTGTACTTCGATTGTTTGATAGATGGTTTTTTTTTCAATGAGTTTTGAAAGTGAAAGTACAAATGTACTTTTTCCTTAAATCTATATACTGTAACTTTATATTATACATAAGATATGCAAATTATGCTTAATACATTATGAGAACAAGATTCTTATGTAAACCTACCTTCCGTGGCTAATTCATTTAAATTTGGCAAGCACGTGGTGAAAGTAATTATAACCCACACAAAAAAATGACAAATGAATTTACCGTTATACCGGACAACCGAGAAATACATTAAACCACAAATCAAATTCGGAACACGCTTAAATAACCCGTGATTCTGTTTTTATCCCCAACATCTATCAGATAGTTACAATATATAAATATAAAGTTCATATTCAAAGTTATAATTGTAAAATTATAGAGAATTAATGTATTTAATGATAAACAATGTATAATGACAAATAATATATAAACTAACAAAATTATAAAAATACTACCTGAAGATACCCTGGTCTTAAGGTACTAACAAACAGGGATCTTTACTGAAATAGCTGTACCAGTGAAGAAATCTGTTAACAGCATGTGATATATTGTTGTTGAATAAAAAAAAAAAAAAAAAGTAAATTTACAATATAAATTTTAAAACCAATTGAAATATTTTCTAGAGAATTATTCGAAAAGGCTTCCAAAATTTCATAAATTTGGTGTAAAATGACGGTGGGCATGGATAACATAAAAAAGCTCCGTTGGAAATTGGTCATGAAAGTATTTGGCTTCAATTTTTAAAATAGAGTAATAAAGTACTAACACCACACATAACTGTTTTATTCAGGTTTTTATTATAAAAACTAGTAAATTTAGAAAATGTTAGTATTTTCGCCTATGGCGGAATAAATAGTACCGTTTTCCCTATATATATGATATCTGAACTTACGAAAAAGCAGACTTTGTTCACAGAGAACTATTTTTCCTATTTTCGTAGATTTTTTTTTTATTTTCAACTATAATTTGTGAATATGGCATGCCGCGTTCAAAAAAGTATGTACGCGAAAATGAGATTTTGGACATATTTATGCTAAAAATGATAACGTTTATCAAAGGTTGTAATAATTTTCTAATATACGCATTTAAATATACCCGGATTATTTGATTATCAGATAGTTTGGGAGTTATTCTATTGGATTGCCATTAACATGATTAAGACTTTTGTCAAATTTGTGATAACTCCAAACATGAGTATTCTTGTCTTATTGATAACTCAGCTTTTCGTTTTTAAAATGAATGATCTGTGTCGTGTGTGCCATTAAAAAAAAATCTATCAAGAAAAGGTGTTTGTAAACCTTTACCTGGAAAGTTCATTGTAGCAAGTGAAAACAAAAAACATATCGCAGTGTGATAAATTTGCCATGTTTAGAATCCCTTCTTATATGCAGATACAAGAGTGTCAACAGGGATGTTACAAACGGACGCCCCGACGGACAAGCAGAGGGATCCACCGTTACCAGTTATCAGACTGAAACGACAAATTCAAACTGAAAAATATTACATGTTACAGTGCTTCTAAAAATCTTTGATCAAACATGCTTGCTATGTTTGCTTAGTTGTTTGAAAACAATAGGCAGGCGGACTTTCATTCAGTTTTTACATATACTGGAATTTGATTGGACAATAAGAATTGACATGAAATGAATTTAATGTTTATTGTCCAATCAAATTTCAGTAAATAGTAAACAAAGATCCAAACAAATATAGCATCAAGTTAATCAATGAGTTCTCTGAGATGAGTTGTTTTGCATGCTGTTAATAACGAAGTGCTGTAAATGTCCAGGAACACATTTTGTTTTGATTTTTCTGTTTATTTTCAATCCAATTTTGCAAATTACAGTCAGTTGAGTTTCTTCAAGGTTTTTTTTATCACTCATCTATACCCATAAAAAAATGTCTGTATAAAAGTGACACCTAACATCCACGTACATGTATTCCAACATCAGTCTGAATTCCGATAGCAAAAAATCTTATTCGGAAGACTCCGTATACATACTATTAGTACTTTATTGTAATTAAACTACAAAATATTGATCACATGATGCTAGTATTACTAGACTTTCAATTGCTTTTCATCAATTCGACATTAATATAATGTTTCGGCGGTTTTTGTATTATATGCTAATGATAAATGTATAACATTTATGAAAGGGTTTAAGCATTGTAGGCCCGCCATCATCAGGGATTTACCTATATCAATTTATTTTAATTTTGTCGTTGTCAATAGATCTGCAATATTTTTATGCTTTTTATAAGCTATTATTGGTTTGCTTGAAAATATTTCGTTGCAAACTGCATCCTGTTTTAGTAGGTCCCAATGTTTACTAATGCATTGTTTTAATTTATGAATGCATGGATTAAATTTCGTTGCCAATACTAAAGGAATTTCCTTTGTGTTTTGTTTGGCCTTTTTTCTTATTAAATCAGATCTATTACATGATAATGCCTCAGTTATGTACTTTTCGATTTCAATCTCCTTGTATCCTCTCTTTATTAAGTTCGATCTGAACTGTAACAAAATATATTGTAAATCAACATCATTATTTGTTGTTCTAATGTATCTGATTACTTCGCCCTTGATAAACCCTGCAAACACATGTCTGCTGTGACAGCTTTTACGATCTAGATAAAGGAAGGCATTTGTCGGTTTATAGTGTGTTTTCACATCCAAAATATTTTCATTAGAAAATCTAGTTCCTTTGGAAATATTAACATCAAGAAATATTATTTCTTTAGATGAGAATCTAGAGTGAATTTCAGGAACGGATGATGATTATTTGCTAACTTTAGCAAATCATTTATTTCCTTCGAAATATATAATATAATATCATCACGATACCTTCCATAGAAAATTTTTTTTTTCTATGTTCAAACTTAGAAAGAATTTCTTTCATAATTTTATACATGAGTGTATCACAGATTTCAGGGCTAGACACGGCTCCTATTGTGGCTCCTATTGTTTGCTTATATAGCTGTCCATTAAAATCAAAAATGTTGTTCTCTAAAATTGATCTGAGGAGATAGATTAAATCATCTGTCGGTGGGCATTTGATTTTGTAATCTGATTTATCAATCTGATCATACGAGATTCTAACTGCCGATAATAATTCATCAATCGGGCAATTAGTGTACATTGATACTAAATCAAAAGTACACAGCCAGCAATCTGCATTAGGCTTAATTCTTTCCAACTTGTATATTAGATCAGACATATTCTTTATATACGTGTGTTGTTTTTGTACTAAAAAATAATCGATATAGCGTCCAATAAATTCTGTGACAGTACCAATCTGAGATATGATTGGCCGACATGGCGGCATTATGTTATCAATGTTTAACCCATATTTATTATTTTTTACTAATTCCGATTCATTTAATCGGTGTATTTTAGGCAAGCTATGCATATACCCAACCCATAATCAATTTGATTACCATTATTAAGGTAATTAAATGTGGAGTAATCTATAACACCTTTGGTGTACATGCCTTTGACATATGTATTGATATTACATCTAAGTGCTTTTAGGTCAAAGTTTTCCAATTTGGTGTAATGTTGTGTATTTAATTGGCGATCGCCTTCAAGAAGGTAATTGACCTTATCTAAAATAACAACATTGTTACTTTTATCGGCTTTCTTAATGATTAATGATTCATTATTTAACAGAGAAGAAATGCCGGACCTCTGTGAAAGACTTAGATTGTTTCGAAATTTTCGAATTTGCATTGAGGATAGTTCGTGCTTTGTATTAAACAGGTAATTTCCAAGGGTGTTGCAACCGTAGGCACATCTTGTTCTTAATCAAGATTATTGATAAATTCAGTCCTTCTCTTTGCAAGTTTAGCACACGTCTCCACTATACAAGAGAGTTTCTATCTGGTGTGGCGGTAAATTGCTCCGATAACCCGGAAAGTTTTAAGCTCTTTTATAACATGCTCAACAAAATTTCTCCTCTTCTTGTGCAGTTTGTTAAATTTGCGTGTCCTCCTTTTTTCATTGCGAGGCAGTCTTGCTATTTCATTTACTTTATACGGCATCACCAGAGGTCTTGTATTTGGATAAATACTGTCTGCAAGGATAAACCCATTTGCATGAAAATCAAGATCAAGTCCAGGACCTATATGCTTCATCTGTTGATATGCGAAAGCGTCATTGTCATGGCCCAGAAATCCGGAATGAATATGACAGATATTTTTTTCGTTATCTATAACCACCTGTAAAACATGAATTAAGTTGATAGTGAAAATAAATATGACCCTTATCGATCAAAGTATACTCCGTTAACAAAATACTAACAGTAATGTGCATATACATGTAGATTTTATAGCATTCTGAAAATTGTTGTGCATCGTTTTTTATTATTCGTATTGATGAAATTATGTCATACATTGGCTGATTCATAGGTAGGTACCGAACATTAGAAATCCCATGGCATGTCCCCCCTCCTCTCCCTCCCCGTTTTTCTTGCATAAATTCAGGCAAAAGTTACTAAAAATAGAAACGATAGAAACATCCATATCATCAAACCCGATGAGCTTGAATTATGGACCCCCCCCCCCCCCCGCAAAACAGAATTACTAATTTGCTGAGAAAGAAACAGGAATGGGTTAACTATTTCATAAATATACTTCAAACAAACAAAAACATGCAGCCAACCATCTCATTCTAAGAATGGTAAAGCATACAGAGGAATAACTGTTCATGAAAGTCGAGATGTTTTGCAATCTTTTGATGTCCTTCTTCCAGTTGGTACAGGTAAGTAAACAAAGATTTTAGATTTATTTAGTGTATTGCATTTCCCCTCTAATCAAGCAAAGAATAGTATATTGTTAAAAGATGGTACTTCCTTAAAATTCAATTTTCAGAGATAATAAATTATAAGAGATAATAAATTAATATGGAAATACCAGGTTATGTTCCTCATTCTTTTGCTTTGAACATTGTGACTATGAGTTCATCAGTATTTAGTGCCGCAGTACAGTAATTTCACTTTTAACATAAAAAAATCAACATCAAATTATGGTTTATTTTCTGAACTAATACACATTTTGGTTTACATTTAATTCACTTCAATGCAATGTATATATATAATTTTAAAATAAATCATGAGGATAATCGAGATACATGTATGATATGATTGCATGTGAGCATGATGAGACAACTATCTTCAGAGTAAAGTGGTAGTAATAAATCATATGTCTCTGTACAGCGGCAGCCTTCAACAATGAGATCAACTCAAACTGTATAGTTAGCTATCATGGTATGAATATAGTTATCAAAAGTACCAGGATTATAATTTTATACGCCAGACGCGCGTTTCGTCTACAAAAGACTCATCAGTGACGCTCAGATCAAAATAGTTAAAAAGCCAAATCAATACAAAGTTGAAGAGCATTGAGGATCCAAAATTCAAAAAAGTTGTGCCAAAGACGGCTAAGGTAATCTACTCCTGGGGTAAGAAAATACTTAGTTTTTCGAAAACTTCAAGGTTTTGTAAACAGAAAATATATAAATGATCATATAACATGATAAATGGTAAAAAAAACCCAGGTACTACAGTAATCTATGAATTAAAGTACATTGACTGATTGTTGGTACCATTTTTATGAAAGCACACTCTTGCTACTCAAATATGACTCTTTTCATGAAAGCACATTACTGGTACTTAAAAATGATTCATGTTACATTGAGGTTAAAATCAAACATAGTAGAATCAACAGAGTTTTACAAAAGAACCTTTAAAGTTAGAAGATTATAATAAACTTGTTAACTTGTTGTCTGTAATTTGCATTATTTTGAAATATTATATTCCAGGATTATGCAGAAGTTCCGGCAAAAAAGTAGCTACTTCATCAATTGAGGATACAAAAGGTAATTATATTAAATTCACAGAAATAGATGTAGATTTTGTTAAAATATTAAAGTTTGTAAATATAAGATTTTGTTACAAATTGTTAGCTGTGGCAGATTCAGAAATATTTATAAGGGAACCTCTGACTGCCCAAAGAGGAGGCCCACTCCATTGATGTTTCAGTGATTTCCTATATAATTAACAAAAAAAATTCCCACAAAAGGGGGAGGTGGAGGACCCATCTATGGTTATTATTTATTTAGTCTTAGAATGATTTACATACATGCTTGAAATAGATATAGGAAGATGTGGTATGAGTGCCAACGAGACAACATATTATTTGCAATTTGAATTTAGATGATAACCACACTGCTTAAAAAATTTTGTACAGGTCTTATAATTTTTATTGGAATTTAATCTCAGATTCAAGGCATTTTCTACATGTCTTGATCCTTGTAGAGAGTTTTGAAAAATGTTAAAACCATTAGTACAAAAAGTCTTTGAAGATTTAATACAGCCATTCAACCAATGGTATCAAGCAGATTTCGAAATAAAAATTACACGACATTCAAATTAATTTTAAAAATGCATATTTTTGCCCATATAAACAAGGCTAATAGCAACCGCTGAATAACATGATGACTAAATTATTTAATTAACAAAATGAATACAGATGTTTTATTTTGTTATTCATTTTGTATGTTGCTATTGTGTAATACCAATTTTGTATTTTCTTTAACATGTTTGAGATTAAATATTTCTCATTTATTTTTATCTGCATGCAGATTTGGACACAACAGAGGAAGAAAAAACAGAAACATCTAGCTGTTTAGGCATAATGAATATTGTAAGTAAAATATGTCTTTGTTCCAACCTCTTAAACTGTATTAAGGCAAACTTTAAAAAAGATTTAAAAAAATGTTTCAATGACAATTTTATTGAAAATCAGAAAAGTTGAAACACAGACAATACTTTCTACCCGCATGGGTTAATTGATAACCAAAATCAACATATTAAGGATTATTTGTTAATTAGAACACTTGCTTACAGGATGATGACTCTTCTACAAAGACAGATACACAAACAAGTACAGCTGGCACTGATTTCCTGACATTCAAGATGTAAGTACAAAAGTAAGGAGATGAGATTGATTGCAAATGAGACAACTATCCAGCAAAAATCCAATGAAAATCATTAAATGATGTCAGTAATTGTACAGCCTTCAACAATGAGAAAAATCCATACCATAAAAAGGGCCATAAAGACCCTTATATGAAAAATAAGAAAATTCAATTAAGAAAGTGAGATTTATATCATAACAATTTAAAATAAAATAATTATAACAGGCATGAACAAACAATAACCACTGAATTTAAAGGTCCTTATTTAAGAAGGACATTAAAGAAGGTGAAATATTTAATATATGTTAATCTAGGACAGCGGTGTGAAAGCCAAACATAACAAACAACTGTCAAAAACAAATGGTATGATATGTGCAATGCCCAAAAGTTACTAACATTATAACATGTATAACAATGGTTACAAATCACCATACAAAACTAACCGCAATTACTGAAAGCTTGTTCAAAGCCCAAATCAAAAATGCATTTACATGCACGTAGCTACGTTTACTTCAAAACGCCCGGGCGTACACTTGGATTTTGAAAATAAAACAAATAATCGACATAGAATAAGAAAAACTGGTCAAAAGCACATCAGCCTTGTGCTTCTTTTTTCTATGGATTGTAATTTTGAATAAAAAGGGACTAAATTTACTCAAAAAGATCATTTAACATATTTGTTGAAATCTTTTGTAAAAGTCTGAATCTACTATGAATTCTACGTACTTTTCTTATAGTTAAAGCAATTCACTATCTGCTCAGATTCGATATGCTGTTTGTATTTTTGTTGAGCCTGTCATTTATGTCCCAAAAGCGAGACAAAGCGGCGTCAATATTTAGGTTCCGAATATGATATGGAAAAAGTCTTTTGAATGACTCTCCGTGAAATTTTACGAGAGTTGGACAGAAACTGTTTATGATCAAAAGAATATTCAGAGCAATAAAAATAATGCAAGTATACCTTTAATTTTGCCGCATTTTCAGGACAAAATGTATTTCTTTCTGTAATTAATAAGTGGTCGCAATTTGGGCTTACATTTTGTTATTTCTCAATTACATTAACTACTTGTCGAACCTTCATCGAATTTTATGAAAATGCTGAAGAAGCTTTTTCTATGACTAATGTCTAAAGCTAAAATTTTGAAATCATTTGTTTTCGTTCATTTTTCTGTTCTTTTCTGATAAATAGGTAGCCGGACCCTTCTTTACGCAATTAATTGTTTTACATGCTCAATTTATAAACTTTCATAGATTGTCGTGAAATATTCCAGATCAAGAAAAAAATATAAAAAGAATTTTTTTTTTTTTAAATCCCTTTAAAGGAATTATAAATTGATTCACTTTTTGTGGGAAGAAATCCTAGGTGTTCCAGAACTTTTTTTATATTGCACCTCTTAGATTTTTTTTTTTTAGTGTTCATTAAAAGGTGCTTTTGTCCATTATATGCTTACTCACGGCACCCTTTAAACTTATTTAAAAGTAATATTGGTTTGGACGTTTTCTCTAAAACCAATGACCATTAGGCTAGCTTCCAGTTTAACACGATGAATAAGTTAACATATTACAAAATTTAACCAAAACAAATTAACCATTTATATTCAAAAGTATGTTGCTATCAATGATTTTTACTGACAGGAAACATTATAATATCTTATTCTCGATAGCTTTCGGAGGCTTAGTCCCTTTCGAACCCACTACCAGCAGGTGCTTTAACATTGAGCGGGTGGCATCCCTCATATCCCTCGCCAAGGTTCGGGCGTACACGTAAAAATGACCCAGCTACGCCACTGATTTATAAAATTTGATAAAGTTTATAGAATTGACTTTGTATTAGATCCAGCCATGAAATACATATCTAAACGGCACATTTCAAATACAGTACAAAAATATATTTAACAAACAGTGGCAAACATGATCCCTAAATGAAAATCCATACGATTTAACGTAACTAATTTGAGGTCAAGATCAATTTATATTTGTCTCATCCTGAATATGCATGACCTATTTTCCTTTTAAGAATTGAATGCTTCTTTTTGTAAATTTATTGGGGTGTAAAAGCACTTCATTCTTAAATGTGCGCACGGTCAACGCTTTTACAACCCTATAAAGTTACAAAAAGAAGCATTCAATACTTATAACTATATTTTTTAGCTATGATCATGAAAACACGAATTTTATATATTTTTTTATTTAATTCACCTGTGCACTTTATTGTTGCACCACGTGTTATCATGAATGAAAAGTTGTATTGAGCATTGCAACTGCTTACGGAATAACACGTGATGTACAGTTAGCCAATCAGAATGAAGTATTATAATGAAACATACATCTAATGTAATTATTAGATATTTAGCAAGCAAACATCAATTGATCAATGTTATGTATAACTGATTTTTTTTAATGAACATTTTCTTACAGGATGATGACTCCTCTGCAAAGACAGAAATACAACCCAGTACAGCTGAAACTGACTCCATGACATTCAGATGTAAGTAATACATTTGATAAAATAATAGAATTGTATTTGATTTTCATACCATTAAATACAAGTCATTTGAAAATATATGTATATATATAAGAAGATGAAGATTCAAATTCATTTGAGGTGAATACATCAGAGTTCAAGGTCAGAGTTACTTGTGCAAAAAAATGTTTCAAGGTTATTATTCAGATAGATTATATAACATATAGAAGATTGCATATTTTGTCAAATTAAATAAAAAAGCAATATGTATAAAGGTCAATCAAGGTCAAATTTCTAAAAAGAAATGATAGTAGTTTTTATAATAAAATGTTTTCAGGATATTTATTAAGACATTCCATATGGAACTGTAACCTGACATGGAATTTGTGTGAACAGATTGAAAGAGGAAACTTCTTATTGGTTTTGTGGTCAAGTCAATTTAACATATTTACTATATAAGCATATTGTACATGTTAGCTTGCTCATAAAAGTTATCTAAATGTTGTTTGTCACTTTTTTTTTCATATAGTTATCTCAAACTTCTAGCTGGAGTACAGATGAAAAGAAAGGGGACATTCTTCTAAATGATGTCAACACTGCCCTGTCGATATTGTCTAATGGTAAGATGAGTCCATTGCAATATCAAGTCAGAACAGATATAGCCTCACTACATCCTTCATCAAAACGTGTGCGTAAACGTAAAGCTACAACTGCCATTGACGCATTGATGGATTGTTTAGCTCCAGGTCAAGCAAGTGAGCTAACAGAGTTGATAAGGATGGAGAAACAGGTTTCACAAGTCCCTGATTTAACAACCACAATTGTAAAACTGTATGATAATACCAATGATTTCAACATGAAGAAACAGATGTTGTCAATATTGGCAAAATATTATACTAAGAAACAGCTACAGGAAATGATTCCAGGCTTGACAGTTTATGGTATAGACCAGGCACGACTACATGCTTCAGTGCATGTAGAAGGTATGATATAAACCTATAGCTTATAAGTATATAAGACAAATTTCTTACATAAAAAAAAAGAGATTGGGAGTTTATGGCCAAATGGTCTAAGTAATAAATCTACTGTATCACTATGCTTTTAACACTGAGGTTGTCAGTTAAAATCATGCACTTGGCAAAAGAATGAATCCATGGTAATATATAGTAACTAGTAACCAGAAGAACTTCTTTTTATATTGATTTTATTAGTTATAAAGAGACTGAAGTTATGATAGCTGCTTCGATTTTGTTCAAATATTCGCATACTATTTTTATTTCAGGTTCACAAGTTCCAAAACAAATTAAGCAAAACCGTCAAAGACTACCACAGTGGAAGGTTGCTCATGCTTTGGATTTCTTCTTTAATCCTCTATTTCATCAGGTACATATATAACATTTAATGCCATCTTTATGTAACATTTTTTTTCCTGTTTAAGATTGATGGTCTTTAATATCAAACTGATAACAATAAAAGGGGAATGTATGCATGGACACAGTAGACACATTCATGTCACATAAAGTTATAAAGGGACATAACTGAAGAGCAGTGAAAGTGAACCTACCCAAATTTGTACTGGATCTGAATTTTTTGGTAATAAGTATTGTGTATAATATTTGGTTGATACAAACTGAATTCGAAGAGCAGAAACTAACAATTCAGCAGTTTTTCCATTTGTAAAGGGGCATAACTCTAGATCAGTGAAAGTTATGTATATTTACACCAAGATGTTGTTAAATGAAATTAGATACCCTGCAGTTCTAATGCTTTACAATATTATCAAATAGCTGGAAGACTTTCTCTAAAATTATTGAAATTACACCTAGTAAAGATTGAATGATCTTTGTGTCATTTATATACCAAGTAGGGTGGACTAAATTTGGCATGATATATCATAATGAAGTACTAGTATATTTTTAATTGTATTGATTATTAGGTCAGCTCATACGGAACCAAAGAAATGAAACTGAATACTGGAAAAAAGATTTTAATACCAGAAGTGGTTCGAACTGTTTGTCATGCCAACTTGGTCCACATGTACCAAGCCTTCTGTAAAGAAGCAGATGTTGATCCACTATCCAGATCGTCTCTTTTTGAAATTTTGAGGATTTGTCCAGCTTCCAAAAGAACCAGTTTGAGAGGACTAGATAATATTGACACTGATGGATCCACAGCTTTTGACACTTTAGATGAAGTTAAAAAGCAGCTTAAAATTTACTTAACTGAGTAAGTTCCTATTTCTATAGATGGAAAATAAAAGCTCAGGAATAGTCAAGGTTAATCGTTATTCTCATAAAAAATGTCACTACTGTTGTAATTTGCCAAAGAGACGGCCAGTTAGCAATTTACAGTACTAAAAATTGAAAATATGTATACAATTGATCTCTAAATGATGATCAACCAAACATTGCATATAGCTAGCTGTACCTGTAATTGATTGCCAATTTGATTTAATCTGTCAATTCATGAGCCTGATTTAAGTGTTGCAAAATGAATTTTCTGGAAACTAAGGCTAAGAAAGATGTATTATTAAGATGCTCACTATACTATGTGATGCATTTTCAGATTTATCACTCAACAACTTCTTTTTTACAGAACACTTGTATCATTTTACTCATGATTTTGCGTAAATTTTTTCTTAGGAACTACTATACAAGGAATTCTGAAATTTGGTTTCTATAAGTCAGCTTTACTGCGTGATGCCTTTTCAAATTTATCACTTGAACAACTTCCGGATCACCAAACACTTACATATTTTAACACTATAAAAATTATCCACTTGAGGCAGGTGTATTACATGTATCAGTGAGCAGTAATTCGCAGTTTCACTTGTTTAATTTTGCACATGTTGTAGATTAAATTTAAATTCCTAAAAGCTTTACCTTAGTACACTTTAAAAATGTAATGCAACTATTCTTTTTTTTTGTTTGAATTTTAGCCCTGAAGTACAAAATGGTTTAGAGAAGACTGAGCAAGATCTCCATTTATTTAAACTATATATAAAAACTGACTTCAAACTGCATACATCATTAGCTGACCAATGCCCTGACCACTGCATTATGTTCGCATTGTCTGATGTCAAGATCAAACACTTCAAAGTAAATGTACCCACAGTCATAACATGGTTTGTGATAGATGTGAGCTGTTCTCCAGGTCTATAATCAATCTCAAAAGAGTTTCATCTGAAGAGAAAGGCAAGTTTTATCTTACTGTATTGCAGGTTTGCTTAATTTGTTTTGTACAGTATAATAATAAGGAGAAGTGGTATGATTGCAAATAAAAAATGTATCCACCAAAGTTCAAATGAAGTAAATGTTAGCAATCAATGGGCAATGATAAGGTCTTTAACAATGAGAAAAAAACCATTGGCTATAGAAGGAATCAATATAAAACATTTGAAACAATTCAATTAATGAAATAAAACGTAACATGAATTATAAAGTTTTTTTTGTAGTTTAAAAATATTAAACTTATTTTGATGAATCTTTTTAGGGTTATTGTTCATTATATATACATGTCTTAATTAGAAAAAAATAATCTCTAACATTATTTATTAAATGTTAGAAACTATACCTAAATATCGAAATATATACCGGTATCAGTGAAAAAATGTCTTTGACAATAAGCAACACAGATCATAGTATTTCATTAATGTTCATTGAATTTTTCAAATTCAATACAAATAATAATCAATATCTAATCTATAACTTTCATCATATTCAGATATTCCAGTGGAACTTAAGTCTGAACTCCTTCAGGATATTGAAGTAGGAGAAAGCAATATCTTGTCTTGGAAGCAGCACTTGGTTCGTTGTGTCAATCAAGATAGATGTAGACAAGCTCTTCTAGGCAGTTTGAAGAAAGAAGAAGTTTTTATTATAATGGACTGGGCGATGAAATTCCTGCCCTTGTCATTTAGGGAAAACAATCTGACTGGTATGCACAAAAAGGCATAAATTGGCATGTGTGTGTGTGCATTTTCAAAGATGATGAATCAAATTTGAAGGTACTAAGATTACTTTTCATAACTGATGATATCAGTTACTTTATTACAAGGTACAATTGAAAAAAAAGTCTTGAAATCACCTGAATTAATAAAATTGAGAAACGGAATGGGGAATTTGTCAACGAGACAGCAACCTGACCATAAAACAGTCAACAGCAGAAGGTCACCGATAGGTCTTCAATGCAGCGAGAAATTCCCAAACCTAGGGGCGTCATTCAGCTGGCCCCTACACAAATGTATATATATACTAGTTCGGTGATAATGATCACCATACTAAACTGCATATTATACACAAGAAACTAAAACTGATCTGTTTTAGGTCTACAAGTATATACATTATACTTTGTGAATGTGAATTCTAAAAAGCTGGTATATCATTTTTTTATTTCAAGACATTGCAACTACGTTTCTTGTTACAAGGTTACTTTTGAAACTGGAAAGCTGTACATTTCAGGAACTATTCATCTGTTCAAGACTATACAAGTTCACCTAGAATGATACAATTTGATCTCTATGTAGCTTATTGTTTGACAGTGTCAGTCAGGCACCTTAATGCTGAACACGACCTTTATTCATGATTCATTTTAAATACAGATTCATAGAAAACTTTATAGGGTTTGGTTTTTTATTATTATCAAAAGTATTGTTATATCAGCAATATTTGAGATATAAATTGACTAGATATTCTTGTCATGTTGACATGTCAACTTAAAATGTGTCCACTTGACTTGATTTTATCATCATGGTCTAGTTTGAGTAGGTAAAGTTCTTATTATCAATAGATAGAAATTCTTTTTTAATGTTTACATCTTCAGCAAATTTTATATTTTTGTAAATATTATAGGCTTAAGAATTTTGTACGTGAAGTTTTTGGCAAGACAATTGTGTGTGTCCAAACTTTGTATTACTTTTAAGAGAGATGGAGTAAAATTGTCTAATTTTCTTTTCATTTTACAGCATAGGACCTATACCCATATCTTTGACCAGGTGAAACAAGATTGGTTTGCCGTTGTGTCTGTTTTGGAACACACATTGAACACTGTGAAGAAACAACTCCCTTGTATTACAACAGCTTACCTCAGAAGTGATAATGCAGGTTGTTATCATTGTGGAAATACCTGGTTATCCCTTGATGGAATTTCAGAAAGAACTGGTATGCTATGCATATAGATTCTATTCAATGACAATATATTTTTGTATTTCTGTAGAATGTCAAATAATTGTAGATCATTCTTCAAACAATTGTTCTTACTAATTACATATGTTGTAAAGTATAAATTTGTAAAGCAATTGTACAATTTTTATATGTCAGATATGCATATAAAAAAAATTGTTCATATGATTGGTTGAGAGGGCTTCTGGTAGTTGGTCGTGCGTTGTTCATTTTTCGATAGATGAGGCTGACAGAATTACTTTCTGTAACCAATGTAAACCAGATTGCAGTAATAAAAACACAAATCGGCTCGACCTGAAATATATTCATTTACATGTCTCCTTCATCATCAAATTGAATTACATGTATAAACCAAAACATTTATTTGAAAGTAAATACGAAATTATTTTAGTGTATTCTCCTAAATAGCAAATTTCATGGAGTTTATTTTTTGTCGTTAACCACAAATTTTACAATTTACCTGTGATAAAGGTTACTATTGGAGAAATCTAGTTACTTATCGCAAAATATAAAGAATTTCAAGTTCTTTATACTTATATTTGTTTTGGAGTGACTTGATCGAGTTTATATACACCAATAAATTCATTTAAAAAATCAAAGAATCCTATAATAATTATTGACAGAACAGTTATTCTAAAAGAGGACATATTTGTTTTAGCAATCACAATAAAGAGATATGACTTTAGGGAGGCGCAGGATGGTACATCCTATTGCGATGCCAAGATTGCCCATCTAAGATGTAAGATTCGTCAATATGTTTCTTCTGGGAATAATGTAAAAACAGCAGGCGATATGAAGAACGCCAAAGATTCATTGGGTGGTGTAATGGGCTGTCAATCTGCACACGTCCAGATAAATTCCCAAGTAGCTGGGGAAGCCAATAAGATCTCGAATACATGGAAAGGAATATCAAAGATTTCAAATATAGAGTTACGGTAAAT
Source organism: Mytilus galloprovincialis (assembly GCA_037788925.1). NCBI lineage: Eukaryota > Metazoa > Mollusca > Bivalvia > Mytilida > Mytilidae > Mytilus > Mytilus galloprovincialis. The sequence continues at coordinate 4,573,364 of CM075332.1, forward strand.
ATAATGCATTTTATTTTGTTCATGTCTCTTTTTACTGACTTCACCAAAATTAACATAAATTATATATGCAAGTTTGAAATTAGCTTCATTAAATATATTTCTTTCAATTGTAAAATGTATACATGCTTCACAAAATAATTTCAGCTCTAAATCTAAAGATTGCGTGCATCATGCTTGGGTACAGATTGTAATAATCTGAGATAAAAAAAATCATCCACAGAATTTCATAGTGAAATATTTTCCTGAGGAGGGGATAAAATTTCAAACTTCATTTAAAGATATAACTGAGATATCAATCATATATATTTAAGGAATGACTTATATTTTTTTCTGTGTATGAAAAAATGTGGTGCACACTGAATAACCCAAGCAGTGTGTTATTTTTAAGTGTGCACCACATTTTTTATGTTATTTTGAATAGGCAGAAAATATATAACTGTCATTTCTTATAATCTAATTCCTAATCACATTTTAAACCAAAGTAAATAATGAAAAAACATTGATGACGTCACTGTCACATTACAAAATTATGTCTATGAGCTGATAAACAAAACAATGTAAGCCAATCAGAAGACGCCTTACATCCAAAATTAAATTAAATCAGTATTAGATTAACATTGACAAAATGTGACTTTCATGTTTATTGTTTAGAGAATTAACATAAAAACAAATTGTTTTTGTCAAAATTGATGCTTTCTTACATGAGCTAGATCGTGGAAATTACCCCCTTCAAAATATTTGTCCAAGTCCAATAAAAGTTAACATTACAAAAGAATTGCATTAGAATATTACATTAGTATACTTGCAAAACGTATTGATATTATATCAAATCATTTTAAGGGTGAAAGTCAACCTCAACAGGGACATAAAAAGAATGAACAAAATAGTATAATGTCATGTTTGCCACAGATGAATGGACATGTAACTGTTGTTCAGAATCAGCTAAATAATTCTGAAATATGATACATTCTGGCCAGTGCAAATTCATCGAATACTTGGCATATCATGTTAACTAAAAATATTTTTTTCCAACATAAAATACAGATATATCTATTGTTTTCAAATGAAGTTCATTGTTATTTATTAGAAAAATATTCTACTTTTTTTTAAATTAAAGTATTATGATTTGTAATCAAAAGTTATTTTTAATTTTTCAGAGAAAAGCAGATCATTGCATTTAAAGCCTTTGGAGTTGGTTGTGGGAATGTGATGTCAGAAGAACAATTAAAAAAGATCTGTCCTTCCCCACTGTCTGCAACAGAAATGGTTGTCCTGGCTGACTTTGTTGTACCAAAAAAGGAAGCAGGAAGCATTACTTACAAAGCCAAGGATTTGGTTACTGATAATATTGCTGTGGAATTACCTGTTGACAGCAATAACAATGAGACCATGCAACCATTATCTAATTATATATTCACATGTATAGAACCTTGTTCGAACAAGTTCGACTTTAATAAAAGAAGAGAGTATTTCGAATGGCAAACAATATCATACGTCCTTTTTAATTGTACAAAAGGTATTCTGGTTATTTAAATACAGAGAAATGATATTTGGTGTTTGGATTGAACGACAACGACAACTGGCGCATTACAAGGCAAATAGTTATTACCATCATTTTACACCCGTTTCCTTCAATTGCTACTCTTTGAAAGTCACAAAGCTACGCTACACAAATTTAAGTGATCCGTATTAATTTAATTTATTTCTGTCAACCATGCAAAACTAAACTCAGCGTCTAAACTTTTTTCCAAAATGCTAAAATTGTGAAGAATTCAGTAATTTAACATGACTTAATGATGCTAGTACCCGATATATGTAATCTGCATTGTAAAATCAACACATATTCATGTAGCAGAAGCATTACACTTTCTAACAAATAACTAAAAGTTTTCATTTTAACAATTTTGTAAAACTGCTATATTTTGGGGCCAAAAAGGGGTCTTAATGTACCTACTGTACTCCTTTCTAATTATTCTTAATTACTTGTTTGATTGTAAAATTAAACCTGTCAACCTGTAGATTTGTGAAATTTTACACATGACTTTTGTAAAGATTTGTTAAATGCTCTTCCAAAATTTGTTTCACCCTAAATATGCTTATTTCCAATTTGATAATTATCTCATGGGGAAATGTAGGACTTTTTTTTAACTCAAGTTGATAGCTGTGAGTTCAATTTCATGCAGTCAAAATCAGAACCAGAAATATCATCATTTTAATATCAAAGCGCTCTCCCCACAAACCCCAAAATCGAAATGTCTGTACCTGATACATGAATGTTATTTTAGAATTAAAACAATATCATAACTATCTGGCTGAAATCTGAAATGGTTGAACCGGCGAAGTGAAACAACCACAATTTGAACTATGTATTAAACGTCCGTAGAATTGTAAATTTAAGTTACTTGCGTTAACGTATGTAAGTTTCGTTTGAAACTTAAAATTCTCTAGTGAAACGGACATCCCACTATTGTAAGAGTTAACTGACTGATAGAAGAAGACCAAGAGTGTCTATTTTTATATTTCCCCATTACTCTAGGAAATACGACACATCAGTAAAAGTAAAACCAGACTACTATTCTGGTATCTATTGATAACACAGGTAGCTTTTTGGTTGAGATAGCGATTTATTGCACGGTTTACCATTAGTGTTGTTAAAGAAAGTATTACCCGACAATTTCGACATGTTTGTCACAGATAATACTTCGAAGTCGTCCATCTGTGTCAGTATAGAGTAAATTAAAGATAGAGAATCGAAGCATAATCAACTTGTATTGTAAGAAAATACAATTGATACATACCCACTGCTATGAGACTTATCAAGCGACATGCATACTTATCCCATATAAATATCCGAATTTGAGATTTAATAGCGTGTAAACTGTATTTTTATGCGCCACCTACGATAGTAGAGGGGCATTATGTTTTCTGGTCTGTGCGTCCGTTCGTTCGTCCGTCTGTTCGTTCGTCCGTCTGTCCCGCTTCAGGTTAAAGTTTTTAGTCAAGGTAGTTTTTGATGAAGGTGAAGTCCAATCAACTTGACACTTAGTACACATGTTCCTTATGATATGATCTTTCTAGTTTTAAAGCCAAATTAAACTTTTGACCCCACTTTCACGGTCCACTGAACATAGAAAATGAAAGCGCATGTTTCAGGTTAAAGTTTGTGGTCAAGGTAGTTTTTGATAAAGGTGAAGTCCAATCAACTTGAAACTTAGTACACATGTTCCCTATGATATTATCTTTCTAATTTTAATGCCTAATTATATTTTTTATCCAATTTTGTGGTCCATTGAAAATGGAAAATGATAGTGCGAGTGGGGCATCCGTGTACTTTGGACACATTCTTGTTTCCTTTAGTTTTGAAAAAGATTTTATTTTAATTTTCTTCATATGATTAGATAAACAAATCGCTCATAAGTGTTGCTCTATCCAAACCCAAAATGGCTGTTCGGTTATGGATTCTATGAGAGTTACGTCTTGGCACTTAACTTTGCGTAATGATTAAGAACTGAAATCAAATGTCGGTGAATAATTTAAGCGAAGTGATAAGATCAATATATATAAACTGGTTAAAAGCATAACTATTACATATATAAGACGTTGTTTGGTGACTCATGACACACAAACAATACATTTAAAGCTTTGAAACAATTTATAAATTTCATAGATCATATCTAATATGTTTCTTATTTCGTAACTACAATACCCTTCCCTTCTCACGAAAGTATCCTACCGAATGAGACTTTTTACCGGATTTGTAATAACACGAGCAAAACGACAGCGCCACATGTGGAGCAGGATCTGCGTACCCTTCCGTAGCACATGAGTTCTCCCCTATTTTTTTTTTATGGGGTTCGTGTTGCTTAGTCATTTGTTTTATATATCGTGTCTTGTGTACTAGATTGTACTAGTATCTGTCTGTTTGTCTTTTTCTTTCCTTGCCATGGCGTTGTTATATTGTTTTCAACCTATTTGTTTAACAGTCCTTTTATTATATTTCGCCCCTTCTAGAACTACGACCTTAACACACAACTAGAGATATACTTAATCAATAATTAATTGTTCTACTGTCATGTGGGAATTGTGATCAATTATCATTTCTAATTTATCCTGTATAATGAGTTGACTGTATAATTGGCTTGATAAGCTGTTATAGTACAGGGATACAGGCGATCCTCTTTTTGTAGTAACTGACGTCATAAAAAAGCGCATAATTGACGACGTTTTGACGTTACAGTGAAAAATATATAACTCCAAAAATTTAATAACTAAAATATCAAATTCCGAGGAAATTCTAAACGGAAAGTCTTTTATCAAATGGCAAAACACTCCAAACGAACGAATTACAAATGTCATATTCCTGACGTACAGGCATTTACTTATGTAGAAAATGGTTGATTGAACCTGATTTTATAGCTGGCTAAAACTCTCTCTTTTTACTTTTGATTAGATTGGTTTATTATGTCATGCCTTTTCAAGTGCTCTAGTATTTAATGTATTTTGAAGATAAGAACATTTAACAATTGATATAATAGGTATGTACTAAACAGTGCGAATATGACGACTGGTAATATGAAGTTTGAAGATTGTCTGTGAGACAACTCTTTATGAGAGACCAAAGGTAACAGAACAAAACATCTTAGTTCACCAAACGATCTTAACAATAAACAAATCAAATACTGCACAATCCGATATAAAAGGCCCCGAAATGACAAATGTAAAACAATTCAACCGAAAAACTAACAACTTAAGTAAACCGTGTTACCAATTTACTAATTTATGTATTAAAGTGTATAGGGTAACTAAGATGGACTTGCAAACAATTCTTATTTTGCTAATAGTTTTATGAATAGTTTACTGCAAATAACAAAACTTAGGTAACAAATATTCACATATCAGTAAAACTTTAAAATACTATAAAAGGAGATTATTTTAATGATGTTCTCAGTAAAGCTTTTACATAAGACAAAACATCGTGCACCGGTTTGAGTGGACTTTTTTTTGCTGAATTTGCTACATCTGTGCATATATGGACTGTTTTACAAGATGATTGAACATGGTGTATCGTAAGCCGCTGACGTATAGCTGATTTGTTTATATACTTTTCAAAAATTTAGGAACAGTAGCCCGTTCAAATATATATTTCAAAACACGATGACAATAATGGCACCGATGACAATTTATAGAAGATAGCTTTAGAAAATAAGAAAGTGTTGTATAATTACCTACATGTACTAAACAAAAATAACAAAACTGTCCCCAGAGACTCAATGATTCAAAAGTTTGTTTACTATGGTCTATTATGATGAAGGAACTATATGTACGTACACATATATTATGATTGTTACACTGTAATAGGACAGTCTGCACCAGAGTAAGAATGACATGAATTCACGTCACACCGCATACATCTTCAACAATGAGCATATACTCTATAGTCACAAAAAGCCCGACATGATAGAATGAAATACAATTAAAACGAGAAAAAAAAACATCGGCTTCGATATATAATATCCAATCACACATGCATACTCTTATTTTAGTTTTCCATGGTAAGGTTTTGAAGGAACAAGTCAAAAAAGGGCCACCTAGTGATATTTATGATAATGAAACAGTGAGGAAATATACAATGCAAGTTTTGCATACAATTAAGGTAAATATATATTTGTTTTAATTTTATAAATTGTGGTGACTTGGATGTAGCGTTGTCTCATTGGCACTCACACCACATCTTCTTATATCTATGAATGTAGACAGAACAAAATTGTTGTTTCAGGTATTCCATTTTAGATCTGAGATTTTGTAGCATCCCAGGATTTATGATAAGCTTTAAAGGCCGATATGGTTTCCAAAGAGCATGTCACTGACTTAGCCTTTTTTAAACAAAGCTAAATTAACTGATAAAAATTTCATGTATATCCAGGATGACTAATGAGCTGCTCAGTTTTCCAGTTTTGAATTTTGAAATGCTTGGTTTTTTTCTGGATCATTTATTAAAATATACAAGTTGGCTTTCTTATTACATGTATGCAACAACTATTAACACTTGTGTTTACGTATTAATCTGTTGAACACAAATATGGTACAATATACAATTGGTGTGATTGAATACGGAGTTGTCGTGATACACATATCTGAAGTAAAATCATAGAGAAGATATGTGTATGTGACACTCATTCCATGTATTCTTCCGCTAAAACAATTTTTTAATAACCTCTGTACATATTTTTTTTTATATAAAAATGTTTATTAAGTTTATATGAGTTACCACTTGCTGGTATTACTGACTGTGAATATGCAAATCTTGATTGTTTAAGTACTGAGAGAAAGGTCAAAATGTTAAGTTGAAAGTTTAAAGTAAAAAAAAATATTAGTATTTGATATCACATCTTTTGTTTTGGTTTAAATTGAAAAAGAATACTAGCGATGGAAAAGTTTTTTTTTTATCAATAGGGTCTTTCAATCCGTGTCGACAGAGAAGTAGTTGTGCAGTCGCCAGGCAATGGGGCTTTGTGCGGGATGACCCTTCAAGTCGGCGAACAGTATGTTATTATGGGTAGGTAAAGAGAAAAATGTAGAAACAACCACCTGCTTTTAACGATCTTTTATTGTTCACAAGAGTCACTTTGATAAACCAAAATAGATTTTGGACTTTCAATACTAGTATAAAATCAAGTTTAAAAAGAAACAAAATATGTCAGAAAAATGTGAAAAGGACACCAAACTCAATAGTCAAACTTAAACTAACAACGCCTTGTCCAACAAACAAACAATAGTACACACAATACAAAATAAAAAACTAAAGACTAAGCAAATCGAAGCCCCATCGAAAACCGGGGCATGTGTCATGTACTCTCCACTGGTAGGTATATTCTGCTCCACATGTTGCACCCGTCGTAGTAATACTAACATATCTTATTGGTTGAGATCTAGACACGAAAGTACTATTGTGCATACGGACGGGAAACACAGATGTCTTCGTTGGTTGGTATCTTTTGGCTAGTTGTCTCACTTTTATAATACTAAAACATCTCTGTTTTGACTTTGAATGTAGAGAAGAATGTGAGAAGGGTAAAATATTTAATACGTTTTTTTTTATAATGTCTTTTTTTTCTACGATGTTATACATGTTATATATATTTGCAGATATTACTTGACTGATATCGAACATAGCATACTATTCACTTAGTCTAGTACATGTAATATTTGATACAGAGTGCTTAGGGGATTTGTTTACATTACATTACATTTTCATGGTTAAAACTAATAAATGAGGGTATGGGTGTCCTTCATTTCTGTATTTTTTTGTTTTTGTTAAGTCGTTATTCTGTATTTATAAAAATACTTTCTACTCTTTAACTTCTTGATAACTTTGTTCTAGAAATTCCTCTGTCTAACATCAGCATATCTTTACTCTAAATCTTTATTTTGTAAAGTTATCAATTGTCATTTTGATTTAATAGTACTTTAATTATGACACTTTATTTGCAAAACAGACAAACAACAATTTTTGTGATGACAAATACAAAGACAAAAAAACATAACTGACTATGCGGTATGGGCTTTGCTCATTGTTGAAGTTGACCTTTAGTTGTTAATGTCTGTGTCATTGTGGTCTTTTGTGGATAGTTGTCTCATTGGCAATCATACCACATCTTCTTTTTTATATATAAGATTTTTTTTTGCACACCATTTTTCTCTTCTCTGTAATTCATTTTTTATATTTTTTCACTTACGTTTTCCACAATCTTCTCTTTGCTAAATTTCCCATCTACACCTTCATAATTTACAATACTCTTTCATATTATAGGTCATAGAGATGGAAGGAAGAAGATGATTAGAGCATGTGACTTTGTGAAGAAAACAAGTAGTTTGTTATTTGAGCAAATGTTTTACATATTTACCACTGGTCCATATTCATACTTGAAAAACTGCAAAGATGGATGCAATGTAAGTTTCAGTTGTGTTTGTATGCCACCTACGATAGTAGAGGAGCATTATGTTGTCTGGTCTCTGTGTCTCCGTTCGCCGGTTCGTTCGTCCGTTCGTTCGTCTGTGCGTCCGTTTTTCCCGTTTCAGGTTAAAGTTTTTGGTCAAGGTTGCTTTTGATGAAGTTGAAGTCCAATCAACGTCAAACTTAGTACATGTACACATATTCCCTATGATATGATCTTTCTAATTTTAATGCCAAATTAGATTGTTGACCCCAATTTCACGGTCCCCTTAACATAGAAAATGATAGTGCAAGTTTCAGGTTACAGTTTTTGGTTAAAGTTTTTGGTCAAGATAGTTTTTGTTCAAGATAAGTTTTGATGAAGTTGAAATCCAATCAACTTGAAACTTATTACACATGTTCCCTATGATAAGATCTTTCTAATTTTAATGCCAAATTAATTTTTCTCCCCAGTCCCATGGTCAATGAACATAGAAAAAGCTAGTGCAAGTTTGAAGTTTAAGTTTGTGGTTAAAGTTTATAGTCAACTTTAGTTTTTGATGAAGTTGAAGTCCCATTATTACCGCAGTCCCACTAGGCCACGTTCGCACTACGATCTGTGAAAAAAATGCAAATTTTTACGATCGTAGTGCGATCGTGTAGATCGCAGTAAGGTCGTAATACGGTCGTGGTGAGGTCTTTAAGATCGTGATGAGCGTGGCCACTTTGAAGATGTTCAAAACAATCGTGATGCGGTCGTGGCGAAATGAGGTCGTAGTAGAAACGTAGTGAGAGCGCAGTAAGATCGCGCAGTTCGCTGTACCATCGTAGCGAAATCTTAGCGAAAGCGTGTTTCTATTCGCAGAGAGCGCGCTGCGATCTCACAGCGACGTTACTACGACCTCACTACGACCATCACGTTCTCACTTCGATCCATCTACGCTTCGACTATACCATGTTTACACCACGCTGTTCAAGACCATTGTACGGTTTTAGCACGCCCATGCCGTCCTCAGCACGCTCTTTTTACGACCTGACTACGTTCATACTACGACCATCATGCGCATTGTCATTTTCATATGAAATATATAAAACATGTAAAAGCTTTCCATGTTTTGTTTGTCTGTATGTAATCTTTTTCTCCAACCGCTCAACCATGCTTGACACATCTGTGTCATACATGCTATCGTTCACTAAAACATCGTCATTTGAGCTTGATGGACCAGCAGTAGGTTGCTATGCAGGTTGCATTTGTCGGTCCGACATCTCTAGATCAGGATTCGTTACTATAAGAGCTCCATCTGCCTCTACATCTACTCCTACCACCACGCCCACGTATTCTAGGAGATTTTGGTTGCATAACTGTGTTGTTTCCGAGAAATCTACGTATTAATCAGAAATATAAGGCATGGAACAGTATTTATATGGAACACGATGTTGGCGTTATTGCTGAGAACATAGTAGGTAAGAATGTAGTATAATAGTGGTAAGATCGTGTTGCAATCGGCTAACTCGTGGTATGGTCGTAGGAAGAACGTGATGAGCGCAGAAAGATCTTGATAAGCGTAGTGAGGTCGCAGAATAAGCGCGGTGAGAACGATGTATAATCGTAGTGGGATCGGTGTAGAAGCGTAATGAGGAGGTAAAAGCATCGTTAAAGCAACGAAAATTAACATTTTCATGCCGCTCATACTGCGACATCACCACGATCTGAATTTATTTTAGATCACGGTGAGCGTGGTGCGATTGTGGACTAGTGGGACTTGGACTCAACTTGAAACTTATTACACATGTTCCCTATAATATGATCTTTCTAAATTTAAATGCCAAATATGATTTTTATCCCAATTTCATGGTCCACTGAACATATAAAATGATAGTGCGTGTACTGTGGACACATTCCTGTTAACAATTAGTTACTAGTTTTTTAGAATACACCTTCAGAAATATTTTAAACATTATTGTTTGCGTAACATGATTAACTTACAGCGGCAAAAAATCTATGCTTTTTTTAGGGCGATAGCATTACCAATAAATAAAACAAATAGGTCAATCAAAGGCGGTGAGATTAGTAAAAACTAGCAGAAAATGATTTAATACATTTAATGAGTATGCTGCCAATGGGTATAAGATACGTACAGAAATCAACACTTGCATTCGTCATTCACGGACCCCTCAAAGAGTCTCTCTCTTAAACTCATTATAAGAATTTAACGACCCAATGGTGGCCAGGGGTGTCTCGAAATTGATACACCAATTCATGTCAAGACAATAGATCCCTTGTTAAATAAAAATTAAAAGAGCATGTTCATAAAAGGAAATTGCATAAAAATACATATCTTCACAGGGGAATGGACTCATCTTCCCCACAATGTTTTCTACATCTCATGAGCTGATAAGCAAAATTGATAAAATGTGCATAAGAAATATAAGCCCATAATCCTATGAGGCGTTACAAAACAACTATTTTTAATCTAAAATATCCTGCTTCAAATATTAATTTTTATTTTCACCTTTATTTGTCTTTATAAAGGAAAAAAACTCAAATATCATGAATCCTGTCTATGAAACTAGTAAAAATATGATAGATAAAGGCAACAGTAGTATACCGCTGTTCAAACTCATAAATCCATGGACAAAAAGCAAAATCGGGATAACAAACTAAAACTGAGGGAAAGGCATAAATATAAGAGGAGAACAACGACACAACACTACAATGTAACTAACACACACAGAAACGGACCAAGCATCAGACAAAATCCTGTGATATACAATTCTAGGTTGATATATATATCAGAATTAAATGAGATCTAGCCACACACAAACAATCATCAATAGGCCAAACCTTTATCTAATAAACGACGGCTTAAATAAAGTTAAATTAAGCTTGAAGCTTCCTCCAATCTACAAAAACCATGCACATTAAGAAAATAAACATTTCTCAACAACAGCTGTCAATAACGTTCTGGTAATTTTAAACTTTTTATCAAAAAGGGGGGAGGATAAAAACTGGCATGTACAAGTAGGATGTTTGTTTAAGGGTAAGGGTTTGCGGCCATAGTGTATGATGCCTAAAATATAAAGGTATTACCCATATTTCATTCATAAAATGGTCACTTCTTCGTTATTCATCATGTGATTTTTTTAAAAGAAGTTATTGTGTATCAATAGTTACACCGAAACTTTATCCATGTGGAATTTGATGTATTTTGGACCCATTAACAACTATCAATATCAAATTAAAATGAACTTCCTATTTTGTGTAATCACTTAGAAAAAAAATAATGTTGTCTATTGACATATGTTTGTTTTTGTACGCTTTGCTTTTATCTTAGTGTATTTCTATGTTGTTGTTTTTGTTTTATTTTGTTAGTTTTTTTTTTCAAATGTGACTTTGCTCACCAATTATGTTCGTTAAAAGCAATCATGTAATTGGAAGGCTCTCGAAGTTTGTATTGGAATAATTTGACTTGATTTTAAAATACAGATTCAGATTGTAACTTTATATTTTTCAAGGACATAAGCGATTACTCAAGAGGATGCCACTACTCACATGACAACTATTTTGCCATTGATTGTTTATCTGGTTCAGCATTATGCCGTAAGGAGAAAAACGTCTGTAAATGGTATAATAATGAGAACTGTCCATCACTTACATACCGGCCAAACAATCCAACAACAACCGCTGCGACTAGTTATACGTAGTTAGAATAAATTCAATTTCTAGATGGAAATAGGTTCAGTTTGTTTACCAAATATGTATGTTTGGATTGACCTATACATATCTAATTACCGCTGGTATTTTCACATATCCATATTTGATTTCATGAATATGGGGTATATATGTAATGTGACAGTAACATACAATTCAACGATAGTATAGTTTCAAACAGAATACAATTACCTAAAATATATGTAAATCTCTTTGGGTCACTAAAAATTTAAATAAATATAACAGAAACTATGTTCAGCATCACACTTTTCAAATAAATAGAAACAAAACGTTGAGTTATAATTTTTATATACAATTACATCCCGACACAAAAAGACACAATGAACAGATCTGAGAGTACTCACAGTTATCTGACAGCTAGCTCAAAGCCACTAACAACTAATAAATAAATCATGAATCTAAGACAAAATTGCGACTGTCATACAAGTGACAAATTTAGATACATGTAGCTATGAAACAAGGTTCATTCCACCCATTTTTAGAAAGGAAAATATCGGTACCAAGTAAGGAGTATGATTTTTGTTATGCATTTGTTTGATGTGTTTAGACTTTTTATTTTGTCATTTTCGTTTTGAATTATTCATGGATTTTGCTATGTTTGTTATATTAAATTTCACTTATAATATTAAACAATGGTCTAGATTCGCCGATTGTTTATATTGTTCAACAACTAAAGGTACATACACAAATATTTAAATGAAACAAATCTTTACCAGAGATAACACAGCAATTTACAACTATCGGTCATCTTACGACCTTTAACAATGAAAACAAACCAATACTGATTAGTCATTTATGTATTTATTTTTAATTGCTTAAAAATACTTTGCAAGTAGTCAAATCTTTTTAATTACAATTGCATAAAGTCAAGAACTGTCGGACATTGATAATTCATCAACAAATCACATTAAAAGTAAAAAAAAAAGAATAACACCTATGACAAAATACATCTTGAAAACCCCTTCATTTTGAGTAATACACTTCAAAAAGTCGTTAACTAACTGAATCTAAGTGAAAAAAAAACAACAGATGCATACGTCTAATAGTTATGCTTTAAAAACTGCGTTTTAGAATATTAATGCAAGAAAATGGTCTGCTGCAGATTCAAGAATGACAGTTCCTTTTATCTGAAAGAGAAGAAAAACAAGAAATGCTTATGGGACATAAGAGAAAAATGTATTGCAAGAGCTCGTGGGTTCAGAACCCCAGCAGTGTCAAAACAAAGGCTTTAAAATTGCATTTGCTGCTTTAACAACGCAAGTTAAAATCCAACTAAGCGTGTAGGTCTTGGATAAAGCAGGGTTAATGTTTATATAGCATCAGCATGTTCTTGTCCTAAATATGCATATTAATTTGAAGATGTACCGTATGCACCTAATTTTCGTCATCTTCCCTACGCTTTATTAACGAATAAATGATATAAACCTTTCATTCTTCATTAGGAATTAATTATTTTGAACTAAGCTCTAAGACTGATTTTGTTACATTTCTTAGTTCAAAACTGGTTATACAAGACATACTCTGAATGGTTGTGATAGAAACATATAGACCCATTAGGTCAGGTGTATATAATAGTGTCTGAGACATATTTGTGTTTAACAGTAATGATATGTACATGTCGATATAATTAAAAATAACACTTATTACTTACTTACATTTGTAGATAGAACTATGTTATTTTTTATAGCAGTGGTAGGGTTTGTCGTTGTACAATTCAAAATGCATCAGAAATATCAACAAATGATTTGTGATATTAAAATAAATAGATTTGGATAATTATGTAAATTGTATATAGATTATATAGCATCCAAAATAGGTATTACAAAAAGCTTTTTCTGTAGGATGTGAATATGCATTTCTAATCAAAAATGTCATTTTTACGAATACTAACGAGATAAAAATGTATTCTGAGAGATTTTTATTTTAATTTCAAAACTCTCTGAATTAAACACTACAAAAAGGGTGATATACTTGTTATACACCACTATGAATTTCGCATAAGAAAAAAATAATGACAGGTAAAACATGCTTATATTTTTTAAATAAAATGATTGAAATATGCATTTTCAAGATTGTATATGATGACTTATATTATATTGGTTGTACTCAAAATTGATATTTTTAACATGGTTGGGTTCCTGCAATAATGATACATCGTATAATACACACGTCTTTGTAACCTTATACCTGTATACACAGAACGTAGAGAAAATTAGAGTACAGATCTTTTGATTTTAAGGTTTAAAATCTGGAATATAAAAAGAATAAGTGTTCTTTAAATAAATGATTTTAAAATGAGTAAATCTAGATAAAGCGTTGCTGATACACAAAAAACAAAACTTAAACATTATAATTTGTTTTAATTAGTAAACTGTTTTTTTTTATCTGTTTCAACGCAACCAGCCTTTTGAAAGTCTGTATGTATTGCTAACGGAACTTAAAAAGGAGAAACAATGACAAGCCCGCATCCTAATTTTCGCGATAAACTCTGTTGAAAATTTGACGAGAATGTATATCTCTAGATGTTTGATAAAGTTGATAAAAAGCTATACACATTATATTAAGATTTTAATTAGATTTAAAAAAATTATATGTAATAAAATTATGACAAAACAAGCAAAAGGGTTGACCTTGTCAACTTTGTATTGTCACTAAAGGGATAAAACTAGAGGATGTCGAATATAAAAAAAAAGCTAGAATATCAAATATTTCTAAACTATTTACATACCTTTGCATTCAGTTCATTTCTTATTCAAGATAAAAATTCTGTCTCGTATCTCCAAAACTCTCTCCTCCGTCCCCATGATCGACTTCTTTCGAGTGCACATCAATCTGACTGTTCACAACGTTATGTATGTTTCCATGAAAACGTTGTAAAAGTGAGTTTTCATTAATGTCATTGAAATTAGTACGATGATCACCAGGTGGATTACTTCTATGAACATTTCTTGGTAACAGAGTAGATGGAATTATGATTTGGCTTAAACTTCCTCGGCCATAAGAGGTTGTCGAAAACAGTGAAATCAAGGGTGAATTACCTCTACCGGTGAAGGTTACACGATATGATTTTAACATTGGCGCTCCATCAACATAATATAGAACTCTAGTCATAGGCAAATTGTAAACAAACGTATATATCAAAATCAAAAAGCATCTCATTCTTTTGAAATGATTTTGTGGAATAAATCTTGAACAAGTAGCTAGTCAATCGTGCATGTTTGTGTTTTTTTGTTAATTTTGTGTTTGCAATCTGGTTTCTTCCTATTATACCATTCATCAGTTTTCTTCATATTTACAAAACATTTTAATGGTGTTTTCATAGATTTGTTATAATATTGTGGTTAAAATTGTGGTCTTTGTGGTGAGAACATATTTCTTTGTATGAAAAACAATAACTAAAAACAAGAAAAATGAGGAATAAATGACAACAATGAAGATTGAAAGGTAACACCTTTGTTTTTCTTTCAAAGATTGTCTTTTTGAGAACAGATGTACTTTTACACGATCATGATGATGAATTTTACATGTACATTTTCGACACGTAGTAGAATTAAAGTTTTTTCTTCTATAAGATGATGTCTATGAAACTAGCTCTAACCAGTCTTATACATCAGGATATTATTAAACGTGATGAGAGTGTAACATCAAATTACTATATATATATTAGGATATGTATAAAGCTGAGTAACTGCTGCAAAAAAAAAATTCTTTAGAAAATGGCGACCTTTTAAAATTATATTTTCGATGTTTCTTTGATAAATATATACAGATAAACAAACAATCAGCTTGTCATCTTGTAAATAAATTCATACATAACTTTCATTATCATAGTTACATCATTTAACATACTCATCATTATAACATGTATAATGTTCGCATAGTTCAAATTTGGTAAATACAGTATTTAAATGTAACTAAATTTTCTTTTCGACGAAAGAGTTAGTGTGTTTTTAGAAAGACTTCTCATTCCCCCACCCCCCTTAAAATGCAATGGGTATAGGTCATCATCTTTCAAATCTCTATGCTATTTATAGAATCATTGTAGAGCAAGATATAATAACCATACTTTCCATAAAGGATTTGCAATAACGTTTCACGTCTCAAGGCAGTCACAAAGAAATAATATAAAATGCTTACAGTCCCTCATATTGTTTTTTTCTTGTGGTAAATTGACTTTTAGTGTAACTCATTTCTAAAAAGACAATCTAACATCAATATAAGAAAATCTATCAAATGTAACTTACCAAAATCAGCAGAACAAAACTGACTCTGTGCATGTTGCGGAAAGCAGGAACATGCATGTGCACCGTTCGCCGTCCATGTTATAACAATCAGTAAAGTATTGACCAATAACATTAAACGGTTCATCCTAACTGCAGTTTCACTACCCTCAAGTATATACTTACACCATGATGGTTTTTTTTTCATTTTTATATCCACGAAATACGTATTTTGGGTAGGATTATAAGATCGTGTTGGCGTTATTGACTAGTCCCTACCAGATATGCTTTATGCTAACACTGGTTGAACTTTTAACATCATCATAAAATGTAGAAAGACAGAAAAATAAGATGTAATAAATCTGAGATTCCATCTATTGTATTGTATTCTAAACAAAAAAGCATATGGTGTACATGTACATGATAGTTAATCTTTTAAGCTGTTTGTTTATTTTTACCAAACATATTACAATATGGAAATTAAAAAATCAATAGCATTAAATTTGACAATATATTATTTGTATATAACTTTAAATATCGCGAAAGGAGATAATGTGCGTACTTATATGTATCCGATAACTTATTTTACTGATTACATACTTTTTGTTATCACATATTCTTCATTATATCAAGAACCCGTTCGTAAGTGTTTAAATCCAAAACATAGAGAACACGATTGTATTACAGTTTTCAATGTCAAAATACATTTAGATGATTAAACGTTACCCTATAGTTTAACACAAAAACAGCGCTCATGAATTCCATTTCTAGAACCTATGACATCCATTTATTTATTGTTCTAGGGCTATTAAGTGCAAAATTCTACCTAAACATCCATACTGAAAAACCCAAATAACAACTCTTCTGAGCTTACTCAATTGAGAAATAACTTTTCTCTAGTTGAAGTCTACTGTAGTCATTAGTAACATCATAACATAAAATGACACACTATAAAATATCAATTGAAAGGGCTTAACTCATTCGAAAACAATTATTAGCAAAACAAGTAACCATACACTAATCAAATGAATAAATGTTACCTATGAAACAATATGAATACAAAAATTAAAAAAATAAAAGACAACTATAACCTGAGACAAAATGGCGTAAAATAAAATACCGTTAACAGGTGAACATAAATACAATGCTTTTGATGTTAGTAGCACGAAAATATTGTGGTGTTCATATGTTTTTTAACATCTAGTGTCATCGTACATGTATAGCAGTGAAAATATATTATAAAGTAAGAAATAAAATTCCATGTATTTCAAAATTCTAAACAGTAAAACAAAAATCCAATAGACATCTAGTTATCAAAATAATAATAGAAAAACCCGTAGAGGTAAAAACCCTTTCAAAGAGAGCGTGATTTGTTGGAGGACGTGTTTTTAAACAGACTGTCGGCCTTCTAATGGGAACCAATTGTGACCCTGCTCTTGCCGACTTGTTTCTTTATTATTGTGAGGCTGACATATGTGGAGCACCTGATATCAGCCACAGTTTTTTTGTTGGATTCGTGTTGCTTAGCCTTTAGTTTGCGATGTTGTGTCTTGTGTACTTTTATTTCTCTGTTTGTCCTTATTATTTTTTAAGCCATGGCGTTGTCTGTTTATCAACGATCAATGAGTGTGGCTGTCACTCATATCGTTTGCCTCTCTTTTAATAACAATGCTGTGGTTCAAAAGTTGAAGTTCCGAAATTTAGAAAAAAAAAACAGCTTTTATATGCATTGTTTTAAAATGTTATGTGACAGTTGTTTTCTAGATCGGATCACTTACAGGTTGCATTTCTGTAAAACTATACAATCCGTCCCCTATAGGAATTCCGTTTACCTCTGAAACAGTACCCCTTTTACTATGAAGTTTCGAAAACAATTACATATCCTAGAACGGAAAGCTAATCTGCATTGTATTTATAGGTTGCACTTTGTAAATACAGCTGTTTCTCAAAACACGCCCTTTTTGGGGGAGAAATTTAATATACATAGAAAATTAATTTTGTTTACATACTGGTTCCCAGTTATGCTCTCTGTGTTCCTTATCACAGAGACAGAACTTGGGAATGTTACCAGTAAATAAACACGTGCATATTGTTTACATTGAAATTTGTGGTAAGCTTTCACTTGAGGTAAGGGTAGTTAAGACAATTAGTGTCAATTTAAACTGTGAGAAGTTCAGGGCATATAAACGTTGAAAATGTGCCGCACAGCCCTATATTTTGACCTTTGAAAAAAATTGTGGTGCATATGAACTTTCAATTCTAGGATAAGATTTTTTTCAAAACTTCATAGTAAAAGTGGTACAGTTTTGGCCTTAAAAGGAGTTCCAATGGGAAATTGCATTGTCAATATTTTCAGAAATGCAACCTTTAGCGGTCAAAATATAGATCTGTGCGGCATAATTTCAACATTTACAAGCCTAGAACGTAAGAGATTAAACTTGAATTTAAATTCTCTACTACCATAACCATGATTACCTTCACTATTAGGATCCCTTGGAACTTGAGGCTGAAACAATATTATTTATTTTATGCTGGTAACATTCCCAAGTTATGTCTCTATGAGTTGAAACATAGAGATGATATATGTGAACCAGTACGCAGCAATGCAATTAAATTATGAGCATTATATATCTCCCCAATATTATCTCTTACTATATAAGGTCTTTATAACAATAGAATCATTGCCTTTACCAGCTAAATTATCTCTTTTATACCCCAGGGGTTAGTGATTTTTCTCTTGGTTTTTCCCCTGGGGCCTAAAATTCTCCTAATATGGAATATATAGTACGTGTTAGGATTGAACATATAATTGTTAGCTTTATTGAGTTATTTTTGTATTACGATCACATGTTATTGAAAATATTGTCGATTGTCGACAATGGTTTATCATTTAAAAATATGTAATCAATTACAATTGGTTATGCTCCCAGATTTCGATTATCCTATCCATGACAGTGATGATCGAATTGAAACTGCTAAAACGGTCAAATAAGGTACGAAGTTGAAGAGCATTTGGGACACAACATTCTGACAGAATTTGCCAAATATAAATGAGGTATTATTTTTTTCTGTGGAATTATTTAAGAATTGAATGCTCTTTTTTGTAAATTTATTGGGGTGTAAAAGCGTTGACCGAAGTACATTTTGTATGAAGCGCGGAAGCGCTTCATACGAAACATGTGCGCACGGTCAACGCTTTTACAACCCTATAAAGTTACAAAATAAAGCATTCAATACTTATAATTACATTGTTACCTATAGGATCATGAAAACACGCCTTTTATCAAGTTTGTATTTCATTTACCTGTGCACTTTATTGTGGGACCTCGTGTCATCATGAATGAAAAGTTTTATTGTGTGATACAACTGCGTAAGGAATAACACGTGATGTACAGTTAGCCAATCAGAATAACGTATTATAGTGAAACATACATTTAATGTAATTATAATGATGTGACTCCTATTTTCATAAACTGCTTACCGGATTATATTTGTATACAGTTGTCAGTCCGTCCGTCGTCGACATGTCGTACAATAACTATTTAATGCGCTAAACAATTTGCATCACACTTTAGTTTATTGTTTTCATCTACCTACTGACGTAATCTCCCCTTGAGTTTTATAAATTGTATATTACTTTTCTGAGTTACTTATTAAACATGTTAAAAAGGCAGATCTTTCAGTTTTGGAGAAAACTCACAAAATGCTATGAACAGGATGAACAGTTTTCATGAAACTTTGGAAATTGGTTTATATTTATGAACATAAGCCCCTTTAGTATTGTTATATACATTTCTGATATGGCATGACGACATTTTGTTCGTTACAAAAGCGACTGGCATATCATGTTCTCATGACGCAGCTGTGTATTCATGATATTGGGAAAATTAAATATAGGAATAAACCAAGTACCAGTATTTTGAATATTTTAATGAGTTATAAAGGAATTAATGCACTTGATCGATTTATCAGTGTTTATTTATTACAATCAATAAATACCAAAATAACGAAAATATAAATTAAGCTGAGCTTTTTCGAAAACAAAAACATGATTGTGCTCGTCACATTAGATTCAACTATTTACTTTGAAAATGTATTTGTATTAAAAGAGGACATATATTAATTTACAAAACGACATACACGAAGATAAACTAGAATTTACAAGAAAAAAGAATATAAACGCATTTGGATATATATATATATACAATTTCGGTGTATTTGATTCACATATGATATCCATGAGGACCGTGATCGACGTTTTACATTTCATAGATCCAGTAAAAGATTTGAAAGACATAGATTTGAAAGATATATATATATCTTTCAAATCTTTTACTGGATCTATGAAATGTAAAAAGTCGATCACGGTCCTCATGGATATCATATGTGAATCAAATACACCGAAATTGTTTAAAAAGTGATAAAACTCATCTTGAACACAGGAATGTTCTCTCTCACGCATAGCTATGTCTCTGATTGTCCAAAGTTTGCCTTACCTTTTTTTTATTTTTAGGGGTTGCACATATGTCAGTGTTTATGTTTTGGCCTCGATTATCATTGACTAGTTACTTAAATAAAAAACAATATGTTGAATCAATTGATTTTTATCAATAATCAAAAATGTAAGGTTGATTAGAATCTTAATTCACTAGGGTTGTTAATGTTGCTATAATGGGTTGGTGGTTCTTTCTGAGCACTGCGGTTTCCGCCATCAATATAAACTATAATAACGAAATAGTCCTGAAAGTGAAGTTAAACAAAAATAAAACCAGCCAATCAATAGTGTAGACATGATTGTTTCTACATTTAGATAAATCCAACAATATATGCATCCAATTATTATCCTTTTCTAATGATTTAAATGAAAATATAATGAATAATACTCAGATTATATTTATATAGACATGTAAGACCAGTAATTCATTGTAATAATCTGGATGTTTATTGGATCGATATCATATTGGTCACATCTGGTTTGATCGACAACATATGAGACATGTGAGAGAAGAAGAAGACAATACAAATACTTCTACGTGTAAAAATTGTGCATGTTAGAGTCATCATCTTGATCATGTTAAAGTAGTTTTGTTCTCATCACGCTCATATACACAATCTTTGAAATAAAAACAAAAGTGTTACATGTTCAATCTTCATTGTTGTCACGTATGCCTATGTGTTCTTGTATTTGTTAATGACTTTCTTACAAAGAAATATTTCTCTCAACAAAGATCACCATTTCAACCACACCTATAACAAATATATGAAATATATGAAAACACCATTAAAACGTTATGTGAAAATTGAGGAATGATGAAATTAGAAGAAACAGGAGTACAAGACAAAAACAAAAACAAAACACGATTCACTAGCTGCCTTTTCGAAGTTTATTTCACAAAATCAATTTATAAGAATGAATTTCTCTTTAATTGTATTAACTACTTGTATCTTTAATTTGCTTTTTTCACCTAAAATCCACAATATGTTTATGGAGACCCAATGGTAAAATCATTTTGGTAAATTTTCACCGGTAGAGGTAATTTAACTTAGAATTCACGTTCTTTGACAACCTCTTATGGCCAAGTAAGTTTCAGTCAAGTTATAATTCTATGTATTCGTTAACCAGAATATATACATATAGTATTAAATCTCGTGATCAGCGTACTAATCTTGGCGACACTAATATCAAAGCACCTTTGACATGAATTATCATTGATATGGTCATATTTATAAATTAACTGTTCACCAAACTTTTGAATTTTTGAAATACTAAGGCTCTTCCTCGGGAATATATAACCTTAGCTGTATTCGGCAAAACTTTTAGGAATTTTGGTCCTCTGGCTCTTCAACTTAGTACTTTATTTAAACTTTTTAAATTATATGGATTCGAGCGTCACTGATGAGTCTGTTGTAGTCGAAACGCGCGTTTGTCGTAAGTACAACATTTAATCCTGGTAGCTATGATGAGTTTATTTGCAACGTCTCCATGGAGACTCACATAAGCGTGGGAACAACCAGAATAATATGCAACCCAAAAAGACTAATCATGGAAGCGGAGGAGAGGATTTTGGAAATGCAAGAAGGAATACTGAAATAACGTTAACGTAATATCTGAATAAATGCACATGTACGTACATGTACATAATATATGGTTGCACAAACCAACATAATTGACTGCAAACTATACGAATTTAAAGTTATTGTTGCAAAACGGTACATTGCATCACTATTATTTCAAATACATGTCAATATCAATTAAGCGAATTTGATTGTTGTGTAGGTAAAAACATGATGTTTTAATTCGAATGCCAAGGCTGGTAGACATTTTCCCCTGAGGGTATCACCAGCCCAGTAGTCGGCACCTCGGAGTTGACATGCATATCAATTATATGGTCATTTTGATAAATGTACTGCTTCAAACGTATAATTATTCGAAATACTAAGTACATCATTTTAGTGAATTCTGAAGTGTTCACTGTCAAATGAGAAAGTATGATTGAAAGGGGTTGTATGTACATCAAAGAATAATATTGAAATATATATTATATATTTACTAAATGGTGTATTTGCCGATATGTGCCTACAATGCCATTGTCTTATAAAACCTCTTTACAAGTACATGTACAAAAATTGTATACATGTATGATGAAGCGTACGGGATAATGGATAAGAAGGCACTATAGCAATTCAAATTATGTTAAGAGTAATTTTAAAATGTATGCAAAAGGACATGGTGTGTTGTTTTACTTCATTTGAAAGCCACAGCTATGAATATAATACAGAGAATGGAAATGGGGAATGTGTTAAAGAGACAACAATCCGATCAAAGAGTTAAACGACAGAGACTATACTGTCTTTTTTTTTGTGTCGGTTGCTGTCATATTATAAGTATTCCCCATATTCAAAAAGTGTTGCTACAAATATACTAGTAATCAAATGTGTATGGGTTAACTGAAAGTATGAAGATTTAAAAAAAAAAAATTGAAACTATTTGCAAGTTTCAATAAAATTTATTTCTAACTTTGCTTGATTGGTAGCGGACGATACATCGGTGTTGTTCGAGATGTTGGCCGCGTTGTTACTGATGGACAGTTTTCACCATTATACCATTTACAGACTCCTTTCTCTTTACGGCATAATGCTGACCTGGACAAACAATCAGTGGATTCATAGTGTTTATATGAATTTGAGAAGTGGCATCCTTTAGATTTATCGTTTATGTCCTAAAAATATAACAAAAGTTATTATCAACATTTTTATTTTTATGGCAAAGAACGTGATTTCATTTTTCCTGTGACGATCTTGAATTCAATATTATATTTTGATTTTAATAATTATATTCATACATGTTCTTATTTGCATGGAAAGAAAAAAAATGTATCTACTACACACTTTTTTTTTAAATTATCCGTTTATAAATTTATAAATTATTAAGAAACTAAGGTTTCAACTCCCTCACGCAAAGTTGACTTCAGATGAAATTGGCTATTTATTTTAGGTATTTTTGGTCATAAAGTTCTTCAACGGGTTCGGTTCTTATACATATTTGGAATTCAAATGTTTGGTTTTGAGCGTTCCTGCTGAAGGTAAAACAGAAAAGCGCTTTGGACGCATGCCATTATTAAAGACGTTGTTTTAAAAAAAAAATCTATACATGCATTATTATAAATTTGGAGCCACACCCAGCCAACATGGGACCGTTAAATTTCCATAAAACAAATAGTTCAACGATCCTTGAGTTAAGAACTATTGTTAAAAAAAACTCTTTCATTGGCCCTTGTGTGGCATTTTGCTGGTGGTAATTTCTGTCAATATCGAAGATACATTTGTACCATACATATCAAGTTTTATTAATAATTTCCAGCTGATCATTTCGGTCGAGCCAAAAATGAAAGACCTATCTATATATTGTTAATGCTCTCGTCCTAAACATGCATGAACGATTTGTCGCTTGACGTTAAGGTAACACCAATAATGATGTTAAAAATAGTTAACCAGGTGTATTTCAAATTAACTGATTGTCAAACAACACAGCTACAACTTACATCACATCCATTTTTGCAGTTTTTCGAGTATGAATATGGACCAGTGGTAAACAAGTAAAACGTTTCTTCAAATGACAAGCTACTTGTTGTCTTTACAAAATCACAAAATCCAAAAGTCTTCTTCCTTCCGATTCTATGACCTGCAATACAATACAGTATTATGATTTATGAGGGTTGGGACGGAGTTAACACAATAGAAAATAACGGGCAAAACAAACGGAAAATAGGCACAAACAATCTATTTTTGGAATTTTAATTTGGGTCATCAATGCTCTTTAACTTTGATAACTAATATAGAATACCTTTATTAAATGGGGTGCTAATATACAAAAACTAACTGTTAACAATAGAGAATGTTGGTTAAAATATACGGATTACAGACCAAAAATAATGTCCAGTTTTCAAGTGATTAAAGAGTAGACAATATTTTTTTAAGATAAACTATAAGGAGTGAAAAGGTCATATAATACAGTTATGAACTTCAAGGTAATTCACACCCTCATTTATTAGTATTGACTATGTGTAGAAACTGAATGATGTTAAATTGAATGAAAATAAAATATCACCAATCGGTCTTTATCTGTACTATTTTATATTGTATTATTTTTGTTGTAACACAAGAAATACAGCAAATATATGGGACACCATAGAAAAACACCATAAAATCAAGTACAAAACGTTTACAGTTTTCACAATCCCATAAATGTATAAATTTTAAGTAAAAAAGTGATGTGAAACAATTATACACTAGTTACAACCGACGAAGAACTCAGTTTTGTTCACATTCATATGCACATAATTTATTCCACGCCTTGATCTACAAATATAATTCAATGAAATTGAAAGACAGAGTATTTGTAAATACGTACTAATATTATTGTTTCTCAAAAATTCCAAATTGATGCAGTTGGTAAAAAAAATGTGAACCAGTCTGACGTTTTCTATGTTGTGTTTTGTGTACTGTCGACAGCTGATCGATAAAAGTTCGCAGTAGTTTCTACATTTTCCTTTGTACTTACCCATAATGACATACTGTTAACCTACTCGAAGTGACATCCAACACATACCATCATTCCCTGTAGACCTTTGTACTTACCCATAATATCATACTGTTGGCCTACTGGACGGGACATTCCACACATACCATCATTCCCTGTAGACCTTTGTACTTACCCAAAATAACATACTGTTGACCTACTTGAAGGGACATCCCACACATACCATCATTCCCTGTAGACCTTTGTACTTACCAATAAAAACATACTGTTGAACTACTTGAAGGGACATCCCACACATACCATCATTCCCTATAGACCTTTGTACTTACCCATAATAACATCTTGTTGACCTACTTGAAGGGACATCCGACACATACCTTCATTCCCTGTAGACCTTTGTACTTACCCATAATAACATCTTGTTGACCTACTTGAAGGGACATCCGACACATACCTTCATTCCCTGTAGACCTTTGTACTTACCCATAATAACATCTTGTTGACCTACTTGAAGGGACATCCGACACATACCATCATTCCCTGTAGACTGTTGTACTTACCCATAATAGCATACTGTTGACCTACTCGAATGGACATCCCACACATACCATCATTCCCTGTAGACCTCTGTACTTACCCATAATAACATACTGTTGACCTTCCCGAAGGGACATCCCACACTTACCTTCATTCCCTGTAGACCTTTGTTCTTACCCATAATAACATACTGTTGACCTTCCCGAAGGGACATCCCACACTTACCTTCATTCCCTGTAGACCTCTGTACTTTCCCATAATAACATACTGTTGACCTACTTGAAGGGACACCCCACACATACCATCATTCCCTGTAGACCTCTGTACTTTCCCATAATAACATACTGTTGACTTACTTGAAGGGACATTCCACACATGCCTTCATTCCCTGTAGACCTCTGTACTTTCCCATAATAACATACTGTTGACCTACTCAAAGAGATATTTCACACATACCATCATTCCCTATAAACCTTTGTACTTACCCATAATAATATACTGTTGGCCTACTCGAAGGGACATCCCACACATACCATCATTTCCTGTAGACTGGACAACTATTTCTCTGTCAACACGAGCGGAAATGCCCTATTGTAAAAATGTAATCAGAATATGTGTAGCTGTCATTTCGTTTTTTGACAAAAGAACGATGTTATTTTGAATAAAAGTGTTTTTTACTTTTGACCTAAACTTTAAATTTGTACTTTTGTGTTTAACTCAAAATGAGAAGGTCTGGTAATGGCTAATTTCGGCAGGAAATTCGTAGTACATCGGATGAAAAATTGTTGACATGTTTTAACACTTTTAAGTATCTACTTATTTGGTTTATACTAGGTTATTTGGTTATTGTAAACGGTTTTGGCTGACTTGATCATTAAAACGCTCAAGTTCAAGCTTAATAATGTAAAATCTATTAAATATAACATAAAACGAACCTTTTTAAATGACCTTTGTCAAAATGAAAGTGGCCGCATTTGTGTCTACTCTGACAATTTATACATATAATGCATTTTCATATAACATATATTTAAATATAAAGAATGAACACACGTGCGGCCACTTCCATTTTGACAAAAAAAAGTCTTAATAAAAGCACACATGATTTCATTGTCTGCATAAAATAATAATGCTCGTACGTAATGCATAATTATCTATAATATTATCATAACAGTCGCTTTTTATGTAACACTTGCATGTAACTTTCAAATAAATAGGTTAAAATTAACAATCTCAAAGAGGAGCGAAAGATATCAGAGGGACAGTCAAACTCATAGATCAAAAATAAACTGACAACGGCATGACTAAAATAAATACAGACATACAGACAAAAACAGTGCACAAGACCTAACTAGACACTTAGTGACACGAACCCCACCAAAACTTTGAATGATCTCAGGTGCCCCAGAAGGGTAAGGGGATCCTGCTCCACATGTAGCACATGTTATAATAACGTTATACTTTGGGGACAAAAAGGTGTCTTAACGGGCCTACTCCTTTCTACTATTTCCGCTGATACGTTTGCAATTATCACATTCACACATATGTAAATCATCAAGCGAAGAAACAAATCAATCATAAACTAAATACGCATTTTTCATGAACTAAACCGTTCTAAAAAGGTAATTGTTAATGGAAAATCGTTTGTTTTTGGTGAAGAATAAATGGAACAAGTTTCAAATACAAACATGTCTACTTCAAGACCTGGGATTCATTTATGTTTATCAAGAAAACCTCGTTAATCCAACACACCCATATTGCACCATATCGTGTTCAACATACTAATACATAAAGACAAATAATACATGTAGTAGTTGTGTCATAATAATGCCAACTTGTATTATTAAATATTGGTTCCCGAAAATGAACCAAATTCCAAAAACTGATCAGTTCATGTCGTCTTGGTTAGTTATTGCATTTTACCACTTGATTAAGCATTGCTTAAATAAGGCAAAGTCAGTGACTTGCTTTTGGGAAACCAAAGAGGCATTCAAAACTAACCTTTTATCATAAGTTCTAAATGTTTTTAGATCAAACTTTATAAAAGAGGGGCGACAGATAGCAGAAGAAAGTCAATTTCATAAATTGAAAATAAACTGACAACACCATGGCTGAAAATGCAAAAGACAAACAGACAAATAATAGTAAATCAAAAATAACATAGAACACTAAAGACTGTACAACACGAACCCAAACAAAAATTGGGGATGATATTAGTTGCTCAAGATCCTGATTAAATGTATTGCCAAAGTTTTGATTATCTGAATCAATTCATTACTAAATATCTAGATTATCAACTTTTTGTTTTCGTCGTACTTCACACTGGTCTAATCTCAATTGTTGCTGCAATTGTTTATTTCTAAATTAGATAGTTACCTTCATTGTATGCAAAATTTGCATTGTATATTTCCTAACAATTTCATTTTCATAAGGATCATCAGGTGCTTCCTTGACTTGTTCCCTCAACACTTTACCATAGAACACTGAAATAAATGTATACATGTGTGATTTGATTTGGTATATTAAAACTGATAGCTGATCTACACACATCTTTTTATTTTCGAAAGTTATCTTACTCAAACTGTAATCTATATCCTTCTAATTTTCTTGTTATTTAAGCTACAAGATACACTGATTGTAAATTACCGTTTGGTCTTTTAACGAGATTGATTGTTCACGGTGGAGTCGGTACGGCGAAAATGAGAAAAGCAATCAAGTTGAGAAAACCAATGATAATCGTTTATTCGTATTTTACCTATGACGATGTATTTTATGTCAACGACAACGGGCACGTGCGTCTTTAGTTTCGAACGATGATTGTTCAAATCACTCTACTGTGCTGAGCAAGGACATTATCAGTAGATTAAAGGACATTTCGTAAAATAGCGAATATATTTAGTATTACATGAACTGAGCAAATTTGCCCTATAACTGATAATTCAACATATGGAATACTGATGACGTTGCCCTCTCGATATAAATCAATATTCAATATTGTTTATCGGACAGGGACAATACATTTTTTTACAATACGAAAAAAAAGTTTTGCCCATTTTCTATTACGAGACCTTCATTTTCGGTTTTAAGTTTGTCATACTAAAGTATTGTATATAACATACTTTTGTATCACATGTTTAACATTGTTTAACTTTGTATCAAAGATACAGTTTTAAATGTGGTTCAGTGTTTTAAACGTCTTGAAACAGACTGTTGATTATTGTCACTATTTTATTTCCGTTTATTATTCATTAGAACGCAGACGAATCAAGAGTAAAAATAGTTAACTCGTCAGATTTATTTTTATAAGCTACCTTTCATTTGCTAGATAAAATTAATTGAAATAACATAATATTAAGTACTTGGACGAGAAATCGGAATTAACTTCTAACAATTACTGTTGACAGAAAATCGATCGTGACAGTCTGTTTATAGCACTAAAATATATTATAACAGTGATTTCTATATGGGATGAGCAATGATGTTTCATGGCATAAAGCAGATAGAGTCGTGACAAAGAATATGTCATTCTTAAAATTCGGATTCAATTTATGTTCTAGTGGCTAATTGATTTTAAGTTTAAGTATGCAATAGTAAACTTCTATGAAGAAAAATAATATCAATAAAATATATTTCATTTAAAGTAACTTACCGAAATCAGCAGAACAAAAGTGACTTTGTGGATGTTGCGGTAAGCATGAACATCCATGTGCACTGTTTGCCGTCCATGTTATAACAAGCAGGACAGTATTTACCAATAACATAAAACGGTTCATCCTATCTGTAGCTTCACCACTCAGAAGTAAGTACTGACACAATGCATGTTTTTCATTTTTATATACATGAAATCATTGTTTTGTAAAGTATTATAGGATTATATTGGTATTATTGAGTGGTCTGTCCCAGATATGTTGTATGCGTACAACATGTACAATGGTTGAACTTTTAACATCGTGATATGTAAAAAGAAAGAATTAGATGTAATAAAGCTTAGATTTTAATTTATGTTTAACAAATAAGATGCAATAAATCTTAGATTTTATTTTATTAAGAAATAAGCAGATGTTGGACATGTACATGACAGTTAATCTTGATTTATTTATCATGTTTATATTTATCAAATAAATTCAAAATTGGAGGGTTTGAGAATCAATAGCATTCAATTTGACACAATATCGATTAACTTTAAATCTTGTAAAACATGTGAAAGGAGAAACGTGTGCTTATGCTTGGTATGATTTTACATGTATACGATAACTGAGTATACTGACTGGATTAATATTGATGTCATAGATTCTGTATTTCAAGATCCAGTGCGTAAGTGTTTTAATTACTTTCCAAAACAGACACAACAATTATTGTATTACAGTTAAAATCTAAAAGTACATTAAATTGTTTGACCGATATTCTTTAACTTAACACACAAAACCGCGCTGCTGAATCGCATTGCTATATAATCTAGCATAACCATTTTAATGTTCTAGGGTTATAGAGAGTCATTATTTAAGGAATATAGCAAAAGTCCAACTAAGTTTGTGTAATTACAAACACTAAAATAGTTTTTTCGTACATCATTCTAGTCATATCCAGTTGCAGTCGTTGTACTGTTGTCATTAAGGTAAGTTTTTCTTGAACTTGTGGTAATGTAAGTAAACTATGCACATTATAGAATTTATATGTATTTTAACAACTAGTGTTACCATGCGTCATTTATATACATAGCATTGAAATAAATACCGTATAGTCATGTATACAATTCCCAAAAAATGACTAAAGTTAAACAAATATCGGCCAGCTAATTCACAAAGCAATTATCCAAAAACAAATATGATAGTAAACTGCTATAATTCAAACCACTCAATACCCGGCTTCTGATTTTGGATAGCACATACATAATGCGGGATTAACCATGTTCGTCAGAGCTAAACTCTTACCTCATCTTAGATAGAGGTGTAACAACAAAATAACAGAAAACATACATGTACTCTAAATATTTGTTTGAAATAGCTGGATGCATAAAACTCTCGACCCAATGTAGCATTGAATTACGTCTACTTTAAAAAAAAAGTTGGCGCACACCATGGCAAAATGAAAAACAAATAATTATATAAAACACGTCAGAAAAAGTTATATTTGTATCAAACAATACATACAGAAAACTAAGGAGGAAAATAATAATTTCGACCAAGATGAATTTTCGAGGGGTCAGCAGCTTCCGCTCTACCATTAATATCCAATATTGACTACTGTAGACATCCATTGCTGGTTATTTACTGGGTCTGGAATTGTGCATCTAGCGTTTCAGATCATAAGCCCGGCACGTTTGATTTACTATTTACACCACTGGGTCGATTCCACTGCTAGTAGACGATTTCATCCCCGAGGATATCACCAACACAGTAGTTAACATTTCAGTGTTGACATAAATATCAATTGTATTGTCATTTTGATAAATAAGTTGTTTGCAAAAGTATGAACCATTGTAAATACTAAACATGTTCTTATCCAAGTCATAGACATATTTGGGACAATTTTTGTAAATGATCGATCCTTAGTGATCTTCAACTTTATACTTGTTTAGATTTCTAACTTTTGTCATCTGATGATGAGTCTTATGTAGTCTTAACCGTTAACGCCTGTTTGGCACCTATACTGATGATAACAACATACTGAACAGGTGGGGCGGGTTAATAAATCATTCATTAATTTGTTTTTACAATGTCTTTTAATACGGTACACGAGATGCATTGACTTACATAGTCGTGATGTCTCTTGAGTAGATATATAGGAAAAACTACAATGCATAGTTATCACTTGTTTATTGAGTGCCAATGTTAAAATCATATCGCGCGACCTTCGCTGGTTGAGGTAATTCACCCTTTATTTCATTCCTTTCAACAACCTCTTATGGCCATAGAAGTTTAAGTCATATCACAATGTATATATACTCTTTTACCAGGAAACGTGTATATAAGTTTTCCAGCTCGTGATCATCGTATTCGGTGTGAGCCAAAGCTCCGCGTTGAAGGCCATACCTTGACCTATAATAGTTTTCTATTATAAAATTACTTGGATGGAGATTTGTTCCATTGGCACTCATACCACATCTTCCTATATCTGCATGTATCGTTTCATGACATAAATGAAAACAAAAACGTATTTACAATGTCTACTTGGAAACAAACATAAATGTGTGAACATACAGATTGATATTCATGAGATCATTTGATTCCAATATCTTTGACTTTAAAATGTTTGTCATTTTACCCTTCTAATCATACTTTTGCTTTATGAGGCGTCACTGGAAATTATATAATTAAATCATACACTTACGCTCTTTACCTTTGAATATCCTTAACACAGTATATAACTATTATTAACCTTAGTTGGACTGCAAAAACTATTTTCCGCTTTTGGTTGTTCTGCTTTTCCCACTTTTTTGTCCTTTGTATCATTGAAATATAAATGTAAACATAGATACCGGTATGACTTAAGAAGAAAAAACTGGTTTACAGTGACGTAAAAGTTCCAATCAATATAATAAACTACTTATTAAGTTAGAAATTTTTACGTTTACATGTTTTAGGTGCAGATTAAAACTTATTAATTGCTTACACCATAGATACAAGGTCATAGCCTCTTTCTTATTTCTTGTAAATCTCAAGTTATTCCTCTTTGTACTTCTTCTTTAAAAAACTAAAAAAAATACTCCATTCAGTACTTCTTTGAAAGGGTCTTTACATGGAAACCTTCTGAAAAAAAAAAAAAAAACCAACAAAAACACAAACTGACATGCAGACAGATACAAGCAAAACAAGTGCTATGCTCCTTTTCATAAAATAACCACAAATTAAAGTCATCATTCAAATGCTTATGCACCAAAAAAGTTGAAAAATTAAACTAAAGGGGAATCAATTTCTCTTATCCATTACATAGATCATTTGGTTAAGTATTCTATTTTATTACAGAAAATTAAATACAACCTAATCATACGTAAAAATAAAACAAACACAAAACTATTCAGATACCTTAACTTGGTTTATTATCATGCCACATATAAAACGTACGGGTTATAGTCAGTATGTTATATTTATTTTTGACTAAAAGTCTTTACAATAATTCAATTTTTATTTCTTTACTTTTAAAAGCAAATCCTGTCACAAATGGAAGCCAGTCTCCATGCAAAGCTACCATCAGGCCCACTGCATACGAATCTGTCTGTATATGAGATTTGGATAGACATCACCCAAACATGCAGAACAATAAGCAAACCTGTCCAGTGGCTGATGATTCTGAAGGAACTGATAGAAGTGCTGAATGTTTAGGTCTAAATAGTTCAGCATCTTCCCAATCTCAGACTAAACGATTTTCAAGTGCATGCAGGTTATGTTATTATACATTTACAAAAAGAAATTCCCAATATTTATAAGTCTCCATTTGTGTTTGTTGTAAAATGTGGAGAGAAATAGTTTGTTAACTTTATCTGCGTTAAGATTCTTTATACATGTTATAGAAACTAAGAAAATTATAAGAATTCTCTAAAATAATTATAAACACAGATCTTAAAATAGCTTTTAAAGATAATCTCTTCAAAGATGGAAGTTTCAACAATAAGGAGATGTGGTATGATTGACAATGGGACAACTATCTACCAACGTTCTTATAAAGTGGATATAACGAAATATTGGAACCAGTACTGCCTTCGACAACAATGAATAGAGAGAAAAAAACAATACTGTATGCGAGTCGGATGTAAAAGGCCCGGCGATAAAAAATATGAAACAATTGAATAAAGAAAATCAATCATGCTAACAGTCTTATTCATAACAAAACAAATTTTGGAAAAAAAATTTAACAGATCTGAACCACTTAGCTACAGGCTATTGCCGCATTCAAAAATGGTTGTGAGCACGCAACCTTCTGGTTACCTGGGACATGCAGCGATGTTGCAGTACAACATAAGAAAACACTATGAAAATCAGTTAAAAGGGCTTACCTCTTCCGATTTATACAAAACAGAGAAAAACAATGATGCCCACCTCTGGGTACAACAAAACTAAATGTCATTGCAGCAATTATTTTCAATATTGTGCTCTCATTCTTACAGCATGCAGTAAACCCCAAAGAAGAAAGAAGAACACAACTAAAGATGTGTATTCATTACAATATGCAGTTCTTGAAAAAGAACTTGAGAAGAATATACTTCAAATAGATATTCTAAAAAAATGCTTTGCAAATATGACAATTTAGATTCTGATGTCCCGGAACTACATGTACTATCAGTTTTTGGGAGAGTGATTTTTAAATCACAAACATTTTGTTTTTAAGTTGTTTAATAGTTATCTAAATTAACGTGTATATGTTTTGATTATATTTACTTTAATGTTTGACTTGTTTAAATTGCTTTTTCAAAATTACAATCATTTTTACAAAATCAATGTACTAAAATACTACTTATATTATATTGATTTATGTTCAATTACCACGTATTGTATTTGATTTTTTTTCAAGTTGATGAATAACTTATCAATGAAGACTATTAGAAATTTGGACTTTGCGTTGTTTTTGTCATTTTTGTAATCCTAAAACTGAGGAGATGTTCATATTTTGATATCAAATGAGATAACCTCAGACTCAAAATAATAGTTCCAATGTTGAGTCTTATTTCATAGATCACTATTTGTTTCTGTTACATGTAATGACTTTACAGGGTCGATTTTTCTCTTTGTTGTAGGCTTTTCAGTGTTGTGTAATGGCTCATATCTATGACATTTGAACTCTAGAAAATGTTGTCTCATTGACAAGCTTATACTTAATATTCTATTGTAATGGAAACTAACGTGACAAGTAATGACAATAGTTCATACTGATCCGTTTGGTCAATGGAGCTAGTTTATAGAACTTTAAATTTCTTAAAATTACTCTTGTTACATGTCCAGGCGCTCCTACATGTCTTAGCGTCACAAGTCAAAAACACGTTATGTGTTGTCTTCTGTGTTATATCTTAATGTTTTCTTCTATTTTGAGAATTTGATGCGGCATGGATAAGAACAATGAAGAATTTGCAGTAAAATAAAATTTTAGCACTGCACTTTTCAATTTGATTAGCCACAGTCTAAGAGAGTTATAGGGGTTCCATAAACAACTCTCCATCCAAGTCACAATTTACAAAACTAAACCATTATAGGTCAGAGTACGGTTTTCAACACTCTGGTTTGGCTCACTGCGAACAGCAAGCTATAAAGGGCACCATCAATTACTAGTGTAAAACCACTCAAATGGGAAAAAGTAAAAATCACAAAAATACTGAACTGAGAGGAAAATCAATTCGGAAAGTCCATAATCAAATGGCAAAATTAAATAACAAAACGCATCAAAAACAAACGGACAAGAACTGTCATATTCCTTACTTGGTACAGCCATTTTCAAATGTAGAAAATGGAGATTAAACCTGATTTTATACCGTTAACCCTTCCACTTTAATGACAGTCTCACCAATTTCCATAATATTTACAATAACACAATAAATAAAATAGTGAAAATATGGATACATCATGTAACAATTTTAAAAGTAACATATTAACAGAGCACAAAAACACCTATCTACAAACACATTCATTGATTTGCGTGCCTGACGTCAGAAAATTTTATACGTGACATATCTTTATCGTTCAATGTACATACAAACAAGTTTATAATTTCACATAGGCAATGTTAGCATACATGATACAGGGTTAAAAAAAACAAATGCATATAAAAATAAATTTCAGAAAAAGACCGAGATTTAAGATAGTCCAAAAGATAGAATTATAAGAATCCTCAAATAGTTAATTCCACTATGCGATTGAATAATTTTGACGTTTGTGGTTCAACGTATTTTCTAATTCATAATAGAAATATATCAAAATGACATTAACTAGAACAATATCGCACTGACGGGATCTTATCAAGTACATAGTCACGTTATAAGAACCAAAGAAAAACAAAAAGTCGCATATACAAAACACACTACCAAAAATAAATTAAAGACAATACAAACACATTGACGGGGTGTATAAGTACCGAGCCACGTTAAACGGATATCACATAAAACAATCCAAAAGTAAAAGTAATATAAATAATAGAACAAAGACAAATGAAATAACAATATAACACGTTGTTGAGATGATAAACAACATCAGTACGCAGAATCTATACATCAAGACCATCATGTATTATTTGTGAAGCTTATACGGAATATTTATCAACAAGGTCTTTGACATATCCCTGGTTCATCAACTTTCTACTCAGACACTGGTGACGTTTTACAAAGTCTGAGTAGGAGCTGCAATCTCTAGAATATCTAATAAGTTGGGAAATATATATCCAATATGCAGGTGAAGTTGGTATATTGCTACTAAGATGGGGGAAATTTTTAATGTCAAAATTAAAATCGTCTCGTTTGTCATAGATTCTGGTACTGAGATGACTGTGTAAGTCAAATTCGAGATATAAATCTAAAAATGAGGCGGAGGTAGCCGCGTCTGTTGTCTCTTTTATTTCTAGTTCTGGGAGATATATTAATGGAACCTAATCTGAAAAGTTCGGATTGTTTATGGAAAGAACGTCATCAATATATCTTAAAGTGAATAAAATAATCTGGCTTATTTGACCCTTTAAAAGTTTTGTTTTTGATAAGTGTATGGAGGAACTCCGATTCATATGAACATAAGACGAGGTCGGCAAGAAGAGGTGCACAGTTAGTTCCCATAGGAATGCCGATAATTTGTTGGAAAAGTCTACCTCAAAACGCAGCAAATAAGTTGTCGATAAGAAACTCCAGCATATTGGCCACTTGTTCTTCTGTGTAGCATGTTTTACCTTTTTATTTGTCACTATTAACGAAATAAGCCTCATGAAATCCCAAAGTAATAAATGTATAGCGTATGCTACCATTTTTATGTTGAAAGGCATTGTGGATTATTTCTTTTAGGCGATTTTTCAATTTCACATGGGGATTGGTGGTATACAGGGTTGAACAATTAAAAGTTTTGATAGAACTAGTTTCAGAAAAAGACCGAGATTTAAAATTGTCTAGAAGTTCTTTAGAATTTTTAAGAATCCACATATGGTTAATATAACAACGCGAGTAAACAGTTTCACAGTATTTCTGAAGACCCTCTTTTACTGCGGGCAGAATGTTAGTCAATCTAATAGACAATTCTTTAGTGGTACATGAAGATGAGCCAGCAATATACCGTTGTTTGTACGGAATTTTATGAAGCTTTGGTATCCAATACAAACAAGATAAGTCCTCCGATTTGGTGATCAATGTAATATTTATTGAAGCCATGAAGGACTTATGATTTGCTAAAATCTCATCCTTGTCAAATGATATGTCTTTGTATGTGAGTGCTCCTTTATACACAATTCTTTTACAAGACATTCGTTGTAATACGATTTACATACAAAGACAATATTATTTGAAGCTTTGAGAAATCAATGTTCCAACTTATTCAAAAAGCGATAAACGAGAAAAACGTATTTACCACATTAACAAACGACAATAGCTGAACATCAGATTCCTGACTTAGGACGACGGGTGAAAACAATTGCAGCGGGATTAAATGGTACCAAACTTTCACCCTTTTCTGAAATAATCTTGTAACATCACAACATAGAAAGACACACTATAAAATCTTAATTGCAATGACGTAACTCAATCAAAAGACATAGTAACATAAGTGAACATACACTTAACGATTTTTTTTTTTTTTATATCATGTATACATTAAAAAAAAAGGGATAAATAATCAAAGTAACAGTATTACTGTAAACCAACTAATTTTCGGTAGCGATGTATCTTAGCGACCTTCACGAGTAAAAAAATATCGCGAATATAAATCGTAGAGAATTTGTAAAAACTCAAATTGTGTTAACTTAACTATATCTAGTAAGTATGATATTCACGAAATTAAATCGACGCGAATGTGGTAGCAAGGTCTAAACTGTGAATGTAAAAAAAAACAATTATCTTGAAAAAAAATCCGCCGTTTACCATAACATTATACATCATAACCTACCTAAACTGTTAGATTATTTTTCTAATTATATATCAATTTTCTTCTCATTTTAAGTTTCAGTATTAAATTACATTTTTTATTCATAAGTCGAAAATAAACTGTCTGCGCTAAAACAGAAACATGCCAACAAATAAGCAATGTTACTGAAAACACTTCATAGAAAACTGAAGACTGAGCAACACGACCACAACAAATATCAAAGTGTTCTTAGGTGCATCGGAAGGATAAGCATATTTCGTTCCACACCCGTCATGTTGCAATATCAAATATAACTTAACATGAATCAAATGTTTAGTATTGGATTTCTAAACTTCAAAACCACAATTTGTTATCAGTTTCGAAAAAGGTACACAGTTGACTATGCGATATTGGTTTCATTCATTGTTCAAGATGTATGCTGACCCATAGCTGATAATTGCTGTGTCATTTGGTCTCTTCTGTATAGTTGTCTTTTTGGTCTTATAGTTGTCGAAATTCTAGATCCGTATTACCGAACTCAACGAAACATTCGAAACAGATTTTGAAATGTCTACACTTTTAAAGTGTTCAAATAAGACAAAAGAAAATGTATAGGTGAAAAATATAGGTGTATATCATTAACAGAGGCGTCATCTTGTTCTGAGTGTTGTATTCGCCAAAATCAGACTTAACATATTTATACATTGTAGTTTTATAAAACTTTGATTATGATATAAAAGTACATGCTAACAAATAGTTTACATAATTTATTATATAATTAAGTATATGGTAAAATAGACGAGAAGGTAATGTAGTAAATAAATGTATGACACATTATATGTACATTTATAATTTAGTAATAAACACTTGGCAAAGGAACATCATATTTGGATTATCTTCAATTGAAAACCGCAGACTATGTCGCCTTCAACACAGAACAAAAGCGCACACATTAAGAAACCAGTAAACAATGTATTTAGATTAAGAGAGAACTAGTTACCAGAACGTAAGATAACCGGCACGTCATATCTGAGAAAGAGGCAATACATGCCTTCATTTCTATATTTCATTTATTTCTTTATTATTCAAAATTATCAGTCAAAAGGTATTCTACAAGGTTAAGCAGTCCAATACCTTTTATATGAAACATATATTACCAATTTATTTTCTGATTAGTTCAATACACCTATGTGTAAGAACTATTTTGTCTTAACTCTATATTTCTTCCCTCTTGAATTAAAGTTGTCGTATACCATCTTTTCAAAGACAGTCTTTCCGTATTATTTGTCTTCATTTTGCTATTCTCGTGACTCAGTGTGATAGTCGGGCTAAATTATAATGACAGTAAATGTTTGATTGCATTGCCATATTCATTTTATTGATATTACATCATTAGTTTGTTGTTCAATTCGCAATTTCTGCGTGATCCTGAATTTTCATATAAAACCAGATTTAACCAATCATTTCCTTCATGGCAAAATGCCTTTACTAAGTTAAGAATATGACATTTATTTTTCTTGTGTTTAATGTGTTTGAGCGCTTGATTTTGTCATTAAAGGTGAGACTTTTTGTTTTAAATTTTCTTGAGATTTTTCAGTTTCGTTGACTTTTTAAATAAAATTATACTGAGCCTGTTCAGTGAAATGAGAGTGGTATTTATATCTGCACGTGTTTTATTTGTATTATTTTTCTTATTAGGAGAATTTAACTCTGATCATTGTTTCTCTTCAATCGATTCACATCACAATAAACTCAAAAATATTTACTTGGATGTTTTTTTTTAGATAATTGTGTCTTGTTGAAGACAATATTGTCTTACATATGTGCTGCTACTACGTTCAAGGGTACCTTGTATGTATAAAGTCCAAGGTAGTCCTCCGAAAAAACGAGCGGTAAACAGATATGTTAAGATTAGCTACAAACATAACGATTTATTTAACAAACTGAAACTATGTATTAATTGATTTTATTTCTAACGACGCATGACTGGTCGTGGACGAAATGGTGGTGTTGTTGGAATTATTGGCTTTACTGTTATTGTTGGACATTTCTCACTATTATACCATTTACAGACTCCTTTCTCCTTACGGCATAATGCTGAACCAGACAAACATTCAAGGGCACCATAGTTATCATGTGAGAGGTGGCATCCCCTGGAACTATCGCTTATGTCCTGGAAAAAAATATCAAGATATAGTTTAAAATTGTATTTTGACATCAAGTTATTATAAGTTATTCCGATACAACCTTTGAGAGCTTCAATTCTTAAAACTTTTTGAAATCACATACTTGCTTTTATGAATATAATAGGATGAGCAAAAGCACATTTTTAAAAACAAATTAGATAAAAAGCAGCGTATAAATACAATAAGATAAAATGCAATTATGACAACAAAACAAACATAATTGTGTGACAATATCAAACACAATTTCTGATTTTATTCATTTATGTTATGTGTTACAGTTGGTTTTTTTTAAATTTATTTTCGGTTATAGTAATTTTTTGTGAGCATGGTCAGCAGTCATGCGGTAAACTTTTGAATAGCATGAAAATAAAGATGTGATTGATATCAATTTAAGAAGCTGTGGGAAATATTTAAATGCGACATTAATCCGCTTACACAAACGAATTGTGTGTGTGTTTGCTCAAAAGATAAAATAAATTAATAATAGTTTTAATAGGACCAAAATGTTATAATCCTCAAATAGAAATAGCTGTGGTATTACCAAATAAACAAAACAACTGCTTTTTCTTGGCAAACCACATGATAAATAAAGAAGAAGTAATCCCTTAAATGGGTAAAATATATGTGGTGACGTCAGTGCTAATCCTATTTGTTCCAAAACTCAATACATTACTTGGCAATATTTTCTTTTTCCGCAACCCCTGATCAAGAATTGTTTGTGTCTAGTTTGTTAAACCGATATGTTTATTTCACATGTCAATTTTCTACTACCCAATACTAATTAAAGGCAACCATAGTTTACCAAGAACATTTCTATTGAATTTATTGGCAATACTCTCGGCCTTAATATGCATGAAATAATC
Source organism: Mytilus galloprovincialis (assembly GCA_037788925.1). Lineage (NCBI taxonomy): Eukaryota > Metazoa > Mollusca > Bivalvia > Mytilida > Mytilidae > Mytilus > Mytilus galloprovincialis. Next base: position 4,613,890 of record CM075332.1, read on the forward strand.
ACCTTCGTAAGTTAACATCAATCATAATGTTGAACATAGGTAATAAGGTGTGATTCAAAGTAATGCGTTCTCAACCATCAAGCTACAACTTACATCACATCCATTTTTGCAGTTTTTCAAGTATGAATATGGACCTTTGGTAAATATGTAAAACGTTTCATCAAATGACAAACTACTTGCTTTCCTCACAAAGTTACATGATCTTATCATCTTCTTCTTTCCATCTCTATGACCTATAATACAAAACAGAGAGTAGTCATTATTTCTAAAGATTAATAATAATAAGTGAAAAAAATAAAGGCAGAAATGAAGGACATCCATACCTTCATTTACTAGTATTTACTATGAAAATGTAATGAATGTAAATGAATTCACCAAGCGGTCTTTATCTGTAAATACTATATTATATTATCATATATTCAATGCCAGTAAAGTTATATCTGCAAATGCATGAAATATTTACAGTGGCTGATCCAGAAATTTCGTAAGTGGGGGCCAACAGACTGCATAAGATTGGCCCGCTCCAGTCACGCTTCAGTGATTCCCTATATAAGCAACCAAATGTTTTCCCTAAAAGGTGGCCCGGGCCCCCTGCCCCCCTAAATCCGCCTCTGAGTTACAACACAGTAGAAAAAACACCATAAAACATATACAACGTTTTTGCCCTACACACAAACACAAACCCATTAAAAGTCAAAACAGTTATGTGGTCGTATTACGAAATTTATAAGTGAGACAACTATCCACTAGATACTGCCCTCCGTATGCACGATGATACTTATTGTGTCTAGATTTCATTCAAGAATATAATTTTGTGCTACGAGGGAAAGGCAGTATAACCCTTATCACGACACAAATGTTTGGGTTGGGGTTCGTGTTGCTCAGTTTTTAGTTTGCTATGTTGTGTTTTGTGTACTATAATACTATTGTTCATCTGTTAATTTATTTTTTTAAGTCATGGCGTTTACACTTTATTTTCGACTTATGAGATTGAATGTCCCTTTGACATCTTTTGCTATTCTTAAATGTTTATTCGTCTCGTGAAATGGAAGTCCAAAACTATGCGAGTTAATCCAAGTGATCTTTCTGGTCGACAAAAGATAGATAAAGCTCGTTGTTGATTTCTATATTTTATCTATACTTACCCATAATAACATACTGTTCGCCGACTTGAAGAGTCATTCCACACAGAGAACCACTCCCTGGTGACTGGACAACGACTTCTCGATCAACACGGGTACGAAGGCCCTATTTTGAAACAAACATACAGAATAATTATTAATCTGTTTTCACTTATAACAACACAACAATGAGATTTCAAATACAAGTATGTTTACCTTCGACTTTCAACAGAAAATTACCTTTGTTAAACACAAAATGTATACTTTTCCTCAGACAAAGAGGCGGTAAATCGTCTATTAATTCTTCATGATAAGTATGTTGTTGTTCCTGTGGACAAAGCTTCAAATACTAATCTTTGTATTTGTATTTAATGCGAGTGTCTTGTAAACGAATTAGGAATAAGTGATCACCTAGGTAATCCCACATACGAAAACATAGCATTTGACAAATTTTAAGTCATAAGTCCTTTATGGCTTTAATGAAAATTACATTGACCAACAAATAGGAGGATTTCATTGTTTTTATTGGCTACACGAGCTTCAAAAAAATTCATACGAAACAATGTTACATTGTCGGAGCACCTGCATGTTCGACTACAACATTGTTCAGTAGAATTGCAAACATTCTAATCGCAGTGAAAGACGGTCTTTATAAATATTGTAAAATCTTTTACTCGCATAGTAAATTTGGATTCTAAAAAAAAAATTTCTTGATAATTTTTAATCTCCATCTTTTTCTGAAATCAGTTCTACACATGCATCAAAACTTTTGATTTTTCAAATATGTACACGTCCCCTTGAGAAAATGACAAATCGAATAAACGAAATGATCCACATTGCTTTTCAAAATAAAACAGCAGCATACGCTATAAATGAATTACTTTGCGAAACCATTTGGCATAAGCTGATTATAATGAACAAGGAGGTAAAACATATTACACAGAGGAACAAGCGATCTGTTGTCTGGAGTTCCTTACTGACAATATATTTGTTGAATTTTAAAGTAGACTTTTCAACAAATTGTCGGCATTCCGATGGTAGCGGAAGTGCACCTGTCCTTGTCGACCTCTCTTTTTTCTTATGATTTTTCTTTGACGTGAAATTTTCAAAATTTACATTCAAAAACGTTTTCATTATCTATATCATATTATTGATATATTTCTTTATTAGATTTTTAACTTTTGTTTACCTCGTACTACTCACTTCTCGTACCTAAATTGTCTCTTTAGTTGTTATTTCCAAAAATATATGTTTACCTTCATTGTATGCAAAACTTGCATTGTATATTTCCTCACTGTTTGATCATCATAAAAAAATTCATGAGGTGGGCCTTTCTTGACTTGTTCCTTCAACACCTTTCCATAAAACACTACAATAATGTGTACATGTGTGATCGAATTTATTATACTAGAATTACATGGATCAATGCAGATTTTTTTCGCGTTTGATTTGTATTGTATGCTTATTATGTCTTTTTCATGAATATAAAGTAAATGTTCATTTTTGAAGATGTATGCGGTGTGATTTACGTCATTTTTACTCTGAGGCATACTGTCATATTGCCAATCTCCTTTATATATATACATCTCCTAATTTTCATCATAATAGACCAAAGCGAACAAACATCTACATTATCCAGTCTCTGATTAAAAATTGTGTATTGTTAAATGCTAGGTATTTATATATTAGTTTCTTATTTTGAAAAATTATTCTTTACGTTCACTCTTTTGCTATTTTCATGGTTACTGTGGCTAACAGGTTTAACCGCACATTTACAGGTGGTGTTTTTTTTTTTATTGGCCATTAGCTTTGAGAAATTTTGCGAAAAAACATAGGTTAGAATAATAATTATAACTATTAAACAACGAAACAGCAATATTTCATCCGACATCGTCGATCGGGTGACATAGTAAGAATTAAAGAAACGTAGAATAGCAATATGTCACCCCAACTCCGTTGATGGTGCTACATGTATAATAACCATAATTTCTACAAAGGATGTGTAATAACGTTTCAAGGCTAATGTCCTTCATTAAAACTTATATAAAAATCTTATAAAGACATTTGCTTGTGGTAAATTGACATTAAGTGTTATACATTTATTTGAAGACAATGTAACATCAATAAAATGTATTTTATTATGAACTGTAACTCACCGAAATCAGCAGAACAAAACTGACTCTGTGGATGTTGCGGGAAGCATGAACATCCATGTACACCGTTTGCCGTCCATGTTATAACAAGCAGGACTGTATTTACCAATAACATTAAACGGTTCATCCTACCCTGTTGTTTCACCACCCTCAAGTATGTACTGACACCATGAAATTGTTCATTTTTATATCAATGAAATAATTGTTTTGTACAGGATTATGGGATTATATTGACAATATTGACTGGTCTCTCCCAGATATGATGTATACGTACAATGGTTGAACTTTGTACATTATGATATGTAGGAAAAAACAAATAAGATGTAATAAATCTTAGATTTTAATTTATTTTTAACAAAAAGGCAGATGTTGTATATGTTCATGACAGTTAATCTTGTTTAAGCTGTTTATATTTACCAAACATATTTCAAAACTAAAGGCTAAAGAATCAATATCATTCAATTTAACAATATACGGTCAAGTTTGAATCTTGTGAAAGGAGAATATGTGCGTGCTTTGATGATTTTAGATGAATGATATAACTGAGTATTCATGTACTGATATGATAAAGACTGGTTTAACGTATTCTTCATTTCAAGATTTCATGTGTGTTCAATTTATTTTCAAAATAAAGAAGCAATTATTGTACTAAATAAATGTAAAATAATTTTAAAAGTTTTACCGGTCTTCATTAAAGAAACAAAAAAACAGGAGTAAATGTTTCATATTGCTTGTACCTGTCGTGCACACCTTTACAGTTCTAGTGGGCATATGTTGCTAATTAAACGTCAAACTTATTTTGTTAAAAACCCTACTAACAATTTTTAACAAGAACACAGTTTTCTTAAGTTACAGTCTTAATACTGTAGCCATCAATGTGCATTTGCCAAACACATGTATGATAAATCTTGAAAAAAAAACTGTGAACTGCTAGTATTGTGTGCACTTTTTATTCTGAATTTCCTTTTATACTTTGTCCTTAAGAATAAAGAGTTGTCGTATGATTTCAATTAGACAAAAATTATTATGACATGAAACAAAACAAATAGTATGTTAAACCGTATGGCATGCAGCAGATACCAAAAAAAAATTATCACTGATGAAAGATAAACACAACCAGTAAATTATAGGCTTCTGACTTGGGATCGGCACAGTGAACTATATGTGTTAATTTCAGACAAATTGTTTTCACAAATCGTTACACCGAAAAATAAACATTAAGCAAAATAGTTTATATCAAAATAACCTGCCTATGATAAAGATAACCTGCCTATGATCAAGATAACCTGCCTATGATCAAGATAACCTGCCTGTGATCAAGATAACCTGTCTATGATAAAGATAACCTGCCTATGATCAAGATAACCTTGCTATGATCAAGTTAAACTGCCTATGATCAAGATAACCTGCCTTTGATAAAGATAACCTGCCCTATGATCAAGAATTTATGCTCTATCATAGACGTCCGTTATTTTACTACTGTACACATCCGCTTATGAAAACTATCTGGTGATAAAGGAACACAATAATGCAAGTTGATACATGACTCTAAGTAATTCTTACCCTTCCGGAGCACATGAGATCACCCCAAGTTTTTGGTGGGGTTCGTGTTGCTCAGTCGTTGGTTTTCTATGTTGTTTCTTGTGTACTATTATTTGTCAGTTTGTCTTGTTCCTTTTTAGCCATGGCGTTGTCAGTTTATTTTCGGTTTGACTGTTCCTCACATTGATACTTTGTTGTATGTACCTTACGCTTAACTGTTATATGTTTTGGTTGAGGCATACGCAGAGATGCCGAACATTTAAATTTTCTCTCGATCGTGGTACAACTGGGTTTATTTCGTATCAGTTTAATACTGTTTCATAAAAAATGAAAACACACGTTTAATAATTTCTTGCATCCGATAAATAGCCAAATTCATCGAAAGACAACTTTGCCTGAGGGAGTTGAAACCTAAGTTTCACAATAATTCCAAAATTATAAACGGAAAATGTTAGTAAAGTTTGTTAAATCATGTAAAACGTGCTTTATTAAAAACAATCTGATATTTCGACGTCTTTACCCGTTTAATTGCATGACAAATTTGAGAAAAAATGACCATTTCATATTATTTTATGGATAACATAGTTCTTTTTAAAAGTTAACAGTATGTCCTGTAAAGCATTTATTTCTCAATCCCCTTTTTAAATGTTCACATGGAGTGGCGCGAATATCATAAACATATAAATCGTATGCCTAGTTGATTCATAGACATGAACAGATATCGTCCATCCTTATTTATTCTTTGTTACATGACGTGGATCTGTTCTTATACATCCCGCCATTGTCTTATTGTGATATGGTGTTTTTTTTTTTTTTTTTTAACTTTTGTCCTTTATTTTTTCTAATGGGCTTTGTCAATATACCTTTTTGTTCTTCCTTGAACATTTTTTTATAGTGATGCAGCTACTAACATTTGATTACGGACTTTCCGTCTTGAAATTTTCTCGAATTTCATTGTTTTTGTGATTTTACTTTTTCGATATTAATTTTCTGTGGTGTAAAATCCGTAACATTTCGAAGAATTCTAAGTTGGGTAAACAGTTTTAAAAGTTTTATTCATTATGACATTTCAATTGTTATAACACGTCATGTAAACACATGCCATAAAACATTAAAGACAGAAGTCTTCTTTTTATTTTAAGTTCCAAAGTGTACAATTGATTATTTCATACTGAAATTTTGAACCTCTTAATCATATACGTTTATTTTGTAACCACGATTACAGTTCTTCTTTAAACATGTTACAGATACCAAGCAAACAATTGATATCCAAACTCAGAAGTCGAAAACAAACAGACAAGGTATAATGACAAAAACAAAATCGATCAGTATTCAAAACAAAACAAAAAACTAAAAAAAACTAAATGTGTGTCTGAAAGGCTTCGAAATCGTACAAATAAAGTTTAAACTTTCATGTAAGACAATTATTAATTGAACGCTGGCTGCCTAATATCAAACGGTAACTAGTTCATGATTTTGCAGGCCGTAGCCATGTTATAAGATATACTTGATAAATCTTTTGTATAATATAAGACCAACACAAATATACTCTTCGAATTCTTTATACTAGGCCGACTACGATATACCGTTTTTAAACTATACCGACTCAAATATACTCTTCTTTGAACTAGACACACTCATTAAAATAGATTTTAACGTTTTATCCCGGACTGTAACAATCGATAAGCACACATTGAAGCCCGTTCAGACACATTACTTCTACTGAGTAGACTTTGATGATATTACAAACGACCCAATGCTTGAGGACAAATCTACCTTTTAAAGACTTTGGCTTGACTTTGGATCGGACCCTCAACATCTAATTACCAATAAATTATTAGTAACATTTTGAATAAAAATAGCGCATAGTTGCAGTTGTCCTATTCTAAATATAAAACATGTCACCAAACATGTCAAAGAAACATAAATAAAAAAAAACAAATGCATGCCCTACCTGTTTGTGATTTATTTTTTAAGATCTTATCAGGAGATAAGATTAACGGCTTAATATTTCTAAACACATAATAATACATTATAAAATTGATGTATCTTCTGTTCGTGTCTTCATTTGAGCGAATTATAACAGATGCCAATTGTATGTCAATATTGAAACAACATTTATACTTTTTTCTCTTCATTCTTTCTATTTTTGACTGACATTCATATATATATATATATATACAAACGCTTCAGTCTATTTTAAAACCAGCATATTGTTTTAACAGCAAATTAACTCATCATAAATACCAGGTATGAAATTTTGTATTTACGGCAGTCGTGTGTTTCGTCTACACAGACTAATCACTGAAGTTCGAATCAAAAAGTTAAAATTGCCAAGTTAAAATTGCCAAATTAACTACGAAATAGAAGTGCATTGAGGACCAACAATTCCTAAAATTTTGCCTAAAACATTCATTGCAACACACAAGTTCTTCCTACTTGGCAGGAGATATCCTTGGGGAATAAAATCTACATCAGCAGTGGCATTGACCATGCGGTTGGGAATCAACTTATCAAAGATAGCAGGATTAAAATTTTGTATTAGCGCCAGACGCACGTTTCGGCTACAAAGGACTCGTGAGTGACGCTCGAATAAGAAGAAATGTATAAAAGGCAAAATAAAACGAAGTTGAAAAGAATTGAGGACCAACAATTCCGAAAAGTTTTCCCAAATACAGCTAATGCAAAGTAAACATTCAGAAAGAATCTTTTCACATTGTCATCATTTCCCATGCGATGCGGTCTTTACAGCTTTAGGAATTAATAGTATTTGTTTGAATTGGGATATGTTTAACAGAGGTTTCCAACATAACTTAGTTGAACAGAGAATTTAATTAGTTGGTAGAAGAGGTTGTGAGATTGCATACTATATGTTAGCCTATTAATCTTTTAAAATCAGACATTTAAAGAAAAACAGTCTAAATATATATTTATAAAATCAAAACCCTTATGGTATCCCTGTGACAAAGTTAAATACAATTTCTTTGCAGATAGAAAATTTCAATTAAAACAGGCTGATTCAAAGGAAATTTCAACTTAATAGTCGGAATTGTGACGCTAAATTAATCGGGTGCTTTCAGTTGTCATAAATTGTTTATAAAGAAAGACAACAGAAAAACAATGATGTCGTCATTTGCAGGATAAAAGCAACTTTTTTTATAAAGAAACTTGTTTTGCAATGATACGTAGGACTTAGTTAACACAAAACTTCAAGTGTAGTAGTTTTCTGAGAATGTAGTTGCACGCTTTCTTTGAAATTAAATTGCATTATGGGTAATTTTGGATGGTGTGATAGAATTTGTAAGGTTCAAAGGTGTGATGTGTATGATGTAATGGTACAAGGTGTATGGTGTAATGAAATATGGGGTAAAAGGAGGGGGTACACCATCCAATGACTGTAATTTTGTTAGTATGCATTATTTTAAAATACAAACCGACGAAACTTCATTTGTGGTATTGCACCTAACAGCAACATTGTTTATTATTATCCACTGAAATAATATTTCAATATAGCAGTGAATAAAATGCAAAGATCCACAATATACAATTGTGAAAAAAGATGAAACAATAGTAAGATATAGTCTGAGAGATTAGGTTTTTTTCGCAACAAAATTCCAAAATTAAAAGACCCGCCGTATGAAATGATGTATCAAACTGTGCGATTTGGGACCCGCGATTGAAAGCACAAAAAAGCACTTGACGAACAATGCATAGAATAACAGTATCATGGTCTTATAGCAACGAAATGATATTGTAGGTTTTAATTAGCATAAAATCACAGCATATCAAGGCGAACAAACAACTTGTAGTTTATGTAAACATGAATCAGACTTCATTGCTATGAAATAACTGTTAAAATGTATTGATGACAATCCTTTTTATACCAGTTAAAAGTTACTTTTATAAAATATCCTTTTTGAACTTCCAGTGAGGAAGGTTTTTGCTGCATATTGAAGGCCTCGCCACATTATATGTGACATTTTTGTTTTTCGATCATTCTTTTATATAAATAAGGCCGTTATTTTTCTCGTTTAAATTGTTTTACATTGCCTTATCGGCGTCTTTTAAAGCTGACTATGCGGTATGGGTTTTGCTCTTTGTTTATGGCCGTACGTTGACCTATAGTTGTTAATGTCTGTGTAATTTAAGTCTTGTGAACAGTTGTGTCATTGGCAATCATACCACATCTTTTTTTTATACTCACTGTGAATTTCAAATTATATTTTTTCAGATAATGATAGAATATTAGTACTTAATACAAAAATCAAAACGTAGCAAAATATTCAACGAATGATCGAATCATAATAGTTCGAGAAAGTGCGTAGCGCATGATTTATTTATCTGTGTTTTTCGATCAATTATTATACAATTACGGTCTTTAGACAAGGTAAATATGTAGTTTTTTCAAAGACTGATATGATTCGTGTGTATACGAAACGCACCACATATGGGGCACTTAAAAAATATGATTGACATTTGTTTGGTGTTTCAAAGGTGCAATCATAGTCTAAAGTAAACGATTTTGTGCAATTCACAAAAGGACTCGTAAAAGCTTTGTAAATTTGTATCTATGGGATCAATAAAAGTTTACAATTTGAAAGTGAAAAGCGAAAAAAACAAACCACGAAATAACAATGGTATCACTCAATCAATCTGTAAAGTGATGTTAATGTCCCATTAATGGCTGTTTCCGATAACAATATACACACTTCAGACACCTTGTTGTATTGAAACCCCTTACAGTTCTCTATTATCCGACATTTACCAGCACATCTTGTGGACACAAGTTCTTTTATAGTCGATATAACTTCAAACGTTGGACAATCAACAATTTTTACAAATGATGCGTCTATCATGTCATAAGAACTGCTTGTTGCTTGTGTTGTTAAAGCTACAAAATAAAACATTGAAAAGACGTCATACAAGTATATGAATAATCTGAATATTTTAGTTTATCGTGTTGTTTTTTTCTCATATTACTGAAAATTTCAATTTTTCAAATATCATAGCAAGTCAATATTCGCGAATAAACTATAATCAATTTTGAATCAAATTGAGAATGGAAATGGGGAATGTGTCAAAGAGACAACAATCCGACCATAGAGCAGACAACATCAGAAGGTCACCAACAGGTCTTCAATGCAACGCACCTGGAGGCGTCCTTCAGCTGGCCCCTAAACAAATATATACTAATTCAGTGATAATGAACGCCATACTAAACTCCAAATTGTACACAAGAAACTAAAAGTTAAAATAAAGTAATACAAGACTAACAAATGCCAAAGGCTCCTGACTTGGGACAGGTGCAAAAATGAGGCGGGGTCAAACATGTTTGTGAGATCGCAACCTTCCCCTATACCTCTAGTCAAGGCAGAAAAGTAAACGCATAACAATACACATATCAAAATTCAGTTCAAGAGAAGTCCGAGTCTGATATCAGAAGATGTAACCAAAGAAAATAAACAAAATGACAATAATACATAAATAACATCAGACTACTAGCAGTTAACTGACATGCCAGCTCCAGGCGTCAATTAAACTGATATAAAAATTATGTCGTCATCATAGGAATAGTAGGCACAATCCTCCCCGTGAGGGGTTTAGTATCATACCCGTATAAGATATATGAGAAGAACATAACCCGTGCCATGCCAACAACTGGTTTTTGAATAAATGTGTTTAGTTCCGATGCAAAGACCCTATAAGTGAATCAATATTAACGGCAAAATATGCAATCTTTAATGACCTGACAACAGTATCGTAACTATATCCTTTCTCAATAAGTCTTTTCAAAGGTTTTGTTAGTTTCTGAGGTGAATACTGACATTTTTGTGCTTTATAAAGAATATTTCCATAAAATATTGGATGTGAAATACCCGAACGTATAAGAAGTCTGTATGTTGAGCTATATTTAAATGTTTTGACTAGTTTGTGATATCGAAAACTCTGGTGTAATAATTTTTCAGTATTACATAAATTTCTATCGTTAAAATCTAAAACACTGTTACATACACGAGCGAATCGTACAAGCTGAGATACATAAATACCGTAAGATGGTGACAAGGGAACGTCATCATCTAAAAATGGATAATTAACGATAGGAAATGAGAACTTATCTCTTTATTCATAAATTTCAGTATTTAGCTTTCCGAAAATGAATAAATAAAGGCAACAGTAGTATACCGCTGTTCAAAACTCATCAATCTATGGACAAAAAACAAAATAGGGGTTACAAACTAAAACTTAGGGAAACGCATTAAATATCAGAGGAGAGCAACGACACAACATTAAAATGTAACACACACAGCAACAGACTAAGCATTAGACAACATCCGATGAGAATAACCAATATAACATCAAAACCAAATACATGAATTTGGGATAAAAAAAGTACCGTGACAAGTCTTATAGTAATGTGAAGTCACACTCAAAAATAGGAGAAAACAAACGACACAACGGAAACACAACGTAAAAATGTTACACACACAGAAACGAACTATGATATAACAATGGCCATTTTCCTGACTTGGTACAGGACATTTTTAAAGAAAAAAATGGTGGGTTGAACCTGGTTTTGTGGCATGCCAAACCTCGCACTTTGATGGCATTGTTAAATATAACATTAAAATGACAACATAATAATATAGGACTACAATGCAAATAAATAGCAGAACGTATTAGACATAGAAACACATGAATAATATATGACAAAAGGCATCATGTTTAAAATTCAATACGTCAAAAACGTGCCTCGTCCACACAAGACTTACCAGTGACGCCAAGATATAAAAGTTCGAAAGTCAAAAAAGGGGGGACAAAGTTGTACAGCTCTGAGGAAAAAGTTGAAAAAGGTTGTGCCAAATACGGCTAGGGTTTGTTGCTTGTGATAAAAACATCCCTATTATATAGAACAATTTATGCTATTGCAAACAGTAAATTTTATCAAATGAATATAAAAGATTTACATGATCAAACTGACGTTAAATAATTAAAGAAAACAAAACCATAATACATAATGCATTGAAGACCAACACAGAAAATAGACACACCCGACTCAGCCTGAACGCAAAAATGATATAGATATCAAGATCGAGGAAAGGACAGTGATCACTGTTAGTATAAGCTTTATTTAAAGTAAGTTCAACAGGATACATTTCTTTAGTATACATACTGCAGTCGTCATAATTGAGAGCCAAAATATCATCCAAATATCTAAAAGTATTATTAAATTTGTGTATAAGGTATTGCTTTGATGGGTCTATGCTGATCTTTGTCATAGATTGGAACTCATAGCAATACAAAAACAGTTCCGCAATAAGTGGTGCACAGTTAGTCCCAATTGGAATACCGATAACCTGACGATATACAGAATCTCCAAAGCGAACAAAAATGTTATCTAGTAAAAATTCAAGGGCAGATATATTATCAAAGCATGGCCAATTGACATAGTTTTTTTTTTGTTTATTGCTACTAAATATGACCTAAAAGAGTTTGAACATATATATTCACATTCTGACTTTTTAAATGTCCATTTAATAAGGTGAGTGCATTTTTTCTTAATAAGAATGTGAGGCAATGTGGTATAAAGGGAAGAAAATCATGTAAAATTTACCTCAAACAATAATAATATTATTAGCAGCTTTGTCGACCGGGACAAAAACAAATTCCTTGGCTAGTTCTTTTATTTATGTTTGATACGAGAAATAGATTTATTGTGGTTATTGTTAAGAGTAAAATGTTCTTTAAAATGTTGAATACGGATATCAACTATATTCATTACTGAATTAAAAATAGAGTCCAAAGATTTTTTGTCAGCTTTTCCCCGTTTTATACATTTAACCAGTAAGTACGGAGTGAGTCGTGGATGATATTACGACACTAATTCCAATTAATAATTGACGGGGGACGATATTTTGGTCTTTTACTTAGGAATGATTTTAACTCTCGGTCTTGAACGATGTTAAGATCTCCTGTTATAACATGGGAAATGGGTCCATAAATGTATTCCGAATTACTGCAATTACATGAAGTAGGTGTATTTTCAATGATATTAACATCTTTACACAATTGGCTTAAATTAAACACAAATTTCCGGGTAGATTTCTTGTAAATATAACAAATAAGAGAGAGCTCAGTATTCTCAAAATATCTAGGAATTTGTTCTTTAACAGAATGGTCGTTAAAAATACCAGCAATATTTACAAAATCAAAACCTTTAGTGACATACTTTTTTTTAATAAAATGATTTTTGAAGTTGATAATGGACCTTTTCAGAATATTTGCTGTTCAAATTATACAAACGATATGCTAATGTTTGCATGTAGATTTTAATATACCCAACACATGTCCATACGACGATAAGCATGGATACTATTATCGCTTTTAATGGAATGTTTAAATTATTTTTATGGTGACCAACAGTAGACTCAAACGAAAACTACAGTAAGTATTGCCTTGTTTAGCAATATAGAAGGTCAACTGGGCAAACTAAAACATGCAAGCTTAAGTTAGTTATAGAAATGATATCGTAAGTATTTTCTTTCAAGAAATATTTTGGAACGACATAAGACCTCAAAGAATTTTGGATACTCTAATTGAGCTGAAAGGAAATTGGAAACAAATATCATGATCTATTCTAATCATGCAAAAATAGTCTTTAAACATATTTCTCCTTTGATTGAAGTAGATTGAGTTTAAACCCCTTACTCAAGATGAAAGAACAGTGAGTTTATAACCTCGCCCCCAGATCAAGGAACATATGAAGTGAGTTTATAGCCTAAACCCGTGGTACTAGCAAACAGGAAGTGAACTTATACCCTCGTCCCCAATTAAGAAATATAGGAAATGAGTTTATAGCCTACACTCTTGGTGCTAGCAAACAAGAAGTGAGTTTATACCACTGAGATTGAAGATTGCGTGTTTATTTATCGTAACAATTTGGTGTACTCTTTTTGAAAAAGATTACATAACAATTGAAGCGTTTTGCATATATTATTTTAAAGGTGATCGTTTCAGATAACAATATCCATAACAAAAATGCAACTATCCCAAACTTGTTTACATATAACATCTATACGGAAACGTTTATCATTACAAACCTTGTGGATGGAATATCCAATACAGTGTTGTCCCCCATCCTGTGCTGATCACAACTTCTTGAATGGTAAATGAACACATGTCGTCGTAAAGCAAAAAGACATTATAGTTTAGTGTATTACCACTGCCTACTCTAATCATGCCCTTCTGCCAACTGATCCAAAAGTTCTGAAAACTATAACAATCCATAAGATGATTGTAGTAATAAAGGTCAACTAATTGTTCAGTGGTCACGGTTTTCGATATTTGTGATCGTGTATTACCCCATCCACCTATTATTATGTTGTAATTTGGACCTAACAAACTTGAACTCGCATGCAATTTGATAAAAGCATTATCACAGCCGTAGACTTGAAATATCAGAGAGGAATCCGCCATTGAAAACGCACCATTATCTGATAACTTCAAATTATCTTTGGTTTCATCAATCGTTTGGATAATTATGTTTGCCCCTGAAAATAAACCAAGTCATTATCTGAATATCTTTATATTTTACAAATATAATGCATATAATGTTATACACTATCAATGTATATTTATATACGGAATAATTTCCGGGTATGTTTTAATATCTTGTGGATTGTACTTATTATTTTTTATTGTATTTGATTTGCTATATGTATGATTTAAACTAATAAACACGATTGGAAATATTGTTCTGTTATTTCTAATCCTTATATGTTTATCAATTTCATTAAGAAATCATTTATAGGTTTTATTTTTGAAAATGTCTCAGAAACATAATTATATGCTGGTATTTAATATTAACAATGAATGATACTACTTTTATGTGTCACCTGCGATGGATTACATAAGTAGATATCAAAATGTATTATTATACTTCACGTTGACATGCCAGATTTTGATTGGCTAATACGATGGAGATAATTTACTCTATCCCATGACTGAGCGGGGATCATTTTTTTTTTAATGTCACCCTCTCGTCCACATGACTTTGTTATGTACTTAACATCATAGTTATACAGTTAAAGTCAATAATGATAAAACATTCAGAATAACAAATTAAATAACACTTAGCTGAAAAGGTGATCGAGCAGGTTTGTACCCTTCGGAAACACATTGTCAACCTTGGCTTCGGGGTAACTGCTCTATCATCCTCTCAGCTAGGTGTAATTTACATAATGACAATCGAACAAAAATAAATGTTATTGAATCCTACCTTTACTTAATACGACTATTTATATCGAAGTTATTTATATAGTTAATTTCTAAAGTATATTTAAAACTTACTTTTTTAATATTAAAAAATTATAGGTTGCAGTTTTGTATGTACTTATTAATGAAAAATAATTCTTAAAACAATTATGTTTAAAAAATTGTCATCTTTTTTTTATTAACGTGGAGTTCCTTTTTCTTTATCAATAAAATGCAATTTACATATCTTCTGTTCTGTTCAAATATGTCATTAAAATATGTTGTCATGATTATTTCGTTTTGAGTTATGTATTTGGAGACATATACATACAAAGTTTACTCTTAAAAAAGCGAAAATAACACTTTATCTTTGGTGCGTTCCAATTGCTGTATATTTTAAGATTACCGTCTTATTTTCAATCTACTATATATTATCAAGAAGTAAAAGTAACTTACCTAAGCAACGCATGAAAATAAGGTAAAAGGCCAGTCGAAAAAGAAGTTGAAAAGTATTTTGCATTTTCGTAGTGAATTCTCGTTAACACATTAATTAATCTTGTTGAATAAAGATACTTCTTTCTCTGCGAGTGTGTTTACACTCAGTGTGATCTTTTATAACATATATAACTAAACACTTTGTGTGATTTTTTAAAACTTAACATACAATTCTTTTAAATCAAATAAATTATTCCAAATTCTAATCCATATGTTTATTTTCACTTAAAAATTATCCAATCATCGTTATTCTGATACAAGAGAAGTGCCATTAAATATGTTAGCATGAACTTGGATAAACGCAAATATACTAATTGAAAGTATTTGGTATATCCTTAAAAGCTTCACCTGCAACCATTATATATCAATGAAAAAAAATGACAACTGTTATGGTTGCATAATTAATTGTAAACATTATTGATTTCAAGGAAAAACTAAACAAACACAAAGTTTTGTTTTATTTTGTTACCCTTTATCTCTTTGTGTTAGTTATTAAGCTAATTCATAGATTTACGTGAAAAACAAATAGTTGGCAAACACATAACAAATATACTATAAAGTGTAGAAGAGAAAACCCCATTCATCTGGTTTATCAGAACAATTAAATCATATTCTTTCTATAGGGATGAGTCAATAATGTTAATGTACAAAAAAAATGTATATGTCAACCTTATATATTTGAACATTTATCAGAATAATAGTATAGTTGATATACGATTTTAAGACACGTTATACCATTGAAATCAATGAAGTTTCTTCGTTGTATGGTATCTTTTGCACTTAATGCCAATCACTATTCAAAAGGATAATGTCGACTTGCAGGTGTACAAATAAAAACAACTTTAAAGTAAGATTGGAAATAAAGCTTTTAATACTATATTCTTAAAATTAATAAAAGAAAAGTATAGTTTAGTGGGCATATTTTTTAAGGGCACTACATGGATAAATCAGAGGATTTAAAATATCTTACGAATAGTAAATTTAAACAAGAATGTATTCATAGTATACGGATGCCCCACTTGCACTATCATTTTCTGTGAAACTGAGGTCAAAACTATAATTTTCAAGTTGATTGAAAAACTACCTTGAACAAAAACTTTAACCAAAAACCTGAAAGAAATACTTTAACCAACCGAAAGCGGGACAGAATGACAAACGAACGGTGGACGAACGAACGATCAAGGTTACCTTATTTCGTGATATCTATGTTCTCCGCTTTCCAATAATCTGAATTTAAAGCTGCAAGCTTGTTTTGATTTGTCAATAAATAGATGCCTCGTATTCATCTGAATGATTAGTGCCTTTCGGAATGTATTACTGACTACATATGATATACTAAACGTCATCATTTAAAAAGGTGAAATATAATGCGGCCAAATTTAAATGTAATGGTTGCTGCTGAATGTACTCGTGAATATTTCAATTTGTATGCAATATGACCGTTTTAAAATGTTGCTTGTGCAAACAAATTGTAAGTACCAAGAGATCAAAAGTAAAACGCAATTTAAAATAGGACTATTAAGAAAAGTTGCAAAAGAGACAAATATCCAAAAGAGTCCATATAACAAGGATAAAATGGATATGCATATGTTTGTAAATGTACACAGGTCCTTTACACTTTTGATTGTAACTTGCGAGAGATTTGTTATAAAGAAGCAGTTTTTACTTTTTTTAGACAAAACGCGCGGCCGGCGTGATATAAATTGTTGGCCCTAGTATATATGATGTGTTATTTGCAACCACTGGGTCGATGCCACTGCTGGTGGAGATTTATGTCCCCAAGGGTATCACCAGCCCAGTAGTCAGCACTTCTGTGTTGACTTGAGTTATCATTGATATGTTCATAATTATAAATTGACTGTAAACAAAACTTTGAATTTAAAAAAAATAAGGGTTTTCTACTTCATGAATAGATTACCTTAGCCGTATTTGGTATAACTTTTAGGAACTGTTGGTCCACAATGCTCTTTAACTTCGTACTTTGTTTTGCCTTGAAACATTTTTTTTAGCGTCACTGATGAGTCTTTTGTAGACGAAACTCGCGTCTGGCGTAAAATATAAAATTTTGGTTCTAGTACAAATGATGAGTTTTTCGCAACCACTGGGTTAATGCCACTGCTGGTGGAGATTTATTTCCCCGAGGGTATCACCAGCCCAAAAGTCAGCACTTCTGTGTTGACTTGAGTTATCATTGATAATTATAAATTGATTGTAACCAAAACTTTGAATTTAAAAAAAAGCTAAGGCTTTTCTACTTCACTTATATATTACCTTAGCCGTATTTGGCATAGCTTTTATGATTTGTTTGTCATCAAGGCTCTTCAACTTCGTACTTTATTTGGCCTTTAAACATTTTTGATTCGAGCGTCACTGATAAGTCTTTTGTAGACGAAACGCGCGTTTGCCATACTATAAAAGTTTGTTCCTAGTATCTATGAGCTATTTTCTTAGAAATTTATAAAATTAAAAGCCTTAGAAAGCGGTAATTTTAAAGATTCGAAATACAAAAAGTGTCAGAACACTTTATAAATTTACTTACGAAGAAAACATTTTAAAACCATAAATTGTATTATATGTTATACCAGAGCATATCAATGATGCAATCATGTTTACTCATGTCACTAATAGTATTCGGAATCTTCTGGGAGGACTTCCTCACAAACATGAAGCTAAAACACATCTTTAACGATATATTAGTAAAAGTATTACACTTTTAAAAGTATATTTTGTAAAACAGAACCCAATTTAAAAGAGGAAACATCAAATTATACTGTTTTTTTTTCTTCTAATGAACACCTAATTTAGTTAACAGTATCAGTCAAGCTAGTTCCTCGGTCACTGGTTAAAGTGTTTACGTTAGAATAAATGTATTCTTATCCTGGTTTTATATTGTTAAGACAAAAAGTACAACAGAAACCATACACTTGGCATAGCTTATCAGCTTCAGAATAATTCTTTTTCTGTGGTTGGCAGCAAAATTTACTATGAATACAACTGCTATCCCATTTAGGATTTACATAATATGTTCTTGGTTATTTTTAATTGCTAAACATTCAAAAGATCGAAAATGATTAATTATGTGCAATTCATTACAGCAGGTATATTCGATCTCAAAATACATATATTTTATGAATTAACAGACATAAAAAAAATATTATGTGATGGCTTTACCACAAACACACGTAATTACATTATGTATATGATTATATAAACCAGCGACATAATAACAAACATTGGCTGATTATGTTAACAAAATTGGGGTTTCAATACAAACAGAATGTTCCTCTCAGTTGTTATACATTGAAGGGGTAATTCGTACGTTCGACTACTTGAAATTCCCAATTGACCATATTAAATTCCATTTTGCATCTTTATCTAATGGGTTGAATTGCAACAATGCTTAAATCATGCATATGATTTCTGCTACATTCTTACAATCTGATATTTTTTTCATCTTATCTTTCATTGACAACAATTGTAATACACGTGTAAGTCAAAATAAAAACAAATGTCTCCGTGGAGGCCTTTCAAGTCGTTAAATGTACGGTTTCTCTAAATAAAGACAATAATAGTATACAGCTGTTCAAAACTCGTAAATCCATGGACAAAACACAAAATTGGGGTAACAAACTATAACTGAGGGAAACGCATACAATATAAGAGGAGAACAACGTCACAACATTAAAATGTAACACACACAGAAACCGACTAAGCATTAGACAAAATCCGACGATAATAACAATTATAACATCAAAACCAAATACCTGAATTTGGGATAGAAAATTTGAATTTAAATTTGAAATCTAAATTTGACATGGATCTAGAATAGCTCGTTAATTTTTGTTTTATCAGAAGTGCTTATCTATGATGTATATCAAGATTGCATGTTGTTTCCTTAAAAATGTGTTCTTATTCTATAGAACTTTTACGGCTGTGCATTTAATGGGATAATCAAGGCTTATACATGTTATATGAGTACGAAGAATGTTTTTAAATGAGTTGTTCTGGTACCGGTAAAAAATTCAACGTACTGTTGAAACGTAAATTACAAAAAAAATAAAATTAAGATTTGCACATTTGTTTTATATGTAATATATTGTACTCCATTCTTGCAGGTGAAAACCGTAGAAACATGAATCTTTAAAATAAAAAAAAAAACACAAAAATACATTTTAAGAATAAGCAACCCCATTTACGAGATATCAGCCATTGAAAAGTTTGCGGGAAATATTTCTTTTAGATTTTCAACAAATATTTTTATTTCATCATATTTATTTTCCCGGGGTACTGCTGTATTAAATTAAAACAGATTTAGATTTCCAACTAAGATAACTAAGGTTTAATTTCCGTTTAAACACATTTATTCAAGTGTATAACATTTATAATGTGACATGTTTGATCGCATTATTTTAATACCAACAAAATAGAATATTTTCTGAACAATTGTTTTTCCATCCTTATATAAGGACGTTTTTTCCCTATTATTTTTTTAGTTTCCCTTTTAATTATCAATAGAAAAGTGTTTTAAAAGCTAACTTGCAATAAAAGGTAAATAGTAATAACCAATTCTAAAAGAACAAATCTTTAAACAACAGTTAAGGAAAAGTAAGAATAACAAAAAGGAACGCATGGACTGCATAAAACGTATACAATGGCTCTATATATTTTTCTCATTTCGCACGTTCTTCACGTGCTCTGCGATATCAGTTTATTTTAAATGTGAAAACTCACTACAACATAAGTATCTGACATAAAACATTCATTTTTGACAATATATCATCAGGTACCAAACGATAAGAAATATTATAACGCAGCGGACTTGTTAAAAGAGGGACGAAAGATACCAAAGGGACAGTCAAACTCATAAATCTATAACAAACTGACAACGCCATGGCTAAAAATGAAAAAGACAAACAGAAAAACAATAGTACACATGACA
The DNA here is from genome assembly GCA_037788925.1 of Mytilus galloprovincialis. Lineage (NCBI taxonomy): Eukaryota > Metazoa > Mollusca > Bivalvia > Mytilida > Mytilidae > Mytilus > Mytilus galloprovincialis. The sequence goes on from CM075332.1 coordinate 4,634,391, forward strand.
CAACATAGAAAACTAAAGAATAAACAACACGATCATATGAACATGGCGTATGTGTTCACAATTGAGACAAGGACACGGTTTTGAATCATGATTCACTAACGTTGTGTTTCGATTTCCTTCTACATGTTATAATCATGTTTATAAAAGTGTGAAACACTTTTGTTAAGTGACCGTCCATCTGTCCTTTAAGATGAATGAACTCCGATAACTTCAACATAAGTATAATCTTCCATGAGGAAGTTTTTCTCCCTTTGCATCAGTTTACTTAAACTCCTACAGTTGGGTGCAGACCAAGCATTACATGTAAACGGGCCTAAAAAGTTAACGCGGCGTTTACTCGCGTGCACTTCATGTAAACGCCGCGTTAACTGTGCGTTAACTCCGAAATTTTAGTAGACATAAATAGCAAACGGGCGTTTACTTTCGCGTTTACCTCCGCGTTAACGCGAAAACCGCGCGTCTTCTAATTTTGTAAAGAGTAAACGGGCGTTTACTTTCGCGTTTACTTCGCGTTAACGCGAAAGAGGCGTGTCTTCTATTTTTGTAAAAAAAAAAAGTAAACGCCCGTTTACTGTTTGTAGTAAACGCGCGTTAACGCAGATTGACCTCGTATCCTGGATACACTGACCTAATATATCACATGATAAGGTACATCAAAATATCCATCTGTCCATTTTCGATCAACACATTGACGATTGCATTTAATGAAATGACACCTCTTTAATTAATTTATTGAAAATTAATCATTGCATATAAGAACAAAATGGAAATTCGTCCTGGAGCTGTAAAACCATTCGTGAGAGGATATTAAGTATAAGAAGATCTGGCAAAAACATACTGAAGTTAGAGATGAGTTGATACGATCAAATAATGTTCAAGTTTCTAGACAGGGGATAAGTGCATTTCTACGACGTTTCCGTCAGAGTGGATCTGTTATAGACTTTAAAGTAAACACTAGACAGAAAATGTTACAGGAAGTACATCTAGAATTTATTGACGAAACAATTCGTAATGATCTAGAAATATCCGCTAGATAAATGTTTATATTTCTAATAAAAAGTGTTTTTGAATGTTAAGGTTCAAAACACATATACGTAAAATATTAAGTCATTTTAACAACATAAATAAATGTACAAATGCACACGACGATTATTTTATAAGATACACAATTAGTTAACGCGAAAAGTAAACGCGCGTTTACTTTCAAGTGCACGTAAAAATACAATTGAGAAATCTGTAGTAAACGCCCGTTTACTTTTACGTGCACGTAAAATTAAACTTGTGAAATCTGAAGTAAACGGCCGTTTACTTCTGACTAAACGGACACAGAGTAAACGCGCGTTTACTCGAGTAGACATTAGAAATTTCCATTTTGACCGCGTTAACGTTAATGAAGTAAACGGGCGTTTACTAGTAAACGCGAAATTTAAAGTTAACTAACGAAATATGTGCACGCCGCGTTAACTTGCGTTTACTTTATGTAATGCTTGGTCTGCACCCAACTGTACTTTAAATCTGTCAAGTAATATTGAGAAGCAACAAGGGTATATCCTGCTACTTAGTGAAAAAAGGCAAGTTATAAATATTTTATGAAAAACGTAGCATGAAACGCTTATCCTGGCGGAAAAAAACGGTCTGGTTGCATTTGGAGTGCAAATAGTTCTCTCAGTGGATGTTTATTACCTTGATTCTTCTCTTCTCATTCAATTGTCGAGGTTTAAACATCAGTTAACTACCTGAAGTTTTATTTCGCCATTGCACATTCCATGCTTGTGCCGTCTGTACCCTTAATCCGTTGGATATGTGCTGATTAGTGATTAAGGCTTGAGAATATGATTCACCGATTAGTTGTTATTGGTTTAAACTAATTTTAGTAACCACAAGTATTGATCGGTGAGTTTGACTTTTAATTTTTATAAACTACCTTATTTTCGCGAATATTTTTTTTGCGTTTTGCCCTTTCCAGCCCGTATCGCGGCGATTGAATTCGTCATTTTTAAATTTATTTTATGTAGTTGAATAAGGAGAGATCCAAGTTTTACTTATTCTCGACGATGTAATTTTTTCCGGTTGGTCATGCCAATTCCATCTGATTTAACAGTTTGTTCTTATGTTGTACTGTTTCAACATGTTTCCTTGTAACCTCGAGCGTTGCGCGCTCACAAACATATTTATTCCCACTGTAATCAGCATGTGCTGGTCCTTAAATAAAGGCTTTTAAGTCAGTACTTGTCATTGTTTTATGTCTGATATATTTGATACATTTGATTATTGCTTATTGTCTTGTCATAAACACTCATAAAATATACTAGGCTAGTAATTTGTTTCATCAGACGCGTGTTTCGTTTACATAAGAATCAGCAGTAACGCTCGAATCAGTTAGAAGGACAAGAGCATTAAAACAAATACTTTCGAAAAAAGATGTGTCAAGGCTAAGGCAAAAACTAAGAAAACAAATCAGTTTTTCAAACATTTAGTAAATTTCAGAAAATATATTGATATCAACGCAAAAGTTTTTACTACTGGGATGGTACTATTATCTATATCATTTGATATTTTTAACAGTTAAGGAAATTTTTAATTTATGTCATACTAAGTGTTATTCAATTATATAACAACATTTGTCTTACATGCATCATGAACGCAAACTCCACAGACCAAGCCAATTATGAAATGCTAATTTATTTGGAATGCGGAAAATTACCTACCGGGATATATACGGCGTGAAACGATTTCCATATCGTGGAAGTCGTAAATATACACCATTACTCTACCAATCGTTAGACATGTTAGAAGGAGGGATGATTATCTCAAATGATGTTTTCGGACTTACAATCAGTCAGTTTGAACGAATGTTTAAAGCTTGTTTAGATAGAAGGAAAGAACACGAACAATACATCACAAACCTTAGATATCCTGACAAATCCTCAACTGAATATCTAGAATACTTAGAGAATTGTACAGACTGCAATACAGGTAATTACTTTGTAATGTTAATTTCTAAAACTCTAGGCAATGACAGTCACATACTAGATTTCGATGTCAACAACACGAATTAACGTTCTACAAAGAGAAAAGATACCAAGATATTAATCGTAACCACCAGCTAAAGACAACAGTCAACCCAATTAGAATAAAGGGGAAATGACAAACAGAAAACACGATTATAGAAATGATAAACGACAAACAGAGAACACTATAACATACAGCCATACAGTGAATACCAAGACCAACTAAATAAACGATATGTATACAAAGTAGTTAACAAAACATTACACATGAAAATTTTTATCGCAGAACAGAAACCCTACCAAAACATCGGTGTAAACTCATTTGCTCTAGAATGTAAAATTTCCTGTTTAATGAAGGCTATCCATGACAAGATACATATGTAATAAGTCACTTACAGTTACTTGGAATCGAAGACCATTTGACTTGATGAATTTAATCTTTAACACAATTATTGTCTGAAAAGTAAAATCGTAATGAGAATCGCTTATCTTAATTTCAAAAGAAACAAGCTAAAGGTTGTCGAACAATAAATTTGAAGGATTATTTTTGGTTAATATCGCAATACTTAATTTTGACTAAAATAATAAATTTCAAAGGGTTTCAAAAAGGTATACGTTGATTCGCAAATACAACATACAATGAAATATAACTCCAGTATATATTTTATAGTGAACTATTTATAAGTTATGATTTATTATAGTGCTTTGATTTATAAATTAAGTGCACTTTAACCGCTTTTCTAAAATAACCCTAATGCAATGCCGATAAACCAAATACCTGAACATATGGATACATTTAAGTCTATGTATGCCTACGACACGAACAACCTTTAACATGTTTAAGTTTTGAACAGCTTATAAATAGTACATTTTCAGAAAAAGTGATCAAAGATACTAAGTAGCAACATTTCGAGTATTTTATAGGAAGTAATTAAACTACAAAACCTGACGATTAATTCATTTTATGAGTATATTTATGTAACAGTGTTAAGTTAAACGCTAATGGAACCCACCAAACGGAATTGCCAATTGTTTCAATGGTTGTTAAATGTCAGACATGTCTTACAATATAAAACGCTAGACGTCAAGGTTGTCTTCATACCACTTATGTTTGACGCTTTAATCAGAAATATTTGCTAGGAAAAAATCTCATGGAGATAACAAACGTCATCAATTGGTTTTATGATAGATAAGTATATACATATATTCTGTTATAGATCAACTGCTTTGGCTCGAACATGAAGGGAAGGAGAAATACTTTTACGAATGCCTAGTAAACGAAATTGGTACTGAAATAGATATACGAAAAAGGCAAAGACTTTTTATCATACAGGATATGATCTACAATGAAATTATGCCTCAAAAAAGGCGGATAGCAAGTGGAAGTCTGTCAGAAGGACTTGATTTACCTGGCAGTGATTTCGATATAATGTACGAAATGATTGACATAGATGTAATACATAATGTAAGGAAGATCAAACACCCAATACATCGTACTACATGTGTTATGGAGAACGACATTAATCATCCGGGATTTACAAGACTTCGATTGGTAGCAGAAAAAGATGGGAAATCGTTCTTAACACCGTGTGCCCGTTGTAAAAGCGTAAACGAATCCCTCTTTGTATCATCTAGTGGTAAAGGGTTATATTTATCTGTTAACCGCTTTCTTCGTAAAATTTGGCATTCGTTTTCGTTTACAAAATTTATGCCGCTATTTTTACACGGTCCGTGTTTTTCAGACGATAGACAGAATTACGATTTTGCATATTGTCTACGGAGTAAATATCTACCCCGAAACGCAATACCATGGGGAACCCGTCATCGATGTCAATGGCCCCCTAATTCAGTTATTGACAGGATCATAGATAACGGATGTTTGTTAGTACCTATAGGACCTAAGACTACATCAGATAATGACTTATTATGGAGATTGTCTTTCTCTGTGGCAGAGAAAATGCTTGTTCATTCCTTCAATTTCACTCAACTGTTATGTTACGGTCTACTCAAATTAATGTTAAAGCGTATCGTTAGCACACAAGATGAAGTCAAAGATTTATTGTGTTCTTACTTTTTGAAGACGGCTTTATTCTGGGTTTCGGAAGAAGTAGATATTGACACATTTCAAATATCTGAATTATATCAATTTTTTTCTCTCTGTCTTGATAAACTAATATCATGGGTAAACACCTGTACCTGTCCAAACTATTTTATACCTGAGCACAATATGTTCCTAGGGAAGATCAATTGCAGTAACAATAAGATACTGATATGTGTTCTTGAGAGTATTAAGTGTAGAGGGATTGATGGATTTATACAGAACCTATTTCAGTTTGACAATCAAAATCACCGTTTATTAAGTACCCAGTTTGAGTCTTCGTTCATCATGTTAGACATTCTACGTTATAGGTTTGTTGAAGGGATGTCTCATCCCGCACACATCGAATTTTATTACAATGGACTTGCAATGACTGAATCTCTAATAAAGTCCGAATCGTCAGAATTTATAATTGGTTTATGTAAATTGTATAACGCTAAAATCAAACAATTGGCAGCACAACTACTACCATCGCCAAACACAATGGTAAAACCGTACAACATACGCAAATGTTATCATCAACATTATCAAGACGGCACCAAAACAGATGCTGTGTCTGGTTGGTTGTTATACGCGTCGTTCTATTATGTTACAGGAAACTTCAATGTAACACTCAACATAACGGATTATGTACTATCAAGATGTTCACCTGATATGGTGTGTATAGGTTACGGACATACCTGTGAATTACATGTGAATTATTACAGACACAATGTACGTTCTGAAGTGACATTTATTGACCGAATGAAGATAGTCGTTGTAGACAATGTCATGTACTTGAAACACTCTTCGTTAATACCAGAAGAACTTAAGTTGGAGGTGGAAGACGAATTCACGATAATACCGCCTGTTGTAATGTCGCACTGCCTTAGATTTCTATGCTATCATCATCTTGGTGATATTTATAACAAAGAACACGCTTTACATGATTTAGATTTAACAGTGAGGGAACAGTATTTAATTGAGGATGATCTTTTTTTTGTTCAATAACAATACTTGGAGTATGCTTTGAGATATCCGGTGCTAAAGATAAAGCCTATCAGTGTTATAAGGAAGCACTGTTATGTGATGGTATTTTATCTAGTACAGCAGAAAAAAGAAAATCGAAATTAGAAGCCAACAAACGTGAAAATTGAGGGTATTAATGAAATATTGAACTTTACTTCATGTATATCAGGATTCTGACCTGCGTATTTTTTATTACATCAATTATTTGTAACACTGAAAAATAGCAAGCAGTAGATAATATATACCTACAAGCAATAAAATCTTCAGAGTGTTTGCGATTCATTGACATCTTGACACCATGGATGTTACATGTCGAGCAGATCTGCTTATCCTCCCGAACCAACTGAGATCAACCGGGTGTTTCGTTTGGTTCGTGTTGCTCAGCCTTAAGTTTTATATGTTATGTATTGTATAATGTTGTTTGTAGGTCGGTCTTTTCCATTCTTCAGTCATTGTGTTGTCAGTTTATTTTCTACTTATGAGTTTTAATGTCCCTTTGGTATCTTTCGCCTCTCTTTTTGAATATGTTATGCTATATCAGTTGATAAAGATATAGGTTTTCAGTGTTACGAGAAAGCATTTCAATTTGATCAGCGTATATCTGAAACAGCAAAACTAGGGAATTGAACATGTCTTGCCATCTAAGATATATTTGATCATTTCATTCTTGTAGGCAAATAGATATTCATTTATCCCTAGTTTACTCCATCAGTTTTTGTTTCTTACATGAACCTGGATTTATCTTTTTTAATCGACTAATGCAACTCAAACATCAGTTATCTACAACTTCAGTAATGTACGTATACAGTACAATTTAATTTTGTATAAATCTACTCTAATATATCATCTACAATACGCAGGACAAGGAAGATATTAACCCATTGTACATGCACCTTCTCTGTTGATGAAAATCGTTTGTTAACCTCATTGTGTCGCAGAGAGTTGCTGTGCCATTGGGTGAGTACCCAATAGTCAATTGTTTCTGAAATACTATTGATTTGGATCGGTTTGTCATCCAAACTATTACTTGTGCTTATACGGTCTTGGATAAACATAGTAGTTTCAACACGAACAAAACAAGTTTGTTTTTGTTTTGTATCCAGACTCGTTTAATACACGTTTACTTAATTGAAATACAATTCTTTAATTCAGAACACTCACAAAAAGATTGCCTTGGATTCAATTATAAGCATCTTTTACACTTCGTTGTTGTAATGATTCAACGACATATGTGACGAGCAGGTTGTCATCCGTCTTTATATAGAATCTAATACATTTTGAGATATATAAAGGGAAGACATTTGTAATCCTCAGAAACAAATCAAAAGATATGTTAGACTTGTCTCTACACACCTTTTCAAATGTGAATGTTTTAATGCTAGTTTAACGCAATAGTTTTTTAATGACAGTCCCAATCCGGATGATTTCGTGTGGTTCGTATTCATACATGTAAGCGTCATTCATATTTGTTTTCGTTCTGTGTTGAAGTACGTGTATACAGTAAACATACCTTTTGTTTTTATTTTGAATTGTTACACATTTTTAGTAATTTCTGATCTTTTTAAGGGGCATTTTCCTCTTTGTTAAAACTTAAAAGTGGCCTTAAGTTAAGAGACAGTCATTTCAGATCAATACATTACTTAAGCCTGATTAGCTGATGTTTTAATTATACCCTTAATTGCATACAAGACCGTACTAGTGCTGGTAGTCAATCAGTACCAAAAGAGCTACAGTTTTATTCTTAACTGTGAAAACAACAATGTCCTTTCCTTTGTTCATAATATATTGGGTTCTTAAATGCAATTGATTGATCCTTTTCTTTGAAATCGAATTTACTGAGTTCATGTAACATAAAGTAAGAAAACAGTAGATAAGGAATAAACGATTTAAGGTAAAACAACAAACAATTAGAAAATCTTATAATAACAAAAAGGAGAGAGACAGGGTATGCCGATATTGTAAGTGTTACTTGATATAGATGCATAACCCGTCATTAGAATATGTCAGTGTAAAGTACACTGGAGCCATTGGTAGACCTAAATAGTACATCCATGATAAAAATGGGCTTTAAAACCCTGTTTTGGTTGCAAATGTCGAAAGCAACAGATTTGGGCACGGTATATGTACTGACAGGAGAAGTTTCCTGTTTGAAAAAATCAAGTGTTGTTATTTTGTACACATTTTTAATAAACGCTAATATTGATTAGATTAAACACTTATTAGCAAATCATATATGTTCTCAAAAATAAGTTACCACGGGTTCCATCGCCAGTAGTTTCTAAATGTATTGCACACAATCTACATTTTGTTGAATAACACATAATAAACTCAGATTCCGAGAAAGTCCGACAGATTATAAAATCAACGGCATGACGATATTGTGTTTGTTGATTTGTCAATGTGCTTTATATAATTTTTGGCAATCATGTTTTGTTTACAACTTAAAAAACAATAAGCAGAAAAAAAATCAACTTTGTTGTCAAATGCATTAACTGATATTAACAAAATATAGTTTAACTGCAAAAAGAAATAAATGTATCCCAAAACATTAAATGCAATATAAAATTTAACGCCACAGTAGTTGTTCAAATCTCAGACATCGAATCATAGATAAAATGCATCAACAGTTATAGTTAAAGACAGAACGTGTAAACAGTATTATCGTCTCATGCTAAGAATGCATCATCCGCATCGTCAAAAAAATCACATTTAGGCATAGCAAAAAAACGGTAAATTTCTGGCATTGTAAAACTTAAAACCGCGAAACAAACTCGAAATATATAATGTAATGAGAGTTATGACATTGTACTTCTTTCATAGATAAACGTTGTGCCTAAGTTTCTTTTTGACAACATATTTGCTGAATTTGGAAGTAGACTTTTTTGTTTAAAAGTCGGCATTCCTATGAAAACGAACTTTGCGCCTCTCCTTGCCGACCTATTCTTTTTTTCACATAATTCTGAATCCTTTTGGACACTTGTCAAAAATAAGAAGATCCAATAAGCCAGATCATTTAATTCTACATTCAGATATCTTGATGACTTTCCATTTACAATTCAAACTTTTCTGATTGGGTTACATTAATATATCTCCCAGAACTAGAAATTAAAGAAACAGCAGCTACGGCTTCCTCCACCTTATTTTAGACAGATACCTCGAATTTGACATACACGGTCTGCTCAGTACCAGAATTTATGACACACGAGACGATTTTAAATTTGGATCAATTTCCCCCATATTAGTTGCAATATACCAACTTCACCTGCATACAAAGCTACTTTTGCATAGGTACTATTTCTGTACTAAAACTATGCAGTACTGGAAATTTGCTTTTAATATTTAGAACTATTTCTTTACTTTAAAATTATGATAATATTTAGGTACTTGTATTTTACAGTACTTGATTTGCACTAAATATTTTTGTACAGAAATAATACAATATTCTATGTTTGAAAATCATAACTTTGAGAGATTTGAAATAGAAAAATCTAAAAATGCTGAAAATGTGACGGTAGTAACCAAAAATCTGTAGTACCTAAATTTCAAGTACAAAGACAGCACTGTAAAATACAGGTACCTAAATATTACCATAATTTTGTAGTACACAATAGTACTAAATATTAAAAGTAAATTTCCAGTACTACAAATGTTTAGTACAGAAATAGTACCTATCCGAAAGTAGCTGTGTATGGGATATGCATTTCCCAATTATTCTGTAGCAGCCCTTATTCAGATTTTGTAAAACGTTTTCAGATAAGTTTCTGTATCTTCTTCAACTTCAAGGTAAGTTGCTTTGTTTAATTGAAGAATTGAAGAATTAAATCATTTAATAAAAGTGTTCTGAACTGGCTGTTTCTGTTTATGTCCTGTTATAGATCCTTGATCAGCTGTATAAGCCCTCGACTCCTCTAGTCTCGTGTCCATTTCAGCTAACCTCGAATCTTTAACAGGATCGATAAATAAACGTCAGTTGATAACGCTATACAACATCAAATATCATGCTGATCAATTGTGTGTTGTATGATTGCGGTTTTATTGCTATATAAGACCTTGGGTCAAAACGTTGTTACAGTATCATTGAAAAAAAATTCTTATTTTATATATACTAGAAGATGCCCCCGCAATGGCAGGTTTATCAGGCAAGTGTTGAAACAAATAGGTTTTACATTTTGCCTGATTTATTTCGACTGAGCATGCAGGAAGGTTTATAAGAAATGGATCGGTAATAGTCTCCGAATCGTTTTCTGAGGAAAAAAGATTATTTCAAAGACTTTAGGAATTACAAACACTACATTTATACACAATATCACAAATACAACTTTGTATGGTTTCAGAAGAGATGAGGCTCAATGAAATCGGTCTCTTCCCTTAGTAGCATAAATAGTTGTTAACAAAATTGTGATATAAAATATAACAAAATATGGAAATCAGTAAATTTTCATTATCACTGAACTAGTATATATTTGTTTAGGGGCTAGTTGAAGGACGCCTCCGGGTGCCGGAATTTCTTGTTACATTGAAGACCTGTTTGTGACCTTCTGCTGTTGTTTTTTTTCTATGGTCGGGCTGTTGTCTCTTTGGCACATTCCCCATTTCCATTGTCAATTTTATATATGTTCAAACTCTTTTAGGTCTTTTTTTAGTGGCAATAAACAAAAAAACTATGTCAATTGGACATGCTTTGATACTATATATGCCCTTGAATTTTTACTAGATAACATTTTTGTTCGCTTTGGGGATTCCGTATATCGTCAGATTATCGGAATTCCAATGGAAACTAACTGTGCACCACTTATTGTGGAACTGTTTTTGTACTGCTATGAGTTACAATTTATGACAAAAATAAGCAAAGACCCATCGAAACAACATCTGATAAACAAATTTAATAATACTTTTAGATATTTTGGCTCTCAATAATGACCACTTCAGTATGTATATTAAAGAAATTTATCCTGTTGAACTTACTTTAAATAAAGCTAATACTAACAATGACTACTGCCCTTTCCTCGATCTTGATATCTATATCACTAACGGAAAGCTGAATACTAAACTTTATGATAAAAGAGATGATTTTTCATTTCCTATCGTTAATTATCCATTTTTAGATGGTGACGTTCCCTTGTCACCATCTTACGGTGTTTATATATCTCAACTTGTACGATTCGCTCGTGTATGTAACAATGTTTTAGATTTTAACGAGAGAAATTTATGTATTACTGAAAATTATTACACCAGGGTTTTCGATATCACAAACTAGTCAAAACATTTACTAATTTTTATCATCGGTATAAGGACATCATTCGTAAATTTAGCTAAACATGCAGACTTCTTATACGTTCAGGTATTTCACATCCATTTTGTTATGGAAATATTCTTTATAAAGCACAAAGGTGTCAGTATTCACCTCAAAAACTAACAAAACCTTTGAATAGAATTATTAAAAAGGGATATAGTTACGATACTGTTGTCAGGTCATTAAAGATTGCATATTTTGGCGTTAATATTGATTCACTTATAGGGTCTTTGCATCGGAACTAAACACATTTATTCAAAAACCAGATGTTGGCATGACACGGGTTATGTTCTTCTTATATATTTTATGGTGGTATAATACTAAACTCCTAACGGGAAGGATTGTGCCTGATGTTCATATGATGAAATCATAATCTTTCAGTCAATTTAATGGAAGTCAGGAGCTGGCATGTCAGTTAACTGCTAGTAGTCTGTTGTTATTTATGTATTATTGTTGTTTATTTTCTTTGGTTACATCTTCTGACACCAGACTCGGACTTCTCTTGAACTGAATTTTAATGTGCGTATTGTTATGCGTTTACTTTTCTACATTGGCTAGAGGTATAGGGGGAGGGTTGAGATCTCACAAACATGTTTAACCCCGACGCATTTTTGCGCATGTCTCAAGTCAGGAGCCTCTGGCCTTTGTTAGTCTTGTATTATTTTAATTTTTGTTTCTTGTGTACAATTTGGAAATTAGTATGGCGTTCATTATCACTGAATTAGTATATATTTGTTTAGGGGCCAGCTGAAGGACGCCTCCGGGTGCGGGAATTTCTCGCTACATTGAAGACCTGTTGGTGACCTTCTGCTGTTGATTTTTTCTATGGTCGGGTTGTTGTTTCTTTGGCACATTCCCAATTTCCATTCTTAATTTTATTGATGGTAGTAAGCTGTGTCGATATAAATAAACAAATATTTAAAATATTCTGACATAAGCACACTTTTCTGATGTCATGTCCAAAACATTTCTTATATTTGCTCTTTTACATTGCAAGACCAAACATCAATCAAACGCCTCAAATGAAATCAAAGCCAAACCTTTAAAATTCTAAAATAGTGAGGAGAAAAGAAAACAGTTATTTGTTAGATGAGAACACGGGAAAGAAGTTCCCATGTCATCTATCTCATTTATAAAATTGCAACTAGCCATTTATATACATATAAACCATTTATGTTATTGACGGATTAAAAGCTGCATTGGCACTATAAAAACATGATTAATATTTCTTAAAAGTTAATGATGCAATGGTGAAGCTACAAATGTATTCCTAAGGAAACAAGAACACACCATGATATTGCGGGTCTTCCGAGACTGAATTATATTTTATAATTATGTGTAAGCCTTATTTTAGCCTTGATGTGTAGTATTGGTATTGTCATCTGATAAAGTCATACTGATTATAAGATGCACAGTTTTCTCTGCTTTCAGTTTCTTTCTGTTTGTACCCGTTGACCTGGAACCTATTAATTATTGGTAATATTAATTATTTGGAAAACAAAAGAGCCTGGAATGGTGTAATTTGTAATCAACAGCATTGTCCTATATTAGTTAAAAAGTTGAATTCTTCGAATCGCCGTTTTACGTCATGCCGGCTAACGAATTGGAAACTGTACCTACGCCTTGTTTTAAGTTTTGATTTTTAGTATACGTATTGTCATTTCATTAAGTCCTGCTGATTTATATACTACAATGGAAAACATTGTGTCAATGATTGAATTTAGAAGTGTCAACCATGTGATTATGACCCGTGTTTATAGCAAATACAAAATACACCGTTTGTTGGTGCGCCTGACAGGTGCGGAACGTACAGATAAGGTAATAGGTAACATTTGACATTCAGGCCGGGTTTACTTGAAACTCTAGAGTCAAGAGTATCACGTGAACGACCTATAAGTAACTGTAGGTTAAGGCCCTGACTTAGCAAAAAAGAAAGAAGGAAAAAGTCTGATTGGTTTGACGTCATTCAAGTGTTTGTCGTGTTTAACCCTGTCTAAGGGAGGATTGAAATCGGGGTAAGAGGGGTAAACTCGAGAGGTTCGAGTAGACACGGATTGTTGAAAAACCGAGTAAGTAAAGTTGTCGCTAGAGTTTCAAGTGAACCCGGCCATAATGACATGACTAAAAGGAAATTGCATCGGATAGTTCGGGAACTTATTAATTTGTCTAATGCTTATTGTTTGAAACAGTAATTCATGTAAAAGGGTAAAATATTCAGTATACCCTATCAAGTATATATACCCTTATATAAGTTTGACTTGTAGTTTTCCTTTGTTAATACGTTTGTTAGGTGAACACACTAACAATTTAGATTTAGTAGTATATATATATAGATATATAAAAAGGTATGATACAAAGCACTTATTAAACACCCGAATAAAATGGTTTGAATGTTCCAGTCATAGTTACTGTATGTTAGTGGTTGTATAAGAATTATGTCAAATTTACTGGTTCCTCGTGTGACCATCCATTCGAGTTATTTCTGTTATAGATACACATTAATAGATTCAAATAATTTTATTAAGAGTGGAACAATCTTAATCAACATGTATATAGGTCTGGTCGAAACTTACATCGTGATCAGTTGCAATTTGTGTTATCGTTGATTCCGTTGATGACTTAATATCTCCTTACTCGTGTTACTCAAGCTATGTCCTTTGTTATTATTAAAGTGGCAATTACGTGTCATACTTAATTGCAATATCAATAGTGAAATCAAATTGAATTATTTGCATGGATAAAACAAGTGTCGAACATCGTCTACGTTTTACAATTATTTGGTCTCCATGTTTTACGTTACTTCGAAAGTTTACTTCCAACAGCGGACGACAATTTTAAAATGTTGCTAACGAATGCCAAAATATGAACTATTCAACCAAATTCTTAGGAAAAACGTTAAAATCTAAACTGAAATGTTTTTCGATTTCATTTCAATAAATATGTTGTCAACCTTTTCGGGGGTTTAGAAGATATTAGTAATACAAAGAAAGTTGAGAAAATTCATTATCCCATTGCAACTTTATCGACTTTTACCACAGAAGGCAATGGAGGCTGTGTGGTTTTATCACTTCAATATCCAAACTTATTTTGAAGCAAGGAATCATATATCTGAACTGAAACTTAAAACGTGTATAATTGTAAAAATGAATATACTGTCCAACACGGGGTTGGGAGGTAACATACACAATGTAACAAAACAGTTATGACCGTTCATTTTCATTAATAATCATTCAGCTATTAATGATAAACAACTGAGGTGTAAAAGTCACCTGATGAACTCTATAGTTTGATATGATTATTGATTGACAAATATATGATGACGACCGAAACAAATGATAACCATCAGTTTTTCTATGTGAGATAGATAAATTCACCAGTGAAGAATAACACTATAACAGAAAAAAGCCATACACAAGACCAGGCTCAAGCATATCTAATTATATGGGAAACCTTAACTCGTTATGTCGTTTATTTTTTAATAAGCCGAAAATATCTTACAAGTATAGGTCGAATAAAAAAATTGAAATGCAATTAAATTATGTTTTATTAAGTATACCAGTAATTGTTTACAAAAAAATTCAACTGATTTGCGTTCTACTTCTTCTTTTACTCATTTAATAACATATGTTGATTATGGTTATCGATGACATTTAAGGAGCTGCTGGGGCACTGAGTTTGCAGCTTTCCGCATTGAACCATTTGCATTTACCATATCTCTCTCTGCAGATTACATTTGTCGAGTAGCAATGAAAAGTCGTATCTGGAATATTGCAGTAGGTAGATTGTGTGCCGAAATCCTGCCAAAAAAACATACACTATAATGTTATAAATTGAAGGTCAGGCATTCTCCACGGCGAATGGCATGAATGCTACGAGACTCGAATGAAATTTGCAAACACAATTTAGTACATGTCGGAAACTAATTTTAGTCTGAGATTGTAATTTGACATCCTCATAATAGACTGAATAATAAATCATCAAGTTTTTTTGAATATGTGCAGTCTGGCTTACTCACTGTGTTAAATTACGTACTATTAAGTCCATGCAGTGTTGTTTTGATGAGATGCATTTGTACGTGTCAATGACATCTACTGAAAAGTTAAGACATACATAAAATCCGAATTGACAATATATGTTTTTGTAGATGTATTTCTATTTGAAATCATCTGTTGAGTTCAGCCTTTCCTTACTGAATTGTGTAGTTCGTTCAAATGTTGTGCTGTTACGTCATTGTCACAGGTAAGGGGTGGGTTGTGAGCCGTTAACATGGTTAACCCCGCCGCATTCTGTATGCATGTTCCTATCCCCAGTCAAGAGCCTGTAATTTAGTGGTTGTTGTTTGTTTCTGTGTTACATATTTGTTATCGTTCTTTTTTTCATTTCATAGATTTCATAAATCGGTTTCTGATCAAAATTCGAAAACACATGAAATGAATGGGGTCTTCTTTTAAAAAAATGTATAATTATTTCTTGGTTTACTTTGATGAATTTCTCTATATCATGTATATTTAAGCAGCCAACTATGTCATATTATAAGTAAGGATCGTTTGTGATGTTTGGTATTGCAAAGGCGAGACGAAAAATATAAAAGGGTACTAGTTTTTACCTCATTAGTACAAAACTAATGAAAATTCCACATTTTTCAATAGAAAAATTAATCACAACGAAAAGACAAAAGATGCATCCAAAACACAGCAAAAAAAAAAAAAACATAACAAAATACGGAGCAACCCGAACGTCAATTTAAATCTGGGGTAATCTCAGGCGCTCTGTAAAGGCAATGTGGAGGAATTATCTCTACTACATGGTTGTGATACATCAGATGCAATTGCAATATATCAACTTGACTTGCACTATGAATTCATTATTGATATATTTAGAAAATGTGTAATGCAACTTAGAGCACTGTTAGATACATCATGGAAGTTTTTGAAAACATATGGAGGAAACCGGAATCCCCGGGAAATACCACTAACCTCATGTATCACGTGTACACCAGCTGACAATCTTACTCAATTCAGATCGGAGTAGTCAATTGGCCATGAGTTGGACGTTGAACTGGATAATTCAATTTAATAATATACGTACCGTGCATTTACGATCACAGTTTCGTTTATATGTGTTCATTCCAGTCCCTAACAAGTAATCCCGAACCAACGGCATTGTCGCCAGGTCTTTGACATTATAGACAATATTTGAAGAAAGGCTTCGTAATCCATCAGTGTCAGTTTTAAATCCTGATTAAAATATGTGATAGAATAAGTGGTTGAATGATACTTAACAAACAGCAGTACATACATTTAAAGATTTACGAAACAACATAAATCTGTTCACACTGATTTTAACGATCCAGTTTCAATTTTGAAGTCGATATAACGTGACCGCCTTATTTGAAATGGTTCTTAACTGACATTTTATATAGAAAGAAGAGAAAAATTTCTTTAATTTATACAAGTCGTATGCAAATAATAAAATTGCATTTGAATCATGTCGTGGTAACCTCAATTTTGGCAGAGTCGAACGTGGCTATTGATTCAAGTTTTACCTTAAAAACATCAAGATATTGAAAATGGCCCATGTTCTCTGTACCATAACTAAAATACATCCCTAACTTTGATACATATGGTTTCTTAGAGCCTAAGTAACATGTACTGTATTCAATTTCCCATGCATTGTTGGTGTTTTTTGTTGTTGTGTTATAATGATCCTTTCTTCATTTTATGGTGTATATTAAAAGTAGATCTAAATACAGTGTGCTGTTCTTCCATAAGGATCCTCTTGTTGTATTATCTCAGACATGTCCGATTACCTGATAAGACATATTCTTCTCCAATTGTAAGGCTAATGAAACAGAGGCCGCCATTCCCCGATGTTTCAACTATAACCTCTTTGCCTTCCTTGATGTTGGCAGGTCCCTGTAATATTAAATACTCTTGAATGGTATTACCTTATATTCATATGTAGTAATGTATATAACTTTAATGACAACGTTATAAAAAACACCATTATTTCAAATTGAATAAATACATCAACAATTACCTCATTACAAGTAAAGTGTCTTATACTACGTGAACGTTGAATCATTTTGAAAGTAAACAATACGGAAATAGATCACAAACTTTAGAAAAAACTAAGTTCGGTAGGTATCATATCTAAAATAATGATATTACATATTTTCAATTGCTACTTAAAGATCATAATCGAAGAAAAAATATTTCACAAAAAAAATTTACCCAATAACATGAATAACATGCATATTAACAATTATTTTTAATCAAACAATAAATGGTCGATAGATGAAAAAAGAATAATGTGCCGTTATAGAACGTTATCCGTTAAGATGATGTTTGCTAAAAGTATTCCACAAAACGTTAATAACATGTGTTATCAAACAAATGATGTGGCGGCGTCTTTCATGTCTTTATTTTTAAATATTGACGTTGATTTTTTTCTAAATTTGTGTGCTATTTTCACTTTTCTTGATCGGTGTGGGAAAAACATTCTTCTCCTTGGTAAAATATTGATTTTTGTCATAATTGGTCGAAATTAGGTTATGACGTCAGATGTTCTTGGTTTCTTCTGAATTTCCGATTGTGTCGTCTAGAAAAAAGCAAACCTTGATGATGTCAAATATAATAAGCACAACTTACTGCAAATATTTGAAAAGGAAGGATCCAAAGTATTAGAAAAAAAATTCCACCACCATAACTCGTTTATTACGATATTTATACACTCTCAACAGGTAAGATCGGCAAGCTCGCTTTTTAATATTGAAATTTAACTGTAATGAGTGGACACCTATCGTAACACACGTATTGATTTGTTTGGTCTTTATTTAACACATATATCATTATGTTGGGAATAAGTCATATTATAAGTTGATGGTAAGACATCCAAGAAAGTGAATTATAACTATAATTTTATTTATATATTTCTTATGAATTGTTGACATTCACTAGCCAACATGTACTCCTAGGAAACATACAGTGACGGCTCAACACACTAAATACACAAGTCAAAGAAGTAAATCATTATACCAACCATGATGCAAAAATATTGTTGTCGATGCATGCATATAAATCATTACAAGTGTACCTATTTCGAAATATTTTCGAGGAAAATGAAATATTGAAAATATCTTAATGCAAATCTTTCTTTTGCAGGATTTTAATTAAATACATGTTCACTTTTCAAAAATAATGGCACATTTCCAAAACGTTGATATGAGTATATGTATTAAAAAGTAAATATTTCAAGATATCTCTCTTATATATTCATACAATTGTAAACATATTATTTAATTTGGTGACTTTTTGTCCTACCAAATTTTTGACATTTTGTCCTGTGACTTTCTGTCCGTTTACCGGTATATTTTGCCATGCATTCTATCTGTTAGTTGCTTTGTGCGTCGATCTCTTCGGCTAGCTCGCCTGTGCCTTTTTATGTGCTGGTTTAGGTT
Source organism: Mytilus galloprovincialis (assembly GCA_037788925.1). NCBI lineage: Eukaryota > Metazoa > Mollusca > Bivalvia > Mytilida > Mytilidae > Mytilus > Mytilus galloprovincialis. The sequence goes on from CM075332.1 coordinate 4,653,260, forward strand.
GTTTTATATATTCGTTTTTATACTGTAGTTATTCACCATTTCGTTGTTATCATGTATATCGATGACGTAGTATTTTTTTTTTATAAATTTACTGTTTGTTCGGAAAAGCATGAAATAATTTAAATACTTAGGATGTTCTTATCCAAGCAGATAACCATGGCCGTTTTGGACACAACTTTATGGAACTTTTGGAGCCAGACAGGTTTAAACAACATATTTTTCTTAAAATGTCCTGTACCAAATAAGGAATTGGCCATTGTTATATTAAAGTTCGTTTTTGTGTGTGTTACATTTTAGTGTTGTGTTGTGTCGTACATTGTAGTTCTCCTCTTTTATTTTTGATATGTTTCCCTTAGTTTTATTTGTAGCCCGGATTTGTTTTTTTTTTTCAATCGATTTATGAATTTTTATCAGCAGTATACTACTGTTGCCTTTATTTACGGTAAAAATAGGAAACACCCAATCGTTATGCTATGTATGAATCGTTGCATGAGGCTTAAATAATCAATGTTATTCATATCTTATAACAAATCATAATAAAAATAATTATACAAACAGTTCGTTGCAAAACAAATTGCCGTTAGAGAATACAAAGCATACCATAATACTTCGAAATGCGTTCATAAAAACGTTCTGAACAATTGATAATCAATGAATGACATGACCTTTATTCAATCTTGGTGAACTTACAAAATAAAACAGCGCATAGTTTGTCCGATTCTGAATTAGCAAATAATACCCAAATATTCTTTTAAGTAAAATATCTACTTTGCTATTTTACCTTCAATTTGTGGATGACATGTATACTATATTTAAAAACAGCGAAGTTATCACTGACATCTCCAGGTGGTCCATTTATCTTGGTGACACTTTTTACCGTTCCATGTATCACTGAACAAAAACATAGGTTTTACATAACTAAATATAATTGTACGATTGAAAAAGAATAGTTACATGTAAACGCTATTTCATTTTATTTTTACTTTAGTAAAATATAACAGTGCCAAATGTTATTTCAACTTTGAAGAATGTATAATGGATCATTATGATCAATTCTATTGTATATCCTAAAATAAATAGTTATACGCATTGTATAGTATCTGCAAATGCGTCTACATTAGAACAATTGGTTCTAAGTTTGTATATATGATTAGGTATCTAAATGTGAATGTGTATACTCAATTGATCAAAGCTATGTATTTATACCTCTCGAAGAGCTGCATAGACACATTTTGCAGCAAAAAGGTCGGGATTTTATCGGAAGAGCTTTGTTTATTCCCAACATGTATATTTTTTATGAGACATGTATGCCATGTATAAGGTGACAACTTATCATCTCAGCCAGAAAAGTTTGTCATATGTTTTAGGCAATGTTAGTAATATTATTTTCGGTCGGTTGAATGTGGTCTTTTTAAGATCATGTTTTAGTTATTCTATGTATATTCGTTATGCGAAAAAAATGATCAATTCATTCAATAGATGGTTCTTAACAAAAAAAATTGACGTTAAGGAAGGTGGAAAAATCAACTGCGATTACAAATGAATGTAAGAAGGAAAAATACATATGCTGTACTCTGACACTCAGAACACACAAAAAAGTGTTAACAAGTGTTGTGAAAAGTGCAAAAACATATTTACCCTCAGTTCACGTGGTACGTTACTTGTGGCCGCACGTGGCTAATTTTTTTTTTAAATTCAGTTTTTAACATGAAACAAGACAACGCTATCTTGAATTTATTAATAATGGAATTAACACAATAGTTATACTAAAGATACGATGGATAGAGCAAATAGATTTACAGAAATTCCTTAACAGAACAAATTACTTTACTGCCTATCACTTATCGATTAACAAACCCTATAATATATATATATAAAAGATGTAATTTACTTACCAAAATAACTGTGACAAAATTTTACTTGCGGATGCTCAAGGGACGGTGAGCATCCAAACACACTACCGAACACATAAAAAGAAAAAAGCAACAATCCACCGGACAAAAACTGTATATACGACATTATGAATTGTCTAACTGTTTATGAACTATGTTTTTGCGTTTAAATATCTACTTATGACAAATATAGTGTAATAATTAATTGTTAAGAGGTCACAAACAACATGACGTAATGTGATCAAACTACAAACATTATCTACAATAAATTATGGAACACCAGTCCTTATAATACAAATTAAACACCTGGTGTTATGTAACAAAAACGTTAACAAATAAAAACCACCTTGAAAGATGTTATTATAAAATTAATTTGGGGCGTGAACAAAAACATGAACAAAGACCAATAATATCATATATATATATATATATCTGTTGAAAATAAACAAATTGAGAAACAATTATGCTACAAAATAAAAATAAGAAAAAACTTTTTCGTTACTGTTTTATTTCACGCACACTTCTCTTAGATTAATTCATTATCCCAGTACACCAATTGCGGTAGACATTTGGGATCAGCTAACATATATTCAAAACGAAATTTAGATATTTCTACATAACCATGGAAAACATTAATAAAAGTGATTTGAAAGCTATTGTTTCCTATCTTCTTTGTCACTCTTATTTAGGCAGTTGTGTTGCTTTGAAAATTATCGCAATACATTTGCATAAAGGATAACATTGAATATTGAAATGGGGAATATGTCAAAGTGACACCAACCCGACCAAAGAGCAGATAACCGCCGAAGGCAAATATTGAGCCTTTAACGCAGCGAGAAAATCCGCACCTAGAGGAGGTCTTCATCTGGCCTATAAATACAATTGTGTACTAAATGGAAGTCACACTAAACTCCAAAATATATAAATGAATTAAAATCTTAAAAAAAAACATATAAGACTTTAAAAAAAACGGAAGCTAAGGTTAAAACAGGCGCAAATAGGTTGCGGGGTTAACATGTTTTGGGAGATCTCAACTCTTCCCCTATACATCTAGATAATCAGATAATGAAGAATAAAAAAAAACACATACTTATATGTACATTCAAACTCAGATTAATAGAAGTTCGGGTCCGATGCTAGAAAACGTACCAAAACACACTGACTGTTCATTTTGAAGTTCAACAGCTGTAAACGAACACTTTTATCATGTTTTAATTTGTAAGAGTTATTTACCAAAACACTGTTTTTTTTTGTTGATGCATCAAATCTTATAACGGAGACAAAATCGTATATATTGTTCTTAGATTACTCGTTATATTCCTGAAAGATAATGATTCCTTTTGACCGAAGAGAAGCGTATACACCATGTGATCGTTATTTTCCTTTTTGTTTCAGAAATAAATGATAAAATATATGTATCACACACACTGCAAGTACTATAAGTACATTTTTCAAATTGTGGTACTAAAAATATAAAAAAAAACATCATGTAAAAAATTGAAATCCTTATATAATAGGCTTCAACAAGGACTAAATAGTAAACAATCTTGTAAACTTGCAACCAAAATGAATTTCCAGTATTTATCTATTATCTATTTAAAAAACATATTGGAAAGACGGGAAAATTATAATGATGATTTTGTTGTTAGGGGTTCTAGTTATAAGTACATTCTCACTGTAACATAGGATATAATTCTTACGTTTTTTGAATTGTAGAATGATTTACATAAACAAATAGTAATGTGTACCTTAAAACGAAGGAGTGAAAGTCATATCATCTAGCACTATAACTAGTATTCTTGTTTTCTTCCGTCCGTACCTACAAACTATATTGACAGCATCGTGTTAGCAAATTGATATGTTCGGAAATTACAGAAAAATTGAGGGCAAGGTCAAAGGTCGAGGTTTTCTTCTATGTTTTGATCTTGAGTTGTTTGGTTTTCTTTCTTAAACTCTAAACGATAGGTACAAAATAACTGGTGCACACTGTTTGGTTATTTGGATGAGCATATGCTATTTTATATTCGAAACATTTCAATGACATCCTAAATAGGTTAGTGTATTGTAATTTGTTTCAATTGAATGTCTTACTATTTAATACAAGATTTGCCTTTGAGTAAATGTTTTCCCATTTTTTCATTCAAAAGTATAATTGACTAAACAGTTTTGGCAACAGCAGATGAAACTCCATCGTCAGACACCCAAACTATCGTGGAATTGATTTTTTTAGCAATCATTTTCCTATACATTTTTTTTAATAATTCTACAGAAAAAAATACCTTCAATTGGGATTAAATATTCATCGATTGGTTGTTTAAAAACTAAAAAGCTTGATACGTGATTATAAAAATATCAGATACGTGAGTAACATTTATTCAAATATTGTCCATGTGTTTACGGAATTGGCATGACACTTAGTTTACAACTGTTATCATTGAACCAGCTGCATTTTCTGTTTCTCTTTTTACATATTGCGTGGTCCGAGTAACATTTTATAACAAAGAAAGAAAATGAATCAGCAATATTTGGCGTCTTACAGTAGCTAGATTTTGTGCTGATATCCTGAAAAATACAAAAAAATACCAAGTTTAAGTTAATTATAAGGTGTTCTTCCCTTTAGTGAAATTCATTAATCCATTATGTTATAAAGGAACCACGGAATTCATTTAATCTTTATTTTTGAACCAATACATGTATAAACTCCCACATCTCTCTCTTATTAAAAATTATTTTTATAAGTTAGAGGTGCGTTCAAGGTTCCTGATGTATGAATTTGCCTGTAAATCAATACGCGTAAATTGAGAAAGGGAACAAACACGAATACCAACAAATATAAATGCAAACACAAGATGAAACACACCAATGAAAAATCATTCTTATAGACAGGTTTTTCCAATTATCTGCCTTAGTTTTTGATGCGACTCCTAGGCGTCGTGGTAGTAGCGATCGCCATTACAACCTTGAAAACTAAATGTAAACAAGATATACATCTATCTCTCAGAACGCATGCATTTAACGTAAACACAAGAATGTGAAGCGTACCTGATCTCGGTAAATTACAAAATAAATAATAAAGTAATTAGATAAGTAATGGAGATTAAAATTATTAATAGTATAAGTGTGTTTTAGGCCAGGTGTCCGGTGTCCTAAAATATAACTCACGGTATTTGATACGTTTTAACCCGGACAAAATATATATGAATGTTAATACCCAGGTTACAAATCGATTACAATATATTGATTATTATAACACATTCATTAATGAAAATAAAATGTCTTGCCGGGTCAAATGTGATAAATCCGAGAAAAAAAACAGGTGCAATTTTTATTGAACTCAAATAAATGTCTGTGGTCGGACCTAAACTTCAACAACCTTCTAATCCGACGGTCCTATATTTCGACAGCATGTTTTTTTTTCCGGCGCGCGGTTACTTAGATAATCTGAAAAAAACATACCTATAGACAAGTACCGTTTGATGATAAGCTTTTTCAAAGAAACGACTTTTTTTTCTTGTGGTTCGACTCGCGTATACTGCTCAAAATTGAGTGAGGTGTGCGTATGGCGTCGGGATATATGTAAAATTTGCGATTTAATTTGGCCGAAGAAGTTTTGAAATTTCACGACCCATGTTATCATATAGTTATTAAGTGTTTGATTCTGATTTCTTTTGCAGAAAAATTACTGGACTTCTTTTAAACCGAGTTTTTACTTTGCATATTGCTGTGTGTTTGTTTAATCTTCATTGGCTAGATGTATAGGGGAGGGTTGAGATCTCATTAAACATGTTTAACCCCGCAGCATTTTTGCACCTGGTCCAAGTCAGGACCCTCAGGCTTTTGTTTATAGTCTTGTATGATTTTTTTAAAAAGTTAGTTCATTTATATGCTTAGGAGTTTAGTTTGACGTCCATTTCACTGAACTAGTGCATATCTTTGTTTACGGGCGAGCGGAAGCCCGCCTCCGGTTGCGGGATTATCTCGATGTG